>WHVD01000012.1:0-1417034 GCA_015178975.1 Hysterangium stoloniferum
GAACCGCCTGGTCCTAAGACGGCTGCAGTGGCTGATAATGAGAAATTTGCCTCAGAGGATCTTCACAAGTTAGTCAATTTGGGACCAGATATACCAACGGAGGTCCTGCCACGTCTCAGATCAGTTTTGACTGAGAACGTTAAGGCTTTCGGAGTCGATGGACGGTTAGGGCAAGTGGAATGTAGAGTCCCTGTCCCTTGAAAGAGGGCGCTCAGCCCATATCCATGCCTATGTTCCCCTCGTCCCCTGCCAATAGGCGAGTTATAGACCAGCAAATGGATACCTGGTTCGAACAGGGTGTCATTGAGCCATCTAAAAGCCCCTGGGAGCGCCAGCCTTTGTAGTATATCGCCAATGGTAAACCGCGGGTGGTCATCGACTATCGGAAACTTAACCATCTCACGGTTCCAGATGAATTTCCTTTACCACGTCAATCGGAGATTATGCAAGCGCTGTCGGGGTCAAATGTTCTTTCTTCTTTCGATGCGCTGGCCGGGTTTACTCAATTAGAAATGTTGGAGGACGATAAGCCCAAAACAGCCTTTAGATCCCATAGAGGGCTGTGGCAATTTAAAAGGATGCCATTTGGGCTCAGAAACGGCCCCTCTACATTTCAGCGCGTCATGCAAACGGTTCTAGCACCCTACTTGTGGATTTTTTGTTTAGTCTACATCGATGACATAGTCATATTCTCTAAGAACTGGGATGATCATTTGCTTCACCTGAATGAGGTGCTTGGCGCTATCGCTTCGGCCGGTATTACTCTCTCTCCCAAGAAATGTTTTATCGGATATAATTCGATATTGTTATTGGGTCATAAAGTATCTAGGCTGGGTTTTTCAACCCATCAAGAAAAGGTTCGCGCTATATTGGAATTGGCCCCACCCACTAAGGTTTCTGATCTACAACGGTTTCTTGGAATGGTCCTTTACTTTTCAGCATATATACCATTTTATTCATGGATGGTGTCCCCTTTATTCTCGCTCCTAAAAAAGGGAACACCTTGGACGTGGACTGCTGAACATGTCCGAGCTTATGAGGATGTTAAAACCGCATTAGGATCAGCTCCAGTGTTGGGACATCCAGTTAGTGGGATGCCCTACCGATTGTATACGGACGCTTCGGATTTTGCCTTGGGTTGTTGCCTCCAACAAGTCCAGAAGATGGCTTTAGGAGATTTAGTGGATACAAAAATCTATGCCCAAGCCAAATTGGCTTTTGACCGTGCGCAGGACGTGCCATCCTTTGTTCATCGGTACAAAACCAAACAGCCCGAGATTGAGTGGTCGGATTCGTGGGGATCCACTTTTGAGGCGACCGAAGTTACTGTTGAATGAGTCATTGCATATTGGAGTCGCACGCTGAAAAGCGCGGAGCGTAACTATTCTGCGACTGAACGGGAAGCATTAGCAGCAAAGGAGGGACTGGTCCACTTTCAACCTTTCATTGAAGGTGAACATGTCCTGCTCATTACGGACCATGCAGCTCTGCAATGGGCTAGATCTTACGAGAACACTAATCGTCGACTAGCCGCATGGGGGGCGATATATGCTGCATTTCCAGGTCTCGAGATTTTGCATCGAGCAGGGAGAGTTCACAGCAACGTGGATCCACTGTCCAGACTCCCTCGGGTACCAGCCTTCGTGAGCCCTATTAGAGATGATTTGCAGGCTATCACCTCGACTTCTCTGGACAAGAATACTGAGGAAAAACTATGGAAAGACGAACCCGCTAAGAAGGCGGTCTTCTCTACCATACTCGATTCTATGGAGCCTTTTGGAGTAACTCAAAAGGTCCGACGGTCAGAATGGGATATTCATAATGCAATAAGGAATGACCAGGAAGACGAGTCCGACTTCACATTGCGTCATCCTCAGCTACTAATCAGCATCGAGGAGGGATATATAAAGAAATTTCTAGAGGGTTATTCAAAGGACCCGGTTTTCAGGAATCTCTATGCTTTAGATACCCCTTCACCCAACGCAGTTGTTACTCCTTCTCACTACTTCGTGGGAGCAAACCGACTCCTGTACTTTCACGACTCGGACTGGAAAAGTCGAGTCTGTGTACCCAGAACCATGATTAACTCGATTCTAAGGTTGGTGCATGATAACCCTTTTGAGGGAGCACACGCCGGAGGCCAGCGGTTGTTCAACCTGATGAAAGACCGGTTCTTTTGGCCGAGAATGCTACAAGATTGCGTGTCGTACGCGCGTACCTGTGATATCTGCCAAAAAACCAAAGTCGATCGCACCGCTCGTCAAGGAGCCCTCAGACCGGCTGACGTACCTTTTAGGCCATTCGAGGTAGTTTCTATGGACTTGATCACTGGACTACCCGATTCAGGAAAGGATTCGTATTCCGCAGTCTTCGTTGCCGTTGATAAATTGACGCGCTACGCTATTACAATACCTACCTTTTCAAACCTTACCGCTGAAGGATTCGCACAAATATTTGTCAAACAGGTAGCAAGCCCCTTCGGACTGCCCTCTCGAATAATCTGTGACCGGGATAAGAGATGGACCTGCAGGTTTTGGCGGGAAGTCTGTAAGATCTATGGTACCACCCTTGCGGTATCTTCGGCTCATCATCCTCAAACGGATGGGCAAACGGAGAATATGAACACAACCATAGAACAGATGCTTTGAGCCTATTGTGCCTCTGCTAAAGAAAGCTGGTCCCAGTGGATTGAGGTAGTTGTTCACGCATACAACTCGACTGTTCACAGTTCCACAAACTACGCCCCGGCCTTCTTATTAATGGGATACCTCCCAAGAGGAATGTCTTGAGTTCTAGGAGGTGACGAGCCCCTAGATCCTAGAGAACTATCAGACAGCCCTATGGCCGACCAATGGATCCTCGAGCTAGAAAATCATCGGCAGATGGCGCGGGATTCCATCGCTCGAGCCCAAGAGATTCAAGCACGAGCGTATAACAAGAAGCAAAGACCTGTAGAAGATATCTCTGAGGGAGACTTTGTATTGGTGAACCCCCACTCCCTCGAACTGGTGGAAGTCAAGGGAACGGGGAAGAAACTGATACAAAGACGGATTGGACCATTCGAGGTCCTTGAGAAATTGAACTCTCAAGTATTTAGGCTTAAGATTCCCCCGGAGTACCCTATGCATCCAGTCATTAATCGGGATCATCTGCGGAAATATCAACCCTCTCCTTCCAAGCTAGGTCCGAGACCCCAACTTGAGAACCTAAGAGAGTTGAAATCAGATCACGAAGAATATGAAGTCGAAGCTATTGTTGGATATAGGAAACAGCAAAATCGTCTGCTATTTAGGGTGCGCTGGAAAGGTTATGGACCCGAGGAGGATTTGTGGTTAAGCAGCACTGACCTTAGAAACGCTCCGGCACTTTTGAGGGCATACAAGGCGCTGTTCAACATTTAACGGGATATATGTGCTCAAGGAATCATCTATTCCCTCTCTTTTGTAACTTCCTTTCAGAAATATCTCAGTTATTCGGTGAGCCATCTCGTTGGCTTTTATTCTTTTTCATTTTCCTATCCCTTCTGTCGATTGGGACAACCATTAATTGGCAGCGGACACATTTCCCCAAAACCCGGCCACAATTAATGAATTCTATTTAACGACCAACCGAGCGGAGTTTCAATTCAATATATATAAAAAAAAAAGTACACGTAAATTCGCATAAATTTTCTTTATCTTTCACACCACGTCCTTCCCTCTATCTTCAACTTCACCACTTTTATCGCGTTATAATGCTCCCTTTCCAACAAAACAAGCAAGTCCTCCCTAAGTTCAAAAAGGTCCAGCAAGCCCCGACAGCCAGTACATCCACGACCGGCGGGGGATTCATCACCCGTGTGCCTCGTACAGACAATGTCGAGAGCAATCGGGGTACCCAGGAATCAACCCCTCTTTCGACTTTCTCCTTTGGTGATGAGCCGGGGAAAAGTACCGGTACGGATTGGAGCAAGCCGTTAGGCCCCTCCGTCAGGCCATCATCTGAGGAAGTCGCTGCTAGCATGCGGAAGCAGGAAATGTTCATGGAAGAACACAACGCAAGGAGACTCGCCCGCAAAAGAGAAAGGCGTGCTGAGTATAGAAGTCAACAGGAGGCGAGGGGAGCAAGAGAAGGAGTCCCTTCCAAGCGGCAGCGGCGTGAGTACAGAGTGCAGTGCGGAAACAGAGCTTCAGTGCCGATCCTTCCCCCAGTGGGAGAGAAATGGGCCGACTTCGCGGAGACCGATGATAGCGAGCGTGGGACGCCTTGTATTAGGACGACGGGAACCAAGAGCTGGAAGGAGAAGGAGGGTACCATCTTTTACGACTGGGAGCTACTTCGACACATTAAGTTGCAACGCATAGTTCTCACCCGAGGGGACGGTCAAACGCTGCCCCAACAAGAAAAGGGATACCGTAGGGGACCAATTGAGTTTTCCTCGGATGAGGATGAGGAGGAGGATGAGAACAGGAATGGCGTGTATAGTATCTGATCTTTGGGAGAGGATTGCCATGAAGGGTTCCTTCTCCCATCTGAAGTTCGTTTCGTAACCAGCGACCCCAACCAAAGACAAACGCGGAGACCGTCATCCAGAGTATGGAGGGGTCACTGCCCTAGTCAACAGTCACTGGAACGCGAACCTTCCACGATTCCGGTCCCACATCTCTCGCCAACGTTGAGGCTCCTTCCCATCATTCACCCTACACACACTCCCTCTGCCCAACGCAAACCTTCCCCGATTCTGGCACCTCGTCTCTCTCCCTCCCCGAAAGCTATACCGGTACCGACCCAACTTCCGCCGTCACCAGGTATCCCTCCCAACTCTCCGTATTCATATTGCGTGTCCTTGGGTAGCCCTATCCAGGACCTTCCACCAGAGCGAATGGATGTCGATTTAGACCCCCCTACACCGGACGTCATTGATCCCCTGGCAAGCAGAAAGGTGAAGGAGATGCAGAAAGCCACCACTCCTCTCCGAGAACAATCCCCTATTCCCGTCCTTGACAGCCCGGTTCCCCTCACTGAGCCCGTACCCACAACTTTCTGGATGCGAGTAGCCGTCAACTACCCTTCCGAACAGTTTCCTGTCAGAAGGGTGCTATCAGAGCTCGTGCCAGTACTTCAACAACCGGTCCTTCAAGGGAGCCTCAAGGGTTGTTGCGGTCTGGCTCCGTTGTCGGAGATAATGGAGGATTTCTATCTCTCCTTCGAGGATCTCGCAGAGGGGAAGAACTTTGCACGAGCAGCACAGGAGATTAAACTCTCTATGTTCCGGCACATCATAGTGGAGCTTCACCGTCTGCCCCCAGACTCAGCGAATGTCCTCTCTATTGCTGGCTTAGTAGATTTACTCGAGGCCCTCGTCCTGACGCCTCCCACAGAGACCACCGTGCAACCACACGTTCCTGCCCTACTGCCCGCGTCTTCGTTTCCCCTCCCCAATGCTCCTCTTCTCGCGCGGATTTCCGCTCCGCCAGTTAGTGTCCGCGCAGTCGTTCGTTGCAGAGAGAAAGCCTACAGACGATGGGCCGACTCCTTGTACAGGAATCCTAGTGATTTGACTCGGGCGAGAATAGCTGAATCCTTCAGAGTAAAAAGGGAACGATGGGGAAACCTCATTTTGGACTTTGGGGGATCCTCACAGGAAGCTTGGGGCGGCGTCCCAGATGCTCTTCGACACCTAGTATAGCACATCCCTTCGAACTGGGGGGCACTGTAAAGGGTATGCATATATGCATACCTGGACTAAGGAATAATAACCGGATTATAGTACTTTATTATTTACCTTTTATTTTCTTTCTTTATATTCTTTCTATATTTCGAGCACACCTTGATTTGTAGTTCGAAGCTTTGTGTATACGTATGGGCGCCCTCGGCACCCAATGACAGACAACTTTTTACCCAGCAGACACCACTTCGTAACGACTCAGACGTCGAATAACGAGAGGTGTCAAGGGTAGTATCTCAGCTACCATAAAGGTAGCATTCTCTAGTCTACTAATAGCCTTTTGAACTCGAACCGCTAAGGTCGAGTTCCGCTTTCAAGACTTTCCGTAGTCGACTCACGCTACTAATACTCTATCCTAGACACTCAGTCTTTAGCTGAGTATCTTTCTTATTTCTAGCTACTAGTTGTACCGTAAAAGGTCAACTCATTATCTTACTGTTCTAAGCCGTCGCGAGCAACTATACAGTTGCTCTTGAGGCGTGCAGTGCATTCTTATACTAGTACTAACAGTCTAGTAGTCTATAGTATTGTACTGACGGTCAATACTCTCTAATAGTAGTTGAATAAACACTATTCTTCATATATAGAGCGGTCAGAACCCACCACTCTTCACAATCTGTATCTTCCTTCATAAGTCCCACTTCCGAAATTAAGGACATTGAGCGATTGCGTAGAGGCGCAGCACATAAGGTGAAGCCGACGTCCTGACCCTATCCAATAGTTCCCGACTTCCCGGTGACTTTCCGATAGTTCCGGAATAAGTTCCCAACATGGCACTTAACAGTCCTTAGGTTTCCGAGGGAAAACCCAAAGGTCATGAAATGACAGAGGGCTGAAAGGACGGATACTTGACTCATCTGTTACTAAGTGAACTGAGAGTCGAAGTGTGCTGTGGGAGTGCTAGAAAGGCAAAGAGAGACATAGGGTGACTAGGAATTATGAAGTGGATCCAAAATTGTAGGGACTGGAATAATAACAGGATAAGTGTTACCCCCCTTTTAATGTAGACATCCCAACGTCTACACCATAGTTGAGGTAATCAGAGAAAGGCCGGGTGGGCTGGATGGTCAAAAATAATCAAGAAAAAACAAAACTCAACATTATTTCAGAGTCCGAGAATTTCCGAAGATGCGGAGGGATCGGAAAATCCGGAAATCTAAAATTGAGTCGAAACAATGGTACCAAAAGACCAAAGATGCTAAAAGAGCCAGACAAAAACAATCATGGCAAGCAGGAAAACTCAACGAGTTAAAAATTCGGAGTGTCCAAGGTTTCCAGAAAGTCCGAGGGTTCCGGAAAAATTTGAGGATTTCGGAACATCCGAGAAATTTAGAAAGTCCAGCAATTCTGGAAAGTCTGAGGGTTCCGAAAGTTCTGAAAATTCACAGAATTTGAAGTCGGACAAAAGGGCTAAAAAGGCTGGAAGAAAAGGCCAGGGATCCAAAAGGCTAGGATTGCCCAAAGGCCAAAAGCTTGCCTGAAAGGCTGGATTAAACTGATCTTGGCAAGAAAACACTCAATGGATAATTGGAATGGAAAGGTCCGAGGATTCCGGAAAGTCTGGAATCTGAGGAATCTGAAATTAAGTGAAAGTGTTGAACATGCCGAAAACAGCCATAAATGCCCAAAAAGGGCCATGGGTGGCCCAAAGGCGGAAATGCCTAAAAGGGCCAAATATGCCAAAAGGCTTGAGATGCCCAAAAGGGCTGCAGGTTGCCCAAAGGCCAAGAGTGCCAAAAGAGGCTAGGAGTGCCCAACAAAAGGGGCTGAGGGTCCAGGGATTCTGGAAAGTTCAAGAGTTCCGAAATGTCCGAGGGTTTCCAAAATGTCCAAAGGTTCCGGAATGTCCGAGAATTCACAAAATCTGATGTTGAGTGAAATGGTTGAACATGCTGAAAGGACCAGAGATACCAAAAAAGGCCAGCAATGCCCAAAAAGGGCTATGGGTTGCCCGAAGGCCAGAGATGTCTGAAAAGATTCAGAGCAGACCAATACAGTCAAATGAGAGGCATCGGAAGTTTCGGAAAGTTTACTGCTCAATACCCGGCCATCAACAGATCATAGTGGGTGAGACAGTGGTATCCTAGAAACAACCAAGCAACTCATACTGCTAGTCAAAGGGTGACGTGATGTCCAGATTTGTTCCACAAGGGAACCAGATAAATGGTCCTCAAGGAGCTGAGAGGGACCGGAAAATGTCCCAGAAGGAAACCGGAAAGCAAATCGCAGTTTGGAGGGTATCCAGTTGCGAAAGCCAACAATGTATGAGTACTACATAAAACTTCCTGACTCGGAATCCAATCTGCCTGAAACAGGACAGTCTGGTAAGCCAACATGGAAATCAATGCAGAGGGGAGAGAGGAGTCGGAAAAGTCGGAAAATGGTTGGATAAGGGGTCGGAAAATGGAGGACATGACAAGAAACATGCACGGGACAGGCATGGACCAGAGAGTGGGTTGGAAATGAAAGGCTCCAAACAAAAGTTCGGAAAAGGGTCTGGGAACTGGAAAAGTTCCGAGACAAGGCAAAGAACAAGGGTAAGCAAGGCGATGTCTATTTGGAGTTATGAGCAATGGTTTAGGGAAGGTGTACCTGTAAAAGAAAACCAATACGAGGTGGCCAACACATTGCGAACTTGAATCCATAATATACCATCAAGGTAAATGGCAGACATAGCAAATTTCCGGGAGCTGACAGATTCCGAAAGTATGGTGACTAGTGGTAAATTAGTCCATTCGGAATATCCGGAAATAATCGGGAGCCAAGCAAAACAGGGCAAAACAAAACAAGGATAGGAACCAGGGAAAATGAGTGGAATCTGAGTAAAACAGGATCAGCTTCGGCTGTTGACTTATCTTTGCATCTGGAAATCAGAATGATGTCTGAAAACACAAGAAGGGTTCTGTAAAAGATAAGTAATGTGATGCCGATGAACAAATGAATGGGGAAAATAAACATGATGCTAGATAAGGTGAATGAGTGACGAGTTGTAGTTTTAATCTACTGTTAAGTTCCGGATCTCGGGGCAGATATTCCAGGGATATTCCGGACATTTCCCAGAAATATGTCCTCGGAGTTTCGGAGGATTAGTCCAGGAGTTTCTGGGGATTAGTAATGGGAGTATCGGAATATTACCAGAGTACAGATGGACTTGGCTTCAGCTTATGTGCTGTGCCCTCATGCACTCACTCGGGTGTCCATATTTCAGAGGATGAATATATGTCGGAATGTTATGGATACTTGGAAGTTCCAGGAGTTCCAGATATCTGGAGTCCAGAGAGTTCCGAAGATTGAGCATACAGAAAGACAGAAGAGATACAAACTAATTCGAGATTAAAACTAAAGAGTAAGTACATGACTATGGAAGACTACATATATAGATGTTCCAGTAATTGTACTACAAATCTAGAAGTATAATAAGACAGATTAGGATGAAGATTCCAAAACGGGAATACAACAAGAACAATAAACAAGTGAATGAATAACTGTTAACCTGTCAGTTACTAAATACGGAACATGGAAACTATAAATGTTCCATAGTCAGAAGTCGGGTCAGATTTTGAGGTGGATGTCAGAAAGTCGGATCGGAGACTTGGGATGGAAAGTCAGATCAGAGATGGGAGTTTGACCGGGAGTCTGACCGGGAGTCTGACCGGAAGTCTGACCAGGAGTCTGACCAGAAGTCTGACCGGGAGTCTGACAGAAGTCTGACCGGGAGTCTGACCGGGAGTCTGACTGGGAGTCTGACCGGAAGTCACCTTGAAGGCATGAGGATCAGGTTCCAGTGGATTCCAGATCTTGATACTGGTCCGGAAGATGGTTTGGACCCAGAGATAATATCCGGGAAATACTCCGAAGAGTTTCCGGGAACAGATCTTCACACCACCATGGAAGGGCAGCTGATGTTGGACTGTGAAACTACTTATGCCATTGACTTCAAAAATATACTTGATGCAACCAGGAACAGGTCCTAAGCTTCGAATACCATAGGCATAGAAATAGATGAGACTATCCCCCAGGTGAGTGAAGGATCGTGAAAAAGTCACACAGCCAAGCTTTAGATATACATGTAATGTAACCATCTTTTTCACAAAGTGTTGAAGATCCATGGGAGTGAGGGCTGGGGAAGTATTGCCTTGAGATGCTAAACCTGCATCCTGGTACCCATTGTGCTGACTTGCATATGCCTTATCAAAAAGCACCTTGCATTCCTTGATTGCAGGAGGGCAATCCGGTCACACAAGCCAACATCTAAGTTTGGCTGCTTTTAGAAAAGAAAGAATCTTTGCACAACTAAAAATCATTGGAAGGGTTTTGTCCCTCACTGTATTTCTGGAGGCCAGGGGAAATCTGACAATATGGTGACAGGGGGAAGACAAAAGCAAGGATCCAGGCAGGGCAAAAAGAGTGGATCTGAGTAAAACAAGACCAGCTTTGGCCATTGACTTATCTCTGCATCTGGAAGTCAGAATGATGTCTGAAACACAAGCAATTCTGTAAAAGATAATGTGACGCTGATGTAGAACTGTGAGCAAATGAACGGGGAAATTAAAATATGGTGTCAGATAAGATAAATGAGGAATGAGTTGCAGTTTGAATCTACTGTTAAGTTCCAAAGATCTCAAGCCACAGAGTTTCCAGTAATATTCCGAACTCTTTCCAAAAATGTCCCATGGAGTCCCTGGGTAATAGTCTGGGGAGTTTCCAGGGATTAATACAAGGAGTATCAGAGTAATTACCAGAGTATGGGATGGACTTGGCTTCAGCTTATGTGCTGCACCCTTGTACACTCATTCGGGTGTCCATATTTTGAGCTGATGGAATGCCTACAAGGAAGATGTAGATTCTGGAGTTCCTGTGGGGGTTCCGGGAATTGAGTGTGTAGACAGACAAGAGGAGTAGAGGCTGGATCAGGATGTATTCAGGGTATAACAAGTTTGAGATTCCAACGGGGTTGTAAGTACATGAGTATGGAGACTATATAGACTTTGAATTATATGCAATACCAAATCTGGTAATAATGAGGTGCAAAACAAGTAAACATAAAATGAGATGAGCAAATACCAAACTGGGTATTAGGGATGGAATGGAAGCAAAGGACAAATCATGACAGGTCATTTGACCATAACATGTGTGGAGTTCTATGCTCTGTTAGAGGGGTTCCAGGAGTCCAGTTGGAGTCCAGTGATGGGTATGTGAGACACAGAGAGTCAGGTATAAACAGGTTGACATGTGGGTCCTGGCAGGTACTCCGGTTGTAACTGTACCTTGGGTATGATATAGAGAGTTGGGTGCATATATACATACATATAGGGTGGGGTCCAGATCCCAGTGGGTTTTCTGGTCCTAACACTTTATTGGAAAAGAGGCATGCTTCAATCCAGGCAAGTCAAATCATTTATTTCTGAGAAGATTTACAAGAAATCTGAATCTGAAACTTTTCTACTTTTCTACCACATGATTATCTTTCAACTTCTTCTCTCTGACTTTCAAAGATTTCCGACTTTCGAAGGTTTCTGATTTTGGAAGATTTCGAACTCTTGAGGATTTCGAACTTTTCAAGATTTCTGATTCTCAAATAATTCTGACTTTCGAAGATTTTCAACTTTCGAAAATTTCTGACTTTTTGATTTTCTTGATCAAATCAATATTCAAGTGAAATCTGGGACTATTAATATGATCACAATGCAACCTCATGGGTTCAGTCATAAAAGGGGAATGAATACTGTCATGAACCTACAAGCTCAAATTTTATTCAATTCAACTTTCTTTGACATTCCTTCAACTTTCCTTCAACTTTCTAACTCAATTTCCAACTCAATTTCCAACTTGACTATTTTTCAAGATTCTTCAACTAATCTTCAACTTGTCTCAGTTTGACATCATTAATGATTTCACTCTGATATCATATTATCATCATAGGTAAATGATAAATAGCATAAAAGGGCTATGATAGGAGCAATGGAAGTCAGTCAGAAAACCTGTACAATAACTATATTATTAACTGTATTATATAATTGTCAAACTTTTCTGAGTCCTTCTTTGACTTAATTATTCATGAGCCTCTGTTTCCTATCTTTGCCTCACACTTCATCAACAGGATGAATTAATACTTTGTCGAATGAGGCATCTGTACTCAATATTGTTGAATATTCTTCAATTGTTTATTTGACTTTATTGAGTAAAATCTGATTCATATCAGTCTGTTCCAAGAGATTGAAATAAATGCAAAATAAATTCAGAGCCTCAATGAGAGGTTACATGACTTGGAACTCCATGTTTTGAAAAGACAGGTAATATGAAAAGTTGAGTGAGTTCAGGAGTGTTTGATTGTAGTATAAGTTGGAATGAATATTGCTTGTTTTGATAGTCAATCAACAATTATGAGTATTGAGTCATAACCACTAGAGGTTGGTAATTGTTTGATAAAATCCATCAAGATCAAATGCCATTATGCATGATTGAACAAAATCTTGAATATCTTGTCAAAGTCATGGCCAAAAGAAATTTCAATATATTGTTCAATATGTTTTCATTTGTCCAAAATGATCTACAGTAATATGATTGTGTCTTGATTGAAGAATTCAAAGTTGAATATTTAGATAATTGGGAATGTAAATTCTGTTTTGAAAACATGAAAGTCTTCATTTCATTGTCAACCTTCTTCAACATTGTCAGAAATCTGTCAGATTTTGTCAAAAGTGAATTGATCTTCTTTTTGAGCTTTCAATATATGTATCTTTAATAGTTGATCAGTGTCCATAATAAAAATAGCTTTTCTTGCTATTGAAAGATAATATGCTGCACAAAGGGAAGCATTGATTTGCTCATTTATAAATACTGGTTGAAGATTGGTTGGATTCTTTTTCAAGTAGTTGGGTTCATTTGGATATCATTTCTTGAAAGAATATCTGTTTTCAAATTTAATCTTGCCAGTCAGAATCAAATAATTAAATTGAAAGTTGATAAATATTTGGCACATCAAGCTTGTCATTGAGACAGAATTCAAGTTGTCACAAAATATTAAAGCTACATATACAGTAGCATGATCAGAAGCATCAGTTTCAAGTATGGGTTTATATTCTGGATGCCAATGGATTAAAGTCGGAGCTGTAGTAAATTCTTTTTTCAAATAATTGAATGCTTGTCGACATTTGTCATCAGAATGCCATTGAACCTTTTTTCAAGTAAGTTAAGTCAATGGTAAACTGATTTCAGAGTAACTTGGAATAAATCTTCAATAGAAATTCATGAATCCTAGAAATGATTGAATGTCACAAATGTTTTGTGGTTCAGGCCAATCTTGAATGACTTTGATTTTTTCTTGATCCATATATACACCTTGAGGAGAAATAACATATTCCTAAAAATTTGACACTAACCTTGTGAAACTCACATTTTTCAGGTTTTGCAAATAATTGATTTTGTTGAAGCCATCAAAGAACTTCTCGAACATGTCATAAATGTTCTTTGAGAGTGTTGGAAAATATTAATATATCATTGAGATAGGTAATTACCCAAATGTCAAGTAAATCTGCAAATATTTCATTCATTAATTGTTGGAAGGTCACTGGAGTGTTGCATAGTCCAAACTGAAAAATATTAAGTATACCAAATTCTAATATACTCTAAATGTCATTTAAACATCTGGGATGTGATTCAAACATAATTTGGTTTTTAAAACTTTCAAAAAGTTTTAAATAAAAAAAATTAGTAATTTGAAACACTAATACTTTTAAAAAATAGATACCTTTAGATAGTCCATTCCATGCATATGTACTGTACATATATCATTGGCACCTCTAAATACATGTATTACTTCGGAATGGATCTGTCAATCTGAACAGATTTCTACTTGATTCAACATACCCAGAATATAGGTGGTTTTACTTAATCAAGAAAGCCATAGGATGAAAAATCTCCAATAATATTTTACATATTTTACATGGAAATAACTACATTACAACTTTTAAAAAACAAAGTACTAATAAAAGTATTAGTAGGCATCTGTAAAAGGAAGGAAATTATACACAATGGAATTTGTTAAATAACTATGGGTTATATAAGATGTAATATGGAGAACTATTTCTGATGGTTGTTTTTTTGACGATATAATTGTTTCAGAATAGATATCACTATTTAAAGATGGAGTTTTGTAAAAATAAGACTTTTATTAGTAAATATTTGAGATTATAGTAATTATAAACACCCTCCTGTCCTGGGGCAATTCTAACTGAATTATAGGTGCCTCAAAGATTGATTTTCATAAAATACTTTGCTGTTCAAAGTCAATCCAAAAGATCAGAAATTAAAGGAAGTGGATATTGATTTTTTTGAGTAAGTTTATTCAGTTCTCAATAGTCCATGCAAGGTCGTAAACTTCTGTCTTTTTTCTTGATGAATAAAATTGGTGTGCCAGCAGGAGATTGTGACAATCAAATAAATTTATTTGATAGATTTTCTTGGAGATATTCTCATAACACTTGTAGTTCTGTCTCAGATAATGAACAGATTGGACCCATAGGTGGAATAGTTCCTTCTTCTAATGGGGTAGTGTGATCATAACTTTGATGCTGAGGTAAGGCTTCAGCTTCTCTTTTGTCAAAAATATCTGAGAAGTCAGAATATTTGGTCAGAACATTTGGTATGTCAAATGAAGTCAAAGTCATGGTTTTTGCAATAGAGGCCTTACAAGTCTTGAAAGATTCATCACAATTGAAGGCCATAAAAGTTGTGAATCTTTTGTTTTCACAGCTTGTAAGAATGTTTTCTGGCTTACGATATTTATACTCAGATTAATAGTCTTGGATTTTAATTTTTCACAAATTTTCTCAGAAGTAAATGGACAACTTGTCAAGGTTTCAGCATGCTTCTCTTCCAATAATGTTGCAATTGATGGTTGAATTGGATTTGGATTTGTCAAAGGTGTCAAAGTAGGTTCAAATGATATATAGCCAGATCACCAGTCAAACACAGGATTGTATTGCTTCAGCCAGTCGAGTCCTAATACCACTTGACAAGTTCAGATTGGTTAAGAAGAATTGTGTTAAGAACTAGAAACTGACTAATGTCGGTGGCCGACGGGGACCGATCGGAAGGACTTGGCTTCAGCTTATATGCTGCACCCTCGCAAATATCTGTAGGTTGTCCTTAAATTTCGGACGGGCGAAGACTAAATCCTAAGAAGAACCTTTCGGCAAGATACCGATCAGAACCGAAGGACAAGTCAAGTGTCGGGCCAAGGGATTGGGGCCGAGAGTGGGCGAGCGCACGCGAAGGCGGAAGGGGGATTCTTTTAGTATGAGACTGCTACAGACGTATGAGGGTGTTCTGAGTCGATATTCTGATTGCCTAGTAACTACAACTACAGCGGGCTCATATACAAGTAACAGGCGTCTAGAAAATACTAATGGGGAGAAGGGCGGAAAACAGTATTAGCATTAAGCTTGACTAGGAACGGGAAGTTTATGATTAGTTCGGAGGCCGATGATAGCCGAGAATGGAAATTACGATAAAATGAAATAGTTCAAGGACTACAAATATAGATAGACATATGTGAAACATAGAGTGGAACGGATCAATATAATGAAAGGGATGTATCAAAGCATAACCAGACGGAAAGGCGTAGTCGGGTTTGATTGACCGGAGAGCATACGTCAGCCTCGGGGGGCCGACGGCTTCTGAGATCTTGTATTGTCGAAGACGTATAACTAGGGTATACCATCGGGGACCGTCAGTGTGCGAAGGGTTGCAACACAGTCGTAACAAATTGTAATTATTGAGTTTGCCTAGATGGAAAATAAACTTGTAATGTATGTAGCTGTATGTGTAATTTGTCCTGATGTCAGAATTGATCCATCAATTAATTTCAATGATAACAAATTTTTAAGTTGTTTGAAAGAAAGATTGTTTTGTTGAGCAAATGTTTTGTCCATAAAAATGTGACTAGACCCTGAATCAATTAATGCTTTTATTTTCAGAATTTTCTTCAATTTAAGTTCGATAACTAAAGAATCAGAAATTGTTACCACTCATAATATTACACAGAAATATTTTTTGACTTGATCAAGTTTTTTTCAATACTCTTCACATGCCTGAAGAGTATCCCTTTTCAATTTTCCAATTGAACTTTCAATTCTTGATTTGACTGATTGGATTGTGTTATGTATTTCTAAGTTTTTTCCATTTTTTAACCAATCTCCCCTAACAAATTGCAAAAAAGAAAATTTGAATGTAATTATATCATGACGATAAAACTGTACAATATTTTCTTGATTTATCTTGAAATTATACAATTTATTTTGTATTTTCATCTAATAAATTGAGAGAGATATGAAATTTCTTTCTTTTATTCTTTTTTGATTAACATGTCATACACCAGTGACTCAGTGCTTATTCACAACACATGAGAATATTGTCACGAAATGTGACAATTGTTACAATTGTCATGAATATGATAACTTGTCACAAACCTGACACTTGTCACAAACTCTGACAACTGATGTGAAATAATCATGTACATATAATCAAAGGAATTATATTTATAATTAACTAAAAGTAAATATAATAATTATATAATTATATAAAACCGGCCACCTGGCATTCATTACATGGGGCACGGGAAAATCGTCACAAGGCCGCATGACGGTCACAAAGGCGTGCAACAGTAACAAGAGCATGTGACAGTCACAAAGGCGTGTGACAGTCACAAGATGTAAAGGGTGTCATACACACACAGGCGCGAGAGCATTATGTCATCATGTATGCTACTACAACAAAAACCAGAAACTCCCTGGAATATTCCAGTGGCTTCCAAAGAAATAGTAGATAATAAGTACAAATAGTAGATAGAATATTGTAGAATATTCTATAAGATTCTAGAATGTTCTATTATGCTAAGAACATTCTATAGTATCTTAGAAGTAGTTAGAATCTTTCACAATGCTCTAGGAAATTCTAGAAAATTCTAAATGACATCATTCAATCTTCTAGAATCTTCTAAATGTCTCAGACTAAAATGTTTATAAGGAGCTCAGCTCCAGCCTTGAATAATATATCTTATCAGCACATCAACCCACCACATCTGTGTGTCACTGCAGCAAGCAGCCTACTCCACCCCAATCTGGGCAGTTGGACATCTACTTCCACCTCTATCAGAGTTGTTAGCCCAATCAGATCCTTTGTCACCTCAATCTGAGTTGTTGACTGATCTGTTGTTCCCCTTATCACCTCAATCTGAGTTGTTGACTTTTGTTCCTTTTGCCACCTCTTAATTGAGTAGCTGGCTATCCTTTATTACTTATCCACCTCTAGTTGAGTTGTTGGTTATCAATTAAAGTAATAAATATTTTAGGTTATATTGAGATTAGGAATACACATATTCTAATTTCTACCCAGTTTTTGGTATAAATAAATACTGAGAATATTCGTGCAGAATCCTTAAGACTACATTAAGATCCTGATAAGTTAGTATCACAGTAGACCATGTAGGTTAGTGTAAATAAAGCATATATTAGCCAAATAGTGTTTTATTCTATATCTAATCTTTTGGCCTGTTTATAAATATTTTTACTGTTTGATAAATAGTATAAAATATATATAAACTAGCTATAATTGAAGTCAAATCTAGTTTTGGAATCAGTGAATTGTTATTCATATTTTAGTACTTGTTTTCACAGAAAAAGAACAGCTTGCAAAGGCAGCTCTCAAAACCTTCTTTGTGAAGTAGGGTGCATATATTCAAGTAAACTCTTGACTTCAGGTTCTAAGTCTATTCAGGCTGCCACTGATTAATATCAAATACTTAAATTATTTTACCTTGCAGTGAATTGAGTATTTGCACATTTTGAGAGAGCACTGGACTCCTTTTTTGGAAAATAGTATTAAAATAAGTAATACATCACAGATTGAGTTGTTGAATCTTGAACTTCTGTTAAGAACAGAAAACTGACTGATGTCAGAAGACTGATGGGGACCAAATGGAAGGACTTGGCTTTAGCTTACATACATATGTGCTGTCCCCTTGCAAGTTACCGTCAGATGTTCCTAAATTTCGGGCAGGTGGAAAACTAAGTCCTATCAGATAATCCTCTTGGTAAGTCACTGATTGGAAACTGAAGGATAGTTGGGGGTCATGGGGTCAGAGACCAAGAGTGAGCGAGCACAAGCAGAGGCAGAGAGCAGGATACTTAGAGCGAGACTACAGGAGATGTATATAGGTGTTCTGAGTTGATATTCTGATTGCCTCGTAGCTACATTACGGCGGGTTTATATACGAGTTATCAGCATCTAGAAGCTACTAACTAAGGGAAGAGTGGAAATATTATTGACAAATAGACTTGACTAGAAACCAGAAGGTTGCGATAAGATTGGAAGCCACAATTAACCAAGAGTGGAATTATGAGAAAAGGAAATAGTCCAAGGGTTACAAGTATATATGGGCATATGTGAAATATAGAGTAGAACAGATCATCATAAGTAAAAGGGGATGTATCAAAGCAATAACCAAATGGTATGTACATATGAGTATAACTTGACAGGGCTGTAAATGGGGTTTTATCGCCATGGAGGTATATGTCAGTGTTGGGTTACCAACAGTTTCCAATACAATGGAGGATAACCCAAAACTTTACAAATTTTTTATCTGCTAAAGTGTATATATTTATATTGTTTGTTGTAAAATTAATATTTAAGCAAATTCAGTCTATCAGATGTCTGTAGAATAAGGAAATATTAATATTTATCTTGTATCTGACAAACGTTAGTCAAACAAACATACAATATATAGATTATCCTTTTGAGGATAAATTCCACAACATGGTTTGGTTGGCCAGATAGTTCTGGTTAACTTTCTTAACCAAATAAATTTAAATTATATGAATTACATTTGAAAGTTTGCATAATATACAAGAGAATGCATTTCATCCCAAATATTAGGTCATAACCCAAATAATTTTGGTTAACTATAATGTTTGTGGACATTTTAAAGGTCACAGAGATACTAGAGAATGCATCTCATCCCAAATATTAAGTCATAACCCAAGTAATTTTGGTTAACTATAATGTTTGTGACCATTTTAAAAGTCATGGGGATACTAGAGAATGCATTTTATCCCAAAGATTAGGTAACAACCCATATAATCTTGTATAGCCATGACATTTCTGCATATTTTAAAAGAGCATACATACAAGTCTTAAAGATCAAATTTTGGGATAATGAAATATAAACCCCTAAAACATGTAGTCATAGCCATAGGAAGTAGTCTCACTTAAAAATATGAGGAGTTTTTCATAAAATTTTGTATATTCAATGAATTTTGACTATCCTCCGATGACTTGACCACTAACTTGAAGTGCAGGTGGATGATAGTATCATCGGAGACCATTGGGTTGTGACACGGTTGTAACAACTTCAATGATTCTTCCTTTTACTATGACTTTTTCTCTTTGGACAATTCCTCGCTGAATGGCCTTCTCCCTTACATAATATACATAATCCTTCTTTAAATATTCTCTCCCATTCAGCAGAAAGTAATTGACCATCAGGTTCTAGAATTGTCAAAGACAGTTTCACTTGAGTTGAAGGCCTAATTATTCTTGGAGTCTGTGTCATTGATTTTGAAGTTGAAGGTATTCATGATGTCGAAGAATAAGTCAAAGGCATTGTTGTTGTTTCCTTTCAAATCTTCATGGAGTCAAACTTGATTCTGTTCACATTGTCTTTCATTTTCTCACATCCAATAATAAGAATCAAGTCAAAGGGCTGCCATTTGTAATTTGGTAAAACTTTCCAGTTGAACTTGAGGGTTCACTATGTTGCCCTTAATTTGATTTGGAAGTCCTTTATAAAACCATTGTCATAAACTGAATTCGTCATATTGAGTTTGAGAAAGTGAGACTTGTAAATTGTATTGAATACTTTGCAACATGATGATGAGTTTTCATTCAAAGATTATTGAGTTTTTCTTCAGCTTCTCCTTCTGTGTCAATTTCTCCAAACTGAGCATATAATTTGTCCAACAAATCAAGATAATCCACAAGGAAAGATGGAGGAGGGATTGGGGGATTCAACAAATAAGGTTGTCACCACTCTTGAGCTGTCTTCCAGAAATATGAATTTACCATCATAGTTTTTGATTGATTGGAGTTGAATGACTTTGGTCAAGATTGAAAAAGCATTTCACATTGAGCAATAAAATTCTTTAACATCAAAGGCTATTCTCCAGTAAACTCCTCAGGTTTATTCACCATAATTCCAAGGTCCTTCAAAGTAGATATTTGTTCCTTCAATACTTTTCTGAGTGCATCTCCAAAATGTCAAAACATTGTCTCATCCTCAGAAGTAACAGGTTCTGGGGGCAGAGGCTTGGGTAAAGATGTTAAAAGCAATTTGGATCCTTGAATTGACAATGTTGGCTCTTCTCAAACTTCTTCAGATTCTTAAATTGGTGATGTGGCTTGAATAGTAGTCAACATTGTAGCTCTTTGGGTTTTGGTTAATGGGGATACTGGAATTCATGATGGTTGAATAGCTCTTGGTGACGGAATGGGAACCACAGTTTGAAGTGCCATAGTACTTGATGCTTTGGTAGTCTCAGATCGCATCCTGGGCTTCATCAACAGTTGATAGTCAGAAAATACTGACATGAATTGAATTTCTTTTGATCTAGTTGAATAATAATTGTAATAGATTCTATTAAACTGAATCCAGAAGCCTCATTCAATGAAGTATTACTTTGTCCTGTTGATAAAGTGAGAGGCTAATACCAGATGTGAAGGCTCACTGATGTTAATGTTGAACAACTTGACCCTTGAAAAAACTATCAGAAAATTATTAGGCCCTTTTGAAATCATCACTCAACCTGGATCTCATTCTTATACATTAAAACTCCCCAATCGTCTCAAAGAAATTCATCCTGTATTTCACATCTCTATGTTAGAACCATTTTATCCCAATACTTTCACAAATTGAAAACAACCACCTCCACCACCGATTTACATTGAAGAATCTGAATATGAAATTTGAGAAATTTTGGATTCAAAATTTGACAAAAGATGCAAGGACTCATTATGATATTTAGTTGCTTGGTTAGGATGCAAAGGGACAGATGAAGCAACTTCTTGATTAGGATCTCAAGATCTCAAACATGCTTTTGACCTTATCAAAGAATTTCATCAAAAATCCAAATCTTCCATGACATTAAAATTTTAACTCAAGAAATTTTCAACACTATTTTTGACATTTATTCAACTTATCAAAAAACAACTTCAAATCACAATAAACAAAGAAAAATCAATTAAAATCAAATTTTCAAATATCTACATGTCTTCAATTCCCTCTTCTCTCAATTCTGCCATCTTTTTAAACCATTCCCCTCTAAATCTCCCACTATTAACACTTATATTGGTCCCTCACTAAACTTCCCATTTTCAACTAATTTCTTCAACAAAACAAAAAAATCATCTCTGAACAATTTCACCTCGCCAATCAAATCATCAATTGTCTTCTCCATTTTCGACATTTCTTCACACATCAATTTTATTTCAGTCTTCAAGTCATTTTCTGACCCATTGTTGACCATTTGACAAACTATTCCTGACCTTCTAGACTGGATTGACCTTCTCAAAAAAGCTGACATTCTCAAAGTGACATTTTAATGGGCATTCTTCCTTTGACTGAGTTTCTGAATTTCAGGACTATTGTTTTCAACTTCACCATCCGATTCTTCAATCACATTTCAACTCTTGTTCCAACTGTGGCATGGTTTTCCAGCTGGCCTATTAACCATCCAATAACATGCTCAATGTAGCCTATTGCAACAATCACAATTTGACAAGGCATTTGTTTTCTTGCACAAAACATTTGTATTACATTTGTTGTTTTGGAAAGATTGATTCACAATACACATACCAGACATCAGAACATTCTTAAAATATAACCCCACATAGTATAGCATATTAGTTTGGAATGGATGCTTAGCTTATGTAATTTGAAGCAAAAATGGTGGAATAATAAATGAAATAAAATAATCACTCATTGGAATGATTTTTTGACCCTATATTATTTTAACAGAAAAGCCACTATTTCAGTAAAAATATAAGTCTAAACCAATTGTAATAATAATGAACATGTCATGTGACTTTGTTTATATCTGTTTGACATGTTGACAGTTGGTTCAACCACTTCTTAGCTTTTACCATCACTATGAAAGCTATTTCCCCAATGACACATTAGGATAAAGGCGTCACTACCTTATCCATATCCATGATTATTGATCCCTTCACTGTCCATCGCGGTGGTGGTAACGCTAGCACTAACGTGCGGGGGGTCGAGTTGGCAAGACACAACATGGTGAATGAATGGGGCAACCGGGAGCAACGCTGTCACAGGAATATCTGCAATTATCGTGGATTTGTATGAGTTTTTATAGATCTGCACAAAGGAATGAAGTGTACGAACCAAATGCTGGAGACAGGTCTGTCTGTGTGCTCATACCAGCCAACACTTTCTGATCAGTGGCTTCATCGTCGCCATCGTCGTTGAAGGCAGATTCTGTAAATAGCAGGATAGTTGAGTAATATACAATGAAAAGTAAAAACAACCGACACGAACCCGGTACCGTATACTCCGATCCATCATCGCCGGCAGTTTGTGACTTGGAGTGGATGGTGGTATTCGTCTTGGGACTGATGTGGGGATGGAACGTCTCATCACTATATAATGACATTAATTAAATGACGTCGGAAAAACCTTGCACAATGCGCTGGGCGAGGTTCGGCGAATGATCCCGTCAATAGCGATCCATCCAGCATGAGGGGGCCATACTCTCTAAGATCAAGCCCCATCCCCTTGTCTTCCCACGAGATAAAGGGGGTATAGTCCAGATTGTCTTCAGCGTTTTTGATGTTACCGTCATCCACATCCACAATATCATGACCGGCAGTTTGTAACTTGGGGCGGAAGGTGGTATTTGCCTTGGGAACGAGGCGGGGATGGAACATCCCAGCATTGGGTCCTGCTCAAATTAAGTCAAGTCAGTATGTGATGGCATTAATTAAACGATGTCGGACAAACCTTGCCCAATGCACTGGGCGAATGATCCCGTGAACAGCAATCCATTCAGCATGAGGGGGCCATACACTCTAAGGTCGACTCCCTTTCCCTTGTCTTCCCACGGGGTAGAGTTGGCATCTGCATCGGTGACCTCCATGCTACCATCATCCACAGCGGGTGGGCGATCAGCCGCATTGGTGCCCTCGACGTTACCGTCATCCCCAATAGGTGCGTGATCAGCCGCATCGGTGCCCACGGCATTCCCGCCATCCACAGCAGGTGCATGATCAGCGGTGTCAATGCCCTCGATGTTACCGTCATTCACAGTGGGTGCGTGATCAGCTGCGTCGGCGCCCTCGACGTTCCCGTCATCTGCAGCGGGTGCATAATCAGCCACGTCTGTGCCCTTGATGTTCCCGTTATCCGCAGTGGGTTCATGATCAGCCGCGTTGGCACCGTCGACGCTCCCGTCATCCACATCTGGTACCTGAGATGATGTTTCCATATTAAAACCACAATTCAAAATGCAGGGGTAAATACAGAATGTGATCCCCAAGATGTCCAAAAATCGGCTCAAATACCTACCATACACAAGTCAAGTACCACTTCCCTATCATGGGTCCCAAGGGCACCCATGTCAGATTCAGTGCCATTAAGAAGCATCCTTCCAATGCTTAAAACAGGCGATACTGATCACACGTGACCTAACTTGATGCTTTGTTTCTCAACCGTGTGGTCTTTTTGTGTCTTTGGCCAAATAGAGGTTGTGTAGGGTATCGGCCGATATGGTTTCATTACATGTAAAACAATAAAGATAAATGCTCTTATTTTTCTCCATAAATAATTCAGAATTATCGTCATTCCGCTGATGTCAAAATGAAAAAATAATAATAAAGTGTTGCCGGTAAGAGCATGCAGACAGACCTGTCTCCATCATTTGGTTCGTACACTTCATTCCTTTGCGCGGATATATTAAAACTCATACAAATCCGCAAGAATTGCAGATATTCCTGTGACAGCGTTGCTCTCGGTTGTCCCATTCGTTCACCATGTTGTGTCTTGCCAACTCGACCCCCTCCACGCTAGCGCTAACGCAACCACCACCGCGATGGACAGTGAAGGGATCAATAATCATGGATATGGACAAGGTAGTGATTCCTTAATCATAATGTGTCCTTTGGGAAATTAATATTTTGTGCAAATATAGAAGTCTATGCAGAGACGTTGTATAGTGGCATCTGGGGAGGTTCATCATCTAGTACGCAGTATGTTGCACCACTTGTTTCTCTCATACGTCCTTAACTTTTATTGAATTCAAGATCTGCACTCACACGACGGTACTGGGCACAGTGCACTTGCAGGACGAGCTTATGAACAGCCCGGATCCTGTGCCGAGGCCAAAGTCTTCACCCCTGACTTCCCTGAATACGAATATCAAGAACTACCTCGTTAGTTGTCACTTCTTTTAATCCCACAAGAAACACAAAATTGACGACCGCGGACACAGCCCCTAAAGTAACACCAAACACAAGATCTCTGACCGATGGCCATCCCAGACGTCCTTACCAGGATGAAGCCGAATCCGACGGGTAGTCCACATCAATGCACAACCTTAAGAACCAGCGCCAGTATGGAGGACATGGTGATGGTTCGCATGTCTCAAACTGTCCATCCTCCGGGGAGGAACATCTTCAGGTTGCAGGTGAGTCCGACATTGAAGAGACGCCATACGATTTCATTTCATTAATTTTGGTGATTGTACTCACCTGCTATCATTTAGGCGAGTTATCAATAAATAGAATTCAGCTCGTAAAATAATGGATCCTTCTTTTACACTATCAACTTACCAATAAATACTGCTTTAAATAGTGATGAGAGGACCAAGCGACGGGCGATTGTCAATAATTTATTCATTATTATTATACCATAGTTGTTGATGGTTATGTTGGCTAAAAGAAGCATGCGTCAATGTATGTCTTGGAATTATAATAACACCTTGTAAGTATTTTGTACCACTAAGCTTTGTTAGTGGCGCGATCAATTTCTGGTTTCAAGAAATATTGTACTCATCACGTATTTCACTTGGGCCTCTAAATCAGATGTATAATAAGTGATCAACCAGCGGGAGGGTCGAAACAACCAACTTTTTGGGCAGCTGGTGTGACCTGTCCAACCCTTGGGTCGCGGTAAATTCATTTTTTCATTTTGACATAGCGGAATGACGATAATTCTGAATTATTTATGGACAAAAATAAGAGCATTTATCTTTATTGTGTTAGATGTAATGAAACCATATCGGCCGATACCCTACACAACCTCTATCCGGCCAAAGACACAGCAAGAACTCTTTGAAATTCCAAAATTATATTGCCTTTGCCTTTAGGCTTAAACCGCACAGCTCCTATTCCTGCAGACATAATGATATGTCCATTTGCAACTTGGATAGGAATTTGAAATGGTTTATAGCTTGAAAACCAGTGACGATGTGGTGTCATATGGGAAGATGCACCTGTGTCAGCTGTCCAATCAGAACTAGCATAAACAAGGAGAGTACAAGATGGATCAGAAGGATCAGGAATGCAAGTACTTGCATTTCCAGCAGACTCTGGCTGTTTCTCTTTTGAGACTTTATCAGAGACACTAGCATGTACTTTGGCTACCTTTCTCCTTTTATGCTTCCTCTTCTTCTGCTCCACTTGTTTTAATGCCTTCTTCTGTGCAAATTTGTAAAGATGGCAATTATTCTGTATATGACAGTGACACTTGCAAAAGGTGCAAGTAGAATGTGCCTGATGAAGTTTCAACCACATATCATTAGGAGCATCATTAATATCAATATGACTGCTCTGGATAGATCCAATAGAGCACCAAATAATACTAGCTGCTTTGTTAGAGCGTTCCAACCAGGATGTAAGTAGTTTAACATCATTGGGCTGTTTTTCTTTTCCAAGGACAATGGAAAGGCAATTCTCCATACGCAATAAACCAATAACATCATGATTCCAATCCTCATAATTTGACTCTCCCAAAATAACACTATGGTGCTTGTAAGTATTGTTGGATGCCATGATAGATCAATATCCACCAAGAATTTAACTGTGTATCAAGAAGGACTAATTAATTGGAGAAGCAGTTGTAACACCGCCTTGCTCAACAGGGTTACTGTGATGTTGCAAGGAAGGTAAAAAACACAGGCTCACTGAAGTGCACTATGCCAACAGTTCAAATCCAATGTATATAAAAAGACCCTGTGATAAAAGATAAAATAATGTGGCTGACAACACTGGAAAGTTCCAGAAATGGTAGGAGGGAGTGTGACAGATGAGTCACAAGGTGTCACAAGAGTGACAAAAAATATGTTGACCTAAAAATGAAAATTGGATGACCGGGTTTTTGACTTTCGGGCATGAGAATATGTTTCCTTATAAGGCAACCGGCGCTAATCGGGCGCTTAATAAGCGAAAATGCGCGCAAGGCCAGGGGGGTGGGGTGAGTGCAGAAAGTCACCAAAACAAGTGCCAGACCACAGAGATATGACCACAAATAAGATCCAAATGCAATGTAAAGTGTTTTGGATAATAGAAGTTGTCAATAAAGATGTGGGAAGTGATGGATTGCACAGATAGCAACTGGATGTAGCAGTTTAGAAACCGGGGCCCATACCTGTTGAAACAGTTGAATAACACTTTGCAGAACGAGTGTGATTGGAAAGTAAACACTAAGTATATTCAACTGTAAAGACATACCTGTGTGTGATTGGAAAGTAAACACTAAGGAGACTTTCCCACACCCACAGTGGACTATACTACTAGGTGCTTATCTAAGCACCTATACAGGAGGTACCGACCTAAGGTAACTCACTCAATACTGCACCTACAGTGCTGGGAAAAATACTACAAATATCAGAACAATATGGAGATCATAATAGACTATGTTAGAGCTGTAGTATCATACTCTAACATAAACTGGTCCATATACATACCTAGCATATTTACTCATTACCTGAATGATGTTTGACCTATCGTAAGATTCTTCGAAGAATAACACAAAGTATGATATCCGCAGGATGGTTTTCTCAGCCCTGAAAGTGTTCCAACGATGGTTTAAGATTGTTATTTCTATGACTTGGAACTTTGCCATCTTACACCTGTTCTTGGACAGGCCCCCTTAAATCATTGAGCATTCCGTCGGGCGATAAACTCTTGAAATTCATTAAGGATCATAGATCGATGGATCATATAAGGGTAAATCCATACTCATAAGGTCTGCATAGAGAACTGTGCTAGGATGCGGAGAAAGTGGAGGTAGAAGTGTCGGATAAATCCGAAAATTCTGATCAAATCTGTCCGCTAGGTCCCCGGCTGCTCAAGTCTTGAGCTGGCGTCCAGTCGACTTGTCGATCCTGGTGTACCCAGTTGTCAGGCTCATGGTTCTCTGTTTATAATCCCGCGCAGACTACAAGGTCACACAGCCAGATCCAGGGCAAGTGTTATCGCGCATCGCCTTCGATAAGGTATATTGACGAACCGAGGCTAGGCCCAAAGCCTAAGCCTCCTTGCCAAACACTGCACCATGACGGCCGAACAAGACAATATCGTCCCGCCACAGTCACAGCACTTGCTCATAGTTGACAACGAAGCAGAAGCTTTTTCGTTTAAGCAGCGTGCCTTGTCGAAACCCGCGTAAAGTCCAGAGAAGGAGATAAGAAAGAGATTGAACAGGCATACCATTTCCGTTGAATATCTAGAGGAAGTATCACAGTTGCCGCAGTCGCCCATGGATGTCGACGACCGGAAGCTCTCTCGCTCGTCACTTCAACATGTCCAAGAGCGCCGACCGAGTCATACCCAAAAACTCAAGAGATACGTTGGTTTTCCTAATCTTCCTAGCATTTCCACAGGAACAGTGTCAGGAAATGTTTCCAGTCACTACCATAGCGGCAGACATCCGCGAAAAGCCCAGAGAAGAAGGAAAAGGAAGCAGAAAGGGAAAAGGATCACTGTTGCCGCAACTGCCCATGAATGTTGACCACACGTTCTCTCGCTCGCCACTTCCACTCAACGAGATCATAAGGCTCCGAAACAGGATCTTGCATCCTGTCCTCAAACGCCAAAGAAATCAGCTCCGTCAACATTCGAGGCGTTGTTCACATTCGTCATGGGCTGTAGGATCGGACTCCATCTGGTGTCGCTCTGGAATGCGTTTATGGGACTGCTTGTCACCATGGTTAGTAAATCTCATATTCTACATGATATCAGTGGCGCTATATTAGCGGAGGGTCGTGTGGCCTCTAATATCAGCCTTTTTGAAGACAACGAAGATGACGACGGGTAGAGAAGACTGCTGTTGAAGACTTGTGATACGCGAAAAGTCTACTACTCCCCATCTTACGTGTCACTCCCTTTGATTGAAGAGACTTTGACTTGGAAGAAAGATTGTTATTAACTTGGGTATATTAGTAAGGTTGAATATGCCTTTTGGGAAAAGATTTTAGTTTATGGTACTTGGGCTGGTCAGTGTCAAGTGCAGGACCTACTGTGTCACGTGATACGGGGGGTTATTTTTCTTAAAATTACATTTATATACCGCATCGCAACGCGTTTTGACTCCAGCTGAATCCAAATCTGAAATTAGTTTCTTGCCAAAAGTTCTCGATCGTGAGATATCAAACTTGCGGACTTTGATTGTCCGCACCTGTAGTACAGGCGCTTTACCACGGTTACAGCTCTACTCCATAACTATATAGTTGAGGTGCATGATTATACTGATTTGCCACATGGAAGACAGTAGATGGAAGATGGAAGATGGCAGCTTATTATGTAATGATGAAGTGATGGTAATTTGCTATATGATGGAACTCCTTGGCACTCAAATGAGTACTCTCATCAAGGTTCTGATGGAGCTGGTAGCTGTGAACCTGTGTCCAATTCATAATTGTGTAAGTTACTATGTGCCAAAGCGACAGACCGCTTAGAGTTGCTTCTCACCGAGCGCCTGCAATGAGACTATTTGCAACTAATATATATTAGCAAACTGAATATAATGTCACATACTGCTCCGAGAATGCTGATAATCTAATTTCTTGAGCAGCTAAGAGTGCCCAGCACTGATACTTGCCAAAATCTCACATGGCATCCATGGCAGAAATTCAAGCAGCAACTGTAGAGTAACTACCTTATGCTATTTCATCACACACAACACTGACGTAGGTTTCCAGGGAGCTCTGGACTCACACCGATTTGGCAGCACTAGGTCTGTCTACACAAAGTCGCAGTTGTTTACTACACTATATAGACGGGCATCTCAGTTTTGCTTAGTTATGATACAATCTTGACTCTTCCAGCGGAAATCCAGTTCGTATGGAAGAGTAGGATCAGACTAGCATCTGTGCTGTACATTATGGCCCGATATGCGTTCCTACTTGAGTTTATATTTGGTGTCGCCATTGATTTAGCAGATGAACCGTTAGAGGTGCGTGATGGGATGGGCCTGAAAATGTCCCTTGACTTACCACAGTTGATAGTGTGTGGTACCATTTGGGCCTCACGCTAGTTGTTTACTGATTAGCCATAGAGCATGTAATGCACTATTCCACACCTTTTATGTTCTGGAAACTGTCTCGGGACTTAGTGTACACGGTGATTAATTTATTTATCATTTACTTTCTCAAATAACTCAACCAAGAGGGATGTCAGGGGTACTGTTTATATTTTTTGTCGTTATTCATCTTGCAGATGAACCGTTAGAGGTGCGTGATGGGATGGGCCTGAAAATGTCCCTGGACTTACAGCAGTTGATAGTGTGTGGTACCATTTGAGCCGCAGGTTAGTTTTTACTGATTAGCCATAGAGCATGTAATGCACTATTACACACCTCGGCTACTCTGGACACTTTCGTAGGGCTTAGTGTACACGGTGATTGACCTATACTTTCTTATCATTTTCAAATAATTCAACCATGAGGGATGTCAGGGGTATTACTTGCAAGGATTTACGCTATAAGCAGGGATAACAAATATCTCTTAACTCCAATCTTGTTCATATATCTTGGAGAAGTCTCCTGCCGTGTGGTGTGTTTACTTACTGCCAATGTGTAGACCGTTATACCCATGAGTTGTGGTAGCTTCTCATAGTCCGTCAAGACTGTATTTCTGGGGCCAGTATCAAACTGTGCGTTTCACTTAGCGAAAACAACGTAACTGTATATTAACATCATTAAACAGGAGTACAGAGGTGTATCGCATATGCCTGGAGACCTCGAGTTGACGTGCTCATTATAGACTCAGCAGCAAGCGCTCTTACAATTACGTTCGATGGGCTCATATTATTCACCACATTGTTCCACACCATCGGCACGATTAGGCTGCAAAGAGGTATTAAAGAATTGCAGAAACAATCTATAACATATCTCCTTATGCAGCAAGGTAATTTATCCCGGCGTTTGAGTCTACGTGTTCTTATATGACCATATCAATCCCAGGTGTTCTCCGATTTGCGTTAGTGCTTAATTAACGTGACTTCAGTTGATAAATTTTTGATTTTGATTTCTCAGCGTAATTTTCATCTGGGGTTTACAGATCCTAATTACAAATAAGGTTTGGGATTGCCGCTCCTTTCACCCTTTTAGCTGATACACATTTCTTCTAAGTTTGTTTCCGTGAATATCTTTTATCCTCTGTGAAATCCATAACACCAACTCATTCTGAATCGAATACAGGCCTCATTTTCCAACTTTGCCGGAAACTTGGAGGCCTGGCAAGTATTTATCTCATGCATTTCACCTGACGTCTTAATGACAACTGCAGCATATCCGTCATTCTCGTTTGCGGCTTCTTTCTCAATCTGCGAGAATTCAACTCGTCATGTAACGTGATAAATACGACCAATAATCTCGGGCTCACTAGCTTCCGAGGGGCCGTACGCAGTATTGGACATTCTTTCATTGAGGACGTCGGAGATAATTATATAGGATATTTCATTTCGAGGGGACATTATGAAGGAGGAAGCCCCGTTCATTCCGCAGAGGGGTGTGAGGAAACCTCTGGTGGGAGGGTTGAAGGCCTTGCTACACAGTAATGTAAGGGTATTATCTGCTGAATATTATCAATAATAACCACGAAATTAAAAATGTTTATGACACTTGATGAAGTAAATAAAAGCCCCCAGAAATCATTGGATACAGTTCACATCTCAACTCATTTTTCTATAGATGTATTCAGCATATTAGTAGAGCCGCAAGAACATTTGTATTTATTTATTATAAAGCACCCGCTCACGCAAAATTGTGTGGAATCATACACATAAATCAATCTGAACCTAGGAAGACTTGAGAAGAATACAGTAGGCTATCCAGAGGGTGTATGTCAGTCATTCCATGTAGTACCATTGCATCCCATTCGCATCACAGTAATTATGGAGGGCCAATATAATAGTTGTATCAGACTGAAAGGAAACTTCGGCCTCGAAAGCTATTCACTGCATATGATCTGTACACTCAGAATGGATGATTAGACTCCTTCATTAGGGGGGAGCGTTCGCGTCTCTATAAATATTGGACGTCTCAATGTGAATATTCGAGGTTCTTGAGGTTGAGCTCTGCCCCGATAATGTTCACAGCACACCCGAGGAAATGACTGAAGCTTTGGTGATTTCAATAGTAACTATTTATCCGACAATGCCAATCAATTAATCACTGCAGTAGTACTAGGCTAAATTGATACTATACATTCTTGAAATCCGCTAATATATTTGGTACCGGCGCCGCTACGGGGTCCGTCAAGCGACAGCAGTTTCAACGTGTTCATGAAGTCCAACGATGTTCCACGCTGTAGGAAGTCAGTGCACTTGAATGAAGCACTCTAAGCACTTCATCGAAGGTCACTTTGTAACAGTGTTCAAACTTTGATTTAAAGCCTTTAAGCAGTTGTTGGATGATGCATTTAAGGCATTGAATCTAAGTAGGGCAGATGTCACTTTTTGTGTATTTTTGCACTTGATTTCAGTTCATATTACTCTTCAAACCAATTCATTAAAATACTAATCACACTGAATACTTTCCATTAATACGTTGCATTCACTGAGCATTTCTACCATGCTCTTATTCCACCACCAACGACTAATATATCACCACCCATCACCATTATCGCTGTCATCATTGCCACCACTGCCACCTTCACCGGCATCCACCGCTTCCACCATCCACCATTGTCACCCTCCACCACCATATGCCAGTAAACACGTTCTGAGCAGTCAGAGGTTGTTGGGAGGATGGGATTATGCTGTTAGGCGATGGGAATGTAAACATGCTGAGCACACCGAGTGATGAGACGATGCTAGACTATGCCATTAATTAGAAGACCAAAATCAAAATGAGAATGAAAACTCACTATGTAATAGCATTTACCCCAACACCAATATCCACATTTGGTGTCTCCCAGAACGCATATACCCACCTCTTATGGGCCCACATTTCCCCATTTATACTCCAACAACCGTCAGATGTGGAACACCTCATGATCTTAATTGATCTCAACAACATCCCTACCACATCTACACCTGCAACCGCAACCGCAACCGTTTCGGTGAGGTCACTGCCGATATGCAGTCACATGCTAGATGCCACATGGAATACCATAGAGTCCGAAATGTCAGAATTTGTAATAGAATACATGCATTGACGACTTGCCGGTAACGAGTTTTGCAAAAAAAATAAAGGAACATTCAGAGAGGAGGTATGAGCTTGCCAAGAATTTAAAGGAGCATTCAGAGAGGAGCGGCTGGTGTAGGCTTGCCAAGGATTTAAAGAAGTATTCAGAAAAGAGCGGTGGGGCTGCCAAGAATCTAAAGGAGCATTCAGACAGGAAGGACGGCTATGCCAAGAATTTAAAACACCATTCAAAGAGAAGCGTCAAGCTTGCCCAGATATTAAGGAGTCATCCAGAAAGGAGTATCAAGCTTGCCCAAACTTTGAGGGAGCATTCAGAGAAGAACACCAACTGTGCAAATAATTTAAAGGAGCACTCAGGGAGGAATGAGCTTACGAAGCATATAGGGCGGCATTCGGGGAGGAGCGCACAGCTCGCCAATGATCTAGAGAAGCATTTAGGGAACGCCAAGCTTACCAAGAATTTCGATGGGAGTTCGGGGTGGTTGCAGCAGCTATTTGCGCAAGGGGTTTCCATCCTTCACCAGCAAAAGATCAGCTTAGAGTGTTTTTACGAAACCACTGCCGAAAGAAAATCGAGCTTAGTATGTGACACCCTGACATGCATCAGTCTGCCAGTATCTTCAATTTATAGTCGGTGTCTCTAGCCAGGAAGAATTGCAAGTGTCGTCGACCACCACCATCCGTGAAACCTAACGGTGACAAATTTCGTTCCTGCTGCGCCTGCGTTGCAGCTTGAATCTCCGCGTTAGCCTTGATATGAGCGATGCTACTAACTGCATGCACTTTAGATGGGGATGGTTGTGCAGAGGCCGCTGGCGGGGGATTTGACTCGTCGCATGCGGCACGTGAATCATTATCGAGTCTACTGGGGAGGATTGCCAGCGGTTTTGATGAGACTTTATCGTTTGAAGATGATGGACCTGTGATTCCCTGCTTCTGGATCACGGAACGAGATGTAAATTTTGTGTCAAAGTCCATGCTATCATCCAAGAACACATTGGCATCTGGGTTGGGGTCTGTATGGCGTGGCAAGGCTCTATTCGCGCCGATAGGATCTTTTCATCATCGGCATCACAATCGAAAGTATAAGTCGCACGCTTTTCCTCTGCAGGACTAAGTCGGCCCGTTTAGGTGAAGGGCCGTGACGCTTAGTACTTGCAGCCTTCTTCGGTAACTGTGGAGATGGTTCTGATGGTGTTGGAACGACCACACCAATTTTTGATTGGGTTAACTTTACAGGCCCTTGCAGATTCTGGAGTTGGCCAAGAGGGGTGGGTGCGGGCGACGTGGATGCCCGAAAGTCCTCGGCCAGCTGTGAGAACGAGCGTGAAACGGGCGATTCGAACTATTCGCTTCTTCTAAAAGATGAGACGTGAATGTTTGGAAATTGTACAACGTCGTGGTTGGATTCTCCGGAGTATATGATGGTGTCGAGCTGCTGTTGCGTTTTTCATTGATCATTGTGAAGAGAGGTAGATGTCAACGTGATCGGTTTGGACGCGTTGTTTGGAGGTATTGGGGATGGCTGGAAAAGCGCTGCAGACAGTGGTTTGGCCTCTGATATCAGCTTTTTTTGAAGACAATGAAGATGACGACGGGGTAGAGGATGCTGCTGTTGAAGACCAGGCATCCGGGAACCGAAAGCGCTGAAGTCTACTCCCCATCTCACGTGTCGCTCCCTTTGATTGAGATGACTTTCACTTTGAAGAAAGATCGTACTAATTTGGGTATATTAGTTGGGTTGAACACATTCCCTTCGGTAGAAGATTTTAGGCCATGGTGGTTAGTGTCAAGTGAATGTCACGTGACACGCGTTTTTTTTTTTTTGATATATTTGTATCCCGCTTCAAGTAACAAGGACTAACTGCGGCCAGGGGCATGGTGTCCCCACTAAACTATGCTACGGAATTATGAAGTGCCGAGTGAGCTACGTGGGTATGAGGGATTTTGGTGGGAGGCAGTCTGGGTTGACACGCGTTTTGACTGTACGTTTCTTCCGCGGAAATTTCGATGCAGAATGGTATATGGGTATACCTACAAGCAGCTTTCCCACGGTTACAACTCCACTCCATTCCTGGATGAAGACACTGATTTGCCACATATGGAAGGTAGTAGATGGCACTTGACGATGGAACATAGAAGATGGCAGCGTAAGCATGAAGTAATGGCAATTCGTTATCAGAAGGAAAGCTTTTAGCGCTCAAATAAGTACTCTCCTCTCATCAGGTTTTTGGCTTTTCTGATGCGCAAGTTGTTTTCATAACTGGCTAGAGTTACTTCAGCGCTTGCAAGCCGCTTCTTTCTCGATCTGCAAGAATCAAACTCATCATGTAACACGATCAATGCGGCGAACGGTCTCGTCGTCACTACTTTCCGAGGGGCCGTACGCAGTATTGGAGATTCTTTGATTGAGGACGTCGGAGATGCAAACTATACAGGAGATTTTATTTCGAGGGCACATTGTGAAAGAGAAACCCCGTCCATTCTGCAGAGGGGCGTGAAGAACCCTCTGAAGGGAGAGTTGACGGCCTTGTTTCATCATAATGCAATAGGGTTGTGTGTCGAATACTCGTATGAAAATGGCCACAAAAAAAAAGTGATTGGGCACGGTTCATATCTCGAATAATTATTCTATTGACTCAGGATATGTAGGGCGCAAGAGCATGAATATTTGTATTTAATTATTTATCAAACACCTGGTCACTTGAAAAAAGTGAAAGATCATACAAATAAACGAATCTGAGCCGATTCAAGCTTCAAAATAATACAGTAGATGGCCCAGAGGATGTTTCATTCATAATTGTGTGTTATTATTTTAAGCTACGGTAGAGACAGCGTCTCACTAAGTGCTCGCAATCATGCTACTTATACTACACCGTGTTAAAAATCAAGACCCTAAAACATCTCAGTCTCGTATAAGAAGTATAACGGACTGAGGTAAAGTAAACTATTATCTACTGCTTATATATCTATGGTAGAACAATGAGATAGTTATAACAATAAGCAGCAGAACAAAGAAAAAGGTGCAACAAAGGGAAGTTGGTCAAGTGACGTGATTCCTTTAGACAAGTACGATTTCGTTTCATTAATTTTGGCGATTATACTCACCTATTATCATCTAGGAAAGTGGCGGATGCCTCAGTGCGACAGCACTTATGCCTGACCTTGGGTGGCAACAAATCGGAAAGCCAGTCCCGCATGTCCAACAATCCACCGCAACGTTCGGCAAAGACACTTGGCGGACCTCTAGTTGCTCGGATGGAACTATTGCCTCCGGGTCCGCCTCCACCAAAATGTAACCGAGGGCGGGAAAAGAAGTAAGCGGATTAAGCAGCGGACCAGTAGTATTGGCAGAGCCCAGTCAGACTTCTTTCTTTTCCAGTTCTCCTTCTCCGTCTTCTTTCTTTGGATATTTCTACTTCTTTCTTTTCATCCATTTCTCTGGTTCATGAACTAGGGGGGTCACTCGGTTGGTTCTGGCTCGTATCTTTGAGAACGGGGTGGGTTGTTTTATCACCTTTCTCGATATTTTAACCCATTCATTATCGTTCAGCTGTGTCTGTTTTGTGACTATTGTGTCTTCGGAGTTTACTAGGCCGAATACATGTTGCGCAAGCACTTGAGACATCATTGAGGTGCTGCGTGGTGGATAATTAAATGTACGACCATCTCTTAAACGTGGTAGTCTTTTCCAACGTTATCTTCCCTCTTTCTTCGTCTTTCAGCGGCTTGGTGCAACGGGGCATCCACGCAAGGCCTTCCTTGCAATTCCTGACTGCTTAAGTACGTGGCAGTTTCATTTGCTTTGGTCTCGTCTAACGCATTTTTTTCAGTACCGTAACCGGGGCACGACTGCCTCAGCACCCACCCCCGGCAATTCGACATACTACTGAGCCAACTAAAGATTGGATGGTGGACCTTCGGTTCAAAATTAACACCCAGTGAGTTGTCTATTATCCTATATTGCGTAAGTTAGAGACTAACACCACTATACACCTATATATTTATTTGCAGCCGTCAACATCGGGTTACTAAGTCCGATTTCATTGGACTTTCCTGGATTCGACCCCGGCCTCCCGCGACAACTCTGTTAGCGGCCTACCTCGGACTGTATCAGCTGGTATGGGTAAAATCTGTCGAATGGCGGCCCTGCAACGATGTAACTTTAAGTTACTCTCTCGCTCCAGTACAGTTATTTTTCGTACTGAGCTCATCCGTTCTTCAGCGGTCCCAACTAAAGGTTTAGTTGTCCATCGCCAGCACTCCACTCTGTGTCAGTCCCACAGTGTAGCATGGTTATCCGTCCTACCGAAAAACTATGGTAAGCTTCCGTTCATGATAGACCTTTGGGACTGCATTATGACATCTCGTTTAGATGACACATACGTAATCTTTACATCCAGCGATGTTCCTGAAGTTAACGAGTTGAACCAAGCCGCGTTTCAACCTTGTCCAAACCAAATATTTTCATTCATCTTGTTGACTTTCTCTGATTGCATCATTTTTGGTCTGTTTCTTCCGGCTTGGCACTAGCGAAGAAGCGAATATCGGCAGAGTCATAGTAGTGATGGCGAGTGTCGTCGACCTCATGGCGTTTTGCGAGGTCGAGATAGCTAAAATGGTTCCTATGCTCTACACTGCCATGGTCGGGTCGCAACTTCCTAGGGACTGCTATGCTGTCGCCTCGATATTCATATCACACCTTGGCGAATACCTCTGTAGCCCGTTTGCTGCTATTCTCACCACTCCACTATGTTTTACTACTACTGGACCTTTCTCCTTCATTATTAGGGCGGTGCATGATGGAGGGGGCCTGTCACATGAGGACCTCAATGTGATTAAAAACTGTTTCAAATTCTGGATGAGGTTGTAAGTTTTACCGTTGCTGGTTTTGGAGAATGGCCAAATGAGAATATGCAAATACGATCGAAACCAACCTGGACATGAAACTGATTTTCCTGCAAATATCGATTTTCTCCTGTTCACACAGGAGCCTTGGCTCCGCAGCATTTATGGAACTCTATTGGATATAGCGCTTTACGTTTTACAGACTAAGATAAATTCATTTGCATTACTTGCAGAAAACATTGATCGAATTAATGTCAATGTTTCCATCGGGGTTGAAATGCTGCAGTGAGTCCACAGTTACACCATCGCGGACCTGTCGTCTCAAAATTATTCGGATATCAGAATATTAATTCGGAACCCGAAATCAAAATCTTTAGTGTTTGTTGGCGCCTAGATGCTAATGAGGGGCTCATCGTCGTTAATTTCACAATCTCCAGAACCCGAAATTGCGCGCACGGCAGTGCGGACGGATAGCCCAATCTGCGCCCTTCACGACTTCCTGGTCTTTTTTGAGACGGTTGTACATATCCCCGGGGAGATGTTGGCCACGAGCTTGAATCATTTGATGGACGAAGTGCATTCACTCCTGTCTGCTTGGGACTCCGTTTGTAGGGGTGTCACCAAGTTCCAACACAAACTACTTATCCCTTTTGAAGAAGCACGGACGGGCGTGTGACTAAACTGGTCCATATACCTAGCGTATTTACTCATTACCTGAATGATGTTCGACCTATCGTAAGATTCTTCGAAGAATATCCGCAGGATGGTTTTCTCAGCCCTGGAAGTGTTCCAACGATGGTTTAAGGTTGTTATCCCTATGGCTTGGAACTTTGCCATCTTACACCTGTTCTTGGACAGGCCCCTTTACATCATTGAGCATTCCGTCGGGGGATAAACTCGTGAAATTCATTAAGGATCATACATCGATGGATCATTTAAGGGTAAATCCATACTCATAAGGTCTGCATAGAGAACTGTGCTAGGATGCGGAGAAGGTGGAGGTAGAAGTGTCGGATAAATCCGAAAATCCTGATCAGGTCTGTCCGCTAGGTCCCCGGCTGCTCAAGTCTTGAGCTGGCGTCCAGTCGACTTGTCGATCCTGGTGTACCCAGTTGTCAGGCTCGTGGTTCTCTGTTTATAATCCCGCGCAGACTACAAGGTCACACAGCCAGATCCAGGGCAAGTGTTATCGCGCATCGCCTTCGATAAGGTATATTGACTAACCGAGGCTAGGCCCAAAGCCTAAGCCTCCTTGCCAAACACTGCACCATGACGGCCGAACAAGACAATATCGTCCCGCCACAGTCACAGCACTTGCTCATAGTTGACAACGAAGCAGAAGCTTTTTCGTTTAAGCAGCGTGTCTTGTCGAAACCCGCGTAAAGTCCAGAGAAGGAGATAAGGAAAAAAATGAACAGGCATACCATTTCCGTTGAATATCTAGAGGAAGTATCACAGTTGCCGCAGTCGCCCATGGATGTCGACGACCGGAAGCTCTCTCGCTCGTCACTTCAACATTCCAAGAGCGCCGACCGAGTCATACCCAAAAACTCATGAAATACGTTGGTTTTCCTAATCTTCCTAGAATTTACACAGGAACAGCATCAGGAAATGTTTCCAGTCACTACCATAGCGGCAGACATCCACGAAAAGCCCAGAGAAGGAGAAAAAGGAAGCAGAAAGGGAAAAGGATCACTGTTGCCGCAACTGCCCATGAATGTTGACCACACGTTCTCTCGCTCGCCACTTCCACTCAACGGGATCATAAGCCTCCGAAACAGGATCTTGCATCCTGTCCTCAAACGCCAAAGAAATCAGCCCCGTCAACATTCGAGGCGTTGTTCACGCCGCCACCACGTATACGGTTGCAACCGATCCAGCCCGCTGTAATGTCCCTCGATGTACAAGCTCGATCAGTTACCTCGAAAGCAACACTGGGTAAGCGATTGCTCGACGAGATTCGTGGAAATAGACATCGGAGCGGATCGGGACGAAGCTACTGTACGGCACCAAGATCTCCATGTTGGTTGGGAAGTGCTTTTTCAGCACACGACGTGTGGAGGAGCACCAAAGGGGGGTTGTAAGGCTGATAGAGACAGGCGAGGGGAAAAAGACAAGGAATAGGCTGCTGCTTGAAAAACAGCCAACAGTGGGACAATTGAGCACAAGTGATAAAGCGGGGGTGGATCTCTTGAGGCATGTTCGTTCTGGTAAACGCCATCCATTGCATGCTAAAATCATTTTAAAGGAGGCCATCTTACCCGCGTAAAATCCGATATCCGGGGAAATGGCTTCTCATAAATACGTATACGGCCTTTATATCAGGCCTTGGCACTAGCGAAGAAGCGAATATCGGCAGGGTCATAGTAGTGCTGGCGTATGTAATCGATCTCATGGTGTTTATTGAGGATCCGCCAGCTAAAATGGTTCCCCGCAACTTCCTGGTGACTGCTATGCTGTCGCCTCGATATTCCTATCACACCTTGGCGGATACCTCTAAGCACCCTTAGAAAATCGACCGTTCCGTTGGGGAATAAACTCTTTAAATTCAAAAAGGATTATAAGGCTCTATCACTTGAGGGTCAATCCATACTCATAATGTTTGCATGGGGAGCCGTGCTAGTATGGGGATAAATTGGAGGCACGGTTTGGTAAAAGTATCGGAAGAAACTGAATATAATTCTCAGCCGTGTCGGCCTGAATAGGTACCAGCTTTCCCGATCCCTGCTGCCTAAGTCCTGAGCCAGTCGACTGATCGTGTCTGAGGCATCCAGGCATCAGGCTGACGGCTTTGCATAGAATTCCACAGAAAGGGTAACACAGCCTGCCACCAGGGTCACGCAGCATGGGCAAGTCTTCTTGCGCGTCGCCTTCGATAAGGTATGTTGACGAGTTTGAGGCCATGCCCAAACTCTAAGACTTGCCAAACACTGCACTATGACGGCCTAACAAGAAAATTCCCAACAGTCCCGTCGCAGTTACAGCACCTGCTCATAGTTGTCAAAGTCCCAGAAGCTCGTTCGTTTACCCACTGTGTCTTGTCGAGACCCACGCAAGGTCGAGAGAAGGAGACTAAGAAAGAGATGCAACAAATGCAACAAGACAAGAGGGTACGTGCATGCACGCGATAAATACTTAATAGCCCTCCAAGATTGAGGCGAAGTTGGTAAATGGGCTCTGTATTCGATTTGGAATGAGTAGGTGTTATGTATTTCACAGAGATAAAAGATATTCGCGGAAACAAACTTAGAGGAAATGAAGTAGTATCAGTTAAAAGGAGCAAAGGAGCGGCAATCCCAAACCTTATTTGTAATTAGGATCTGTAAATTCCAGATGAAAATTACGTTGAGAAATCAAGATCAAAATTTTATCAACTGAAGTCACGTTAATTTAGCACTGACGCAAATCGAAGAACACCTGCGATTGATATGGTCATATAAGAACAGTAGACTCAAACGCCGAGATAAAATACCTTGCTGCATAAGTATTTACGTTATAGATTGTTTCCGCAATTTTTTAATACCTCTTTGCAGCCTAATCGCGTCGATGGTATGGAACAATGTGGTGAATAATATGAGCCCATCCAACGTGATTGTAAGAGCGGCTGCTGCTGAGTCTATAACGATCATGTGAACTCGAGGTCTTCAGGCATATGCGATCGACTTCTGTACTCCTGTTTAATGATGTGAATATACAGTCAGGTGATTCTAGCCAAGTGAAACAAACAGTTTGACAGTGTTCCCAGAAATACAATCTTCACGGACTATGATAAGCTATCACACTGATCACAAACTATCAACTGCGGTAAGTCAAGGGACATTTTCAGGCCAATCCCATCACGCACCTCTAACGGTGGATTTGTTAAATCAATGGCGCCAACACAAATAAACTCAAGTAGCAACGAATATCGGGCGATGATGTAGAGCACAGATGCTAGTCTGATCCTACTCTTCCATAGGAACTTGATTTCCACTGGAAGAGTCAAGAATGTATCATAACTAAGCAAACTGAGATGCCCGTCTATATAGTGTGGTAAACAACTGCGACTTTGTGTAGACAGACCTAGTGCTGCGAAATAGGTGTAAGTCACGAGCTTACTGGAAACCTACGTCAGTGTTGTGTGTGATGAAATGGCATTAGGTAGCTACTTTACAGTTGCTGCTTGAATATCTGCCACGGATGTCATATGAGATTTTGGAAAGTGCCAGTGTTGCGTCACTCTTAGCTGCTCAAGAAATTAACAGCATTCTCGGTGTATTATAGAGTAATATCGCAGGCACTCAATGAGAAGCAACTCTAGCGAGCCTGTGGTTCTAGAACACAATAACTTAGGCAATTATGAAGTGGCTGGCAGCTACCAGATAAGCCAGAAAATTGATGAGAGCACTTATTTGAGTGCCAATAATTTCCTTCATATAGAAAATTCCCATCACTTCATGATTTCATAGTACCTTGCCATCTGCCATCTGGCATTGGCTGCCTTCCATCTGTGGCAAATCAGTATAATCGTACACCTCAATTAATTGATATCCTGATACCACGTGCATTTGCTGGGATATATTAATGAAGTAAAATTATAATTGTGGCAAAGCCACCTTGTATTATGTATGTACCTGTACACCACTCTGCATCAGGCTACTCCCATGGAGAGAACCGCCAGATGTTTATCGTTCATAAACGTCATTAGAAGAGGCGATCCGGAGAGGCGTTGCACCCGGCTTTCCGGCCATCTCTTTTTCGTCTTCTTGGTGTTCCTCGTGACTGTTCTCTTCTACTCCCTCACCATCAGCAGTCGTGGGAAGAACAATTAACATTTTGCCACCTTTTTTTCGCCACTCTTATAATCTTCTCTAAAACCGAATTATTTATGTTCGGAACTTACATCTCAAGATGACTGAAAACACTCGGTCAGTGTTATGTAGGCAACAAACGATGTAAGATGCTTAGTTTCGCTGCCGTTGCTCCTTCAATAACTGCTCTTTAAAGCATTCAAACCCAAACCCAAAAGCAATGTTGCATGCCCGCTAGACACACTCCTGAAAGGTAGTGGCCGCGAAGAAGCCCGCAAGGCCCATGTCGAAGGAAAACGCGATACAAAGGTGTGGGCGGCTGAGGCGTCAGGCTCGGATGAGTTGGATATTTCGAATCTGCGGAGAGGAAGCGTGGAGATGATAGAATGCGTCCTCGGAGAAGCTTCTCGAGCACGCCTGGAGATAAGAGCGAGGAGCCGTTAATGGGTGACGAAGCCAGGGAGGTGCTGTTGGTAAAGGAGGATACTGAGGCTGTTGGGATGATCTTGGAGGAAGGATAGGAGGAAGGAGGATGTCGTTGAGGTGGAGATGGAGAATGGCTCTACGTTTTGAAGTACGGTTGAGAACGAGATGGTATGTTGTCTTCTTTTTGTTGCCTTGATGTTGGGATGTGATGATCGTTTTGGTAACAGGTTGATAACCATCTGATTGCATTCCTCCAATGAAATTCATCATGGAAGAAATCCGTTTTTTCTGCTGTTGAATAGGTTCTTAGACGAAAGGGTGTTATGGATCTGTGGGTGATCTCAAAATATGTTTATAAAGCTCGAGATAGATTATCAGAAAGCATTTGGTCTAATTGGCTCTGGAGTTGTCTTGAGCATCCTACAATCAATTCGGCTCTTGAAATGGCTCTGCATGTAAGGTATACAACTTACCTATGTCATAACATGCGAACGCTGACATCTTTGACAACTTTATATGCCTCGGAGTCCAGTATCAACTATCCTCCGAATCCCCTTATACGAGGCTGGATCTTGGACGGTTCCATTGTCTGTCACGTTGCCTTTTTGGCTTGTCTAATGACGACTCGAATTTCGTCAGTGTTTCGTCATTCCTCTTCAACACTCTCCTTAGTGTCGATGACACTGTCAATTTTTCCTGGCTAGAGTCACCGACTATAAATTTAAGATACTGGTAGACTGATGCATGGCAAGGTGTCACATACCAAGCCCGATTTCGTTCGGCGGTGGCTTCATAAAATTACTCTACGCTGATCTTTTGCTGGTCAAGGATGGAAAGCTCTTGCTCAAAATGCCACTGCAATCACCCCGAACTCCCATCGGAAATCTTGGTAAGCTTGTCGTTCCTCCTTAAATGCTTCTCTAAATCATTGGCGAGCTGTGCGTTCCTCTTTGAATGCTGCTCTAAATTATTTGCAAGCTTACTCCTCCCTGAGTGCTCCTCTACATTCTTTGCAACATCGGTGTTCTTCCCTCAATGCTTCCTCAATTATTGGGAAAGCTTGATACTTCTTTCTTAATGCCTCTAATATATCTTGGCAAGCTCGACGTTTCTTTTTGAATGGCCCTTTAAATTCTTGGCAAGGCCGTCCTTCCTGTTTGAATGCTCCTCTAGATTCTTGGCAGGTCCACCGCTCTTTTCTGAATACTTCTTTAAATCCTTGGCAAGCCTACACCAGCCGCTCCTCTCTGAATGCTCCTTTAAATTCTTGGCAAGCTCATAGCTCCTCTCTGAACGTTCCTTTACTTTTTTTGGAAAACTCGTTACCAGTAAGTCGTCAATACATGTATTCTATTACAAATTCTGACATTTCAAACTCTATGGTATTCTATGTGGCATCTAGGATGTGACTGCATAACGGCAGTGGCCTCGCCGAAGCAGTTGCGGTTGCGGTTGCAGGTGTAGATGTGGTATGGATGTTGTTGAGATCAATGAAGATCATGAGGGGTTCCACATATGACGGTTGTTGAAGTATAAATGGGGAAATGTGGGCCCATAAGAGGTGGGTATATGCGTTCTGGGAGACACCAAACGTGGATATTTTTGTTGGGGTAAATGCTATTACATAGTGAGTTTTCATTCTCATTTTGATTTTGGTCTTCTAATTAATGGCATAGTCTAGCATCGTCTCATCACTCGGTGTGCTCAGCATATTTACATTCCCATCGCCTAACAGCATAATCCCACCCTCCCAACAACCTGTGACTGCTCAGAACGTGTTTACTGGCATATGGTGGTGGAGGGTGACAATGGTGGATGGTGGAAGTGATGGATGCCGGTGAAGGTGGCAGTGGTCAATGATGACAGCGATAATGGTGATGGGTGGTGATATATTAGTGATTGGTGGTGGAATAAGAGCATGGTAGCAATGCTCAGTGAATGCAATGTATTAGTGGAAAGTATTCAGTGTGATTAGTATTTTAATGAATTGGTTTGAAGAGTAATATGAACTGAAATCAAGTGCAAAAATACGCAAAAAGTGACATCTGTCCTGCTTAGAGTCAATGCCTTCAATGCATCATCCAACAACCACTCAACAGCTTTAATCAATGTTTGAACTGTGAAAAAGTGACCTTGGTTGAAATGCTTAGAGTGCTTCATTAAGTGCACTGACTTCCTACAGCGTGGAACATCGTTGGACTTCATGAAACACGTTGAAACTACTGTCGCTTGACGAACCCCAGTAGTAGCGGCGCTGTCACCAAATATATTTGCGGATTGCAAGAATGCATAGCATCAATTTAGCCTAGTATTACTGCAGTGATCAATCGACTGGCATTGTCGGTTAAAGAATTGCTATTGAAATCACATAACCTTCAGTCATTTCCTCCGGTGGTGTGCTGTGAACATTATCCCGGCAGAGCTCAACCTCAAGAACCTCGAATTTTTACGTGGAGATGTCAATATTCATAGAGATGTGAATGCTCCCGCCTACGGAAGGAGTCTAGTCATCCATTCTGAGTGTACAGATCATATGCAGTGAATATCTTTCGAAGCCGAAGTTTCCTTTCAGTCTGATGCAACTATTATATTGGCCCTCTATAATTACTGTGATGCGAATGGGATGCAATTGTACTACATTTCATGACTGATCTACACCCTCTGGTTAACCTACTGTATGCTTCTTAAATCTGGCTAGGTTCAGATTGATTTATGTGTATGATTCCACACAATTTTGAGTGAGCAGGTGCTTTATAAATAAATAAATACAAATATTCTTGCGGCTCTACTAATATCCTGAATACATCTATAGAAAAATGAGTTGAGATGTGAACTGTATCCAACGATTTCTGGAAGGCATAAATATTTTTGATTGCATGGTCACTGATAATATTCAGCAGATAACCCCTTACTTTACTGTGGAGCAAGGCCTTCAAGCCTCCCACCAGAGGTTTCTTCACACCCCTCTGCGGAATGGACGGGGCTTCCTCCTTCATAATGTCCCCTCGAAATGAAATCTCCTATATAATTATCTCCGACGTCCTCAATGAAGGAATGTCCAATACTGCGTACGGCCCCTCGGAAGGTAGTGAGCCCGAGATTATTGGACGTATTGATCACGTTACATGACGAGTTGAATTCTCGCAGTTCGAGAAAGAAGCGGCAAACGAGAATGGTGGATATGCTGCAGTTGCCATTAAGACGTCAGGTGAAATGCATGCGAGAAATACTTGCCAGTGCTCCAAGTTTGCAGCGACGTTGGCAAATGAGGTCTGTATTCGATTTGGAATGAGTAGGAGTTATGGAATTCACGAAGGATAAAAGATATTCACGGAAACAAACTTGGAAGAAATGTAGTAGTATCAGCTAAAAGGGGGAAAGGAGCGTCAATCCCAAACCTTATTTGTAATTAGGCTCTGTAAACCCCAGATGAAAATTACGCTGAGAAATCAAACTCAAAATTTTATCAACTGAAGTCACGTTAATTTAGAACTGACACAAATCGGAGAACACCTGCAATTGATATAGTCATATAAGAACACGTAGACTCAAACGCCGAGATAAATTACCTTGCTGCATAAGGAGATGGGTTATAGATTGTTTCCACCATCCTTTAATACCTCTTTGCAGCCTAATCGTGCCGATGATGTGGAACAATGTGGTGAATAATATGAGCCCATCGAACATAATTGTAAGAGCGCTTGTTGCTGAGGCTATAACAATCATGTCAACTCGAGGTCTCCAGGCATATGCGATCGACTTCTGTACTCCTGTTTAATGATGTTAATACACAGTTGCGTAGTTTTAGCTAAGTGAAATGCACAGTTTGATATTGGGCCCAGAAAGACAGCCTTCATGGACTATGACAAGCTATCACACCGATGGGTATACCAATCCACACATTGCCAGTAAGTAAACACACCACAAGGCAGGAGACTTCTCCAAGATATGTGAACAAGATTGGAGTTAAGATATATTTGTTAGCCCTGCTTATAGGGTAAATCCTTGCAAGTGACATCCCTCTTGGTTGAGTTATTTGAGAAAGTAAATGATAAATAGGTTAATAACCATGTGCACTAAGCAGCGCGACAGTGTCCAGAACATAAAAGGTGTGAAATAGTGCATTACATGCTCTATGGCTAATCAGTAAACAACTAACCTGAGGCTCAATTGGGACCACACACACTATCAACTTGTGGTAAGTCAAGGGACATTTTCAGGCCCATCCCATCACGCACCTCTATCAGTACATCTACTAAATCATTGCTGAAAGCAAATATCAACTTAAGTAGGGTCGAATATCGGGCGATGATGTACAGCACAGATTCTAGTCTGATCCTACTCTTCCATACAAACTGGATTTCCGTGACAAATCCTCAGTCATTGATGCATGCCTGTCCCTCACCCATGATGTCCAGGCTGCATGGCATGATGGCCTTGTTGCCTCAGCCCTCACTATCGACTTCAAGGGATATTTTGACAATGTCAACCATGCCCGCCTACTCCGCACACTTGAACTCCTCGGCTTCTCCCCATTGGTTATTGCATGGACCAGGTCCTTTCTATCCAACCGCCTCGTCTGCATCCGTATCGATGGTTTCCTCAGTGATCCCCTCCCCATTGCTGGCGTCGGCATTCCTCAAGGGTCCCCCCTATCCCCCATCCTATCCACGATCTACTCATCCCCTATCCTCACATGCCTAAACGACCTCCCCAATGTCAACCTCAAGGCTTATGTGGACGATGCCCTCATCCTGGCAATGTCCTCATCCCTGGTTACCAACAGCACCCAACTATCCAATGCCTTCAGCACAGTCGTTGACCTGCTCCGCCTACTTGGCCTTGACATCGATGCTGACAAAACGGAGCTGATTCACTTTACCCACCCCAGGGCTGACCCCACCAATGACCCCCTCATCAACATTACCCCCCCCCCCTCTGCTCCAGCCCGTGCCGTCCGCCCCCAGCTCTCATTCCGCTGGCTTGGCGCGTTCTTTGACCGCTCCCTCACTTTCCGCACACATATCAACAACATGGCTAACCATGCCCGCTCTCCCACTTCAGGCCTCAAGATCCTTGCCAACTGCATCTGTGGCCTCAGTGTAGCCAGTGCCAGACTCCTCTACAGTGCTATCATCATCCCCATCCTAACCTTTGGCTCCCCAGTGTGGTATACTGGCACCCGCCAGAAACATCTCTTCAAGCCCCTCAAGAAGGCCCAAACTGAGGCCCTCCGATGGATCCTCGGTGCTTTCTGCACAACCCCCATTGCAGAAATGCACCACATCGGCGCCATCCTCCCCATCCCCCACCTGCTATGCAAGATGTCTGCCAATGCCGCCATCCGCTTCAGAAGCCTCCCTGCCTCATCCCAAGTCCTAGCGAGGGCCCCCCCTAGCTGGGAAGGCCACCTCCCTGGTGGCTTCCTCCCCCCCACCCCCCCAATTCGCCCAGGCAAGCAAGCCACCATCATCCTCCACCTCGCCTCACTGTCTAGCCCCAGGGCTGAGCGAATCTTCCCATATTTTGCCCCCCCTCACACACACTGGCCCACATGGGGTGCCCGCTTGTCAAAGAGCATCCTAACTGTGTCCTTTACCCCTGAAGAACACACCAAATTCATTGAGGAACTCCACCTCACCATTCACACTGCCAACCAGGACCCATCAACCCTTGTCATCTACACTGATGGCTCCCGTCGCAAGGGTCAAGGTAACCGCCGCCGCACAGGTGCCGGCTACTCCATCCACCACCTTGGCTCCTCCATCCGCAGAGGGTGCTTTGGCCTTGGCAGGCATGCAGGCATCTATGACGCCGAGATGTTTGCCCTGGCAAGCACCAGTGCCACGCTGACAACACTCCTTGCCGACATACCTGACGCTAAGCACCTCCTCTTCCTCTCTGACAACCAAGCTGCACTAAAATCCATTGATGACATTTCAGACCACCCCAGCCAGTGCGCCTCCATCATCTTTTGAAAGCATATTGACAATTTCCTAACCAACCCCTCCCATGATGTCTCCCTCTCCTGGGTCCCAGGCCACAATGGCTTCCAAGGCAATGAGGAGGCCGACTCCCTTGCAAAGGAAGCCGTCAACCTGCACCCCCCCATCCTGCACTCCACAGTCTCCTGGGCCTTGGAACGTGCAAAAGCACGCTCCCTAAAACTCTGGCACCAGGATTGGCTCCACCTCCCCCACACCAACCTCGCTGCCGTTGGACTCCACAAACCCCCTGCCCTCAAACTGGCCAAGTTCCACAAAGAATATGGGGGCCCCCACCAACTACCACCGCTTCCTCCCCGACCTCCCCACCACTGCCCCTGTGGCGAAACCGACATGCAATCTCGCCTCCACATCCTTTCCGAGTGCCCCCTTTACGAGGAGCATCGCCATGTCCTCCAGGCCGCCTCTCAAGACTTGTCACTCCCCATCATCCTCGGCACACACAAGGGCCTTGAAGCCCTAGCCGAGTTCATTGCTGCCTCAGACGCTTTCCGGAAGACCTAATCACCCCCGCCCTGCATTAGACCCTCCCACGTATCCCAACCCACTGCATTCACATCCCACCTTTTCTCCACCGACCGTTACGGTAGTTCTCTCCCCAACCGCTATGTATCTTCGTTATGTGATGTGGTATATAAATGTATTAAAAATAAAAAAATAAAAAAATAAATTCTGTGTCACATGATATGCGGGGTTAATTTTCTTAAAATTACATTTATATACATAATTCACACCTCGTTCCGCGATCCAGCAGCAAGGAAGCACAGGTCCATCATCTTCAAACGACAAAGTCTCATCAAATCCTCTGGAAATCCTCCCCAGTAAACTCGATAATGATTCAAGTGCCGTATCCGACGAGACAAATCCCATCTAAAGTGCGTGCAACTAGTTTCATCCCTCGTATCAAGGCTAACACGGAGATTCAGGCTGCAACGCAGGCGCAGCAGGAATGAAATCTGTCACTGTTAGGTTTAATGGATGATGGTAGTGACCTTTTTGACGTGCCGAAGATGGATGCTCCTGAATCATATGAGTCGGGTTTGGGTCTTGAGTTGGATACCATTGTGCAAATGTTAGATGCTAGGTGGGTTTTCCTGTTGATCTTTAACAAAGAAAACACGTGTCAATCTAACGAACATATGCTACACAGAGCAATCAGTGAAGCCAGAAACCTGATGAGAGGAGAGGACTTACTTGACTGCCAAACAACTTCCATCTGATAACGAATTGCCATCACTTCTTGCTTACGCTGCCATGTTCTATGTTCTATCATCAAGTTCCATCTACTATCTTCCATCTGTGGCAAATCAGTGTATCCATACAGGAATCATTACACATGCTGATGCCACATGTTTTTGCTGGACCGATTTGGTACATATTTGTGGAGTAGAGTTGTAACCGTGGTAAAGGGCCTGTACTACAGTTGTGGACAATCAAAGTCGGCAAGTTTGATATCTCACGATCGAGAACTTTTGGCAAGAAACTAATTTCAGATTTGGATTCAGCTGGAGTCAAAACGCGTTGTGATGCGGTATATAAATGTAATTTTAAGAAAAATAACCCCCCGTATCACGTGACACAGTAGGTCCTGTAGTCAAATGCACTTGAAAGTACCACAAACTAAAATCTTTTCCCAAAAGGCATATATTCAACCTTACTAATATATCCAAGTTAATAACAATCTTTTATCAAAGTCAAAGTCTTCTCAATCAAAAGGAGCGACACGTGAGATGAAGAGTAGTAGACTTTTCGCGGATCGCAAGTCTTCAACAGCAGTCTTCTCTACCCGTCGTCATCTTCGTTGTCTTCAAAAAGGCTGATATTAGAGGCCACACCACCGTCCGCCGCGCTTTTCCAGCCATCTCCAATTCCTCCAAAACAACGCATCCAAACCGACTACGATGACATCCACCCTCTTCACAATGATCAGTAAAAAACGCAACAGCAGCTCGTCACCATCATATATTCCGGAGAATCCCACGGCGACGTTGTACCTTTCGAAACATTTGCGTCTCACCTTTTAGAAGAAGCGAACAGTTCGAATCGTCCTCGTTCTCACAGATCGCCGCGGGCTTTCGGGCATCCACGTCCCCATATTCAATGGACTTCTGTATCCCTGTTTAATGACTCGCGTTGTTCTAGCTAAGTGAAACGCACAGCTTGATACTCTTCCCAGAAATACAATCATGATGGACTATGATAAGCTATCACACGTATGGGTATACCGATAGCAGATCCTAAACAATCAAATATCAAGTGTGTATAGTAATTCCTCAGTTCACCATTTGGAGTCCTTATAACTTCTGACGGTAGCATTGTTTTCATCCATGGCTTAGATGAACATTTCGTAACATCTTGTATGACACAACAGCAGAATGTGGCTTCGCAATTTTTTGCCTTATGATTTAAGGCAGGTGAAGATGTTGAGTTTGGGCTATGATGGTTATACTGAAAACAGGAATCAATTTTCTGAGGAGGCCCTTAGTGTTTCAATGACTCCAAAAATAATTTGAGAAGTCATCCACAATGTTCATTACATACAGTGCTCCTGAACACGATGCCACATTGTTGGGTCCTGCCAGATCAATCAAAACCTTTCCAAGCTTCCTGTCCAACTTATGCCCTTCACCTGACATTTGTGCTTTGGGGACTACTGACCACATCTGTTTACCCAAGATACATGTGTCACATTTTGGAATTGTGTGATAGGGATTGGCTGGTGTACCTTTTATGGTACCAGCTTGGATCATGTTGACAATTGACTGATAGTTTGCATGCCCAAGGAAGGGGATCCTTCGGTCGTAGTTCGAACCTTGATGGGAAACGCTTGACAACCTACCAATATCAGTTTAGCGGCACAATCTGGGAACACTTGATACTTCCGAATTGCATTAGCACTGCAAGGCAAGACGTTTACACTCGTGACACCGCCCAAGACAGTGAGCCTAAATGCATCATCATGCATATTTAAACCGTCTAAAGGTTCCAACCTAGGTTGCGATATCCCGTTGATGGAGTTCAGGTCGGTTGCGCCATCCAATTCAGGGCAGAATCGGCGCCTATATGTGAGTGAAGGTCGATAATTACGTTTCAGCATTGTAACGGTGAGCAAGGCCAAAAAAACGAGTTACTCATGTTTGGCTGACCCTGAGGTCATCCCACCCAAGCTCCCTTCGCATCGACGATTACAAGGCTCGAACCGTAGAGACTTTGGGCCACCGCTCCACCTGATTAACCCTTTGTTCACCAACACGTAGTCTTTCAGGATTTCATGTCCCCCATGGTTTCCGGTCTGAATCATCGCGTTGTGTATTATCGTAGGCGGTGTCGCCTTCGAAAGTTCGCAGGAGGCCCCGGTATGAACCCAAGCACCTGGCAACGCTCCAGAACATGTACAGCATTGGCAGGAATGTGGTGGTTAGGATTGCACGAGTATATGAATGCCACTAAGCTGTCAAGCATATCATGGCTATCGCAGATATCATAAGGCTGAACCAATGCAAGGAAATGATTTCTCCTTCCCCGTTTGTATACGTCACTAGGCATTGAAAGCTCTCCCATAAAGGTCAAACAAAGTGCAGCTGCAATGATCTATATACTCCAGAGTGTTGTAAAAGACGAGAAATGCTTTAAGCGAGAAAACGGATTCGATTGACCATGAACAGCTCACATGCTAAGCCAAGAGTCGACCATCTGCCAGGGACCCAGCTACCAAGAGCGTACTAGGTGATAACAATGGCTTGAGAGAGTGCTCTCAAAAGGTCAACTAATGGTCAACATTGAGTTATTAACTTTTCAAGTAAACGCTCCTTGAAGAGAGTGCAAATAAAGGAAAAATGGTTTCGGGATGATCCTTCTTCGTGCACAAACAGCACTTTCTCGCGAAGAGCATGTTGTGAGCACACTTTGGGCTGGTGTGAAGCTGAAGCGAATATCTCGTGGATAGTTCAGAAATGTCAAATTATTGCGAATCTAGTCACATTACCATCCTAAGGGGAGAATCCGTTGTTTTGCGGAATACCGGGCGTGCTATATCACTCGCCAACACTATGACTAGTCGGAAACGCATTCCTTTATTATGTGCTGCAAATTTGAAGGCAATATAAGTAAGAATGTCACAGAAAAAGCTTGTGTTGGTGGTCGCTAAAGTGGTTAAAACGGTAAAAGGATTTAGATTCTGGAAGGCGTAACGGATCAGACTGGCAAGCACTCGTGAGGGAAGGCGAATACGATGAATAAGCAGGGTGAATGAATGACCTCAATGAGGAGATTAGTTTCATAAAAGTACTGAATTACACGAAGCATAGGGTAAAATGTCCATTTCTGGGATATCACGTCAAGCGGTACAATGTACCAGTGGTGCCTTATGTACACCTCCTTGTCCGCAGAGCAATCACGGCATTCCATCACCATATCCCCAGAAGGTTCACTCTGTCACTGGCATCTAAAGAAATTCCAGAGCGCTTCAGAAATACTCCTAAATCTTAATGTTTGGGATCTAATACGGAGGACCGTCCCAATTCTCATGGTAAATGAGGGGAGGAAATGTTCGCTTAATTGGACGGAGAGGGAGCGTTTCCGACGTATTCATTGGATCTCTTGAGGCATGTTCGCTTCTCGTAAAATCCATCCAGCCTTGTCCAATTCGGACTGATCTGCGCAAAGCTGTATGGTTGGGTAGGGGGAGAGTGTTAGCTCTCCGCGTATGCGTGGGAAGACTCGCCGCTCGGGAGGGCGGGCATCCCATGCATCTACAACCTTGCAAAGATAATCCAATAAACGAAATTCAAATATCTCTCGATATTAAACTGATTATTACTGTATTAAAACTGTTCTCAGCCTAAGGGCAAGGGTGGGTGGGTAAACTAATACAGAAGGATTAAAGAAAGATAATGTGTAATGAGCGAAATTATAACGACTGCGAATCGATCGTCGTCGTCGTCGTCGTCAGGAAACAGAATGCGTGGGAGTCCTCCGTCTGCTCAGCTGGACGTTGAGTGTCGCACCTTCCCGGCAAGCGTGGGATCGTACGACACTCGACACTATTCATTGCATCCTGAAATAACTTTAATGAAGACCATCTCACCCCCGTAAAAGCCGATATTGGGGGAAAGGGCTTGTCATAAATACGCATACCGCCTTTAATGTCCAGCTTGGCATTAGCGAAGAAGCAAATATCGGCAGAGTCATAGTAGTGATGGCGAGTGTCATCGACTTCATGGCATTTTGCGAGGACGAGATAGCTAAAATGGTTTGGTTCCTATGCTCTACACTGCCCTGGTCGGCTCGCAACTTACCTCAATGTGATTAAAAACTGTTTCAAATTCTGGATGAGGTTGTAAGTCTTACTATTGCTGGTTTTGGAGAATGGCCAAATGAGAATATGCAGATACGATCGAAACCAACCTGGACACATGAAACTGATTTTCCTGCACATATCGATTTTCTCCTCCTGTTCCACACAGGAGCCATGGCTCCGCAGCATTTATGGAACTCTATTGGATATAGCGCTTTACGTTTTACAGACTAAGATAAATCCATTTGCATTACTTGCAGAAAACATTGATCGAATTAATATCAATGTTTCCATCGGGGTTAAAATGCTGCAGTGAGTCCACAGTTACACCATCGCGGACCTGTCATCTCAAAATTATTCGGCTATCAGAATATTAATTCGGAACCCGAAATCAAAATCTTTCACCTGTGTATCTTCTATTTCCGACCTAATTGGCTTGCCGCATAGCCCCCTGAGCCCCAACCTAGTTAGAATGAATAAGCTGTTTTGCCGCACCCTGCTGGATGGTCCTGCACTTCCCAGCTGCTAGACGAACCAGAGTGTCAAATGTGCAACATGTGTCACTTCCACGGGTGCTGTGGGCCCCCCAAATTGTAACTTAACCGCACTTAGTCCATGCTTCAACATTGTCAACCAGAACCAGCTACAGAGTGTACAAAACTAAATGCCATATAACTGTATAGAGTATTTTTATTTCACTGTTATATTTCAATCAATTAGCTACATTTGAAACCTGTCATGAGATTTATGATTCTGAAGAACTGTGCAATCTTGCTAACAGTGAAGATTAAATAGGAAAGGGCATAGACAGAATCAATATGAAATGCCAAGATCAAGGATTAGCAAGGAACTGGTTGGGAAAGTAAGATAATAGTGCAGATGGGTAAAAGATGGGAAAGGGATGATTGGGGGTGATGATAATGGAAACCAAGGAAGAGTTATTTGACAGACATCACATAGTCAGCAGATGACTTATCATTGCCAATAGAGGATACAGTGTTGGGAGGATTTCTGGAAGAGGTATCGCTGTGAGAGGAGGCCATATTGGGAGTATCACTGGGAGCAGTATTGTTGGGAGAGGATGTGATATTCGGTGTACTTAGTATCCAGGCTGCTAACTCTGCCTCAGTTAATTTGACCCATTTGCATTTGCCTTCTTGGAGTGCTTGCCATAACAGATGGACATTTTCTATACCGTTAAGGCTTCCAGGATTAATAAATTGATTACACGGCCACTGGCTCAATATTACCCCCCATTGCTGGACAACTTGAATTTCATAGTGGTCATAATTTATCTTGGCAGGACTGTCAATATTATATGCCAATAGGATATTTGCTGTGATTGTGTTAGACATCAAAAAATAGTAATTAAAGGAATGTATACCTAAACCAACATTGATCATGTTGTGGCAGTCACCCTCCAATGCCTTGCGACTACTCTTCCCATGGACAGATGGTCTCTTCTCTGTAAAGATATAAATATGATAAATGATTAGTATGCACTGAATATTAATGAATCACATACCAGAATGAACCCCAGCCAGTGCATAAGCTTCAAACCTGTGCAAAAGGACGGTGTAATCCATATTGAGGATGTCTTTGCAAAATTGCTGGGAAATAGGACTAAAATATGATTTCGGTTCATAGGTCTGATCTAGACTGCTATGTGCTGCCACGTAGAATATTTCAATCCCAGTGTGTAAATGTGCAGCATGGACCTTATCAATACTATTTAGTTAGCTGATGAAACTATTATGCAAATAGTGAGACGTACCTCATGAGTGAGTGCCTGGAATGTTTCTGTAACATCGCATAAAACAGCTTTGGGTTGCCTACACTTGATTGCATTCCGGTCTTCCCTTACATCACAAAGCTCCTCAATGAGTGCTGCATAGTCCTCATCAGATAGGCTGTTGTACCTGGCTTTCACATCTTGATAGTGTTGTTGGATATATTTGGGCAATGTGTAACACTGACCCAGGGGGAGATCTGTTGAAAATGTTAACTTTTGAGCTGAAAACATGCGTCTTTATCACATACTTTTGTTAACTGCCTCCATTTCTTTCCTGGTAAATGCATTCCAAGCACTAGCACTACGCTTCTGACCCTGCATTTTACTGCCCAGTAGTAGCTGTGACTTTGTCCACTGTGTCGTTCTAAAGATATAACATATGAGTGATTCTAGAATATGCATCATTAAAAGGTAAGAACTCACCTATTATGTTCAGCACTGATTTTCTCTGCCTGAATTAGAAGTTCCTCATGCGCTCTATTGAGATCTTTTGTCAGACCAGCTGCCCTCTCCCTTTGTTGTGCTTTCTGTTCATTAGTGAGTTTTATTTGGCTACATTTACCTTTTGAAGCACTATTTTGCATGGGTGTCATATATGGTGTGTGGACGACATGTGAAGGACGTGCTTATTGATGGTTGATCGTGGTTGTCTGAAGAGGAGAGACTGACAAGTGAGTATTACATAATCTTTACATAACACCATACCATAGCTGACTGGGAACTCCAACACTCCCCCTCGAACTTTGGAAGCTCGTACTACTATTTGTGGATAAGTCGAATATCATTCCAATTGAATGACCGGGGAGCTATCTGAATGTTAATACGTCGTGTTTAGTGAGTGCCACTCCCAGAGCCTGCCAACAGCACCTCTCCCACACCTCTGAAAGCTCTTCCGTAATGCACTACAGCTCCCTAAGACTCTAATAGTCATAGCATTTCCTCTGGAAGATATTTCCTATCCCTCCAGCTCACGATATGCCTGTCAGGCTGCTGTGATGTATCAGCATCATCTCATAATATTCTCTTAATTTTCTGTGGATTATTTAATATTCTTTCGAATTTATTGTATTTTTTACTATGTTTATTGTGAAAAATAGGCCTTATTCCTTTTGACTTTGCATAAATAATAGCATATATGGACTCATATTATGCTATTATTACTTAATTTATTTATTATAATTTTGAACTAATTATTTATATTTTATTTACTTAGTTATTACCTTTCGGCACCTTGCTGCAGCCCAGTTTGCGCATTTTTGAAGTCATGTGACGTATTAGATAAGCTGGTGTCGGGATGTCACACAGGTCATGGGTGTGACTACCCGAGTGATTATTTGATCCCGCCGACTCATCGTTTGCTTCCGTCCCCGGGACCGCGGCCTTGAACCTTCATGTTCAAGCCAAAGCTTAGAACCCTTGTCTCAGAGAGGGGAATCATGTGATAAATAAAGGGTAAATAATGAGTAGAATATGAGGTCATTATGATCTAATTGGTGACCTCATAAACTGAATAATTAGCTAATCATTTAGTTATCAAAATGTATATAAGGAGGGCCAACTTTCCAATAAAATCATCTTATCTCACACACATTGCACAGCACAGCTCAGAAGCTTATCTAATCATCCTAAGGACAATAATAGCCTTAGTCTGATACACTCACTGCAAGCACCTACACTTGCAGCATCTTGAATCTTTGTCAGCACTCTTGAACTTAGCTAATCATCTAAGTTCCCCCAGCCTCACAGCTACCCTTAGGCTTATTAATTACATAATAAACCTAATAAGTATCCTTACTGAAATCCCTGCCAATACTAGATTACTCAAGGCCCAGCCCTAAGTTTATTGAATTAATCAAGTACAAGCCAGATAATCCAATACATATTATTTTCTCTATTAATAAATTATTTAACACCTTGTTGTATGACTATTAATAGTTACAAATAAGCATAGAAGAATCCGAAGCTCTTATATCAAGTCTCTGCCAAGTTACTGTGCATATATTCAGCTTCCAGCCCCTATTCTCAAGGAATAGTTCTTTTATTTGCTAAAAGAGTCATACACAGTTCTATTGAACCTTTCAATAATCAAAATAAGCATTGATTTGAGTTGTTTAAGCTTAATAGCGCAGGTCATTAATCTATCAGTATTTAGATTATTGAGACAATACATAATGCACTAAAATGGTTTTATCTGAACATGAGAGGCAGAATGGCACTAAGTGTATCTTTGGCAATTAAACCAGACACAAAGCAATGTTAGTTGATAGATTTTCTGATTCAACACAATGTAATAGATGTTTAACAAGTCAAATTGGAATACATTAGACATTCATACTATCCAAAATATCTCCCAAATGGCATATGGTCTCATTAGCCATGTCATCTTCCATAAGCTCCATTCTGACCTCTCCCTCAATATCAGCTACCATGGTCACATCCTCACCATCACCACTGCATCCCATTATATTGCCCAAACTGTCCACAGTACCTAGCCACCTAGCAGGTGTCTTGTATCCAGTATAGCCTGGAAGGGCATATATGGCATGAAGGTGAACACGATGAACATTGTTAATACGTTGCCTCCTAATTTTCATCTGTAAAATCAAATAAGCAAGTTGGGGATCCTCACTCTGCAATTTCTCCATCACTCTAAGTAGCAAATTATTTTCATCATCTACCCATGTTGCTAACCGTTGAATTTCAACATTCAGATGTATTATCTCTTCATGGGCTGCCTTGATTTTATAGTGCTTGGCTGCCATTTCTCGGTTAAGAGGGTTGGTTCAAGGCTTGTGGAGAATATCTTCCCAAGCATGCTTGAGTAGTTCAAAATCTGATAACCATGCATAGCGAGTGATGTCTGCCTTTGATAATTGAGGCCGAGGGGGAGTTTGTTTAGGGGCAAGTTCATTATATTTTTTCAGTGTATTATTGATTGTCTTGGCCCAGCGTGTAATTGCTTTAGAGATATGTGCACACATTTTAAAACCTGTTTATAGATAAATTAAATATAGAGGTTGGAAGTTGAAGTGACTCACAGGTTCCCATAAGGTTTGCTTTTGCCAATTCAAATAGTTGGGCAACTACAAGGGATTCCAGCTTCTCAACAATGCGAATGAATGTACAATTGTGATGTAGTTGAGTGTCTCAACATATTCACTGTCAGTGTCCATCCAACGTTCAACCAATCCAAGGCAGTACTCAAGGCCAGATGCAGTATTTTCAGCAAGGTGAAGTTCACAGATAATCTTCCGACAATCTTTTTCTGTAGCCAAGATATGTGCATTATCCACCAACTTCAGGGTCCCAACTGGTGTCAATGTTTCTGGGACCTGTGACATCCATGGTACAGTTGTCATTTGATGCCAGATTGCACTATCAATAGCACCATTAGCATTAGCGATAATCAAGCAATATCAACTGAATAGAGAAGTACTTACTTATACTTTTTCAATTTCTCAAGAGCTTCAACATATGCAACACGTAGAGTGTCTTCAGAGAGTTCTTTAGTAGCTTTTGCAAGGAAGGCAGCCTCCTCAGAGTGCCACATCTCAATTATTACTGAAGTATATCCAGTAGATGACTTGTAGGCTTTAATGACTGGTGTAACATCATTAATGATCTTGAGTGCCTGTTTGTAATTGTTATATAGAAAATTGCCTGACAATGTAAGTGAGATGTGGCACACAGAAAGAGAAAAAACTTACTTAATTCTAAATATTTATCTTCATCCCATTGTTGAAAATGAAGATCAAGAAATTGTCCCCAATGGAAATGTGAAGCATGATGAACACCCCGTGCTACTGAGTTAGATTCTGAAAAGACATGTTCACATGTTTCCATATCTTCAAGACCAACACTAGTATGGTACATAGGATGATAGACAAGTTGGCATTTACGTTCATGTGCATAACCATGAAATGAATTGAGTAGTAGTTGGAGATGACATTGGTGTGCCCGTTTGGAAAGAGAGCTGTTATTGACAGTGGAAGTAAATGAACATGCAATATCACATCCAACCAATAGATCATCACCAAAGGTGGTGAGAAGGTGGTTGAGTGTAGCAAGACCATACTTAGCAAGTTCCCCACTCCAGCACATTTCTGCATATGTTTGAACAAGTCCATGACGACAAGCACTTATATAAATTCCAGTCTGATCAAAAACCCAAATTGTGTCCTCACTGATAGCATGAGAAGCTTTCCAATTGTTGCTACATATGCCTTCATCATCATCAAATGGGCTGTCACTATCACCAAAATCATTGAGCATTCCGTTGGGGGATAAACTCGTGAAATTCATTAAGGATCATACATCGATGGATCATTTAAGGGTAAATCCATACTCATAAGGTCTGCATAGAGAACTGTGCTAGGATGTGGAGAAAGTGGAGGTAGAAGTGTTGGATAAATCCGAAAATCCTGATCAGGTCTGTCCGCTAGGTCCCCGGCTGCTCAAGTCTTGAGCTGGCGTCCAGTTGACTTGTCGATCCTGGTGTACCCAGTTGTCAGGCTCGTGGTTGTCTGTTTATAATCCCGCGCAGACTACAAGGTCACACAGCCAGATCCAGGGCAAGTGTTATCGCGCATCGCCTTCGATAGGGTATATTGATGAACCGAGGCTAGGCCCAAAGCCTAAGCCTCCTTGCCAAACACTGCACCATGATGACCGAACAAGACAATATCGTCCCGCCACAGTCACAGCACTTGCTCATAGTTGACAAGAAGCAGAAGCTTTTTCGTTTAAGCAGTGTGTCTTGTCGAAACCCGCGTACAGTCCAGAGAAGGAGATAAGAAAGAGATTGAACAGGCATACCATTTCCGTTGAATATCTAGAGGAAGTATCACAGTTGCTGCAGTCGCCCATGGATGTCGACGACCGGAAGCTCTCTCGCTCGTCACTTCAACATGTCCAAGAGCGCCGACCGAGTCATACCCAAAAACTCATGAGATACGTTTGTTTTCCTAATCTTCCTAGCATTTCCACAGGAACAGAGTCAGGAAATGATTCCAGTCACTACATAGTGGCAGGCATCCGCGAAAAGCCCAGAGAAGGAGAAAAAGGAAGCAGAAAGGGAAAAGGATCACTGTTGCCGCAACTGCCCATGAATGTTGACCACACGTTCTCTCGCTCACCACTTCCACTCAAACGGGATCATAAGCCTCCGAAACAGGATCTTGCATCCTGTCCTCAAACGCCAAAGAAACCAGGCCCGTCAACATTCGAGGCGTTGTTCACGCCGCCACCACGTATGCCGTGGCAACCGATCCAGCCCGTTTTAATGTCCCTCGACGTACAAGCTCGATCAGTTACCTCGGTAAGCGATTGCTCGACGAGACTCGTGGAAATAGACATCGGAGCGGATCGGGACGAAGCTACTGTACGGCACCAAGATCTCCATGTTGGTTGGTAAGTGCTTTTTCAGCACACGACGTGTGGAGGAGTACCGAAGGGGGGTTGTAAGGCTGATATAGACAGGCGAGGGGGGAAAAGACAAGGAATAGGCTGCTGCTTGAAAAACAGCTAACAGTGGGACAATTGAGCACAATTGATAAAGAGGGGGTGGATCTCTTGAGGCATGTTCATTCTGGTAAACGCCATCCATTGCATGCTAAAATCATTTTAAAGGAGGCCATCTTACCTGCATAAAATCCGATATCCGGGGAAATGGCTTCTCATAAATACGTATACCGCCTTTATATCCGGCCTTGGCACTAGCGAAGAAGTGAATATCGGCAGGGTCATAGTAGTGCTGGCGTATGTAATCGATATCATGGTGTTTATTGAGGATTTGCCAGCTAAAATGGTTCCCCGCAACTTCTTGGTGACTGCTATGCTGTCGCCTCGACATTCCTATCACACCTTGGCGGATACCTCTAAGCACCCTTAGACAATCACCCGTGCTGTTGGGGAATAAACTCTTCAAATTCATAAAGGATTATAAGGCTCTATCACTTGAGGGTCAATCCATACTCATAATGTTTTCATGGGGAGCCGTGCTAGTATGGGGAGAAATTGGAGGCATGGTTTGGTAAAAGTATCGGAAGAAACCGAATATCATTATCAGCCGTGTCGGCCTGAATAGGTGCCAGCTTTCCCGATCACCACTGCCTAGGTCCTGAGCCAGTCGACTGATCGTGTCTGAGGCATCCAGGCATCAGGCTGACGGCTTTGCATAGAATTCCACAGAAAGGGTAACACAGCCTGCCACCAGGGTCACGCAGCATGGGCAAATATTCTTCTGCGTCGCCTTCGATAAGGTATGTTGACGAGTTCGAGGCCATTGCCAAAGTCTAAGCCTAGCCAAACACTGCACCATGACGGCCTAACAAGAAAATTCCCAACAGTCCCGTCGCAGTTACAGCACCTGCTCATAGTTGTCAAAGTCCCAGAAGTTCGTTCGTTTACCCACTGTGTCTTGTCGAGACCCACGCAAGGTCGAGAGAAGGTGACTAAAAAAGAGATGCAACAAATGCAACAAGACAAGAGGGTACGTGCATGCCATTTACTTTGAATATTTAGAGGAAGCATCACAGTTGCCGCAACTGTCCATGGATGTCGACAACCAGAAGCTCTCTCGTTTGTCACTTCCACTCACGGGAGCGATATTCGAGGTGTTGTTGACGCCCCACCAAGTACGCCGTTACCACCCATGCAGTCTGTTGTAATGCCTCGACGTACAAGTTAGCTCGCAAGCAAAACCGGGTCAGTGATTTATCGACGAGGTTCGTGGAAATAGACATCGTCGCGGACTTTGAATGGACAGGTTTGGGTTGGGGTTTGGGTTTGGGGAGGTTGGGAGGTTGGGAGAGTAGGAGGACAGTGTCCAAGATGAAGCCTATCTACAATGCGACGAGCGTGAGAAGAGAGGGGGCATTGAATGTGGATGGAAAGGAAATGAAATAAAAGTGGAAGAGGCCGAGCTTGATTTGGGAGCTCCCAAGTTGTTGCGTCAGGTTGATGGATGCTTCATGGTTTGGCTTTGATTGGGTTGGCTAATGCTTCACTTCTTTTCCTCGTTTTATTTACCGGACCATGAAAGACGGCACAACTGGCAAAATTGGACCGAGCTAGAATAGAAGAGGGGCAGCGGATCCCCAAGACTCAGCTGTTGTGCAGCGGGGCTGTAGGGAAACGACTAAGGTTTCACTTCATACCATCGCATACATATATACGCGTGCGGGTAAAAAATGCGCTCGTACGATGAAAGGGAAAATATAAGCGGGTGGTCTAGTCCGATATACGATCTGGCAGCGTTCCCGCATTTTGGCGTATGAGCATTGCCGGTTTTTGTCACAACAACATTGTTCCTGTCGCTAATACGGGGGTTATCGTCGTTAATTTCACAATCTCCAGAACCTGAAATTGCATGCACGGCAGTGCAAGCGAATAGCCCAATCCCTGCTCTCCACGACTTCCTGGACTTTGCTGCGATGCATGGAGAGGAGAGTTGGATGACGACCTTGAGTATTTTGATGCACGACGTACATTCGCTCTTCTGTCTGTTTGCGACTACGTAGGCAGCGTTACTACAGAAACAGCGCCCGTCGCTACCCGCCTACCTTTCCCTTTCGCATTCTCGTACATACTTGCCTATCACGTCTCGAGATCGATAAATAACATTGGGAAAACCTCCCAAGGCCGTGTCTTTGACCACCTTGTTATGAATAATTGACGCAATTAATATACAAAGCGCATATACCCACCAAATCCGCTGATGGATTGAAGGTACCCAATAATCATCGAGCGCGTGTTTGACAAGGAATATAATTTTTTAATGTATGAGTTAATATATCTCCTAACGAAGGGCTTCCGCCGGGATCGCCCTCCCACCATACCATTTGATCGCATGCAACGTTCGCCAATCTTTAGCCCCACCTGATGTCATGTCATAGGTTTAATGTATACCAAGTCAATGCACTACCGATGCCATAGACCCTACGAAGGAATTTACTGGGTTTCCCAGATATAAACATCAATACATGTTTCTCACCATTATACAGTCTCCACACTTGAGCCATGTATTTCGGCTGTTTCAGCCCTCCTGGCAATCCTCCACCATTTGATGGGTTCTCCAAGCCTCGTATAATTGCGACCGGTTGTGGAGAAAGAAGCAACGCTAAAAGTAGAGATGATGTCTCCATATTAAAACCACAATTCAAAAAGCTGGGCAAATAAAGAATTTGATCACCGAGACATCCGAAAATCGGCTCAAATACCATACATGAGTCACGTACCACAGCCCACGGCCTCCCATGACCGACACTGAGCATTAGCGACTTGCCTATCATGGGTCCCCAGGACACCCAGAAGCATCCTTCCAATGCCTAAAACTGGCGATACTGATGATTCGTTTCTCAACCGTCATGTTCCCCATCTCACAAGCAATCTACTCTCAGTCTTGTACTTGACAAAGAAAAAGAACTACCATGTTTCTATCTTTGGTTCTACTATGTCTTTCTATCAGAAGAAGGTTTTGCGTTTCACTGCAACAGTCAATGAACAGAATCAGGCCTATTTAGGTGGAATTACAGTACCTATGACAGATTATGCTGGTCTTGTTACAACCTGTCCATTAGACTCTACACTTTGGCATCGTCGTTTCAGTCATCTGAATCATGCTGATGTTAAGAAGCTTATGACAGGGGACTTGGTCACTGGTATTCAGATTGACTCTCAGATTGCTCCAGATCCTATTTGTGAACCTTGATTAGCTGGTAAACAGAACAGAGTGGTTAATAAGATGGCAACAACACGCTATACTAAACCACTTGCACTCATTCATAGTGATGTTCATGGTCCATTATCTACACAAACTCTGGAAGGGTTTCCCTATTGGGTAACCTTCATTGATGATGCCTCATGCTATGCTATGACTGCATTACTCAAAAACAAGAGTGATGTATTTGAGGCTTTGAAGTTATACAAGGCTAGTGTTGAAAATAAACTTGGTCAGACGATTAAGATTTTTAGGGATGATAAGGGTGGAGAGTATATATCAAAGGAATTTGATGCCTTCCTTGCAAATGCTGGCATTAGTAGGCAGCATACTGTCCGACGTGAGCCTCACCAGAATGGTGTGGCTGAGTGCTTTAATAGGACACTGGAAGAAGGGTCCACTTCAATTTTGACTGAATCCCACCTTCCTCCTTCTTTTTGGGGACGTGCTGTTCTTGCAATTACATATGTATGCAATCGCTCCCCTACTACTGCTCTTAAGCATTCTGTACCCTATACTGCTTTCCATGGCAGAAAACCAGATGTGTCAAATCTTAGGGTATTTGGATCCACTGCCTATGTACATATGCAGAAGGATCAACGTGTTGGACTTGGCTCTCACACACAAAAGTGTATCTTCATTGGATATCCTTCAGATTATAAGGGTTGGTTATTTTACAATCCACTGACTAAAAAGATTATAGTCAGTAATAATGCTGTTTTTGATGAGAGAGTTTTGCCAGGACTATCTAAGCAGACTACACCATCACCACCACCACTATCTATTCCTAAGGTTTTTCCTGATACCCAACAATTCATTGATATGTTTATTCCTGGCCCCTCTGGGTCTACTCAGGTGGGAGCTCCACAGGAACCAAATCAGGTGGGAGATGATCAGGAAAATGCTTTGGCTCCTGATTCAGGCTCTAGCTCTGATTCTGCTTCTGAGCATTCATGAAGTCCTCCCCCTCAACCACGTCGCAATCCACCCAGAAACAGAGTTCCTCCTATGCGTTACCCTGCTAACATCCACAACTATAGAGAATCTACTTTTGTAGTTGAGTCCAGTGATGAAGCAGAGGATTCTGTACCAGCTTCTCCTTAACCAGTGGAGTCTGAGGAGGAAGCTCTAGGTGCCAGTGAAGGAGATCTTTATATCTCTGTAGATGAGGCCTTTGAGTTTGCTTACAAGGTTAGTGCCAATGATAATTCACCTAGAACTCTCAAAGAGGCCTTGCAAAGTCCTGATGCTGACAAATGGTATGATGCTGCATATGCTGAAATGCAATCTTTGCTTGAAAATGGCACCTTTCGTCTTGCCAAATTACCTGAGGGTCATAAAGCAATTGGCTCTTGTTGGGTATTTGTAATAAAGTGTAAAAAGGATGGCTCAATTGACAAGTTCAAAGCTCGTCTTGTTGCCAAAGGCTATGCACAGCGACCAGGGTTTGACTTCACTGATACCTTTGCTCCTACTGCCAAATGGGCCACCTTATGTGCTGTTCTAGCTTTGGCTGCACTAGAGGATATGGAACTTGAGAGTATAGATATCTCTTCTGCATTCTTAAATGGTGAACTTGAAGAGGAGGTGTACTTGCAACAACCTGAGGGATTTCACCTAGGTGCTCATGATGAGTTTTTACTTCTCTTGAAAGGACTTTATGGTTTACGTCAATTGAATGCTGTCTTGCTCAACTTGGGTTTCAAATAGGTACTATGATCATAGTATTTGGGTCTTCCAAAAGGGTGATGTCAAAGTCATTATACCAGTATTTGTAGATGACATGACTATTGCATCTAAGTCCAAGGAGGCTATCAAGAAGCTCAAAGATGATCTAAAGAGCCACTTCAAATTGCATGATCTTGGTCCAATTACTTACTTATTGGGTGTTGGCATTGAACGGGACAGGAAGAAGAGAACCATTACTCTATCACAGTGGCAATACATTTTGGACATGTTACAGCATTATGGTCTTGCTGATTGCAATCCAATTAGTACACCTATGGTGCCTAACCTGAACTTGAGTAAAGACCAGGCTCCAGTGTCCCCTGAGGAGATTGCATATATGAAGGACATTCCATACATCCATGCTGTTGGGTCTCTTATGTATTTAGCTGTTGCCACTCATCCAGACATTGCTTCTCGTCCAGACATTGCTTACACTGTTGGTGTATTGGCTAGATTCAATCACAATCCAGGAAAGGCTCATTGGCTAGCAGTAAAACTTCTTTTCCGCTACCTCAAAGGCACCCTTGACTTGGGTTTGACCTATGGCCCTAGTAATGACAAGGAACTATTTGTGTCCTATTCAGATGCTGATCATGATAAATCTACTGGAAAATCTACTGGTGCATATGTGGTTAAAATGGGTACTGGAGCCATTAGCTGGCAGAGTAAACTGCAAACTATTGTTACTCTCTCTACTACTGAAGCAGAGTATATTGCAGCAGTATCAGCAGGTGCAGAGGTATTATGGTTGCGGAACTTGTTTGAGGAATTGGGATATTCTCAAAAGACTGCATCCACATTGTACCTTGACAACCAATCTACTATGGCAGTTGCCAGAGATCCTGAACACCATGGTCAAATGAAGCATCTTAATTTGAGGACATATTGGTTAAGGCAGGAAGTTGATAGTGGGAAGATTAAAGTGGTTCATCTACCTACTTCAGAGATGCCTGCAGATTTATTAACCAAACCATTGGCTAAGCCAAAGGTGGAATATTTGAGAAAACTATTGGGACTAGCATAGAGCTGTCTCATCAGGTGGGAGTGTTAGAGTATGATACTACAGCTCTAACATAGTCTATTATGATCTCCATATTTTTCTGATATTTGTAGTATTTTTCCCAGCACTGTAGGTGCAGTATTGAGTGAGTTACCTTAGGTCGGTACCTCCTGTATAGGTGCTTAGGTAAGCACCTAGTAGTATAGTCCACTGTGGGTGTGGGAAAGTCTCCTTAGTGTTTACTTTCCAATCACACTCACAGGGGTGTTCTGCAAAGTGTTATTCAACTGTTTCAACAGTTTAGTCACACGCCCGTCCGTGCTTCTTCAAAAGGGATAAGTAGTTTGTGTTGGAACTTGGTGACACCCCTACAAACAGAGTTGCAAGCAGACATAGGAGTGAGACCAGGAAGTCGTGAAAGGCGCAGATTGGGCTATCCATCTGCACTGCCATGCACGCAATTTCGGGTTCTGGAGATTGTGAAATTAACGACGATGAGCCCCTTATTAGTATCGAGGCACCAACCAACACTAAATATTTTGATTTCGGGTTCCGAATTAATATTCTGATAGCCGAATAATTTTGAGACGACAGGTCCACGAGACTCACTGCAGCATTTTAACCCTGATGGAAACAATGATATTAATTTGATCAATGTTTTCTGCAAGTAATGCAAATGAATTTATCTTAGTCTGTAAAACGTCAAGCGCTATATCCAATAGAGTTCCATAAATGCTGTGGAGCCAAGGCTCCTGTGTGAGACAGGAGGAGAAAATCGATATTTGCAGGAAAATCAGTTTCATGTGTCTAGGTTGGTTTCGATCGTATCTGCATATTTGTTATTTGGCCATTCTCCAAACAGCAACAGTAAAACTTGCAACCAATTTGAAACAGTTTTTAATCACATTGAGGTCCTCATGTGACAGGCCCCGTCCATCATGCACCGCCGCCCGCTCTAATAATGAAGCAGAAAGATCCAGTAGTAGTAAAACATAGTGGAGTGGTGAGAATAGCAGCAGACGGGCTACAGAGGTATTCGCCAAGGTGTGATATGAATTTCGAGGCGACAGCATAGCAGTCCCTAGGAAGTTGTGACCCGACCAGGGCAGCATAGAGCATAGGAAACTATGACTCTACCGATATTCCCTTCTTCGCTAGTGCCAAGCCGGACATTAAAGGCGGTATGCGTATTTATGACAAGCCCTTTCCCCCAATATCAGATTTTATGTGGGTAAGATGGTCTTCATAAAAGTTATTTCAGGATGCAATGAATGGATTTTACGAGAAGCGAACATGCCTCAAAAGATCCACCACGTCTTTAACGATTCTGCTCAATTGCCGCACAGTTAACTGTGTGTTAAGCAGTCTAGTCGCTGTCATTTCCTCGCGAGTGAACATGAGTGTTCGGGCAACTCTTTGGTACTCCTCCACATGTCGCGTGTCTAGCAAGCAGTTCCAAATCAAAACAGATATCTTGGTGCCGTGCAGGAGCATCGTTCCGATCCGCTCTAATACCAGACCACAAAAGTAACCAGGGCCGACTTCGACTTCCGGTGGATTGCGAATAACGGGCTTCTTCCACGCAGAAATACTGTCTCTCTCAATGGAGGACATGCTTTGCTCACTTCCTGGTGAATCCACCAAGCCTTGCGGCAGCTCTGGCCTCTAGGCAAGTTGGAAAATCACGGCACCAAATGAAAAAAGCCTGACACATTGGAGTCCATGCTCTAAACAAAAGGTTGACATACCAGTTGCTGAACCCATGAATCAAGCGCTTGGTTGTTGATCGGTACATGCTCGTCACGACCTGGTCTGTGATAACAGTGGCCGTGACCTTCTCGATTGCACGCCCATAGTCTCTGGAGTGTATCCTGAAAATGAGTTTCGAGGACTGCGATCCGTTGATATTCCAGGGTAGCAGGCGAGATCAATCGAGGCAGCTTTTCGGCATCGTCAGGGTGGACTGGGTACTACCTCGTGTTCAGACATGGGGAAGGTGAGATATAGACAATAGGCGTGTTACAAGAATGGAACATCGACACATGCTTCATTTACCCAACATGACCATCAACAATTATGGTATAATAATAATGAATATATTATTGACAATCACCCGCCGCTTGGTCTTATCATCACTATTTAAAGCAGTATTTATTGATAAGTTGTTAGAGTAAAAGAAGCATCCATTATTTTACGAGCTGAATTCTATCTATTAATATCATACTGTCACCAATTCATTGACGTTGAGTTTAGATTGTCACGACGCCATCAGTTCCCTGCCTTCATCTCCCCAGTCAGCCCAACGGCCCCAGGTGTCGGTTGGAGTTTCTGTTTTCCCCCTCACCCAGTTTCAGCCACCACCCCTTCCTCAGTACGAGGGATAAACACTTTAGTGCCACGACACAGTGTGATGTGGAAAACCGTATTTGACCATAAGTATGAGTGATGGAGTAGGTATATAGTAGAACATTCTCAGACATGCTTTGGTGAACAGACCTGGCATAAAGTGAATGATAGGGAAGTGACGTGTTTGAGAAAAAACTATAGGTTCACGATGAGTAGAAGGAGCCAAAAGACCAAGAGGCAAAAAGACCAAGAGGCAATGTGGGGACTGATCTACTACTTCAATTCACGGCATGTGCATGGAATGAGAAAATGAACAATTAATATCAAAGCCGAAGGTGACAGATATAAGAATAACACACTCCTGGAGTGGATCGTAGAAGAGCTCATAACTTTTGTTCACATCCGGGACGTCAAGCTAAGGGCATCCTCCAGCCAAACGATTGAGGGGTCAACTCATCACAAGGACCGTTTTTCATCACCTTTGTCAACACTGCAGTCGTCACTAGATCGTTGGCTCTCAGACTATCAAGCCTATCATGCTTGAAACATAAAATGTACTATATGTAATTTGTGAATAATTCAATGCTACAACTTTACACGGTCTGATAAGGAGAGACCTGAATAAATAGAAAATTGTGATGCATAATTGTTCGTACGTAAGTTAATTGGCAAGTAGTCAGAAATGCCTGGACCTTTCCTAACGCTTTGGTCACCAGAGCTCTCTCAAACCTTTTTTTTCACTAAAATGCACACTTAATTGTTCTGATGTACAATGTGGTGATTATATTATGAAGGTAGTGATATTCCGTCTGTAGATCTCAAGGGGGGTGACTATCGACATACAAGGAACGCTGTGGCACCTCAATTGCACTGGTTTTTTAACGTTAAAAGGTTTATTATGATGCTTGCAATAAATTTAATTCAAAATTGGAGCGATATTAGGCCAGAAAGCTGCCAACAATGTCCAAGTGACGTGTTGTCTCCTCCCGCTGGGATGTATAGCTCGGATTAGCGAATTGAACCCACTTGTACTTGGGAATGTTTTTAAAAATGGTTGTTCAGTCTCATCCCGTGCTTCGTTGTAATATCCGTTGAGTCGAAGGGTGCTAACGTTGATTATGTAGTTCATCAATTACGGACCACGTCGCGATGACATGGAATTCATTTGGACCATTTCCTATAATAAATGGTCGATTTAAATCCCAATGTGTGTATATAAAGAACATACATGGTTTTATAAACAGTTGGACCTTTCTCCAGCGAGCGGAAAGTTGCAGTAAGCCCGTGTGGCCATGTTTCAAGCCTGCACACATGCAGTGTATAAAATACTATGGTTTCAGCCGCATACTAGTAGTCCCACAACCCTCATGCCTCATCAACGTATCCTTGACATTTTTAGGTAGCCCATTTCTTAACCTATTTTCTGCTTGAATGAGGGCGGTGAGCACGAGGGGGTATTCGTGGTCGTCATCTGGACCACTGTGAAGAGTTACCAAGGGACATTGTTTGGACCCCAGATAATAATATGTGAGCCTTTGTCCTAATATACATAGCCTCACACTTTATCATCAGGACAAATTAATACTTTATTGGATGAGGTATTCCTAATTGCAACAGTTCCACAGTCACCAACAGCTCCATCATCCCAAAATCCGAAGCAAGCCCCTCTTCCTGTTCAACCACACATGCCAGCAAGTGGCATATTTGTCAAAGTCTAACCAACTGGTAGGTTCTATTTGTTCCATCCTTTGCAATCAAAATGCTGCCGGACCAGGTTGCAGTGTCCATTTCTTCTCTCGAGGCACATATCGTGTCATTGGTCCTAATGGCTCAATGGATGCTGAGAAGAAGGTGCCAATCCTTATCTCAACTCTGAACACTTTTCGCTAAGTTAAAATCGGCTAGCACAGAGTCTATAAATGAGCAATCGAGCCATACCTATCTATGTCGACTCCCCGACCTCTCGACCCACTGTGAGATATCAGTATTATCTCATAATGTTCTCTTAATTTTCTTTGAATTACTTAATATTTTCTTGAATTTTTATTGAATTTTTACTATGTTTATTGTGAAAAATAGGCCTTATTCCTTTTAACTTCACATAAATAATAGCATATATAGACCCATATTATGCTATTATTACTTAATTAAATTATTATAATTTTTAACTAATTATTTATATTTTATTTACTTAGTTATTACTACCCGGCACATTGCCTTGCTTGTATGTGTGCATTTGGGCATCACATGACACATTACCACCCTTAACAGTATTTTCTGACTAAGACTCACAGATTGTTCAATATACCACCAATAAGAAATGCACATGCACAGGCATCATTACCTGGACTGTCAACTCTTCATTCCCCACTTCCCAGCCAGACACTCACAAACCAGCCAGATACCACAGAAGAAGCCCATATTGAATAAGTCCCAGAAAACCAGGACAAATCTGAGCACGAGGATGAGTCCATGGCCCCCAACAAGGGCAAGGGTGTCAAAAATTCCCCATCTAACGATTGACCACCACTTTCAGACCCTGCCTCTGAGTATTTAGCAATCACTGTAGAAAGGTTGATGAATCATATGCTCAGAGAAGGCAAAAAGAAGGATCCAGAACCTCTGCGGTCAAAAGTCAATGCTCTGGGACCTTTCATGGGTTCCAACCCAAACAAACTTTCCACTTTCCTCATGCAATGTCACTTCAATTTCCACGATCGATCCGCTGCATTCTCCACAGACTCCCAAAAAGTCAACTACGCAATTTCATACTTGTCAGGATCTGCATTGAAATGGTTTGAACTGGCTTTTAGCGGACTTTCCGAGGAAGAGCTGCTTTGGCTCAAAAATTGGGATGCTTTTGTTGAGGAGCTTGAAACCAACTTTGGCCCATATGACCCAACCAGGGAAGCTGAGAGTAGTCTCACTAATCTTCATATGAAGGACATGCAGCGCATCACGGACTATATCGTCCAATTCAATAATCTTGCAGCTCATTTTCAGTGGGACGATCCCACTCTCCGCAACCAATTCTAGGCCGGTCTGCCATCCCACCTTAAAGACAAAGTCTCGAAAGGGGAAGATGGGAAGCCAAAAACCCTGCCCCATATGTGCCTTAAGGCTCAAAATGTGGACACATGTTATTGGGAATGTCGTGTGGAAGTTGCCCGTGAGACCTCTGCAGACAAAGTGAACAAGTCCATGGCCAATAAAACCAACAACAACAACTCGTCAACCAGCAACCAGCACTCCACACAATCTGACAAGAAGAATGCATCAAATGACACTGGAATGAACACTATACAAAGAAGTGGTGGTAATGTTTCTGTACCCACTTCCACTCCATGATGATCTGAGCCCTGTAGATAGACAAACTCTATCCCCTGGTGCCAACAAATGAAGCTGGATCATGAACAATGTTCTCCCCACCTGATGCTTGGTGAATGAACCCAAGGTTTTTCTCCCCCACATTCTCCACCCCTCCAGATGCTCCAACAGACATGTCACATGTTCCTGCATCAATAAATGATGTTCCTTTGTTCCAACCAAACCTGGAACTTACAGCTGAAGAGCTTGTGGCCAAACTACAAGAGCAAATCTCCCTCCAGCAACAACTTGTCTGTCAGTTCAAAATAGAGCTCGACGCATGTGAAGAACAGGTGTCCTTACTTAGTGCACAGCTGAAGAATGCCGGTGTTGGCACTGAAAACTACCTCAAGGAAGTTAGAAGGCAATGAGTGGCAATGCGTTCACTCAGGAACAAGGTTAGCATTCTAGAAAAACTCTGTCACATACTGGAAGAGGTCAAAAGAAGAAAGAAGGGAATTTTTGACAGAAGTATAGTAGATGAGGTGGGTGAGGGAGCATTGGTTGTCCTGAATGCCAGTATCGGGCAGCTCAAGGCACAACTTGATCATGCAAGAGTATATGAAAAGCGGGCACCTGAAGAGCCTCACAAGTGGAAGGATGCTGCAGATCTCAGCACTAAATGGCAGCACTTGTAAGGGGTTGAGAAGGAGTTGTGAGCACCCATGGGAAAAATAAATGATGATGAAGTCAGAACTCTGCAGGAGCGGCTCACAATAACATGTCATGTCAACAAGATGGATCTTCACACTTTACGAGAGGAACTTACAGCACAGCAAGGACTTTTCACTTGAGAACAAGAGCGTCATGAAATGATTGAAGCACAATGGATTAAGGGGAAGGTCGGCTTTGTAGCTCACCTATCTCATTTGTCTGAGGGCACATTACATGCTTGGCTTACATTTAATTGACATCACTCAAAGGTTCTTAGATATCCTTAATGGGATATCTATGTGGGGGATTCCATTGAATTCAGCTGCATGAGTTTTGAAACTCCATAATTACTGGTGATGTACACTGAAGACAGTTTATTAAGCATATATAACACCTGTTTAAAAACACCTGGTCACACTCGATGGAACATACTTAACTATCTTCACCCCCCCCCAATAATCTCTCTATAACCAAAAGAGTGCTATATCAAACCCTTATCATCCCCCCCCACAGTTGTCACTGTGAGAGCAGGTGAAAATGAACCCCATATGTAGTCTTGTTTGCATAGCTGGTGTAGGAAGAGTGGATTTTGTGGATTTGTGCAATGGTGAGATATAAGGATCTTTGCCTATCAGAGGTGATTTATAGGTCATCACTGTAGACAATGGGATTCTGACATATTTTCATATGCACTTTGTGCAGGACAACAACAACTCAATTCATTTGCAGTGAGCACTTGTATATCTGAGGCCAATTTATGTAATGAAGGTTTTTCCCCAATGGTTGGGTGTTAATATGATTGCCACTTCTATTCTGAATGAAGGATCTTTGGGAAATAATAAACTATGGACATTTTCACAGACAATTCAAGTCTCTCCAAGGGCCACAACTGCTCCAGTCTGCATCAGGATGCAGGACCCATTTTTGGCATCTGAACAAATACAGGTCAGTCAATATTTAGTCACCTAACTACATTTGACTTTGTTACGTCATGTATCAGTCACCAGAATACCTGCCAGACTCCGTCCCTGTCTATGTCCGACCTTGTCCCATGTGTCAGTCACTGGACCCCACTTGGAAAACCCGTCATCACTCTAACTGAGCCCCATTCCCATTTTAGTCATTGACCTGTCACAATTCAGACTCCGCTCCTGCTCCATTTCCCGTTATGGTTTATTATTTGTCACAATTCAGACTCCACTCCATTCCATCCCATTCCTAACACCAAATTTGGTGTTTACTATTCTCATTTCATGTTTTGCTAGTTTCATTTCATTATTACTAGATTTGGTATGTTATTCATTCCACGGTCTATATAGTCTGGCAGATGTTGTACCTACAATCCAGTCAGAAAATCGGCTTGGATTCCCCCCAGTAACCTAATACCTTTTCCGCTCTAAAACTCCTCCTTGAATCACACCACTCTCACTAGTTGGAGCCTATGGGCTCTGACGCATCTATCCCTCTTATTTATCTCAACTCCTGACCTCTCGACCCACGACTTCTGACCTATGATCCCTTGACCCATGAACCCCACCCGGACTCCCCGGGATTCCTGTCTGCCTGTCTGAAATTGGACAACACAATCTCGCAAGGGTGCAGCCTATAAACTGAAGCCAAGTCCTACCGGGTATCCCGCAGGTTTCTCTGGAAACCTGCCATGTAAGTACCCTAACAAATGATGTGTTCATGTATAGCAGAGAGAATAGTGTGCATAGTGGATTGTGGGGACAAGCATGCTAAAAGGCCTTGTATTTATACTTGAACAACAAAGCATGTGACTTTGGGGTTTAGGGTTTAGGATGTGGAAGCAGAGTCATATGATCATGAATATTTTTAGACTACTTCTTTGCTATGTGAATCCTGGCAACAAAGCTGTTCACATGTAAAAGCTTCATTAATCCTGTTATTACATGGCTATAAATGGACATATGAAATGATGACTATGTAATCAACATTTAGTGATGTTAGAGCTTCTTTCATAATTTATTCAGAATCTATGGAATTTTTTGAACCAGTGTTAAAGAGTCTTTTCAAAATAAAGACACATGCAAACAGTTTTGTTGCTACTGTATATCTGAGGTCAATTTTATGAATCTTTCTCTATAATGAAGGTTTTTCCCCCATGGTTGGGTGTTAATATGATTACCATTTCTATTCTGAATGAAGGATCTTTGGGAAATATTAAAATATGGACATCTTCACAGACAATTCAAGTCTCTCCAAGGGCCACAACTGCTCCAGTCTCTATCAGGACGTGGGACCTGTTTTTGGCATCTGAACAAATGCAGGTCAGTCAATATTTAGCTTCACCTAATAGTACCAATTAACTATACATTTAGATATATACAAACCTCCTGTCAAGGCCCTGAATATTTTTCAGGTTTTTTTATCTCTGTTTAAATTTGTGTTTATTTAAATTTAGTTTATTTTATCATGCATCAAACAACATATGATACACATGTGTCAAAATATTTAGTTTTTTTAGTTTTTTCTTTAGTATAAATACCTCAGGATGTACATATACAGTGAGGGACAAAACCCTTCCAATGATTTTTAGTTGTGCAAATATTCTTGAATAACTCAAGAACCACTGTAGATACAGACCTGAAATTTGGTGGTTGGTTATATCTACATGTTATCTATATGCTCTTAAAATATTACGACATAAGCATTAGTATTTCCCACGCTATAAATAAAATAATAATAAAATCACATTGGAAGGGTTTTGTCCCAGTCACATCATTAACACAAAACCTTATTGATTATCAGCAAATAAGGTTTTGTTTAATCATGTGACCTGTCAAAATTAGATATATATATAGCTGTTCACTTTCTAATTCAACAACATCCCCACAACTCAATATGCTACACCATGAAAGCTCTTACTCCTCCTCAGGTTAACCATATTCTCATTTTGCTCAATAATGGCAAGTCTACTTCTCAGATCTCTGCAATCACTGGCAGAGATCAGTTTACTATATCCAGAATTCACTTTACCCATTGCCCATCACTTGCCAAAGCACCTGGTGGCCATCCATGCAAGCTTTCTCCCTCAGATATTCATTATTCCCTCTAACAAATCACTTCTCAGAAGGCAGAACATGCCACTGAGGTGACCAAAATCCTTCAAAATATGACTGGACAGTCCATTTCAGTGAAGACTGTTCATAGAGTACTCAAGAAGGCTGGAATGAGGGCTGTGGTGGAGAGAAAAGGCCTTTACTCACTAAGAGGCATAGGAAGGCAAGGATGGACTTTGCTCTGGCACACAAGGACTGGACTGTGGATGATTGGAAGAGGGCTGTTTGGTTAGAGAAGACAAAAATCAATTGTTTGGAGTCAGATGGAAGGAAGTAGGTGTGGAAAAAGGCAGGAGAGGGGCTCAGTGATAGGGTGGCTGAGGGTACAATCAGGTTTGGAGGATGAAATCTGATGTTGTGAGGCTGTATGTGGTGGGAAGGACCAGGATATTCCACCAAAATTGATGGAAGGATGGATGCTGACCTTTATGTTAGCATTATGGAAGATGAACTTCAAGAAATCATGGAGTATTATGGCAAGAACACAGGAGATGTGGTCTTTCAGCAAGACAATGACCCCAAACACAAGAGAAAAAAGGCCACAAATTGGTTTAAAGACAATGGATTTGTGGTCATGGTATGGCCACCTGAGTCTGCTGACCTTAATCCAATTGAACACCTCTGGTATTACCTCAAAAGGAGGCTGGGTGGCACCCAAGAGTATTCATGAGTTGTGGGAGAGGGTTCAGACAGAGTGGGAGAAGATCCCAGCCTCTACTTGTCAGAACTTGATAGAGAGTATGCCTAGAAGGGTTGAGGCTGTTTTGAAGGCCAAGGGAGGCTATACCAAGTACTAGATTGTTTAATTTGTATTTTTTTTATACCAGGGACAAAACCCTTCCAATGTGATTTTATTAGTGTTTTATTTATAGCATGGTAAATACTAATGCTTATGTCATAATATTTTAAGAGCATATAGATAACATATAGACTTAATCAACCCCCAAATTTCAGGTCTGTATCTACAGTAGTTCTTGAGTTATTCAAGAATCTTTGCACAACTAAAAATCATTGGAAGGGTTTTGTCCCTCACTGTATGTATAATTAGACCCCAGTTTCAATCTCTTAGGATTTCCACTAAACACAAGTATGATATTCATTAGAACCTCTCTTCCTTTACTCCTTATCCTTGTCCTATCTCTTGTTTCCTCTTTGTGTTTTGGTAGCCTTGTTAGGGCTGCTCTAAGAGAAGATTGAAACCCTCTTAACAACTGTACCATCTCTCTCTCTCTCAATATGTAACTCCTCACATCCAATTCCCCTTTCCTCCATCCTTTCAACCTCTCAGGCTCTTCTGTGCAGCCTCCCCCTTTAGTATTCACAGCTTTACTAATGTTCTTACTAAGATGACTCAGATATAATTCATACCATATTGCATCATTGTTTGTGCATGTGTTAGGACTGGGACAGGGACCCAGACCCCATCCTATATGCACTCAACTATCTTTATTGCAAGAATCACACACCAGACCCCAACTGGACATTCTGGACCCCCTTGTTCTCAATCCATCTTTGCCCATTTGATATCTGGTTCATTGTGTTATTGTACAGTATCTTGGCCCGTGGTATTCCTGATTCTGAAGCCTCCATTGTGTATGAACCCGTTGAAGCAGCCCTCCGGGTTGTTCAGGAATTTGGCCATGGCACATGCTTGGCCAAACTTGATCTCAAAGAGCCATTTCATCATATCCTGGTATCCCCATCACAGTGGTACCTCCTTGGTTTCCACTGGGCTTCTAAATTCTATCATGCAGTAGTACTAATCTTTGGCTTGCATTCTGCACCTTATATTTTTAACCTTTTTGCTGAAGCATTACACTGTATTATTGTGCATCCCATTCCAGCTGCCCTTCACCACTACTTAGATGATTTCCTGCTGATATTCAAACCAGGGACCTCACTACAGACTGCCAATGCAGCTATCAACTGGTGCCAAGCCCTTGGCAACCAGCTTGGCCTCTCATTTCAACATGAAAAGACTATTCAGCCCTGCACAATGTTGGAGTATCTTGGCTTGGAAATTGACACCATTGCCATGTACTCTAATCCAGGGTCTTCCCTGGATGCTGCCAACCTCGATGCGAGCATAAAGCTTGCTTTTGCTTCATTCCTTAGATGTGGAGAAGTCACTGTTAAGGGCAACAAATTCGTGACTTTCAATCCCTCTGCCCACCTGACACATAACGCATGATGATCTCAAGCCCTGCAGATGGACAAACTCTACCCCCTCATGCCGACAAATAAGTTGGATCAGGAACAATGTTTTCCCCACCTGATGCTTGACGAATGAACACAAGGTTTTCTCCCCCAAATTCCCCACCCCTCCAGATGCTCCAGCAGACGAGTTGCATGTTCCTGCATCAATACACGAGGTTCCTTTGTTCCAATCAAACCTGGAACTTGAAGCTGAAGAGCTCATGGCCAAACTACGAGAACAAATCTCCCTCCAGCAACAACTTGTCTGTCAGTTCAAAATAGAGCTCAACGCATGTGAAGAACAGGTCTCCTTACTTAGTGCACAACTTAGGAATGCTGAGGCTGGTGCTGAAAAGTACCTCAAGGAAGTTAGAAGGCAACAAGCGGCAATGTGTTCACTCAGGCGCAAGGTTAGTGAGCTAGAAAAACTCTGTCGTATACTGGAAGAGATCGAAAGAAGCAAGGAGGGAATTTTTGACAGGAGTATAGTGGACGAGGCGAGTAAGGGAGTGTTGGTTGTCCTGAATGCCAGTATCGGGCAGTTCAAGGTGGAACTTGATGATGCAAGAGTATACGAAAAGCAGGCACGCGAAGAGACTCACAAGCTTAAGGGTGCTGCAGCTCTCAGCACAAAACGGCAGCGCTCATAAAGGGTTGAGAAGGAGTTGCGAGCACCCATGGGAAAGAAAATGATGAAGTCAGAACCCTGCAGGAGTGGCTCACAATAACATGTCACATCAACAAGATGGATCGCACATTACGGGAGGAACTTACAGCACAGCAAGGCCTTTTCACTCGAACAAAGACGTCGTGCAATGATTGAAGTACAATGGATCAAGGAGAAGGTGGACTTTGTAGCTCGCCTAGACGCACACACCGTCGATCAAAACTCACACTCGAATGATATTAATGACTTGCAGTGTACGTTGGAGGCGAAAGAGACTGAATTACATATTACATGGTTTTAAAGTAGAGGTGGGTGCACAGTGGGGCTATGCAGAGAAAGCGGATGAGAAAATAAAATCTTTAGAAGGTGAAAAGAGGGGCCTTACTAAAATTGTACAGGAAATGGATGCTACGCTTGAGGAGCTGCACAGGTCATTGGAAGGCGGCTGAAGCAAAGAGTGTGGAATTGAAAGATGAGCATAATGAGGTGTGACTGACGTGAGAAGAATTGGAACAAGACTGAGATGTAAGGTCGTTGATTGACCTCACTGAGTCGATGCAGACAGGACTAAGTTTTCTCTGTTTAATTGTAGGTGGTTCTTTGATACAGAATTTAGGATCTTACTTGTAACTATATCCTTCGAGAGTTGATATACCCTTGACGGACATCTGATGCCGATGCAAGGAAACAAGGGTGATTGAGGCTGTGTCATGAGGTAGGGGAACAGAGGGGCAGCTCAGCTGACATCAGAGACGATCAGATGGAGCAAACAGGAGGGTTGCCTGAGACCATGTGGAGTCGATCCGTAATGTGTGCCTGTGGTAAGACGGCCAGAATTACAGAGATCAGGTTTGTCATATTCTCCTAATTAGGCACGTAAGGTGACCCACGAAGCTTTTCAGCTGGCTAAAGATGTCAACTTGGAACGTTAACATGCAGAGAGACTAACTCAAAGTCTCCAAGAACATGGAATGAAGCCAAACCAAGAAACAATACACTTTAGGTGTTGTGGCATGCCTAAAGGAAATACTTCACACGCGAGATGGTGACGATACTCAGATGCATCAACGAATCCTAGAATGTGAGCATGAAACAGATGACCTAAGGGATCAAATGAACAAGATGACATGCGAACATTGGTTGGTGGATGACCAAACCCACCACCACACATGGTCCCACCTCCAGCTATGCCCCCATTCCAGCCTTGTCTCTATCTCTAGCCATGTCCCCACTTCCCATCATTCCACAACCTGTAGCCATACCTCCACTACCACCTCTTCCACAATTATCCCTTGGACAGCAACCAGTTGTTGAAGCCAGGTTTAAAAGACATGACTTGGGACATATGAACATACAATGTTCAGAGTATGGAGATTTACACTGGATGGATGCTCATCTGACAAATAGTTCTCTGACATATTCAAAGTTTGGCAAGTGTTGCAAGCAAGGAAAGGTCACCCTCACAATGCTTCAGCCACTCCCTGAGATCTTAAGGTTTTTGCTGCAGGATGACATGGAAAATGGCAGAATATTTTGCATATATATATATATATATATATATATATAATACAGTTCCATTTATATCACTTGGTGTCTATTTGAATGAATCTGTCTTGCAAAATGGTGGCCACCTATGTATATATCTTCAAAATTCAGGGTGAGCTGTATCACCAGTAAATCTCCTTCATCCCTTACAGGGATGGTGTATCATCTTAGCTTTACATCTATGATCCTGTACTTGCATGGAAGGATGCACTGAAGGATACATTACAGCAAAGGCAGAATCACAGGACAAATCAAAGCTAAAGTCTAAATATTTTCTGACCTGCAGGATATGTTGGAGCAATCTACATAATCCCTTTATGAACCACTATCACCAAGCACATGAGTAATTAAGGACACAGCCAGAGACTTCCAGGTTATATGATGGGTTGAGCAATAAGGGTTTAATGATCCACAATGTGACGACCTTCCAACTGGTGATGAACTTGCAGTCATTTTGCCTGGAGGGAGTGGTGCAGCTCATGGTGATCTGAGGGGTATAATCATTCAGAGAAGGGGAGGCCAGTTTCATCATATCCATGAGCACAAGCCGTTTATACAGTCCTTCATTATGTCATGTTTTTTCCCAGGGGTGAGTGTGGTTGGTCATGAGACATTCCCTGTGCAAACCAAATTTGACAGTCCCAGGCTGGACAACAGGCTGACTATCATGAAGATGAAAAAGCTAGAAATCATAAAGTGACCCTATGTGAATATTATGCCTATAACCTATTTCCCAGAGCAAATGAAGCCAGAAAACTGTTCTATGGACAAACATTATTCCAGAAATGCATTGTCAATGCTGGAGCAGCCACAGAGCAGTATGTATAGATTGAGATTTCTGAGGAAAAATCAACCAAAATTATTGACAGAACTCTACAACCAGGTGGTCAATGTGCTGTCAACATAGATCCCAATAGTCTCTGTCAGATGGTCACGCTACCTTCTTCCTGTACTGGCAGTTCAAGGGATGTTGTCAGGGCCCATATATACTGTATTATATTATATTTTATTTTATTTGTCATATATCACAATGCATAATATCACACAAGGTCAAAAGACTTGCACATCACACATCACACAGCAACACATGATGATGTGTGTGATGTCCATGATATACAAAATGTAAAAACTTTCTTAATAATACCTTTATTTAATTTTCCCTTTAGTATAAATTGTCTTGGTTTGGTCTCCCATGCCTTTGCTCTTAAGAAGGCTAAGTTGCTGCATATGTTTACAGACAATCATTTCTTGGGTAGAACAATAGGCCATATCTATGTCATTGAATTTTAAAAGTATGTCTTTCCACACATGCACTGCCTTGCTGTATATGGTTTAATGAATGAAATAAGCCAAGGACACCAGGAGATATCAATTCACTTATTTGACCCTGTTTTCCAGATCCTCAAACATACCCCACACCATTTGATTTCATAGGTTGTCTCATGACCTATGGCCCCTGTAGTGCTGAATATCCAACTGCTTGCTATACACTAGACAAGAATGCAATAAATACTTCCCAAAAGATTGGTGTGAAGCTACCATTGTCAATGAAGAAGGCTACCCTCTAATAATAGAAGACTTTATGAAACTCCAAAGTTTACATATGACAACAGACATATCATCCCTCACTCTCCTATGTACTCTTGGCTGTGACTGACCATGATCTAATTATGTTATTGTATCTCTTCTGCCTAATTAGTATTATACTTAACCAGTCAATACATATTCTACCATACTTTAACAGTCAGTATTCTTTGCACACAGAGTGATAATGTACAAGACTGGGTCAATAAAGTAAATGGATCAATACTGTTAGAAAGGCCACAATTAAACAACCATGTAATTTGGAAAGACACCAGATGAGTTAGGATAGTTTAGGCTAGGGTTTAAACCCCAAACCCTACACCCTAAGTACACTGATATTTATTTAGCTAGACATCCATTATTTTATCATTGCCTTGTTACCTCTTTACTCATGTTATGTGGCCTCTGTACACTGATATATGCTCCATTGAGCTGCTATGCCTCTCTTTGGAGACTAGTTTTCAAACCCTAAACTGTAAACCGTTTGTCACTAAGGTAATTCACAATCTCAATGTGCCCCGCCCGTATTGCTGCAACCAATGCTCGATCTCCCTCTGATCCTAAATGGGAATGAGAAAATTTTAGGACAAGGTAAGGCTGAACATGAACACACCTTTGAGATCCAGACTCGCTCCTTTATCACCAAGGTATTTCACAATCTCAATGTGCCCCGCCCGTGATGCCGCAACCAGCGCTCTATCTCTGTCTGATCCTAAAGGAGAATATGGAAATTTAAGGACAGGAAGGCTGGGCTGATTATGAACACACCTGCAAGATCCAGACTCGCTCCTTTATCACCAAGGTATTTCACAATCTCAATGTGCCCCGCCCGTGATGCTGCAACCAGCGCTCGATCTCCCTGAGATCCTAAACGAGAATATGCAGATTTAAGGACAAGAAGGCTAGGCTGAATATGAGCACACCTGCGAGATCCAAATTCGCTCCTTTATCACCGAGGTATTTCACAACCTCGATGTGCCCCGCCCATGATGCTGCAACGAGCGCTTGATCTTCCTCTGATCCTAAATGAGAATATGCAAATTTAAGGACAGGAAGGCTGGACTGAATATGAACACACCTGCAAGATCCAGAATCGCTCCTTTATCACCAAGGTATTTCACAACCTCGATGTGCCCCGCCCGTGATGCTGCAACGAGCGCTCGATCTCCGGCTAATCCTAAACGAGAATATGCGAATTTGAGGACAGGAAGGTTAGGCTGACTATGGACACACCTGCGAGATCCAGACTCGCTCCTTTATCACCAAGGTATTTGACAATCTCAATGTGCCCCGCCTGTGATGCCGCAACCAGCGCTCGATCTCCGTCTGATCCTATGTGAGAATGTGCAGATTTAAGGACAAGAAGGCTAGACTGACTATGAACATACCTTCGAGATCAATATTCGCTCCTTTATCACCAAGGTATTTCACGACCTCGATGTGCCCCGCCCGTGTTGCTGCAACCAGCGCTCGATCTCCAAACATTCCTAAATTGGAATATGTAGTTCTAAGCAAAGGAAGGTTAGGCTGAACATGAACACACCCTCGAGATCCAGACTCGCTCTTTTATCACCGAGGTATTTCACAACCTTGATGTGCCCCGCCCATGATGCTGCAACGAGCGCTCGATCTCCCTCTGATCCTAAATGAGAATCAGCAAATTTAAGGACAAAAAGGTTGGACTGAATGTGAACACACCTTTGAGATCCACATTCGCTCCTTTATCACCAAGGTATTTCACAACCTCGATGTGCCTCACCCGTGTTGCTGCAACCAGCGCTCGATCTCCGTCTGATCCTAAATGAGAATATGAAAATTTGAGGACAGGAAGGTTAGGCTGACTATGGACACACACCTTTGAGATCCAGATTCGCTCCTTTATCACCAAGGTATTTGACAATCTCAATGTGCCCCGCCCGTGATGCTGCAACCAGCGCTTGACCTCCGTCTGATCCTAAATGTGAATATGCAGATTTAAGGACAAGAAGGCTAGGCTGAATATGAACACACCTTCGAGATCAAGGTTCGCTCCTGTATCACCAAGGTATTTCCACAACCTCGATGTGCCCCGCCAATGTTGCTGCAACCAGCGCTCGGTCTCCAAACATTCCTAGATGAGAATATGTAGTTTTAAGCAAAGGAAAGCCAGACTGAACATGGACACACCTTCGAGATCCAGACTCGCTCCTTTACCACCCAGGTATTTCACAGCCTCGATGTGCCCTGCCTGTGATGCTACTACCAGCGCTCGATCTCCGTTTGATCCTAAATGAAAATATGCAAATTTAAAACCAAGAAGGCTAGGCTGAATATGAACACACCTGCGAGATCCAGACTCGCTCCTTTCTCACCAAGGTATTTCACAACCTCGATGTGCCCCGCCCGTGAGGCTGCAACGAGCGCTCGATCTCCATCTGATCCTAAATGAGAATAAGCAAATTTAATGACAAGAAGGCCTAGGCTGAATATGAACACACCTTTGAGATCCAGACTCGCTCCTTTATCCCCAAGGTATTTCACCACCTCGATGTGCCCCGCCCGTGATGCTACAACCAACGCTCGATCTCCCTCCGATCCTAAATGAGAATATGCAAATGTAAGGACAAGAAGGCTAGGCTGATTATGGACACACCTTTGAGATCTAGACTCGCTCCTTTATCACCAAGGTATTTCACAACCTCGATGTGCCCCGCCCGTGATGCGGCAACCAACGCTCGATCTCCCTCTGATCCTAAATAAGAATATGCTAATTTAAGGACAAGAAGGCTAGGCTGAATATGAACACACCTTTGAGATCCAGATTCGCTCCTTTATCACCAAGGTATTTCACAACCTCGATGTGACCCCTCCGTGTTGCTGCAACTAGCGCTCGATCTCCAAACATTCCTAGATGAGAATATGTAGTTTTAAGCAAAGGAAAGCCAGACTGAAAATGAACATACCTTCGAGATCCAGACTCGCCCCTTTATCACCCAGGTATTTCACAGCCTCGATGTGCCCTGCCCGTGATGCTTCTACCAGCGCTCGATCTCCGTTTGATCCTAAACGAGAATATGCAAATTTAAAACCAAGAAGGCTAGGCTGGATATGAACACACCTGCGAGATCCAGATTCGCTCCTTTATCACCAAGGTATTTCACAACCTCGATGTGCCTCCCCCGTGAGGCTGCAAGTAGTGCTGAGCCAAGATATGCTCCTTTGCAATTCCAGTTAATGTTTAGTTACTTTTAGAAGCATCGCATACCTTGGTCTCTGCCAGTTTCATTTCGTCCGACCAATATCTCTACCATTTCACTCTTCCCCTGTTCTGCCACAAACTCGAGAGCTGTTGTTTCAAAACCATTTATACCTTCATATGAATTAATCTTTTTTTTATTTTAAAGTCATTCTTCTCGCAATACCTCACTTACGCTGTGCTGTATCGGTAGCATGAATGGTTTTATTGTTTAATAAGAATTCCACGACCTCAAGATCGCCCTCCTTCACAGCTGCTGCAACTGCAGTCACACCCCTCTGATCTAGCCCACGCTCTAGATAGATGCAAACATGGGAAGGAAGAAAGTCATACCTTTTGTGTTGATAGGCGCACCTCTCTCAATCAGATTCTTGAACTCCCTGACTCTGCCGCTGAGTATGGCATCTCGGAACAAATCTTCCAACTTCCTTTCATCTTTGAACCGCTCTTGAATTTTTCTTTCTTGCCGTTGTACAAAACTATCACAGAGTGCTGAGGAGTACATTTCTCAGTTCAAACAATTCAAAGAGGATACATTGTACAATGATGCAGCCCTCATTGAGAAATTTGAACAGGGACTCAACTCTGCCCTGGTTGATAAGATATATGCTCTCCCAGAAATGCCTACTACTTTGAAAGAATGGTTTGAATGGGCCACCAGATTAGATAGACAGTGGAGACAAAGGGAGGCTAGTAGAAGAAACTTTGGCCAGTCTTCCAAATCCCATAAACCAGCCATACTCCAGAAAAGTATCCTGCCCAGCCAAACAGCCCAGACTGCTAAACCATCTAAGGCTGTACCTATGGAAGTAGATTCAGGATGGAAGGCTGTCAGACCTCTCATATGTTTCAAGTGCAGAAAGCCAGGACAGAAGGCCACTCAATGCAACTCAAAAATGGATATTAATAGTATGGACTTTGATGCTCTGAAGGCCTATATGAGGGAAGAATTGCAGAAAGAGCAGGGTGGACAGAAAGAGGGTTTTTAAAGGCACCATTGGTGAAGGACATGTCCCAATGGAGTAATAGATTTAGTGTATTAGAAAATCCCAAAGAAATTATCTTAAATCAATCAGAAATTCTAGACACTAATTCAGAACCCATGTCAGCCACACCCTCTCCAGAAGATCCCCCTCAAAGAATTTATATCAGAAGTCTTAACCCCAAAACCTCTACCCAGCTTCCTATTGTTCTCAGGTCTTTGGACACAGGAGTTAGAATGTCAGTAACTGCACTATTAGACAGTGGAGCTACTGGTTCCTTTTTGGACAAAAGATTTGTGGAATACCACAATCTCAATACAATTAAACTCCCCAGATCTATCCCTGTTTACAATGTTGATGGGACATTAAACCAAGGAGGCTCTATCCATGAAGAAGTAGAATTGACAATGATCTTCAAAGATCATACAGAAAAGGCACTCTTTGCTGTATGTGACCTTGGAGACAAATCTGCAATTATTGGACATACTTGGCTCTTTCACCATAACCCTGAAATCAATTGGAGAACTGGACAAGTAGATTTGACTAGGTGTCCATCTGAATGTCTCCAGATTAGGAAAATCAGGAAAAGTAGACAAAGGAAGGTAGCAGAGTTTAGAAGGAAACTTCCTAGTCTCATTGAGGATGCAGATGAAGATGATGAGGAAGATGATCAGTCAGGAGTTGAAGACAGTGACAGGATCTGGATTACAACTATCTATCCTCAGTCTAATATCAATGCTACTTCTACTGTATCACAGAAGTTGGCAGAGGAATCTCATAAACAAGACCAGAAGAAAACCTTTGAGGAACTAGTTCCAAAATGTTATCACCAGTTCAAGGGAATATTCTCCAAAGAGTTTTTTGACAGATTGCCAGATAAGAAACCCTGGGATCATGCCATTGAATTGAAGCCTGGATCAGAACCTTTTAGAAGCAAGCTCTATCCTTTAGCACCACATGAGCAGAAGGAACTGGATGAATTCTTAGGAGAGAACCTTAAAAGTGGAAGGATCCAACCCTCCAAGTCTCCTATGGCATCTCCAGTGTTCTTTATAAAGAAGAAGGATGGGTCTTTAAGATTGGTCCAGGATTACAGAAAGCTAAATGACATCACTATCAAAAACTCCTATCCTCTACCACTCATCTCTGACATTATCAGCAAGTTGAAGGGAGCCAAATACTTCACTAAGTTGGATGTCAGATGGGGCTATAATAATGTCAGAATAAAAGAAGGAGATGAATGGAAAGCAGCTTTCAGAACCAATAGAGGACTGTTTGAACCATTGGTCATGTTCTTTGGTCTTACCAATAGTCCTGCTGCATTTCAGACCATGATGAATGACTTATTCATAGAGTTGATTGATGGTCAAGTTGTCATTGTCTACATGGATGATATTCTTATCTTCACAAACACTTTGGAACAACATAGAGAAGTGGTCAAAAGGGTCTTTGAAATATTGGAGAAAAACAAGCTTTATTTGAAAGCAGAAAAATGTGAATTTGAAAAGGAAAAGATTGAATATATTGGACTTATCATTTCACATGGCTGCATCTCCATGGACCCAGTGAAGATAGAGGGTGTCTCCAAATGGCCAGAACCTACCACAGTCAAGGAGATTCAATCTTTCCTAGGCTTTGTCAACTTCTACAGAAGGTTTATCCAGGACTTTGCAAAAATAGCCAGACCCCTTCATAATCTAACAAGGAAAGATACAGCATGGAAGTGGACTATGGAAGAAAAGGCAGCCTTTCAAGGCCTGAAGGACAAGGTCACTTCATCTCCAATTCTTGTCTTTCCTGATGACGGCAAACCCTACAAGTTAGAGGCAGACAGTTCTGACTTTGCAACAGGTGCTGTCTTGTCTCAGGAAGGACCAGATGGAAAGTGGCACCCTGTAGCCTTTTTATCTAAGAGTCTGAATGAAGTGGAAAGAAATTATGAAATCCATGACAAAGAAATGCTGGCTATCATTACAGCTCTGGATGAATGGAGGCACTATCTTGAAGGGAGTAGTCATACCTTTCAAATCTGGACAGACCACAAAAATATGGAGTACTTTATGTCTGCCAAAAAACTTAATAGGAGGCAGGCTAGATGGTCCCTGTTTTTGTCCAGATTTGACTTCACGTTACATCATAGGCCTGGTAAAAGTTCCCTGAAACCAGATGCTCTATCCAGAAGACCTGATAATGGAAAAGGAGAGAGGGATAATGAAGATATTACCCTTCTCAAACCTTCTCATTTCAGGATCCAAGCTCTTAAACAGGGTCATGTTATATTAGTAGGACAGGAGACAGATCTGCTGAGGAAAATCAGACAGGCCAAAGATATGGAAGAAGTTGTAGTCAAGGCAGTAGAAGAACTGAAAAAATCAGGGAGTAGAAGAATTGAAGGCACAGAGTGGGCAGAAGAACAGGCTCTCATTCTCTTCAAAGGGAAAGTCTATGTGCCAAAGGATATGGAACTTAGAAGGCAGGTTGTTGAACTGCATCATGATGCTCATACCAGTGGCCACCCAGGCAGATGGAAAACCTTAGAATTGGTCTCCAGGAATTACTGGTGGCCAGGAATATCCAGATTTGTTGCATTTTATACCAAAGGATGTGATAGGTGCAATAGAACTAAGACATATCCTGCCAGTCCTGTTGGAAAGCTTGTACCAACCCAGATTCCTAAGGAAATTTGGGAAATCATCACTTTGGATCTGATTACTGGACTACCAGAAAGCCAAGGATACAATGCCATCATGGTAGTAGTGGATAGACTTAGTAAAATGATTCATATCATACCCACTACAGACCAGATCACTTCAGAAGGTATTGCTAGGCTCTATGGAAACTCCATCGTCTCCCTTCACAGATCATCAGTGACAGAGGACCCCAGTTTGTCTCAAAATTCACAAGAGAGCTGAATTCAATCCTAGGGATCAAAGTTGCAGCTTCTACAGCCTATCATCCTCAGACAGATGGCCAGACAGAAAGAGTAAATCAGGAGGTAGAACAATGCCTTAGACTCTTTGTGAATCACAGACAGGATGATTGGGCAGAATGGTTGTCTTTAGCAGAATTCTGCCATAACAACAGAGTTCAAGCATCTACTAGGCAGACACCTTTTATTTTGAATAATGGCAGGCATCCTAGATTGGGGACTGAGCCTTTTAGAAGCAGCCAAATAAAATATGTGGAGCAGTTTATTAAAGACATGCAGGAGGCAAGGAAAGAAGCAGCAGCTGCACTTCATAGGGCTGCTGATGATATGGCTAGGTACTATGACCAGTCTATAAAAGAGGCAGACATCTATAAGCCAGGAGATAAAGTATGGTTAGAAGGCAGAGACATTCAGACAGACAGGCCATCTAAAAAACTAGAAGACAAGCGATATGGACCCTTTGAAATCACCAAAGTTATTGGTCCAAATGCCTATGAGTTGAAATTGCCTTCTTCCATGAAAATTCATCCAGTCTTCAATGTAGCCAAGCTCAGGCCTTTCCATGAGGACACAATTCAAGGGAGGATACCTCCAGTTAGGCCTCCTCCAGTTGTAAAAGGAGATAGCAGATTGGCAAGGGGAAAACTACAATATCTGGTGAAATGGAAAGGGTACCCTCAAGAAGAATGCACATGGGAACCTGCTGACACTCTTGGAAACTCCAAAAAATTAGTGGATAAATTCCATAGCCAACACTCCTTTGTGCCCAGGAGAATCTCTGCTTTAACCTTCAATCGACTCCCTTTTCAAGAATATATCAATTTTACAGAGACCGTGACTCAAACTGAAACCCTTTAACCTCAAAGCAAGCTTTATTATCAACTTATAGTTATCAAGTGATTAATGAAGTGAAACCTTTGCAGTGGGATTGACCCCTCCACTGGCATGCTTGGGTGGATAATTCACATTTGTGGTGTTCCTGAACAGAGTTCGGGCAACAGTGAAGTTGTCAGCTCTGGTGCATACACTTACAATTGAGTTATGGTTTAATTGGATGAGTACATTCATTTGGGAAATAGATGTCAGGGGTAACACAATTAGCAAGTGTTGTGACATCTCAAAGATGAACTTAATGTCAGATATGCAACCAGAATCCCCTTTATTATCTCCTTTATGAGATAAAGCCCGCCTTACTGCCTGATTGGATTGTATACAATTCGACAAGGTAGCTTAAGGTTGAGTTAAGATTACAGATGGATATTACATTCTTTGGAACTTGATGGTATTTATCCCCTAAAGTGGTGTGGCCGTCTCTTGGCTTCTTCCTTATCATCCCATTCCCCCTGAGAAGCTTCCAAATTGAGGAAGTTTTCAAAGCCAATGATGCGTGCAATTAGTATCATCCCTCGTATCAAGGCTAATGTGGAGATTCAGGCTGCAACGCAGGCACAGCAGGAACGAAATATGTCACTGTTAGGTCTAACAGATGATGGTAGTGACCTTTTGACGTGCCGAAGGTGGATAGTCCTGAATCAGATAAGTCGGGTTTGGGACTTGAGTTGGATACCATTGTGCAAGTGTTAGACACTAGGTGGGTTTTCCTGTTCATCTTTAGCAAACAAAAAGCGTGCCGATCTAACGAACATGTGCGACACAGAGCAATCAGTGGGGCCAGAAACCTGATGAGAGGAGAGGACTTGACTGCCAAACAACTTCCATCTGATAACGAATTGCCATCACTTCATGCTTACGGCTGCCGTGTTCTATGGTTCTATCATCAAGTTCCATCTACTATCTTCCATCCGTGGCAAATCAGTGTATCCGTCCAGGACATGCTAATGCCACATGTTTTTGCTGAACCGACTTGGCACATTTGTGGAGTAGAGTTGTAACCGTGGTAAAGCGCCTGTACTACAGTTGCGGACAATCAAAGTCGGCAAGTTTGATATCTCACGATCGAGAACTTTTGGCAAGAAACTAATTTCAGATTTGGATTCATCTGGAGTCAAAACGCGTTGCGATGCGGTATATAAATGTAATTTACAAAAAAACAAACCCCCTTATCACGTGACACCAGTTTTTTTTTTTTTTTTTTTTTTTTCTTTTTTTTTGATATATTTGTATCCCACTTCAAGTAACAAGGACTAACTGTGGCCAGGGGCATGGTGTCCCCACTAAACTATGCTACGGAATTACGAAGTGCCGAGTGAGCTACATGGGTATGAGGGATTTTGGTGGGAGGGAAGCAGTCTGGGTTTTCGGTGGGAGGTGGGAAGTGGGGGTTGTAGGCACAAAAAGAAAGAGACACGAGAGGATAATACAAGCATGCGAAGGGGATATAAGTACACGAAGGAAACACAAATAGCTAGAAGGAGACTTTTCTGTGTCCAGGAGATAGGAAGTGTAGGTCAAGCGGGAGGTCCGGTAGGGGCCTCTAGGGTGGGTCGTGAGTCTGTGTGGTTTCAGGCGTGCCGGGTTGGGTCGAAATGGGGTTCTGAGGTCTGTTAGGCTGTTTCGCAAAGGCAGCAGTTTGGCAAATGAACTTAGAAACCGCCCTGAGCCCCGACTTCGTGCCCAAGAGGAAGGCTAGGTCGAGTCCACGCGAGACCTTGCACAGGAGGGAGCGGTGTCCTTCAAAGAGGGAGCAGCTGGTGAGGATGTGTTCGCGCGTCTGGAGAGGAGCAGAGCCACATGGGCAGGCAGTGGAGAGGTTGGGAAGAAAGCGAGAGTAGTACTCCCCAAGGAAGCCATGCCCGGTGATTGCTTGGATGAGGCGGGTGTGTTGTGCTCGGGAGCCGGGGAAGTCCTTGTGGATGGGAGAGAGTTTGAGCGATGGCGGGCTAGTGAGGACCAGAGCTGAGGCATTTGAGTGCGGTTTGGCGGCCCAATCCCTGCCCCATTCTCTAACTGAGCGGACTTTGGCCCTTTCCCGGGCCCAAGTGATAGTCGAGTGCAGTACTGGCCTGGCAGAGGTGGCCTGCTTTGCCAGCGTGTCAGCGCGTTCATTGCCTTGAAAGCCTGAGTGGCCTGGGACCCACAATATTTCCAAGGAGGTGCATCGGGAGGAGGTAAGCAGGGAATCAACATGTTTGCGGAATAAGGCTGAGCACAGTTGTGCTGGGTGTGGTGATGGATCGAGAATAGACAATATTGCTGCCTGGTTGTCAGCAAAGAATGTTGCACACGTTATGGAGGGGAACTGGTCAATGATTCCTGGCAGGCGGGCGGCAGCACCAGCGAGAGCAAGCATCTCGGCATCAAAGACACTTGCCCTGCGTCCCAGGCCCCATTGGCCGGAGGCTACCTCTGTACCAAGATGTACTGCTGAGAAGCCGCATCCTGTCCGTTTATTGCCATTGGATCGTCGTCTTGATCCATCAGTGAATACGGCCAGGTGAGACGGGTCAGTAGATATTACTTTGATGCGGCTCTTGAGCTGGTTGATGAACCTTTGGCGTTCTTCGTCAGAAGAGCGTGCAGCTGGGAGGATGGTTTGGAGGCGGTCACCCCAGGGGTTCTCTCTCTCCCAGGGTGGTGGGGTGTATGGGGAGATTCTCTCCGACTTGGCACTCGTGAGGGCAGCCAAACGGTGTATGATGGTAGGAGGTGGAGTCTTTCCCCCCCTCTTGTTTGATCGGCGCACGGCCTGGGGGTGTAGAGGAAAGGTGGGATCGTGCTCATCCCAGTGAGGAGGGAGACGGGCTAGAACCTGGGATGTGACCGGGAGGGCCCGGAATCGCGTTGCAGTATTCGAGGACAGGCGCTTTAGGAGAAATGGGATGGGGATAATGGAGGCCAGATGGTGCATTTCTGCGATTGGGGTAGTGCGAAAGGCCCCAAGGAGCCAGCGAAGTCCAACGGCTTGGGCACGCTCCAGGGGCTTAATGAGCTCTTTTTGACGGACTCCTGTGTACCACACAGCGGAACCAAAGGTGAGAATTGGGAGGATTACAGTGATGTAGAGAAGGCGGGCATTAGTAACAGAGAGGCCTCGCACACAATTGGCAAGGATTCGAAGGCCAGCTACGGCAGAGAGGGCCTTGTTTGAGACCTCAGAGACGTGTCGCCTGAATGTGAGATGGCTATCGAACCACACCCCTAACCACCTGATAACGGGCTGGGGGTTGACGTTGAAAGGTTGAGAATGGGGTGGGTGGATGGTGAGTGGCATGTCTGATGAGGGCATTGTTTTGGGACGAAAGAAATGAATAAGCTCTGTCTTGTCAACATCTGTGGAGAGCCCAAGTGCACTGATTGTGGAGAGCACGGGTTTGAGAGCCTCACCTAGCAGGTGGACATTGGATTCCAGAGAGTGTGAATAGGCCAGGATGAGCACATCATCGACATAAGACTTCACATTTGTCCCAGGGACTGCTGTAGAGAGACGGAGGATGGGTGACGCGTAGATCGTGGAAAGAATAGGAGAGAGGGGGGACCCCTGGGGTATGCCAACCTCAGTGAGGGGGACAATGGGACCAGTGGATCCATCCACCCGGACCTTTGACGCTCCGCTGCGAGAGGAAAGACTTGACCCACCCAATGAGGTGGGGGGCAAAGCCTAGTAGTTCCATGGTGCGAATGAGATGGGGATGATTGACAAAATCAAAGAATCCTTTAATGTCGAGTGTAACCGCTGTGGCCACCCGTTTGGTACTCCAGGCGGCTTGAATGTCATGTGTTAGTGTGAGACACGCATCAATAACCGAGGATTTATCTCGGCCACCAAACTGGTTGGATGGAACCAGGTTGAGTTGCCCAACCTCAAAGGTGACACGTTGGGCAACAAGCTTTTCGAGAAGCTTGCTGAGGCATTCAAGGAGGGAGATAGGACGATAAGAGCGGGGGTTAGACATGTCTGCCTTCCTGGGCTTAGGGACAACAGTGACAATGGCAGTCTTAAGGCGTGTTGGGTGGTGTTGGTGGGTGACACATCCATTTAGGAGTTTCCGTTATCACATCTGGGTTGACCTCAAAGGCCCACTTTATGAGTCTCCAGTTGATGCCTGACTCACCGGGTGCAGATCTATTGGATGTGGAGGATAAAGAGTTCCGGATCTCACTCTGAGTGAAGACAGGGAAGTCCCGGATCGGAAGGGGCGGTGGGTCGTCAGGTAAGTCGATCAGAGCTGGTGGGGCTGCGGCGGGAAAGAAGGCTTGGGCAAATGCACGGCCCTGCTCCTCGGGGTGGGTGGAGACACCTGTGGCAGAGCGGATAGGGGGAGTCCGAGAGCGTCGGCTCCCTGTGGCCCATTTGGTGAGGCTCCATATTTCTGTGGGGGCCGTGTCACAGATGATATCTGTGGCCCACTCCCGTTTGGCAGTGCGGACTACGCCTCGGAACCTACTCCTGGCAATGCTTTTGTTTACTCGAGCAGCCGTCTGGATGTCCAGGAGTGCTGAGTCGCATGCGTCGTTCCACCAAGGAGCACAGTGCTTGAGTTTCGTCTTACTTTTGGGCATGACACCTTCTGTGGCATTGAGTAGGGCTTCGAACAATGTGTCGAAGGCGTGGTCGAGGTCCTGGGTAGAAAGCAGGGGGAGGGAGTTGACCCTGTCAAGGAGGGGGGAGACCCGTTCCTTCCAAGGCCCCATCTTCGAAGGGTCAATGCGGAGATGAGGCTTGTCCAAGGTCGGGAGGGGGGGAGGAGTCTGATCCACCGTGATGGACCACGAGATGGCGTTATGGTCAGAGTTTAGAGCAAAGGCGTCCTGGCATTTCCAGGAGGAGACCAGGTCTGTTTTAGAGGCGGCAAAGTTTGCTAGTGTGAGGTCGAGTACAGAGTCGGATTGGTTTGCGTGGCCTCTACGGGTAGGGCACTCTGGGTCGTTCAGTATGGAGAATCCCTGGGTGACCGTCCACTCGAAGAAATCCACCGCAGCTCTGGATGGCTCACGAGTGAGGTTGGGGGACCATGCAGGGTGGTGGAGATTAAAATCCCCAGCAACGACTGTGGGGATGGATGGGTCCAGACTAGTGTCGAATAAGGTATGAATTGTCAGGTCACTGCCCCGGGACCCGGAGTTATAGATATTGATTAGTATAAAGGGTTGAGATCCATACTGTACATGTAGCGGGAGCATATCTGGTGAGGCAGGAGAGTCAGCGAGAAAGTGAAAAGACAGGTGGGGGGTACCCCTGCGTATATACGAGGCAACCCGTGGGGTGTGTGTGGAAAGGTTAACTTGAGGGGTGAGGCACTCCCACGCAACGTTCGAGACTGTCCCACGGATTGGTGTGCCCTCCGGGGAGGAGGATGAGCGGCAGTTCCTATCTTACCGAACCAGGGTTCCTGTACCATGATGATATCTACATTTTTAGCGTATTGAGGAGGCCATGCAGGCGCCAGTTGGCTCTGGCAACGTTGAGCTGAACTACTTTAAGGGGCCGTAGACTCATTGAGACATGTGGGTGTCTTCGGCAGGGGGGGGGTTAGCAGGGATTGGGGGGCAGGCAAACTGCCGACGTTTAACACATTCAGCCGCATCTGCAAAGTGTCCGTCCTGGCAATTTCGGCACTTTGGGGGGTGGGCACATGGTTGTGGGGTTGGCCTGTTCTCTGCCCGGCACGCTGAGCATTGCACACGGTGTGATTCCTCTGAGTGGGGCCCTCCGCACTTTCTGCACCGAGCAGAGGGGGATTTGCAGGTGATGAGTGAGTGTCCAAGGGCCCAGCATTTGGAGCACTGTCAGGAGTTTGGGTTTTTCGGCCCATTTCCGTGTCCTCACTGGGCTTCCAAACATGAACAGCCTAGTGTGAGTGCCAAGCAGTGTCTTGAGCAGCGATCCATCAGCATCTTCAAAGGCAAGCACAACTGAAGACTTGTATCCGTCAATGCGGTCAGCAGGTCGGATGAATCTTGGGGGCTGGGTGATTTTTAAAGACTGTAGGGAAGGGTTGGCCATTACCTCCTCCAGCAGGGTTTCCTCTGAAAAGACCTCTTCACCGGGGTAAGAACGTGTGAGGACATTTGTCAGGGTGATCTTTGACCACGGCGTATCTTTGGAGATGATTGTATTAGGAGGGAGACCCAGAGAAAGGTGGATCGTTGGCAGGTGGTCTTCAACGAGGCCAGCAGATGTGTGGGGGGGGAAGGAGAGTATAATATTTTGAGAGGTGTTCCAATGGGAGCCCAAAACATGTAGTCCTTTGGCAGTGGGGACCAGCGCAAGGGCCCTGTTAACATTCCGGGATATAGCTAGGGCTTCCTGCCGCTCGGTAACGGGGGGGGGTTCACCACGGAATTGCACAATGTAGCGCAAGGGTTCGCTAGATGGGGGACTTCGGCGGGCTTGCACCCTGGGACCAGGTGGGCTAGGGACCCGCGATTGAGGGCTGGGTGGGGTGGCAGCAGCAACAGCGGCGTAGGATGTCGCAGTGTTCCCAGCTGCCTCAGGTGCCAGCCGAGTCGCAGGAGGTTGGTGCTTGAGCCCGCGTGGACTTTGGGCATGATGGGCATCGAAACGTTGTTCAAAGCGTGTGAGTTGCGATGTGATGGAGTTCCTGATGTCCACCATGGACTTAGACAGAAAATCCATGATAGGGCGCGGGATTTGGTCAGGGCTGTATGGCTGGGATGGGGTAGGCTGTGGGGTCTGGGCAACGGGGTAGCTCTCACCCAGAGATCCCAGTGTATCGTCGGGCTTTGAATGTGGGAGGGAAGGTCACGGAGTTTGGTGATGCAGGCGAGGGCATCACTTGCAATCTCGTCAGAGCTGTGGAGAGCGCTGTTAAGTGTTTCCGCAAGCACCTTGATGAGGTCAGAGGCAATCTGCTCTAGGGATAGCAGTTGGTAGAGGGATTCATCATCCCAGTGGGACGCCAGCGCCCGGACCTTGGAAATGAGGCTAGGAACAGGGTCAACCAGGGGGCAGAGGGCTCGGGGAGAATGTCCGAGCTATTGGGAGACGGGGAGGGGGCGCGCAGGTACGGGGCGTGGTTCGAAGCGGCCTTCGGTCGCTGGGGTGGTAGCGGCCCGTTTTCTGTTGTTGGAGGGGTCAAGGGGGCCCTGAGGGGCCTTAGGTCCAGGGTCTTCGAGAGAGGGATCCATTGGGGAGGTGATGGAGCCAGAGTCGGGGTTGAGAGAGGCAGCCGCGAGAGCAGGTGGTGGGAGTGAGAATAACCCAGCCATGTCACGTGACACCAGTAGATCCTGTAGTCAGATGCACTTGACACTGACTGGCCCAAGGACCATAAACTAAAATCTTTTCCCAAAAGGCATATATTCAACCTTACTAATATACCCAAGTTAATAACGATCTTTCTTCAAATTCAAAGTCTTCTCAATCAAAGGGAGAGACACGTGAGATGGGGAGTAGTGGACTTTTCGCGGATCGTAAGTCTTCAACAGCAGCCTTCTCTACCCGTCGTCATCCTCGTTGTCTTCAAAAGGGCTGATATTAGCTGCCACACGACCGTCCGCTGCGCTTTCCATCAATCTCAAATTCCTCCAAACAACGCATCCAAACCGACCACGATGACATCCCTCTTCACAATGATGAATAAAAAACGCAACAGCAGCTCGTCACCATCATATACTCCGGAGAATCCCACGGCAACGTTGTACCATTTCGAAACATTCGCGTCTCAGCTTTTAGAAGAAGCGAACAGTTCGAATCGTCCGTATCACGCTCGTTCTCACAGATCGCCGCGGGCTTTCGGGCATCCACGTCCCCATATGCAATGGACTTCTGTACCCCTGTTTAATGACTCGCGTTGTTCTAGCTAAGTGAAACGCACAACTTGATACTCTTCCCAGAAATACAATCATGATGGACTATGATAAGCTATCACACTTATGGGTATACCGGTCCACACATTGCCAGTAAGTAAACACACCACACGGCAGGAGACTTCTCCAAGATATGTGAACAAGATTGGAGTTAAGAGGTATTTGTTATCCCTGCTTATAGCGTAAACCCTTGCAAGTAATACCCCTCACATCCATCTTGTTTGAGTTATTTGGGAAAGTAAATGCCAAATAGATTAATGACCGTGTCCACTAAGCGCCGCTAAAGGTTTCCAGAACAGCAGGGGTGTGGAATAGTGCATTACATGCCCTATGGCTAATCAGTGAACAACTAACCTAGGACTCAAATGGAACCACACACTTCAACTTCTGTAAATCAAGGGACATTTTTAGGCCCATCCCACCACGCATCTCTAATGGTCCATGCTAAATCAATGGCGGCAACAAATATAAACGCAAGGAGGTGTGAATATCGGGTGATGATGTACAGCACAGATGCTAGTCTGATCCTACTCTTCCATACGAACTGGATTTCCGCTGGGAATGTCAAGATTGTATCATAAATAAACAAAACTGAGATACCCGTCTATAAATATGGTAAACAACTGCGACTTCGTGTGGACAGACCCAGTGTTGCCCAATCGGTGTAAGTCCAAAGCTGACTGGAAACCTACCGTCAGTGCTGTGTCCGATTACATGGCTTAAGGCAATCACTTTACAGTTGCTGCTTGACTATCTGCCACGGATGCCATGCAATGTTTTGGCAAGTACCAATGCTGGGTCGCTCTTAGCTGCTCCAGAAATTAAATTAACAGCATTCTCGGTGTTGTATATGTAGTATGATCGCACACGCTCAATTAGAAGCAGCTCCAACCAGTCTGTGGCTTTAGAACATTATAACTTACGCAATTATGAATTAGAGGCAACATTCGCAGCTACCAGAGAAGCCCGAACCTTGATGAGAGTACTTATTTGAGTAACAATAATTTCTTTCATATAGCATATGACCATCACTTCGTGATTACATAGTAAGCTGCCATCTTCCATCTTCCATCTACTTTCTTCCGTGCGTGGCAAATCAGTATAATCGTACACCTCAACTAGTTGCAATCCTAATGCCAACGTGCGTGTGGTGGGCATATAGTTGTGGAGTTGAGTTGTCACTGGTAAAGCCATCTTGTACTAAGTATGTACCCATATACTATTCTCATCATCTACATCCCATGGAGAGAACCGCCGTCAGATGATAGTCATTTATATACGCCATTAGAAGAGGCGGTCTGCGGAGACGTTGCACCCGGCTTTCCGGCCATCTCCTTTTCGTCTTCTTGGTGTTCCTCGTGACTGTTCTCTTCTACTCCCTCACGATCAGCAGTCGTGGGAAGAACAATTAACATTTTGACCGTGCAGCCTTTTTTCCGCCACTCTTATAATCTTCTCTAAAATCGAATTCTTTATGTTCGGAACTTACATCTCAAGATGACTGAAAACACTCGGTCAGTGTTATGTAGGCAACAAACGATGTAAGATGCTTAGTTTCGCTGCCGTTGCTTCTTCAATAACTGCTCTTTGAAGCATTCAAACCCAAACCAGAAGCAATGTCGCATGCCCGCTAGACAAGAAGCCCGCAAGGCCTGTGTTGAAGGAAAACGCGATACAAGGGCGTAGGGAGCTAAGGCGTCAGGCTCGGATGAGTCGGATATTTCGATTCTGCGGAGAGGAAGCGTGGAGATGATATAATGCATCCTCGGAGAACCTTCTCGAGCACGCCTGGAGATAAGATCGAGGAGCCGTTAATGGATGACGAAGCCAGGTTGGGCAAGGAGGATGCTGGGGCTGTTGGGATGATCTTGGAGGAGGACAGGAGGAAGGAGGATGTCGTTGAGGTGGTGATGGAGAATGGCTTTACGTTTGAAGTGCGATTGAGAGGGAGATGGTATGTTGTATGCTTTTTTTTCTCTTGATGTTGGGATGTGATGATTGTTTTGGTAACAGGTTGATAACCATCTGATTGAATTCCTCCAAATGAAATCCATCGGGAAAGACAATCCGTTTTTTATGCTGTTGAATAATTTCTTAGACGATAAAGGTGTTGTAGATCCGCGGTTGATGTTAAAATATCTTTATAAAGAGATAAATTCTCAGAAAGGATCAGGTCTAATTGACTTTGGGGTGGTGTCCAGCATCCCACCATCAACTCGGCTATTGAAATGGCTCTGCATGTAAGGTATAAAACTTACTTATTTCATCACATGCGATGAGTGCAGTATCAACTATCCTCCAAATCCCGCTGGATCCTGGACGTTCCATTTTCCGTCACTTGCCTTTTTGGCTTCTCTAATGACGACTCGAATTTCATTTCGTGACTCCGCTTCAATATTCTCCTTAGTGTCGACGACACTGGCAATTCTTCCTGGCTAGAGACACCGACTATAAATTGAAGATGCTGGCAGACTGATGTCAAGGCGTCACCTACCAAGCTCGATTTTCCTTCGGCGGTGGCTTCGTAAAATTACTCTACGCTGATCTTTTGCTGGTCGAGGATGGAAAGCTCTTGCGGAAATAGCCGCTGCAACCTCCCCGAACTCCCATCAAAAATCTTGGAAAGCTTGTCGTTTCCCCCCAAATGCTTCTCTAGATCATTGGCGAGCTGTGCGTTTCTTTGATTGCTGCTCTAAATGCTTCGTAAACTCTTTCCTCCCTGAGTGCTCATCTAAATTCTTTGCAAAGTCGGTGTTCTTCTCTGAATACTCCCTCAAATTTTGGGCAAGCTTGATACTTCTTTCTGAATGCCTCCTTAGTATCTGGGCAAGCTCGACGCTTCTCTTTGAATGGTATTTTAAATTCTTGGCAACGCCGTCCTTCCCGTCTGAATGGCCCTCTAGATTCTTGGCAGGTCCACCGCTCTTTTCAGAAAGCCCACCCCTGCCGCTCCTCTCTGAATGCCCCTTTAAATTCTTGGCAGCGCATAGCTCCTCTCTGAACGTTCCTTTATTTTTTCCGGAAAGCTCGTTACCAGTAAGTCGTTAGTACATGTATTCTATTAAAAATTCTGACATTTCAGACTCTATGGTATTCTATGTGGCATGACTGCATTTCGGCAGTGGCCTTGCCGAAGCAGTTGCCGGTGTGGTTGCAGGTGCATGTGGTAGGATGTTGTTGGGGTCAATGAAGATCATGAGGTGTTCCACATCGTCACAGTTGTTGGAGTATAAATGGCGAATGTGGACCCATATGTGGTGGGTATATGCGTTCTAGGGAGACACCAGACGTCGATATTTGTGTTGGTGGTATTGAATGGTGGGGTAAATGCCATTACAAAGTGAGTTTTCATTCTCATTTTGATTTTGGTCTTCTAATTAATGGCATAGTCTAGCATCGTCTCATCACTCGGTGTGCACAGCATATTTACATTCCCATCGCCTACCAGCATAATCCCACCCTCCCAACAACCTCTGACTGCTCGGGACATGTTTACTGGCATATGGTGGTGGAGGGTGACAATGTTGGATGGTGGCAGTGGTGGATGCCGGTGAAGGTGAATGATGACAGCGATAATGGTGATGGGTGGTGATATATTAGTGCGGTGGCGGAATAAGAGCATGGTAGAAATGCTCAGTGAATGCAATGTATTAGTGGAAAGTATTCAGTGTGATTATTACTTTAATCAATTGGTTTCAAGAGTAATATGAACTGAAATCAAGTGCAAAAATACGCAAAAAGTGACATCTGCCCTACTTAGATTCGATGCCTTAAATCCATCATCCAACAACTGCTTAAAGGCTTTATCGATGAAGTGCTTAGAGTACTTCATTTAAGTGCGCTGACGTTCTACACCGTGGAATATCGTTGGACTTCATGAACACGTTGAAACTGCTGTCGCTTGACGGACCCCAGTAGCGGCGCTGGTACCAAATATATTAGCGGATGCAAGAATGCATAGCATCAATTTAGCCTAATACTACTGCAGTGATCAATCTATTGGCATTGTCGGTTAAAGAATTACTATTGAAATCACAAAGGCTTCACTCATTTCCGCGGGTGGTTTGCTGTGAACATTATCCCAGCAGAGCTGAACCTCAAGAACCTCGAATATTCACGATGAGACGACCAATCCTTATGGAGACGTGAACGCTCCCGCCTAAGGAAGGAGTCTAGTCAGCCATTCTGAGTGTACAGATCATATGCAGTGAATAGCTTTCGAGGTCGAAGTTTCCTTTTAGTCTGATACAACCATTATATTTGCCCTCTATAATTACTGTGATGCGAATGAGATGCAAAGGTACTAAATGTAATGACTGATATACACGCTCTGGATAGCCTACTGTATTTTTGTCAAGTCTGGCTAGGTTCAGATTGATTCATGTGTATGATTCCGCACATTTTTGGGTGAGCGGATGCTTTATAAATAAATAAATACACATATTCTTGCCACTCTACTAATATCCTGAATCCATCTATGGAAAAATTAGTTGAGATGTGAACTGTATCTAACGATTTCTGGGGATTTTTATTTTACTTCATCAAGTGTCATAAATATTTTTAATTGCATGGTCACTGATAATATTCAGCAGATAACCCCCTTACATTACTGTGCGGCAAGGCCTTGAAGCCTCCCACCAGAGGTTTCTTCACACCCCTCTGCGGAATGGACGGGGCTTCCTCCTTCATAATGTCCCCTCGGAATCAAATCTCCTATAAAATTATCTCCGACGTCCTCAATGAAAGAATGTCCAATACTGCGTATGTCCCCTCGGAAGGTAGTGAGCCCGAGATCATTCGTCGTATTGATTACGTTACATGACGAGTTAAATTCTCGCAGATCGAGAAAGAAGCGGCAAACGAGAATGGTGGATATGCTGCAGTTGCCATTAAGACGTCAGGTGAAATGCATGAGATAAATACTTCCCAGGACTCCAAGTTTCCGGCGAAGACGGCAAATGAGGCCTGTATTGGATTTGGAATGAGTAGGAATTCACAGAGGACAAAAGATATTCACGGAAACAAACTTAGAAGAAATGTAGTAGTATCAGCTGAAAAGGGGAAAGGAGCAGCAATCCCAAACCTTATTTGTAATTAGGATCTGTAAATTCCAGATGAAAATCACGGTGAAAAATCAAAATGAAAATTTTATCAACTGAAGACACGTTAATTTAGCACTGACGCAAATCGGAGAACACCTGCGATTGATATGGTCATATCAGAACACGTAGACTCAAATGCCGAGATAAATTACCTTGCTGCACAAGTAGATAGGTTATAGATTGTTTCCTCAATTCTTTAATACCTCTTTGCAGCCTAATCGTGCTGATGGTGTGGAACAATGTGATGAATAGGATGAGCCCATCCAGCGTGATTGTAAGAGCGCTTGTTGCTGAGTCTATAACGATCATGTCAACTCGAGGTCTCCAGGCATATGCGATCGACTTCTGTACCCCTGTTTAATGATGTTAATACACAGTTGCGTAGTTTTAGCTAAGTGAAACGCGCAGTTTGACATTGGGCCCAGAAATACAGTCTTAATGGACAATGGCAAGCTATCACACCGATGGGTATACCGATCCACACATTGCCAGTAAGTAAACACACCACATGGCAGGACACTTCTCCAAGATATGTGAACAAGATTGGAGTTAAGAGATATTTGTTAGCCCTGCTTATAGCGTAAATCCTTGCAAGTAATACCCCTGACATCCCTCTTGGTTGAGTTCTTTGAGAAAGTAAATGATAAATAGATTAATCACCGTGTACACTAAGCGCCGCGAAAGTGTCCAGAACAAAAAGGGTGTGGAATAATGCATTACATGCTCTATGGCTAATCAGTAAACAACTAACCTGGGCCGCAAATGGTACCACACACTATCAACTGCTGTAAGTCAAGGCAGCATTTTCAGACCCATCTCACCACACACCTCTAACGGTACATCAGCTAAATCAATGGCCACAACAAATATAAACTCAAGTAGCACCAAATATCGGGCCATGATGTACAGCACAGATGCTAGTCTGATCCTACTCTTCCATACAAACTGGATTTCCGCTGGAAGAGTCAAGAATGTATCATAACTAAGCAAAACTGAGATGCCCGTCTATATAGTGTGGTAAACAACTGCGACTTTGTGTAGACAGACCTAGTGCTGCGAAACCATCGTAATTCCCGAGCATACTGGAAACGTACGTCAGTGTCGTGTGTGATGAAATGGCATAAGGTAGTTACTTTGCAGTTGCTGCTTGAATTCCTGCCACGGATGCCATGTGAGATTTTGGCAAGTACCAGTGCTGGGTACTCTTAGCTGCTGAAGAAATTAGATTATTAGCATTCTCGTGCAGTATGTGTCATTATATTCAGTTTGCTAATATATATATTAGCTGCAAATACTTATTGCAGGCGCTCGGTGAGAAGCAACTCTAAGCGGTCTGTCATTTTGGCACATAGTAACCTACGCAATTATGAATTGGACACAGGTTCGCAGCTACCAGCTCCATCAGAACCTTGATGAGAGTACTCATTTGAGTTCGGTCATATAGCAAATTACCTCACTTCATCATTACATAGTAAGCTGCCATCTTCCATCTTCCATCTACTGTCTCCCATGGGTGCCAAATCAGTATAATCATGCACCTCAACTATATAGTTATGGACTAGAGCTGTAACTGTGGTAAACCCATCTTGTACTATGTATGTACACATACCACTCTGCATCAGGTCAATGTTTGTCGCTCATACACATCATTAGAAGAGGCAGTCTTGTAAGCCTGGCCACCTTACCACATACGTCATCACCAACCTCTCCCATCAACCACTCATTGTTCCGCCACTTGGTAGCACCCTTGTGCCTTATCATGTGGTCATCATCACCAACCTCTCCCATCAGCCACTCATTGATCTGCCACTTTATTGTTAAGTAGCACCCCTGTGCCTGATCATGTGGTTCCTTGTTCTTCCACCCCATTCACCTTGACTCTATATAAAAAACCCCATATCCTATAGTGATAGGATATCTTCTCCTTGACCATTAATCCTTTCCCCACTCTTCCCTAGGGAACCTCGTATTCACCTTGTATCCTACTGATATGTAAAAATAAAGAAAACTTAGTCCTGTCCGTGTTGACCGAGTGAGGCTGATACTGACAGCCTTACAAGTCTGCAGAAGCATTACACCCGGCTTTCCACAAACCTCTTTTTCCGTCACTGTTCCCATCTACTCACTCACCATCAATAGTCATTCCAGAACCTGGGAAGAACAAATCTTTCTTAACATTTTTGACGTGCCACCTTTTTCGCCACTCTTATAATCTTCTCTCGGGCAGACCTCTTACAGCACGTCTCACGTGTACAAATGAAACGTCCTCTGGACCATCTACTGTATTCCTGTGAGGTTTGACTTGGAGGATAATTTATTTGTATGATTTTATGCATTTTTAGGTGACCACGTATTGACAAATAATTAAACGTAAATATTCATATTAAGACTGGCGGTTTGATACAACTATTATATTTACCCTCTATAATTACTGTGATTCGAATGGGATGCAATGGTACTACATGCAACGACTGATTTGCACCCTCTGGACCGTCTACTGTATTCTCCTCAGGTCTGACTGGGTTCAGATTGGTTTGCGCTGCTGTAAAGAAAGGCCATTTGTGCTCGATTAGAGGTCAATATTTCCCAGAAGATTGTGGGGAGCGCTTGCTGTTATCAGGGTGGGATAATCACATTCTTGCAGATCATACATTTTATGATTGCAGGAAGGAAAGCAGAGTCAAAATGCGTCTCACGTGACATAAATTTTTTTTTTTTTTTTTGATATATTTGTATCCCGCTTCAAGTAACAAGGACTAACTGCGGCCAGGGGCATGGTGTCCCCACTAAACTATGCTACGGAATTACGAAGTGCCGAGTGAGCTACCTGGGTATGAGGGATTTTGGCGGGAGGGAAGCAGTCTGGGTTTTCAGTGAGGTGGGAAGTGGGGGTTGTAGGCACAAAAAGAAAGAGACACAAGAGGATAATACAGGCATGCGAGGGGGATATAAGTACATGAAGGAAATACACATAGCTAGAAGGAGACTTTTCTGTGTCCAGGAGATAGGAGGCATAGGTCAAGCGGGAGTCACGTGACATAATAGGTCATTCACTGACCTACCCAAGTACTGTGGCCTAAAATCTTATACCGAAGGGAATGTGTTCGACCCACCTAATATGGCCAATGATGACATCTACCTCTCTTCACAATGATCAATAAATAACGCAACAGCAGCTCGACACCATCATATTCCGGGGAATCCGATGACGACGTTGTACCATTTCCAAACACTCACGTCTCACCTTTTAGAAGAAGCGAACAGTTTGAATTGTCCATATCACACTCGTTCTCACAACTGGCCGTGGGCTTTCGGGCATCCACGTCTGCACCCACCCCTCTTGCCCAACTCCAGAATTTCCAAGGTCCTGTAAAGCCAACCCAATCAAAAATTGGTGCGGTCGTTCCAACACCGTCAGAACCATCTTCACAGTTACCGAAGAAGGCTGCAAGTACTAAGCGTCACGACCCTTCACCACCTAAACGGGCCCGACTTCGTCCTGCAGAGGGAAAACGTGCGGCTTATACTCTGGATTGTGACGGCGACGATGAAAAGATCCTATCGGCGTGAATAGAGCCTCGCCATGCCTTGAAGACCCCGACCCAGATGCCAATGTGTTCTTGGATGATGGCATGGACGTAGACACATAATTCACACCTCGTTCCGCGATCCAGCAGCAAGGAAGCACAGGCCCGTCATCTTCAAAGACAAAGTCTCATCAAAACCTCTGGAAACCCTCTCCAGTAAACTCGATAATGATTCAAGTGCCGTATCCGACGAGACAAATCCCATCTAAAGCGCGTGCAATTAGTATCATCCCTCGTATCAAAGCTAACGCGGAGATTCAGGCTGCAACGCAGACGCAGTAGGAACGAAATCTGTCACTGTTAGGTCTAGCAGATGATGGTAGTGACCCTTTGACGTGCCGAAGATGGATAGTCCTGAATCAGATGAGTCGGGTTTGGAACTTGAGTTGGATACTATTGTGAAAGTGTTAGACGCTAGGTGGGCTTTTCTGTTCATCTTTAACAAACAAAAAACGTGCCGATATAACGAACATGTGCTACACAGAGGAATCAGTGAAGCAGAAACCTGATGAGAGGAGAGGACTTACTTGAGTGCCAAACAACTTCATGCTTACGCTGCCACGTTCTATGTTCTATCATCAAGTTCCGTCTACTATCTTCCATCTGTGGCAAATCAGTGTATCCATACAAGAATAATTACACATGCTGATGCCACATGTTTTTGCTGGACCGACATATTTGTGGAGTAGAGTTGTAACCGTGGTAAAGTGCCTGTACTACAGTTGCGGACAATCAAAGTCGGCAAGTTTGATATCCCACGATCGAGCACTTTTGGCAAGAAACTAATTTCAGATGTGGATTCAGCTGGAGTCAAAACGCGTTGCGATGTATTAGGTATAACGAGTATTGTAGAAGTAAACGCGCGTATGAAAAAGGTGAGACAAAATGTCTCGAAAAGACGCAATGCGTCATATGTTCAATCTCCTCTCGAATGTACTCTTATATATGTGTAGTATAGTTAGGGAATCTCTCAGTGAACGTTTATTCGCTGAGATACTTAAACGTCTTTAGGTATTGTATAATATAGCGAACGTTTATTCGCTGAGATACTTAAACGTCTTTAGGTTATGGGCCCCGGCTCTTTATATTGATAGCAAATAATTAACAAGCTATCCTAATCAATCGCTGAAATGATTACCCTGGACAAAATTAAGAATTATGAAATAAGCACTGGGAGTGCTTACCAAGTTTTTCCGAAGTTACGCAAAGACAATTATTTTACTTGGAGCGCGAGTATGAAAACCGTGCTGGAGTCTTTGAATCAATGGAAGGTCGTAACAGGAGAACTGGTGGATCCTATACGCGTAGATGCGAAGGTTCCCACGATGGAGGAACTTGAGATCGAAGAGGCCTGGGAGCTTCGAAAGAAGAGGGCCTACAGCGAGATAATGCTCCGCGTTGAAGACGAGCCCAGGGTGGCTATAATGGTGGATAGTAATCCAATCAATGCATGGGAAACTTTGAAGACGACTTACGGAACGCGATTGGCCAATAGTCGTGCGACGCTACTTTCCGAACTTGTTCGTATGCGTTATGATGGGACAGGAATTGTCGAATATAAATCCCAAATGGACTCCATAAGACTGAAATTGTTGGAGGCTGGTCATGCCATCACGAATGCTGACTACCTCAGCCTATTTATGAGTACGCTGCCAGAGGATTTCGATATAATGTCAACGACAATCGATTATGATGTTGATACTGTCGAAGAAGTAGTCAATAAACTACGTCAAGTGGAGATTCGAAAAGAAATACGTCCAGGCTATGGCGAAGGTTCCGCATTTCGTGCCCAGAGGGGCGAAGGTTCCACATTTCACCCCCAGAGGGGAATTAGTACGCAGCGAGGAGCGTTTCGTAATAGGGGTCGTGGTCGTGCCGCCATTCCACGAGGAACACAGATCAGGAGGAGTACTCCACAATCTGGTTGTTTTGAATGCGGGGATTTGTCGCATTGGGCAAGTGATTGTCCTAAGAGAAAACAGCGATATGCTCAGCGATCAGAAAATTGGAAGAACCAAAGTAGAAGTAACGACTCATCTGGAAATACGCCATCTCCCTCAGTTGCCAGTAGGGGAATGTTTACCGCCGTCGAATCCACATTTTTCTTGAGTAAGGAGAGTGTGCCGCATAAATATTTCCTGGATTCCGCGGCATCAGGACATTATGTGCCGAGTATGTATGACTTACACGATTTTATGGCATATAAAAATCCGAAGAAAATCCAAACGGCGAATGGCGCTTATATTTATGCCAGAGGTATTGGAACATTGCGTTTCAAGGTTACGGAACATGGTCCGGAGTTTATAGGCGAAATTCCCAATGTCGAATGGACTCCAGAAGTTAAAGTGCGACTCCTTAATCCCGCGCAGTTTTTCAAGGATGGATATCGCGTTATGTTGAGTAAAACAGGATCTACAATAGTCGATTCATCAGGACGTACACTCATTGAGGCGAATGAGAGGGGTAATGTATACCCTTTCCAGCTGGATACGATTTCCGTGTCACCGCCAGTATGCGAATATACGAATCTATCAGACGATGAATTACAAAATAGGTTGGAAGATGTACCTATGATATTTTCCGTGAATTCGCCATGCGATATTATGAAATGGCATCAGCGTTTGGGGCATTTGAGCACGAACACTATTAGGAATCTTGCACAACATTTTGCGACCGGAATGGAGATCGAAGAAATTGAAGGCTTCGAAGCTGACTGCATTGCATGTATTGAAGGTAAACAGTGCAGAAATCCATTCAAAACAGGATGTACCAGAGCGACGAAATTGGGAGAATTACTCCATATGGATCTTGCTGGACCTATGGAAACGATAAGTTTCGACAAAAAGCGTTATTTCGTTATCGTTGTTGACGACTTCTCCCGAGCTGTATGGGTTGAAACATTAGCAAGTAAGCTGGAAGCGGTGCGCAAAATAAAGGAATACATAACTCAACTGGAAACGTTATTCAATACGAGGGTCCAAGGAGTTATGACAGATAACGGAACCGAGCTAATAAATTTGGAATTTAGAAGCTATCTATTATCGAAAGGTATAGCTTTATTTACCTCAGTGCCATATACGCCGCAGCAAAATGGTGTTGCAGAAAGAGGTATACGCACTATAACGGAAGGGGCAAGAACAATGTTATATGCGACGAAAATAGCTGAAGGCGCACGAAACTTACTATACGCATCAAAACTCCCCAAATTCTTGTGGTCTATCGCAGTCAAAACGATGGCATATTTGAGGAATCGTAGTCCATCGCGTGCAAACAATGGACATACACCTCTCGAAAGGATAACGGGAGAAAAGCCGGATCTAGCACATTTGCGGATATTTGGAAGTCCAGTTAGCGTGGCAGTTCCTAAGCAAAAACGTCAGAAGTGGGACTCACGTTCGAAGATGGGTTATATGGTTGGGTATGAACCGTATTCATCTGGATATTTAGTGTGGTTCCCTGGAACGAGGAGGATCGAAAAGGTACGCGATGCGATATTCCATGAAGATGCGATGACGTTACCATCGCCGGTGCCTTATGGAGATGAAGGTCAATTCAGGAATATAAATAGCGTACCTCCAATGCAACCCGAAAAAGAGCCTCAGCCTAAACTCACGATCCGTATCCCGCCTCGTCCTCGACCTATCGAAGAAAAAGAGAAGACTACAATGATAGAAGAGTCCCAATTAGTGTCAAACGTACCAGACTATCCTCGTGGAATAACAAGATCTGGTAAAGTACGGGAAGGAATTCGAAGTTTATTGTCAGTCGAAGAAAAAGAATTGGAAGATTCTAACATACCGGTTATTTTCTCGACTTTGGGCAATCCGACGATTGAGGAGGCATTGAATATGCCAGGAGACGAAGGAGTAGCTTGGGAAGAAGCTAGACAAGCGGAATGGAAGAATATGATAGAACATAACGTATTCGGCGCACCTGAAGAACCACCCCCAGGAACACGTGTTTTAAGAACCGGAACGGTGTGTTGTGGATCGTACAAGAATGGTGAACTAATAAAAAGGAAAGTACGAATCGTCGTAAAGGGATTTAGTCAAATTCCTGGATTACATTTTAATGAAACATACGCACCAGTCATGAAGTGGGAGACGTTCCGAATTTTACTGGCGCTAGGAGCAATAACAAATTCAGCTATACGTCAATTCGATGTTAAATCGGCGTACTTACATGGGACGATGAAAGAAAAGGTTTGGGTTCAACAACCGGAGGGGTTTGAAGAACCCGGAAAGGAGAATCTAGCATTACCGTTATTGAAAGCACTTTATGGGACGAAACAGGGAGGCAATGAGTGGAGAAAAACGCTGTATAATTTTATGGTTAAAGAACTCACCTGGTTCTGTTCCGATTTTGACAGCGCTACATTCTTCAAAATATGGGACGACGGAAGTTGGGCCGTAGTTGCATTTTGGGTGGATGATGCAACTGCCGTAGGTGATGAAAGACGGCTTCTAGATCTCGAAAAGGCATTCCGTGAACGATTTGGAATTTCGAGCGAAGGCGAGGCCCATTGGATATTGGGAACGAGTATCTGTCGAGATGCTGAATTGAAATCAGCATTCATATCGCAGAGGGAATATATCGAAAATATAGCGAAGAAATTCAACGTACAAAATTCCAAACCAATTCGCACTCCCATATCACTTGGAATCGATTTCGCCTCTATTATGCGTCCAGATACTGAGGAAGAACGAAGTGAAGTTGAAAATTTGCCCTATCGCGAACTTATCGGAAGTTTGATGTTCGCAGCTACAGTATCGCGTCCCGATATCGCATATTCTGTTAACAAACTATCTCAATATTCGTCAAATCCCGCGAGAATGCATTGGGACTTAGCTAAACGCATCCTACAATATTTGTATACGACTCGCGATTTCGAGCTTCGATTGGGAGGACAAGCTCTTTGTCTGCATGGATATTCGGATGCCGATTTCGCAGGAGATCAAGAGGATAGACGGTCAACGGGTGGATATGCAATTTTTTTAGGTTCAGGAACGGTATCTTGGTCTTCAAGGAAACAGTCAACAGTCGCCCTCTCATCCACAGAAGCGGAATATATTGCGCTTTCGGAAGCGGCTCGCGAAATAATGTGGACACGTCATTTCCTCGAAGAACTTAATATAATATATGAAGAACCGACAGCAATTTTTGAAGATAATCAAGGTACTATTGCATTCGCACAAAACCAACGCGCTTTGAGAAGGATGAAACACATTGAAGTGAAATATCACTTCATTCGTCATTTAATTGAAAACGGCACTATCCAACTTATCTATCGATCGACTAAAGAAATGACTGCGGATATATTGACGAAACCACTCTCCTCACCCATTCACTACCATCACACAGAACGTTTAGGACGTACTTCTTCAAAACTCGAGGAGGAGTATTAGGTATAACGAGTATTGTAGAAGTAAACGCGCGTATGAAAAAGGTGAGACAAAATGTCTCGAAAAGACGCAATGCGTCATATGTTCAATCTCCTCTCGAATGTACTCTTATATACGTGTAGTATAGTTAGGGAATCTCTCAGCGAACGTTTATTCGCTGAGATACTTAAACGTCTTTAGGTATTGTATAATATAGCGAACGTTTATTCGCTGAGATACTTAAACGTCTTTACGATGCGGTATATAAATGTAATTTTAAGAAAAATAACCCCCGTATCACGTGACACACTAGGTCCTGTAGTCAGATGCAAGTACCATAAACTAAAATCTTTTCCCAAAAGGCATATATTCAACCTTACTAATATACCCAAGTTAATAACAATCTTTCTTCAAAGTCAATGTCTTCTCAATCAAAAGGAGCGACACGTGAGATGGAGAGTAGTAGACTTTTCGCGGATCGCAAGTCTTCAACAGCAGTCTTCTCTACCCGTCGTCATCTTCGTTGTCTTCAAAAAGGCTGATGTTAGAGGCCACACCACCGTCCGCCGCGCTTTTCCAGCCATCTCCAATTCCTCCAAACAACGCATCCAAACCGACCACGATGACATCCACCCTCTTCACAAAGATCAATAAAAAACGCAACAGCAGCTCGTCACCATCATACACTCCGGAGAATCCCACGGCGACGTTGTACGATTTCGAAACAATCGCGTCTCACCTTTTATAAGAAGCGAACGGGTCGAATCGTCCGTATCACGCTCGTTCTCACAGATCGCCGCGGGCTTTCGGGCATCCACGTCCCCATATGCAATGGACTTCTGTACCCCTGTTTAATGACTCGCGTTGTTCTAGCTAAGTGAAACGCACAGCTTGATACTCTTCCCAGAAATACATCATTATGGACTATGGTAAGCTATCACACTTATGGGTATACCGGTCCACATATTGCCAATAAGTAAACACACCACACGGCAGGAGACTTCTCCAAGATATGTGCACGAGATTGGAGTTAAGAGGTATTTGTTATCCCTGCTTATAGCGTAAACCCTTGCAAGTAATACCCCTCACATCCATCTCGTTTGAGTTATTTGGGAAAGTAAATGCCAAATAGATTAATGACCGTGTCCACTAAGCGCCGCTAAAGTTTCCAGAACAGGGAAGGTGTGGAATATTGCATTACATGCTCTATGGCTAATCAGTGAACAACTAACGTAGGACTCAAATGGAACCACACACTTCAACTTCTGTAAATCAAGGGACATTTTTAGGCCCATCCCACCACGCACCTCTAATGGTCCATCTGCTAAATCAATGGCGGCAACAAATATAAACGCAAGTAGGTGTGAATATCGGGTGATGATGTACAGCACAGATGCTGGTCTGATCTTACTCTTCCATACGAACTGGATTTCCGCTGGGATGTAAAGATTGTATCATAAATAAACAAAACTGAGATACCCGTCTATAAATATGGTAAACAACTGCGACTTCGTGTGGACAGACCTAGTGTTGCCCAATTGGTGTAAGTCCAAAGCTGACTGGAAACATGCCGTCAGTGCTGTGTCCGATTACATGGCTTAAGGCAATCACTTTACAGTTGCTGCTTGACTATCTGCCACGGATGCCATGTAATATTTTGGCAACTACCAATGCCGGGTCACTCTTAGCTGCTCAAGAAATTAAATTAACAGCATTCTCGGTGTAGTATATGTAGTATGATCGCACACGCTGAATGAGAAGCAGCTCCAACCAGTCTGTGGCTTTATAACATTATAACTTACGCAAATATGAATTAGAGGCAACGTTCGCAGCTACCAGAGAAGCCCGAACATTGATCAGAGTACTTATTTGAGTGACAATAATTTCCTTCATATAGCATATGACCATCACTTCGTGATTACATAGTAAGCTGCCATCTTCCATCTTCCATCTACTGTCTTCCGTGCGTGGCAAATGAGTATAGTCGTACACCTCAACTAGTTGCAATCCTAATGCCACGTGTGTGTGGTGGGCATGTAGTTGTGGAGTTGAGTTGTCACTGGTAAAGCCATCTTGTACTAAGTATGTACCCATATACCATTCTGCATCAGGTCTAAATCCCATGGAGAGAACCGCCGTCAGATGGTAGTCATTTATATATGCCATTAGAAGAGGCGGTCTGCGGAGACGTTGCACCCGGCTTTCCGGCCATCTCCTTTTCGTCTTCTTGGGGTTTCTCGTGACTGTTCTCTTCTACTCCCTCACGATCAGCAGTCTTGGGAAGAACAATTAACATTTTGACCGTCCAGCCTTCTTCCGCCACTCTTGTAATCTTCTCTAAAATCGAATTCTTTATGTTCGGAACTCAAGATGACTGAAAACACTCGGTCAGTGTTATGTAGGCAACAAACGATGTAAGATGCGTAGTTTCGCTGCCGTTGCTTCTTCAATAACTGCTCTTTGAAGCATTCAAACCCAAACCAAAAGCAATGTCGCATGCCCGCTAGACACGCTCCTCAAAGGGAATCGCCGCGAAGAAGCCCGCAAGGCCTGTGTTGAAGGAAAACGCGATACAAAGGCGTGGGCAGCTTAGGCGTCAGGCTCGGATGAGTCGCATATTTCGATTCTCCGGAGAGGAAGCGTGGAGATGATAGAATGCGTCCTCGGAGAACCTTCTCGAGCACGCCTGGAGATAAGAGCGAGGAGCCGTTAATGGATGACGAAGCCAGGTTAGGCAAGGAGGATGCTGAGGCTGTTGGGATGATCTTGGAGGAGGACAGGAGGAAGGAGGATGTCGTTGAGGTGGTGATGGAGAATGGCTTTACGTTTTTAAGTGCGATTCAGAGGGAGATGGTATGTTGTATGCTTTTTTTTCTTTTGATGTTGGGATGTGATGATTGTTTTGGTAACAGGTTGATAACCACCTGATTGAATTCTTCCAAATGAAATCCATCGGGAAGGACAATCCGTTTGTTATGCTGTTTAAATAAGTTCTTACACGATAAAGATGTTGTAGATCCGCGGTTGATGTTAAAATATCTTTATAAAGATATAAATTCTCAGAAAGCATCGGGTCTAATTGACTTTGGAGTGGTGTTCAGCATCCCACCATCAACTCGGCTATTGAAATTGCTCTGCATGTAAGGTATACAACTTACTTATTTCATAACATGCGATGAGTCCAGTATCAACTATCCTCCAAATCCCGCTGGATCCTGGACGTTCGATTTTCTGTCACGTTGCCTTTTTGGCTTGTCTAATGACGACTCGGATTTCGTCAGCATTTCGTGACTCCTCTTCAACACTCTCCTTAGTGTCGACGACACTGGCAATTCTTCCTGGCTAGAGACACCGACTATAAATTGAAGATGCTGGCAGACTGATGCATGTCAAGGCGTCACCTACCAAGCTCGATTTTCCTTCGGGGATGGCTTCGTAAAATTACTCTACGCTGATCTTTTGCTGGTCAAGGATGGAAAGCTCTTGCGCAAATAGCCGCTGCAACCACCCCGAACTCCCATCGAAAATCTTGGTAAGCTTGTCGTTCCTCCCTAAATGCTTCTCTAGATAATTGGCGAGCTGTGCGTTCCTCTTTGACTGCTGCTCTAAATGCTTCGTAAACTCGTTCCTCCCTGAGTGCTCCTCTAAATTCTTTGCAAAGTCGGTGTTCTTCTCTGAATACTCCCTCAAATTTTGGGCAAGCTTGATACTTCTTTCTGAATGCGTCCTTAATATCTGGGCAAGCTCGACGCTTCTCTTTGAATGGTGTTTTAAATTCTTGGCAACGCCGTCCTTCCCGTCTGAATGGCCCTCTAGATCCTTGGCAGGTCCACCGCTCTTTTCAGAAAGCCCACACCTGCCGCTCCTCTCTGAATGCCCCTTTAAATTCTTGGCAGCTCATAGCTCCTCTCTGAACGTTCCTTTATTTTTTCGGGAAGCTCGTTACCAGTGAGTCGCCAGTACATGTGTTCTATTAAAAATTCTGACATTTCGGACTCTATGGTATTCTATGTGGCATGACTGCATATCGGCAGTGGCCTTGCCGAAGCAGTTGCCCTTGTGGTTGCAGGTGCATGTGGTAGGGTGTTGTTGGGAATGAAGATCATGAGGTTCCACATCGTCACAGTTGTTGGAGTATAAATGGCGAATGTGGACCCATATGTGGTGGGTATATGCGTTCTAGGGAGACACCAGCGGTCGATATTTGTGTTGATGGTATTGAATGGTGGGGTAAATGCTATTACAAAGTGAGTTTTCATTCTCATTTTGATTTTGGTCTACTAATTAATGGCATACTCTAGCATCGTCTCATCACTCGGTGTGCTCAGCATATTTACATTCCCATCGCCTAACAGCATAATCCCAACCTTCCAACAACCTCTGACTGCTCGGAACTTGTTTACTGGCATATGGTGGTGGTGGGTGACAATGGTGGATGGTGGTAGCGGTTGATGCCGGTGAAGGTAGCAGTGGTGGCAATGAAGAGAGCGATAATGGTGATGGTGGTGATATATTAGTGGTTGGTGGTGGAATAAGAGCATGGGAGAAATGCTCAGTGACCTGCTTTGCAATGTATTAGTAGAAAGTATTCAGTGTGATTAGTATTTTAATGAATTGGTTTGAAGAGTAATATGAACTGAAATCAAGTGTAAAAATACGCAAAAAGTGTCATCTGTCCTGCTTAGAGTCAATGTTTTAAATGCATCATCCAACAACCACTCAACGACTTTCATCAATGTTTGAACTGTGAAAAAAATGACCTTGGTTGAAGTGTTTAGAGTGCTTCATTAAGTGCACTGACTTCCTACAGTGTGGAACATCATTGGACTTCATAAACACGTTGAAACTGCTGTCGCTTGGCGGACCCCAGTAGCGGCTCCGGTACCAAATATATTAGGGGATTTCAAGAATATATAGTATCAATTTAGCCTAGTACTACACAGTGATTAGTCGATTGGCATTGTCGGGTAAATAGTTACTATTGAAATCACAAAAGCTTCAGTCATTTCCTCGGGTGGTGTGCTATGAACATTATCCGGGCAGAGCTCAACCTCAAGAACCTCGAATATTCACGTTGAGACGTCCAATCTTCATAGAGACGCGAACGCTCCCGCCTAAGGAAGGAGTCTAGTCATCCATTCTCAGTGTACAGATCATATGCAGTGAATAGCTTTCGAGGCCGAAGTTTCCTTTCAGTCTGATACAACTATTATACTTGCCCTCTATAATTACTCTGATGCGAATGGGATGTAATGGTACTACATGGAATGACTGATATACACCCTCTGGATAGCCTACTGTATTCTTCTCAAGTCTGGCTAGGTTCAGATTGATTTATGTGTATGATTCCACACAATTTTGAGTGAGCGGGTGCTTTATAAATAAATAAATACAAATATTCTTGCGGCTCTACTAATATGCTGAATACATCTATAGAAAAATGAGTTGAGATGTGAACTGTATCTAACGATTTTTGGGGGCTTTTATTTTACTTCATCAAGTGTCATAGATATTCTTAATTGCATGGTCACTGATAACATTCAGCAGATAGCCCCCTTACATTACTATGCAGCAAGGCCTTCAAGCCTCCCACCAGAGGTTTCTTCACGCCCCTCTGCGGAATGGACGGGGATTCGTCCTTCATAATGTTCCCTCGAAATGAAATCTCCTATATAATTATCTCCGACGTCCTCAATGAAAGAATGTCCAATATTGCGTACGGCCCCTCGGAAGGTAGTGAGCCCGAGATTATTGGACGTATTGATCACGTTACATGACGAGTTGAATTCTCGCAGATCGAGAAAGAAGCGACAAACGAGAATGGCGGATATGCTGCAGTTGCCATTAAGACGTCAGGTGAAATGTATGAGATAAATACTTGCCAGACCTCCAAGTCTGTGACGGAGTTGGCAAATGAGGTCTGTATTCGATTTGGAATAAGTAGGTGTGATGGATTTCATAGAGGATAAAAGATATTCACGGAAACAAACTTAGAAGAAATGTAGTGGTATCAGCTAAAAGGGGAAAGGAGCGGCAATCCCAAACCTTATTTCCAATTAGGCCCTGTAAACTCCAGATGAAAATTACGCTGAGAAATCAAAATCAAAAATTTATCAACCTAAAGTCACGTTAATTTAGCACTGACGCAAATAGGAGAACACCTGCGATTGATATGGTCATATAAGAACACGTAGACTCAGACGCCAAGATAAATTACCTTGCTGCATAAGTAGATAAGTTATAGATTGTTTCCGCAATTCTTTAATACCTCTTTGCAGCCAAAGCGTGCCGATGGTGTGGAACAATGTGGTGAAGAATATGAGCCCATCGAACGTAATTGTAAGAGCGGTTGTTGCTGACTCTATAATGATCATGTCAACTCGAGGTCTCCAGGTATATGCAATCAACTTTTATACCCCTGTTTAATGATGTTAATACACAGTCACGTGGTTATAGTTAAGTGAAACGAACAGTTTGACACTGATCGCAGAAATACAATCGTCACGGACTATGAGAAACTATCACACTGATGGGTATATCGGTGCACACATTGGCAGTAAGTAAACATACCACATGGCAGGATATTTCTCCAAGATATGTGAACAAGATTGGAGTTAAGAGATATTTGTTAGCCCTGCTTATAGCGTAAATCCTTGTCAGTAACACCCCTGACATCCCTCTTGGTTGAGTTATTTGAGAAAGTAAATGACAAATAGATGAATCACCGTGTACACTAAGTCCTGCGACAGTTTCCAGAACATAAAAGGTGTGTAATAGTGCATTACATGCTCTATGGCTAATCAGTAAGCAACTAACCTGAGGTTCAAATTGTAACACACACTATCAACTACTGTAAGTCAAGGGACATTTTCAGGCCCATCCCATTACGCACCTCTAACGGTCCATCTGCTAAATCAATGGCGACAGAACATATAAACACAAGTAGGACCGAATATCGGGCCACGATGTACAGCACAGATGCCAGTCTGATCCTACTCTTCCATACGAACTGGATTTCCGCTGGGAAGGTCAATATTGTATCATAACTAAACAAAACTGAGATACCCGTCTATAAATATGGTAAAAAACTGCGACTTCGTGTGGACAGACCTAGTGCTGCGAAATCGATGTAAATCTGGAGCTTACTGGAAACGCACGTGAGTGTTGTGTGTGATGAAATGGCATAAGGTAGTTACCCTGCAGTTGCTGCTTGAATTTCTGCCACGGATACCATGTAAAATTTTGGCAAGTACCAGTGCTGGGTACTCTTAACTGCTCGAGAAATTAGATTATTAGCATTCTCGGTACAGTATGTGACATTATATTCAGTTTAATAATATATATCAGTTGCAAATACTCTCATTGCAGGCGCTCGGTGAGAAGAAACTCTAAGCGGTCTGTCGCTTTGGCATAGTAACTTACGCAATTATGAATTGGACACAGGTTCGCAGCTACCAGCTCCATCAGAACCTTGATGAGAGTACTCATTTGGGTGCCAAGGAGTTCCATCATATAGCAAGTTACCATCACTTCATCATTACATAGCAAGCTGCCATCTGCCATCTGCCACCTACTGTCTTCCATATGGAGTAGAGCTGTAACTGTGGTAAACCCATCTTGTACTAAGTATCTACCCGTATACCACCTCTGCATCAGGTCAACTCCCACGGAGAGATGTTTGTCGCTCATACACGTCATTAGAAGAGGCAGTCTGCAGAAGTGTTACACCCGGCCTTCCACCCACATCTTTTTCGTCTTCTTGGTCCTCTTCGTCACTGTTCTCATCTACCCACTCACCATCAACAGTCGTTCCAAAACCTGGGAAGAACAAATCTTTTTTAACATTCTTAATGTGCCACCTTTTTCGCCACTCTTATAATTTTCTCTTGGGCAGACCTCTTGCAGCACGTCTCACGTGTACGACTCAAAAATCATTTGGACCATCTACTGTATTCTTGTGAGGTTTGACTCGGAGAATAATTTATTTGTATGATTTTATGCGTTTTTTGGTGACCACGGGAGCGCTTGCGGATGTTATTAGAGAAAACTCAAGGTGGGATAATCACATTACTTGCAATTTTATTTTTATGATTGCAGGATCGACTGAATTCAATCGAAATTTCCGTGGAAGAAACGTGGAGTCAAAACGCGTGTCACGTGTCATAATTCACCAACCACAGTACCGTGGCCTAAAATCTTCTACGGAAGAGAATGTGTTCAACCCAACTAATATACCCAAATTAGTACGATCTTTCTTCAAATTCAAAGCCATCTCAATTAAAGGAAGCGACACGTGAGATGGGGAGTAGACTTTCGCGCTTTCGGTTCCCGGATGGCGGGTCTTCAACAGCAGCATCCTCTACCCCGTCGTCATCTTCATTGTCTTCAAAGAAAGCTGATAACAGAGGCCACACCACCGTCTACAGCGCTTTTACAGCCATCCCCAATACCTCCAAACAACGCGTCCAAACCGACCACGTTGACATCCACCTCTCTTCACCATGATCAATAAAAAATGCACCAGCAGCTCGACACGATCATATACTCCGGAGAATCCGCCGACGACATTGTACCATTTTCAAACATTCACGTCTCACCTTTTAGAAGAAGCGAACAGTTCGAATCGTCCGTGTCACGCTCGTTCTCACAACTGGCCGCGGGCTTTCGAGCATTCACATCCCTCACACCCACCCCTCTTGGCCAACTCCAGAATCTGCAAGGTCCTGTAAAGTCGACCCAATTAAAAATTGGTGCAGTCGCTCCAACACCGTCAGAACAGAACCATCTTCACAGTACCGAAGAAGGCTGCAAGTACTAAGCGTCACGGCCCTTCACCTAAATGCGCCTGACTTAGTGCTGTAAGCCGCCCAGATTGTGATGCCGACGATGAAAAGATCCTATCGGCGCGAATAGAGCCTCGCCATCCCATGCAGACCCCGACCCAGATGCAAATATGTTCTTGGATGATGGCATAGACGTTGACACAGAATTTACACCTCGTTCCGTGACCCAGAAGCAGGAAAGCACAGGTCCATCATCTTCAACCGACAAAGTCTCATCAAAGCCTCTGGCAATCCTCCCCAGTAGGCTCGATAATGATTCACGTGCCGCATGCGACGAGACAAATCTCCTGTCAGCGGTCTCTGTACAATCATCTCCATCTAAAGCGCATGCAGTTAATATCATCGCTCGTATCAAAGCTAACGCAGAGATTCAGGCTGCAACGCAGGTGCAGCAGGAACGAAATTTGTCACCGTTAGGTTTAACGGATAGTGGTGGTGACCTTTCTGACGTGCCGAAGATGGATAGTCCTGAGTCGGATGAGTCGGGTTTGGAACTTGAGTTAGATACCATTGTGAAAGGGTTAGACGCTAGGTGGGTTTTCTATTCATTTTTAATAATAATAAAAGCGTGCTGATCTAACGAACATGTGCTACGCAGACTGTCGTCATCCGCATCCGCCCACACCAGCACATCCAATGAAGTAAATACAAGACAGTCCACGCGCCATATCCCCAACCGAGATGTGAAAGTGAAATTATTCCGTGACGAGTCCCCCGCCCATCCACGCCCAGAACCACAATCAAACTCAAACCCAAAAGCAACGTCGCATGCCCGCTAGACACGCTCCTCAAAGACAATCACCGCGAAGATGCCCGCAAGGGCCGTGTCGAAGGAAAACGCGATACAAAGGCGGATGTTGGGATGTGATGATTGTTTTGGTAACAGGTTGACAACCATCTGAGTGGATTCCTCCCAATGAAATCCATCCGAGAAGACAATCCGTTTGTTATGCTGTTGAATAGGGTTTTATAAGATAAAGGTATGTAGATCCGTGGTTGATGTTAAAATATTTTTATAAAGCTCGATGTATTTGATCAGAAGGCATCTACTTTAATTGACTCTGGAGTTGTCTTGAGTATGTCATGATCAACTCGGCTGTTGAATGGCTCTGCACGTCAGGTATACAACCTACCTATTTCATAACATGCGAAGGCTGACGGCTTTGACAGCCTTATCTGCCTCGGAGTCCAGTATCAACTATCCTCCGAATCCCCTCCAACGAGGCTGGATCTTGGACGTTCCATTTTCTGTAATGTTCCCTTTATGGCTTGCCTAATGACGACTCGAATTTCGTCAGCATTTCGTGATTCCTCTTCAACACTCTCCTTAGTGTCGACGACACTTGCAATTCTTCCTGGCTAGAGACACTGACTATAAATTGAAGATACTGGCAAACTGATGCATGTCAGGGTGTCACATACCAAGCTCAATTTTCTTTCGGCAGTGGTTTCGTAAAAACACTCTAAGCTGAAATTTTGCTGGTGAAGGATGGAAACCCCTTGCGCAAATAGCCGCTGCAACCACCCCGAACTCCCATTGAAATTCTTGGTAAGCTTGGCGCTCCCTAAATGTTTCTCTAGATCATTGGCGAGCTGTGCGTTCCTCTTTGAATACTGCTCTATATGCTTCGTAAGCTCATTCCTCCCTGGGTGCTCCTCTAAATTCTTTGCACAGTTGGTGTTCTTCTCTGAATGCTCCCTCAAATTTTGGGCAAGCTTGATACTCCTTTCTGGATGCCTCCTTAATATCTGGGCAAGCTTGACGCTTCTCTTTGAATGGTGTTTTAAATTCTTGGCATAGCCGTCCTTCCTGTGTGAATGCTCCTCTAGATTCTTGGCAGGTCCACCGCTCTTTTCTGAATACTTCTTAAAACCTTTGGGAAGCCTACACCAGCCGCTCCTCTCTGAATGCTCCTTTAAATTCTTGGCAAGCTCATAGCTCCTCCCTGAACGTTCCTTTATTTGAGGCCTCCGCCACTTACCTAGATGGTAACAGGTGGGTATAATCGCCAAAATTAATGAAACGGAATCGTAGTTGTCTAACCCTGTTGGCGGTTCTCCTTTGCGATTAAAAGCCTTGGCTTGTCTCGCATTTCTCTTTCCCTAGTAATTGGGTTGAGGTGTCAACGACTTATGTTTGAAATGCTTTGTCCTTCTAAGAAGTCAATGTTAGTTGGTATAAGAAATATAGCCGATGGGACTCACCTGCAACCTGAAGACGTTCCCGCCCCGGAGGAAGGACTGTTTGAGACATGCGAACCATCACCATGTCCTTCATACTGGTGCTGGTTCTTAGGGTTGTGCATTGATGCGGACGACCCGTCAAATTCGGCTTTGTCCCGGTAAGGACGTCTGGGATGGCCATCGGTCAGAGACCTTGTGTTACGTGTTACTTTAGAGGCTGCGTCCGCGGTCGTCAATTTTGTGTTTCTTGTGGTATTAAAATAAGTCACGACTAACGAGGTATTTCTTGATATTTGAATTCAGGGAAGTCAGGAGGTGAAGACTTTGGCCTCGGCACAGGATCCGGGCTATTCATAAGCTCATCCGGCAAGCGCACCATGGCCAGTATCGTCGTGTGAGGGCAGATCCTGAATTTAATAAAATTTGAGGACGTCTGAGAGAGAAAGAGGTGCAAAGTACTGCGTACTAGATGATGAACCTCCCCCAGATGCCACTATACGACGCCTCTGCATAGACTTCTATATTTGCACAAAATATTAATTTCCCCAATGACACATTAGGATAAAGGAGTCACTACCTTATCCATATCCATGATTATTGATCCCTTCACTGTCCATCGCGGTGGTGGTAACGGTAGCGCTAACGTGCGGGGGGTCGAGTTGGCAAGACACAACATGGTAAACGAATGTGACAACCGGGAGCAACGCTGTCACAGGAATTATCGCGGATTTGTATGAGTTTTTATAGATCAGCACAAAGGAATGAATTGTACGAACCAAATGCTGGAGACAGGTCTGTCTGCGTGCTCGTACCGGCCAACACTTTCTGATCAGTGGCTTCATCGTCGCCATCGTCGTTGAAGGAAGATTCTGTAAATAGAAGGATAGTTGAGTAATATACAATGAAAAGTAAAAACAACCGACACGAACCCGGTACCGTATACTCTGATCAATCATCGCCGGCAGTTTGTGACTTGGAGTAGATGGTGGTATTCGTCTTGGGACTGATGTGGGGATGGTACAGTCTCCACACTTGAGCCATGTATTTCGGCTGTTTGAAGCCAAGCTAAAAGTAGAGACAATGCTTCCATATTAAAACCACAATTCAAAAAGCAGGGGTAAATACAGAATTTGATCCCCGAGACGTCCGAAAATCGGCTCAAATACCATACACGAGTCACGGACCACAGCCCACGGCCTCCCATGACCGACACTGAGCATTAGCGACTTGCCTATCATGGGTCCCCAGGGCACCCATGTCAGATTAAGTGCCATTAAGAAGCATCCTTCCAACGCTTAAAACAGGCGATACCGATGATTCGTTCACAACCGTCTGGTCTTTCTGTGTCTTTGGCCGGATAGAGGTTGTGTAGGGTATCAGTCGATATGGACATCTAACACAATAAAGATAAATACTCTTATTTTTGTCCATAAATAATTCAGAATTATCGTCATTCCGCTATGTCAAAATGAAAAAAATGAATTTACCGATTTGTCCTTTGACCATGCTCAGTGGGCTGATGCCTGACTTAACCCATGTACACCCAACCTATCATGTCAGAAGGTGATTCGCTGACTGACCCATTGATTGGTACAAGTATTTCATTACAAGCTTATTGAGCCATTGTAGTGCATTGACATTAAGCCAACCCATACTATTGTTTAATAGAAAGTAACGTGTCAGGCTGTGTGGGACACTCGACAATCACGATTCATCGCCTGAATAAATATCTATACAAACTGCTCAGAATTTCTTGATCTTCCAAGTTCGAATGCATGGTTGCTAATTGCAATCGATGATATTTTTGGCGCTATGAGATCGCCCATTGGTATAACCTCGTTCCTTACCACCCCAGGTTTATTCTGCACTACCACCATGCTTCTTAATGGCGCTGAATCTGACATGGGTGCCCTTGGGACCCATGATAGGCAAGTCGCTAATGCTCAGTGTCGGTCATGGGAGGCCGTGGGCTGTGGTACGTGACTCGTGTATGGTATTTGAGCCGATTTTCGGACGTCTCGGGGATCAAATTCTGTATTTACCCCTGCTTTTTAAATTGTGGCTTTAATATGGAAAAATTGTCTCTACTTTTAGCTTGGCTTCAAAACAGCCGAAATACATGGCTCAAGTGTGGAGACTGTATAATGGCGAGAAACATGTATTGGTATTTATATCTGGGAAACTGAGTAAATTCCTTTGTAGGATCTATGGCATCGGTCGTGCATTGACTTGGTATACATTAAACCTGTGACATGACATCAGGTGGTCTATCTCTTTAGCAAGTTCATTTGCAAGTATTAATGGGGGCTAAAGATTGGCGGACGTTGCATGCGATCAAATGATATGGTGGGAGGGCGATCCCGGCGGAAGCCCTTCGTTAGGACATATATTAACTCATACATTACAAAATTATATTCCTAGTCAAACATTCGCTCGATGATTATTGTGTACCTTCAATCCATCAGCGGATTTGGTGGGTATATGCGCTTTGTATATTAATTGCGTGAATTATTCATAACAAGGTGGTCAAAGACACAGCCGTGGGAGGTTTTACCAGCGTTATTTATCGATATCGTGACGTGATAGGCAAGTGTGTACGAGAATGCGAAAGGGAAAGGTAGCCGGGTAGCGACGGGCGCTGTTTCTGTAGTAACGCTGCCTACGTTTGTATAGTTCAATTTTAAGCGACTCCGAAATGGATGCTGACTCGTCACCTGTCACCATTCTCTCGCCCCGACAAATAGAGTCGCAAGCAGACAGAAGAGCAAATGTACGTCGTACATCAAAATACTCAAGGTCGTCGTCCAACTCTCCTCTCCATGCATCGCAGCAAAGTCCAGGAAGTCGTAGAGAGCAGGGATTGGGCTATTCGCTCGCACTGCCGTGCACGCAATTTCAGGTTCTGGAGATTGTGAAATTAACGACGATAACCCCCGTATTAGCGACAGAAACAATGTTGTTGTGACAAAAACCGGCAATGCTCATACCCCAAAACGCGGGAACACTGCCAGATCGTATATCGAACTAGACCACCTGCTTATATTTTCCCTTTCATCGTACGAGCGCATTTTTCACCCGCACGCGTATATATGTATGCGATGGTATGAAGTGAAACCTTAGTCGTTTCCCTACAGCCCCGCTGCGCAGCGGCTGAGTCTTGGGCATCCGCTGCCCCTCTTCTATTCTAGCTCGGCCCAATTTTGTCAGTTGTGCCGTCTTTCATGGTCCGGTAAATAAAACGAGGAAAATAAGTGAAACCAAATCAAAGCCAAACCATGAAGCATCCATCAACCTGACGCAACACCTTGGGAGCTCCCAAATCAAGCTCGGCCTCTTCCACTTTTATTTCATTTCCTTTCCATCCACATTCAATGCCCTCTCTCTTCTCATGCTCGTCGCATTGTAGATAGGCTCCATCTTGGACAACGTCCTCCTACTCTCCCAACCTCCCAACCTCCCCAAACCCAAACCCAAACCCAAACCCAAACCTGTCCCTTCAAAGTCCGCGACGATGTCTATTTCCACGAACCTCGTCGAGAAATCACTGACCCGGTTTTACTTGCGAGCTAACTTGTACGTCGAGGCATTACAACAGACTGCATCGGTGGTAACGGCGTACTTGGTGGGGCGTCAACAACGCCTCGAATATCGCTGGGACTCATTGCTTTGGCGTTTTAGGACAGGGTGCAGGATCCTGTTGACGAGGCTTATGATCCCTGTCAGTGGAAGTGACGAACGAGAGAGCTTCTGGTTGTCGACATCCATGGACAGTTGCGGCAACTGTGATGCTTCCTCTAAATATTCAAAGTAAATGGCATGCACGTACCCTCTTGTCTTGTTGCATTTGTTGCATCTCTTTCTTAGTATCCTTCTCTAGACCTTGCGTGGGTTTCGACAAGACACAATGGCCAAACGAAAGGGCTCCTGGGACTTTGTCAACTATGAATTTACTGATAGCTTACGTAAATGGCAGAGATTTACCATGATAGGTGTAAGCACCTAGTGAAGATGACCATGGTCCCGTTCCCACGAGCCAGTGTATCGAACGCAAATTAGAAGGAAAGTGATAGAACCTCGTTGTAATGAATATGCAATGGTGCCCTCGTCAGATTTCGATATAATGCCGGCATAATGTCAGGCGACACGTGGGTTGGTTCACCAGGAACACAGGAAAAATAAATGATGATGAAGTCAGAACCCTGCAGGAGCGGCTCACAATAACATGTCATGTCAACAAGACAGATCTTCACACTTTACAAGAGGAACTTACAGCACAGCAAGGACTTTTCACTTGAGAACAAGAGCATCATGAAATGATTGAAGCACAATGGATCAAGGAGAAGGTCGGCTTTGTAGCTCACCTATCTCATTTGTCTGAGGGCACATTACATGCTTGGCTTACATTTAATTGACATCACTCAAAGGTTCTTAGATATCCTTAATGGGATATCTATTTGGGAGATTCCATTGAATTCAGCTGCATGAGTTTTGAAACTCCATAATTACTGGTGATGTACACTGAAGACTGTTTATTAAGCATATATAACACCTGTTTAAAAACACCTGGTCACACTCGATGGAACATACTTAACTTCACCCCCCCCCAATAATCTCTCTATAACCAAAAGAGTGCTATATCAAACTCTTATCATCCCTCCCCCACAGTTGTCACTGTGAGAGCAGGTGAAAATGAACCCCATAGTCTTGTTTGCATAGCTGGTGTAGGAAGAGTGGATTTTGTGGATTTGTGCAATGGTGAGACACAAGGATCTTTGCCTATCAGAGGTGATTTATAGGTCATCACTGTAGACAATGAGACTCTGACATATTTTCATGTGTACTTTGTGCAGGACAAGAACAAATCAATTCATTTGCAGTGAGCAATATCTGAGGTCAATTTATGTAATGAAGGTTTTCCCCCAATGGTTGGGTGTTAATATGATTGCCATTTCTATTCTGAATGAAAGATCTTTGGAGAATAATAAAATATGGACATCTTCACAGACAATTCAAGTCTCTCCAAGGGCCACAACTGCTCCAGTCTGCATCAGGATGCAAAACCCATTTTTGGCATCTGAACAAATACAGGTCAGTCAATATTTAGTCACCTAATAGTACCAATTAACTATACATTTAGATGTAAACAATCCTCCTGTCAGGGCTCTAAATATTTTCTTGTTTTTTTATCTCTGTTTAAATTTATGCTTATTTTAGTTTAGTTTATTTTATCACACATTAAACAACACATGATACACATGTGTCAAAATATTAAGTTTATTTAGTTTTTTCTTTAGTATAAATACTTCAGGATGTACATAACTAGACCCCAGTTTTAATCCCTTAGGATTTCCACTAAACACAAGTGTGATATTCTTAAGTCATTAGAACCGCTCTTCCTTTACTCCTTATCCTTGTCCTATCTCTTGTTTCCTCTTTGTGTTTTGGTAGCCTTGTTAGTGCTGCTCTAAGAGAAGATTGAAACTCTCTTAACAACTCTACCATCTCTCTCTCTCTCTCAATATGTAACTCCTCACATCCAATTCCCCTTTCCTCCATCCTTTCAACCTCTCAGGCTCTTCTGTGCAGCCTCCCCCTTTATTATTCACAGCTTTACTAATGTTCTTACTAAGATGACTCAGATATAATTCATACCATATTGCATCATTATTGCATCATTGTTTGTGCATGTGTTAGGACTGGGACACCCACTGGGACCCAGACCCCATCCTATATGCACTCAACTATCTTTATTGCAAGAATCACACACCAGACCCCAACTGGACATTCTGGACCCCCTTGTTCTCAATCCATCTTTTCCCATTTGATATCTGGTTTATTGTGTTATTGTACAGTATCTTGGCCTGTGGTATTCCTGATTCTGAAGCCTCCATCATGTATGAACCCATTGAAGCAGCCCTCCAGGTTGTTCAGGAATTTGGCCATGGCACATGCTTGGCCAAACTTGATCTCAAAGAGCCATTTCATCATATCCTGGTAGCCCCATCACAGTGGCACCTCCTTGGTTTCCACTGGACTTCTAAATTATATCATGCAGTAGTACTAATCTTTGGCTTACATTCTGCACCTTATGTTTTTAACCTTTTTGCTGAAGCATTACATTGGATTATTGTGCATCCCATTCCAGCTGCCCTTCACCACTACTTAGATGATTTCCTGCTGATATTCAAACCAGGGACCTCACTACAGACTGCCAATGCAGCTATCAACTGGTGCCAAGCCCTTGGCAACCAGCTTGGCCTCTCATTTCAACATGAAAAGACTATTCGGTCCTGCACAATGTTGGAGTATCTTGGCTTGGAAATTGACACCATTGCCATGTACTCTAATCCAGGGTCTTCCCTGGATGCTGCCAACCTCGATGCGAGCGTAAAGCTTGCTTTGCTTCATTCCTTAAATGCGGAGAAGTCACTGTTAAGGGCAACAAATTCGTGACTTTCAATCCCTCTGCCCACCTGACACGTAACGCATGATGATCTCAAGCCCTGCAGATGGACAAACTCTACCCCCTGGCGCCGACAAATAAAGTTGGATTAGGAACAATGTTTTCCCCACCTGATGCTTGACGAATGAACACAAGGTTTTCTCCCCCGAATTCCCCACCCCTCCAGATGCTCCAGCAGACGAGTCGCATGTTCCTGCATCAATACACGAGGTTCCTTTGTTCCAATCAAACCTGGAAGTTACAGCTGAAGAGCTCGTGGCCGAACTACGAGAACAAATCTCCCTCCAGCAACAACTTGTCTGTAAGTTCAAAATAGAGCTCGACGCATGTGAAGAACAGGTCTCCTTACTTAGTGCACAACTTAAGAATGCCGACGCTGGTGCTGAAAAGTACCTCAAGGAAGTTAGAAGGCGACAAGTCAATGTGTTCACTCAGGCGCAAGGTTAGTGAGCTAGAAAAACTCTGTCGTATACTGGAAGAGATCGAAAGAAGCAAGGAGGGAATTTTTGACAGGAGTATAGTGGACGAGGCGAGTAAGGGAGTGTTGGTTGTCCTGAACGCCAGTATCGGGCAGCTCAAAGTTGAACTTGATGATGCAAGAGTATACGAAAAGCAGGCACGCGAAGAGACTAACAAGCTTAAAGGTGCTGCAGCTCTCAGCACAAAACGGCAGCGCTCATAAGGGGTTGAGAAGGAGTTGCGAGCACCCACGGGAAAGAAAATGATGAAGTCAGAACCCTGCAGGAGCGGCTCACAATAACATGTCGCATCGACAAGATGGATCGCACATTACGAGAGGAACTTACAGCACAGCAAGGCCTTTTCACTCGAGAACAAGGACGTCATGCAATGATTGAAGCACAATGGATCAAGGAGAAGGTGGGCTTTGTAGCTCGCCTAGATGCACACACCGTCGATCAAAACTCATGCTCGAACGATATTAATGACTTGCAGTGTACGTTGGAGGCGAAGAGACTGAATTACATGGCTTTAAAGCGGAGGTGGGTGCACAGTGGGGCTATGCAGAGAAAGCGGATGAGAAAATAAAATCTTTAGAAGGTGAAAAGAGGGGCCTTACTAAAATCGTACAGGCAATGGATGCTACGCTTGAGGAGCTGCACAGTCATTGGAAGGCGGCTGGAGCAAAGAGAGTGGAATTGAAAGATGAGAGTAATGAGGTGTGACTGACGCGAGAAGAATTGGAACAAGACTGAGATGTAAGGTCGTTGATTGACCTCACTGAGTCGATGCAGACAGGGCTAAGTTTTCTCTGTTTAATTGTAGGTGGTTCTTTGATACAGAATTTTAGGATCTTACTTGTAGCTATGTCCTTCGAGAGTTGATATACCCTTGACGGACATCTGATGCCGATGCAAGGAAACAAGGGTAATTGAGGCTGTGCCATGAGGTAGGGGAATAGAGGGGCGGCTCAGCCGACATCAGAGACGATCAGATGGAGAAAACAGGAGGGTTGTCTGAGACCATGTGGAGTCGATCCGTAATGTGTGCCTGTGGTAAGACGGCCAGGATTACAGAGATCAGGTTTGTCATATTCTCCTGATTAGGCATGTAAGGTGACCCACGAAGCTTTTCAGCTGGCCAAAGATGTCAACTTGGAACGTTAACACGCAGAGAGACTAACTCAAAGTCTCCAAGAACGTGGAATGAAGCCAAACCAAGAACGACAATACACTTTAGGTGTTGTGGCACGCCTAAAGGAAATACTTCACACGCGAGATGGTGACGATACTCAGATGCACCAACGAATCCTAGAACGTGAGCATGAAACAGATGACCTAAGGGCTCAAATGAACAAGATGACATGCGAACATTGGTTGGTGGATGACCAAACCCTGGACCTTCAGGAATACGCACGATGCGAAGACAGAATTAGAGGATGCGGTACGGCAAAAGGCCGAAGCCAATTTAATGCTGGATTGATGAAGAAGTAATTCGGAGTCTTGACTGCTGAGGTGACTTGCAACAAGAAAGTGCGGGTAAAGAAGTCAAATTGCTCCATTTACACAGCACATGTCCCAGATATAGAGGACAAGGATGGCCTCAACATTGCACTAGACTCCAAACAACAAGAATTGGAACTAGTACATGTTTATTTTGCACTTTGGTCAGTATTTATTCATGTTCTTATTGCAGTTGAAGCGCAAAATTGGCGTAAAAGAACCAGGAGGCTCGATGCCTGCGCCTAACCGCATTTGGCTCCCCGACTTGTCTCGTCGACCATTTGCTTTTGCGACGCATGCCATACACTGTTCCCAACCTAGCTTTGTCAGAGTCATAGCTCAACCAATACATTTCAAGATACCTTTGAAAAAAGAGACCCCCGCAGTACACCGCCATCAAGGTCAACGTCAAGTTTTGTGCAGTCAACATGGACAGGGAGATTGCAAGCCTCGCTTCCCGTCTGCTCAGTTCCACACCGTCGATCGTCGTCGGTGATGTCCTCCTCAGCTGCCAGCATGTTACAGAAGATAGCTAAATGGAGAACACCCAATCTATCGAAACACCTATTGCGAGGAGCAAGACCCTAGTTCCCGTTTGATAATTCCTCTTGGACGCTTACTATTATATTTGGTTAGGCTTTGGTTGCTGGTATTACTTATTGACTCTTTTCGTCTCATTTTGTGTTGTTGGGTTCCCATACTTTACTGTGCTAGTATATGTTGTTAGAAGGATTGAATAAAAGGGGGTCAGGGCACAGAATAGTGATCCTAGTGGACGAATAGACCACCACTCGGACACGGACACATACTGGTAACCGAACTCAGACGACCACACGCTTGACAGAGTCACAGACATGGATAGGGACTACTGTGGATACATGTGGGTACTTAGGGTTCTGAACCACAAATTCCACCATATGTATCAATGATACAATTTTTCGATGGATTGTTATTGTTAATGCACCTCATTATTTGAAGCTGGTATCTACATAAGTGGTTCAGTCAAACCTATGCCATGTTAAGTAGGAGACAAGAATTCGAAAGGATAGAGTCTAAATTCGAAGCTCAGTGAGTGAGTGAGTAAACTTCACTATATATTATAATACCTAAATTCGAAGCTATAAGACGTTTAGTAAGTAATAGAATAAGAATAGATGATTGCGCATATACCTCAGTGAGTGAGTGAGTGAGTAAACTTCACTGAGGTATATGACGAAATATCGCGACTTTTTATCTATTCTCTAATTATTATAGGAGAGTTATTAGGGGAGTAAAAAGGGGAAATTTTTGATGCTCGAAGTTTCTAGTCAATTGCATCATTAAGGAGAAATTCGTAATTTAACGGCACTACAATATATGCGCATATATTCGTCATCGGATCCATATTTCGGTTACGTTTTGTGCGAAGACTTGATTACTAACATGCCATGCTAGTTGAAACAGCCAATCGGAGTGACACAGGATAAGGAGCAGAAAGTCAAGGAAATCCGAAGAATGAGTAGTGTACATGTATCGGTATATATACATAAGTGCCATGTAAGGAACAGAGATGTGTTACTTACCATATTTCAGTCATTTCAGAGTAGCGCATACCCACTTCCCACTGGCCGTGAAGCTTTGATGAAGACGCCGTTAGCAAACACAAGTTGGAAATGCGAGGACCGACCTTTGAGTAGTAGTTACAACACAAAATCCCCCCATCCTTCTCAGTAATATGCGTAGAATCAAGTAAAACGACGCCTTCCATGCACCTCAAACAAAGCTTATGCCATGCCCCCCCGCCACCATCACTTCATGAATTGCGCCTGAAAACATCACCATCTGCTCTTCCCGCGGATCCCATGAAGTTGGGCACCACTACCGTCTTAAAGGAATCAACATCACAGGTGTTTTCTTCCGTGCATCTAGCGCGGGACGAAAGGATCATGCGATATCCAAGGAAATATCTGGGCGAATTGTACGGGGCGTACTGGGGGTGGGGATAAATCCGAGCAATGTGGTGGTTAGGATCGATGGTCACCGCGGAGAGTACCGGCCATAGGAAGAGAACCAGGAGCAAAGTTCACAAATAAAACGTCAGATATCCAGAGAACGCCAACGCAGAATAGGAACCAAATAATCCAACGCAGCAAAGGACGACCACAACCGAAGGACAGCCAAACATTCAGTGAGGATGAGCGTTGTCTGCTGAATGACTGACATGGGTTCGGAGTATTTTGAGGTGACAGGGAACTTAGAATGAGTGATGAGCACTGAGTGAACTGAAAATGCATCAAGAAAATGGGTGATACCTATGTACACCTACATGGCCCACAAAGGGATTGTTGGTGTAAGGCTGCCGTCAGTTGCAAGTCTCAGCCCAAGTGTTGATAGGACTCGAGTATATTCGTCAATGAACAGAGACGGTAGGTAAAACGATAATGAAAAAACGACTATGCGCGTTTATCGTAATTATCTAACGAAGCGGATACTAAATATTTAAGGTCCGTTGTGGTATAGCCTCACCAGGCTTACAGTTGGCGGATAGGCAAGTCCCTGTTTTGCTACCAATGTGCCCGTTCACAGCAAAGGAGTATCTACGTTATTGGATTCATGGGAACACCATGGACAGGATAGAAAGCAATGTAATTAAAAGGCACACCCTGCACAATCACCTTGCGCTGGTCATCATAGCGTGCATCCTTGGTGTCGTGAGGTAGTTGCTTTGGTTCAGATGTTGGTCATATCGCTACCGACGGTGCTCCTTCAGGGCGTGTTTCTCACAAACAAAATACAAAGGATGACTGACCTTTCTGCCATTTTCTGCCTTATGAGGTAAGCATGCACATGTGAACCTAGCGGGGTCGACCATCTTGTATCACCAGTATCTATCTCGCCATTGTAAATGCCAAGTTCTTCCATGAAATTCTCAATCTCCTGCTCATGGTAATCTTCCATGACGTCGCCACGGCAGACACTGACAGCAAGACATTCTTGGAAATGCAGACGGAGAAACCGGTCGCTAGGTCTATAAAGCCCATCGATAAGGATGATATGGCTTTTCAACGGCACACCACTGTTTAAGCTTTCCGACACTTCGAATAAGATGATGCGATAATCGTCCTGTATGTCATGGATACTACAGCTAACTATTTGAAAGGGAAAATACGCACTTCAACGTCAACGCCGAGTTTGTTTTCCCAAAAGAGGGTGACAATGTCCTTACGACCTGATACGACATTTTCGACCACCATCAAGTCGCTTAGATCGCATGCATCGGCATCTTTATAGTACTTGGACTCTAACCATGGGTCATCTGACAGCTTATTAGGGATAATAAGGATCGCAGAAAATATCAACATAGATGCGATGGTTCGAAATGTTACACACTTGCCTTGTGACCCAAGCATGGGGGAAATACCCATGTTGCTACCAGCGCATCAGAGCCACAGCTTGGCACGACACCAGAAAAAATGCATTGACGATCTCTATCGAGAGCTTGTTGAATGATAGGGGCAGTCAAGGACGCCTGTTAAGCATCAGAGAAAGTAAAGCACATTCCACGACACAATGAGGTACCTTGGCGGAGAGCGACGGGCTATTTTCTTCCACTACTTCCTCCATAATGGAAAATGGGTGAACTGGATGGAAGAAAAAGTAAGGTGAGGGGTCTCCTGTGTCAAGGTCACGTAGCCTGTAGTGGTACACGAAATGGTATTCTTGCCTATAGCATATAACCCATAGTCTCCAGGAACAATGATGTCTTGAGATTCTCGGGACAAGCTAGCCCCATTTTTGTGGACAGAATACGTCAACACAATACTAGGTCGAACCTCGACCGGGAAGAGAGTATACGTCTCGGATTCGTCCCAAGTATGATACCGAGCTCGACTCAAAACAGCATCGGTTATCCAGCGATATGCTGTCGAAACAGTAATGGGTGAGTTGTTATCAACACGCCAGCCTAAATATGAGTTTGAGGACGATTTTGGAGATTGAGGGTCTCCTAAGGCCACGCGGTGCGAATCAATGCACCAAATGAAGAAACGGGCTATAGGAAAGTGCCGCGCAGGGTGTCGCGCTGCCGCGCAAGTGCCGCGACATGTTTCTTTTTTCAAAATCAGTAGATACTTCGTCAATTTTTTATTGAAAATTACCAAAATAAAATAATATTTGACATTATATCATCAAAACATGAGCACTGTTACATCTAGTGTACATTTTCCTGCTGAAATATACCTTGTGCACCACTTTAATTGGCACATACTTAGTTTTAGCCCTTCCTTGAGTGGTACTAATCCTCAAATTAACTTATTAAAGTCTTAAATAATAAAATATAACTTCTAAATGAAATGGGTTCTAGGTTTACACGAAAAACTTGCATGTCGCGGCAGTTGTCCTTCCTAATTAGGCCGACTGCCGCGACACTGAAACAACTGTACTTGTGGATGAGAGGCTCTAAAAAACATCAAATACTATGTGTGAAATGCTTTATATTATGTTATATGCTCTTAAAAGTGAATATTATCTACAAAAAATCTTGTTATTAGGGGTTAGGGTTAGGGTTAGGATTTACCATACCTCTATGTCTTTTCATAATTCACCCTGGGTCATTTTCTGAGTATTCTTTTAGGCTGCCTCTGAAACATAGCTTCCTCACCCATTCACTCTGCTTTGTACTTCTGAGCTAATCAGAACTTTGGTCTATTTAGAGGCAAACATGAGATTCTTGGGTGTCTGGTTCACTGCATTCACTAAACCCATATTACATACATGAAAGTATAAGTATCAGATTTTGAAATTGATAGTGAAATACCTAATATTCAGTCTCTTCTGGTTCAGGAATATCATATTCATTCCAAGAGTAAGGAATGAAAGAATATGGACTCCACTATTTCCAATCTCATGTCACTGTAGATGCACTGGTGATAACAATGAGGAGGCAGCTCAGGGGTTTACCAATGACTATATTCACTATGATCAATATCATAATTGGTCTATATTGGTTGTCAACATGAAGGAAGGGTTAGTAACCTTGGAAATAAGCCATTCATTTGTGATGAATATGATATGATGCAGATTCAACTGTCATTGTGACCTCAATCAGAACTGTATGTGAACTTGGTTTGATATTAGGATAACCTCTTACATATTAAAATAACTTTTCTGTCTATATACACATATATGTAGAAATAGTATTTGCAATCCAATCTGAATATGGTGTTACATCACATTGCATTTAAACTTACTTCTCTGCAGCAAAACTACCATTCCCTTTCTATTTTGGCATATTGAATAATAACTTTACTTAGGGATGACAGAGGCCCCAAAAAATGTCGAATACTATGTGTGAAATGCTCTTAAAATGCAAATTATATATACAGAAACTCTGTTTATTTGCATTAAAATATTTTATACCTTCAAGTCTCTTTATAATTCAACCTGGGTTGTTTTCTGAGTATTCTTTCAGATTGCTGCTCAAACAAAGCTTCCTCACACACTTCCTCTGCTTTGTGCTTCAGAGCTGGTTGGGGTTTTGGTCTATTTAGAGGGAAAATATGGGATTCTTGAGTGTCTGGTTCACTGCCTGTAGGTCTTGAAATAGTTCTGTATGTTTAGGAAGATCCTCAAAAGGTGGGCCATCAGGGTGTTATGACCAGACAATCCCACTGGACTCCGGGTACTAACCTGTACACCACCATGCCCTACACACACCAAATGTCTGTTTATAAGATTTCCCGCCCGGACTCTGTACATCAAGACATGTTACATTCGACCTCATTAAGACACATATCAGTCACCGGACTTCCCCCGGACTCCATCTCTGTCTATGTCCATCTTCGTCCCACGTTTATCCTTGTTCCTTGTGCCAGAGTCTAGGTTCATATGCAGCCAATAATGTGTCATGGCAATTTGTATGGAGGAGAGATTTCCAGAAAACAATATAAGATGGTTTTTAAGGTAAGTGGATTCAGCCTTCAACTCTGAAATAGCCTTCCCAGTGTACAGGTAATCCAAGGCAGGACATTCTTCCCTTCTAACTTGTTTTGGTGTCTTCACCAGCTTGTTAAGTAATGGAAGATGAGGTTTCAGAAGAGCATCAAATATTGGAGATGAGGGATAAAGAAGGTAATCCAAGATCTTGTCATCCTCTTGTGATAATGAGCACACCAAATCCCATTTTCCCAACTATAAAGTCAAACTTCAGTTATGTTAATAACTACAAATACCTTCAAATAGCTTACTCTAATTTTCCATCTGTACTTCTGGTCCCTCTACAAGGAGTCAATAACATCATGTTCTGGAATCCATGGCTCTGTTGAAGATAGATTATGATAGTGATTGTGTCACCACCATTTTACATGCCATCTTTTGGGATCAGAATCATGATCAAGTCGAATTAGCCGCACAGGATAGTAATACTTCCCATTTTGGGCAAGGGCACCCACACCCGGTCTATCGTGAGTGCAGACTTACATCATGGAATTTATTCTTCTCACTTCTCACATGCAGAAAGAATGGATAGCGATCCTGTCAGCATCTGCTCGTGCACAAGTACCTACTCGTCAGGCTGCAGATCGTCCTCACAATGCTATGCTTCTCCACGCAGATATTCACAGTTTATTCAATGACTATCAATGGAGCAAGTGATTAATATGCACTAAGACAATTGAAGGTGAATTTGGATTTGGAAACTTACAAAAGGCACTTGTGCAAAGGTTGAGTAGCATGATTATTTAGCTGTTGAGCTGTTGAGCTATTTAAAACACAACTGTAAGAGGTTATTCAAATATCAAACAAGTTCACATCCCATTCTGATTGAGGTCGCAATGCCAGTTGAATCCGAACCATATCACATCCATCACAAATGATGGCTTATTTCCAAGGTTACTAGCTCTTCCTTCACATTGGCAAGCAATATGAGACCAATTATGACATTCAGCACAGTGAATGTAGCCATTGGTAAATCCTTGAGATGATGAGATCCAAACTCAGCCAACTGTTCCAATCCTGATTCTGCAGTCCCTCCAATAACCTTATGTATTTCTCTTGTGAACAATTTTCTTCTCATACAGAATATGATCAACATTTAATAGAACTGGGGATATCTCTGTGACAGATGTACCTGGACCAGAAAATCCAGGAATGCCAACAGCTAATTGTAGTGAGCCCATTTTTGGATGTTCCTGAAATATTTTGTGGAGCTGAGATTGTTCATTGGGAAGAAGATGGAGTTTATGAGTGGGTCATTGGTGAAGATGTGTCCCACCATTGTGATACATAATCCTATTTCTATATAATGAATAAGTGTGGACAGTACATTGCATGTCACATGATGTATATTCCATCCACAGTCACAACTACATTTTAATTGCTTTTGAATACCAACATCTCTGGTCTGCAGCCGAATGACAATATCACAGTCAGGATTTTTGCAATGTATGATACCCAAACATTTATGCTTTGTATGCTTTCCAACATCTAAAGTTAAAGAATTTATATCATGGTGTTTATCCCCACCTAGCACTATGGTTGCCCAGTGAACAGATAATTTGTTGAGGGCTTCATATTCAGAATGTGTAAACTGATATGACCATTCACCATTGGGCCATTGGAGGTTGCACACATATATCCATTAATTGGTGCATATGGGTATGTCGGTTTTACCCTACATTCTTCTCTTTAATTTTCATAGCAGTCTGACCAGGTATACATAAAATTGTTCATTTTGAGAAGTCGGGTGCTACAGTTTTGGAACAATAGCCTACTGCAAATATTTAACCGTCAAGTTTGAATACCACTGACCCATGTAGCATGGAGTTGCTTCGGGCACACCCCCACATCACCTTGTTGATACATGTCAGAGGAGTGGGCAAATGGGCAGTTGCTGGCTTTAATGCTACCTTACTCTAGCGAGCTGGAACTGGGCTTCATTAAATTAGCAAAACGGTTTTATATCATCCTTTAGCTCTAGTATCATGTTGTTTAATGATCATGTATTATGAATACTAACTTTTTTTTGTCTTGTAAATATTAGGGATTCCTTATTGTGAGTATGAATGTCATTACACAAGGAGCAAAATAAGGTAGCCGTCTTGAAATCGGCTGTTGTCTTAGACTCTTACTGGCTCCTTACCCTCTTTGAATAAGTCACATAAGATGGGTAAGGAACAAGAGATAGTGGCCGAAATTTGCCGTAACACGGGGTGGAGCAGAGGCTTAACTCAAAATTTTAACCTAATATATATACATCTTCTGAATGGTGAAAGGGGAAAGTTACAGTAAACCAAGTGTCAGGGCACCATGGTGGGGGATGCTGATAGTGGAGTATGAGGGCAAAACAACCTTGCAGGGGGCCAAACAGCAGGGATTCTAACACATGGCAGGGGATGGTGTTGGATATAGATGCAATATTGATAGAAGGATGAATGCTGAACTGCATGTTCAGATTCTGGAAGATGATCTTCAAGAAAGCCAAAACATGGTTTGCTGACAATGGGGTTGTCATGTAACAGGTAGATTTGATATCAATTACTCAAGCTGCTAACTAAATTGTCACGCTACAGTCCATTCATTTAGTTTTCATTCTCTCATCAGATACAATCAATTGTTATGATGCATGTATTCAACATACAAACATTACCAGGTATCTGAGCTATTAATGTTTGCTACATGTAGTTAGGATACCTATTTGTGAATGGACAGTAAAGACTCAAGATGCATATCATTGTTTAGCTAAAATTAATCTGAGACAATCATAACAGTGCATGTGCAGCCACACTATGTTTCCATCATGTGCAGCTGCACTATATTTCGATCATGTGCAGTTATTATGTAGCAACCGTAGTTTGTATGCAGTAATGCGCAGTTGCACAGAACCATGCCTATGTATTTAAATGGCTGAGCTGAATCACGAAAATATAACTTTTTTGGTGGATATCGGAAAACTATTAAGTATACTAAATTCTAATATACTCTAACGGTCATTTAAATATCTGGGATGTGATTCAAACATAATTTGGTTTTTAAAACTTTCAAAAAGTTTTAAACTCTCTCATACATTACAAACTAAAGAATCTTTCTGGACACAAGTAGACAATAAAAAAAATTAGTAGTTTGAAACACTAATACTTTTAAAAAATAGATACCTTTAGATAGTCCATTCCATCCATATGTATATCATTGGCACCTCTAAATACATATGTATTACTTCGGAATGGATCTGTCAATCTGAACAGATTTCTACTTGATTCAACATACCCAGAATATATAGGGTGTTTTACTTAATAAAGACAGCTGTGGTATGAAAAATTTCCAATAATATTTTACATGGAAATAACTTCATTACAACTTTTAAAAAACAAAGTACTAATAAAAGTATTAGTAGGCCTCTGTAAAAGGAAGGAAATTATATGGAATTTGTTAAATAACTATGGGTTGTGTGGGATGTAATATGGAGAACTATTTCTGATGGTTGTTTTTTGATGATATAATTGTTTCAGAATAGATATCACTATTTAAAGATGGAGTTTTGTAAAAATAAGACTTTTATTAGTAAATATTTGAGATTATAGTAATCATAAACACCCTCCTTTGAGCCCCCTAAACTAGACAACCTTGTCACATTTGCATTTGTGCATCTTATTCCACCTGTTCCAGGCTTGCAGAATATTACCTTTCTCAGGTTAACAAGAATCACTCTTATCACTAACGTGACTTATCTTAATTACACACTCCAAACGAAAGCTATTCATTCATTTTCTGATATTTTATTTTATCTTTAACTACTATTAAACAAGAACCCTAAACTAATAGTCTACTGACACACTCAGCCCTTTCATATATAACAAGTTGACTTCTTTAAGTTACTGCTAAGTACCTAAGGACCCTCAGCCTAAACAATACATCACAGGGGTCAAGGTTATATCATGGCCAGCAGTCTACAGATCATAATCCTATTGAATGCCTAAGGCATCACTTCAAAAAGAGACTTGGAGAATATCAATAGCCACCAAATGGGATACTGGAATTGTGGGAGCATGTGCAAAGGGAATGGGATAGGATGAAGCCAGAGGTGTGTCAGAATGTGATTGAAAGTATGCCTAGAAGAGTGGCAGCTGTGATAAACACCAAAAGAGGTTACCCAAACTATTGATACATAGGAGTTTATATGTTTCAGAATGTCAGGACAAAACCTTTCTCATGATGATCCTCAAAAGAAATATTTGTATACTTACCATATACAGGTACTACATAATTGTTATTGTACAGATACAATGTCATGATGTATTAAGTGCCATGTCAGGAACTTATTCTGGAACTATCAGAAAGTCCCCAGGAATTTGGGAACTATTGGATAGGGTCAGGATGTTGGCTTCAGCTTATGTGCTGCACCTCTACAAAAATGCTCAGAAGTCCTTAATTTCAAAGGCGAGACTTACGATGGAAGATATGGATATTGAGAGTTCTGAAGAGTTCTGAATATCGAGCATACAGAAAGATGGAAGAGGGAATAAGAAACTACAGTGAGGGACAAAACCCTTCCAAAGATTTTTAGTTGTGCAAAGATTCTTGAATAACTCAAGAACTATTGTAGATACAGACCTGAAATTTGAAGGTTGGTTAGGTCTATATGTTATCTATATGCCCTTAAAATATTATGACCTAAGCATTAGTATTTCCCACGCTATAAATAAAACACTAATAAAATCACATTGGAAGGTTTTGTCCCTGGTATAAAGAAATACAAATTAAACAATCTAGTACTTGGTATAGCCTCCCTTGGCCTTCAAAACAGCCTCAACCCTTCTAGGCATACTCTCTATCAAGTGCTGACAAGTAGAGGCAGGGATCTTCTCCCACTCTGTCTGAACCCTCTCCCACAACTCATGAATACTCTTGGGTGCCGCCCAGCCTCCTATTGAGGTAACACCAGAGGTGTTCAATTGGATTAAGGTCAGCAGACTGAGGTGGGCATACCATGACCACAAATCCATTGTCTTTAAACCAATTGGTGGCCTTTTTGCTCTTGTGTTTGGGGTCATTGTCTTGCTAAAAGACCACATCTCCTGTGTTCTTGCCATAATACTCCATGATTTCTTGAAGTTCATCTTCTACAATGTTAACATAAAGGTCAGCATCCATCCTTCCATCAATTTTGGTGGAATATCCTGGTCCTTCCCACAATATACAACCTCACAACATCAGATTTCCTCCTCCAAACCTGATTGTACCCTCAGCCACCCTATCACTGAGCCCCTCTCCTGTCCAATCATCCACAGTCCAGTCCTTGTGTGCCAGAGCAAAGTCCATCCTTGCCTTCCTATGCCTCTTAGTGAGTAAAGGCCTTTTCTCTCCACCACAGCCCTCATTCCAGCCTTCTTGAGTGCTCTATGAACAGTCTTCACTGAAATGGACTGTCCAGTCATATTTTGAAGGATTTTGGTCACCTCAGTGACATGTTCTGCCTTGTGAGAAGTGATTTGTTAGAGGGAATAATGAATATCTGAAGGAGAAAGCTTGCATGGATGGCCACCAGGTGCTTTGGCAAGTGATGGGCATGGATATAGTGAATTCTGGATATAGTAAACAGATCTCTGCCAGTGATTGCAGAGATCTGAGAAGTAGACTTGCCCTTATTGAGTAAAATGAGAATGTGGCTAACCTGAGGAGGAGTAAGAGCTTTCATGGTGTAGAATGTTGAGTTGTGGGGATGTTGTTGAACTAGAAAGTGAACAGCTATATATATATCTAATTTTGACAGGTCACATGATTAAACAAAACCTTATTTGCTGATAATCAATAAGGTTTTGTGTTAATCATGTGACTGGGACAAAACCCTTCCAATGTGATTTTATTATTATTTTATTTATAGCGTGGGAAATACTCATGCTTATGTCATAATATTTTAAGGCCATATGTAGACCTAACCAATCACCAAATTTTAGGTCTGTATCTACAGTGTTTCTTGAGTTATTCAAGAATCTTTGCACAACTAAAAATCATTGGAAGGGTTTTGTCCCTCACTGTAAGTTGATATCAGATCTAAAGTAAAGTACAAACTCACAGAAACTAATATAAGTCTTTTCGTTATTGTACTACAAAATAAGACCACAATAAAATGGAAATGGAAGTATTCTGAAACGGGAATACAATAAGATGAATTGGGGAGACAATATTCCGAAACGGGAATATAATAAACAAATGAGTGAATACTTGTCAACAGACAAATTACCAAATGCAGAACAAGGGAAGAATACAGAAGGTATGGTAACTATGATGTTCCATAGTTGGAGGTCAGAAGTCGGATATTGAAACATCCAGGAATGGGTTGTAACAGTACCCCCCTGTTAGGCTGGAAGTCCCATAGAGGTGATTAGGTACTGAGTGATTGAAGCAACAGCTGATCATTAGGTGTCATGAAATTTACACAATTCTGGAGGTGAGAGTTTCGGCTGCTGGTCTCAGTATAAAAATTTCCAAATATTTGAATTAACAATTTTGTTTCTTTAACCACAACTTGCATGTTGATTCGTCGGCCATTGTTTATCACTACTGGCCCTCCGAATATACATTTTGATAACTATTTATTTAACTATTTATTTACTTTATGAGGTCATTATTTAGGTCATAATGACCTCATATTCTACTTATTTTTTACCCTTTATTTACCATGTGATTCCCCTCTCTGAGACAAGGGTTCCAACCTTTGGCTTGAACATGAAGGTTCAAGGCCACAGTCCTGGGATGGAAGCAATTGATGAGTTGGCGGAATCAAATAATGACTTAAGTAGTCACATCCATGACTTGTGTGATATCCCAACACCGGAGGCTTATCTAATAAGTCACATGACTCCAAAAATTACGCAAACAAGGCTGCAGCAAGGTGCCAAAAAGCAATAACTAAGGAGGATATCTGTGTAAGAATTACATAAGCAGGGTGAAAATATTGACCTGAGCTGGATTTGAACCAGTGACCACTAAGTTTGGATTACATGTCTAGTGCTCTTAACCCCTGAGCTATCAGGCCATTAAGAGTAGTTCTATTAAGAACCAGTTACTACTGAGATGATTAGTTATCAGTAAGATATTAATATATCCAGGTCAACCATTACTCATTCAACAATCTAAAAACTATTAAGTATACCAAATTCTAATATACTCTTAAGGTCATTTAAACATCTGAGATGTGATTCAAACATAATTTGGTTTTTAAAACTTTCAAAAAGTTTTAAACTCTCTCATACATTACAAACTAAAGAAGCTTTCTGGACACAAGTAGACAATAAAAAAAATTAGTAGTTTGAAACACTAATACTTTTAAAAATAGATACCTTTAGATAGTCTATTCCATGCATATGTATATCATTGGTACCTCTAAATACATATGTATTACTTCGGAATGGATCTGTCAATCTGAACAGATTTCTACTTGATTCAACATACCTAGAATATATAGGTGGTTTCACTTAATAAAGAAGGCCATAGGATGAAAAATTTCCAATGACATCTCACATATTTTACTAGGAAATAACTACAGTTTAGTTTTTAAAAAACAAATTAACAACAAAAGTATTAGCAAGTATTTACATAAATTGGAAAACTATATACAACAGGTTCTATTAATTGATTCTGAATTGTTTAGGATGTAATATAGAGAATTGTTTCTTATGGTTGGTGGCTGACAATATAATAGTCTCAGAATAGATACTGCTATTTCAAGATGGAGTTTTGTAGCAATTTTGCTTTTATTAGTAAACATTTGATATTATAATGATTATGGACAACCTCCTAAGTAGATAAAATATAAATAATCAGTTAAAAATTATAATAAAATAAATAAGATATAATAGCATTATATGAGCTCATATATACTATTATTATGCAAAGTTAAAAGGAATTAGGCCTTATATTTCACAATAAAAATATAATAAAAATACAATAAATTCGAGACAATATTAAATAATTCACAGAAAATTAAGAGAATATTATGAGATGAGGCTGATGCCTCACAGACACCATTGACACATTGATTTTTATTGGGACAGAACTTATAAAAATGCAGGATGCACTGGAGTGCCATAACAATATCCAGGAAAAAGGTTTCCATTCAATGACCCAGAATTTCCAGAGGCAAAATGAATTTCTGGAGAAGGTAATGGTTAGTATTGGCATTATTGCAGTTTCTGAGAGGTTTTCTGATAAGGCAAGGGACCAGCCAAATGATCCATTGGTGGAATGTGTCGAGAAAAGGTGGGAGTCAGGAAAGGGGCTGGAAAGTGAGGATGAAGAAGTGCAGGATATGGTGGAAAGTGCAGAGATTGCGGATGATATGGGAGTTGAAGTGGAAGGAGGATTTGGGGTGTCAGAGACTTTAAAGTAGTGGCAATAATATTTTTTTTGACTTGCATGATTTCAAAATGAGTGTGATATCAGAAGTGTTGGAAGTGTTGGAAACTGAACAGAAAGAAAATGGAAAACGTTAGAGTGAGGATAAAGATCTGGGTTTACTCGGATACTGTAAGCTGTGTGGAAGTCAGTAACAATTTCCATAGCATATCCAAGTTCCATGGCCAATATCCATGAAGTTTCCTTGTTGGTATCTTCATAACCTGCCCATTTGACTAGATAGAGCAATTTACAAGTATGTCGGCAATTGTCGATTTTTGAATCCAAGATCTCCGAAACTTCAAATTCGGGTTCTCCGTCAATGATGACCAGAGGGGGCAGAAGTTGAATATGTTGAATATGTTCTGGGATATTGTTAGGAACACAAGGTTCTAACATGGAAATGAAAGTGAGCCGGCTTGTGCTATAATTTCAAAAGGGCTTAAGAATTTCTCAGCAAGTTTTTTAGAAGGTTGGGTGGTTCGGAAGAATTGAGCTTTTACAAAAACCTGATCACCAATTTCAAGTTAGGAGGCTGGATCCTGTTTTAGTTGGTGGAATGTTCATAATATTCCTGGGTGGAAGAAATAGCTTTCTGAAGTTCTTGATGTAACTCATCCAGATCGGTAATAAATTCTTGAGCATAGATAGAAGCCAAATCTTGTTCAGAATGTACTGTGAGATTCAGATTATAGCCTTTGTTGGCAAAAAAAGGAGAGATGCCAGTAGCACATGCCCTGCTCAATTCCTGATGAATGCAGCAAGCCTCACAGCAGTTCTAGGCAAGTTGCAAAACCATGGCACTAAATGAAAAAAAGTCCGACACATTGGAGTCGATCCTCGAAACAAAAGATTAACATCCCAGTTGTTGAACCCATGAATCAAATACGTCCTTGGTGATCGATACATGTTTGTCACGACCTGGTCTGTGGTAACAGAGGCCGTGTTCCTCTACACTACACGCCCATTGTCTCTGGAGTATGCCCTGAAAATGACTTTCGAGGACTTCAATCCTTTGAGACTGAAAGGAAGCAGGTGAAACCAATTGGGGTAGCACTGCACCATGGTCAGGGTGATTGGGTACTACCTCATGGTCAGACATGGGGAACGTGAGATATAGACATGAGGCATGTCACAAAAATAGCCGATCCATCATCACCAGCAGTTTGTGACTTGGGGTGGATGGTGGTATTTGCCTTGGGACTGATGTGAGGATGGAACATCTTATCATTGGGTCCTGGTCAAATTAAGTCCACTAAGTATACAATGACATTAATCAAATGACGTCAGACAAACCTTGCACAATGCACTGGGTGAATGATCCCATCCATAGCGATCCATCCAACATGAGGGGGCCATACTCTCTAAGGTCTACTCCCTTTCCCTTGTCTTCCCACGAGATACGTGTGGTAGAGTCGGGACCTGTGTCGGTGCCCTCAAGGCTACCGTCATGCACAGCGGGTGGGTGATCAGCGTCATCAGTTCCCTCGAGGTTTCTGCCATCCACAGCGGGTGGGTGATCAGCCGCATCACTGCCCTCAACATTCCCATCATCCGCAGCAGGTGCATGATCAGCCTCATCGCTGCCCTGGATGTTCCCATCATCCGCAGCGGGTGCTTGATCAGCTGCACGCTCACACCTGACATGCACATTTTGAAGACGAGAGTGTGCGAAGTACAAGATGGTGCCGAGCAGCGTGAATATCAGAGCGGTGTGTATCAAGGCAATACACGCACCGCCAATCACCACAGCATGTCTAGAGAATCATTGTCAAATATATAACTATTCGTTGCTCCATATAACACTCACCATTGCTTGAGCTCACGACAGATTGTCTCCTCGATGTGTACATGCAGCACATGTGGGAAGCGCACGACACTGCTGGGTTGTGCCTCTGAATGGCTTGCTCATCAACACTGTTGCAAGGTTGCCTTGTGAGAATGGATGCAGTCTAATGGGAATGCAACTGGTAAGTGACAACATAGCAGGCAAGAGCCACCACCACACACATCACTGTAACAAACCGAATACAAGGAGTGTTTCATGTCACTCATGGGAAGCCAAATGAATAATCCTGCAGCCTGCTCCAGGTTCAACTCGAGGTTTTCAAATATCTTGAATCCTGTGACGGCAGCCAAGAAGGGACTAAAACCCCTGTTGAAACCTGGGAGCTGGTAGCCAAGTGATATAGAAATATTGGTCAGTATATCCAACACCTTGAACTGAGTATCCGAGACGTAGTGCTGAAGGATGACTGATAATAATTTTTGCGAGATCAGTGCTGTGGCAGTAATGTGAGTATGGTGGCAGAGGTCGCAATGGGAGAAAGAAGGATAGATACACATACTGAGCATTTGAGATGTTGCCTGTGAAAATCCAAGTAGAAATGGAAATAATGCTGGGAACCATGGATAGCATGAAGTTCAACTGTGTCATCAACAGACACAGGAACTGATGGGAGTATTAAGGTGGTCAGAGTGATCCCACTTAAGACCATGATGTGTCTGGTGAAACTGAGGGGCTTCATCGTCATTGTAGAGGTGATGATTTTATTCAAATGTTTGGATTCGGTGGTAGTGCAGAACAAGTGAGTATGGTGGAGGAGGTGGCAATGCGAGAAAGAAGGGTATATATACGTGCTGAGTGTTTGAGATTCTGCCTGGAAATGGCAATAACGCGACACAGGAACACCGATGGGAGTATCAAGGCCATCAGAGTGATCCCACTTAGGACCACGATGGGTTTGGTGAAAGCAAGGGGGTTCATCGTCATTGTAGAAGTGATGATTTTATTCAAATTTTTGGATTCAATGGTAGTGCAGAATAAGCCTGGGTGGTAAGGAACGAGGCTAAACCAATGGGCAATATTATAGTGCCAAAAATATCATTGATTGCATTAGGAACCATGCATCCAAACTTGGAAGATCAAGAAATGCTGGGCAGTGTGTAAAGATATTTATTCAGGCCATGAATAGTGATAGTCAAGTGTCCTGGACAGCCTGATGCATTTTCTTAAGATAGATCAAGCTATAAATTTCCATTTCCTGTCTATTAAAAAATAGTATGGGTTGGCTTAATGTCAATGCACAAACTACAATGGCTTCATAAGCTTGTAATGAAGTACTTGTACCAATCAATCTGTCAGTCAGTGAATCACCCTCTGACATGATAGGTTGGGTGTGCATGGGTTAAATCAGCCCACTGAGCGTGGTCAAAGTACAAATGAAAGGATGTGGTGTCAACCTCACTCAGTGAATAACAGACAGGACAAAGTTCTCTTCTTTTGTAGATGGTGGGTAGGAGTATGTACAGTGTAGTATAGATCTTCTGAAGGGTTAATATATATGTGGTCAACAATAACGGGGGTGGCGTTTAATGTGTGAACAGAAAAGGGGCTAAAAGAACAATAATGGAATAGGAAACGAGGGGAAGACTCGGGGTGGCACGGTGAGTCAATGTATCTCGATTGGATCAGTAGGACAACAAGGGGACGATCGAAGCTGCGCAGTAGAGAAAATGAATCTTGATCAGATCGGCAGCACAAAGGGGCATGATCAATAGGTGATGGTGAGGTGATTGTTGATGGGATCTGTGTGGTAAGACGGTCAGGATTACAACAAATCAGTAAACTTTTTCATTTTTTCATTTTGACATCAGCGGAATGACAATAATTCTGAATTATTTATGGACAAAAATAAGAGTATTTATCTTTATTGTTTTAGATGTAATGAAACCATATCGGCCGATACTCTACACAACCTCTATTTGGCCAAAGACCAGACGGTTGAGAAACGAAGTATCGGTATCGCCTGTTTTAAGCGTTGGAAGGATGCTGCTTAATGGCACTTAATCTGACATGGGTGCCCTGGGGACCCATGATAGGCAAGTCGCTAATGCTCAGTGTCGGTCACGGGAGCCCGTGGGCTGTGGTACGTGACTCGTGTATGGTATTTGAGCCGATTTTCAGACGTCTCGGCGATCAAATTCTGTATTTACCCCTGCTTTTGAATTGTGGTTTTAATATGGAAGCATCGTCTCTACTTTTAGCTTGGGTTCGAAACAGCCGAAATACATGTCTCAAGTATAATGACGAGAAACATGTATTGGTGTTTATATCTGGGAGGCCGAGTAAATTCGTTGACTATCTACCTTCCTTCCTTCTTGACTGGCGTAGTCGTAGAATTGGTCTATGGCATCGGTAGTGCATTGACTTGGTATACATTGAACCTGTGACACGACATCAGGTGGGGCTAAAGATTGGCGGACGTCGTACGAGCGCATTTTTCACCCACGCGCGTATATATGTATGCGATGCTATGAATTTCAACCTCAGTCGTTTCCCTACAGCCCCGCTGGGCAGCGGCTGAGTCTTGGGCATCCGGGAAACATTCGCGTCTCACCGTTTAGAAGAAGCGAACAGTTCGAATCGGAAGATGGAAGATGGCACCTTGCTATGTAATGATGAAGTGATGGTAATTTGCTATATGACGGAACTCCTTGGCACTCAAATGAGTACTCTCATCAAGGTTCTGATGGAGCTGTAGCTGTGAACCTGTGTCCAAGCAAACTGAATATAATGTCACATACTGCACCGAGAATGCTAATAATCTAATTTCTTGAGCAGCTAAGAGTACCCAGCACTGGTACTTGTCAAAATCTCACATGGCATCCGTGGCAGAAATTCAAGCAGCAACTGCATGGTAACTACCTTATGCCATTTCATCACACACAACACTCACGTGGGTTTCCAGGAAGCTCCTGGTTTACATCGATTTCGCAACACTAGGTCTGTCCACACGAAGTCTCAGTTGTTTACCATATTTATAGACGGGTATCTCAGTTTTGTTTATTTATGATACAATCTTGACCTTCCCAGCGGAAATCCAGTTCGTATGGAAGAGTAAGATCAGACTAGCATCTGTGCTGTACATCATCGCCCGATATTCGTCCCTACTTGAGTTTATACTTTCTGTCGGCATTGATGTACCAGATGAACCGTTAGAGGTGCGTGATGGGATGGGCCTGTGAAACCTGTCCCTTGACTTACCGCAAGTTGATAGTGTGTGGTCCCAATTGAGCCTCAGGTTAGTTGTTTACTGATTAGCCATAGAGCATGCAATGCACTATTCCACACCTTTTATGTTCTGGACACTGTCGTGCTGCTTAGTGTACATGGTGATTAACCTATTTATCATTTACGTTCTCAAATAACTCAACCAAGAGGGATGTCAGGGGTATTAATTGCAAGGATTTACGCTATCAGCAGGGCTAACAAATATCTCTTAACTCCAATCTTGTTCACATATCTTGGAGAAGTCTCCGGCCATGTGGTGTGTTTACTTACTGGCAATGTGTGGACCGGTGTATACCCATGAGTGTGGTAGCTTCTCATAGTCCATCAAGACTGTAGTGCTGACTCCAATATCAAACTGCGCGTTTCACTTAGCTAAAACTACGCAACTGTGTATTGACATTATTAAACAGGAGTACAGAAGTCGATCGCGTATGCCTGAAGACCTCGAGTTGACATGATCGTTATAGAGTCAGCAACAACCGCTCTTGTAATTACATTGGATGGGCTCATATTATTCACCACATTGTTCCACACCATCGGCACGATTAGGCTGCAAAGAGGTATTAAAGGATTGCGGAAACAATCTATAACCTATCTACTTATGCAGCAAGGTAATTTATCTCGGCGTTTGAGTCTACATGTCCTTATATGACCATATCAATCGCAGGTGTTCTCCGATTTGCGTCAGTGCTAAATTAACGTGACTTCAGTTGATAAGATTTTGATTTTGATTTCTCAGCGTAATTTTCATCTGGAGTTTACAGGGCCTAATTGGAAATAAGGTTTGGGATTGCCGCTCCTTTCCCCCTTTTAGCTGATACTACATTTCTTCTAAGTTTCCTTTCGTGAATATCTTTTATCCTCTGTGAATTCCTTAACACCTACTCATTCCAAATCGAACAGACCTCATTTCTCAACTTCACCAGCAACGTGGGGGTCTGGCAAGTATTTATCTCATGCATTTCACCTGACGTCTTAATGGCAACTGCAGCATATCCACCCTTCTCGTTTGCCGCTTCTTTCTCGATCTGCGAGAATTCAACTCGTCATGTAACGTGATCAATACGTCCAATAATCTCGGGCTCACTACCTTCCGAGGGGCCGTACGTAGTATTGGACATTCTTTGATTGAGGACGTCGGAGATAATTATATAGGAGATTTGATTTCGAGGGAACATTATGAAGGAGGAAGCCCCGTCCATTCCGCAGAGGGGCGTGAAGAAACCTCTGGTGGGAGGCATGAAGGCCTTGCTGCATAGTAATGTAAGGGGGTTATCTGCTGAATATTATCAGTGACCATGCAATTAAAAATATTTATGACACTTGATGAAGTAAAATAAAAGCCCCCAGAAATCGTTGGATACAGTTCACATCTCAACTCATTTTTCTATAGATGTATTCAGGATATTAGTAGAGCCGCAAGAATACTCGTATTTATTTATTTATAAAGCACCCGCTCACTCCAAATTGTGTGGAATCATACACATAAATCAATTTGAACCTAGCCATACTTGAGAAGAATACAGTGGGCTATCCAGCAGGTGTATATCAGTCATTTCATGTAGTACCATTGCATCCCATTCGCAACACATTAATTATAGAAAGTAAATATAATAGTTGTATCAGACTGAAAGGAAACTTTGGCTTCGAAAGCTACTCACTGCATATGATCTGTACACTCAGAATGGATGACTAGAGTCCTTCCTTAGGCGGAAGCGTTCGCGTCTATATGAAGATTGGACGTCTCAACGTGAATATTCGAGGTTAACGAGGTTGAGCTCTGCCGGGATAATGTTCACAGCACACCACCCGAGGAAATGACTGAAGCTTTTGTGATTTCAATAGTAATTCTTTAACCGACAATGCCAATCGGTTGATCACTGCAGTAGTACTTACTAGGCTAAATTGATGCTATGCATTCTTGCATCCGCTAATATATTTGGTACCAGCGCCGCTACTGGGGTCCGTCAAGCGACAGCAGTTTCAACGTGTTCATGAAGTCCAACGATGTTCCACGGTGTAGAAAGTCAGTGCACTTAAATGAAGTACTCTAAGCACTTCATCGAAGGTCACTTTGTAACAGTGTTCAAACTTTGATTTAAAGCCTTTAAGCGGTTGTTGGATGATGGATTTAAGGATTGAATCTAAGTAGGGTAGATGTCACTTTTTGCGTTTTTTTGCACTTGATTTCAGTTCATATTACTCTTCAAACCAATCCATTAAAATACTAATCACACTGAATACTTTCCACTAATACATTGCATTCACTGAGCATTTCTACCATGCTCTTATTCCACCACCAACCACTAATATAATATATCACCACCCATCACCATTATCGCTGTCATCATTGCCACCACTCCCACCTTCACCGGCATCCACCGCTTCCACCATCCACCATTGTCACCCTCCACCACCATATGCCAGTAAACACGTTCTGAGCAGTCAGAGGTTGTTGGGAGGGTGGGATTATGCTGTTAGGCGATGGGAATGTAAACATGCTGAGCACACCGAGTGATGAGACGATGCTAGACTATGCCATTAATTAGAAGACCAAAATCAAAATGAGAATGAAAACTCACTATGTAATAGCATTTACCCCAACACAAATATCCACGTTTGGTGTCTCCCAGAACGCATATACCCACCTCTTATGGGCCCACATTTCCCCATTTATACTGCAACAACCGTCAGATATGGAGCACATCATGATCTTCATTGATCTCAACAAGATCCCTACCACATCTACACCTGCAACCGCAACCGCAACTGCTTCGGCGAGGCCACTGCCGATATGCAGTCACATGCTAGATGCCACATGGAATACCATAGAGTCCGAAATGTCAGAATTTGTAATAGAATACATGTATTGACGACTTACTGGTACCGAGTTTTCCAAAAAAAATAAAGGAACGTTCAGAGAGGAGCTATGAGCTTGCCAAGAATTCAAAGGAGCATTCAGAGAGGAGCGGCTGGTGTAGGCTTGCCAAGGATTTAAAGAAGTATTCAGACAAGAGTGGTGGACCTGCCAAGAATCTAGAGGAGCATTCAGACAGGAAGGACGGCTATGCCAAGAATTTAACACACCATTCAAAGAGAAGCGTCAAGCTTTCCCAGATATTAAGGAGGCATCCAGAAAGGAGTATCAAGCTTGCCCAAACTTTGAGGGAGCATTCAGAGAAGAACACCAACTGTGCAAAGAATTTAGAGGAGCACTCAGGGAGGAATGAGCTTACAAAGCATTTAAAGCAGCATTCAAAGAGGAACGCACAGCTCGCCAATGATCGAGAGAAGCATTTAGGGAACGCCAAGCTTACCAAGAATTTCGATGTTTGCGCAAGAGGTTTCCATCCTTCACCAGCAAAAGATCAGCTTAGAGTGTTTGTACGAAACCACTGCCGAAGGAAAATCGACTTGGTATGTGACACCCTGACATGCATCAGTCTGCCAGTATCTTCAAATTATAGTCGTGTCTCTAGCAGGAAGAATTGCATGTGTCGTCGACACTAAGGAGAGTGATGAAGAGGAATCACGAAATGCTGACGAAATTCGAGTCGTCATTAGGCAAGTCATAAAGGGAACATTACAGAAAATGGAACGTCCAAGATCCAGCCTCGTAGGAGGGGATTCGGAGGATAGTTGATACTGGACTCCAAGGCAGAAAAGGCTGTCAAAGACGTCAGCCTTCGCATGTTATGAAATAGGTAGGTTGGATACCTGACATGCAGAGCCATTCAACAGCCGAGTTGATGATGAAATACTCAAGACAACTCCAGAGTCAATTAAAGTAGATTCTTTCTGATAAAATACATCGAGCTTTATAAAAATATTTTAACATCAACCACGGATCTACATACCTTTATCTTCTAAAAACCTATTCAACAGCATAAAAAACGGATTATCTTCCCGGTTGGATTTCATTGGGAGGAATCCACTCAGATGGTTATCAACCTGTTACCAAAACAATCATCACATCCCAACATCCGCCTTTGTATCCGCGTTTTCCTTCGACACGGCCCTTGCAGGCTTCTTCGCGGCGATTGTCTTTGAGGAGCGTGTCTAGCGGGCATGCGACGTTGCTTTTGGGTTTGGGTTTGAATGTGGTTCTGGGTGTGGATGGGCCGGGGGAGTCGTCACGGAATAATTTCACTTTCACATCTCGGTTGGGGAGATGGCGCGTGGACTGTCTTGTATTTACTTCATTGAATGTGCTGGTGTGGGCGGATGCGGAGACGCCAGTCTGTGTAGCACATGTTCGTTAGATCAGCACGCTTTTATTATTATTAAAGATGAATAGAAAACCCACCTAGCGTCTAACCCTTTCACAATGGTATCTAACTCAAGTTCCAAACCCGACTCATCCGACTCAGGACTATCCATCTTCGGCACGTCAGAAAGGTCACCACCACTATCCTTTAAACCTGAGGGTGACAAATTTCATTCCTGCAGCGCCTGCGTTGCAGCTTGAATCTCCGCGTTAGCCTTGATATGAGCGATGATACTAACTGCATGCATTTTAGATGGGGATGGTTGTGCAGAGGCCGCTGGCGGGGGATTTGTCTCGTCGCATGCGGCACGTGAATCATTATCGAGTCTACTGGGAAGGATTGCCAGACGTTTTGATGAGACTATGTTGTTTGAAGATGATGGACCTGTGCTTCCCTGCTTCAACGTCTATGCCATCATCCAAGAACATATTGGCATCTGGGTCGGGGTCTGCATGGGATGGCGAGGCTCTATTCGCGCCGATAGGATCTTTTCATCGTCCGCATCACAATCTGGGCGGCTTACACCACTAAGCCAGGCGCATTTAGGTGAAGGGCCCTGACGCTTAGTACTTTCAGCCTTCTTCGGTAACTGTGGAGATGGTTCTGTTCTGACGGTGTTGGAACGACTGCACCAATTTTCAATTGGGTTGACTTTACAGGACCTTGGATATTCTGGAGTTGGCCAAGAGGGGTGGGTGCAATGGATGTGGATGCCCGAAAGCCCACAGCCAGTTGTGAGAACGAGCGTGATACGGACGATTCGAACTGTTCGCTTCTTCTAAAAGGTGAGACGTGAATGTTTGGAAATGGTACAATGTCGTCGGCGGATTCTCCGGAGTATACGATCGTGTCGAGCTGCTGTTGCGTTTTTTATTGATCATTGTGAAGAGAGGTGGATGTCAACGTGGTCGGTTTGGACGCGTTGTTTGGAGGTATTGGGGATGGCTGGAAAAGCGCTGCAGACGGTGGTGTGGCCTCTGATATCAGCTTTTTTTGAAGACAATGAAGATGACGACGGGGTAGAGGATGCTGCTGTTGAAGACCCGCCATCCGGGAACCGAAACCGCGAAAGTCTACTCCCCATCTCACGTGTCGCTCCCTTTAATTGAGATGGCTTTGACTTTGAAGAAAGATCGTACTAATTTGGGTATATTAGTTGGGTTGAACACATTCCCTTCGGTAGAAGATTTTACGCCACGGTACTGTGGTTGGTGAATTATGACACGTGACACGCGTTTTGACTCCATGTTTCTTCCACGGAAATTTCGATTGAATTCAGTCGATCCTGAAATCATAAAAATAAAATTGCAAGTAATGTGATTATCCCACCTTGAATTTTCTCTAATAACATCCGCAGGCCTTCCCCACTCCAAATCTTCGGGGAAATCTTGACCTCTAATAGAGGACCAACGGCCTTTCTTCACACAGTAGCGCAAAACCTTTCTTGCCGACGGACAAGAGTGCGGGCTTTGCTGTAGCTATTGAGGGAAATGGCGTGTTACATAGAATTCTTTTGTTTGAACAAAACAAAAGAACGAGATACGCTGCTCTCAACGCCTATACGGTCTCCATTTGCGTTCCTTTGCAGAACCTACCTTAACGAATAAATAATGTTAGTCTTTCGAGAGTCCAATTTACAGAAGAAAGTACATACTAGGGTTTTCCCCGCAAGCATGCCTGGAGGAAAATTGCTTAGGTGTAATACATATTTTACTCATTGAGTTCACTTCATCTGTCCCTACCCAGTGGACGTCGGGGAGCAAAAGATGTGGGTGGCAAGCCGGGTGTGACGCTTCTGCAGACTGCCTCTTCTAATGACGTGTCTGAGTGACAAACATCTGACGGCTCTCTCCGTGGGAGTTGACCAGAGTGGTATACGGGTGCATACTTAGTAAAAGATGGCTTTGCCACAGATACAAATTTATTCCACAACCATGTGCCCAGTACATGCACATGACAAATGATCACACTGATTTGCCACGAGATGGAAGATGGAAGATGGCAGGTTACTATATGACGGAACTTCTTCGCACTCAAATGAATACTCTCCTCAAGGTTCTGATGGAGCTGGTAGCTGTGAACGTGTGCCTCCAATTCATAATTCCATAAATTATTATGTACCAAAGCGACAGACCGCTTAGAGTTGCTTCTCACCGAGCGCCCGCGATCATACTGCACCGAGAATGCTAATAACTTAATTTCTTGAGCAGCTAAAAGTGACCCAGCACTGATACTTGCTAAAATCTCACATGTCATCCGTGGCAAATATTCATGTAGCAACTGTAAAGTAACTACCCTAGGCTACTTCATCGCACACAACACTGACCGTAGGTTTCCAGTAATATTTGGATTTACGCCGATTTTGCAATACTAGGTCTGTCTACACGAAGTCGCAGTTGTTTACCACACTATACGGCATCTCAGTTTTGTTTAGTTATGATAAAATCTTGACTCTTCCGGCGGAAATCCTGTTCGTATGGAAGAATAGGATGAGGCTAGCATCTGTGCTGTACATCATCGCCCGATATTCATCGCTACTTCAGTTCATATTTGCTGTCGACGAGATTGTTCTTCATATTGATCGCGCTACATGACGAGTTTAATTCTCGGAGATCGAGAAAGAAGCGGCAAACGAGAAGGATAGATACGCTGCAGTTGGGATTAAGAAGTCAGGCGAAATGCGTGCTATAAATACGTGCCAAGTTTCGAAGTTTCCGCCGAAGTTTTTAAATCCGGCCTATATTGAATGAGAGATGAGTGCGTGGTATAGAATTCTCCGAAGGACAAAAGGTCTTCACTGAGACAAACTTAGGAGAAGTGTAGTAGTATCAGTTAAAAGGGGGAAAGGAGCGGTAATCCCCTTGAAACACGTCTCACGTGTACGAAACCGAATTCTCCATGTTCGAAAATTAAATATCAAGATTACTGGAAATCCTCGGTCATTGTTATGTATGCAACAAAATGGTGTAAGATACGTAGTTTCGCTACAGTTGCTTCGTCAATAACCGCTCTTTGAAGATATTTACAACGGACCGGATGCCATGTGAGATATTGGTAAGTAACAGTGCTGGGTCACTGTTATTTTTTCAGGAAAAGGAGTTCACAGCATTCTCGGTGTAGTATATGTAGCATGACTGCAAGGGCTTACTGAGAAGCTGTCTGCACCGTAGCCTCAGAAAATAATAACACACAATTACGAATGAAAAATCCTCTGAACCATCTACTGTATTCTTCTCAGGTTTGACCCGGTTCAGGTTAATTTATTTGTATAATATTCATACTAAGACTGACATGACCGTTTGATACAACTATTATATTTGATTACTGTGATTCGAATGGGATGCAATGGTACTACATGCAACGACTGATTTGCATCCTTTTGACCGTCTACTGTATTCTCTTCAGGTCTGACTAGGTTCAGATTGTTTTGCGCTGCTGTAAAGAAAGGCCGTTGGTCCTCTATTAGAGGTCAAGATTTCCCCGAAGATTTTGAGTGGGGAGTGCTTGCGGATGTTATCCGAGGTAACGTCAAGGTGGGATAATCACATTATTTGCAGATCATACCTTTTATGATTGCGGGATCGACTGAATTCGATCAAAGTCAAAACGCGTGTGACGTGACAAAATAGGCACTTGACACCGACCGCCGACCGACCAACCGCGGCCTATCGAAGGGAATGTGTTCAACCCAACTAATATGCCCAAATTAGTGACGATCTTTCTTCAAAGTCAAAGTCTTCTCAATCGAAGGGAGCGACACGTGAGATGGGAAGTTGACTTTCGCACTTTCGGTCCCAGGAACGGCGGGTCTTCAACAGCAGTATCCTCTACCCCGTCGTCATCTTCGTTGTCTTCAAAAAAGCTGATATAAGAGGCCACACCACCGTCTGCCGCGCTTTTCCAGCCATCCCCAATACCTCTAAACAACGCATCCAAACCGACCACTATGACATCCACCCCTCTTCACATTGATCAATGAAAAACGCAACAGCAGCTCGACACCATCATACATTCTGGGGAATCCGGCGACGACGTTGTAACCTTTCCAAACATTCACGTCTCACCTTTTGGAAGAAGCGAACAGTTCGAATCGTCCGTATCACGCTCATTCTCACAGCAGCTGACCGCGGGCTTTCGGGCACCCACATCCCCCGCACCCACGTCTCTTGCCCTTGCAAGGTCCTTTAAAGTCAACCCAATCAAAAATTGGTGGGGTCGTTCCAACCGCGTCAGAACCATCTCCACAGTTACCGAAGAAGGCTGCAAGTACTAAGCGTCACGGCCCTTCACCACCTAAACGCTCCCGACTTAGTCCTGCAGAAGCAAAACGTGCGGCTTATGCTCTCCATTGTGACGCCGATGATGAAAAGATCCTATCGGCGCGAATAGAGCCTCGCCATGCCATGCAGACTTCGACCCAGATGCCAATGTGTTCTTAGATGATGACATGGACGTAGACACATAATTTACACCTCGTTCCGCGATCCAGCAGCAAGGAAGCGTAGATCCATGATCCTCAAACGACAAAGTCTCATCAAAACCTCTGGCAATCCTCCCCAGTAGACTCGATAATGATTCACGTGCCGCATGCGACGAGACAAATCCCCCGCCAGCGGCCTCTGCACAACCATCCCCATCTAAAGCGCGTGCAGTTAGTATCATCGCTCCTATCAAAGCTAACGCGGAGATTCAGGCTGCAACGCAGGCGCAGCAGGGACGAAATTTGTCACTGCTAGGTTTAACGGATGGTGGTGGTGACCTTTCTGACGTGCCGAAGATGGATAGTCCTGAGTTGGATGAGACGGGTTTGGCACTTGAGTTGGATACCATTGTGAAAGGGTTAGACGCTAGGTTGGATTTTCTGTTCATCTTTAATAAACAGAAAGCGTGCCGATCAAACGAACATGTGCTATACAGACTGTCGTCTCCCGCACATAGCTTGCTAACTATGGATGTAGTAATAAACACCAGGGTCATCGGGTCAAATCCCCACTCAAGCATGAGTCAGGAATTCAAATAGATGTTGCAGATCAATGCCCATTGAAAAAGCAGTGTCTCACCCTTTATGACAGATAGTATGAGTTGGCTACACCATGAGCTTCCTGGTTTTAAGGAGAGTCTTGAGAAGATTGCTGTTCAAGCAAGAGAGGATAGATGAGATTTAAACAGTTGGTTGGATGAGCTTCTTGATGAAATCTGGCAATAGTCTTGAGCCTGTACATATGAAAAACCTGTACTAAATATGAAGTTCATCATACTGAGCTAATACATCTGTGTTGATGTTACCATACAGCAATTGAGCAAAGCAATGTGGTACTGTATTAGCCTGTGAATCATAAATATAGTGTCTAACTGAGAAACTAGATCTGACATAGATACATTTGTGGTGATCACTACTGAGAAACATAGTCAGTGGTTATCATTGTTAAAGCCCAGGTTTCAAAAGCTAAAGAAGATGGGATGCTGGAGGTCCATAGAGGTAGAACATACTTAACCAGGGGGTCCAGTTCTACAGGACAAGTGGAGTATGTGTTGTGCCCTTACATGAACTGTTTGGGTGCTCTGGTATTTCAAAACAAGCAAGTAGTATGTAATAAACTAAAGGTCCACACTTAATTTGATTAATCAGGAGGCTGAAATGCTAAGAGTCAGAGTAAATAGAGTCTCAGCTGGCCAAAGACATCTGGAAGAAGATTTGGTAAAGAGTAGGGGAGCTTACATTGATATTTTAACTAAAGAACTATAGCATATAATCTGAGAGTTATATACTCAAGTGAGACAGGTGCTTGGGAGCCCAATCATTGAGGTAAGCTGTCAAGATCTAAAGTCTAAAGACAAGAGGGGGAATGATGTCAGAGGGCTGATGGGTATTTTGTACTTAACTGGAACATCTGGTTCTACAAACAAGTGGAGCTTCACTTCAACTTATGTGTTCTGCCCTCAGACAAACTGTTAAGGTGCTCTGGGATTTCAAGGAGAGCAAGTAGTACTAATTGAACTGATGATACTTAACTGAATCAACTGGAAGGCCAAAATGCTAAGGGTTGTGGAGGTAAGAGTTGTGGCTGGCTGACAATGTCTTCAAGAGTATTAGGAGCAAGCAAAGGGGCTTAAACACAAAGGGGGTAATCTAAGTTGATATTTGAACTGAAGAACTATAGCATACACGATAGGGTTTTTATACAAAAGCATAACAGATGATCAGAAGGCTGGTCAAGAAAGTGAGAAGTCCTGATGGTCAAGGGAAGTCGGAAAAGGAACAAGGATCTAAATAAGACTATATGTGTTACAGCTAGAAAATCTGCCAGGACCCAGACCCCATCCTACATACACCTGACTCACTATATTGTATGAACAACACACCAGACTCCACCTGGACATTCCAGAACCCCTTGTTCCCAATCTGTCTTTGCCCATTTGTCATCTGGTTCAGTTTTACCTTTGTTCCTGATTAGTTTTGACACCTGGTTTATTATATTATTGTACTTTTGTTATGTCCTTTTGTATGTCTGAATTAGTAGTACAATAAGCTACTAGTCTATATAGCTAAGTAGGTATTTGTACATACAATCCAATCAGAAAATTGACCTGGCATCCACTTGTCTTTTGCACTTTGCATATTCTCAGAACCTGCAAGTTTCCCATCTGCTCCTGTTTGAAATTGGATAATGTGATCTATGAAGGTGCAACACATAAGCTGAAGCCAAGTCCTTCCCAGAACTTCCACAGGTTTTCCTCAGCAACCCACCTGTGAGCCTCACACTTAACAAAATGTCATAAAACACAAGTATTCTAAAGGTTGTGAAGTGGCAAAATAAAACATACATGTAAAATGGGAGAGCATCAGGACAGAGAGGAACCAAAAGGGTAATCTACAGAAGAACAGGTGTCAGGGCACTGCAGGGAGTGACACTGTGGTCAGGAGTACCAATAGTGGGGTACTAGAGGGTTACAAGGGTAAAACCAAGTTATGGGGGTCCAAAATGATGAGGATCCTGTCAGGGTATTGATTTTATTTTATTTTATTTTATTTTATTTTACACCTACAAACACTACAGGCAAAGGTGCAAGCACGATTACATACATAATCACACAGCCACCTGCATGAAAAGCAGCCATGCAGCAGCATTGCAACACAATGCAGTGGTGGCACAGCCAAATGATGTGTTAAAAGTGTAGAAAATGAATGGCCAGACTGGGGATTGAACCCAGGGCTTCTGCTTACATAACAGAGGTGTTAACCCATTACACCATCTAACCCTGGGAAACTGTGCTAGCATTACTCAATCTAACACACTCCCTTAATGCTAGCACTCAATTATATTATAAGCAGATATAGGTCCTCTCTGGCTCTTTTGTCCAGACTTGTCCACTATACCACACAGAAATATAGCTGTTCACTCTACACACAGGAACCATGCCTTATAGCACACAGAAGGGCCCATAACCTGTTAGAATTCAAGACCCATATTATTAGGGAGTCATGGATAAGTATAACAGACTAAGTAACATAGTAACAGACTCTTAGTATTTATACAAGGTGACATGGCCCTATATCCCCGTGTGTTTGTTAGATTGAGTAATGCTAGCACAGTTTCCCAGGGTTAGATGGTGTAATGGGTTAACACCTCTGTTATGTAAGCAGAAGCCCTGGGTTCAATTCCCAGTCTGGCCATTCATTTTCTACACTTTTAACAGGTTATGGGCCCTGGCTCGTGCCGTATAACCAAGTGACAAAACACTGTCCAATTGTGTTTTCGAGTCTCAAGACCCACCTTCCACTTTCTGCACAGGTTGTATTCATCTTCGAAATACTCTTCGCAATATTTTCTTTAGGGCTTATTATTCAGGACTAATCCCAACAATAACCATTTGAAAATCCATTTATCACATCTACCATAATTCTATTTCATCCACAAGACTTTACAACCGTTCTACAATCGAGAACTCAAATAACATCACTCATCGCCATTCTATGGTCTCCGGCAGGGAACTACGTAACAGGAGGAGTAGAGTGGTGAGAGGGAGCATTGAGAGTTAAGACTCCGCACAATAGGAAGGAGGTGGTCCCTATGTTTATGTTTGATGCACTGATCGCGGCTGCCTTCATATCTTCCATTCTTTAGAGTGGCGAGGAGGAGTATTGAGAAGAGAACACCACACTATGGAAAGAAGCGACCCCTCCTTTATTTAGGTTCGCTGCGCAATAGTGTCTATCCATCCTTCACCGCACTTGTCACACGTGCATTATACCCGCCATCCTTCAATGTCTCTCTCAACCTACTCTAGCACGTAATTGCATCCACTTCATTGTCTCATCATCACCACATGTTTTGACAGCATCTGCACTCAACGTGCTCAACTTTGTCACCCTATCTGGCCTATCCAATCCGCGATGCAAGCACATCTACTATCACGACAGCATCCATTTCAAACACTGCTCAAAACATTATGATGCATAAATGTCATTTTATTATTGCCTCTGTGTGAATTTTTAATGGATAAACGTCTCTTCATTATCACCTCTGTGCGAATTTTTTAGTGTGCTAATACGCACCATCATCTTATATTGCCTCTGAGTGCAATTTTTGCCATCATTTTTCTGTTGGCTATATTTTCTTGGAACCACCTGTTCCAAAGTCTACTGCAACCACTCCTCAATAGGAACTAGGTAATTTCTGGGACAAAATTTATGGCAAAATTTATAGAGCTTAAACTTGAATTTTTATGGAACCGCCTGTTCCAAGTTGACCGCGACCATCTCTCTCTGGCCAGTGACGAAACTTACAGCAATATAGCTCAATTGTTTATGGAACTGCTTGTTTCAAGTCCACTGCACCCACCTTTGTGTGGCTATTTCGGTGACAAAATTTATGGCACAATTTATTGAGTATAAAACTCACATTTCATTTCCTCGACATTCGATCCTTCTATTTTTTGACAGGCGTATGCATAATCAGGAAACAACAATCTATGCCAGCTTAACGGCACATTTATAGGGCATATGTATAATCAAGAGGCAATACCACTTTTCAGACCAAGACCTTAATACCGTAACAGGGCAGGAAGCTTCGACATCTTGCCTTATGAATTTATTTTAGGCCAAATCTGACTCTGGAATACCCTCAATAATCTACTACTTTTTATTACTTCTCTAGCAATGCGTCGGTCCTTATACAAGACCTACACGGGCTGAGGAGGAGAATTTTGGACCTATGTTATACGAGCCAGCAAGCTCTATTTTGGACCTATGATATATGACCCAGAAAGCTTTATTTTGGACCTACGTTATACGACCCAAAATTCACTTCACATTTTGTACCCTCGTCGGTGCACCAAAGCTATGCGATTTGAGGAGGAGAATTTCAGTCCTGTCATGTGCGACTCAGCAAGCTTTCCAGACCAACATCCTCACTTGGTTTACCCACACAGTGCTAGACATTGTCACCTAGTTGCCATACGGGACAATCTATCCCATTGCCCCATTCCTAGTTGCTGCTGCCCTGTTTCTTTTGGTCCGAAATGCTCCCTCCAATTTTGGGCCAGCATCTTCGGACATATGAATTGGCGCATTTTCGCAGGTCTATAATGTGGCATGCAGGGCAAAACAACATATGTTCAATCATTCTATACTGGGAAATTATGTACCACACATCACTATCTCACTGACTTTGTGGGTGATGAATGCTTAGCCAGGGCCTGTTCCTACTTCTATCCCCCCTGCACGCTCACTATCGCGACCAAACGCTGTAGTTGACATTGTGTCCCTCATCGTGTCTGTCAGCACACTCATCACACACACACTATGCAGATAACAGCGTCCACCATTCTTCCTATGATGACATCCACACGTTATCAAATACCCGTGGTCGACACCCATTCTTGAGATGGAGTACTGCAGTGAGGAGGAGTGTTGAAGAACAAAGAACACCACATATGCTGCAGGGTCGACCATATCAGGAGTTGTGACACCAACACAGTAGAGAAGGGTAGTAAGAGGAGACGCCTCTTGGTCTTGATTTTTTTAACATCGAACCCTAGAACCATGCGTATCGCCACCCTCGAACCCTAGAACATCCTCTGACGTCCATTTGGAACACTATGACACGTCATTGTGTCTATCGACTGTTCACACTCTCGCTGATTTTTCAACATCGGGGAGTGATAACAACGATTGCCTTTTCATTCTCACCCATAGCATTCTCATTTGATCCCAAATTTATTCTGGAGACAGGCGTCTAGAGACTCATCCGAAGGAAGACTCCCATGCATGCATGAGGAGGAGCTTACCTTAACTGTTGTCCATGCTGAGGAGGAGTGTTGGAAAGCATCATGGACAACAGTGTCTATTCTTAGAATGACCAAGGGATGGTCTCCGGAACTTGTGGACACATGGGGATATAGGGCCGTGTCACATTGTATAAATACTAAGAGTCTGTTACTATGTTACTTAGTCTGTTATACTTATCCATGACTCCCTAATAATATGGGTCTTGAATTCTAACATGATGATGTCAACATATGTAAGGCTGACACCACCTCCACCCTGATGGACACAGTGCTTTGCACTGTGTGCCCATGAGGCCTCTGGATGTGCTGGTACTGCAAAAACAGTTGGCACCCATGCAAGGTGGGCTTACATAAGTGCCAAAAGTGTGGCTATGCACTGAAGGTGCATACATGCCATTTTTAGTGTTTTTCTCAGATTTTTAATAAATAAAACATACTAAATAAATATTAAATAAATAGTATAAATAGTATTAGACCTGTACATACTCATTTCCTTAGTTTCAATCTCTTAGGAATCCCACTAAAACAAGTGTGATCTCCCCTGTCATTGAGCTGTCCCCTTTTCACTTCATATTTCTATATCCTATCTTGTGTTTGGTAGCCTTGTTAGTGTTACCCTAACAGATCCTAACATAAGCAGACAAACAGATCAAAGGAAGCAAGTGATGGAATGGAGGGATGATAGGAACTATGCAAATGCAAAGTAGTAGGAGAATACTAGGGGGTTTGATGTGGCAAACAGCGTGTACATGTAGAGCATATGACAGGAAATCATCAGGATGGGAGCAGAACAGGATGGCTAAAGGGTTATAGTAATCCAAGTATTGGGGTACTGCAGTGATACTGTAGCCAGGGGGTACTGATATCAGGATGTTAGAAGGTTGCCAGAGTGAAAACAAGTTTCAGGGGCCAGAAAAGGTGAGGATTTTAACAATCATACAGGCAAGTAGTGATTTCTGTTCATCACCCTCAGCACTAATGATCACCTTCGTCTCATCATCATTGTCAGCTGTGATCCACTCTCATTACACTTGTCAGTGGATATCACCCTTATTGGTGGTTATAATCCTCATCAGTAGTGGTCATTATGATAGTACATTATAGGTAATTGTTGAAGCATACATAGGGGTCATATAGCTGATGGCCTGATGTGTTGATGTGTTTGTATCTGTACATATTGTCAAGACCTGTTCCCGGGAACTCCACAGAGTATCCCCTGGATATTATATCAGGCTCTGAACCATCTTCTGGACCAGTACCAAGATCTGGAATCCACCAGAACCTGACCCTCATCCCTCAAGTACCCTTTGACTCACATCCCATTCTGTCAGTCTGCCCCTGACTAGACACTTTCTGTTATGACCTGGAATCCATCAGACTCCACTGGACCTCCACAACAACCTGTTTATACCCGACTCTCTGTGCCTGTCACGGGACTCCAACCAGACTCCCAGAACCCCTCTAACAGAGCATAGAACCCTGCTCCCACAGTCATTGGGCTCTGCCAGACCCACATGTCAACCTGTCTATATCCAACACTGTGTCTCATGCACCAGTTCTCGGACTCTGCCAGACATGCACAACAATCTGTTTATACCCAACTCTCTGTTCCCATCACTGGACTCCAACCAGACTCGCAGAACCCCTCTAACAGAGCATGTCAACCTGTTGATATCTGACACTGTGTCTCATGCACCAGTTGTTGGACTCCACTGGACCCACATGTCAACCTGTTTTTACCTGACTCTCTGTACCCATAACTGGACTCTGAATGGACTCCCAGAACCCCTCTAACAGAGCATATGTAGAACCCTGCTCCCATTATGGTCAAATGACCTGTCATGTTTCAGACCCTGCTTCCCATTCCGTTCCATCCCTAATACCTAGTTTGGTATTTGCTTGTCTCATTTTATGTTTACTTCTTTTGCACCTCATTATTACCATATTTGGTATTATTACATTTCAAAGTCTATATAAGTCTCCCATAATCACGTACTTAGAATTCAGTTCAAATAATCATACCAATGGTGTGCAACAATGTGGTGAATAATATGAGCTCATCCAACATAATGGTCAGAGCGGTTGTTACTAAGCCTATAACGATCATGTCAACTCGAGGTCTCCAGGATGCAATGAACTTCTGTACCACTGTTTAATACACACTCGCGTTGTTCTAGCTAAGTGAAACGCACAGTTTGATACTCTTCCCAGTGGACTACGATAAGCTATCACACTCATGGGTATACCGTCCACACATTGCCAGTAAGTAAACACACCACACGGCAGGAGACCTCTCCCAAACACGCTCCTCAAAGGCAATCGCCACGAAGAAGCCCCCAAGGCCTGTGTTAAAGGAAAAACGCGATACAAAGGCGTGGGCAGCTGAGGCGTCAGGCTAGGATGAGTCAGATATTTCGATTCTGCAGAGAGGAAGCGTGGAGACGATAGAATGCGTCCTCAGAGAAGCTTTTCGAGCACGCCTGGAGATAAGAGCGAGGAAGCGTTAATGGGTGACGAAGCCAGGGAGGCGCTGTTGGACAAGGAGGACACTGAGGCTGTTGGGATGATCTTGGAGGAAGGATAGGAGGAAGGAGGATGTTGTTGAGGTGGTAGTGGAGAATGGCTTTACGTTTTGGAGTGGGATTGAGAGCGAGATGGTATGTTGTATTCTTTTTGTTGTCTTGATATTGGGATGTGATGATTGTTTGGTAACAGGTTAATAACCATCTGATTGCATTCCTCCCAATGAAATCGATCGGGGCAGACAATCCGTTTTTTATGCTGTTGAATAGGTGTTTAGATAATCAAGGTATGTAGATTCGTGGTTGATGTTAAAATATTTTTATGAAGCTCGCTGTATTTTATCAGAAAGCATCTACTTTAATTGACTCTGGAGTTGTCTTGAGTATCTCATCATCAACTCGGCTGTTCAATGGCTCTTCATGTCAGGTATACAACTTACCTATTTCATAACATGCGAAGGCTGACGTCTTTGACAGCTTTATGTGCCTCGGAGTCCAGTATCAACTATCCTCTGAATCCCCTTCTACGAGGCTGGATCTTGCACGTTCCATTTTCTGTCACGTTGCCATTTTGGCTTGTCTGATGACGACTCGAATTTCCTCAATAATTCGTCACTCTTCTTAGTGTCGACGACACTGGGAATTTTTCCTGGCTAGAGTCACCGTCTATAAATTGAAGATACTAGTAGACTGACGCATGTTAAGGTTTCACATACCAAGCTCGATTTTCTTTCGGCAATGGCTTCGTAAAATTACTCTACGCTAATCTTTTGCTGGTCAAAGATGGAAACCTCTTGCGCAAATAGCGGCTGCAACCACCCCGAACTCCCATCGAAAATCTTGGTAACCTTGTCGTTTCTCCTTAAATGCTTCTCTAGATCGTTGACGAGCTGTGCGTTCCTCCTTGAATTCTGCCTTAAATTCTTCGCAAGCTCGCTCCTCCCTGAGTGCTCCTCTAAATTCTTTGCAAAGTCGGTGTTCTTCTCTCAATGCTTCCTCAAAATTTGGGCAAGCTTAATACTTCTTTCTGAATGCCCCTTTAATATCTTGGCAAGCTCGACGTTTCCCTTTGAATGGTTCTTTAAATTCTTGGCAACGCCGTCCTTCCTGTCTGAACCCTCCTCTAGATTCTTGGCAAGTCCACCGCTCTTTCTGAATACTTCTTAAAATCCTCGGAAAACCTACACCCGCCGCTCCTCTCTGAATGGTCCTTCAAATTCTTGGCAAACTCATAGCTCCCTCTCTCAATGTTTCTTTTTTTTCCAGCAAGCTCGTTACCAGTAAGTCGTCAGTACATGTATTCCATTACAAATCCTGACATTTCGGACTCAATGTTATTCCATCTAGCATGTGACTGCATGTCGGCAGTGGCATTGCCGAAGCAGTTGTGGTTGTTTGTGGTTGCAGGTGTAGGTACATCAGGAAAATGTTTTCGGTACTTGATCTCCCTTATTGCACTTAATCATATTTAAGGTAAATAAGGTGAATAAGCCACCATTTTGTACTTGAAATGCACTTGAAACTTTTTACTTCAAGTACAATTCATGTAATTTAAGGCAACATACCGATTTCAAGGGCTGCCAAGCTGGAGTAAGAAGAAAATGGCAAATAATGCATATTTGATATGTAAGAGTGCTCAAGTACAGGTCTAAGGTAGAAGTTCAGGATTCATCAGCATGCATAAGGTATGTAAGTATATACATACAAAATGGTACGAAGGATGTTCACGCAGGTCTAGACCGTGAAAACCAGACCAATCAAAATATCTACAGACGCACACAGTCAAAGACTGAGCATTGTCAAGGACATATATCATGTGCCTCCATCTTTTTTTTATTTAATACATTTATATACCACATCACATAACTAAGATACATGGCGGTTAGGGGAAAAGGAGCCCTAAAGGTAGGTAGAGATGAGAAAGGTATAGAAGTAGCGGGTTGGGGGGGGGGCAGGAGGGTTGAGAGAAGGATGGGGGAAGGCAGGGAGGATACAGAGAGAGCCTGGGGTGGGGAGAACTGACGAAGTTGCGAGGGGGGGAGGCGGTGCTGATGTCTTATGGAAGGCGTTGGAGGCAGCAATAAATTCAGCCAGGGCTTCAAGGCCTTTGTGGGTGCCGAGGATGATGGCGGGTGACAGGTCTTGGGAGGCAGAGAGGAGGGTGTGTCGGTGCTCCTCATAGAGGGGCACTCAGAGAGGATGTGGAGGTGGGACTGGATGTCCACAGTGCCACAGGGGCGGGAGGCGGGGAGGTCAGGGAGGAAACGGTGGTAATAGGTGCCGTAGAAGCTGCGGCCCGTGATCACCTGGATGATGCAGGGCTCTCCATAGGGTGGGGGGTTTATGGAGGGCAATGGCAGCTTGGCTGGTGTGGGGGAGGTGGCACCAGTCCTGATGCCAGAGTCTCAATGCACGGGACTTGGCAGGTTCCAAGGCCCAGGAGATGGTAGAGTGGAGGATGGGGGGGGGGGGGGGGGCGGAGGTTAACGGCTTCTTTCACAAGGGAGTCGGCCTCTTCATTTACATTGAATTTTCTTTTGTTTTTTGAAGGTAGCCAATGATCAAACGCAACTAACATCACGTTGCACTAATGCAGTATACAACCCTCCCAGGAAGAAATGCATTGATGCAGACCCAATCCACCAACGCCAAGTGCAAACCCACTAAAACTCCCTGGTGGCTTTGTGGGATTTTAACTCACAATCTGAACAGGCGGTCGGCATAATGGGAGATCATCATTGACGACATATGCCACTTAGCCGTTGCACCCTCTCTTGTTTGATACGCACCTGACATGTCTGAGAAGATGTATTATAAAGAAAGGAACAGATGGTAAAGACAAAGGATGCTTCCCCTTCATTCATGATCATTGGTTTTTGGACTGCTCCTGCAGTTTTGAATAATAAGCGAAAGGAATGAAGGGTCGACTCAAACGATACTCAGTTCATTTTTGTTCCTTGTTAGTTGGTTCCCCTGTAGTTTTGAACAATAAGTGAAAGGAATGAACAGTCAACTCAAAAGATACTCGCCTTTTTTGAGCCATTTGGTGAGTTGCGAAGAACTACGTGAGTAGGGAATATATTAACACAACGACTCCTCATCTCCAGCGGTAAAGTTCACGTAGAAGGTGAACCATAGGTTGAGGAAACCCCATGCCAATCTATAATAAATAAGAAGCACACTATTAGATAAACATAGCAATGGATAGGTTTTGGTACATGGCACCGGGAGTTCATTGAGGTGACGAGGAGCAGCAGCTCAGTGCTAATCATATGAGTAATGAATTTAAGGAGACAGTTGAAGACTGTCAAGGGACAAGAGTGTACAGTGTGAGGACAGTGGAGCAGTGGCTCAGTGCTAGTCGTAGTAGTAATGAATTGAAGCGGACAGCTGACGACTGTCAGGGGAAAAGTGTGTCCAGCGTGGATTTGGTGGTGTATCAGCTCGGTGCTAATGGTAGCAGTAACGAATTCAAGCGAACAGTCGAAGACTGTAACTTTTATCCATTGATCCTCGTCTATTCCATGTTATAGCGGTGCTAAATGTAGCAGTAATGAACTGAAGTGGACTGTCGAAGACTGTCAAGGGGTGTGTGTCCAGGATCGGGTTTGAAGAGCAGCAGCTCAGATTAATGAATTTTAGTGGAAGATTACTCGATGGGCATAGGATGCAAAAGGTAGATGGAGGGGTACCTACCCCAAGATAGACTGATAGAATCTGGATTACATGATGTGGACATTGCAAATGAATGTGAAGATTCAGCCAATGGCACATACCGTCTGACTACCACAACACCTAATACCAACCGTATTACAACCCCTCCTCGAAGTCCTCGCCTCGTCCAAGTCGTCACTCCTCCGCCTCATCCAGCCGCGCTCCCACATCGTATGCATACTCTCTCTCCCCTCGTCAAACTCGCCAGCCACACATTCCTCATCCTCATCCGCACCTCATGCCTCAGCCACCGCCTGCCTCAGCACTATCGATCTGGTCGATTGCTCACCGATATTACATGCCTGGGTTGACAGCTTTACCTCTAAAGCATATAATGAATGAGTGCCTGTGAGGCTTCTGTTTTGACCATACCATAACGATCCTCGTCACTGATCATTGGATGACACAACCATCGAGTGCGTTTCCATTGTTATTGGCATCCTCAAAATGGGACGATTTGCATGCACTAGTCGAGGTATGCCGCTTTTAGCTGGGTTGAGGGGTTGATTGACTGGAATTTTGACAGGATTATGTCATTGATTACCAGCACTACTATAGGTATGTTTGGAGGTGGGAACCACATTGGTCTTCGAAGATATACAGAATGTGATGGCAGTGCAACATGAAACAACAGTGGGGATACAGTCTGTTCTGCTTGCTATTCATGACTTTGTCGCTCCCGAAAATTGTCCAAGCGAACACAGCAACGAGCCATCTCAGCAGCCATTGTATTTCTGTTGTATAACGTTTGTCATTTTCTTCTCAGTTCAGCATTAAATTTCTTCTTATAGAATTATCCATATACAATATAGCTTGTGCACCTTACATGTGAATTGGCAGTGAGGGGCATTGTTGTTAGCATTTTTGAAACTGGGATATTAGGTCCGAACTTGATTGTTTTGACCTGGTGTGGTACATCATATTGGTTTGGAAATCTGGCTGACATTTGATCACAGCCGAATTTCAACCTGCCATTGTGCCCAACATTGTCATGCTTTTGAGAGACTCCAATGCAACTGTTCAATAAAATGGTGAATTACCACTGGTCAAATTTTTGGAACAAGGTACAGTGCCACACGATCCAAGTGACATCTGACCACAGTTGTGTTTCAGCCTGCCCTTTCGACCACGGCTGAATTTTGAACTGCAATTGTGGATACTATTCCTGAGATCACTACACTTTTGCATCACTGGGACAAATCCTTGCCCAGCTTCAACCCTTAGAGTGCGTGAAGGAAAATTGGCTCTCTGAGTGGTACAGGTGGTCATTACTCTCCATGTGTTTTATAAGTGTGCTGACTTGGGTTTCAGGGCAAATTTCCAACCGCCATTGCCATTCCTGACATTGTCATACTTTTGAAGGACACTGACGACTCCATTCAGCACAATGGAGTATTGGCACTGATCAAGCTTTCAGAATGAGGTGGGATGTCTCTTAATGGGATTGGAATCCAGCTGACAATTGATCACAGCCAATTTCACAATATTTGACACATGGTAGGTCTTTGAAAAATGCATGCACTACATTATAAAACTTTCTGTTAATCCAAAAAGACCTGGCACTATTACCACTGGCGGCATCACTATTGGCATTGGTGCAGTTACCTAGTAGTACAATGGTTATTTAGGTTGAGTATCACTGGCAGCGACCTATGAAGTCGTATTTATATTAGGCATGGTTGTAGTGTTAAGTGAATGAAAAATAAATTATTAAACATCATTAATATACAAGCATTGTTATTCACCTTTTGGCTGGAAGGGATCTTCCTTATTCACCCTTTGGCCATAAGGTATTTTCCTTACACACCCCTTGACAGGAAGGTATTTCCTTATGGTGGCACAGATCCACTTAGCAGTAGGAACACTCCTTATATCCATGTCTATTTCCTTGGGGTAAGTGGCATTCCAGGGTGTTTCAAGGTAGTTTTAAGATCCAAAGTCCTTGCTGCAAGCCAGGTCAACCTTACCAAAATTTTCCTTAATTCTACTTAAACATTTTTCAAGTGCATTTAAGGTATATAAGGACAGAAAACATTTTCCTGATGTAGGGATATTGTTGAGGTCAATGAAGATAATGAGGTGTTCCAAATCATCACAGTTGGAGTATAAATGAGGGAATGTGGGCCCGTATGAGGTGGGTATGCATTCTGGGAGACACCAGATGTGGATATTTGTGTTGGTGGTATTGAATGGTGGGGGTGAATGCTATTACCTAGTGAGTTTTCATTCTCATTTTTATTTTCGTGTTATAATTAATGGCATAGTCTAGCATCGTCTCATCACTTGGTGTGCTCAGCATATTTACATTCCCATGGCCTAACTGCATAATCCCACCCTCCCAACAACCTCTGACTGCTCAGACCTTGTTTACTGGCATCTGGTGGTGGAGGGTGACAATGGTAGATGGTGGCAGTGGTGGATGCTGGTGAAGGTGGCAGTGGGAGTAGTGGCAATGATGACAGCAATAATGGTGATGGGTGGTGATGTATAATGGTAGTGGTTGGTGGTGGAATCAGAGCATGGCAGAAATGCTCAGTGACCTCCTTTGCAATGTATTAGTGGAAAGTATCTAGTGTGTTTAGTATTTTAATGAATTGGTTTGAAGAGTAATATGAACTGAAATTGAGTGCAAAAATACATAAAAAGTGACATCTGTTCTGTCCTGCTTAGAGTCAATGCCTTAAATCCATCATCCAACAACCACTCAACGGCTTTAACCAATGTTTGAAATGTGACAAAGTGACCTTGGATGAAGTGCTTAGAGAGCTTCTTCAAGTGCACTGACTTCCTACAGTGTGGAACATCATTGGACTTCATGAAGTTTGGGATTGCCGCCCCTTTCCTCTTTTAGCTGATACTACTACATTTCTTCTAAGTTTGCTTCTGTGAATATCTTTTATCCTATTCCATAACACCTACTCATTCCAAATCAAATACAGACCTCATTTGCCAACTTCACTATAAGCTTGGAGGCCTGACAAGTATTTATCTCATGCATTTCACCTCACGTCTTAATGGCAACTGCAGCATATCCACCATTCTCGTTTGCCGCTTCTTTCTCTAACTGCGAGAATTTAACTCGTCATGTAACGTGATCAATATGACGAATGATCTCGGGCTCACTACCTTCTGAGGGGCCATACGCATATTGGACATTCTTTCATTGAGGACGTCGGAGATAATTATATAGGAGATTTCATTTCGAGGGGACATTATGAAGGAGGAAGCCCTGTCCATTCCGCAGAGGTGTGTGAATAAACCTCTGGTGGGAGGCTTGAAGGCCTTGCTACACAGTAATGTAAGGGGTTATCTGCTGAATATTATCAGTGACCATGCAATCAAAAATATTTTATGACACTTGATGAAGTAAAATAAAAGCCCCCAGAAATCGTTGGATACAATTCACATCTCAACTTATTTTTCTATAAATGTATTCAGGATATTAGTAGAGCTGCAAGAATATTTGTATTTATTTTTATTTATTTATAAAGTACCTGCTCACTCAAAATTGTTTGGAATCATACACATAAATCAATCTGAACCTAGCCAGACTTGAGAAGAATACAGTAGGCTATCCAGAGGGTGTATATCAGTCATTCCATGTAGTACCATTGCGTCCCATTCGCATCACAGTAATTATAGAGGGTAAGTATAATAGTTGTATCAGACTGAAAGGAAACTTTGGCCTCAAAAGCTATTCACTGCATATGATCTGTCCACTCAGAAGGATGACTAGACTCCTTCCTTAGATGGGAGCATTTGCCTCTCTATGAAGATTGGACGTCTCAACCGTGAATATTCGAGGTTCTTGAGGTTGAGCTCTGCCGGGATAATTTTCACAGCCACCACCCGAGGAAATGACTGAAGCTTTTGTGATTTCAATAGTAATTCTTTAACCGAGAATGTCAATCGGTTGCTCACTGCGGTACTACTAGGCTAAATTGATGCTATGCATTCTTGCAATCTGCAAATATATTTGGTGCCGGCGCCGCTACTACTGGGGTCCGTCAAGTGACAGCAGTTTCAACGTGTTTAATGGAGTCCAGTGGGTATTCCGGTGGCTGAAACACAACGTAACAAAGATGAACATAGACAAGGCTGACATGCGGAGTCCAGCGGGAATTCGGGTAAACTGATAATGGGTGCATGTAGGGTGCGGGTGTGTATAAGTTAATGCCCAGAGTCTGGCGGGACGTTCAGTCATAACATCAATGACTTACCTAAGGATAAAAGGATCACTCTTAACACCAATGACATCAAGATAAAATGGTCTGACCTTCCCAAATACGATGGAACTCGATCTAAAGCTTTGGACTACATCATGAATATCATGAGTCTCTCGGAGATATCAGACTCCATGTGAGGAGTATGCTTTTACCACAGTTTCATTGTGGTAAAACACTCCTTTTATTTTATTTATATTTTACATATTCTATTCATATTTTTCTATCTTTCATATTCTTTGAATATTGCATATTTCATTAGTTCGAAGCATTGTGTATACTTGTGGGTGCACTCAGCACCAATTAGAACTCAGACACACTTTAACCCAAGAACCACCACTCGTAAGACACAAACTAGGTCTACTACGAGCGGTGATCAGGGTAACGTGTCAGCTACTACATAAGTAGCAGTATCTGAACTACTGAACACTTCTGGCCTCGAACTGTAATAGTCGAGGCCTCCACTCGAACCATTGCGCTCGTTGACTCCTTTGTCATCTCGTGCTCCTTCTCTCACTTTCTCTTATATTGCACCGAATAGGTCAATATCCTTCCTTTCTACTCATTTCTTTGTATATAGAACGGTCTGAACTTCCACCACTCTTCACACTCCATGAGCATGTTGTTAGGAGTCGCTCTGCAAAGACAACTCACTGGCAATGCCAAGATCTGGTAGAGCACTCTGGACCATGAACATCACACTGAATTCAGTTGATCTCATGGATTGTTCCTTTGGGGTATCATAGAGGGATTACTCAGAACCTGTTGGCACAAATCCTTAGCCTTAGAATGGGAAGCCATGAAATTTCGACAAGCCGGCAACAATCATGAGACACCTGCTCACTGTATTCAACAGAGAATTAAGCTTTATTGATTCTCGTATGGGTTCCACCAAAATTGAAAGGACAAAATGTGCAGACTTATCCTCACACTACCCACGGAATGGCTTTACCTTCTACAAGGACAACCCATTGATGACATCATGAGCTTGCAGACCTATGCTAACAATCTACAAGAGGCTCTGATTAATGCTTCGGTCCAAACACATTGAGAGCATTATCAGTTTCAGAAGCCCAGAGTCATGATCGCCGAACAGGAAGAGTTGCATCCCTGGCATGAGGAAGAGCACTCCAGAGGAATTGCCTGCACTAATCAAGGCCATGTCCTTCTCAGCGAAGCCAAAGATAAAACTGTCCCTAGGAGATCCAACATGAAACAGGGTAAGAAACACGGCAAGTTCTTTTTTGAACGAAGTGACAAGAAAAGTGTTGCTAAACCCCCGAAGGAGTGCTGGATTTGCAGGAGCTTAGAGCATTTTAAGATTGACTGCCCTCACGTTGGTAGGATGTTGCACTATGTCTCTATTAACAAATGCTCCATGCAGAACCCGACTGAGGAGGCAGAGTATCAGAGGGCTTATGAAATGGTTTATGGATTAAGCATACAGGGACAAGTACATAAGATTGATGAGGAATCAATTTTCATTTCTGTCTACCTTCCTCAATCAGAGGACGACATTGTTTTAGATGCGAGTTCATCCCCAAATGAGAACAAAGCATTGCAAGTCTATGTTTCTATATCAGACTGTGATTTCCTTGAGAAAGGAGACTGGCTGGACATTCATCGTCAGAACAGGAAAGGTCTGACTGAGACGGGACCCTTATTGCAATATGAACCTCCTACCAATGAGGAAATCATCAAGAGGAAGTATTTGCAAACTGATCTAAATAAATAAGTCAGACCTACATTATAGAAGACCCCTCTGAGTTAGAGGATTGGAGGAGGAGAACTTCCCCTTTGACCCAGGGCAGTCACCCAACCTAATTCCTTGTGAGGAGTCGGATTCTAAAGCGGACGACTTTGTTCCGAATGTACCTAATGGTAGAGGTGACAGGAGGAATGTCAAACTGGCCACAAGAAAGGAAAGCAAAAGTCCCAGGGTCCAATACCCTCGATCCGGTCAGCTTATGAAAGAGGATTCGACCATCATTTACTGCAGAAGGGATCCCCCAGGTGGATACTCCAGTATTGGGATCTCAGCATTACACATCTATGGACGTGTAGGGAACTCAGAAGCCTCTAATCCTATTAAAATCAGGGGGGACGCCAGAGCCGATCTTTCCTTAATTTCAGAGGATTTCTATAAGGAACTAGTGGACTGCCCCAAGCTCAAGCAGGGACTCAAATTACGCCTCATACAGCTTACCGGTAATGCTAAGGTCTTAGGATACATCAATATCCCCATTTACCTCGAAGATGACACTGGTATGCTCCTTAAATTTACTGCCGAAACATACATTGTCCAAGGCATGACTGTCCTGATTCTTCTCCGAGAGGGCTTTCATGTGAACTATGAGATCGGAACACTACGAGACCAGCCATTGGGCTCTAGATTGATTCTGCCAGGGAGGGTGGGGTCTATCCCAGCCAGTTCCTCCAAGTAGCCACAGCCTTTAGCCTTCTCGATTAGCAAGATCACACTTGAGGAACTAGCCAATGACTCACCTGAATTGACTTCCAAACCAGACAAAGGGGTGCATACTGAAAGTGTCACACGGGCCCTACAGGATTGTACTATAGAGCTGGAATCAGCTCGACTAGTACCAATTTTTGTTGGAGACCTTATCGGTGACCAATGGATAGTCGAGGGAGTTGTCCTGAAGAATGACGATGGAAGTATACTACCACTGCTATCTCTAGGGAATGCACTACGATACCTCTCACTAACCCCTCTCTGACACCAAGAATCATTAGATGAGGGGAAACTGTTGGATTAATTCACAACACGAACAAATGGGCCCAGATGCCTAGATCTTCAACTGAGAAGGCATCAATGCAGTCAGCAGCAACCAAGATTGCTCACCTCATAGAGAGCCTATCAAGAATAGAAGAGGAGTGTGTCCTTAATCCTCGACCTTCCAGACAGCCCCCATAACAGGAACTCACAGACAATTTTGACCCAGCAGGCCCTAAAATGCCAGAAGTCGCCACCACGGAAACATTTTGGGTGGAGGACCTAGATAAGTTGGTTAACTTAGGACCTGACATTCCTGCTGACATCTCCTCCCACCTGGAGTCAGTATTGACTAAGAATGTCCAAGCCTTTGGAGTAGATGGGTGTTTAGGACAAGTAGACATCAAAGTCAATGTCCCGTTGAAAGAAGGTGTGCAACCTATTTCAATGTCAATGTTTCCAACGTCCCCAGCTAATTGGAAGGCCATTGATGAACAAATGGATACTTGGTTTCAACAGGGAGTAATCGAACTGTCCAAAAGTCCTTGGGGGGTGCCAGCCTTTGTCATCTATCACAACGGGAAACCGAGAGTGGTGATTGACTATAGGAAGTTGAACAGCCTAACGGTTCCGACGAATTCCTGTTGCCACGCCAGTCTGAAATCATGCAAGCACTTTCAGGATCCAACATCCTATCTTCCTTTGACACATTAGCCAGCTTTGCCCAACTTGAAATGTTAGAAGAAGATAAACCAAAGACCACTTTCAGATCCCATCGAGGACTGTGGCAATTCAGGTGAATGCCCTTTGGACTTCATAATGGACCCTCTATATTCCAGAGAGTTATGCAAACTGTACTTGCACCTTACTTATGGATATTCTGTCTAGTTTATATTGACGACATTGCGATCTTTTCTAATATATGGGATGATCATTTAGAGCATCTAGACCAGGTTCTACAAGCCATAATTGCTGTGGGAATCACTCTCTCACCCAAAAAATGCTACATTGGGTATAACTCAGTTCTATGACTAGGACATAAGGTGTCTAGACTCAGTTTTTCAACCCATCAAGAGAAGGTCGCTGCCATACTGGAACTAGCTACACCTTCCAAGATAGCATATCTTTAATGCTTCCTCAGGATGGTTCTGTACTTTTCAGCTTACATACCATTTTATTCCTGGACAGTTGCTCCACTCTTCAACCTCTTAAAGAAAGGAGTCCATTGGACTTGGGATTCTGAACACACCGGAGCTTTTGAAGACATCAAGGTTGCATTGAGCTCTGCTCCAGTACTTGGACACACAGTGAGTGGCATGCCTTATCGGCTATACACAGACACTTCGGACTTCACACTGGGATGTTGCCCCCAACATATACAGAAAATGATTCTCAGGGATCTAAAAGATACTAAAATCTACACCCAAGCAAGATCAGCCTTCAATCAATCTTGAGATGTGCCCATTTTCATTACTCATTATAAAACCAAGGAGCTGGAATTCGCTTCGGCAGATTCATGGGCCTCAGATTTTGATGACACCAGTGTCACTGTCGAGCATGTCATTGCCTATTGGAGCTGCATGCTCAAGAAAGCAGAATGTAATTACTCAGCCACAGAGCAAGAAGCATTAGCTGCTAAAGAGGGATTAGCCCATTTCCAGCCCTTTATTGAAGGAGAACATATCCTTTTGATCACTGACCATGTGGCGTTACAATGGGCCAGATATTATGAGAATACCAATTGTCGACTGGCCACATGGGGGGTGGTATACGCTGCATACCCCAGTCTGGAAATCTTACATTGAGTGGGATGGATACACAGCAAAGCTGACCCACTGTCTAGACTTCCTCAAGTACCTGACTGTGCTAGTCCCGTGAGAGATGACCTCTTACCAATCGTAGTGGATTCTCACAACCAGAATGACAACGAGACATTATGGGAGAACAAACCAGCGGAAAAGGCCCTCTTTCTCACTCACCACAAGTTAGTTGAACCAGTTGGGCCAATGGAAGAGGTCCCCCAAACGAAATGGGATTTGCACAACCTCCCCAGAAACGATGAAATTGATGAGGCAGAGTTTACTCTCTTGAACCCCCAATTGCTTATAGAAATCGATGAGAATTATGTCAAGGAACTTCGTGACAGATATCAGAAAGATCCCACCTTCAGAAATCATTATGCCACCGATCCCATTTCCCCAAATATGGTAGCTACCCCCTTGCACTATTTCATTGGCAAGAATAAGCTATTATTCTTTCGAGATTTGGACTGGAAAAGTTGAATATGTGTACCTAGCAGCATGATGTCAACCATACTCAAATTGATACATGACAACCCCTTTGAAGGAGCTCATGCAGGCAGTCACAGATTTTTTCAGCTGATGAAGGACTGGTTTTTCTGGCTGAGGATGTTACAAGACTGTGTGGCATATGCTCACAGCTGTGACATATGCCAGGAAACTAAGGTTGATCATTCTGCTCGACAGGGAGCTCTTCAACCTGCAGATATACTCTTAAGGCCATTTGAGGTTGTCTCAATGGACCTGATTACTGGATTGCCTCCTTCTGCAGAGGGTGCTTACTCAGCCATCTTTGTTGCTGTGGATAAACTTATGTGTTTTTTTAATTTTTGAGCCCACAACTTCAGATCTATCCACTGAAGGATTCACACGAATATTTGTAAATAAAGTAGCTGCTCCTTTTGGCTTACGCTCAAGGATAATCTGTGATCAAGACAAGAGATGGACCTGTAGGTTCTGGAGAGAGGTCGGCAAGGTATACGGAAGTGCCCTTGCGGTATCCTTGTCTCATCATCCTCAAACTGACAGTCAAACAGAGAATGCCAATGCCATCATTGAGCAAATGCTCAGAGTGTACTGTGCTTCTTCGAAAGAGGAATGGTCTAAATGGACTCAGGTGGTGGCTCATACCTACAATTCGATGGTTCAGAGTTCAACAAGTTATGCACTGGCCTTTTTGCTGATGGGATACCTACCGAGAGGAATGTCCCGCCACCTAGGAGGGGATGACCCCGTGGTTCCCAGGGAATTGTTGGATAACCCTTTAGCCGACCAATGGATTTTAGAATTGGAAAACCATCAACAGGTGGCATGGGATTCAATTGCATGAGCACAAGAAATGCAAGCTCGTAACTACAACAAGAAAAGGAGATCAGTGGAAGATATCATTATGTTCTAATCAATCCCCATTCCCTCGAGCTTGTTGAAGCCAAAGGGCCTGGGAGGAAACTTATACAAAGATGGATAGGACCATTTGAAGTCTTGGAGAAGATCAATCCTCAAGTCTTTTGACTCCACATTCCCTCGGAATATCAACTACACCCAGTGATCAACCGAGACCATCTTAAAAAGCACCATCTCTCCCCCAAGGAATTTAGATCAAGGGAGCTACTCGAGAATCCTCAGGAACTAGACGGTAACAATGAGGAATACAAAGTAGAAGCTATAGTAGGACACAAAAAGCATTGAAATCAACTCCTCTTCCAAGTTCGATGGAAAGGGTATGGACTGGAAGAGGACACCTGGTTAAATGGCAATGACCTTTGTAATGCCCCCACTCTTCTCAGAGCTTACAAAACTATTTATCGAATCTAATGATCTTTTCACCTTTTCACGATGACAACACTGTTTATTTACTTTAACTCTACTCCTCACTATTCATCCCCCTCGGTCTTTCACCTCAATAACCGAGCGGAGCTTGAAATTAATATAAAATACATAAATCCGCTAAAGAAAATTTTATCCCCCTATTTCTTCCCTCCATGTCAAACTCTCAAATCAGTACACTATGTCGCAGGACCAACAACCCAAACCCAAGTTCCCCAACTTCAAAAGAAATACCGTGACCCCAACCTATTAATACTTCTACCATGTCATCTCGTACTGAAAATGTCAAGCACTGTATGGGTAATTCTGGGATGCCATCGTCAATGCACTCCACCTTGCAGGACAACACGGCAGGCACCTCCACCAACTCAGGGAGTGGTACTGCTTTCACTCCATATACTCCTCCCCCAGACCCCAACTCTGCAACTTCAAAAGGATACCTCAACCCCAAACAACAGTTCCACCTTCCCCACCACCTCGAGCAGAAATTGTCGAGCACCTGGGGGAAGCCTCTTCGTCCACATACCCTACACAGACAGACCCCATTCCAGAAACCATGCCCCTGTCCTATGGTACTTGGGGGGCTCCCTTGGGAACATGGAGCGAAACCCCCCCACCCCCTTGTAGTATCTTCCCTTCCACCAAGGAGGAGATCAGGAAAAAATGGCAGTCTGAGGCTTTCTCCATGCAGGTTCAGGAGGAATTGAAAACGCTCAAGAGGAAGAGGAGGGAGGAGTACTTTGAAGGACAGTGAAAGATGGGTGCTAGGGATCATATCCCCTCAAGGTGGACATGACAGGAATGGAGGAGAATGGAAGGAAACAACAACCCTTCAACCATCGCTCCCCCCTCCCAGGGCATAAATGGACGGATTTTGCTGAGACAGATTGCAGTGACAGGGACACACCATGTTGGTCGATGTTCAGTTTTTCAGAAAGACAGCATGACTGACAGCTTCTCCCCATAGAGAACGTGGTAAGCCACTGTCATGAAGCATGGCATGAACCTTCTCTATGAGAGTGCGATTCAAACGCTCAGCAACACCGTTATGCTGGGGGGTATCATGAACTGTAAGTTTTTGTGCTGTACCCACATTCTTCAAATGGAGTGTGAATTCCTTTCCTAGGTACTCACCACCTCAATCTGAGTGAAGGGTTTTCACCTTGGCTCCCATCTGTGTATGGCACCATGCTTCACACTCCTTGCAAGCAGGAAAAGCAGCAGACTTCTGCTTTAAAAGGTAAAGGTGTGTGAAATGAGTTTTATCATCTGTGAAGGATATATAGTATCTTCATCCCCGCAGAGTAGCGACAGGTGCAGGACCCCAAATATCTGTATGGACCTCTCCAGCGAACTCTGTGGCACAGTCCCCTTGGTGGGTCTTGGCAATAGGCTTCCTAGTTGCTTTGGGATAGATGCAAGGCTCACAGAAAGTAAGCTCATCTGATGTTGTATCCAGTTTGAGGCCGCTGACAAGGCCTTTTTCAACTAGTCACTGTGCAACTTCAGGTGCAATGTGCCCCATCCGATGATGAAGTTCCATGACAGTGACACTTTCTGTTTCAGTTACAGCATGTGTAATACCACCAGTTTCATGAACCACTCTGTAAAGTCCTTTCGCCATCTTGGGAACCTGACCAATGACTTCACCGTCAGGATCAGTGATAGTGCACATACCATTCCCAAAAGTGGAGGAGAATCCTTTTTCATCAAGATGGCCAATTGACACTAATGTGTAGCCTACTTCAGATGAAAAAAGCACTTCAGTAAGTCGAAGCATAGAATCATCAAACCCATTTGGAACCTGGATGACCATTTCTCCAACTCCTGTAGCAGCAAAACTCTGTTTATTTGCAGCAGTGAATGACTTCAGGGGAATGCTAGAAAGGGTATCAAACATTTTCCGGTAAGGAGATATGTGTCGTGTAGTTCCAGAGTCATATAACTCAACCATTGGCTTGTCAGGAGAATCTGTGCTGACCCCAGCAGCTGTTCCGACTTCCTCGTCCTGGGCTCTGGGTGAGTGAGACCTTTTGTCCATGAACAATCCACTGTTGCTCATCTCAGATACTTCCAGGTCTTCCATTTCGCAGCCTAGAGGTGAATCATCATCACCTACTTCAGAGAACCAGTCATTGACATTCTCTTCATTTTCCATGTGGTCTTCAATATCTGCAATAGAGGAAGACTCGACAGACAGGAGTTCAGGTAAGGAGCTCTTGTCAAAAAGACTAAACTCAGACTCACTGACTGCGAATGCTCCATCCTTGGAGTTGGAGTCCTCAGTGACATTGGCCAAACCTTCATTTGGCTTCAGAAGGCCTTTATTTGCCTTGGGTGGGAGTGGACACTTGCACTTTAAGTGTTCAGTTGAACCACAGTTCCAACAAGCCCGTGGGGGCCTATCACTGGTGTATTGACTATTGAGGTATCTGGTTTTGCTATCAACTGCCATGGCTTCATGAGCAATGTCAATGCCCTTGACTTGACGGTGCAGAGGGTACCCCATTGTTTGACATTCCCACTCTTCAGATATGATGGAAATGAGGATATCTGGGTCAATGATCTTGGTAGGACTCCAGAGCTTGGCAGAGGTAAACTGGTTTGAGGTGAAGTTGGCAAGAGAGTTTGAAAGGGATTTGATGATTGTAGAGCAATAATCCTTTTCATCAATTGTAACTCCAACTGATGCAAGTTCCTCACACTTTGTCCATAAACCATCCAGGAACTGCCATACATCACCTCCACCAGGGCATGATGACTCAAGGAATTGTGTCTGCAGCTCTGTTTGTGCATATGCTCCTTTCTCAGTGAACTCCCGAGTGATCTCTGCCGACATGGCAGTGACAGTGGCAAGACCCTTGACACGTAATGCTGTTGAATCAGGGATTCATTGGGTAAGCAGGTTTTTCGCTAGGCTCTCATTCTTGCACCATTTGTTGATACCTGCTGTTTCAACAGTGGTAGGCATGGTGGTGACAAGAGGGGATGGGCAGGGATTACTGCCATCAAACTGATTCTAGAGTTCTTTGGCTTCTACTGCAGTCTGGAAACAAAAAACGAAAATAGCCCAGTTGGTCCCTTTCAGGTCAAGCTTGGGTACATTGTTAGGGAGGGTGTCAGTAGTGATGGAACCAGTGAGGGGCATGGTTCACGAGGTAAGGTAGTGTACAAATAGTGAGATGTGAGATTATAGTGGAGGGCCCATAACCTATAATCTGTAACGAGACAGTTACACTCAGTCGTGTGCAGATAGTATGCAAATGTCTGAGGTGATGTGTACCTAGCTCAAAGACTAAATATGAAATGTAGTCTTTTCATGTACAAATAAGTAAATCAATAATCACATTGTTGAAAATGTTATATGAAACCAGGTTAGTGTGATGAGACACTAAACAAAAAAGGAGTCGGACAAAGATATATATCAATTGTGTCATTTCAGGACAATCAGAAACAAAGGGTCAATAGCCTGTGTCGCACTTGAATTTCCAACATGACATCCACCCTCTTCACAATGATCAATAAAAAATGCAACAGCAGCTCGTCACCATCATATACTCTGGAGAATCCCACGGTGACGTTGTACCATTTCCAAACATTCGTGACTGTCATCTCCAGCATCCACCCACAGTAGCACATCCAATGAAGTAAATACAAGATGGTCCATGCACCATCTCCCCAACTGAGATGTGAAAGTGAAATTATTCCAGGATGACCCCCAGCCCATTGGATGACTGGATGACTCTCCATATCCCTAGTATTCTAAATTCTCAGTTCTAAATGATACTGCCAGTATGCCAATGGTTAAGCGACGACAGGGAAGCTGTCATGTCACCTTTCAAAGGTGGTTAATTCCTCCTAAACAAAAAATTATGAACAAGGATCAGGACCCTCATTCATAATTTTTTTGAGTACCTAATTCCCAATGTGTCATATTAATCCATCTATCCTTTTCAGTCATTTGCTTCCACCCTGCCACCTGGCCCTCTATGTATCTGGTCTGCAGCTGTGACTCCTGCTTTGTTCATTGTTATTACCCTTTTGCTCTGGAAAGTCCTTTAAGGTTTACTGGTGAGCAAATATATTATTTTAACATTCAGTGAAATGTGTCAAACAATTTACACAAATAGATACAAAGGTTACAAACATATAGGGGCTGTAGATTGAAATATGAGTCAAGCTTTCAACAGCAGTAATGTCTCCACTTTGCTATTCATTTTGAATGTCTTACAGCACCTTTGAACCATTCCCTACACATGAACATTGAATGTATTGCAGGTAAATATGGCACTGTGACCTGAGTGGTGGCATTCCAACGTCACAACAACAGGATGGCTATGATGGTCTAGTTATATATACATATCTAATCCCCCATTTTATGGAAATTGGCTCTATGGTTTTGACAGCAAGTTCTGAACCCTCTCACTTGTCACAGCTGTCAGTTTCAATTAGAAACTTAGAGTTTTAGTGCTATGGAGAGTCACCCACTCTCTGTAGCACTAGCTAAATTCCCAGTTCTAAGTGATACTGCCAGTATGCCAATGGTTAGGTGATGTGTCAGGAACCGGAAAGCCCACTGGCCTCTGGGCCCCCGGACCCCATCCTACATGCTCTCTGTCTGCATGCTCAATTCCCAGAACTCCCGGAGTTTCTACATCTCCTTGTATGCATTCTGTCAGCTCAAAATATGGATACCCGAATGAGTGTATGAGGGTGCAGCCTATAAGCTGAAGCCAAGTCCATCTCAGCTGTACCACCACACCTTTCTGGTAATTATTCTGATAGCACATTCCCTTGTACTAATATCCCCAGAACTTTCCCTGGACCTATTACCTGGGGACTCTGTGGGACAATTCCTGGAAGAAAGTGTGTGTTTGGAATAATTACCGGAAACACTCCGTGGGACTTCCTCGGAGTTTATATCTTTGTTCGGAACTTAACACGACGACAGGGAAGCTGTCATGTCACCTTTCAAAGGTGGATGATTCGTCCCAAATGAAAAATTATGAATGAGGGTCAAGACCCTTGTTCATAATTTTTGTGAGTACCTAATTCTCAATGTGTCATATATTAATCTATATATCCTTTTCAGTCATTTGCTTCTGCCCTGCTGCCACCTGGCCGCCCTCCATGTATCAGTCTGCAGCTGTGACTCCTGCTTCATTCATTGCTATACCTGTTTGTCTGGAAAGTCCTTTAAGGTTTACTGGTGAGCAAAATATTATTTAACATTCAGTGAAATGCATCAAACAATTTACACAAATAAATACAAAGATCACAAGCATATAGGGGCTGTAGATTGAAATACGAGTCAAGCTTTCAATGGTGGTAATATCTCTGCTTTGCTATTCATTTTAAATGTCTTAACAGCTCCTTTGAACCATGTCCAGCATGTTCTGTATCCTTTCCTTCCACCAAACTGGATGCCCCTACTGACATGTACACTACTCGACTTCCCCCTCTCAATTCATTATTTCCTACTCCCCCTGCTTGGAGCCAGCAAAGATTGGAGCCAACATCATTCTCTTACACAAGTTCCATTCATCCTATTGATCAGCCCTCCCTGAATCAGCAAGAATGTCATCCATCTCTCTCTCTCTCCCTTTCCAACTTCTCATCCACAAACATTGATCATACAATACCAACAAAGCCTAAGCCCCACCCACCAACAAACCGTACATTTTTCCACAAGGTGAATCTGATGAGAATGACCTGCCTGACCCAACAATCGCAGCTATCTCTATGAGAGCAAAATGCAATGTGACTACCAGACCAAGGAAGCACACTGCCCCTGCAGGTCATAGGGCATGTGGAGGACATGGAAATGAGCCTGTATCAAAGAGAAAGTGGGATACTTTTGATGATGACTATGAGGATGATGTGGGGGATGAATGTTTATCTCTAAGGCAGGGTAGAGCACTGGGGGCAAAAAAGTGGAGTCAGGCTGATCTCAAGGCACTGATGGAATTCACAGAAGAGATCTTGCCAGCTGGACCTAAGGAATGGGCATTAGTTTATAAAAGGGTTGAAGCTTGGGATGTTTTGAATGGAAGGCCAATTAGAGGGGCTGATGCAGTGGAGAAACATTTCAAAAAGGTATGTTATTAACAAACTCCCACAACCACACCTAAGATCATACAACTTCTAGTTGGTATGTGTAACAAAACCAACTGGAAATTAAGAATGTCCATGGGAGATAGAGCATGCTCATCAGATTGAGCATTACATCAACAACTCAGTCACATCTGATGTTGTATGTGATGAAGAGATGGAAGAGGATGTGATTGTCATCTCATCTGACCATTCACCTGCATGTTCACCAATTAAACACAAAACAAAGAGCTACATTGCACATCAACTCAAACATGAACCACAATCAGAGGGATGTGGATTATGCACAACATCCCCACAGCTTTATGGTACATTGGCCAACATAGCACATGTCTTTGATCCAGAGGTTCAGGCAACACAAGAAGACAACCATCAGGCTTGTAGATAGGAAAATTTTCAATTACATTCTCTAATGACTCAACTTCATAAGGCAGAGGGCCAGATTAGGATGTGGATCATGACACTAGATGTGCAGATATGTATGGCAGAGAGGGATTTATGGATGTTTGAGATGTTGTGTAACCAGCCTCCCTATCCACACACACCCTCAGTTCAATATGACCAATGCCCATGTTCCAATGATCTGCTCCCCACTCCATCATCATCCTCATCACTCCCCTTCTCCTGTTCTCCATACCCTATCTGTCACACCTGACATTGCCATTCATAACAACAAGCCATTTTGATTAGAGATAAATACTGTAGCTTCTATTTCTTGATAACTGCACTCCATTTCTTGTGTACCACTAAATACTACTCTATCACATGTTTTTAATTGTCTATACTAGACCTAAGAAAATGTTTACTGATCTAAAACTATTGCTGTATCTCAACAGCCATTGTATGGAAGCATGCTACACAATCATTCTTGCGAATATCGCTGATGAGCATTGGTGAAAAATTTGAAGAAACATCATCTCCCTCAGCCTCTCGCCAGATATCACAAAACACTACACAAATCTGGTTGATACCAACACAACATACCTGAAGATTAAATGCTCGAGTGATAACACAAAGTAATTGTAAATATTGAGAAGGATCCACAGGCAAAGGCATGTGAAGTTGACCAAAACCACCTTGTAATGCTCACATACCCCACTCAGCTGCCTGCCAATATAAAAGTAGTTCTCTATCAACTGCTAGTTGTACAAAGCGTCCCAAGTGGGATTGTGGCAATCGATCACCAGACTTCAGTGGAGCTTTGATCTTGTTCTGAATGCTTTGAGCACCTCGGGGAAAAGCAGTATCTGCAACCAAATAAAATCCATCTGGTGTGTTATTCCGCAATTGCTCATAAATTGGATGAGCAACATGCAAATAATGCCAGCTACCAGGTGCATTGAGCACTGCTTCAAGAATGGTACCTAAATAATTAGAATATAAATGGAATACTTTTAGAAAGATCAAGCCTCTAACCTACTATCTGGTCCAAAGACAAAGACTTGATTAGAATAATGATTATGAGTCCAGCCATGATAGCTTGCATTTTCCATCAATGGATCATCTGTGTGAAGAGTGGTGGAAGTTCTACCCATTCTATATACAAAGAATATTGACCGTTTAGATACGACACGAAGATGTATTGACTGTCTAAGTCTAATACAGACCGAAAGGGTATTGACTACTTAGTTCAATACGGTTGAGTGAAATAACTATCTAAAGTAGAGTAGAGAGCTAAAATGAATAAAGGGAATTGACTGCTAAGTATGATTCTGAATGACTGCTCGAGTGTAGAAGAGAGTAACAAGAGAGTCAAATAATAGAGTAATGTGGATGTAGTCCACACGGATTGAGATATAGATGGAGCTTTGAAACACTGATTGTGTAGATAGTTAAAGCCTGTCTGTGACGGTTGAGACAATACCCCAATCACAACTTACAGGACACTAACTGTTGTCTGGGTAAGTTGTGGTTGCGGGGTAAAAAGTGTCTGAGTTCTAACTACAGGTGCTAGAATACATAAGTCTGGCATCTATGTGCCCACAAGAGTCAATGGACTGCATACATAGGTCGTCAAACTAAATATAAGTGTATAATAAAATAGAGAGAAAGTAGAAATAATAATGGAAATATAGTTTGAGCTCATCCAGACTATATTTCCTGAGTATAGTTTGCCATACCTCTCACAGTGCCCCCCAGGTCGAAGAGCTATGTCAAAGAAAGTGTCAAAGGATTCTTGGAACTCCTCCCCATGCATCCTGCAAGGAACCTCCAAGGTGCAGGATAGTGTTTCCCCAGGCAAGACGCTTGGTGGGAAAGAAAAGGGCGATGTCTTCCCACTTCAAAATGTCATTGGCGGATGTCAACCCATCCAGTTTCTGGATTGAAGAGACCCAACAGCCATAGGCCTTCTGGCATGTTCGAATGATGGTGTGAATGCAATCAGTGGAGGTGTCAGTAATGCAGGTGATGAGAGGAGGCCAAGGGTGTAGTGATGGTGGGGCAGGAGTGAGAAGAGGTGTGCAGCTCGTGTTTCCACCAGAGGAAAGTCCTCCCAAGTGGTCAGAATCCAACAACAGATGCTCCAACAGGTCAACTAGGTCCACAGCTGAGTGGATCGGTTCATGCTCAGGAAGGACACAAGATGAGCCAACAAGCAGGGACCGAAACATGGAGAGCTCAACCCGTAGGGTCATTGATGCATAAGTAAAATGTACTCATGTGATCTGACAGTGTGAGAGACCCACTATACCCTTGGATATGCCCTTTAAGAAGGGGATGCCGCAAGGTTGGCCCCAGGCGCGTTAACGTGCATCCCACAGTGAAAATGCTGGAGGGGTAGTTAATGGACACATGCATCCAACTGGTCTGTAAGAAATGAGCTGAGTCGGCCATGTCTCGAGAGTGAGGGGGAGAGGGCATCTGTGGTGGGGGGTGGCAAATGGGATCAGCCGGGAAAGGGTCAATGGCAAGGGGCTCATCAACCTGAACATCAGCTTTCCGCTTCCCCTTCACTTTTTCACTTAAGGGGGGAGGCTCCTCGAAGACTTCCATGGCTGGTGTGAGATATCAGCATTATCTCATAATGTTCTCTTAATTTTCTTTGAATTACTTAATATTTTCTCGAATTTCTTATTGTATTTTTACTATGTTTATTGTGAAAAATAGGCCTTATTCCTTTTAACTTCGCATAAATAATAGCATATATGGACTCATATTATGCTATTATTACTTAATTAAATTATTATAATTTTTAACTAATTATTTATATTTTATTTACTTAGTTATTACCTTTCGGCACCTTGCTGCAGCTTGTTTGCGCATTTTTGAAGTCATGTGACGTATTAGATAAGCGTCCGGTGTCGGGATGTCACACAGGTCACAGTCCGGTGTCGGGATGTCACACAAGTCACAGTCTGGTGTCGGGATGTCACACAAGTCACAGTCGGTGTCGGGATGTCACACAAGTCACAGATGTGACTACCGAGTCATTAATTGATCCCGCCGACTCATTGTTTGCTTCTGTCCCGGGACTGCTGCCTTGAACCTTCATGTTCAAGCCAAAGGTTAGAACCCTTGTCTCAGAGAGGGGAATCACATGATAAATAAAGGGTAAATAATGAGTAGAATATGAGGTCATTATGATCTAACTAATGACCTCATAAACTAAATAATTAGCTAATCATTTAGTTATCAAAATGTATATAAGGAGGGCCAAGTTTCCAATAAAATCATCTATCACACACATATTTTACAGTAAGCTTACCTCATCATCCTAAGGACAATAATAGCCTTAGTCTGATACACTAACTGCAAGCACCTACACTTGCAGCATCTTGAATCTTTGTCAGCAACTCTTGGACTTAGCTAATCATCTAAGTTTCCCAGCCTCACAGCTACCCTTTAGGCTTATTAATTAGATAATAAACCTAATAAGTATCTAAGTACCCTTACTGAAATCCCTGCCAATACTAGATTACTCAAGGCCCAGTCCTAAGTTTATTGAATTAATCAAGTACAAGCACTCAGATAATCCAATACATATTATTTTCTCTATTAATAAATCATTTAACACATTGTTAAATAACTATTAATAGTTACAAATAAGCATACAAGAATCCAAAGCTCTTATATCAAGTCTATGCCAAGTTACTGCGCATATATTCAGCTTCCAGCCCCTATTCTCAAGGAATAGTTCTTTTATTTGCTAAAAGAGTCATACACAGTTCTATTGAACCTTTCAATAATCAAAATAAGCATTGATTTGAGTTGTTTAAGCTTCATAGCGCAGCTCATTAATCTATCAGTATTTAAATTACTGGACCTTTGCTTATTTTATTGTTGAAGCTCTGTGACACTACAGTGACCTCAAAAACCCTTTCCATGTTGACCCCAAATGCAGTGTTTGAAGAACACCGTCTTACAGCATGGGAATTACACTTAGCCTTGGTGGAGTCATACATAGTACATCCTCCTGGCTATAATATTGCTCCCTGGGTCACATGATTCCAATCACAGGGTATAGAGATATGATCAATTTAAAACAGCAATACCATGGAAAGGGTTTTTGCACTTTTGAATTGAACAGGGTATTTACATATTATCAGTACTTGGTATAACTACCTTTTGCTTTAAGCACTGCCTGAACCCTTCTAGGCATGCTTTCAATCAATTTCTGGCACTCCTCAACTGGTATTCTATCCCACTCCACTTGAATCCTTTCCCACAATTCATGAATTCCATTGGGGGGGTTTCATGTGGGGGGGGGTGATTGGCCGTGGTGCCAGAGAGGCTTGGGTGCAGGTGAGGGCAGTGGTATGAGGGAAGATCCTGTGGGGGGGGGAGGGGCAATGGTATGGGGGGAAGAGAAGGCAGGTCGGTGGATGGTTCATGATCTCCCGGCAGCTCTGAAAAGGGTGTAAAGCACTGCAGTGAGGGCGTGGAAGAAATGGATGGAGGTGGAGGGAGGTGAGTGGAGCTGGATGGCATCGCAGGGTTGGTTGGACGATACCCCCGCCAAACTCTGATGGAAGTTGGCAGTTTTCATCATTGATTAGGGTCACTCGTGAAGAAGTGAATGTTGTCGGGAGGTAACAAACTTTCATGGCAATCAGCACTGAGGTACTTGCTGCCATAGGCAGGGTAGCACAATCGGTCATTGTTAGGATACACACACAGGCCGGGTCTCCGGAGAAACCCGCGGGATATCTGGTAGGACTTGGCTTCAGCTTATAGGCTGCGCCCTCGCTAGATCGTGTTGTCCAATTTCAAATGGACGGACAGGGATCCCAGGGAGTCCGGGCGGGGTTCGTGAGTCGAGATAGTTGAGAGGTAGATGTGCCAGAGCCCGTGGGCTCCGACTAGTGCGAGTGGTCTGATAAGAGTAGGGTTTTAAAGCGGAAAATATATTAGATTACTGGGGGGAATCTAAGCTAATTTTCTGACTGGATTGTATGTACAACATCTGCCAGTTTATATAGATCGTGGAATGCATGACATACCAAATCCAGTAATAATGAGACGAAACAAGCAAAACATAAAATGGGAATAGTAAACACCAAGTTTGGTGTTAGGAACAGGACAGAATGGAGTGGAGTCCGAATCGTGACAAAGCATAACCCATAACAGGAAATGGAGTGGGAGCGGAGTCCTAAATCGTGACAGGTCATTTGACTAAAACGGGAATGGGGCTCGATTAGAGCGGTGATGGGATTCTGAGTGGGGACCAGTGACTGATGCGTGGACAAAGACGGACATAGACAGAGATGGAGTCTGGGGGAAGTCCGGTTACTGATATGTGTTGTAATGTAGTCGAACGTAATGAGTCTTGACGTAATGAAGTCCAGGTGGGAAATCCTATAAACAGATGATTGGTGCTTGTAGTGCATGGGGGCGTACGGGTTAGTGCCCGGAGTCCGGCGGGATTGTCTGGTCGTAACAGTCATCCTCCGAATCAGATGAGAAATGGATGGGTCCCATCCAGTAGGTTCATTCCTGAGGCCCACATTGGGAAGGAGGTCTGGGAGGTAGTGTAACTCCGTCCCCACATCACAATGCAATGCTTTGTAGCTTGATCCTCTGTACTTTGTCCCAGGTGTAACACCACATGAGGCAGTGACAGGAAAGAAACCTGACTTACAGTATTTGTGGGTTTGGGGGAGCAAGGTGTGGGTGCATCTGGAAACAGGCAATAAGCTGGGCAACCGTGTAAAAGAAGGCCGTTGGGTTGGCATTGACTCATCCAGTGAGAATGGCTGTCAAGTCTACTGGCCACTCGAGCACAGAGTCACTGTTGAGCGAAATGTCTATTTTGACTCATCTGCAGCAGCACCGATATCATGTGAGAGGGAGGAAGATGATTTTCAGACTCCAAATGCAATAATATTGATGCCGTCCGACTCACCAGATCCACCACCCAGTAATACCACCACACCTGCATCTGAACCACCCAGAAAGTGTATTCGAAAGCCTAGTCAATGCATCCTGGACATCATAAATGGCACTGGGAGAAACACTCACTGGCCTAGTGAACCTACAATCCCACATGGCATCCAACTTCCTCCACAAGCCGAGAATGTTATTTTTGAGGAAGAAGGAGTAGCAGAACAAATGATGCTTGCAATAGAAGAAGATCTTCTCGAGGATCTGAAGTCGCAATGGAGATGAATGATGAAATTGCAGAAGCTGAAGCATTAGAACCTAGTTCTCTAGCAGAAGCAAAGCGTCATCCAGACTGGCCACAATGGGAGCAAGGTATAGAAGAGTTGGCTATATAGGAAGCCGCTGGTACCTGGGAGCTGACTGACTTACTGGAGCACATCTGGTAGGATCAAAGTGGGTTTTCCATGCCAAGAAAGATGCTGCTGGCCATATTGTATGCCATAAAGGATGTCTCGTAGCTCAAGGTTCTCACAGATCCCTGGTGTTGATTATGTCGACACCTATGCCCCAGTCACCAACCTGTCTTCCATATGAACTGTCCTAGCCCTATCAGCTCATCTTGACCTTGAACTTCATCAGATCGACATCAAAGGTGCTTACCTGAATGGTACCCTCACTGAAGATGAGGTCCTCTACATGTGTCAACCACCAGGCTTCAAATCATCCAAACACCCCAAAAAGGTCTGTCAATTATGTAAAACACTGTATGGCCTAAAACAAAGTGGGAGACATTGGTATCAGAGGCTAGTAGAAATTCTACTCAACAAACTAAACTTTGTACAGTGCAATGTTGCTCCGTACTCTTATTGGGCAACTTTTCACACCTATCTCTGGTCCAATGACTCTCTTTTCTGATAACCAATCTGCTATTGCACTTGCAAAAGATCATCAATATCACGCTCGCATGAAACACATCGACATCCGTTTTCACTTCATTTGTTGGGTCATTGAAAATGGTAAACTATGCCTTCTCTATTGCCCCACAGCCGACATGGTTGCCGACACCCTAACCAAAGCATTGCCCTCACCAAAAGTCAAACATTTTGCCGCTGAACTAGGACTGTGCTCACCTTGAAGTGGGAGTGTTGGAAATTCAAGTGTGACACAGTCTATTGTACCCTTTGTTTCCGATAGTCCTGAAATGACACAATTGATATATATTTTTGTCCGACTCCTTTTTTGTTTAGTGTGTCATCACACTACCCTTGTTTCATATAACATTTTCAACAATGTGATTATTGATTTACTTATTTGTACATGAAAAGACTACATTTTGTATTTAGTCTTTGAGCTAGGTACACATCACCTCAGATGTTTGCATACTATCTGCGCACGACTGAGTGTAACTGTCTCGTTACAGATTATATGGCATCGTGGACGGTTTGGATGCGTTCTTTGGAGGAATTGGGGATGGCTGGAAAAGCGCGGCGGATGGTAGTGTGGCCTCTAATATCAGCTTTTTTGAAGACAACGAAGATGACAACGGGTAGAGAAGACTGCTGTTGAAGACTTGCGATCTGCGAAAAGTCTACTACTCCCCATCTCACGTGTCGCTCCATTTGATTCAGAAGATTTTGACTTTGAAGAAAGATTGTCATTAACTTGGGTATATTAGTAAGGTTGAATATATGCCTTTTGGGAAAATATTTTAGTTTATGGTACTTGGGCCGGTCAGTGTCAAGTGCATGACCTACTGTGTCACGTGATAGGGGGGGTGGTTATTTTTCTTAAAATTACATTTATATACCGCATCGCAACGCGTTTTGACTCCAGCTGAATCAAAATCTGAAATTAGTTTCTCGCCAAAAGTTCTCGATCGTGAGATATCAAACTTACCGACTTTTATTGAGAGTCGGTCCGGCAAAACATGTGGCATCAGCATGTGTAATGATTCCTGTATGGATACACTGATTTGCCACAGATGGAAGATAGTAGATGGAACTTGATGATAGAACATGGCAGGGTAAGCATGAAGTGATGGCAATTCGTTATCAGATGGAAGTTGTTCCGCAGTCAAGTAAGTCCTCTCCTCTCATCAGGTTTCTGGCTTCAGTGATTGCTCTGTGTAGCACATGTTCGTTAGATCGGCACGCTTTTTGTTTGTTAACGATGAACAGGAAAACCCACTTAGCGTCTAACACTTGCACAATGGTATCCAACTCAAGTTCCAAACCCGACTCATCTGATTCAGGACTATCCATCTTTGGCACATCAAAAAGGTCATTTCCATCATCTGTTAAACCAAACAGTGACAGATTTCGTTCCTGCTGCCCCTGCGTTGCAGCCTGAATCTCCGCGTTATCCTTGATACGAGGGATGATACTAATCGCACGCACTTTAGATGGGACAGTTGTGCAGAGGCTGCTGGGGGGGGATTTGTCTCGTCGGATGCGGCACTTGAATCATTATCGAGTTTACTGGGGAGGATTTCCAGAGGTTTTGATGGACCTGTGCTTCCTTGCTGCTGGATCGCGGAACGAGGTGTGAATTATGTGTCTACGTCCATGCCATCCTCCAAGAACACATTGGCATCTGGGTCGGGGTCTGCATGGCATGGTGAGGCTCTATTTGCGCCAATAGGATATTTTCGTCGTCGGCTTCACAATCCAAAACATAAGCCGCACATTTTGCCTCTGCAGGACGAAGTTGGGTGCGGTGTGTGGTGCATGTAGGTGGTGAAGGACCGTGATGGTTAGTACTTGCAGCCTTCTTTGGTAACTGTGAAGATGGTTCTGACGGTGTTGGAACGACTGCACCAATTTTTGATCGGGTTGACTTTACAGGACCTTGAAAATTCTGGAGTTGGGCAAGAGAGGTGGGTGCGGACGCGGATGCCCGAAAGCCCACGGCCAGTTGCGAGAACGAGTGTGATACGGACAATTCGACTTGTTCGCTTCTTCTAAAAGGTGAGACGTGAGTGTTTGGAAATGGTACAACGTCGTCATCAGATTCCCCGGAATATATGATGGTGTCGAGCTGCTGTTGGGTTATTTATTGATCATTGTGAAGAGAAATGGATGTCATCGTTGGGCATCTTAGTTGGCTTGAACACATTCCCTTCGGTACAAGATTTTAGGCCACGGTACTTGGGTCGGTCAATGTCAAGCGTTTCGACTCCGCTTTCCTTCCTGCAATCATAAAACGTATGATCTGCAAGTAATGTGATTATCCCACCTTGACGTTACCTCTGATAACAGCCAGCGCTCCCCACTCCAAATCTTTTGGGAAATCTTGACCTCTAATAGAGGACCAATGGCCTTTCTTTACAGCAGCGCAAAACAATCTGAACCTAGTCAGACATGAGGAGAATACAGTAGATGGTCCAGATGGTGCAAATCAGTACCATTGCATCCCATTCGAATCACAGTGATTTCAGAGGGCAAATATAATAGTTGTATCAAACCGCCAGTCTTCATATGAATATTCAATTATTTGTCAAATACATGGTCACCTAAAAACGCATAAAATCATATAAATAAATAATTCTCTGAGTCAAACTTCACAAGAATACAGTAGATAGTCCAGAGGATTTTTCAGTCATACACGTGAGACGTGTTGCAAGAGGTGTGCCCGAGAGAAGATTATAAGAGTGGCAAAAAAGGTGGCACGTTACAAATGTTGAGAAAGATTTGTTCTTCCCAGGTTCCCGAACGACTGTTGATGATGAGTGAGTAGATGAGAACAGTGACGAAAGAACATGTTCGTGGAAAGCCGGGTGTAACGCTTCTGCAGACTGGCTCTTCTAATGACGTGTATGAGCAACAAACATCTGATGGCTCTCTCTGTGGGAGTTGGCCTGATGCAGAGTGGTATACGGGTACATACTTAGTACAAGATGGCTTTACCACAGTTACAACTCTATTCCACAACAATGTGCCCAGTACATGCACATGGCAAATGATCATACTGATTTGCCATGCATGGAACACAGTAGATGGAAGATGGAAGATGGCTGCAAACGTGTGCTTCGAATTCATAATTCTCATTGAGTGCCTGCGATAATACTACATATACTGCACCGAGAATGCTAATAATCTAATTTCGCGAGCAGCTAAGAGTACCCAGCACTGGTACTCGCCAAAATCTCACATGGCATCCGTGGGAGAAATTCAAGCAGCAACTGTAGAGTAACTACTTTTATGCCATTTCATCACACACAACACTGACGTAGGTTTCCAGTAAGCTCTCGACTTACACCGAGTTCGCAGCACTAGGTCTGTCTACACAAAGTCGCAGTTGTTTACCACACTATATAGACGGGCATCTCAGTTTTGCTTAGTTATGATACATTCTTGACTCTTCCAGCGGAAATCCAGTTCGTATGGAAGAGTAGGATCAGACTAGCATCTGTGCTGTACATCATCGCCCGATATTCACTCCTACTTGAGTTTATATTTGGTGTCATTATTGATTTAGCAGATGAACCGTTAGAGGTGCGTGATGGGATGGGCCTGAAAGTGTCCCTTGACTTACAGCAGTTGATAGTGTGTGGTCCCATTTGAGCCTCAGGTTAGTGGTTTACTGATTAGCCATAGAGCATGTAATACACTATTCGACACATTTTATGCTCTGGAGACTGTTGCGGCGCTTAGTGCACATGGTGAGTAATCTATTTATCATTTACTTTCTCAAATAACTCAACCAAGAGGGATGTCAGGGATATTACTTGCAAGGGTTTACGCTATAAGCAGGGATAACAAATCCCCCTTAGCTCCAATATTGTTCACATATCTTGGAGAAGTCTCCTGCCGTATGGTGTGTCTACTTACTGGCAATGTGTGGACCGGTATAACCATCAGTGTGATAGGTTATCAGGGTCCGTGAAGATTGGAATGCTATCAAACTGTTTGTTTCACTTGGCTAGAATCACCTGATTGTATATTCACATCATTAAACAGGCATACAGAAGTTGATCGCATATGCCTGGAGACCTCGAGTTGACATGATCGTTATAGGCTCAGCAGTATCCGCTCTTATAATTACGTTTGATGGGGCTCATATTATTCACCACATTGTTCCACACCATCGGCATTATTAGGCTGCAAAGAGGTATTAAAGAATTGCGGAAACAATCTATAACCTATCTCCTTATGCAGCAAGGTAATTATCTCGGCGTTTGATGTTGACTTTTCTGGGATTTCGGGTTAGCGACGAATTGCGAGCATTAGGGCTCGGGTCGCAACATTGGGGATTCACCGCGTACTATGGGTTACATAAGGTCTATTTGTACTTATTTAGTCCTTATCCGTTTACAACGAGTACTGCCACCTCACTCAGACAAACAGAAAGTTATACGGTCTAGGAACAGCACCATGAAAACTTAACATTTGAGTCTACGTGTTCTTATATGACCACATCAATCCCAGGTGTTCTCCGATTTGCGTCAGTGCTAAATTAATGTGACTTTAGTTGATAAAATTTTGATTTTAATTTCTCAGTGTGATCTTCATCTGGAATTTACAGTCCGTCAAATGACCTGTCACAATTCAGACTCCGCTCCTGCACCATTTCCCAATATGGTTTATGATTTGTCACTATTCGGATTCCGCTCCATTCTGTCCCATTCCTAAGACCAATTTGGTGTTTACTATTCCTGTTTTATGTTTTGCTCATTTCGTTTCATTATTACTGGATTTGGTATGACATTTACTCCACGGTCTATTTAAACTGGCAGATGTTGTACATACAATCCAGTCAGAAAATCAGCTTAGATTCCCCCCTCGTGGCTGGTAATAGCCTCTTACTTCATCGACAGGGCGAATATACACTTCGTCGAATGAGGCTTTCGAGTTCGATCAGTAGAATATTATTCGACTTTATTGAAAAATAATTGATTCATGACAGGGGTGGGGAGCAGCATACTGACTGATATCTGATCATTCCACAGGTGTGGATTCCAGTGTATCTCAAACCCAGATTCAAGAATATGATTGAATGTTTTCACATCAAAACCCATTGTTGTTATGAATGCACAGTCATTTTGAGCAGTCCACATATGCTGCCAGGCTGTGATTGTGATATCTCAGCCATTGTAGTGGGGTTATCTAAAAATGCATTAAAACATAAATATGACCCCATATGCATGTTCTTGATCCTCCTGCTCATCTTCTGACTCGTCATTCATTATTTGGTATACATCCATGAACACTGAATGTATTAAAGGTATATATGGCACTGTGACATGAGTGGTGGCATTAGAAGGTCACAACAATGGGATATGACAGTCCAATCATATATATCTAAGTTCTATTTTATGGAAATTGGCTCTATGGTTTTAACAGCAAGTTCTCAACCATGTCACCTGTCACAGCTGTCAGTTTGAATTGGAAACTTAGAGTTTTAGTGCTACGGAGAGTTTACGTGACATGGTAGAAAAGGAATCAATCAACCCTATCTACCTACAAACAGATGAAATGCCGGCAGATATCTTAACCAAAGCATTACCAAAACCAAAGGTGGAAAAGTTCAGATCTATGATGGGATTAGGAAATTGAACAGATATGGGATTAAAAAAGTGTTTCATCAAGGGGGTGTGTTAAATTTGATGATGAAACACACCTTTTTATAGGGGGAGTCCACCAATTATTGCAACTTTTCATATGAAGATGCTAATTGTGGACCATGCTTTTGGAGGTTAATGTGTGTCAGAACCACTATACACCTCCCAGAGCATCCAACCTATATTGTCAGGAGGTGCTACACTAACTGACACAAGATATTGAGAAACAAATACTTTTATTACAAGCTTATTAAACCCTTGTATATTGTGTATTGCAATAGAGTCAACTCATACTATTTTTAATAGCAACGCCGAGTGGGGCTGAAACCACTAGACTTGCACGGCTTTGACTAGCCGCTTGCTTTATCGTTGCAGACACTCATGCTACAAAATCAATCTGACCTGAACTGATATGCCACCACACTTTGTTGAAAAGCGTGTGTTGCATTGAACTTGAACCCGTGGACGCCTCGTTGAAAAGTGCCACACACCGAACCCGAACCTGTGGATGCCTGGTTGAAAAGTGTCACACATTGAACTGAACCGTCAGCCACGACTCATTGAACAGCATGCATCGAACCCAAACCAAACCGTCAGCCACACCCTGTTGAACAGTGTGCACTGACCCGAATCGAATTGTTGGCCACACCTCATTGAAAAGTGTGTGCTGCATTGAACTCGAACTTGAACTTGTGTGTGCCTTGCCGAAAAGTGTTCCATAACTGGACTTAGACCAAAATCATTCATTTAGTGTGAATTCTTTCTGTATGAGGACTACATTGTTTGAGAAGGAGTATTAGATTTTTGGGGTTTGCGAACAATGTAGCATGTGATTAGTAATCAAGTCTTCGCATAATACTTAAGTATATGCGCATATATGCGTATAGTGTAGTGCCATTAAGGGGGAACTAACTCCTTAATTACAAATCTCTCCTTAATGATGATTCCCCTAAACTGATGATATACAATCATTTACTTTTATTCTATTACTTATAGGCATTCTGTAGACGAACTTACAGGTGTATAATATAGTGAAACTTGTTCACTCACTGAGACGAACTTACAGATCAAGTCCTTGTTGAAATAGGCTCAAGCGCCTAAAAGTCTATGTCACATATGTAGCGCTCAAGTCTATGTCAAGCCTACATGACATACGGTACCTTAGACACGTATGCACCAATAGTATATTTCAGTACAGTGTTCGTAACTTCATACCTCAGTCGAAGTACATCATAGTATCGACTGAGGTATGTTTCTTGTCTCTTACTTTCTCCTCACGCCTAGCTTACATAATGTCCTGTAGCGTATTTCGTTACAGGTAACAAATATAGTCGAAGTACATCATAGTATCAACTGAGCGTATTTCGTTACAGGTTATGGGCCCCGACCCACGTTGCTGAACCAACCCGAACTCGAACCGAAAGCCGACATATACATCATTATTGAGAAACTATCGTCACACCAGAAACAACCAACAGAATTCACTGAACCCAACCCTGACAAACTGAACCAAGAACAACCATGTCCATGCAACCCTCTCTTTTTACACTCGAATCCGAAGAACGCTTTGATGGCCACAACTGGCTCACATGGCGTGACACTATTTGGTCCATCGCAGGTGCAAGGGGTGTCCGAGGATACCTAGATGGGACGATTCAGAAACCATCCCCACCTACAACAAACACGATACCTGCACCAACAAGTTACTGGGGCTCCACGAACCCATCGCCCGAGGAGTGGGAACAATGTAATGCGTATGCAAAAGCCATGATCGATTTAAACATCAAGAAGCCTGTCGGGCACGGCATTAAATGCACGGACACCGCAGAAGAAGCGTGGTCTGCCTTAAAAGACATCCATGACACATTGTCTGACATAGGACTGCTGAATGCCGACAATGAATTGCGCGCAATTAAACACGTCGACGGCACTGATATCTTAAGCCACTTTGCATGCCTGTGTGAAGGATGGGCAAAGGTTAACGCGCAAGGTGGCAAAATGGATGACTCAATGTTCCACATAATCGTAATAGCATCAATGCCTAAAGAATGGGACCTAGTTATCGGAACGTTGTTCTCACTAAAAACATCGAAAGAGGTAATTTCAAATCTCACCCTTTACGACACGACACTTGCCCGACACAGAAAGCAAACCCCGCAGACGTCCCAAGCACTTACAACTACAAGACCGGGTCATTCTACAGATGTGTGCTCCAACCCCAACTGTAAACGTGTGGGACACACAATTGACAGGTGCTTTAAACTCGGCAGGGGAATGGAAGGTCAATTCCCAGATTGGTGGAAGAAAAAAGGCACTGCGACTGGTGGGAGTCAAAATGCACAAGGAAATCAAAATGCGCAGCAACCAAAACTGCCAGTCAACACACCTTCGAAGCCGATCGCAAATGTGGCAGTTGTGCCATCAACCCCCTTCACCTCCGGGTCCAGGGAATTTCATGCACTCATGACACAGGTGGACCCGCCAACATCAACAATCATTACTTACGCAGACTCAGCAGCAAGCGACCACTTCTTCGTAAACATAAACGACTTCGCATCATATGAGCCATACACAGGGAAGGGTGGGTCCACAGCGAACAGTGGTAGCACTTTTCCAATACTGGGAAAAGGCACAGTCAACAAACGCTGTATATATGAGGGACGCATCATAAATCTTACCTTCAGAGATGCATTCCACTGCCCAACACTATCGCACAACCTCATGTCCATCGGGAGGATTGACAATAACGGATGCTATGCCCTCTTCGGAGGAGGAGGAGTCACTTTTTCCAGCCCAGACGGTAGACCATTTATGTATGGGAAGGGAGAAGGATCAATGTACAGGATTGAGGTTTTCCCGCCAACTGGCCCTCTCCCAAACACCACCTTGCCCCACGAAGCGACCACACCCCCAGCACCTGCGACTAGCACAGACATAAGAGTCCTCGCCACCAAATCTCATGACCGACCTACCAACATTGACACTTGGCACCAACGTCTTGGCCACGTTAGCTATGACACTGTCCAACGCATGTCCACATACGATGTCGTCCATGGGATGCAAATTACTACGTTAGCCACTCGACCGGAAACATGCGAAGGTTGCATTATGGGGAAACACACCCACCGCCCATTCCACATTAATGACGAGCGAGAAACGGGAATTGGAGAACGTACCTACATCGATCTGTGGGGGCCATCCCGAGTACAATCCACTGGTGGTAGGAGTTACATGATGCCCTGTGTTGATGGGTACAGCAGCCATCACGAGGTATTCTTCCTATCAACTAAGGAAGCCGAAGCGACTTTGTCCGCACTAAAACACTACACAGCACTAACCGAGCGTCAGACAGGAAAGAAGGTGCGCACCATACGTACGGACGAAGGAACCGAATTTTCCAATTCCTCATGGAACAAATACCTCAGTGAACAAGGCATAGTGCATGAGCTCACAACCGCCTACTCCTCATCATCCAATGGTGTCATTGAACGGTGTCATTGAACCATCATCGAAAGAGTGCACATCTGCCTGTACGAGAATAACCTCCCACCGTTGTTGTGGTGTGAGATCGCTGCAGCAATCGCATACGTGATGGATTTCATCCCTACCGCTAGACACCCTGATACAACACCCTTTGAGTTATGGTACGGTAAAAAGCCCGATATCTCTCACCTGCACCCTCTCGGCTGTAATGCCTATGCCAAAATACCAATCGAAGCTGGAGGAGGACTCAGTAAGTTGGATCCACGCTCAATAAAAGGCATCCACATAGGGTATTTCGGACACGATGCCTACCAAATTTATGACCCAGAAACTCGCCATATTTTTCGTTCCCGCGACGTGATCTTCGAGGAAACACGAAGTCACAAAACACTAAGTGAAGTATCAAGCGAGGGGAAGACAAACCACGTTACACTCGACACATCAACCAGTGAGAAACTAGATGAAACTCACAGGGGATTAGCACCCACACACAGTCATGCACCATCAACCGACACACCATACATCCCAGAAACAACCACAACAGAAATTGCACCGCGCCGCTCACAGCGAGCCCCCGTGCTGACACAGGCTCTCAAGGACTCAATCGCCTCAGAGAACAACATACGAGACGCTAAGGCAGCAGGAGAAGCGTGGGCAGATGACACACCCAACAACAACCAGGTTAGAGCCTTCCACACAGACATGACAATCCCAGACCCAGAAAACTTCTGGCTCCCTAACACATACAATGAGGCGATGACTCGCCCTGACATATGGGAAGGCCCAATAAGCAAAGAATTGGCAGTAATGAGGAAACACGGAGTGTGGACGGTAGTGGATTGCCCCAAAGATGCTAGATTGATAAAGACCTGGTGGACCTTCGCGAATAAGTATGACGGTAATGGTCAACTCACCACACGCAAAGCGCGACTCGTCGCTAAAGGCTTTACCCAAATCCCTGGCGTTGACTTCTTCGAAACATATGCCTCGGTAGTGCGGTATGAGTCACTGCGAATGAACCTCGCAATTGCCGCAGCTACCAACATGGAAGCCTGGCAAATTGACTACGTCGCAGCATACCTAAATTCTGTTCCCCAGGCCACAATGTATATTGAGCTACCTGACGGAGCAAAGGAAGAAGGAAAAGTTGGGCGACTGGAAAGGACGCTCTATGGCACAATGGATGGTGCGAACAACTGGTGGGGCACCCTGGACAGAGAGATGGGCGAACTGGGATATTATCGCTCGAAAGCAGACCCATCAGTACGTGCCAGACATGTAAACGGGAACACAACCATAACTAGCACCTACACTGATGACACAACCGGGATATCCTCCTCTCCCGAAGAAGCCAAACTGGCAAAAGAGGAACTAGGGTGGACTTATGAGACGAAGGATCTGGGGGATGCCAACCTCATCCTAGGGATACGAATTGATAGAGATAGGGAGCATGGAACAATAAGGATATCCCAACGCGCGTATCTTGAACGTGTCCTTGAACGTTTCAGAATGGTAGATTCGAACTCCCGCACAACACCCCTACCATCAGGTATCGTGTTGACGAAGGAACAGGCCCCGCAAACAGTCGAGGACCGTGTTTTCATCTCGAACAAGCCGTATCGTGAACTGTTAGGGTCAATCATGTACGCACAGATCGCTACACGACCGGACCTTTCCTATGCAGTGACCACACTCAGCAAGTTCGCCTCGAACCCAGGAAGAACACACTGGAACACACTTACCCATGTGTTGCGTTACATCAAGGGAACACTCGACTACGGGATCACATACGGCAGCTCGAATAAGGATCTTGCCCCAGTCGGGTACGTCGATGCAGATTATGCTGGCGATATTGACACACAACGGTCTTGCTCGGGGTATGTATTTATCCAAGCAGGGGGGCCTACTGCTTGGGGTTCCAAGTACCAACCAACAGTAGCGCTATCCACAACAGAGGCTGAATACATGGCACTCACCAGAGGTATGAAGCAGATCCTATGGATGTACGCCGCCATGGATGAAGTCGGCTTCCCACAACCCAAGCCAGCAAGACTATATAACGATAATTTGGGGGCCGTACTCCTAACCAGAAACACGAAGCACAACGCACGCGTAAAGCACATCAATATACATTACCATTACATACGAGAACGAGTCGAAGAAGGGGATATCGAAGTACAACGAGTCGCGTCCGCCGATAACCTCGCAGACATGTTCACAAAGACATTAGCAAGAACTGTCTTCTACAAACAGTGCCTCGCATTGCGACTGTGCGAGAGCGCGTTGAGCCAGGGGGAGTGTTGAAATAGGCTCAAGCGCCTAAAAGTCTATGTCAAATACGTAGCGCTCAAGTCTATGTCAAGCCTACATGACATACGGTACCTTAGACACGTATGCACCAATAGTATATTTAAGTACAGTGTCATACCTCAGTCGAAGTACATCATAGTATCGACTGAGGTATGTTTCTTGTCTCTTTCTTTCTCCTCACGCCTAGCTTACATAATGTCCTGTAGCGTATTTCGTTACAGGTAACAAATATAGTCGAAGTACATCATAGTATCGACTGAGCGTATTTCGTTACAGTCCTTTCGTGTTTCTGCCTTTAAATTTAACAATATTCTATATTTTCTCCCAAATTCTAGAGGGCAGTCTGAGACTGAGAATGTTGAGCCTGTGCCGTGTGAGAGCGGCTATGCATGTACTTGAAACAAAAGGGGATTGGCTCAAGTCGGCTGAATTCAAGCTCCGCTAGCCTAATTAGGTTGCCTATCCAGTGCTGCTGGCTAAGTACCCGAATTCCCTCAGTCGACTGCATTTTTATGCATCTTTTTACTTTATGATAGTGAGCTGGATGAGATGAAATGCATAGGTTGGAATTCGATGCCAGAGCGGAAGAGCACGAGGCCTCTACCAACCAATGGATTGACGTTGAACATAGCCCAGACGACATCAGAGGCGTCGACAAGCTCGAACCACCACCACCACCACACAGTTCGCCTGTATCTAAAACAGCAATTGGACATAGACGGTCTCAGAAATCGCCTGGTCATCCCTTACGCCCCTCCTTATCAGTCTCCTACAACATCGATGACGCTTCTGGATTTGGAACATCGTTGGACTTGCATGAAACACGACCGTCAGTTAGACGAGCGATTAAGGCGAGAACCGAGAGTTTTGAGGATGATGCAGAGACATCTTTGGAGTTTAAATCGCATAAGGACGCAGAGGACAACAAGGGCGAAAGAGACTGAGGTCATTGTACACTACGTATGTCCACCCCGCTATGGCTTGGCTATTCTTGCTGCTGATTTATACCCTCACAAGGTCCGCCCTGGGGACTCGCTTCCAGGCGTCGCACTCAAATACAATGTCTCCCTCGCGGCTCTCAGAAACGCAAACAAACTCTGGACAAACGATACCATTTACTTCCGAGAACAGCTCTACACCCCTATTCGGGCCATCTCTTCGTCGGCGGCCTCGTCATCGGCACGGTCGAGCCTGGATAGTGCCGCTGAGGGAGAGACAGGCGCATGTCACGATACCGGAATGGACGTTAGAAGGGGTCATACCATTTCGTCAGGTGCCTCCAAAAATCGACGTGTCCCCGTATTAGAGCTTTCCTTTTTCCGCCGCCGTCTGCGCCACTATCCGCATCACCGAGCCCGAGCCGTCCGGTGGTATCTCGATCATTCTCCAAACAAGCGCTTCCTCGCCCACCGTCTGCGTTTTCGGGAAATGCCTGGCTGGCCAATATTTGGAATGGAGCCAGGGAGGAGATCATGAGCCGGCTTTCATTGGATTTGGCGTGTCCTTGTCTGATGGGGGAGACAAGCCCGAGTTTGAACTTGATGTCGTTAGTGGTGTCAAGCGAAGCGGTAAAATGATGCCAAGATGCGGACATCGAGTTTCGGATCTGCGTTGGGAGGCGACGCCATCCCGTTGGAAGAAACACCGCGTAGCCCGCAGGTTATTAGGACGCAGCAATTACAGCCCAGTGCCGCGATGATAATCCCGGTTTCTCCAAAGGTTGGAAAGGGAGCGAATGGCGTCGTGTCACCAAGAGTGCATCCACATCTGTGTTGACGCACTCGTGGTCGTTCTTGGGCTGGTTTGCCCTAGTTGCATTTCGAGTGTCTGTAGGTTGCATTTGCGTCTCTCCCCCTCCCATGGTCGCGTTTCTTGATTTCGAAAAGCGGATTGTTTTCTGTAGTTAGCGGATGTAGGACAGCAGTTGGACATTGGCGGTTTCAGGTATTGCCTGGTCATTCCCTACGGCCGTCCTTGTCACTCTCTATTACAAAGAGAAGTCTCAGAAGTCTCAGTCGACACGACCAGAATCGACTGAGGTATCTCGTATCTATGATAGCATCAGATAGTTATAGAATTCTGAACAGTCTCCCATAATGATGACGCTTCTGGATTTGTCAATGGAACATGTTGAGGTGTCTCACAAATTCAAATTAGAATCAACCTCAAACCCATCAACTCCAAATAATCACTGATTGTCCAGGGGAGGGAAACTGATCAGGAAACGCTAGCCCTTCCTTCATGGTGCCGAGTAGTGGTGGTCCGCAACAAATATAAGCCGATTGCAAGAAATGCATAGCACCAATTTAGCGAAGTACCACTAAAGTGATCAGTCGATTGCCATCATTGGCCAAAAAATTACTATGGAGATCTTCAGTCATTCTTCAGGTGAAGATATATTCTCAACCTCAAGAATCTCGAACATTCACTTTCAGGTCACAACATGAACACTACGGCCTAACCAAGGAGCCTAGTTATCCATTTTGAGTGAATAGCGATCACATGCAATTAACAGCTTTCGAGGCCGAAGTCTTTTCAATCGAGTACTTGAGACTGCCACATATGGAACGGACTTCTGTACGTCCGTCTAATGCTGTTAATGGTTGCGTGGTTCTAGTGGAGTGAAATGCACAGTTTGCCATTGGTCCCTGAAATACAATCATCACGGACTGCGTCAACCTATCACGCATGAGTTTATCGGTCCAGACACATTGCCAACAAGTAAACACACCGCATAGCAGCAAATTCCTGCGAGATATATAAGCGAGATCGGTGTTAAAATGTATCTGGTATCCGTGCTTATAGCATAAACACTTGCCAGTAATACCCCTGACATCCATCCTTGGGGAAGGTAGTTCGGAAGGTAAATGCTAAATAGATTACTGGGAAAAATACCACAAATAGTGGAAAAATATAGGGTGTAACGTAGAACATAAGGCTGTAATATCATACTTTGTAATGCTGGTGCCCCCAGTCTTACGCACGGACCCTTTAGTTTTACATTCTCGTTTCAATCAACACGTGATTACATAATCACCGTGTTGCACCGTATAAGTAGCCGGGAAGTTTTCAGGATCTTAGATCTTACCGTACGCTGCACTTGCTTGTATCTTGTTCTGCTCTGGACAATACACCGTGGTCCTGTCAACTTGTGTGACCGCCAGTGATCCCAATTGACGACGGGATTACATACTTTGACAAATGGAACATCCTCTGGGCCATCTACTGTATTCTTCTGAGGTTTGATTCAGCTCAGATTCATTCATTTGTATGATTTTACACATTTTTTGAATGACCATGTGTTTGATAAATGAATAAATACAAATATTCATTCTCTTGCGCCCTACATATCCTGAATAAATAGAATAATTACTCGACATATGAACTGTGCCCAATGACTTTTTGTGGCATCATAAACGCTTTTAACTGCACCCATAATATTCGACACACAATCCCCTTGCATTACTGTGCACCAAGGCCTTCAACTCTCCCTTCAGAGGCCCGCTGCAGAACGGACGGGGAGCTCTCCTTCACAATGCCCCCTCGAAATAAAATCTCCTGCGTAGTTTGCATCTCCAATGTCCTCAACCAAAGAATCTCCAATACTGCGTACGGCCCCTCGGAAGGTAGTGAGCCCGAGATTATTCGTCCTATTGATCACGTTACATGACGAGTTGAATTCTCGCAGATCGAGAAAGAAGCGATAAACAAGAATGGCGGATATACTGCAGTTGCCATTAAGACGCCAGGTGAAATACATGAGATAAATACTTGCCCGCCCTCCAAGTTTGAGGCGACGTTAGCAAATGGGGTCTGTATTCGATTTGGAATGAGTAGGTGTTATGGACTTCACAGAGGATAAAAGATATTCACGGAAACAAACTTAGAAGAAATGGAGTAGTATCAGCTAAAAGGGGGAAAGGAGCGGCAATTCCAAACCTTATTTGTAATTAGGATCTGTAAATTCCAGATGAAGATCACGCTGAGAAATTAAAATCAAAATTTTATCAATTGAAGTGACATTAATTTAGCACTGACGCAAATCGGAGAACACCTGCGATTGATATGGTCATATAAGAACACGTAGCCTCAAACGCCGAGATAAATTACCTTGCTGCACAAGTAGATAGGTTATAGATCGTTTCCGCAATCCTTTAATACCTCTTTGTAGCCTAATCGTGCCGATGGTGTGGAACAATGTGGTGAATAATATGAGCCCATCAAACGTAATGACAAGAGTGGATATTGCTGAGCCTATAACGATCATGTCAACTCGAGGTCTCCAGGCATATGCGACTTTTGTACTCCTGTTTAATGATTTTAATACAGTTGCGTAGTTTGAGCTAAGTGAAACGCACAGTTTGATAGTGGCCCCAGAAATACAGTCTTGATGGACTATGGCAAACTACCACACTCATGGGTATACCGATCCACACATTGTCAATAAGTAAACACACCACATGGCAGGAGACTTCTCCAAGATATGTAAACACTATTGGGGTTAAGATATATTTGTTAGCCCTGATTATAGCATAAACCCTTGCAAGTAATATCCCTGACATCCCTCTTGGTTGAGTTATTTGAGAAAGTAAATGATAAATAGATTAATCACCGTGTAAACTAAGCACCCCGACAGTGTTCATAACGGAAAGGGTGTGGAATAGTGCATTACATGCTCTATGGCTAATCAGTAAACAACTAACCTGAGGATGAAATATTACCACGCACTATCAACTGCTGTAAGTCAAGGGACATTTTCAGGCCCATCCCATCACGCACCTCTAACGGTTCATCTGCTAAACCAATGGGGAGAGCAAATATCAACTCAAGTAAGTACGAATATCGGGCGATGATGTACAGCACAGATGCTAGTCTGATCCTACTCTTCCATACGAAGTGGATTTCGGCTGGAAGAGTCAAGAATGTATCATAACTAAGCAAACCTGAGATGTCCGTCTATATAGTGTGGTAAACAACTGCGACTTTGTGTAGACAGACCTAGTGTTGCGAAATAGGTGTAAGTCCAGAGCTTACTGGAAACCTACGTCAGTGTTGTGTGTGATGAAATGGCATAAAGGTAGTTACACTACAGTTGCTGCTTGAATTTCTGCCACGGATGCCAGGTGAGATTTGGGCAAGTACCAGTGCTGGGTACTCTTAGCTGCTCAAGAAATCAGATTATTAGCATTCTCGGTGCAGTATGTGACATTATATTCAGTTTGCTAATATATATTAGTTGCAAATACTCACATTGCAGGCGCTCGGTGAGAAGAGAGTCTGAGCGGTCTGTCGCTTTGGCACATAGTAACCTACGCAATTATGAATTCGACACAGGTTCGCAGCTACCAGCTCCATCAGAACCTTGATGAGAGTACTCATTTGAGTGCCAAGGAGTTCCATCATATAGCAAATTACCATCACTTCATCATTACATAGTAAGCTGCCATCTTATAATTCACACCTCGTTCCGCGATCCAGCAGCAAGGAAGCACAGGTCCGTCATCTTCAAACGACAAAGTCTCATCAAAACCTCTGGAAAACCTCCCCAGTAAACTCGATAATGATTCAAGTGCCGTATCCGACGAGACAAATCCCATCTAAAGCGCGTGGAATTAGTGTCATCCCTCGTATCAAGGCTAACGCGGATATTCAGGCTGCAACGCAGGCGCAGCAAAAACGAAATCTGTCACTGTTACATAGGTTTAACGGATGATGGTAGTGACCTTTCTGATGTGCCGAAGATGGATAGTCCTGAGTCCGATGAGTCGGGTTTGGAACTTGAGTTGCATACTATTGTGAAAGACGCTTAGGTGGGTTTTCCTGTTCATCTTTGAGAAACAAAAAGCGCGCCGATCTAACGAACATGTGCGACACAGAGCAATAAGTGAAGCCAGAAACCTGATGAGAGGAGACGACTTACTTGACTGCCGAACAACTTCCATCTGATAACGAATTGCCATCACTTCATGCTTACGCTGCCATGTTCTACGTTCTATCATCAAGTTCCATCTACTATCTTCCATCTGTGGCAAATCAGTGTATCCATACAGGAATCATTACACATGCTGATGCCACATGTTTTTGCTGGACCGACTTGGCACATATTTGTGGAGTAGAGTTGTAACCGTGGTAAAGCGCCTGTACTACAATGAAAGTCGGCAAGTTTGATATCGCACGATCGAGAACTTTTGGCAAGAAACTAATTTCACATTTGGATTCAGCTGGAGTCAAAACGCGTTGCGATGCGGTATATAAATGTAATTTTAAGAAAAATAATCCCCGTATCACGTGACACAAAATTTTTATTTATTTTTTAATACATTTATATACCGCATCGCATAACGAAGATAAATAGCAGTTGGGGAGAGAACTACCCTAACGGTCGTTAATAACAATCTTTCTTCAAAGTCAAAGTCTTCTCAATCAAAGGGACCGACACGTGAGATGGGGAGTAGTAGACTGTTCGCGGATCGCAAGTCTTCAACAGCAGTCTTCTCTACGTCGTCATCTTCGTTATATTCAAAAAGCCTGATATTAGAAGCCACACGACCGTCCGCCGCGCTTTTCCAGCGATCCCCTATTCCTCCAAACAACGCATCCAAACCGACCACGATGACATCCACCCTCTTCACAATGATCAATAAAAAACGCAACAGCAGCTCCTCACCATCATATACTCTGGAGAATCCCACAGTGACGTTGTACCATTTCGAAACATTCGCGTCTCAGCTTTTAGAAGAAGTGAACAGTTCGAATCGTCCGTATCACGCTCATTCTCACAGATCGCCGCGGGCTTTCGGACATCCACGTCCCCCGCACCCACCCCTCTTTCCCAATTCCAGAATTCACAAGGTCCGTTAAAGTCAACCCGATCAAAATTTGGTGCGGTCGTTCCAACACCGTCAGAACCATCTTCCCAGTTACCGAAGAAGGCTGCAAGTACTAAGCGTCACGGCCCTTTACCACCTACACGCGCCCGACTTCGTCCTGCAGAGGCAAAACGTGCGGTGTATGCTCCTGATTATGACGCCGATGATGAAAAGATCCTATCGGCGCGAATAGAGCCTCGCCATGCCATGCCCAGATGCCAATGTGTTCTTGGATAATGGCATGGACGTAGACACAGAATTTACCCCTCGTTCCACGATCCAGAAGTAGGGAAGCACAGGTCCATCATCTTCAAATGACAATGTCTCATCCAGACCTTTGGAAATCCTCCCTAGCCAAGACAAGTGGAATTGCTTATTAACCTCGATAATGATTCAAGTGCCACACCCGACGAGACAAATCCCCTGCCAGCAGCCTCTGCACAGCCGTCCCCATGTACAGCGCGTGCAATTATTATCATTGCTGGTATCAAGGCTAACGCCGAGATTCAGGGTGCAACGCAGGCGCAGCAGGAATGAAATTGTCACTGTTAGGTTTAACGGATGATGGTAGTGACTTTTCTGGTGTGCCGAAAATGGAAAGTCCTGAGTCGGATACCATTCTCAAAGGGTTAAACGCTAGGTGAGTTTTTCTGTTCATCTTTAATAAACAAAAAGCGTACCGATCTAACGAGCATATACTACACTGACTGTTATCTCCCACATCCCCCCATACCAGCACATCCAATGAAGTAAATACACGACGGTCCATGCGCCATCACCCCAACCGAGGTGTGAAAGTAGAATTATTCCGTGACGACTTCCCCGGCCCATCCCTACCTAGAATCGCATTCAAACCCCATCCCAAAAGCAACGTTGCATTCCCGCTAGACATGTTCCTCGCAGACAATCGTCGCAGAGAAGCCCGCAAGGCCGGTGTCGAAGGAAAATGCGATACAGTGGCATGGACGGCTGAGGCGTCAGGCACGGATGGGTCGGATATTTCACTTCTGCGGAGAAAAAGTGTGGAGATGATAGAATGCATGCAAGCTCGATGTTTCTCTTTGAACCGCCCTTTAAATTCTTGGCAAGTCTATTCCTCTTTTCTGAATGCTTCTTTAAATCCTTGGAAAGCCCACACCCGCCGCTCCTCTCTGAATGTTCTTTTAAATTCTTGGTAAGCTCATAGCTCCTCTCTGAACTATCCTTTATTTTCTCGGCAAGCTCGTTCCTTCCTGAGTTGAGCACAACATCTAGGTAATAGTGTGGTGTACCCTGATGAGGAGTCCCGAGATGAATGATACCTTTAGTGACATCATAAATTTGCTGGAAATGGTTGAGATGGGCCTGTCAAAAATATTAGCGCTATGATGTGCGATGGGATCGAGATAGCTTTTAGGAATCTCAGTATGATCCCTCCAACAGTATGTGCCGTGAAAATGATAGGTCAGTTCTATTTATTGGGTAACTCAGTACCAATAAAAAAACATGCAAGATCATGATCGCTCACTTCCTTACCAATTCTTGCAAGTGCGAGTTTTGATAATAAGCCTTTGCTGTGACCACTAGGTCTCAGAAAACTGATTCCTGTGGTCAGTATAACTGTCGTAGCCAAAACTCAAGATCCTCCCCTGCCCTATCATAAGGCAAAACATTGCGCAGCCATATTCTGCCCTTGTGTGACAAGATTTTACTGGATGTCCATCTACGCTGTGGATGTAAATGATGCTACCGTCAGAAGTTATAACCATTTCAAATGGTGAACCGAGGTATTGCTATACACACTCGATATTTGATTGGTTAGGATTGGTTATCGTTAGAATGCCGAAATCTTTCAGATGAGATGTATTTGTAGTCATAGCGGGAGTTGGGCTAAAGGTGGTTCCAAAGAAAATTTATGTCTCAAGGAAAATAACATATCGAGGGTGGTGATTGGTGGCGGGAGGGGAAGATTGACTTTCCAGATATATGCGCTCATGTAGAGTATCAGCTCCAAGAGATGAGAACTCCCTCGAGTCCAGATTTTAGATTCATCTTACTGTGACTCGTGCAGTACAGCCTTTGTGCACCATGACTTGGGCATTATATCAGATAATGGGATTCACAATAATGAAGAAGTAAGTTTTGATTGCTTATCCTGAAATTGCAAAACCATTGTGTCCTGTGCCCGCGCATCACAATTCTGACATTTCGGACTCTATGGGATTACATGTGGCATCGACCACGTGACTGCATATCAAGAGTCAGGAGTGGCAATGCCAAAGCAGTTGCGGTTGCGGTTGCAGGTGTAGGTGTAGTGGAGATGTTGGTGTCAATGAAAATGATGAAATGTTCCACACACCGCCACAGTTGTTGCAGTATAAATGGAGGAGTGTAGGCCCATATGAGATGGGTATATGCATTCTGGAGAGACACCAGATTTGAACATTTGTGTTGGTGGTATTCAATGGTGGGGTCAACGCTGTTACAGAGTGAGTTTTCATTTTGGTGTTCTAATAAATGGCATGGGCTCATCACTCAGTGTACTCAGCATCTGTACATTCCCATCCCCTAACTGCAAAATCCCTCCCTCCCATCAACCTCGGACTCTTCGCAACTTGTTTAGTGACATACTGTGATGGACAGTGACAGTGGTGGGTGGTGGAAGTGGCAGTGGTGGCAATGATAGCAGGGATAATTGTGATGGGTGGTGATGGATGATGGTGGTGGTGGTTGGTGGTGGAATAAGAGCGCGTAGAAGTGCCCTGCTTTGCAGTGTATTAGTGGATGGAATTCAATGTATTTAATATTTTAATGAATTGGTTTGAAGAGTGATATGAGCTAGAATTATGTGCAAAAATACACAAAAATTGACACTGGTCCTACTTAGATTCAGTGTCTTAAATGCATCATCCAACAACCACTCAACGGCTTTAAATCACGGTTTGAACACTGCTACAATGTGTTTCTCACCCTTATATGAAGTGCCTAGAGTGCTTCATTGAAGTGGACACTTCTTACAGTGTGGAACATCGTTGGACTTCATGAAACAAGTTGAAACTGCTGCCCCTTGACAGATCCTAGCAGTAGCGGCGCTGGCTGGCACCAAATATACTACTCGATTGCAAGAATGTATAGTATCAATTTAGCCTAGTAGTACTACAGTGATAAGTCGATTGGGAATCCACGGTTAAAGAATTACTATTGAAATCACGACAGCTTCAGTCATTTCCTGCGGTGATTTACTGTGCGGCAAGGCCTTCAAGTCTCCCACCAGAGGTTTCCTCACACCCCTCTGCGGAATGGACGGGGATTTCTCCTTCACAGCGTCCCCGCGAAATAAAATCTCCTATGTAATTATCTCCAATGTCCTCAATCAAAGATAACCCGATACCGCGTACGGTCACCCGGAAGGTAGTGAGCACAATGTTGTTCGTCATATTAATCGTGTTACATGATGAGTTTAATTCTCGCAGATCGAGAAAGAAGCGGCAAATGAGAAGGATGGATATGCTGCACTTGGGATTAAGACGTTGGGCGAAGTGTATGCGATAAACACTTGCCAGCTTTCGAAGTTTGCGCCCAAGTCTCTAAATGTGGCTGATGTTGGGATGTGAGATGAGTACATGGTATAGAATTCTGAGGGGATAAAAGATATTCACTGAGACAAACTTAAAAACCTGTGATAGTGTCAGTGAAAAAGGGAAAAAACGGTGATAATCCCAAACCTTATTCGTAATTAGGAGCTGTAAATTCCATATGAAAATTATGCTGGCAAATAAAAATCAACATTTCATCAACTGAAGTCACGTTAATTTAACACTAACGCAAATTGGAGAACACCTGCAATTAATATCATGAGGGTCATAAGAACATGTAACCGCAAACCCCGAGGTAAATTACCTTGTTGTACAAATATATAGGTTATAGATCGCTTCCGCAATGCTCTAATACCTCTTTGTAGCCAAATCGTGTCAATGGTGTGAAACAACGTGGTGAATAAGATGAGCCCGTCAAACGTAAATGGAAGAGCGGTTGTTGCTGACTCTATAACGATCATGTTAACTCGAGGTCTCCAGGTATATGCAATCGACTTTTGTACCCCTGTTTAATGATGTTAGTTAATACACAATCGCGTGGATCTCCCTGAGTAAAACGAACAGTCTGATGCTGGACCAAGAAATGAATCTTCATAGGCTAAGATAAGCTATGACACTCATGGGCATACCCGTCCACATATTGCCAATAGGTAAACATACCACACGGCAGGAGACTTCTCCAAGATATGTGAACAAAATTGGAGTTAAGAGGTATTTGTTATCCTTGCTTATCGCGTAAACCCTTGTAAGTAACACCCCTGGCATCCATCTTGGTTGAGTTATTTGAGAAAGTAAATGCTAAATGGATTAATCACAGTCTCCACTAAGCGCCGCTACAACTCCCAGAACAGCCGAGGTGCGGAAAAGTCCATGACATGCCCCATGGATAATCAGTAAACAACTAACCTGAGGGCCCAAACGGCACCACACACTATAAACTACTGTAAGTTAAGGGTCATTTTAAGGCCTATCCCACCACACACCTTTAATGGTACATCTGCTGAATTTAGGTTAATGGCGGCAGAAAGTGCAAACTTGAATAGGTGTGAATATCGGGCGATGATGTACAGCACAGATGCTAGTCTGATCCTACTCTTCCATACGAACTCGATTTCCGCTGGAAGAGTCAAGATTGAATCACAACTAAACCAAACTGAGATGCCCGTCTATATAGTGTGGCAAACAACTGCGACTTCGTGTAGACAGACCTAGTGTTGCCAAATCGGTGTAAGTCCAAATCTTACTGGAAACCTACGGTCAGTGTTGCATGCGGAATCATGGCCCGAGGTAGTTACTTTAGAATTGCTGCTTGAATGTTTGCCGCGGATGCCATGTGAGATTTTGGCAAGTAGCAGTGCTGGGTCACTCTTAGCTGTCCAAGGAACTGAATTAATAGCATTCTCGGTGCATTATATGTAGTAAGATCGTAGGCTCTCAAGGAGAAGCAACTATAGCGAGTCTGTGGTTTTAGAACACAATAACTTACGCAATTATGAATTGGCTGGCAACTACCAGATACTAGCCAGAAACTTGATGAGAGTACTTATTCGAGTGCCAATTGTTAAGTAGAAGACAATAATTCGGAAGGTAGAGTCTGTTTGCGAAGCTCAGTGAGTGAGTGAGTAAACTTCACTATATATTATAGTACCTGTTTGCGAAGCTACAAGATATTTAATAAGTAATAGAATAAATAATAAATTCGATCGGGGCAGACAATCCGTTTTTAATGCTGTTGAATAGGTGTTTAGATGATAAAGGTATGTAGATTCGTGGTTGATGTTAAAATATTTTTATAAGCTCGTTGTATTTTATCAGAAAGCATCTACTTTATTTGACTCTGGAGTTATCTTGAGTATCTCATCATCAACTCGGCTGTTGAATGGCTCTGCATGTCAGGTATACAACTTACCTATTTCATAACATGCGAAGGCTGACGTCTTTGACAGCTTTATCTGCCTCGGAGTCCAGTATCAACTATCCTCCGAATCCCCTTCTACGAGGCTGGATCTTGGACGTTCCATTTTCTGTTACGTTGCCATTTTCTGTCACGTTGCCATTTTGGCTTGTCTAATGACGACTCGAATTTCCTCAATATTTCGTCACTCCTCTTCAACACTCTCCTTAGTGTCGACGACACTGGCAATTTTTCCTGGCTAGAGTCACCGTCTATAAATTGAAGATACTAATAGACAGACGCATGTTAAGGTTTCACATACCAAGCTCGATTTTCGTTCGGCGGTGGCTTCGTAAAATTACTCTACGCTAATCTTTTGCTGGTCAAGGATAAAAACCTCTTGCGCAAATAGCGGCTACAACCACCCCGAACTCCCATCGAAAATCTTGGTAACCTTGTCGTTTCTCCTTAAATGCTTCTCTAGATCATTGATGAGCTGTGCGTTCCTCTTTAAATGCTGCTCTAGATTCTTCCCAAGCTCGTTCCTCCCTGAGTGCTCCGCTAAATGTTTTGTGAGGTTGGTGTCTTCTCTGAATGCTTCCTCAAAATTTGGGCAAGCTTGAGGCTTCTTTCTGAACACTTCTAATATCTTGGCAAGCTCGACGTTTCTCTTTGAATGGCCCTTCAAATTCTTGGCAACGCCGTCCTTCCTGTCTGAATGCTCCTCTAGATTCTTGGTAGGTCCACCGCTCTTATCTGAATACTTCTTTAAATCCTTGGCAAACCTACACCCGCCGCTCCTCTCTGAATGGTCCTTCAAATTATTGGCAAACTCATAGCTCCTCTCTGAATGGTCCTTCAAATTCTTGGCAAACTCATAGCTCCTCTCTGAATGTTCCTTTATTTTTTTTTTTGGCAAGCTCGTTACCAGTAAGTCGTCAGTACATGTATTCTATTACCAATTCTGACATTTCGGACTCTATGTTATTCCATGTGGCATCTAGCATGTGACTGCATGTCGGAAGTGGCATTGCCGAAGCAGTTGCGGTTGTGGTTGCAGGTGTTGGTGTGGTAGGGAGGTTGTTGAGGTCAATGAAGATAATGAAGTGTTCCAAATCGTCACAGTTGGAGTATAAATGGGGGAATGATCGGGAGACACCAGATGTGGATATTTGTGTTGGTGGTATTGAATGGTGGGGCAAATGCTATTACATAGTGAATTTTCATTCTCATTTTGATTTTGGGGTTATAATTAATGACATAGTCTAGCATCGTCTCATCACTCGGTGTGCTCAGCATAATTACATTCCCATGGCCTAACTGCATAATCCCACCCTCCCAACAACCTCTGACTGCTCAGACCTTGTTTACTGGCGTATGGTGGTGGATGGTGACAATGGTAGATGGTGGCAGCGGTGGATGCCGGTGAAGGTGGCAGTGGGAGTAGTGGCAATGAAGACAGCAATAATGGTGATGGGGGTGATGTATAATGGTAGTGGTTGGTGGTGGAATAAGAGCATGGCAGAAATGCTCAGTGACCTCCTTTGCAATGTATTAGTGGAAAGTATTTAGTGTGTTTAGTATTTTAATGAATTGGTTTGAAGAGTAATATGTACTGAAATCAAGCGCAAAAATACGCTAAAAGCAACATCTGTCTTACTTAGATTCAATGCCTTAAATGCACCATCCAACAACCGCTTAACGGCTTTAATCAATATTTGAACACTGTTACAAAGTGACCTTCGATGAAGTGCTTAAAGTGCTTCATTTAAGTTCACTGACTTCCTACAGCGTGGAACATCATTGGACTTCATGAAACAAGTCGAAACTGCTGTCGCTTGACGTAGTGGCGCCGGCACCAAATATATTTGCGGATTGCAAGAATGCATAGCATCAATTTAGCCTAGTAAGTACTACTGCAGTGATCAACCGATTGGCATTGTCGGTTAAAGAATTACTATTGAAATCACAAAAGCTTCAGTCATTTCCTCGGGTGTTGTGCTGTGAACATTATCCCGGCAGAGCTCAACCTCAAGAACCTCGAATATTCACGTTGAGACGTCCAATCTTCATAGAGACGTGAATTCTCCCGCCTAAGGAAGGAGTCTAGTCATCCATTCTGAGTGTACAGATCATATGCAGTGAATAGCTTTCGAGGCCGAAGTTTCCTTACAGTCAGATACAACTATTATATTGGCCCTCTATAATTAATGTGATGCGAATGGGATGCAATGGTACTACATTAAATGACTGATATACACCCTCTGGATAGCCTACTGTCTTCTTCCCAAGTCTGGCTAGGTTCAGATTGATTTATGTGTATGATTCCACACAATTTTGAGTGAGCGGGTGCTCTATAAATAAATAAATACAAATATTCTTGGGGCTCTACTAATATCCTGAATACATCTATGGAAAAATGAGTTGAGATGTGAACTGTATCCAACGATTTCTGGGGGCTTTTATTTTACTTCATCAAGTGTCATAAATATTTTTAATTGCATGGTCACTGATAATTTTCAGCAGATACCCCCCTTACATTACTGTGCAGCAAGGCCTTCAAGCCTCCCACCAGAGGTTTCTACACACCCCTCTGCGGAATGGACGGGGCTTCCTCCTTCATAATGTCCCCTCGAAATGAAACCTCCTATATAATTATCTCCGACGTCCTCAATGAAAGAATGTCCAATACTGCGTACGGCCCCTCGGAAGGTAGTGAGCCCTGGATTATTCGTCGTATTGATCACGTTACATGACGAGTTGAATTCTCGCAGATAGAGAAAGAAGCGACAAACGAGAATGGTGGATATGCTGCAGTTGCCCTTAAGACGTCAGTTGAAATACATGAGATAAATACTTGCCAGACCTCCAAGTTTGTGGCGAAGTTGGCAAATGAGGTCTGTATTCGATTGAGAATGAGTAGGTGTTATGGATTTCACAGAGGATAAAAGATATTCACGGAAACAAACTTAGAAGAAATGTAGCAGTATCAGCTAAAAGGGGGAAAGGAGCGGCAATCCCAAACCTTATTTGTGATTAGGCCCTGTAAACCCCAGATGAAAATTACGCTGAGAAATCAAACTCAAAAATTTATCAACTGAAGTCACGTTAATTTAGCACTGACGCAAATCGGAGAACACCTGCGATTGATATGGTCATATAAGAACACGTAGACTCAAACGCCGAGATAAATTACCTTGCTGCATAAGTAGATAGGTTATAGATTGTTCCCTCGATTCTTTAATACCTCTTTGCAGCCTAATCGTGTCGATGGTGTGGAACAATGTGGTGAATAATATGAGCCCATCGAACGTGATTGTAAGAGCGCTTGTTGCTGAGTCTATAATGATCATGTCAACTCGAGGTCTCCAGGTATATGCAATCAACTTCTGTACCCCTGTTTAATGATGTGAATTAATACACAATCGCGTGGATCTACCTAAGTAAAACGAACAGTTTGATGTTGTTCCCAGAAATACAGTCTTCACGGACTATGAGAAGCTATCACACTGATGGGTATACCAGTCCACACATTGGCAGTAATTAAACACACCACACGGCAGGAGACTTCTCCAATATATGTGAACAAGATTGGAGTTAAGAGATATTTGTTATCCCTGCTTATAGCGTAAACCCTTGCGAGTAATACCCCTGACATCCCTCTTGGTTGAGTTATTTGAGAAAGTAAATGATAAATAAATTAATCACCGTGTACACTAAGTGCCGCGACAGTTTCCAGAACATAAAAGGTGTGTAATAGTGCATTACATGCTCTATGGCTAATCAGTAAACAACTAACCTGAGGCTCAATTGGGACCACACAATATCAACTTGCGGTAAGTCAAGGAACATTTTCAGGCCCATCCCATCACGCACCTCTAACGGTCCATCTACTACACGAATGGGGACAGAAAATATGAACGTAAGTAGGAACGAATATCGGGCGATGATGTACAGCACAGATGCTAGTCTGATCCTACTCTTCCATACGAACTGGATTTCCGCCGGAAGAGTCAAGAATGTATCATAACTAAGCAAAGCTGAGATGCCCGTCTATATAGTGTGGTAAACAGCGGCGACGTTGTGTAGACAGACCTAGTCCTGCGAAATCGGTGTAAGTCTGGAGCTTACTGGAAACCCACATCAGTGTTGTGTGTGATGAAATGGCATAAAGGTAGTTACTGTACAGTTTCTGCTTGAATTTCTGCCACGGATGCCATGTGAGATTTGGACACGTACCAGTGCTGGGTCGCTCTTAGCTGCTCAAGAAATTAGATTATTAGCATTCTCGGTGCAGTATATGTAGTATGATCGCAGGCGCTCAATGAGAAGCAACTCTAGCCAGCTTGCGGCTTTAGATCATAATAACTTACGCAATTATGAATTCATCTTCCATCTTCCATCTTTTATCTACTGTGTTCCATGCATGGCAAATCAGTATGATCATTTGCCATGTGCATGTACTGGGCACATCGTTGTGGAATAGAGTTGTAACTGCGGTAAAGCGATCTTGTACTAAGTATGTAGCCGTATACCACTCTGCAGATGCGTTACACCCACACCTTTTTCGTCTTCTTGTTCCTCCTCGTCACTGTTCTCATCTACTCATCATCAACAGTCGTTCCGGAACCTGGGAAGAACAAATCTTTCTTAACATTTTTAATGTGCCACCTTTTTCGCCACTCTTATAATGTTCTCTCGGGCAGACCTCTTGCAGCACGTCTCACGTGTACGAATGAAAAATCCTCTGGACCATCTACTGTATTCTTGTGAGGTTTGACTCGGAGAGTAATTTATTTGTATGATTTTAGGCGTTTTTTGGTGACCACGTATTTGACAAATAATGAAACATAAATATTCATATTAAGACTGGCAGTTTGATACAACTATTATATTTGCCCTCTATAATTACTGTGATGCGAATGGGATGCAATGGTACTACATGCAACGACTGATTTGCACCCTCTGGACCGTCTACTGTATTCTCCTCAGGTCTGACTAGGTTCAGATTGTTTTGCGCTGCTGTACAGAAAGGCCGTTAATCCTCTATTAGAGGTCAAAATTTCCCAGAAGATTTGGAGTGAGGAGCGCTTGCTGTTATCAGAGGTAACGTCAAGGTGGGATAATCACATTACTTGCAGATCATACGTTTTATGATTGCAGGAAGGAAAGCGGAGTCAAAACGCGTCTCATGTAGATTCACTTGACACTGACCGACCCAAGTACCGTGACCTAAAATCTTGTACCGAAGGGAATGTGTTCAAACCTAAATAATATGCCCAACGATGACATCCACCTCTCTTCACAATGATCAATAAATAACGCAACAGCAGCTTGACACCATCATATGTTCCGAGGAATTCGATGACGACGTTGTACCATTTCCAAACCTTCACGTCTCACCTTTTAGAAGAAGCGAACAGTTTGAATTGTCCGTATCGCACTCGTTCTCACAACTGGCCGTGGGCTTTCGGGCATCCACGTCCGCACCCATCCCTCTTGCCCAACTCCAGAATTTTCAAGGTCCTGTAAAGTCAACCCAATCAAAAATTGGTGCGGTCGTTGCAATACTGTCAGAACCATCTTCACAGTTACCGAAGAAGGCTGCAAGTACTAAGCGTCACGGCCCTTCACCACCTAAACGCGCCCGACTTCGTCCTGCAGAGGCGAAACGTGCGGCTTATGCTCTGGATTGTGACGCCGACGATGAAAATATCCTATCGGCGTGAATAGAGCCTCGCCATGCCATGCCGACCCCGATCCAGATGCCAATGTGTTGTTGGATGATGGCATGGACGTAGACACATAATTCACACCTCGCTCCGCGATCCAGCAGCAAGGAAGCACAGGTCCATCATCTTCAAACGACAAAGTCTCATCAAAACCTCTGTAAATCCTCCCCAGTAAACTCGATAATGATTCAAGTGCCGTATCCGACGAGACAAATCCCATCTAGAGCGCGTGCATTTAGTATCATCCCTCGTATCAAGGCTAACGCGGAGATTCAGGCTGCAACGCAGGCGCAGCAGGAATGAAATCTGTCACTGTTAGGTTAAATGGATGATGGCAGTGACCTTTTTGACGTGCCGAAGATGGATGCTCCTGAATCATATGAGTAGGGTTTGGAACTTGAGTTGGATACCATTGTGCAAGTGTTAGACGCGGGGTGGGTTTTCCTGTTCATCTTTACCAAACAAAAAGCGTGCCGATCTAACGAACATGTGCTACACAGAGCAATCAGTGAAGCCAGAAACCTGATGAGAGGAGAGGACTTACTTGACTGCCAAACAACTTCCATCTGATAACGAATTGCCATCACTTCATGCTTACGCTGCCATGTTCTATGTTCTATCATCAAGTTCCATCTACTATCTTTCATCTGTGGTAAATCAGTGTATTCATACAGGAATCATCACAGATGCTGATGCCACCTGTTTCTGCTGGACCGACTTGGCACATTGGTGGAGTAGAGTTGTAACCGTGGTAAAGCGCCTGTACTACAGTTGCGGACAATCAAAGTCGGCAAGTTTGATATCTCACGATCGAGAACTTTTGGCAAGAAACTAATTTCAGATTTGGATTCAGATGGAGTCAAAACGCGTTGCGATGCGGTATATAAATGTAATTTTAAGACAAATAACCCACCTTATCACGTGACACAGTGTCCTGTAAGTACCATAAACTAAAATCTTTTCCCAAAAGGCATATATTCAACCTTACTAATATACCCAAGTTAATAACAATCTTTCTTCAAAGTCAAAGTCTTCTCAATCAAAGGGAGCGACACGTGAGATGCTAGTCATTTATATACGCCTTTAGAAGAGGCGGTCTGCGGAGGCGTTGCACCGGCTTTCCGGCCATCTCCTTTTCGTCTTCTTGGGGTTCCTCGTGACTGTTCTCTTCACCATCAGCAGTCGTGGGAAGAACAATTAACATTTTGACCGTGCAGCCTTTTTTCCGCCACTCTTATAATCTTCTCTAAAATCGAATTCTTTATGTTCGGAACTTACATCTCAAGATGACTGAAAACACTCGGTCAGTGTTACGTAGGCAACAAACGATGTAAGATGCTTAGTTTCGCTGCCGTTGCTTCTTCAATAACTGCTCTTTGAAGCATTCAAACCCAAACCAAAAGCAATGTCGCATGCCCGCTAGACACGCTCCTCAAAAGGCAATCGCCGCGAAGAAGCCCGCAAGGCCTGTGTTGAAGGAAAACGCGATACAAGGGCGTGGGCAGCTAAGGCGTCAGGCTCGGATGAGTCGGATATTTCAATTCTGCGGAGAGGAAGCGTGGAGATAATAGAATGCGTCCTCGGAGAACCTTCTCGAGCACGTCTGGAGATAAGAGTGAGGAGCCGTTAATGGATGACGAAGCCAGGTTGGGCAAGGAGGATGCTGAGGCTGTTGGGATGATCTTGGAGGCGGACAGGAGAAAGGAGGATGTCGTTGAGGTGGTGATGGAGAATGGCTTTACGTTTTAAGTGCGATTGAGAGGGAGATGGTATGTTGTATACTTTTTTTTCTCTTGATGTTGGGATGTGATGATTGTTTTGGTAACAGGTTGATAACTATCTGATTGAATTCCTCCAAATGAAATCCATCGGGAAGGACAATCCGTTTTTTATGCTGTTGAATAAGTTCTTAGACGACAAAGGTGTTGTAGATCCGCGGTTGATGTTAAAATATCTTTATAAAGAGATAAATTCTCAGAAGGCATCGGGTCTAATTGACTTTGGAGTGGTGTTCCGCATCCCACCATCAACTCTGCTATTGAAATGGCTCTGCATGTAAGGTATACAACTTACTTATTTCATAACATGCGATGAGTCCAGTATCAACTATCCTCCAAATCCCGCTGGATCCTGCACGTTCGATTTTCTGTCACGTTACCTTTTTGGCTTGTCTAATGACGACTCGAATTTTGTCAGCATTTCGTGGCTCCTCTTCAACACTCTCCTTAGTGTCGACGACACTGGCAATTCTTCCTGGCTAGAGACACCGTCTATAAATTGAAGATGCTGGCAGACTGATGCATGTCAAGGCGTCACCTACCAAGCTCGATTTTCCTTCGGCGGTGGCTTCGTAAAATTACTCTACGCTGATCTTTTGCTGGTCAAGGATGGAAAGCTCTTGCGCAAATAACCGCTGCAACCACCCCGAACTCCCATCGAAAATCTTGGTAAGCTTGTCGTTCCTCCCTAAATGCTTCTCTAGATCATTGGCGAGTTGTGCGTTCCTCTTTGACTGCTGCTCTAAATACTTCGTAAGCTCGTTCCTCCCTGAGTGCTCATTTAAATTCTTTGCAAAGTCGGTGTTCTTCTCTGAATACTCCCTCAAATTTTGGGCAAGCTTGATACTTCTTTCTGAATGCCTCCTTAATATCTGGGCAAGCTCGACGCTTCTCTTTGAATGGTGTTTTAAATTCTTCGCAACGCCGTCCTTCCCGTCTGAATGGCACTCTAGATTCTTGGGAGGTCCACCGCTCTTTTCACAAAGCCCACACCCGCCGCTCCTCTCTGAACGTTCCTTTATTTTTTCGGCAAGCTCGTTACCAGTAAGTCGTCGGTACATGTATTCTATTAAAAATTCTGCAATTTCGGACTCTATGGTATTCTATGTGGCATGACTGCATATCGGCAGTGGCCTTGCCGAAGCAGTTGCCGTTGTGGTTGCAGGTGCATGTGGTAGGATGTTGTTGGGGTCAATAAAGATCATGAGGTGTTCCACATCGTCACAGTTGTTGGAGTATAAATGGGCAATGTGGACCAATATGTGGTGGGTATATGCTTCTAGGGAAACATCAGACGTGGATATTTGTGTTGGTGGTATTGAATGGTGGGGTAAATGCTATTACGTAGTGAATTTTCATTCTCATTTTGATTTTGGTGTTATAATTAATGGCATAGTCTAGCATCATCTCATCACTCGGTGTGCTCAGCATAATTACATTCCCATGGCCTAACTGCATAATCCCACCCTCCCAACAACCTCTGACTGCTCAGATCGTGTTTACTGGCATATGGTGGTGGTGGGTGACAATGGTAGATGGTGGCAGCGGTGGATGCCGGTGAAGGTGAATGATGACAGCGATAATGGTGATGGATGGTGATATATTAGTGGTTGGTGGTGGAATAAGAGCATGGTAGAAATGCTCAGTGAATGCAATGTATTAGTGGAAAGTATTCAGTGTGATTAGTATTTTAACGAATTGGTTTGAAGAGTAATATGAATTGAAATCAAGTGCAAAAATACGCAAAAAGTGACATCTGCCCTACTTAGATTCAATGCCTTAAATGCATCATCCAACAACCGCTTAAAGGCTTTAAATCAAAGTTTGAACACTGTTACAAAGTGACCTTCGATGAAGTGCTTAGAGTGCTTCATTTAAGTTCACTGACTTGCTACAGCGTGAAACATCGTTGGACTTCATGAAACACGTTGAAACTGCTGTCGCTTGACGGACCCCTGTACGGCGCCGGTGCCAAATATATTAGCGGATTTCAAGAATGCATAGCATCGATTTAGCCTAGTATTACTGCAGTGATCAATCGACTGGCATTGTCGGTTAAAAAATTACTATTGAAATCACATAACCTTCAGTCATTTCCTCGGGTGGTGTGCTGTGAACATTATCCCGGCAGAGCTCAACCTCAAGAACCTCGAATATTTACGTTGAGACGTCCAATCTTCGTAGAGATGCGAATACCCGCGCCTAAGGAAGGAGTCTAGTCATCCATTCTGAGAGTACAGATCATATGCAGTGAATAGCTTTCGAGGCCGAAGTTTCCTTTCAGTCTGATACAACTATTATATTTTCCCTCTATAATTAATGTGATGCAAATGGGATGCAATGGTACTACGTGTAATGATTGATATATACCCTCTGGATAGCCTACTGTATTTTTCGCGAGTCTGGCTAGCTTCAGATTGATTTATGTGTATGATTCCACACAATTTTGAGTGAGCGGGTGCTTTATAAATAAATAAATACAAATATTCTTGCGGCTCTACTAATATCCTGAATACATCTATAGAAAAAGAGTTGAGATGTGAACTGTATCCAACGATTTCTGGGCTCTTTTATTTTACTTCATAAAGTGTCGTAAATATTTTTAATTGCATGGTCACTAATAATATTCAGCAGATAACCCCCTTACATTGCTGTGCAGCAAGGCCTTCAAGCCTCCCACCAGAGGTTTCTTCACGCCCCTCTGTGGAATGGACGGGGCGTCCTCCTTCATAATGTCCCCTCGAAATGTAATCTCCTATATAATTATCTCCGACGTCCTCAATGAAAGAATGTCCAATACTGCGTACGGCGCCTCGGAAGGTAGTGAGCCTGAGATTACTGGTCGTATTGATCACGTTACATGACGAGTTGAATTCTCGCAGATCGAGAAAGAAGCGGCAAACGAGAAGGGTGGATATGCTGCAGTTGCCATTAAGACGTCAGGCGAAATGCATGAGATAAATACTTGCCAGGCCCCCCAGCTTAGTGAGACGTTGACAAATGAGGTCTGTTCGATTTGGAATGAGTAGGTGTTAAGGAATTCACAGAGGATAAAAGATATTCACGGAAGCAAACTTAGAAGAAATGTAGTATCAGCTAAAGCCTAAAAGGGGGAAAGGAGCGGCAATCCCAGACCTTTTGTCCAATTAGGCTCTGTAAACCCCAGATGAAAATTACGCTGAGAAATCAAAATCAAAATTTTTTCAACTGAAGTCACGTTAATTTAGCACTGACGCAAATCGGAGAACACCTGCGATTGATATGGTCATATAAGAACACGTAGACTCAAATACCGAGATAAATTACCTTGCTGCATAAATAAAGAGGTTATAGATCGTTTCCCCAATCTTTAATACCTCTTTGTAGCCTAATCGTGCCAATGGTGTAGAACAATGTGGTGAATAATATGAGCCCATCAAACGTAATTATAAGAGCGGTTGTTGCTGTGACTATAAATATCGCATGTCAACTCGAGGTCTCCAGGTATATGCAATCAACTTCTGTACCCCTGTTTAATGATGTTAATTAATACACAATTGCGTGGAACTACCTAAGTAAAACGAACAGTCTAATGTTGGACCTAGAAATACAGTCTTCATGGACTAGGATAAGCTACCACACTCATGTGTTACCCGTCCACACATTGCCAGTAAGTAAACACACCACATGGCAGGAGACTTCTCCAAGATACGTGAACAAGATTGGAGTTAAGATATATTTGTTATCCCTGCTTATAGCGTAAATCCTTGCAAGTAATACCCCTGACATCCCTCTTGGTTGAGTTATTTGAGAAAGTAAATGATAAATAGGTTAATCACCATGTGCACTAAGCAGCGCGACAGTGTCCAGAACATAAAAGGTGTGCCATAGTGCATTACATGCTCTATGGCTAATCAGTAAACAACTAACCTGAGGCTCAAATTGTACCACACACTATCAACTGCTGTAAGTCAAGGGACATTTTCAGGCCCATCCCATCACGCACCTGTAACGTTGCAACTCTTAAATCAATGGCGAGAGAAACTATATACTCAATCAGGAGTGAATATCGGGCCATTATGTACAGCACAGATGCTAGTCTGATCCTACTCTTCCATACGAACTGGATTTCCGCTGGGAAGGTCAAGATTGTATCATAAATAAACAAAACTGAGATACCCGTCTATAAATATGGTAAACAACTGCGACTTCGTGTGGACAGACCTAGTGTTGTGGAATCCATGTAAATCCAGAGCATACTGGAAACCTACGTCAGTGTTGTTTGTGATGAAATGGCATAAGGTAGTTACTTTGCAGTTGCTGCTTGAATTTCTGCCACGGATGCCATGTGAGATTTTGGCAAGTACCAGTGCTGGGTACTCTTAGCTGCTCAAGAAATTAGATTATTAGCATTCTCGGTACAGTATGTGACATTATATTCAGTTTGCTAATATATATTAGTTGCAAATACTCTCATTGCAGGCGCTCGGTGAGAAGCAACTCTAAGCGGTCTGTCGCTTCGGCATAGTAACTTACGCAATTATGAATTGGACACAGGTTCGCGCCATCAGAACCTTGATGAGAGTACTCATTTGAGTGCCAAGGAGTTCCATCATATAGCAAGTTACCATCACTTCATCATTACATAGCAAGCTGCCATCTTCCATCTGCCATCTACTGTCTTCCATGGGTGGCAAATCAGTATAATCATGCACCTCAACTATATAGTCATGGAGTAGAGCTGTAACTGTGGTAAACCCATCTTGTACTAAGTATGTTGTATACCACTCTGCATCAGGTCAACTCCACGGTCAGATGTTTGCCGCTCATACACGTCATTAGAAGCCAGTCTGCAGAAGCGTTACACCCGACTTTCCACGAACATGTTTTTTCGTCACTGTTCTCATCTACTCACTCATCATCAGCAGTCGTTCCGGAACCTGGGAAGAACAAATCTTTCTTAACATTTTTAGCATGCCACCTTTTTCGCCACTCTTATAATGTTCTCTCGGGCAGACCTCTTGCAGCACGTCTCACGTGTACGAATGAAAAATCCTCTGGACCATCTACTGTATTCTTGTGAGGTTTGACTCGGAGAGTAATTTATTTGTATGATTTTAGGCATTTTTTGGTGACCACGTATTTGAAAATATAAATATTCATATTAAGACTGGCGGTTTGATACAACTATTATATTTGCCCTCTATAATTACTGTGATGCGAATGGGATGCAATGGTACTACATGCAACGACTGATTTGCACCCTCTGGACCGTCTACTGTATTCTCTTCAGGTCTGAATAGGTTCGGATTGTTTTGCGCTGCTGCAAAGAAATGCCGTTGGTCCTCTGTTAGAGGTCAAGATTTCCCAGAAGATTTGGAGTGGGGAGCGCTTGCTGTTATCAAAGGTAATTTCAAGGTGGGATAATCACATTACTTGCAGATCATACGTTTTATGATTGCAGGAAGGAAAGCGGAGTCAAAACGCATAATAGGTCATATAGTCAGATTTACTTGACACTGACCGACCCAAGTACTGGGAATGTGTTCAACCCAACTAATATGCCCAACGATGACATCCACCTCTCTTCACAATGATCTATAAATAACGCAACAGCAGCTCGACACCATCATATATTCCGGGGAATCCGATGACGACGTTGTACCATTTCCAAACACTCACGTCTTACCTTTTAGAAGAAGCGAACAGGTTGAATTGTCCGTATCACACTCATTCTCACAACTGGCCGTGGGCTTTTGGGCATCCACGTCCGTACCCACCCCTCTTGCCCAACTCCAGAATTTTCAAGGTCCTGTAAAGTCAACCTGATCAAAAATCGGTCCGGTCGTTCCAACACTGTCAGAACCATTTCCACAGTTACCAAATAAGGCTGCAAGTACTGAGCGTCACGGCCCTTCACCACCTAAACGCGCCCGACTTCGTACTGCAGAGGGAAAACGTGCGGCTTATGCTTTGGATTGTGACGCCGACGATGAAAATATCCTATCGGCGTGAATAGAGCCTCGCCATGCCATGCCGACCCCGATCCAGATGCCAATGTGTTCTTGGATGATGGCATGGACGTAGACACATAATTCACACCTCATTCCGCGATCCAGCAGTAAGGAAGCACAGGTCCGTCATCTTCAAACGACAAAGTCTCATCAAAACCTCTGGAAATCCTCCCCAGTAAACTCGATAATGATTCAGGTGCCGTATCCGACGAGACAAATCCCATCTAAAGCGCGTGCAACTGGTATCATCCCTCGTATCAAGGCTAACACCTAACACGGAGATTCAGGCTGCAACGCAGGCGCAGCAGGAACGAAATCTGTCACTGTTAGGTCTAACGGATGATGGTAGTGACCATTTGACGTGCCGAAGATGGATAGTCCTGAATCAGATCGGGTTTGGAACTTGAGTTGGATACCATTGTGCAAGTGTTAGACGCGGGGTGGGTTTTCCTGTTCATCTTTACCAAACAAAAAGCGTGCCTGATCTAACGAACTTGTGTTACACAGAGCAATCAGTGAAGCCAGAAATATGATGAAAGGAGAGGACTTACATGACCGCCAAACAACTTCCATCTGATAACGAATGCCATCACTTCATGCTTACGCTGCCATGTTCTATGTTCTATCATCAAGTTCCATCTACTATCTTCCATCTGTGGCAAATCAGTGTATCCATACAGGAATCATTACACACGCTGATGCCACCTGTTTTTGCTGGACCGACTTGGCACATATTTGTGGAGTAGAATTGTAACCGTGGTAAAGCGCCTGTACTACAGTTGCGGACAATCAATTTCGGGCAAGTTTGATATCTCACGATCGAGAACTTTTGGCAAGAAACTATAGGATCGGACTCCATCTGGTGTCGCTCTGGAATGCGTTTATGGGACTGCTTGTCACCATGGTTAGTAAATCTCAAATTCTACATAACATCAGTGGCGCTATATTAGGGGAGGGTCGCGTGGCCTCTAATATCAGCCTTTTTGAAGACAACGAAGATGACGACGGGTAGAGAAGACTGCTGTTGAAGACTTGCGATCGGCGAAAAGTCTACTACTCCCCATCTCACGTGTCGCTCCCTTTGATTAAGACTTTGACTTTGAAGAAAAATTGTTATTAACTTGGGTATATTAGTAAGGTTGAAATATATGCCTTTTGGGAAAAGATTTTAGTTTATGGTACTTGGGCCGGTCAGTGTCAAGTGCATCTGACTCCAGGACCTACTGTGTCACGTGATACGGGGTGTTATTTTTCTTAACGTGAGATGGGGAGTAGTAGACTTTTCGCCGATCGCAAGTCTTCAACAGCAGTCTTCTCTACCCGTCGTCATCTTCGTTGTCTTCAAAAAGGCTGATATTAGAGGCCACGCGACCCTCCCCTAATATAGCGCCACTGATGTTATGTAGAATTTGAGATTTACTAACCATGGTGACAAGCAGTCCCATAAACGCATTCCAGAGCGACACCAGATGGAGTCCGATCCTACAGACTTGTTAATATTTGGTAAAGGCTATATAAATATAAACTCCACTACTGATCCATCGCATCCTTAAACGATTGAACGTCGGTTAAGGATCTGATACCAATAAACCCTTTAGACCCGGGCTTACCAACGGAATAAGGAGTTGGGTGAACTTTGAAAGCTTCAAGTTGTTAGTTAGAAAGTGGCCGTGTTTAGGTGTTGTGCACCATAGACTAGTAGCACTCCTCAGATAGCCACGCACTTAGCCACACATAACTTATGGTGGGAAGATGAACGAAACAACTTGGATTACAGCCCCTCTAGCCTCAATATCGCCTTGTCTGCCTCCATAACGGACACATTCTGCAAAGGGGTTAGCATTCACACTGCGGGCGTAGAGGCGCCTACCTACCTGTGCCATCAGCTGTGCATTGCAATATATCTCATTTGTGTCCGGCCTTCGCGGTGGTACTATTTGCAGTTGCCTCCGATCCCACCCCATTTGCTGGTCACCCTAGTTGGGGAGCTGCCACCGTCGCTGCTGGTTTTACCGAATATGAGAGCCAATTGTTCGGAAGATGGCATAACGATGACTACAAGCTTTACATTGAGTCCTTTCTGTCCCGTGTTCTTAGCCTCTCTGCCCGTTTCCATTGGCCATTCCCGCTGCTCATGCTCCTGGGTATGTTACCCTCCAACTCGCACTTTCCTTGGCTTGAGCACCACCCGTCTCCTGGCTGCACAAAAGAAGGGTGCCGACGCAAAATATATTCTTTGCTTGCCAACGAAGGGGGACAGAGAAACCCAAACAATATATACCAACCAATTTGTATATGGCCTGAACCAGCACATGACATAATTCCAGGCAAATTATGTTCCTATAAGTCCTAATAACTGTTCACACATATATCAGCTAATGATCGGCGTTCTCTCGCATACGTTAATCGTAATATACACACTGTTGGTATATACTCCATATTAGGGGGTTGATATCCGAATGATGGCTTTTTTGTCATGGGTACCTTTCTTGGTGACCTGTTAAGAGCTGCATTGACTTGGAGAACCATGTTGCGAAATCATTCCCCAACTTTCTGGAACGTTTCGCCCGCCCTAATGCCCAACTTCTCGGCCTCCGTCTGCTTGGGCCAAACTAGGGAGCTATCAGGTGCGCCGTCGATGTTATATCGGATGCTTTGGAAGAGGTTCTTGAGATTTGTGAGAGCACGAACTGCAAACGACTGAAAATATTTGGTTACTTTTCCATGGCTAGATTTTCTTTTTGGCAAACGTTTTTGCCACACGGCTCTTCAAGAAGGTCAAAACGAGGCCAGAAATATAGGAACAACGTGTAAAAGTGCTCTGAGGTCAACTGTCGAAGATATGGTAAATTTCTGTTGAATGTTTGCCACCTATATGCCACAAGGGAGTCTGCTAACCCACTAGAAAAGTATAGGGACGAAAAGATACGCACCATGATGCGCACCTGGAATAACTTCCACACACGAGCCTCTGCATAAAAAAAAATTAATACATAAACACAAAAAGCAGATTAGTCTTTCAAATACCAAAGTGGGCGCTTTATGTAACAACATTCAAACCAGAGCCACCCCACCTTCTGTCCATCTCGAATACCTCACTTAAATTGTTGCTCAATATTGAAACAGTTGAATAACTCTTGACAAACACCCTGTGAGTGTGAGGAAAGTAAACACTAAGTGTATTCAACTGTGAAATAACTACATACCTGTGAGTGTGAGGAAAGTAAACACTAAGGAGACTTTCCCACACCCACAGCGGAGTATGCTACAGGGTGCTTACCTAAGCACCTACACATCAGTTACCTTACTAGGTAACTCACTCAATACTGCACCTACAGTGCTGGGAAAAATACTACAAATATCAGAAAAATACAGGGAACATCATAGACTATGTAAGAGCTGTAATATCATACTCTAACACTCAATTCACACTAAATTTGAATACATAGCGTGTAGTAGCAGAATATTGCGGAGGAGTACGAGAGGAGGAGCATCGCATGTGCGATGTCCTTGGCACAGAGCTAGCAATTTTGCCGTACCGTGCCGGAATGACGAGTCTCGACAAGCGCTTCAGGGTCTCCCAAACGTTTAGGACAAATTTGCGCATGAGGACACTCAGTGTCCGATACATTTTACGGATGATGAGATTCGGAATCACGAGTAAGAATTCCAGGAGTATAACAAATACCAAACATCTATTACTTCCTTGGATAACAAACTCGGTTGTGGTGATGGGTGGGTGCCAGAAAAAGGGTTTTCAAGGCCAACGACTGCGTTGAAAGAGCAAAAGATGAATTGGAATGATACGGTAAATAACGCTTCATTCCCTCACAAAAATGGATCGTTCTCCTCCTTTCTATCTCGATACCTTTCGAAGTACTCATGTTATATCAATCTAAGAGACATGCATTTCGCCATCGGATATGACTGGTTCAGGTTGGAAGTCTGGAATCTTAGGCGAAAAAAATTCAAGTTTGGCAAAAGTCTTTTGAGAAGTGCAAACTGGCATCGATTTTAGTCGGCCGCCGACATGACAGTACCGCTATACATTGACTACAATCATCCTTATTATGGCCGAGACAAATCTCTAAGATTAGTGCTTATGTCCAAGGGAAAATGTACAAAGTATGGGGGCGTGCGGCTCAAGCCGCACTCATTGACAACAAGATCTATTACTTAACTAACGGGAGCCCACGATGTATGCTCAATTTGGGCTTTATGATACTTCAATCAAACGTGCCTACTGGACCAAATAGACGAGCTGGCATCAAGGCTGAGCTTCTTGTACTGCGTGTGTTTACTTTATCCATCTCATTTGCCTCACCCGGAACACGTCCAATGGCCGAGTCACTCCAGCCGCGCTTCTCCATGAGACTGCGTTCTATCAGACATTCCGTCATCTGTGAACATTAAGTCACATGACGAATGACATCGTCATCTCGTCCTCATACACGCTTGGGTATGTACTGGTATGTGATTTCAACGTTATTCTGGTCAGAGTGCTCACTGTGCCCTGTTCTTCTCCTTGGGTAGCCCTCTTATCTAATAGGAACTGTTCACATTCATCACTCCTTGCTTTCTCTCTGCAGTTGGACGACTACTCATTATAACAAGCATAGCTGGAAGTTTTAGGTGTATTTCGACGCATCGATAAACATCCCTCACACTTAAACATCCATAACGTACGGTACCTTTAGGCAAAATATCGCTCCCATCCAACCGAATCTCAGCCAGCCACGCAGTTGCGTTAGCACTTATCAAAAAACTACACCGACTCTCTTTCAAGTATCACGACAGCGCCGAGACTTCCATTAGCATCATGGACTGTCTCCCGCACATCTCTACAGCCTTTCGTTCTGCCCGCCTCCCTTTAAGTCTCTGCGTAATGCTGCCGCCGCAAATTCGGCTGCCCGGCTGGCCGCTGTGGGACCTTCTGCGGCTGCACCGCCATCAGCTGCTTTTGCCCACACATTTGCGGATTCTTCGCGATTTGTTGAAAAATTGCCGGTAAAAGAATGGGGAGGTCGATTCTGGATAATGGCGGTTCCAAATGGCGTCTGCAAGTCTTTGTGGATGCGACTGACCGTGGCGGAAACAGAAATGAGAACGAGGGCCATGGAACTACATTCAACTGCGGATTTAAGTTGGGGAGAGAGGCTGGGTGCATGCATTGGCTACCTGGTGAGTCTCGTCCAGCCATATACCATTATACCACAGATTGAACGTATCGTTTTTGTTCTTGGAGTATCATGCATTATGTAGAGCTCTATGGGCGAACGCATGTTATGGCTACAACACGTATATCCAACCTACACTGCTACCGCTCTTCCCAGCTCTTGATTACGCCCCTGCTATCCATCCCCTTTCTGCTTGATCCCGCTGCACCGCGTATGGTATTCCGCGTGTCAAGTTACAGCGGAGTGGGCACCCACGACGTGCCCAAAGCTATGTCCGAATTGTTCGACAGCGGCATTCGCGCGTACACATTTACAGACTACACCCACGAGTGGGAGGCACAACACCATAGTTTTGAGCTAAGGGCCGCGGTGACAGTTACTGTCTCGATTAGCCATAGTAACGTTTCAGTCGCATAGGTTGCCCTCTGTCTTCCCGCCCTCGTACTTTCACTTTCACTTTTGACCGACCACCGTCTCCACCCTGAACTCTTCCTCATCGTCATGTTATCTCCCTTCTAGCTCCATTCCCACGCTCTCTACAAAGATAGTTATAATTTCTTCATTATTTATTTTATATCTTGGGCTGAACCCAATGTGATGAAAGAGCCGGCATTGTTGCTATATCCTTTATTGCCGGATAAGCAGTAGTGTGAACGTCGTTATATATTTTTATATTCTTGCTGTTCAAATGGCCAGGGGATGATAGCACAGAATATATGGTGGATAGTGTCGGCCAGGTGGAGGACTCTGTTTTCATGAATTTCAAGGGCTGTGGTGTTGTCAGTGACATCGCCGCACTATCAGGGTGTTGCGCTGAGGTTATCTAGAATACAGTGTGCCTGTTACTTCGATTTGGGAGTTAAGTTATATATTATTGTTTACTTGCAACATGGCTTGTAAATATAAAAATCACATTATTTAATATTTAAAGTTATTCAGAATGTGATATAGCGGTCCTAGAACACCTAGATCAAGATAGCTAGTACAGCTGTCTGAAGAACATATTTCCATTTGGATAGGCGAAATTGTGGGTCATCTATTCATTGAAATTTATCATTGTCATTATTACCCACCCAATACCTGATTTCCACAGTGCCGAGGTCAGGCGACATGCCGCTATCCGCCAGAGGTGTTTATTGTCCCAGAGCGCTCTGGATCCAATAGGAACCCAAGCTTTGACTGGGGTGGTAGCGGAACGACTGCTGGCGCAGAAGTTGAGAAGGAAAACGCAATACAGAGGCATGGACGGTTGAGGCGTCAGGCTCCGATGAGTCAGATATTTCGATTCTGTAGAGAGGAAGCATGGAGATGATAGAATGCGTGCTCGGAGAAGCTTCTCGAACACGGCTGGAGAGGGGAGCAAGGTGCCCTATATGAGGTGGGTATATGCGTTCTGGAGAGACACCAGACGTGGATATTTGTGTTGGTGGTATGGAATGGTGGGGTAAATGCCATTATATAGTGAGTTTCATTCTCATTTTGATGTTGGGGTTCTAATTAATGGCATAGTCTAGCATCGTCTCATTACTCGGTGTGCTCAGCATATTTACATTCCCATCGCCTAACTGCATAATCACACCCTCCCAACAACCTCTGACTGCTCGGAACTTGTTTACTGGCATCTGGTGGTGGATGGTGACAATGGTGGATGGTGGCGGCGGTGGACGCCGGTGAAGGTGGCAGTGGTGGCAATGATGACAGCGATAATGGCGATGGGTGGCGATATATTAGTGGTTGGTGGTGGAATAAGAGCATGGTAGAAATGCTCAGTTAATGCAATGTATTAGTGGAAAGTGTTGGAAAGCATCATGGACAACACTGTCTATTTTTAGAATGACAAAGGGGTGGTCTCCGGAACTTGTGGACACTCGGGGATGTAGGGCCGCGTCACCTTGTATAAATACTAAGAGTCTGTTACTATGTTACCTAGTCTGTTATACTTATCCATGACTCCCTAATAATATGGGTCTTGAATTCTAACAGAAAGTATTCAGTGTGATTAGTATTTTAATGAATTCGTTTAAAGAGTAATATGAACTGAAATCAAGTGGAAAAATACGCAAAAAGTGACATCTGCCCTACTTAGATTCAATGCCTTAAATGCATCATTCAACAACCGCTTAACGGCTTCAAATCAATGTTTGAACACTGCTACAAAGTGACCTTCGATGAAGTGCTTAGAGTGCTTCATTTAAGTGCACAGACTTCCTACAGCGTGGAACATCGTTGGACTTCATGAACACGTTGAAACTGCTGTCGCTTGACGGACCCCAGTAGCGGCGCTGGTACCAAATATATTAGCAGATGCAAGAATGCATAGCCTCAATTTAGCCTAGTACTACTGTGATCAATCAATTGGTATTGTCGGTTAAAGAATTACGATTGAAATCACAAAAGCTTCAGTCATTTCCTCAGGTGGTTGCTGTGAACATTATCCCGGCAGAGCTCAACCCCAAGAACCTCGAATATTTACGTTGAGACGTCCAATCTTCATAGAGACGCGAACGCTCCCGCCTAAGGGAGGAGTCTAGTCATCCATTCTGAGTGCACAGATCATATGCAGTGAATAGCTTTCGACGCCGAAGTTTCCTTTCAGTCTGATTCAACTATTATATTTTCCCTCTATAATTACTGATGCGAATGGGATGCAATGGTATTACATGAAATGACTGATATACACCCTCTGTATAGCCTACCGTATTCTTCTCAAGTCTGGCTAGGTTCAGATTGATTTATGTGTATGATTCCAACCAATTATGAGTGAGCGGGTGCTTTATAAATAAATAAATGCAAATATTCTTGCGGCTCTACTAATATCCTGAATACATCTATAGAAAAATGAGTTGAGATGTGAACTGTATCCAACGAATTCTGGGCCAAGTGTCATAAATATTTTCAATCGCATGGTCACTGATAATATTCAGCAGATAACCCCCTTACATTACTGTGTAGCAAGGCCTTCAAGCCTCCCACCAGAAATTTCTTCACGCCCCTCTGCGGAATGGACGGGGCTTCCTCCTTCATAATGTTCCCTCGAAATAACATCTCCTATATAATTATCTCCGACGTCCTCAATCAAAGAATGTCCAATACTGCGTACGGCCCCTCGGAAGGTAGTGAGCCCGAGATTATTCGTCGCATTGATCACATTACATGACGAGTTTAATTCTCGCAGTTCGAGAAAGAAGCGGCAAACGAGGATGGTGGATATGCTGTAGTTGCCATTAAGACGTCAGGTGAGATGCATGAGATAAATACTTGCCAGGCCTCAAAGTCTGCGGTGAAGTTGGCAAATGAGGTCTGTATTCGATTTGGAATGAGTAGGTGTTTTGGAATTCAAAAAGGCCAAACGATATTCACGGAAACAAACTTAGAAGAAATGTAGTAGTATCAGCTAAAAGGGGGAAAGGAGCGGCAATCCCAAACCTTAGTTGTAATTAGGATCTGTAAATTCCAGATGAAGATCACGCTGAGAAATTAAAATCAAATTTTATCAACTGAAGTCACGTTAATTTAGCACTAACGTAAATCGGAGAACACCTGGGATTGATATGGTCATATAAGAACACGTAGACTCAAACGCCGAGATAAATTACCTTGCTGCACAAGTAGATAGGTTATAGATTGTTTCCTCAATTCTTTAATACCTTTTTGCAGCCTAATCGTGCCGATGGTGTGGAATAATGTGGTAAATAATATGAGCCCATCCAACGTGATTGTAAGAGCGGATGCTGCTGAGTCTATAACGATCATGTCAACTCGAGGTCTCCAGGCATATGCGATGGACTTCTGTACTCCTGTTTAATGATGTGAATATACAGTCAGGTGATTCTAGCCAAGTGAAACAAACAGTTTGATAGTGATCCCAGAAATACAATCGTCACGGACTACGAGAAGTTATCATACTGATAGGTATACCGATCCACACATTGCCAGTAAGTAAACACACCAGATGACACGAGACTTCTCCAAGATATGTGAGCAAGATTGGAGTTAAGATATATTTGTTAGCCCTGCTTATAGCGTAGACCCTTGCAAGTAATATCCCTGATATCCCTCTTGGTTGAGTTATTCCAGAAAGTAAATAGGTTAATCACCGTGTACACTAAGCGCCGCGAAAGTGTTCAGAACAGCCCAGGTGTGGAATATTGCATTACATGCTCTATGGCTAATCAGTAAACCACTAACCTGAGGCTCAAATGATACCACAAACCATCAACTGGTGTAAGTCCAGGAACATTTTGAGGCCCATCCCATCACGCACCTCTAACGGTTCATCTGCTAAATCAACGACGACATCAAATATAAACTGAAGTAGGGCCAAATATCGGGCGATGATGTACAGCACAGATGCTAGTCTGATCCTACTCTTCCATACGAACTGGATTTCCGCTGGAAGAGTCAAGAATGTATCATAACTAAGCAAAACTGAGATGCCCGTCTATATAGTGTGGTAAACAAGTGCGACTTTGTGTAGACAGACCTAGTGTTTCCAAATTGGTGTAAGTCCAAAGCTGACTGGAAACCCACGTCAGTGTTGTGTGATGAAATGGCATAAAGGTAGTTACTGTCCAGTTGCTGCTTGAATTTCTGCCACGGATGCCATGTGAGATTTTGCAAGTACCAGTGCTACGTACTCTTAGCTGCTCAAGAAATTAGATTATTAGCATTCTCGGTGCAGTATATGTCGTATGATCGCAGGCGCTCAATGAGAAGCAACTCTAGCCAGCTTGCGGCTTTAGATCATAATAACTTACGCAATTATGAATTCGAAGCACACGTTTGCAGTCATATTCCATCTTCCATCTTTTATCTACTGTGTTCCATGCATGGCAAATCAGTATGATCATATGCCATGTGCATGTACTGGGCACATTGTTGTGGAATAGAGTTGTAACTGTGGTAAAGCCATCTACTAAGTATGTACCCGTATGCCACTGCGTTTTTTGGTGACCACGTATTTGACAAATAATTAAACATAAATATTCATATTAAGACTGGCGGTTTGATACAACTATTATTTTGCCCTCTATAATTACTGTGATTCGAATGGGAGGGATGCAATGGTACTACATGCAACGACTGATTTGCACCCTCTTGACCGTCTACTGTATTCTCCTCAGGTCTGACTAGGTGCAGATTGTTTTGCGCTGCTCTAAAGAAAGGCTGTTGGTCCTCTATTAGAAGTCAAGATTTCCCAGAAGATTTGGAGTGGGAAGCGCTTGCTGTTATCAGAGGTAACGTCAAGGTGGATAATCAGATTACTTGCAGATCATACGTTTTATGATTGCAGAAGGAAAGTGGAGTCAAAACGCGTCTCACGTGATATAATAGGTCATGATTCACTTGACACTGACCGACCTAAGTACCGTGGCCTAAAATCTTGGATCGACGGCAATGTGTTTAACCCAACTAATATGTCCAACGATGACATCCACCTCTCTTCACAATGATCAATAAATAACGCAACAGCAGCTCGACACCATCATGTATTCCGGGGAATCCGATGACGACGTTGTACCATTTCCAAACACTCACGTCTCACCTTTTAGAAGAAGCGAACGGGTTGAATTGTCCGTATCACACTCGTTCTCGCAGCTGGCCATTGGCTTCGGGAATCCACGTCCACACCCACCCCTCTTGCCCAACTCCAGAATTTGAAAGGTCCTGTAAAGTCAATCCAATCAAAAATTGGTGTGGTCGTTACAACACCGTCAGAACCATCTCCACAGTTACCGAAGAAGGCTGCAAGTACTAAGCGTCACGGCCCTTCACCACCTAAACGCGCCCGACTTCATCCTGCAGAGGCAAAACGTGTGGCTTATGCTCGGGATTGTGACGCCGACTATGAAAAGATCCTATCGGCGCGAATAGAGCCTCGCCATGCCATGCAGACCCAGACCCAGATGCCAATGTGTTCTTGGATGATGGTAGTGACCTTTTGACGTGCCGAAGATGGATAGTCCTGAATCAGATGAGTTGGGTTTGGAACTTGAGTTGGATACTATTGTGAAAGTGTTAGACGCTAGGTGGGCTTTCCTGTTCATCTTTAACAAACAAAAAACGTTCCGATCTAACGAACATATGCACACAGAGGAATTAGTGAAGCCAGAAACCTGATGAGAGGAGAGGACTTACTTGACTGCCAAACAACTTCCATCTGATAACGAATTGCCACTTCATGCTTACGCTGCCATGTTCTATCATCAAGTTCCATCTACTATCTTCCATTTGTGGCAAATCAGTGTATCCATACAAGAATCATTAATCATTATACATGCTGATGCCACATGTTTTTGCTGGACCGACTTGGCACATATTTGTGGAGTTGTAACCGTGGTAAAGCGCCTGTACTACAGTTGCGGACAATCAAAGTCGGCAAGTTTGATATCCCACGATCGAGAACTTTTGGCAAGAAACTAATTCCACATTTGGATTCCGCTGGAGTCAAAACGCGTTGCGATGCGGTATATAAATGTATCTTTATCTCACTCTGGTCTGGTGAACAACATCATGTTGCGGTCTAAAGCGGGAGCCGGCTGCAACCACAGATGACAGACAGGCATCCATGGCAACAGGCGCGGGCCGCTACATGAGACTAGCTAAGGTACAAAGAAAACAGTAGTGGCAAAGAAAAGAGGGATGGTGGGTGGGAAATAAAAAGTACTGTTGAAGATGCTGTAAGCATCCTGTGAGATGGGAGACGAAGGAACAGAGACGAAGAGAAGGAAAAGACGCCAGTGAACAATAAGGGGAGATTGTCACACAGTGACACTAGGTGAGACCTACAATCGCTAAGAATCCGGGCAAATTATATTTGACCGATCAAATTTTAAGAAACATTAGCCCCCTTATCACGTGACACAGTAGGTCTTGTAGTCAGATGCACTTGACACTGACCGGCCCAAGTACCATAAACTAAAATCTTTTCCCTAAAGGCATATATTAAACTTTACTAATATAACCAAGTTAATAACAATATTTCTTCAAAGTCAAAGTCTTCTCAATCAAAGGGAGCGACACGTGAGATGGGGAGTAGTAGACTTTTCGCGGATCGCAAGTCTTCAATAGCAGTCTTCTCTACACGTCGTCATCTTCGTTGTCTTCAAAAAGGCTGATATTAGAGGCCACACCGCCGTCCGCCGCGCTTTTCCAGCCATCCCCAATTCCTCCAAACAACGCATCCAAACCGACCACAATGACATCCACCCTCTTCACAATGATCAATAAAAAACGCAACAGGAGCTCGTCACCATCATATACTCCGGAGAATCCCACGGCGACGTTGTACCATTTCGAAATATTCACGTCTCACCTTTTAGAAGAAGCGACAGTTCGAATCGTCCGTATCACGCTCGTTCTCACGGATCGCCGCGGTCTTTCGGGCATCCACGTCCCCCGCACCCACCCCTCTTACCCAACTCCAGAATTTGAAAGGTCCTTTAAAGTCAACCCAATCAAAATTTGGTGCGGTCGTTCCAACACCGTCAGAACCATCTCCACAATTACCGAAGAAGGCTGCAAGTACTAAGCGTCACGGCCCTTCACCACCTAAACGTGCCCGACTTCGTCCTGCAGATGCAAAACGTGCGGTGTATGCTCCCGATTATGACGCCGACGATGAAAAGATCCTCTCGGCATGAATAGAGCCTCGCCAGGCCATGCAGACCCCGACCCCGACCCAGATGCCAATGTATTCTTGGATAATGGCATGGACGTAGACACAGAAATTACCCCTCGTTCCGCGATCCAGAGGCAGGGAAGAGCCGGTCCATCATATTCAAACGACAACGTCTCATGAAAACCCCCGGAAATCCTCTCTAGCCAAGAGGCTGAAGTGGAATTGCTTATTAACCTCAACAATGATTCAGGTGCCGCATCCGACGAGACAAATCCCGCGCCAGAAGCCTCTGCACAGCCGTCCCCATTTAAAGCGTGTGCAATTATTATCATTGCTGGTATCGAGGCTAACACCGAGATTATGGGTGCAACGCAGGCGCAGCAGGAATGAAATTGTCACTGGTAGGTTTAACGGATGATGCTAGTGACTTTTATGGTGTGCCGAAGATGGAAAGTCCTGAGTCGGATACCATTGTCAAAGGGTTAAACGCTAGGTGAGTTTTTCTGTTCATCTTTAATAAACAAAAAGCGTGCCGATCTAACGAGCATATACGACACAGACTGTCGTCTCCCACATCCCCCCATACCAGCACATCCAATGAAGTATACACGACGGTCCATGTGCCATCCCCAACCGAGTGTGAAAGTAGAACTATTCCGTCACGACTCCCCCGGCCCATCCACACCTAGAATCACATTCAAACCCAAACCCAAAAGCAACGTCGCATGCCCACTGGACATGTTCCTCGCGGACAATCGTCGCGGAGAAGCCCGCAAGGCCGGTGTCGAAGGGAAATGCGATACAGTGGCGTGGACGGCTGAGGCGTCAGTCTCGGATGGGTCGGATATATCGCTTCTGCAGAGAGAAAGTGTGGAGATGATAGAATGCGTGCAAGCTCGACGTTTCTCTTTGAATTTCCCTACAAATTCTTGGCGTAGCTGTCCGTCCTGTCTGAATGCTCTTCTGGATTCTTGGCAAGTCCCCCGCTCTTTTCTGAATGCTTCTTTAAATCCTTGGAAAGCCCACACCCGTCACTCCTCTCTAAATGCTCCTTTAAAATATTGACAAGCTCATAGCTCCTCTCTAAACGTTCCTTTGTTTTCTCAACAAGCTCGTTCCTTCCTGAGTCGAGCACAACATCTAGGTAATTGTGTGGTGTACCCTGATGAGGAGCCCCAAGATAAATGATACCTTTAGTGACATCATAAATTTCCTGGAAATGGTTGAGATGTACCGGTCAAAAATATTAGCATTATGATGTGCGATGGGGTCGAGATAGCTTTTAGGAATTTCAGTATGATCCTTCCAACAGTATGTGCCGTGAAAATGATAGGTCAGTTCTATTTATCGGGTAACTCAGCACCAATAAAAAACATGCAAGATCACGATCGCTCACTTCCTTACCAATTCTTACAAGTGCAAGTTTTGGAAATAAGCCTTTGCTGTGACCACTAGGGTCTCAGAAAATTGATTCCTGTGTTCAGTATAACTGTTGTAGCCAAAACTCAAGGTCCTCCCCTGCCCTATCATACGGCAAAAAATTGCGTAGCCATATTCTGCCCTTGTGTCCTACAATATTTTACTGGATGTCCATCTACGCTGTGGATGTAAATGATGCTACCGTCAGAAGTTATAACCATTTCAAATGGTGAACCGAGGTATTGCTATGCACACTCGATATTTGATTGGCTAGGATTGGTTATCGTTAGAATGCCGAAATCTTTCAGATGAAATGTATTTGTAGTCATGGCGGGAGTCGGGCTAAAGGTGGTTCCAAAGAAAATTTATGTCTTAAGGCAAATAACATATCGAGGGTGGTGGGTGGTGGCGGGAGGGGGAGATTGACTTCCCAGATATATGCGCTCATGTAGAGTATCAGCTCCAAGAGATGAGAACTCCCTCGAGTCCGGATTTTAGATTCATCTTACTGTGACTCGTGCAGCACAGCCTTTGTGCACCATGACTTGGGCATTATATCAGATAATGGGATTCACAATAATGAAGAAGTAAGTTTTGATTGCTTATCCTGAAAATTGCAAAACCATTGTGTCCTGTGCCCGCGAGTGGGGATGTTGGTGTCCATGAAAATGATGAGGTGTTCCACACACCGCCACAGTTGTTGCAGTATAAATGGAGGAGTGTAGGCCCATATGAGATGGGTATATGTATTCTGGACCAGACTTGAACATTTGGGTTGGTGGTATTCAATGGTGGGGTCAATGCTGTTACAGAGTGAGTTTTCATGTTGGTGTTCAAATAAATGGCATGGCCTCATCACTCAGTGTACTTAGCATCTGTACATTCCCATCCCCTAACTGCAAACACCCTCCCATCAACCTCGGACTCTTCGCAACTTGTTTAGTGACATACTGTGATGGACGGTGACAGTGTTGGGTGGTGACAGTGGCAGTGGTGGCAATGATAGCAGGGATAATTGTGATGGGTGGTGATGGATGATGGTGGTGGTGGTTGGTGGTGGAATACGAGCGCGTAGAAGTGCCCTGCTTTGCAGTGTATTAGTGAATGGAATTCAATGTATTTAATATTTTAATGAATTGGTTTGAAGAGTGATATGAGCTGGAATTATGTGCAAAAATACACAAAAAGTGACACTGGTCCTACTTAGATTCAGTGTCTTAAATGCATCATCCAACAACCGCTCAACGGCTTTAAATCAGGGTTTGAACACTGCTACAATGTGTTTCTCACCCTTAGAGGAAGTACCTAGAGTGCTTCATTGAAGGGCACACTTCTTACAGTGTGGAACATCGTTGGACTTCATGAAACAAGTTGAAACTGCTGTCCCTTGACAGATCCTCGCAGTAGCGGCGCTGGCTGGCACCAAATATACTACTCGATTGCAAGAATGTATAGTATCAATTTAGCCTAGTAGTACTACAGTGATCAGTCGATTGGCATCAACGGTTAAAGAATTACTATTGAAATCACGACAGCTTCAGTCATTTCCTGCAGTGGTTTACTGTGCAGCAAGGCCTTCAAGTCTCCCACCAGAGGTTTCCTCACACCCCTCTGCGGAATGGACGGGGATTTCTCCTTCACAGCGTCCCTGCGAAATAATGAAGGTTGGATTGACATCTGGGTCCTGGCGGGTATTCTGGTTAACTGAAATTGGTGTATCTAGAGCATGGGTGCATATAGGTTGGTGCCTAGAGTCCCGCGGGAGTTCTGGTCATAACACCTGATGTCTCTCTGCCCACTGTAGCTTCCCCCCCTGTGAGATTGTCCCAGAAAAGGCATTTCTTATTCACCACATGTTTTAGGCCAGCCTTGTGTAAGGTGTGACAAACAGTTTGGGAGGAGAGGGACTTATTTGTGACATCCTTGGTAACTTGCACTACATTATCAGCTTTCTGCCTGCAAATGAGATGCCTAGCATAGCTAATATCAGCAGATGTAAGCTTAGTTGGATGACCAGCAGAGGACTTGAAAGCCTCAGGACAGTATTTAGAGTGCATTTTTTGAGATAGTTCCATTACTAACACCAGTGGTCTGATGAATAGTGCCCAAAGACATTAGAGAGGAGCAGAGTAATGATGTGTTCATGTATAGCAGAGAGAATAGTGTGCATAGTGAATTGTGGGGACAAGCGTGCTAAAAGGCCTTGTATTTATACTTGAACATGAACAAAGCATGTGACTTTGGGGTTTAGGGTTTAGGGTGTGGAAGCAGAGTCATATGATCATGAATATTTTTAGACTACTTCTTTGCTATGTGAATCCTGGCAACAAAACTGTTCACATGTAAAAGCTTCATTAATCCTATTATTACATGGCCATAAATGGACATATGAAATGATGACTATGTAATCAACATTTAGTGATGTTAGAGCTTCTTTCATAATTTATTCAGAATCTGTGGAATTTTTTAAACCAGTGTTAAAGAGTCTTTTCAAAATAAAGACACATGCAAACAGTTTTGTTGCCTACTGTATATCTGAGGTCAATTTATGAATCTTTCTCTATAATAAAGGTTTTCCCCCAATGGTTGGGTGTTAATATGATTGCCATTTCTATTCTGAATGAAGGATCTTTGGGAAATATTAAAATATGGACATCTTCACAGACAATTCAAGTCTCTCCAAGGGCCACAACTGCTCCAGTCTCTATTGGGTGGGACCTGTTTTTGGCATCTGAACAAATGCAGGTCAGTCAATATTTAGCTTCACCTAATAGTACCAATTAACTATACATTTAGATATATACAATCCTCCTGTCAGGGCCCTGAATATTTTTCATGTTTTTTATCTCAGCTTAAATTTGTGTTTATTTTAATTTAGTTTATTTTATCATGCATCAAACAACATATGATATACATGTGTCAGAATATTAAGTTTTTTTAGTTTTTTCCTTAGTATAAATACCTCAGGATGTACATATATGTATAACTAGACCCCAGTTTCAATCTCTTAGGATTTCCACTAAACACAAGTGTGATATTCTTAAGTCATTAGAACCTCTCTTCCTTTACTCCTTATCCTTGTCTTATCTCTTGTTTCCTCTTTGTGTTTGGGTAGCCTTGTTAGTGTTGCTCTAAGAGAAGATTGAAACTCTCTTAACAAATCTACCATCTCTCTCTCTCTCAATATGCAACTCCTCACATCCAATTCCCCTTTCCTCCACCTTATCAACCTCTCAGGCTCTGTGGACTGTCAACAAATCTCCCCTATTGTGTGTGTGACCTTAGTAGATAGGAACATCAACTGTTGGGGCTGATCCTTGCACAAGGCAGCTCTCAGTTCTCCAGAAAATATCCAGGTAGTCATCCCTGTGATTCTGGGAATAGGGCAGAGTGCTGACAACTGGGTGCTCAGTAGTTAGCTAGCTTCTTTTAGTTTACAATAGTTACAATAGTTAGACTAAGGACACTTTTGTAGCTAGTTTTCTTCTCCACACACACTCCTGAGGGAAGATCAGCACACATCCTACCCTGTTGGACCCCACCCCCTTTGTTTTACAGATACCATGGATAAACATACTCCTACCCTATCCACTTCAATCACCTCCATACCCCATACTCCTTCCATTGAAGAATTACGGCAGAAGATTATTTAGATGCAGCAGTTTCTGGAGAGTCCCTCACCACCACACACCTCATCAGCCAAAACTTTCAAAGTAGCCACTCCAGACTCCTTTAAGGGTTCACAGCAAAGGTCAGGCACTTTTGTCACTCAAATCTCCCTCTACTTTTGTTACAACCCATTCTCGGATACCTCAATCTTCCATAATTATCCATGACTTCTGACCCAACTTCCATCCATGGAATGTTTCTAGTTCCTGTGCTTCTGAATCTGATCCTTGTTCCACACTTGGTAACTTGTCTGCTGACAAGTATTCATTCATTTGCTTGTTGTATTCCTGTTTCAGAATATCTCCCTAATCTGTCTTATTGTGATCTTAGTTTGTAGTACAATAATGAAAGGACTTGTATTAGTTTCCATGAATTTGTACTTTACCATAGATCTGATATCAACTTAGCATCTCAATCCTGCAACTAGAATGCAAAGGAAGGACCATCCCAACTTCAATCCCTGTTGCAACTGTATACCATTCAACCTGAAACCCCAGCTCAGTCCACAACATCAGCTTCTGTCAAAGAGGTCATTGAGGTAGTGAAAGATCCCAACACTTCTGAAGTTTCTGACAACAATGATGAGGAAGATCAGCTGGACAAATCAAAAAAGAAAACTACCAATGATCTGACTGAAATGTTGTTCATCAATTCCATTTCAAAATTTGCTGACTATTTGAAATCTGCTGAGGAAAGCAAAGAATATTCCTATACTGGAGTTAAAGAACCCAAACCATTTACTGGCAAGGATCTGAAAAAATTGAAGAATTTCCTTCTCCAATGCCATTTCAGTTTCTGTGATTGACCCACTGCATTTAAATCCAACAGTTGAGAAGTCAACTTTACACTCTCATATCTTAAGGTTACCACCAGGATTGGTTTAAACCCAGAATTTCTGGAATATCTGATGAGACACCTGTATGGCTTGATGACTGGGACACATTTGTTGAAGAACTGGAAACTAACTTTAGACCTTACAATCAATCTAGCAAAGCAGAAAATGAACTAATGACACTCAAGATGAAGGACAATCAATGAGTTTCCAATTATCTCCTCAAGTTCAATACCATCATTGCACACTGTGGATGGGATGATTCCACCCTCAGGCACCATTTCTATATGGGTCTTCCATCATGCCTAAAAGACAACATCTGCAAAGAAGGAAATCTGAAAATTCTCCAACTCATGCAGATGAAAGCTCAGACATCTGATGCTCACTATTGGGAACAAAAAGCAGAAATTTTGCAAGAAAATCTGATGGAACATTCTCAAAGCAATAAGGCATCAACTAGCAAGTCTTCCAGCAATAACTCTGGCAATAACACCAGCAACTCTGGCAACAATACTGGCAAATCAAATTCTGATCAGAAGAAAGACAAGAAATCCAACAAGGAAAAACAGTCAACTTCTGATAAACCCCACATTTCCCATTTGCTGGGTCCCAATGGTAAACTCACTCTGAAGCAGAACAATATGCATAGATAATGACCTCTGCCCTTTCTGTGGGAAAGGCAGACACAAGGTTTCCAACTGCACCATTAAGTCATACTCTTCCAAGGTTTGCATGGCAACTTCCACTACAACTTCAGCATCAAAGGAAAACCCCACCATGGAGTTGAAAAAAGAGGAAGCGACCCTCTGGAATCTGCATGGACAGAGGGTTGCATTGACTTGGATTGTAAGTATAGGTAGTAGCTAGACTATATAAACTAGTAGATTATTGTATTATATATTTAGAGATATAGAATGGCATATCAAGCCTACAATTAGACAATAAACCAGATGTCAAACTGATTCCGAACAAGGGGCAGACTGAACCAGATGTCAGACAGGTAAAGACAGATTGGGAACAAGGAGTCCAAAATGTCCAGGTGGAGTTCAGTGACTCATTCATGTGATATAGAGAATCAGATATCTATAGGATGGGTTCCAGGACCTGGCAGGTTTCCTGGTCCTAACAAATGGTAAAAAATTCTATTTTGATGTGGACTCTATTGAATACTTAGGTTTCATTATCAGACACAATGGTCTCCATATTGATGAAACTAAAGGTCAAGTTGTCTGTGATTGGTCCAAACCATGGAAAGTCAAGGGTATTCAGTCCTTCCTAGGCTGCACAAATTTCTATCATCAATTTATTCAGAACTATTCAGATATTACAATACCACTCACTTGACTTACCTGTAAATCTCAACCGTGGGCTTTGATGAAAAATGCCATTCTACTTTTCAGACCACTTCTCTGATTCTTTCTCATTGGAAACCTGATGTTCTGATTATTGTAGAAACCAATGCTTTGGACTATGCAATTGCCACAATTCTTTCCAGCCAAGATTCTGATGGTGAAATTCACCTGGTCACATTCCTTTCCCAAACACTTTCAATTTATGAACTCAATTACAATGTTCATGATAAGGAACTGTTGGCAATCTTTGAGGCTTTGAAACATTGGCAGCACTATCTCAAAGGTACAATTCCAGTTGACATTGTTACCGATCACAGGAATTTGGAATGTTTTTCATCTGCTAAGCTTTTGACCCATGGGCAGGCTTGATGGTCTGAATTTCTTTCCATTTTCAACATGGTATCCATTTCTGACCTGGATGTCTGGTGGAAAACCAGATTCCATGACTTGACAATGGGATATCTATCCTAAAGAGGGAGAAAGTAACTACATACGCTGTTGTTGACCTGCACAATATGAAACTGGTTTTTACGACACAACAACTTTCCACATCTATCCAAGTGACTTCTCTCTACCATCCAATTAGATGTAGTGTTATGATTATGGACATTGAGCAATTACATCAAGATATACTTTCCACAGTTACTTCTGACCTGGCTCTCAAGTCACACATAGAAGTTCCTGAAGCTCCTGATCAACCTCAGTGGTCCAAAGACTCTCAAAGCTTCATCCATCTCGATGGATGTATCTACATTCCAGCTTCCAACAATCTCTGACTCTGTGTACTTCAGTACAAACCCAGACATTATGGTATTAACAATACTCTGTATTAATCTGAAGAGAATACACTTGGCCCAACCTCTGAGATTTAGTAACCCCATTCTGTAAGTCATGTACCACCTGCTTATACTCCAAATCCCAGAGACATAAGCTGTATAGCCTTCTCAAGCAACTTCTGATACCAGAAAAATCCTGGAATTCAATTTCCATGGATTTCATCGAACAACTTCCATCTTCTGAAGGCTATACATCCATTCTTGTTTTTCTAGACCAATTCTCAAAAAAAGGAATTTTCATACACACTCATGATACAATCATGTCCTTGCAACTAGCAGAACGTTTCATCATTCATGTATTTTCCAAACATGGTGCTCCATCTCATGTTACTTCCAATCAAGGTTCCAAGTTCATTTCCCATTTCTGTAAGGCTCTTGGAAAAGCTCTTGATATGAAATTACTCTTCACCTTGGGATATCATCAAGAATGTGATGGACAAATGGAACATGTCAACCAAACCCTGGAACAATACCTCCACATTTATTGCAACTATCAAATTCTTCTGCTTATGGAATGTGCCTACAATAGCTCCCCAAATGCCACTACTGGCATCTCTCATTTTTTCACCAATAAGGGATACAATCCTAATCTCACAGTACATCCCAAAGAGATCTTGCATCCACTCATGCTCAAGAATTTGTTACTGACCTCAATGAGTTACACCAGGAACTTCAAAAAGCTATTTCTTCTGCCCAGGAACATCATAAATGTGGATAAAAACAGAATCCCGCTTCCTAACTTCAAGATTGGAGACCAGGTTTTTGTTAAAAGCTCAATTCTTTCCAACTACCCAACCTTCCAAAAAGCTTGCTGAGAAATTCTTAGGTCCTTTTGAGATCATAGGACAAGCTGGCTCACTTTCCTTGACTCTCTGACTTCCCAATAGTATGCAAGTAGTTCATCCTGTTTTCCACATTTCCACATTAGAGACTTGTGTTCCTAGCAACATCCCAGAATGTATTCAACCTCAGCCTCCTCTGGTCATCATTGATGGAGAACCCAAATTTGAAGTTTCCAAGATTTTGGATTCTATAATCAACGATCACTGATGTACTTGTAAATTGCTTTATTTAGTCAAATGGGCAGGCTATGAAGGTACTGATGAAGAAAATTCATGGATATTGGCTATGGAACTTGGAAATGCTATGGAAATTGTAACCAATTTCCATGCCACTTATCCTAGTAAACCCAGACCTTTGTCAGCACTCTGATTTTCCATTCCCTGTCTGTCTGTCTAGTTTCTGACCATTTTTGATCATCTCCAACACTTCCAATACTACTCTCTTTCAGATTTCAAGTCACACAAAAACACCTTTTTGTGAAAGTCAATTAATTAAAAAATAAAGATACAATCATTCAATGTTTCCAGTACTCCAAATTCCTCTGCCTCAACTCCCATCTCATTGGCATTCTCTGTCCCAATTTCCACTCCCTCCACCATTTCCTGCACCTCCTCATCTTCACTTTCTGGCTTTTCTTCCAACACCCACCTCTTTTCAACCATATTCACCAACAGACCATTTGGCTTGTCTTTTTCCTTATCAGCATACCTTTCGGAAGCAATTATTATGCTGATACTGACATTACCTTTTTGAAGAATTCATTTTCTCTCTGGAAGTTCTGATTCAGCATCTGGATTCCCCTTTCTTGGATGTTGTTATGGCATTCTAAGGTCTCACAGGTCTTCATCAACTCCATCCCAATAAATACCATCAAATTGATGGTATCTTTGAGGATCTGATACTGGTGTCATCATCCACACTCAGCCTATGGTTTCTGTAAGCTTGGTTGTGTCCATAGATTTGGTGGTGTCCGAGTTTTCCACAATCACTATTTTTCCCACCTTTTCAACCTTCTGACCCCTTTTGCCTTTTGGAGTCTGCTTCACAACAATAGTGCATGGAATTTTGTTTACCACACATGGAAAACAAGTTCCACCCCATTTTATCTTCTCTTTCCAAGAAGTAATGCCCCAGTCCACACATCACTGGAACAGAACTTCATGGGCAGTCTCCATATATTATGGAGCCCTGGTCATTTGTTTCTGTTTCAGATATTAGCCATATTTCCAGAACTCTTACAAAACAACTCACTTTTGGGCTCAAAGGGCCAGTCTTGTCCTCTTCATCCACTTCATTGGCTTTCCACTGTTGTTTTTCTGTTATTGAAGACATGGAACTTTACCAGTTCACTTACCTTTCCATCCTGCTTCTCTCCTAGCCTCTGCTCTTCTGCCTCAGCAATCTGCCATTTCTTCTCCACCTCATCCTGCAACCTCAGATCTTCCACCACTTTCCACAACCACTCTTTCCTTTTCTCCACTGCCTCTTTCTCCACCTTAATCCACTCCAACTTGTGTTTATCCACTTCTTCTGCCTCTTTCAACTCCTACATCAATTCCCTCTCCTCCTCCTCTTGTTGTCACCTTACCTCCTCCATCATCTATTGTTTTCATTGAAGTTCTTCAACTTTTGACATCTTGGCAATTTTGGCAATTTTGGCTTCTGAATCTTCCTGAGTGGTGGTAAACAAAGGATAATGGCAAGTTGTGGTTAAAGAAAGAAAAATCACTAATCAAATATTTGGAAGTTTTTATACTCAGATCATCAGCTGAAATTCTCCACTTCCAAACATGTGTTTTTTCATAACACATAATGGATAACCGACAGTTCAATCCTCAGTACATAATTGCCTCTATGGGACTTTGGCCTAACAGGGTGGTACTGTTACAACCCATTCTTGGATACCTCAATGTTCTGTAATTATCCGTAACTTCTGACCTGACTTCTGTCCATGGAATCTTTCTAGTTCCTGTACTTCCAAACCCAATCCTTGTTCTGCATTTGGTAACTTGTCCACTGACAAGTATTCATTCATTTGCTTGTTGTATTCCCATTCCAGAATATCTCCCTAATTCATCTTATTGTGATCTTAGTTTGTAGTACAATAATGAAAGAACTTATATTAGTTTCTGTGAATTTGTACTTTACCTTAGATCTGATATTGACTTAGTTTCTTATTCCTTCTCTCTTTCTGAGTGCTCAATATTCAGAACTCTTCAGAAATCTGAATATCCACATTCTTCCAGTGTGAATGCCACACCTCTGAAATTAAGGACATCCCAAGCATTTGCTTAGGGATGCAGCACATAAGCTGAAGCCAATGTCCTGACCCTATCTGGAAGTTCCCAAGTTCCCAGTTATTTTCCAATAGTTCTGGATTGAGTTCCCAACATGGCACTTAACAACTTTCATTGAAATGCATGATGACTCTGACAAGATCATCTTTGCCATATCTTACATGAAAGGAGGCACTGCTGAACATTGGGGGCCAAACTCAAAGTAAAGGAGTATTCCACTAGAGGACTATTGACTTTACTTGGGATGATTTCCTAAAATAGTTAAAGCAGACACCCAGAGATCCCAACCCTACCAGCACAGCCAGATTGATGGTGGGGGGCAGCTTGGATAGATCTTATAGATTGTGAGTTTAGATGATGAGGCAATGCTAGACATGATGAAGATGAAACTGACTAGGCTATGTGATGGGCGAGGCTGAGGTTGGTGCCAAAGTATATATGTGATTGAGTGAGTGTGACTGTGAGTGTGACTTGGAGTCCAGTCCTAACAGAATATCTGGGAATTGATGGGTTTCCAGAGGCAGGAATTATATTGGAATATTGAAATATCCAGGAATGGATTATAACACTATCAATCAGTCACAGAGGTAATCTTTAAAATTAGTTGTATTGGATCTGCACACTCCTGTGTTCACACATGGACAGTTTTATGTTGGTGTTTCAAAAGGGAGAAATTGGGGAAGAGTGAAAATCCTACTCCATGACACTGATATGACTACAAATGTAGTGTTTAAGGATTTTCTTATTGAACCATGAGTAAAGTATTCAGCAAGGTTGCAAAAGGAGACTGATTTATGTGTTTTAGATGCAGTGAATTCACAAGAGTATATAATTGTATATAATTATAAATAATTAATGAACTTTAATCACTTTAAAATAAGTTTCTCTGAGTTGGATCATGCATTGATAGATACTTAAAATTGTTGATACAGTGGCTTCCAAAACTGTCCCAATGTTTTGGTAATTCTCAATAAATGCTTTATAACCTACCAAATAAATTTTCTAAAATAGTGAAGATATTCTCACATATACCTTAGCATACTAGCTTTGATATACCCAAATACTATATAATATAGATGGATATTGGTGTCACATTGAATATCTAAAAATGACCAATCATTGGGACAGTTTTGCAACCACTCTTTTTGAATCACATATCATCTCTTGTTATTCTAGTACTTGTATGGCCTCCCTTAGCCTTTATTACAGCATCAAGTCTTCTGGGCATACCTTCTATCAGTTTCTGACACTCCTGAGGCTCAATCTTTGGCCATTCCACTTCCACCCTCTCCCATAGCTCCCAAACTCCCTTTGGTGGTGAAGGATATTTCTGGAGCTGTTTCTTCAGGTGAAACCAAATATTTTCTATGGGATTCAGGTCAGGAGACTGTGCTGGCCAGTCTAACACCTGAATATGATTTTCAGAAAACCATTTTTGTGCCATCTTGGATGTGTGTGTAGGGTGATTATCCTGCTGGAAAATGGCCTCACCTGGAACCTTCAAATCTTCAATGCTCTGGGACAAATGCTGAGCCAGGATCTCCACATATTGTGCAGAATCCATCCTTCCTTCAATATCTGCAAGCATTCCCACTCCATTCCAACCCATACAGCCCCACATCATGATATTTCCACCTCCATACTTGACTGTATGTTGGGTTGTCCTATCAGAAAGTGGGTCTCCAGCTTTCTTCCACACATATTGATATCCATCTGATCCAATCTTATTTATCTTGGTCTCATAAGACCACAAGACCCTTTTCCAATCATCCACAGTCCATTTTTGGTACATACTTGAGGGCAAAGCTTAACCTTGCTTTCTATGTTGAGCTTTGAGCAAGGCTTTGACTACAGCTTTTAAACCATGCTGTTTCAAGATCCTCCTAACTGGTTTGGATGAGACACAGCATTATCTAGCTTGCCAGAGGTGATTTGATGTATGTATGATCCTCCTCTGGTCAGTAGGAGAAAGCTTGGAAGGACATCCTCCTTTCAGATTTTCTTTGTCTATGTCCATCTCCTGAGCAATTATACTGATAGTAGACTTGCTAACACCTGTTGTAGAGGCTACATTCCTATTGGAGAGGACATTTTGCAGGAGGAAGAGGGCTTGTTCTCCTTTAAGAGGGGAAATGGCTTTCATGATAAGAATGATAGTTAAAATGTGACATTTCATGTCACATATTAATTAGAACATCAAGTAGATGTCATGTGATTTTTCTTGTAATTTTCCTATCCCTATAGATTATAATATGATATAATGAAATGTGTGAAAAGAGAGGGTTGTGTTACAACTGGAATTCCCACCAGACTCCAGGGACTAACTTATACGCACCCACACCCTATACACACCAATTGTCAGTTTACCAGAATTCCTGCCAGACTCTGTACATCAGACTTGTCTATGTTCAACTTCATTACATTGTGTTTCAGTCACCGGAATACCCACCGGACTCTGTACATCAGACTTGTCTACATTCGACTTCATTACATTTTGTTTCAGTCACCGGAATACCCACTGGACTCTGTCCCTGTCTATGTCTGACCTTGTCCCACGCATCAGTCACCAGACCCCACTCGGAAAACCCATCATCCCTCTAACAGAGCCCCATTCCTGTTTTAGTCAAATGACCTGTCACATTTCAGACTCCACTCCTGTTCCATTTCCCATTATGGTTTATGATTTGTCATGATTTGGACCCCGCTCCATTCCATCCCGTTCCTAACACCAAATTTGGTGTTTACTATTCCCATTTTATGTTTTGCTAGTTTCGTTTCATTATTACTGGATTTGGTATGTCATTCATTCCACAGTCTATATAGTCTGGCAGATGTTGTACATACAATCCAGTCAGAAAATCGGCTTAGATTCCCCCCAGTAATCTAATACCTTTTCCACTCTAAACTCCTCTTTGAATTACACCACTCTCACTAGTCGGGGCCCACAGGCTCCGACACATCTATCTCTCAACCTCTGACTTATTTATCTCGACTCCCCGACCTCTCAACCCACGACCCACGAACCCCACCCAGACTCCCTGGGTTTCCCGTCTGCCCATTTGAAATTGGACAACACGATCTTGCAGGGCGCAGCCTATAAGCTGAAGCCAAGTCCTACCAGATTCCCCATAGGTTTCTCTGGAAACCTGCTGTGTACATATCCTAACACTCTGGAGACCCACCCATGAGCAACAACATGTTTGTTTTAACCTGTACTCCTTCATATATATAAGGGCCTCTCTTTGCCCACTATTGAACAATCAATTTTGTTATATCTTATTTACAAATCCCATTCTTAAATCAGAAGCTTAAGTCTTGCACTCCATCTTACTCCTACAGCCAGTTAGAGATATTGCAGTATCTCTTACTGTTGAAGTTCTATGTTCTACAGCATTAGGCTTATGTCAGCTTTTTGTATACAGTGAGGGACAAAACTTTCTCATGTTTTGTCATTTCAGATTGTTTTGTTTATACATAGATAATGGACATAAAATTGAACAAATATGAAAATATTCTACTGGATACTCTGACATCATGACATTGTATCTGTACAATAACAATTATGTGTATATGTATAGTAAGTATACAAATATTTCTTTTGAGGATCATCATGAGAAAGGTTTTGTCCCTGACATTCTGAAACATATAAACTCCTATGTATCAATAGTTCGGGTAACCTCCTTTGGTGTTTATCACAGCTGCCACTCTTCTAGGCATACTTTCAATCAAATTCTGACACACCTCTGGCTTCATCCTATCCCATTCCCTTTACACATGCTCCCACAATTCCAGTATCCCATTTGATGGCTATTGATATTCTCCAAGTCTCTTTTTGAGGTGATGCCTTAGGCATTCAATAGGATTATGGTCTGCAGACTGCTGGCCATGACATAACCTTGACCCCATTGTCAGCAAACCATGTTTTGGCTTTCTTGAAGATCATCTTCCAGAATCTGAACATGCAGCTCAGCATTCATCCTTCTATCAATATTGCATGTATATCCAACACCATCCCATGCCATGTGTTAGAATCCCTGCTGTTTGGCCCCCTGCAAGGTTGTTTTGCCCTCTGTTAAGTTCCAGATCTCAGGGCAGATTTCCGATGGATATTCCGGACACTTCCCGGAAATATGTCCTCGGAGTTTCGGGGAATTAGTCCGGGAGTTTCCGGGGATTAGTAACGGGAGTATCGGAATATTACCAGAGTACAGATGGACTTGGCTTCAGCTTATGTGCTGCGCCCTCGTGCACTCACTCGGGTGTCCATATTTCAGAGGATGAATATATGTCAGAATGTTTACGGATACTTGGAAGTTCCGGGAGTTCCGGATATCCGGAGTCCAGAGAGTTCCGAAGATTGAGCGTACAGAAAGACAGAAGAGATACAAACTAATTCGAGATTAAAACTAAAGAGTAAGTACATGGCTATGGAAGACTATATAGATGTTCCCGTAATTGTACTACAAATCTAGAAGTATAATAAGACAGATTAGGATGAAGATTCCGAAAAGGGAATACAACAAGAACAATAAACAAGCGAATGAATAACTGTTAACCTGTCAGTTACTAAATACGGAACAAGGATGAGGTTCGGAAATATGGAAACTATAAATGTTCCATAGTCGGAAGTCGGGTCGGATTTTGAGGTGGATGTCATATCGGATTGGAGACTTGGGATGGAAAGTCAGATCAGAGATGGGAGTCTGACTGGAAGTCTGACCGGAAGTCTGACCGGGAGTCTGACCGGGAGTCTGACCGGGAGTCTGACCGGGAGTCTGACCGGGAGTCTTGACCAGGAAGTCACCTTGAAGGGATGAGGATCAGGTTGCATTGGATTCCGGATCTTGATACTGGTCCGGAAGATGGTTCGGAAGTTGGAAGTCGGATATTGAAATATCCGGGAACGGGTCGTAACACCCTCATACTCCACTATTGGCATCCCCAACCATGGTGTTGCCACCTATGGTGTCCCGACAGTTGGTTTACTGTAACTTTCCCCTTTCACCATTCAGAAGATGTATATATATTAGGCTAAAATTTTGAGTTAAGCCTCTGCTCCACCCTGTGTTACGGCAAATTTCGGCCACTATCTCTTGTTCCTTACCCATCTTATGTGACTTACTCAAAGAGGGTAAGGAGCCAGTAAGGGTCTAAGACAACAGCTGATTTCAAGACGGCTACCTTATTTTGCTCCTTGTGTAATGACATTCATACTCACGATAAGGAATCCCTAATATTTACAAGATGAAAAAAAGTTAGTATTGCATAATACATGATCACCAAACAACCATGATACTAGAGCTAAAGGATGATATGAAACCGTTTTTGCTAATTTAATGAAGCCCAGTTCCAGCTCGCTAGAGTAAGGTAGCATTAAAGCCAGCAACTGCCCATTTGCCCACTCCTCTGACATGTATCAACAAGGTGACATGGAGGTGTGCCCGAAGCAACTCCATGCTACATGGGTCAGTGGTATTCAAATTTGATGGTCAATTGTTCCAAAACCGTAGCACCTGACTTCTCGAAACGAACAATTTTATGTATACCCTGGTCAGACTGCTACAAAAATTAAAGAGCAGAACGTAGGGTAAGTACCTACTCGTCAGGCTGCAGATCGTCCTCACAATGCTATGCTTCTCCACACAGATATTCACAGTTTATTTGATGACTATCAATGGAACCTACCCATATGCTCCATTGATAGTCATCAAATAAACTGTGAATATCCCACAGAGAAGCATAGCATTGTGAGGACAATCTGCAGCCTGACAAGTAGGTACTTATGCACAAGCAGATGCTGACAGGATTGCTATCCATTCTTTCTGCATGTGAGAAGTCAGAAGAATAAACTCCGTTAGGTAAGTCTGCACTCATGACACCAACACCCATTAATGGATATATGTGTACAACCTCAAGCCTGGTGAAATTGCCACCACGAGCACGTTTAACAGCGGCCTGGCCTGTGACTAGGCAGCACTTACCTCTCATGCATACAGCAATGCAAGTTCCAGTATTCTGAGTTTGCTAAGTTGAAGTTGCACGATAACCGTAGCAATGGTAGACTTACACGAGATGGTGTGCCGCATGGAGAAGGTGTACAGGTCTGCGATGCAGAACGGCTCTGCCACTTGAATTTGGCAAGAAAGAGCTCTGACCAAGCAGAGACAAATTTCTTATACCACATGTCTGGAATAAAACATCCAACGTAGGCATTTGGGGATGAATGGAATTATGACTATCATATAGATATATCATATAATGCCCCTCTTTCACTGAACTTGTGAGGGTTCTCGCAAGAGGAGGAGGCTCTTTAGGGGGTGGAATGGAGCCAATAAAAAACGACATCGTCCTCGGATCCTTGGGGCAGCGGAACAAAACCATTTTTCCGATCTCTGCGATATCTCATCAGAGGCACGCGCAAAAAGAAGTGTTATCAACCACATCTGACCATGCTTCTCGAGTTTCATGATTGTGTCGAGCCAGCTATAAAACACGGAAACCGGCAGCCACTCATTGTGTACGTAGCAACCTAGAGCTTAGTGGGACCAAGTATGTACGAATACAGATACCAAGTTTACCGGCAATTAGTCCAAGAGTGCGTTTCTTGAACAGTTTTTTGCTATTGTAGGAGCACGACCTCACAAGGGAACACCATACATGTACATTCCGTTCAGATTCGTTGATATAAGAACCATTTGAATCTGCTTCAGGTAGGTATTCCATAGACCCAATACTTTAACTCAGGAGTATCGAGGGCAACAACGAATGCGTATGAAAGACGAAGCAATCGATAACAGTGGTGGCTGTTGTAGATGTACTCTTGTTTGACACTGTTTTGTCATATTTGTAACTTTGTGACTTAATTTACTTTCGCGCACCGCTATGTTACGAACCTGTTCACGTATTGTCCAGAAAATCCACTCGACAACACCGCAACGTCTTCATTTGGTACACTGATTCGCACCGCGTGGCCTTAGGAGAGTTTTTTTGACGTTCAATCTCCAAAATCGTCCTCAAACTCATATTTAGGCTGGCGTGTTGATAACAACTCACCCATTACTGTTTCGACAGCATATCGCTGGATAACCGATGCTGTTTTGAGTCGAGCTCGGTATCATACTTGGGACGAAGCCGAGACGTATACTCTCTTCCCGGTCGAGGTTCGACCTAGTATTGTGTTGACGTATTCTGTCCACAAAAATGGGGCTAGCTTGTCGCGAGAATCTCAAGACATCATTGTTCCTGGAGACTATGGGTTGTATGCTATAGGCAAGAATACCATTTCGTGTACCACTACAGGCTACGTGACCTTGACACAGGAGACCCCTCACTTTACTTTTTCTTCACCCACTTCACCCATTTTCCATTATGGAGGAAGTAGTGGAAGAAAATAGCCCGTGGCTCTCCGCCAAGGTACCTCATTGTGTCGTGGAATGTGCTTTACTTTCTCTGATGCTTAACAGGCGTCCTTGACTGCCCCTATCATTCAACAAGCTCTCGATAGAGATCGTCAATGCATTTTTTCTGGTGTCGTGCCAAGCTGTGGCTCTGATGCGCTGGTAGCAACATGGGTATTTCCCCCATTCTTGGGTCACAAGGCAAGTGTGTAACATTTCGAACCATCGCATCTATGTTGATATTTTCCGCGATCCTTATTATCCCTAATAAGCTGTCAGATGACCCATGGCTAGAGTCCAAATACTATCAAGATCCCGATGCATGCGATCTAAGCGACTTGATGGTGGTCGAAAATGTCGTATCAGGTCGTAAGGACATTGTCACCCTCTTTTGGGAAAACAAACTCGGCGTTGACGTTGAAGTGCGTATTTTCCCTTTCAAATAGTTAGCTGTGTATCCATGACATACAGGACGATTATCGCATCATCTTATTCGAAGGGTCGGAAAGCTTAAACAGTGGTGTGCCGTTGAAAAGCCGTATCATCCTTATCGATGAGCTTTATAGACCTAGCGACCGATTTCTCCGTCTGCATTTCCAAGAATGTCTTGCTATCAGTGTCTGCCGTGGCGACGTCATGGAAGATTACCATGAGCAGGAGATTGAGAATTTCATGGAAGAACTTGGCATTTACGATGGCGAGATAGATACTGGTGATCCAAGATGGTCGACCCCGCTAGGTTCACATGTCCGTGCTTACCTCATAAGGCAGAAAATGGCAGAACAGTCAGTCATCCTTTGAAATTTTTTTTTTGTGAGAAACACGCCCTGAAGGAGCACCGTCGGTACCGATATGACCAACATCTGAACCAAAGCAACTACCTCACGACACCAGGATGCACGCTATGATGACCAGCGGAAGATGATTGTGCAGGGTGTGCTTTCTATCCTGTCCATGGTGTCCCCATGAATCCAATAACGTAGATACTCCTTTGCTGTGAACGGGCACATTGGTAGCAAAACAGGGACTTGCCTACCCGCCAACTGTAAGCCTGGTGAGGCTATACCACAACGGACCTTAAATATTTAGTATCCGCTTCGTTAGATAATTACGATAAACGCGCATAGTCGTTTTTTCATTATCGTTTTACCTACCGTCTCTGTTCATTGAAGAATATACTCGAGTCCTATCAACACTTGAGCTGAGACTCAGTGAAGCTGCAACTGACGGCAGCCTTACACCAACAATCCCTTTGTGGGCCATGTAGGTGTACAGGTATCTACCCATTTTCTTGATGCATTTTCAGTTCACTCAGTGCTCATCACTCATTCTAAGTTCCCTGTTACCTAAAAATACTCCGAACCCATGTCAGTCATTCAGCAGACAACGCTCATCCTCACTGAATGTTTGGCTATCCTTCGGTTGTGGTCGTCCTTTGCTGCGTTGGATTATTTGGTTCCTAGTCTGCGTTGGCGTTCTCTGGATATCTGGCGTTTTATTTGTGAACTTTGCTCCTGGTTCTCTTCCTATGGACGGTATTCTCCGCGGTGACCATCGATCCTAACCACCACATTGCTCGGATTTATCGCCACCCCCAGTACGCCCCGTACAATTCGCCCAGATATTTCCTTGGATATCGCAGTGATCCTTTCGTCCCGCGCTAGATGCACGGAAGAAAACACCTGTGATGTTGATTCCTTCTTTAAGACGGTAGTGGTGCCCAACTTCATGGGATCCGCGGGAAGAGCAGATGGTGATGTTTTCAGGCGCAATTCATGAAGTGATGGTGGCGGGAGGGCATGGCATAAGCTTTGTTTGAGGTGCATGGAAGGTCTCGTTTTACTTGATTCTACGCGTATTACTGAGAAGGATGGGGGGATTTTGTGTTGTAACTACTACTCAAAGGTCGGTCCTCGCATTTCCAACTTGTGTTTGCTAACGGCGTCTTCATCAAAGCTTCACGGCCAGTGGGAAGTGGGTATGCGCTACTCTGACATGACTGAAATATGGTAAGTAACACATCTTTGTTCCTTACATGGCACTTATGTATATATACCGACACAGGTACACTACTCATTCTTCGGATTTCCTTGAATTTTTGCTCCTTAGCCTGTGTCACTCCGATTGGCTGTTTCAACTAGCATGGCATAGGTTTGACTGAACCACTTATGTAGATACCAGCTTCAAATAATGAGGTGCATTAACAATAAAAATCCATCGAAAAATTGTGTCATTGATCCATATGTTGGAATTTGTGGTAGCCTTGGCTCCGCAGCATTTATGGAACTCTATTGGATATAGCGCTTTACGTTTTACAGACTAAGATAAATTCATTTGCATTACTTGCAGAAAACATTGATCGAATTAATATCAATGTTTCCATCGGGGTTAAAATGCTGCAGTGAGTCCACAGTTACACCATCGGGGACCTGTCGTCTCAAAATTATTCGGCTATCAGAATATTAATTCGGAACCCGAAATCAAAATCTTTAGTGTTTGTTGGCGCCTCGATGCTAATAAGGGGCTCATCGTCGTTAATTTCACAATCTCCAGAACCTGAAATTGCGTGCACGGCAGTGCGGACGGATAGCCCAATCTGCGCCCTTCACGACTTCCTGGTCTTTTTTGAGACGGTTGTACATATCTCCGGGGAGATTTTGGCCACGAGCTTGAATAATTTGATGGACGAAGTGCATTCACTCCTATGTCTGCTTGCGACTCCGTTTGTAGGGGTGTTACCAAGTTCCAACACAAACTACTTATCCCTTTTGAAAAAGCATGGACGGGCGTGTGACTAAACTGGTCCATATACCTAGCGTATTTACTCATTACCTGAATGATGTTAGACCCTGACATAAACAGGTTCTGACTCGTCAGAGCTTGTTGTGTTGGGAGGGTGGGATTATGAAGTTAGGGGACTGGAATGTAATGGTCTTGAGGACACTGAATTATGACGCCATGCTAGACCATGCCATTAATCAGAAGACCAAAATGAATAGGAGAATGAAAATTCACTGTAATAGCAGGTACCCCACCATTCGATTCCACCAACATAAATATCAAAGTTTGGTGTCTCCCCAGAACGCATATACTCACTTAATATGGGCCTACATTCCTCATTATCTTCATTGACTCCAACAACATCCTGACACGCAGTCACATGTTAGCCACAACATAAAATCCTATGGAGTTCCAAATGTCAGAATTTGTAATTGAATAAATATACTGACGACTTACTGGTTACCAATATCCATCATGAAGCACTTTGATCAGTGCTGAGGAATAGCCCGAGCTGCAGTCAAATTTGTAATATATATCAACCATGTAACACAGCATTCAGGTCAGCCAATATCTGAGGATTTTGAATTGCAAAAAAATCCATGTCATTCGGTGTGGTCAATGTAGAGGGAACGGCCTGGGCCATGCTGAGCTTTAAATGGCCTTTGTTCAAAAATTAGTTCAGATGAAGATCGGAAGAAAAGGACACTGGGATGAAGTGATAAAATGAACTTTGTTAAGGGGCATTTTTCAGAAATTCGTGTGATAACTGCCCACTTGACTTCAGTGAGTGCCGGGGCTGCGAATCAGTGTAAGTGTATTGGACATTGAGATTTACTTGCTACAGTGTCCACATCCAGAAGCGTTGTCGTTGGAGGACATTAATAAGGGGGGATGTAGGGGATGATTAGGTGATGTCTGAGACCGTCTGCACACGTGAGATGTGTTGCAAGAGGTGTACGGGAGAGGAGATTATAAGAGTGGCGAGAAAAGGTAGCACGTTGGAATTGTTAAGAAATATTTGTTCTTCCCAGGTTCCGGAACCCCTGCTGATTTTGAGGGAGTAGAAGATAACAATGACGAGGAGGAAAAAGAAGACAAAAGGAGATGGCCGGAAAGCCGGGTGCAACGTTTCCGGAGACCGCCTCTTCTAATGGCGTATATAATTGACAAGCATCTGACGGTTCACTCCGGGTGTAAACTGGATGCAGAATGGTATATGGGTACATACTTGGTACAAAATGGCTTAACCACAGTGACAACTCTCCTCCACAACTATATGCCCACCAAACGCACGTGGCATCAGGATTGCAAACAGTGGAGGTGGACGATTATACTGATTTGCAAAGCATGGAAGACAGTAGATGGCAGATGGCAGATGGCAGTGTACTTTGTAATCATGAATTGATGGTCATAGTATGCTATAGGAAGGATATTATTGTCACTCAAATACGTATTCTCATCAAGTTTCTGGCTTATCTGCTAGCTGCGAACGTTCTCTAATTAATAATTGGGAAGTGATTATGTTCTCCAGCCACAATCTGGCTATAGTTGCTTCTCATTGAGCGTCTGCGATCATACTACATATAATGCACTGAGAGTGCTGTTAAATTAATTTCTTCAGCAGCTAAGAGTGACCCAGCACTGGCACTTTCCAAAATCTCACATGGCATCCGTGGCAGATATTCAAGCAGCAACTCCAAAGTAACTGCATTAGGCCATTTCTTTGCACACAACATTGACCGTATGTTTCCAGTAACCTTTGGACTTGCACCGATTTGGCAACATTAGGTCTGTCAACACGAAGTGTCAGTTGTTGAATATATTTATAGACGGGCATCTCAGTTTTGTTTATTTATGATACAATCTTGACCTTCCCAGCGGAAATCGAGTTCGTATGGAGGAGTAGGATCAGACTAGCATCTGTGCTGTACGTCATTACCCGATATTCACTCTTATTTTACTTTATATTTGGTGTCGCCATGGATTTCGTAGATGTACCGCTAGAGGTGCGTGGTGGAATGGGTCATAGTGTCCTTGACTTACAGCGGTTGATAGTGTGTGGTATCATTTGAGCCCTAAGGTTAGTTGTTTACTGATTAGCCATAGGGCATGTAATGCACTATTCCACACCTCCACGGTTCTGGTAATTCTAGCGGCGCTTAGTGGACACGGTGATTAATCTATTTGGCATTTTCTTTCTCAAATGACTCAACCGAGGTGAATGTCAGGGCTATTACTTGCAAGGGTTTACGCTATAAGCACGGATAACAGATACCTCTTGACTCCAATCTTGTTAACATATATTGGAGAAGTCTCCTGCCGTGTGGTGTGTTGACTTATGTGCAATGTGTGGACCGGTATACCCATTAGTGTGATAGCTGATCATAGTCCATGACGATTGTATTTCTGGGCCGAGTTTCAAACCGTTCGTTTCACTTAGCTAGAACCACACGACTGTGTATTAACATCATTAAGCAGGGGTATAGAAGTCGATTGCATATGCCTGGAGATTTCGAGTTGACATGATTGTTATAGTCTCGGCAACAAGCGCTCTTGCAATTACCTTCGATGGGCTCATATTATTCACCACATTATTCCACACCATCGGCATGATTAGGCTACAAAGAGGTATTAAAGAATTGGGGAAACGATCTATAAGCTCTCTACTTATGCAGCAAGGTAATTTATCTCGATGTTCATGTCTGTATGTCGTTATGACTTGATCGTATTAATTGCAGGTGTTCTCCGATTTGCGTTAGTGCTAATTTAACGGGACTTTAGCTAATGAAATTCTAATTTTGATTGGTTAGCATAATTTTCACATGGAATTTACAGTGTTTAATCACGAATAAGGTGTGGGATTATCCCCCCCTTTCTACCCTTTTCACTGATACTACATTTCTTCCAAGCTTTTTTCAGTGAAGATCTTTTGTCCTCTGAGAATTTTACATAGGAAAATAAAACCTAAAAAAACCGTTGGGTACAGTTCATATGTCGACTAATTTTTCTATAGATGTATTCAGGATATTAGTAGAACCGCAATAACATTTGTATTTATTTATTTTTAAAGGACCCGTTCACTCAAAATAGTGTAGAATCATACACATAAATGAATATGAACCTAGTCAGACCTGAGCAGAATACAGTAGACGGGCCAGGGGGTGTAAATCAGTCCTCAGATGCAGTACCATTGTTTCCCATTCCCATCACTGTAATTATTGAGCGCAAATATAATAGTCGTATCAACCTCGCAGTCTTAAGCACTTGACTGCAAAAGAAGCTTCACCCTCGACAGCTATTCACTGTATATGATTTGTTCACTCAGAATGGATAACTAGACTCCTTCGTTAGGCGGGAACGTTCGCGTCTCCATGAAGGTCGGACGCCTCAAAGTGAATATTCGAGGTTCTTGAAATTGGGCTCCGGCTGGATATATGTTCACGGCAAACCATCCGAGGGAATGACTGAACCTTTTGTTACTACAATAGTAAGTTTTTAACCGATGATCCCAATCGACATTGTAGTAGAACTACGGCAAAGATACTATACATTCTTGCAATCTACTAATATATTTGGTGACGGCGCCACTACTACTAGGGTCTGTCAAGGGATAGCAGTTTCGGCGTGTCCACCGATGTTCCACTGTACGACGTTAGTGAAATTAAATGAAGCACTCTAGGGACTTTATACAAGGCATGAAACACTTTGTAACAGTATTCAAAGGCTGATTTAAAGCCGTTAAGCGGTTGTTGGATGATGCATTTAAGACACTGAATCTAAGTAGGACCAGTGTCACCTTTTGTGTATTTTTGCACATAATTGCAGCTCATATTACTCTTCAAACCAATTCATTAAAATACTAAATACATTGAATTCCATCCACTAATACACTGCACCGCAGGCCACCGGGCACTTCTACGCGCTCTTATTCCACCCACCACCATCATCCATCACCCATCACAATTATCCCTTCCATCATTGCCACCACTGCCACTGCCACCATCCACCATTGTCACCGTCCATCACAGTGTGTCACTAAACAAGTTCCGACGAGTCCGAGGTTGATGGGAGGGCGGGATTCTGCAGTTAGGGGATGGGAATGTACAGATTCTGAGCACACTGAGTGATGAGGCCATGCTAGGCTAGGCCATGTCATTTATTAGAACACGAAAATGAAAACTCACTCTGTAACAGCATTGACCCCACCATTGAATACCACCAACACAAATATTCAAGTCTGGTGTCTGTCCAGAACGCATATACCCACCTCATATGAGCCTATTCTCCTCCATTTATACTGCAACAACCGCGGCGATGTGGAACACCTCATGATTTTAATTGACACCAACATCCCCACTACACCTGCACCTGCAACCGTACCCGCAACTGCTTCGGCATTCCCACTCCTGATATGCAGTCACCTGGTAGATGCCGCGTGTAATCCCACAGAGTCAGAAATGTCATAATTGTAATACACGGGCACAGGACACAATGGTTTTGCAAATTTCAGGATCCTCTTTGCAGCGTAGGCATACAAGACTTACTTCGTCATTATTGTGAATCCCATTATCTGATATAATGCCCAAGTCATGGTGCACAAAGGCTGTACTGCACGAGTCACAGTAAGATGAAGCTAAAATCCGGACTCGAGGCAGTTCTTGTCTCTTGGGCTAATACTCTACATGAGCGCCTATATCTGGAAAGTCGTTTCCCCCCTCCCGCCACCACCCACCACCCTCGATGTGTTATTTCCTTGAGACATCAATTTTCCTTGGAGCCCGACTCCCGCTATGACTACTCATCTGAAAGATTTCGGCATTCTAATGATAACCAATCCTAACCAATCAAATATCGAGTGTGTATAGCAATACATCGGTTCACCATTTGAAATGGTTATAACTTCTGACAGTAGAATCTTTTTCATCCACAGGGTAGATGGACATCCAGTAAAATCTTGTAGGCCACAAGGGCAGAATATGGCTGCGCAATGTTTTGCCTTATGATAGGGCAGGGGAGGATCTTAAGTTTTGACCACAACATTTATACTGAACACAGGAATCAATTTTCTGAGACCCTAGTGCTCACAGCAAAGGCTTATTATTAAAACTCACACTTGGAAGAATTGGTTAGGAAGTGAGCCTATCACTTTCACGGCACATACTGTTGGATGGATCATACTGAAATTCCTAAAAGCTATCTCGATCCCATCGCACATCATAGCGCTAATATTTTTGACAGGCCCATCTCAACCATTTCCAGCAAATTTATGATGTCACTAAAGGTATCATTCATCTCGGGACTCCTCATCAGAGTAGACCACACAATTACCTAGATGTTGTGCTCAACTCAGGAAGGAATGAGCTTGCCGAGAAAATAAAGCAACGTTTAGAAAGGAGCTATGAGCTTGCCAAGATTTTAAGGGGCATTTAGAAAGGAGTGGCAGGTGTGGACTTTCCAATGATTCAAGAAGCATTCAGGAAAGAGCGGTGGACTTGCCAAGAATTTAAAGGGCGATTCAAAGAGAAACATCGAGCTTGCATGCATTCTATCATCTCCACACTTTCTCTCCGCAGAAACGAAATATCCGACCCATCCGAGACTGACGCCTCAGCCATCCACGCCACTGTATCGCATTTTCCTTCGACACCGGACTTGCGGGCTTCTCTGCGACGATTATCTGCGAGGAACATGTCTAGCGGGCATGCAACGTTGTGATTATAGGTGTGGATGGGCCGGGGGAGTCGTCACGGAATAATTCTACTTTCACACCTCGGTTGGGGGGATGGCGCATGGACTGTCGTGTATTTACTTCATTGGATGTGCTGGTATGGGGGGATGTGGGAGACGACAGTCTGCTTAGTATATGATCGTTAGATCGGCACACTTTTTGATTATTAAAGATGAACAGAAAAACTCACCTAGCGTTTAACCCTTTGACAAGTATCCGACTCAGGACTTTCCATCTTCGGCACACCAGAAAAGTCACTACCATCATCCGTTAAACCTAACAGTGACATATTTCGTTCCTGCTTCACCTGCGTTGCAGCCTGAATCTCCGCGTTAGCCTTGATGAGGGATGATACTAATTGCACGCGCTGTAGATGGGATTTGTCTCGTCGGATACGGCACTTGAATCACTATCGAGTTTACTGGGGAGGATTTCCAGAGGTTTTTATGAGACTTTGTCGTTTGAAGATGACAGACCTGTGCTTCCTTGCTGCTGGATTGCGGAACGAGGTGTGAATTATCTGTCTACGTCCATGCCATCATCCAAGAACACATTGGCATCTGGGTCGGGGTCTGCATGGTATGGCGAAGCTCTATTCGCGCCGATAGGATGTTTTCATCGTCGGCGTCACAATCCAGAGCATAAGCCGCACGTTTTGCCTCTGCAGGACGAAGTCGGACACGTTTAGGTGGTGAAGGGCCGTGACGCTTAGTCCTTGCAGCCTTCTTCGATAACTGTGAAGATGGTTCTGACGGTGTTGGAACGACCGCACCAATTTTTGATCGGGTTGACTTTACAGGACCTTGAAAATTCTGGAGTTGGGCAAGAGGGGTGGTGCGGACGTGGATGCCCGAAAGCCCACGGCCAGTTGTGAGAACGAGCGTGATACGGACAATGCAAACTGTTCGCATCTTTTAAAAGGTGAGACGTGAGTACAACGTCGTCATCGGATTCCCCGGAATATATGATGGTGTCGAGCTGTTGTTGCGTTATTTATTCATCATTGTGAAGAGAGGTGGATGCCATCGTTGGGCATATTAGTTGGGTTGAACACATTGCCTTCGGAACAAGATTTTAGGCCACGGTACTTGGGTCGGTCAGTGTCAAGTGAATCATGACCAATTATATAGCATAACCGGCCCACCATCTCTGCTCTTCCCCGCCCTACATTCGACCCTCTTGCCCATACTAACCAGCTGCATACACATCCTCGCCCCCACCTACCATTAGGGTATTTTTCTCCCAACTGCTATGTATCTTAGTTATGCGACGCGGTATATAAATGTATTAAAAAAAAAATTATATCACGTGAGACGCGTTTTGACTCCGCTTTCCTTCCTGGAATCATAAAACGTATGATCTGCAAGTAATCTGATTATCCCACCTTAACGTTACCTCTGATAACAGCAAGCGCTCCCCATTCCAAATCTTCTGGGAAATGTTGACCTCTAATAGAGGACCAACGGCCTTTCTGTACAGCAGCGCAAACAATCTGAACCTAGTCAGACGTGAGGAGAATACAGTAGACGGTCCAGAGGGTGCAAATCAGTCGTTGCATGTAGTACCATTGCATCCCATTCGAATCACAGTAATTATAGAGGGCAAATATAATAGTTGTTTCAAACCGCCAGTCTTAATATGAATATTTATGTTTAATTATTTGTCAAATACGTGGTCACCTAAAAACGCATAAAATCATACAAGCAAATTATTCTTCAAGTCAAACCTTACAAGAATACAGTGGATGGTCCAGAGGATTTTTCATTCGTACACGTGAGCAAGAGGTGTGCCCGAGAGAAGATTATAAGAGTGACGAAAAAGGTGGCACGTTAAAAATGTTAAGAAAGTTTTGTGCTTCCCAGGTTCCGGAATGACTGTTGATGGTGAATGAGTAGATGAGAACTGTGACGAAAAAAGATGTTGGTGGAAAGCCGGGTATAACGCTTCTGCAGACTGGCCCTTCGAATGAATGAGCGACAAAACACCTGATGGCCCTCTCCGTGGGAGTTGGCCTGATGCAGAGTGGTATACGGGTACTTAGTACAAGATGGGTTTACCACTGTTACAGCTCTACTCCATAACTATATAGTTGAGGTGCATGATTATACTGATTTGCCACCCATGGAAGACAGTAGATGAAAGATGGAAGATGGCAACTTACTATGCAATGATGAAGTGATGAAGTGATGGTAATTTACTATATGGTGGGACTCCTTGGCACTCAAATGAGTACTCTCAAAGGTTCTGATGGAGCTGGTCGCTGCGAACCTGTGTCCAAGCAAACTGAATATAATGTCACATAGTGCACCGAGAATGCTAATAATCTAATTTCTTGAGCAGCTAAGAGTACCCAGCACTGGTACTTGCAAAATCTTACATGGCATCCGTGGCAGAAATTCAAGAAGCAACTGCAAAGTAACTACCTTTATGCCATTTCATCACAAACAACACTGATGTGGGTTTCCAGTAAGCTCCAGGCTTACACCTATTTGGCAGCACTAGGTCTGTCTACACGAAGCCGCAGTTGTTTACCACACTATGTAAACGGGCATCTCAGTTTTGCTTAGTTATGATACATTCTTGACTCTTCCAGCAGAAATCCAGTTCGTATGGAAGAGTAGGATCAGACTAGCATCTGTGCTGTACATCATGGCCCGATATCCCTCCCTACTTGAGTTTATATTTGGTGTCGCCATTGATTTAGCAGATGAACCGTTAGAGGTGCGTGATGGGATGGGCCTAAAAAGTCCCTTGACTTACAGCGTTGATAGTGTGTTGTACCATTTGAGCCTCAGGTTAGTTGTTTACTGATTAGCCATAGAGCATGTAATGCACTATTGCACACCTTTTATGTTCTGGACACTGTCGCGCCGCTTAGTGTACACGGTGATTAATCTATTTATCATTTACTTTCTCAAATAATTCAACCAAGAGGGATGTCAGGGGTATTACTTGCAAGGATTTACGCTATAAGCAGGGCTAACAAATATCTCTTAACTCCAATCTTGTTCACATATTTGGAAAAGTCTCCTGCCGTGTGGTGTGTTTACTTACTGCCAATGTGTGGACCGGTATACCAATAAGTGTGATAGCTTATCATAGCCCATCATGATTGTATTTCTGGGAAGAGTATCAAGCTGTGCCTTTCACTTAGCTATAACAACGTGAGTCATTAAACAGGGGTACATCAGTCCATTGCCTATGGGGACGTGGATGCCCGAAAGCCCGCGGCGATCTGTGAGAACGAGCGTGTTACGGACGATTCGAACTGTTCACTTCTTCTAAAAGGTGAGACGCGAATGTTTTGAAACGTACAACGTCGCCGTGGGATTCTCCGGAGTATATGATGGTGACGAGCTGCTGTTGCGTTTTTTATTGATCACTGTGAAGAGGGTGGATGTCATGGTGGTCGGTTTGGATGCGTTGTTTGGAGGAATTGGGGATGGCTGGAAAAGCGCGGCGCACGGTGGTGTGGCCTCTAATATCAGCCTTTTTGAAGACAACGAAGATGACGATGGGTAGAGAAGACTGCTGTTGAAGACTTGCGATCCGCGAAAAGCCTACTACTCCCCATCTTACTTGTTGCTCCCTTTGATTGAGAAGACTTTGACTTTGAAGAAAGACTGTTATTACTTGGGTATATTAGTAAGGTTGAATATATGCCTCTTGAAAAAAGATTTTAGTTTATGGTACTTGGGCCGGTCGCGTCTGACTACAGGACCTACTGTGTCACGTGACATGGATGGTCACTTCGTGCCACCACCATCTACGCCTGCTCTGCCCACAAGCCGTCGTCCCCGGTCCCCCGAGTATACCCCGAATACCATGAAAAAGGAAAAACTTGCTCACGACCCTGGCCCTGGCCATGGTATGGACGAGGACCTCCCTTTGCCCACGGCCAGCTCCACGTACCCTGTAGCTGAGCCACCTACCCCCTCCGACCCCCAACTCTTCCTTTCCTACTCCCTCGACGCTGTAACGAACCTAACCCGCATCTTTTCTGACCCCTCCGCTGTTGATGACCCGATTGCCGGGTGGGCCTCCTTCTGCCTTAGTCTCATTGACATCATCTCGAGCCCTGTCCCCCACGGCGTGGCCATGGATGATCCTTCTGTCATCGACGCTTGCTCCGAAATTCACGCACACCTCGGCCAAGCCCTCGAAGGATACCCACGCCTGGCCTTCTGACCCTCCTCAGGACGCCCCTCCTTCCCCGCCCCTCCCCTCCCCTCCGCCCGCCCTCGATGGCAACGTCGCCCACTACCTCCAACAACTACAAACATCCATCTCAGCCCAGATGTCACGTCTGGAACGCCAAATCGCGTCCGCAACCCGCACCAACCCCCGCCAAGCTAAAAACTCCCCCCCGACCACCCTGGCCTCCCCGGTCCCCCGTCCTTCGCTGCAGTCGCCTCTAGCCCACCCAACCCAGCCCCTACGGCCCCAAAAACCCCCAAACCTCCCCTACGCAAGCCTCTCTCCCCGATCCGTTTCATGGTCCGCTTCAAAGGCAACCCGCCTTCTCCCGACAGCCGCCCTCCTCCCCTCATCATTTCCAGGAGGATAAGTGCCAAGTTCAAAGCTCTCCCCACGGCTTATGGCCTCCAGGCCATCGGCACGCACTGGAACTCAGCCGGCAACCTTATCATCACCTTCCCCCCCTCCACCTCCCCTGCCCTCGTCTCGGCACATCTCCCATCCATCAGAGAGGCCCTGGATCTTGGTGCTGACCCTACCATCTCATGTGATACACGCTGGTCTAAGATCATCCTGGCAGGTGTCCTTGCCCAAGAGTTCCCAGGGGGCCCTGTTCTCTCCGACACCTCCCTCCTCAACTCCTTCAACGACCTTCCCTTCTCCTCCAAAATCACCCTCACCCAAGCCCCTTCCTGGATACGGCCCCCGGACTCAATCTCCGGCCTCAAGTCCTCCATCTCGATGGCGTTTGAGGATCCCGACGGCTCCCTCCTCAAAGAAGCTTTCCAAACCCAATTCTTCATGTTTGGCGCCCCTGTCACCGTCAAGCGCTGGGTCGACAAGCCAAAACTTCGCCAATGCCCTAACTGCTGGTCCCTCGGCCACTCCACTGCGCAATGTAACTCCCGCCCAAAGTGTCGCCTCTGTGGGGACCGTCACGCTGAAGCTGTCCACCGCTCTAAATGCAATGCATGTAAGTTAGCCAATCTCCCAGTTGACCAAGACTGCCCCCATGACTTCAGGTGCGTCAACTGCTCTGGCCCTCACGTAGCTGACTCCCCCGACTGCCCTGAGCGCCGCAAATATGCGGTCCCCCCCTCCATGTCCCAGGCCCCCCCTCCATGTCCCAGGCCCCCCCTCCATGTCCCAGGCCCCCCCTCCATGTCCCAGGCCCCCCCTCCATGTCCCAGGCCCCCCCTCCATGTCCCAGGCCCCCCCTCCTCCCAGTTCTCAACCTGCCCCCCCCTCTGATGACGACATCACCTTTGACTAATGCCCCCCCTCCAGCTACACTGCCTCCAACTCAATGTAGCGCGTTCCAACACCCACATGCACTTCATCCTCAACACCTTCTCCAACTACGACATCATCTTCCTACAAGAACCCTGGTGTGGCAAAATCGGTACAGGTCACTCTATCTCTGACCCATCCGGGACCACCATCAAAGGCACCGTCTCATGCCCTGCATGGGAATCTTTCCTCCCGCCCCTGACCAGACCCCCCGGGTTGCCACCTTTGTCTGCAGAAACACACCTGGCCTCTCAGCCCTCCCCCGCCTGGACCTCCTCAACTCCCCAGACATACTCACAAACTCTTTCACTTATGGTGACCTCTCCTTCATATCTGTGAATGTTTATAACGCTGGTGCCAGCAGGGACTCGACGGCGCTCCAAACACTGCTCAACTCTGACCTCCCAGCCACAACCCCTACCCTCATCCTCAGCGACTTCAACCTCCACCATCCATCCTGGGCAATTACTGGCAGCCACCCCTGCCACCCCTCCCCTGCAGCAAATGACCTCGCTGACTGGGCAGCTGCTAACGCTTTTGCCCTGGTCAACTGCCTGGACAAACCAACCCACATTGGCCAGACACACCAGTCCAACTCCATCATCGATCTAACGTGGGTCAACTATGTGGCCACTGAATGCAACTTAGTCCATGACTGGGAGGTCCCCCCTGACTCGGTTGCTGCCTCAGACCACAACCCCATCCACTGGGCCATCCACCCCCCAGCCCCCCACCCACTGGGCCCCGATTTGCGGAAAGAGTGGTGTGAGGCTTTTTCCCGCTCCATCCGTGCTAACCCCCCACCCCCAGAATACCATTCCCCCCAAGACGTTGAAGTGGGCGCCACTGCCCTACTTAGCTCTCTATCCCTAGCCACCTCAGATGTCATGCCTAGAAGCACTGGCAAGCCCCCCCCCCCGATCCAAATAGTGGAATGAGGCCTGCAATGAGGCCATGCGTGCCCTTATGCACACACGCAGACCACAATGTGAGGTGGCCAGAGGCCGCCTCCACGCAACCATCCGCAAAGCGAAGCGTGACTGGGCCATGGACAATGTCCAACGTTCCTCCCACACGGAGGTATGGAGCCTATGCCAGTGGGCCTCAGGAAAATGCCGCCAACGCACCCCCTCAATTCGTCACGGTGACACCATAGCTATCGACCCATCCTCACAATGCCACGCTTTTGCTGACACCTTTTTCCCCAGGACTGCACCCGTGATAGACCCAGTCCTGACATCTGACCCTGCCCCTCTCCCTCCACGGGGCTTCATCCCCTTCTCGCAATCTGAGATCCTAGAAACCCTCTCATCCGCCTCGAACACCTCTGCTCCTGGTGCCTCCGGCTCCACCTACTGTATCATCAAATGGGCCTTCTCCATTTCGCCTGTCGAGCTCACCAACTTCCTCAATGCCTGCATTCAACAAAGTGTCCACCCTACAGCCTTCCTCCCCGCTAGTTATTGCATGGACCAGGTCATTTCTGTCCAACCGCCTCGTCCGCATCCACATCGACGGTTTCCTCAGTGACCCCCTCCCCATCGCTGGTGTTGGTATCCCTCAAGGCTCCCCCCTATCCCCCATATTATCCACCATCTACTTGTCCCCTATAGTCACATGTCTAAATGACCTCCTGGATGTCAACCTTAAAGTATATGTAGATGACGCCCTCATCCTGGCGATGTCCGAGTCCCTGGATACTAACACTGCCCGCCTATCAAATGCCTTCAACACTGTGGTCAATCTGCTCCGCCTCCTCGGCCCTAGACATTGATGCCGACAAAACTGAACTCATCCACTTCACCCGCTCTAGAGCTGATCCCACCAATGACCCCCTCATTCACATCTCCCCCCTTTCTGCCCCAGCCCGTGCCGTCAACCCCCAGCACTCCATCCGCTGGCTTGGCGTCTATTTTGACCGCTCCCTCACATTCCGCACACATGTCCACAACATGGCCAACCATGCCCGCTCTGCCACTGCAGGTCTAAAGCTCCTTGCCAACAGCATCCGCGGCCTCAGTGTAGCCAATGCCAGACTCCTTTACTGTGCTATCATCATTCCCATCCTCACCTTTGCCTCCCCAGTGTGGTACACTGGCCGCCACCAGAAAAAACTCATCAAGCCCCTTGAAAAGGCCCAGACTGAAGCTCTCCGATGGATTCTCAGCACTTTCCGCACATCCCCTGTTGCAGAAATGCACCACATTGGTGCCATCCTCCCCATCTCCCACCTGCTACGCAAACTCTCCACCAATGCCGCCATTCAGTTCAGTTGCCTCCCCGCCTCATCCCAAGTCCTAGTGAGGGCCCCTCCCAGCTGGGAGGGCCACCATCCGGGCGGCTACCTCCCCCCTACCCCCTCAAACGGCTCATGCAACCAAACCACCATCATCCACCACCTTGCCTCTATGTCCAGCCCCAAGCCTGAACAGATTTTTCCTTATTTCGCCCCCCCACATGCACACCGCCCTGCGTGGGGTGACCGCCTTTCAAAGAACATCCCGAGTCCTCCCTTTAGCCCTGAAGAGCACACCCACTTCATTGAGCTACTCCACCTCACCATCCACACTGCCAATCAGGACCCTTCTACCATCATCATCTACACTGATGGCTCCCGCCACAAAGCTCATGGGAACCACCGACGCACAGGTGCCGGCTACTCTATCCACCACCTTGGCACCTCCATCCACCATGGGTGCTTCGGCATAGGCAAACGTGCAGGGATTTTCGATGCCGAAATGTTTGCCCTGGCTAGTGCCAGTGCCATTCTACCAAAAATCATGGCTGATTTTCCTGAAGCTAAGCACCTTCTCGTCTTCTCTGACAATCAGGCTGTGCTCAGATCCATTGATGACCTCTCAGACCACCCCAGCCAGTGTGCCTCCATAATTTTCCGCAAACACATTGATGCTTTCCTAGTTGACCCATCCCACCATGTCTCCCTCTCCTGGATCCCCGGCCACAAGGGATTCCAAGGAAATGAAGAGGCCGACTTCCTCGCAAAAGAAGCCGTTACCTGCCCCACCATCATCCACTCCACTATCTCCTGGGCCCTGGAATGTGCCAAGTCCCACTCCCTAAAACTTTGGCGACAAGACTGGCTCCGTCTTCCCCACACCAACCAAGCTGCCATCACGCTCCACAAACCCCCTGCTGTGAAACTCTCAAAGTTCCACAAGGAATATGGTGGTCCCCGCCATGTCCACACACGCATCATCCAGGCCATCTTGGGCCACAGCGTCTTCGGCACCTACTACCAATGTTTCCTTCCCAACCTCCCCACCTCCTGTCCCTGTGGCACAGAAGACACCCAGTCCCACCTACACATCATTTCCAAATGCCCCCTTCATGAGGAGCACCACCGCACCCTCTGCACTGCCTGTCAAGACCCATCACTCCCCATTATCCTCAGCACCTACACGGGCCTTGAAGCCCTAGCTGAGTTCATTGCCGCCTCTGATGCTTTCCGGAAAGCATAACCAGCCCACCATCCCTGCTCTTCCCTGCCCTACATTCGACCCTCTTGCCCATACCAACCAGCTACATACACATCCTGCCGCCCCCCTACCATTAGGGTACTTTTCTCCCAACCGCTATGTATCTTAGTTATGTGACATGGTATATAAATGTATTAAAAATAAAATAAAACAATACTGTGTCACGTGATACGGGGGTTATTTTTCTTAAAATTACTATACTTACTGAACCCGCTGCGAACAAGGAGAGCTTTGGGATCAGAAGGTGCTGACTAAGGTGGAAACAAGGCACCTACTTCAGACAACTGACTACTTACTCGTCTGTTCGAGTAGAATCATTTTAAAAGTGGTCTATCGACGGCAGTTCGTGTTAGAACTGCATATACTTCATTTGGTATATATATACATGGCTTCGACTCGTGGAAAGAATTCTAGACCTCCCTCTGTAAGGGGCAAGGTTTACCTCCAACTATACCTCGGGTGGTTGACACCTCTAGTGGAGGAGCAGGTTCCCCTTCACTGACTGGAAGGACTGGACTTGCGAATGTTGAAGAGGCACCAGTTGCCGAGAACTTCAATTCTGTCGAAAGCCTTTTCAATGCAATGCGGGACGCTATCGTCAGAGCAAATGATGAAAAATGGGACCAAAACAAGGTCAGGGCATCACTGAGAGCAGAAGGAAGGTCAGATGTAGATGCTGATGAGGCATTGGAGGCCATGCCTTCTGAAGGAGCTTTGCGTAGTGTGGTCATGCCCGCAGCAGGCAACAAGGGTATGAGTATAGAAATGGGGCAGGACCCACCTGAAAGGGGGGTCGGGTCAAGCAGCTTAGTATCGGACACGCAGGATGTGGGACAACAGAACATGTCAGAACAGGTTAACAACAGGGATGTTGGCAGGTTCCCCCCTTCTCTTCCTATACTAGCAGGCATTACCGCACCTCTAATGGCTGCCATCAACAAGGGCGGACCTGACTTGTTGTTAGCATTGGCTAATGCATCTTCTTTGACATCTAGCAAATATCGGACTGTGGATTATTCAAAAGCACTTCCAATTTACGACTTCGATGAAATACGGCATAACAAGCTTGAAATTGGATCCGGCATCTATTCCCAACCAGATCTTACATATGGCTTTCAAGAAGGTATATATTCCTTTGTCCATGTTGACTACAAGATCCTTGCAGCGGGTTCGTGGAAATGTCGATCTTAAGTATTCTAGAATCTCGGTTGGGAATGGGGCGGGCGAATACTTCCTCGATACCGCTTCTTTTCCTTCAGAGGCATCACTTACTGCTGTGGATTTCTTACAAGCATATGCCAATTGGTTATCCATTATATGAGATACGTGTGGTGACAGGCCGGCTGCTCAAGGTTGGTACAAACATTGTGACAAAATGCAGGCAGATCCCGATTTTGCATTGTGGTTTCCTGCTTGGTTTGAGATGGACAAAGCATTGCGTATTCAGTGGAATTCAATGTCACCTACAGTGCCTGATCCCTTGGACATGTTCTACATTTTGTCTTTCGAGCGGCAGCGTGCACGCCAAGGCCTTCCTGCCCAGCCTGGTGATTCATTGCAGGTGGTACTGCGTACTGTGCATGCTGCATCACCCACACCTGCTGCACGGAGTAGTGATTCCACCCTTTCTGACATATCCTGCCACACCATGGGGAATACATACCATCCGTATCGTGGTGATTCCTTTCGGGCCTCAGCATCCACTGCAAAGGCGCCAACAGGGTCCTGCATCCATTGTGGAGCACACAACTCGCACTTCGCACATTTTCTATCGTGCAACCAGGTCCTCTCATCCGGACCAGCCCATCATTGCTGAGTGGCGGGGAGGTCGGTTCCTGTGCCAGGGTTCCGGCATGGAGCTCTGCGTCGGGTACAATGCCCGTGGTGCCTGTGAGCAGTGGGGGCCCGGGCACCCATCCCACACTTGCTCTCTCTGCGGTGACACCATGCATCCTGCGCGGACCTGTCCCCGCAACTAATTGTTTACACCTTTTACCAACACCATATGTGCCGAACACATGGCGTAGAGCTTTGCTTGATGCAGGCTTGTCCACTCTTTACCCTACTCTCATTTATGATATGATTCATGGTTCACCTACTGGTAATCCCCCTCCCCTTACATCTACCTTTATTCCGCCTAATCTTCCTTCTGCTGGCTTGGATCCTCAATTTCTTTTGCAACATTTGCAGGAGGAGATTGACCTTGGCCAGATGTCTGGTCCTTTTTCGATTGAGGTTGCACATACAATTTTTGGTGGACATTTTTGCACTGCACCCCTTGATCTGATTGCCAAGCCTGGGTCAACAAATTTTCGGATGATTCATCATCTTAGCAAGAAAGATTCTTCGGGTTATTCAACTAACTCGTGGATTAATGCAGTTGATTGGCCTACTAAATGGTACACTGCAGCAGCAGTTGCACAATATGTGAGCTCTTCTTATCTTCTCATTGTCTTCATTTGTACGCTTTCTCGTTGCAGCTGTTAGTGCTATGTTGATGTTGAGCCAATGTGGGCACGTTGATGCTGAGCCAATATGGGCACGTTGATGTTGAGCCAATATGGGCACGTTGATGTTGAGCCAATATGGGCATGTTGATGTTGAGCCAATAGGGGCACGTTGATGTTGAGCCTATCTGGGCACGTTGATGTTGAGCCACTATGGGCACGTTGATGTTGCCATTGGGCGTCATGGCGGCATTACCCTTGCATGGGCAGCATTACCCTTGCATGTGATACATTATACTCACAAGTTTCAGGTTTCTATGTGTCCACCAGGCACAGAAGGTGCTGCCCTGGATGTTAGGGATGCTTTTTGCAACTCTCCTATTTTTCCTGCCCACAAATGTTACATTGCATGCATGTTTGACAATGCTATTTACATTGACCATTGCACACCATTCAGTCTCACTTCTGCAACGGGCATTCAGGGCAAGGTTGCCGATGCCACTTGTGATCTGCTCCTGCGCCATTTTCTGGCCTTTGTGGCAAAGTGGGTGGATGATTTCGCCCTTTTTAGGGAGCCCTCACACACCTTATCCCACCCAAATGGCACATCCTATGTATTTCAGCACTCACTTGCCGATATTTTGTCCTATACCCAATCACTAGGTATCCCATTCCATGATATCCAATCCAAAGGCCAGGATTTTGCTTCGACGGTGACTTATGCGGGTTTCATGTGGGACTTGCAGAACTGCACAGTTTCTCTTCCTGAGAAGAAACGCCTTAAGCATCAGGCGAAGCTTGAACAGTTTTTGCTGGCCGCTAACATGACGGTTACTTGACCACAGGCGACTTCCCCTCCACAGTTCCTTGCAGCATCTTACCTTTATTTTCACCACTGGCCACTCATATCTTGTTACATTGACTTCCTTCATCTCTCGTTTTCCAAATAATTTTGCCCATCATCATGTGTCGCCGTCTTTAATTGCTGATTTGCACTGGTGGTATGATGCGCTCACACATCCTGCCCTGACACGTTCCCTCTTACCTCCTTTATGTCTAGTTCCATAGCTGATGCACGTGTGTGTGCATGTGCTGCAACATCTGAGACGGAGGGAGTTGGGGCCACTCCCTCCTTGCTGCACTCATTTTTTCACTTTCGTCGGCCCCGATATTCCACTGATCCCTTCTCAACGATCTCTCCTTCAATTCTTTGCCCGCATGTCCTTGCCAAAGATCGGTTTCTGACATGGCTCACACCTTTCGCAATCACACATCATGCTCATCTCTCCACACGTTTTTCTACAACTTTGATTGCACAGCGGCGTTCAGTCATGTTGTCATCCTTAACAGATGATTCCCTCGCTGCAGGTTTGCTTCGCTTCACAAATTTTTGCGATAGCGCTGACATCCCCGAGACTGACTGAATGCCAGCTTCGGAGGACCTCCTTTCCCTTTTTGTTACATCCCGTGGGGCTGGCTTAGTTGGGGGTGGTACGGTCAAAAAGTGGCCGCAAGGGATTCATTTTTGGCACGTCCTCAATGGGGCTCCTTGGTTGGGTGGTGCGTTGTTAACCCGAACTATCAAAGGCATTACATGTCTCACTCCAGATTCCGCCTTCTTACCCAAACGTGAAGCTCTGACCATCGCACATGTGCGGGCTCTGGCCCGTCATTTAGATTTTCGTGATTCATTTGATGTTGCCATGTTCGCTGTAGCATGTGTTGCATTCTGGTCTTCCTGTCACCTGGGTGAACTCACAATTAAGGCCATAGGGAGTTTTGACCCTATCTTTCACGTCTCTCGCAGTGTTCCTTTTTCTATGGAGGTTACTTCCACAAACATTGCTTTCGCAAAATTTCATATTCCATGGTCCAAAACTCACCTTCGCCGTGGCGATGACATTAACATTACCGATACCGGTTATGATACTAGTCCCTACCGTGCTCTCCTTGCACATTTTCATGTCAATAATGACATTCCACCCAATGCCCCCCTTTTTGCCTGGAAAACGCCCACTGGCTATGCACCAATGTGCAAATCGTGGTTTTTGGAACGTTGTTATGAAATCTGGACACTCGTTAGTTTGCCCCTATGCAAAGGTTATGCATTTTGCATTGGAGGCACGACTCATCTCCTTCTGATGGGTGTTGACCCTTTTATTGTAATGTCTATAGGCCGTTGGACTTCGTCCGCCTTTTTAGCTTATTGGCGGCATTGTGATGAGATTCTCGCTTCCTTTGTCGGTGTTTCCTTGCAGGACCAACAGTCATTCCACTCTGCCATGGCTACTTTCCATACTGTGATGTTGCCGTGATGTAGAACTCATTCCTGTATCTCACTACTTCTGCATATGCTATCACCGTTTTATATATTTTGGGGGAGTCAGCATGGAGGTAGGAACAAGCCGACTGTGTGTGGTAGGTGGGAAGTGGCATGTTCCTCCATCTCACACTCGGGCTGTTTGTCTGCTGGTGAGCGGACAGGCAATCCTCCTCCTCCCCCCCGTCATACATTAAGGTTCGTTCGCTAGCTATAGGTGATGGCAACGATTAGTCAGCATTTATATACCCCATCGCAACGCGTTTTGACTCCAGCTGAATCCAAATGTGAAATCAGTTTCTTGCCAAAAGTTCTCCATCGTGAGATATCAAACTTGCCGACTTTCATTGTCCGCAACTGTAGTACAGGCGCTTTACCACAACTCTACTCCACAAATGTGCCAAGTCGGTTCAGCAAAAACATGTGGCATCAGCATTTGTAATGATTCCTGTATGGATACACTGATTTGCCACAGATGGAAGATAGTAGATGGAACTTGATGATAGAACATAAAACGTGGCAGCGTAAGCATAAAGTGAGGGCAATTCGTTATCAGATGGAAGTTGTTTGACAGTCAAGTAAGTCCTCTCCTCTCATCATGTTTCTGGCTTCACTGATTCCTCTGTGTGGCACATGTTCGTTAGATCGGCACGCTTTTTGTTTGTTAAAGATGACAGGAAAACCCACCTAACGTCTAACACCTGCACAATGGTATCCAACTCAAGTTCCAAACCCGACTCATCTGATTCAGGACTATCCATCTTCGGCACGTCGAAAAGGTCACTACCATCATCCATTAAACCTAACAGTAACAGATTTCGTTCCTGCTGCGCCTGCGTTGCAGCCTGAATCTCCGCGTTAGCCTTGATACGAGGGATGATACTAATTGCACGCGCTTTAGATGGGAAAGTTGTGCAGAGGCTGCTGGCGGGGTATTTGTCTCGTCGGATACGGCACTTGAATAATTATCGAGTCTACTGGGGAGGATTTCCAGAGGTTTTGATGAGATTTTGTCGTTTGAAGATGATGGACCTGTGCTTCCTTGCTGCTGGATCGCAGAACGAGGTGTGAATTATGTGTCTACGTCCATGCCATCATCCAAGAACACATTGGCATCTGGGTCGGGGTCTGCATGGCATGGCGAGGCTCTATTCGCGCCAATAGGATCTTTTCATCGTCGGCATCACAATCCAGAGCATAAGCCGCACATTTTGCCTCTGCAGGACGAAGTTAGGCGGGTTTAGGTGGTGAAGGGCCGTGATGCTTAGTACTTGCAGCCTTCTTCGGTAACTGGGAAGATGGTTCTGACGGTGTTTGAACGACCGCACCAATTTTTGATTGGGTTGACTTTAAAGGACCTTGAAAATTCTGGAGTTGGGCAAGAGGAGTGGGTGCGGACGTGGATGCCCGAAAGCCCACGGCCAGTTGTGAGAACGTGTGTGATACGTACAATTCAAAGTGTTTGCTTCTTCTAAAAGGTGAGACGTGAGTGTTTGGAAATGGTACAACGTCGTCATCGGATTCCCCGGAATAAATGATGGTGTCGAGCTGCTGTTGCGTTATTTATTGAGCATTGTGACGAGAGGTGGATGTCATCGTTGGGCATATTAGTTGGGGGGTGGAACACATTCCCTTCAGTACAAGATTTCAGGTCACAGTACTTGGGTCGGTCAGTGTCAAGTGAATCTGATCAGCTACATGACCTATTATGTCACGTGAGACGCGTTTTTATTTTTATTTTTTAATACATTTATATACTGCATCGCATAACGAAGATACATAGCGGTTCCGTAGCATCGTATAGAGCGTAGCTACTATAGTATCTACGGGGGAATGAAGAGGAAGTAGGCCGGATGCGTCAAAGCGAGTGGTGGTTGGCAGGATGGTCGAATAAAGAGAGGTGATTGTGCTGAACTTGCCCAGTGAACAGCACGTGCCATTTGGCCCAGGAAGAGCCCGAGATCCTGCTAACAGGCGTCGACGACGGCTGCAGGCACACCGAAGTCTTGCATTGCTAGTGCATAAGTGAATGCTGGAGTCGGGGTGGGTAGGAAGAAAAGACCGCTGCCAGGCTGCAGTCATGGTTTAGGAGGTGCCAGTGACGGTCCGCAGGCGACACTGGTGCGTGGCTGAAGGCTGCCGACTTTGTCAGAGCAGTGAATTCAGAGGCTCCCCATGCCTGTTCACTGTCATCCGCCTCTCTGTCCTTTTACCACGAGTATTGGGGTCCCAACCCCAGAGGCAGGTGGTGGTCACGGAACAAGAGAGCTGCGTTTTGACTCCGCTTTCCTTCCTGCAATCATAAAACGTATAGCAAGAATGTGATTATCCCACCTTGACGTTACCTCTGATAACAGCAAGCGCTCCCCACTCCAAATATTCTGGAAATCTTCACCTCTAATAGAGGACCAATGGCCTTTCATTACAGTAGCGCAAACCAATCTGAACCTAGTCAGACCTGAGGAGAATACAGTAGACGGTCCAGAGGGTGCAAATCAGTCGTTGCATGTAGTAGCATTGCATCCCATTCAAATCACAGTAATTATAGAGGGCAAATATAATAGTTGCATGAAACCGCCAGTCTTAATATGAATATTTATGTTTAATTGTTTGTCAAATACGTGGTCACTTAAAAACGCATAAAATCATACAAATAAATTATTCTCCGAGTCAAACCTCACAGGAATACAGTAGATGGTCCAGAAGACTTTTCATTCGCACACATGAGACGTGTTGCAAGAGGTGTGCCCGAGAGAAGATTATAAGAGTGGCGAAAAAGGTGGCACATTAAAAATGTTAAGAAAGATGTGTTGTTCCCAGGTTCCGGAACAAATTTTGATGGTGAGTAGATGAGAACAGCGACGAGGAGGACCCAAAAGACGAAAAAGATGTGGTGGAAAGCCGGGTGTAACGCTTCTGCAGACTGGCTCTTCTAATGACGTGTATGAGCGACAAACATCTGGCGGCTCTCTCCATGGGAGTTGACCTGATGCAGAGTGGTATACGGGTACATACTTGTTACAAGATGGCTTTACCACAGTTACAACTCTAGGGCACAACAATGTGCCCAGTACATGCACATGGCAAATCGAAGATGGAAGATGGCTGCAAACGTGTGCCTCCAATTCATAATTGCGTAAGTTATTATGATCTAAAGCCAAAAGCTGGCTAGAGTTGCTTCTCATTGAGCGCCTGCGATCATACCCCATATACTGCACCGAGAATGCTAATAATCTAATTTCTTGAGCAGCTAAGAGTACAGCACTGGTACTTGCAAAATCTCACATGGTATCCGTGGCACAAGCAACAACTGTAGAGTAACTACCTTATACCATTTCATCACACACAACACTGACATGGGTTTCCAGTAAGCGCGAGGCTTACGCCGATTTCGCAACACTAGGTCTGTCTACACAAAGTCGCAGTTGTTTACCACACTATATAGACGGGCAACTCAGTTTTGCTTAGCTATGATACATTCTTGACTCTTCCAGCGGAAATCCAGTTCGTATGGAAGAGTAGGATCAGACTAGCATCTGTGCTGTACATCATGGCCCGATATTCGTCCCTACTTGAGTATATACTTTCTGTCGCCATTGATTTAGCATATGAACCGTTAGAGGTGCGTGATGGGATGGGCCTGAAAATGTCCCTTGACTTACAGCAGTTGATAGTGTGTGGTACCATTTGAGCCTCAGGTTAGTTGTTTACTGATTAGCCATAGAGCATGTAATGCACTACTACACACCTTTGATGTTCTGGACACTGTTGCGGGGCTTAGTGTACACGGTGATTAATTAATTTATCATTTACTTTCTCAAATAACTCAACCAAGAGGGATGTCAGGGGTATTACTTGCCAGGATTTATGCTATAAGCAGACCTAACAAATATATCTTAACTCCAATCTTGTTCGCATATCTTGGAGAAGCCTCCTGCCGTGTGGTGTGTTTACTTACTGCCAATGTGTGGACGGGGATACCCATCAGTGTGATAGCTCATCATAGTCCGTGAAGACTGTATTTCTGGGATCAACATCAAACTGTTAGTTTTACTTAGGTAGATCCACGCGATTGTGTATTGATTAACATAATTAAACAGGGGTACAGAAGTTGATTGCATATACCTGGAGACCTCGAGTTGACATGATCGTTATAGACTCAGCAGCAACCACTCTTGCAATTACGTTTGATGGGCTCATATTATTCACCACATTGTTCCACACCATCGGCACGATTAGGCTGCAAAGAGGTATTAATGAATTGAGGAAACAATCTATAACATATCTACTTGTGCAGCAAGGTAATTTATCTCGGTGTTTGAGACTACGTGTTCTTATATGACTATATCAATCCCAGGTGTTCTCCGATTTGCGTCAGTGCTAAATTAACGTGACTTCAGTTGACAAATTTTTTGATTTTGATTTCTCAGCGTCATTTTCATCTGGACTTTACAGATCCTAATTACAAATAAGGTTTGGGACTGCCGCTCCTTTCCCCCTTTTAGCTGATACTACTACATTTCTGCTAAGGTTGCTTCCGTGAATATATTTTATCCGCTGTGAAATTCATAACACGTACTCATTCCAAATCGAATACAGACCTCATTTGCCAACTTCACCACAGGCTTGGAGGGCTGGCAAGTATTTATCCCATGCATTTCACCTAACGTCTTAATGGCAACTGCAGCATATCCACCATTCTCGTTTGCCGCTTCTTTCTCGAACTGCGAGAATTCAACTCGCCATGTAACGTGATCAATACGATGAATAATCTCGGGCTCACTACCTTCCAAGGGGCCGTACGCAGTATTGGACATTCTTTCATTGAGGACGTCGGAGATAATTATATAGGAGATTTCATTTCGAGGGAACATTATGAAGGAGGAAGCCCCGTCCATTCCGCAGAGGGGTGTGAAGAAACCTCTGGGAGGCTTAAAGGCCTTGCTGCACAGTAATGTAAGGGGGCTATCTGCTGAATATTAACAGTGACCATGCAATTAAAAATATTTATGACATTTGATGAAGTAAAAGAAAAGCCCACAGAAATCGTTGGATATAGTTCACATCTCAACTCATTTTTCTATAGATGTATTCAGGATATTAGTAGAGCCACAAGAATATTTGTATTTATTTATTTATATAGCACCCGCTCACTCAAAATTGTGTAAGGCTGTCGGTATCAGCCTCACTCGGTCAACACGGACAGGACTAAGTTTTCTTTATTTTTACATATCAGTAGGATACAAGGTGAAAGCGAAGTTCCCTAGGGAAGAGTGGGGAAAGGATTAATGGTCAAGGAGATGATATTCTATCACTATAGGATATGGGGTTTTATATAGAGCCAAGGAGATGAGATTCGAGATCCTGATCTGGTTCCACCAGGCATATGTGTCACTAGGGGAATGCTGTTGATCGAGCCCAATATCAGGTTGGGACTCGGCGACATGGGCAATTGGTAAGTCGGCCAGGGGTGGCCAGTGGTCAATGATGCGGCTCTGCATGTGTGGTAAGTCAGCCAGGATTACAAATTGTGTGGAATCATACACATAAATCAACTTGAACCTAACCATACTTGAGAAGAATACAGTGGGCTATCCAGAGGGTGTATATCAGTCATTTCATGTAGTACCATTACATCCCGTTCGCATCACATTAATTATAGAGGGCCAATATAATAGCTGTATCAGACTGAAAGGAAACTTCGGCCTCAAAAGCTATTCACTGCATATGATCTGTACACTCAGAATGGATGACTAGACTCCTTCCATAGGCGGGAGCATTCGCGTCTCTACGAAGATTGGACATCTCAATGTGAATATTCGAGGTTCTTGAGGTTGAGCTCTGCCGGGATAATGTTCACAGCAAACACCCAAGGAAATGACTGAAGCTTTTGTGATTTCAATAGTAATTCTTTATCCGACAATGCTAAATGATTGATCACTGCAGTCCTACTAGGCTAAATTGATGCTATGCATTCTTGAAATCCGTTAATATATTTGGTCCCAGCGCCGCTACTACTGGGGTCCGTCAAGCGACAGCAGTTTCAATGTGTTCATGAAGTCCAACGATGTTCCACGATGTAGAAAGTCAGTGCACTTAAATGAAGCACTCTAAGCACTTCATCAAAGGTCACTTCGTAACAGTGTTCAAACATTGATTTAAAGCCGTTAAGCAGTTGTTGGATGATGCATTTAAGGCATTGAATCTAAGTAGGGCAGATGTCACTTTTTGCATATTTTTGCACTTGATTTCAGTTCATATTACTCTTCAAACGAATTCATTAAAATATTAATCAAACTGAATACTTTCCACTAATACATTGCATTCACTGAGCATTTCTGCCATGCTCTTATTCCACCACCAACCATCAGCAAAAATAGTCTTTAATTCAGAATCCTTCTTTGTCGATGTTTCTTGAAATGCAAGGGTCTCAATGCACTCACGCACTGCTGCCATAATGGGAGCAGGTAGTAAGTAGCCTGCTAGTGGTGGTTCAGATGTTTCTTTTTTCGGTAAGGGTTGTGGTCGTTCAGATGTGGGTTTCAATGTAATGACTGATGGTGATCCCTGTTTGAGAATTTTTGGACTAATGAGATCATAACCAGACCATTTATCATATGCTGTTCACTTTGCAGTGTCAATTACTATGTGGTGTGAGGAAAGGAATGACATTCCCAGTATGAGTGGTACAGGTAGGCCAACATTTATCTTTGCTTTAAAAACTCCTGATTGCCATGCCCCATTTCCCGAAGTAATTCTGATCTTCACAAACTCTCTACAGCTAAAAGGTATATCTGACAGTGATGATAAATTATCCTCCTCTTTAGGGAGGGAGAATCGTCAGAGGCCTAGCTGTGAAACTAGGGCATTGTTAATCACTGTGGAGGGACAACCAATGTCAATGAGAGCTTTTTTCGAGAGAGGGAATTCAGATATGAGAGGTCCCATCATTTCTATGGGTGCATAGAGATGTGGGACTGTAAATGGGATTTGTGGTTCGGAATTAGAGGTGACATACGTGTCAGTATCCTCATCTAGGAATTCTTCGATTTTGGCCATAGCAAGACCAGCAGTGGTGCGAGGTGTAGCTGCATGAGCCATTGACACAGTGAGTGTTTTATATGTAGCAGCATCAGGCCAGGAATTGTTTGTCTTCATGGGGCAGGAATCAGAGTGATGTCCTGCATAAAAAACATGGCAGTGGGTGCAGCCTTCATGATCATGGAGGAGTTTCCTTTCATTGTCAGTCAAATGGGGGAGTTTGACACTAGTTTTGGCTATAGGTGTGGAGCTGGAGGGGGGATCAGATAGGCGAGAAGCTAAATCTTTTCTCTCAGTATGATGGAGTGCACAGGCAGCATTGTTTGCTAAAATTTGCTCTCACACTAGTTCCTGCTGTTCCTGAACTCGTTCATCACATTCCTTTACTTCACTGGCCCATAGTGTGAGTTCTGTTGAAAGAACTGGCTCCACGAGGAGGTTGCATTTCAGTGTCTTATTGAGGTTTGCTTCGAGTTGGGTTTTCAAGGCAGTAGTAGACAGCGCAAAAGGCTTGGCAGAGGTGGTGAGGATCACATTGAGGTTCTTCATCTCAATCCCCCAATCAATAAACCTTTGGCTGCCTTGAGAAGTTGTGAGGATTCTTTCTCTAATGAAGTGGGCCCAGTTCTTCTCAAGTGTGATGGATGTGAGTTCTTCCAGGTACTTGTCAAGGGTAAGGCTGTCAATACATTTTTGGTCTCCCTGATACCATGCCATCAATTGTGGCTCCATCATTGCATCAGCCACATGGCTAACAATTTCTTCAGGTTTTTTTCCCCCAAACTTCATGTATCTACAACAGGCAATGGACCAGCGTTGATGGATGAGTGGTGTGTATCATCCAGCAGTGAGCATGGGACATTCCTTCGGTGTGCCAACTTTGACCTCAGCTATATGTTGTGTTCTTGTTTCCTGTTTTGGTGTGATGATGGTGGCTGGTATAGGGAAAGGTATGATTGTAGCTTCAGGGGTTCGGTGTTGGTGTCAGTGTTGGTATCAGATGAATCGGGCCCAGTTGGTGTGGTTGTGGCAGGAGATGGTAGGGCAGGTGTGGTGTTGGCTACAGGGTTTATGAGGAGGGGAGGTAGTCTGAGCTGGTGTCTCCGCCTCGTTTCTGAGCGTGTAAGTGGTGGTGTGGGTGTCAATGGTAGGTGAGACACAGTGGTAATATTGTCATTGTCAAAAAAAAAGTGAAAGGTTGTCGTTATCAACCTCACTCAGTTAGTCACAGACGGGACAACGTTATCATGTTTAGAATGGTCCGGATATACAGTAAGTGGTCGATCTCTTCTAGAGGTGTTCTCGTGTATTTATATCTCTAATGGAACAATAGAATCGTGATAACAAAGGATATGTGAGAAACAAAAGGAGTCTGAGTTCTTGGTGGAGAGAGAACAATAGGGATCCGATCACAGTGGGGAGACAATAGTGTTAGTAACCAATTCTTTGCATAAACCGAGATCACGAATCGCGATTGAATCCGCAATGATGAATGTATGCACATATATGCGCATATACCATAACACCATAAGGGGAACTAACTCCTTATTTCTCCTTAATGATGCAATGGACTAGAAACTTCGAATATCTAAATTTCTCCTTTTTAATCTTCTAAAGACTCCCCTAAATAATTACAAAATAAATAAAAGAACACGAAATTTGCCATGTACCTCAGTGAAGGTCATTCACTCACTCACTGAGGTATATGCGCAATCATTTATTCTTATTCTATTACTTACAAAAACGTCTTATAGATTCGTGTTTAGGTATTATAATATAAAGTGAAACTCATTGACTCAATCACTGAGATTCGTGTTTAGACTCTATCCTTCCGAATTCTTGTCTCCTACTCAACAAATAGTGTATGGTCTGATCGATGGAACAATAGTGGGGCGATCAGTGGTGAGACTTTGCCTGTAGATGTGGTAAGACGACCAGGATTACAATATACGTCATTAGAAGAGGCGATCTGGAGAGGCGTTGCACCCGGCTTTCCGGCCATCTCCTTTTCGTCCTCTTGGTGTTCCTCGTGACTGTTCTCTTCTACTCCCTCACGATCAGCAGTCGTGGGAAGAACAATTAACATTTTGACCGTGCAGCCTTTTTTCCGCCACTCTTATAATCTTCTCTAAAATCGAATTCTTTATGTTCGGAACTTACATCTCAAGATGACTGAAAAAACTCGGTCAGTGTTATGTAGGCAACAAACGATGTAACATGCTTAGTCTCGCTGCCGTTGCTTCTTCAATAACTGCTCTTTGAAGCATTCAAACCCAAACCAAAAGCAATGTCGCAGGCCCGCTAGACACGCTCCTCAAAGGCAATCGCCGCGAAGAAGCCCGCAAGGCCTGTGTTGAAGGAAAACGCGATACAAAGGCGTGGGCATCTAAGGCGTCAGGCTCGGATGAGTCGGATATTTCGATTCTGCGGAGAGGAAGCGTGGAGATGATAGAATACGTCCTCGGAGAACCTTCTCGAGCACGCCTGGAGATAAGAGCGAGGAGCCATTAATGGGTGACGAAGCCAGGTTGGGCAAGGAGGATGCTGAGGCTGTTGGGATGATCTTGGAGGAGGACAGGAGGAAGGAGATGTCGTTGAGGTGGTGATGGAGAATGACTTTGCGTTTTAAGTACGATTGAGAGGGAGATGGTATGTTGTATGCTTTTTTCTCTCTTGATGTTGAGATGTGATGATTGTTTTGGTAACAGGTTGATAACCATCTGATTGAATTCCTCCAGATGAAATCCATCGGGAAAGACAATCCGTTTTTTATGCTGTTTAATAAGTTCTTAGACGATAAACGTGTTGTAGATCCGCGGTTGATGTTAAAATATCTTTATAAAGAGATAAATTCTCATAAAGCATCGGGTCTAATTGACTTTGGAGTGGTGTTCAGCATCCCACCATCAACTCGGCTATTGAACTGGCTCTGCATGTAAGGTATACAACTTACTTATTTCATAACAGGCGATGAGTCCAGTATCAACTATCCTCCAAATCCCGCTGGATCCTGGACGTTCGATTTTCTGTCACGTTACCTTTTTGGCTTGCCTAATGACGAGTCGAATTTCGTCAGCATTTCGTGACTCCTCTTCAACACTCTCTTTAGTGTCGACGACACTGGCAATTCTTCCTGGCTAGAGACACCGACTATAAATTGAAGATGCTGGCAGACTGATGCATGTCAAGGCGTCACCTACCAAGCTCGATTTTCCTTCGGCGGTGGCTTCGTAAAATTACTCTACGCTGATCTTTTGCTGGTCAAGGATGGAAAGCTCTTGCGCAAATAGCCGCTGCAACCACCCCGAACCCCCATCGAAAATCTTGGTAAGCTTGTCGTTCCTCCCTAAATGCTTCTCTAGATCATTGGCGAGGTGTGCGCTCCTCTTTGACTGTGGCTCTCAATGCTTCGTAAGCTCGTTCCTCCCTGAGTGCTCGTCTAAATTCTTTGCAAAGTCAGTGTTCTTCGCTGAATACTCCCTCAAATTTTGGGCAAGCTTGATACTTCTTTCTGAATGCCTCCTTAATATCTGGGCGAGCTCGACGCTTCTCTTTGAATGGTGTTTTAAATTCTTGGCAGCTCAAATCTCCTCTCTGAACGTTCCTTTATTTTTTCGGCAAGCTCGTTACCAGTACAGTGTTCTGGCGGTCCTTTTCACACCCTTTTATGATTCGCGACTCATACCTTCCACAATCAATTTTTAGTACATCTGAGTAATACATCTTGTTCTATGGGGTCCTATAAGTGTATTTACATGCACTGGTAAAGATAAATGAAGAGGAACCACTTCATCGACGTTGAATTCTGTCGACATTGCATTTGTCACGAAATTCACTTCATTCACAGCATGTGACATGTGTGACATGCTTTATAGACTCTGGAGAAATTGTTATGTCAATGCTAGATCTCACTGAATTCTCAGTTTCCTTAGATTGAATTGATTTCTTTATTTTTTTGTTCTTCCTCTGAGCCTTAATTTTTCCAGCTAAATCCGAGAACTTTGGAGTGACATTAACTTGGAAAGCTTCACCTCTTTCATCTTTTAATAAAGGTCCAATAGAATTTTGAGCTTTGATAGACCTTCCACTAGAGCCAAAGCTCAAGATTGAACCTTCCTCTCCTCGGATCACTGAGATTGCATATTGGTCTGCAAAGTCATTTCCAATAATTAATGGAGTAGTCATTCCTTTGACTACATAAGCTTTAATGATTAATTCCACTGGCCCTTCATTTGTATCAAAGTAAATAGGCAGGGAAATAAAACCCAGATATTGTAGAGGCTCCAGTTACTTGAATTAAATTGATTCTCTGTCCATTTTGTATTTTTGGAGGATTTTCGAGTTGAGATAATGTAGAGTGAGATATCAATGAAATATCTGCACCAGAATCCACTATAATATTTTTAGGATTTTTGCCATAACTTCCAAGCCATCCTTGAGTGGAAGTAGCTTGTGCTCCAAGGAAAGCACAACCGGGAGGCCTGGCCATCAATCTTGGCAAATAAAATATTTCCCTCTTGGTGGAATTAGCTAGTTTGATAATATAGTTCTTGACATTGAAGATTCCATTCAACATTTTCCGCTGTAATTTCTGCTCAGATGCCCTTTTCTGCACAGTAGTACCCATGTTATCTGAATATATGCTGGTTTTCCTTTCAGATTCAATCTCTGATCCCCTCTGACTCGACTCAGGGTCTGAAGACTGATTATTTGAAGTGGAAACCATGTTAACTGAGGTGCATATATTCAGTGCTTGAGATGATTCTGTGTTGGAATGCTCTTCTGAATTCAATTCAATCAAATCAGTTGATTCTTCTATAGTTTCTTGAGAGCTCTCTTCCTCTGAGCTACAATTGTAATAGAGGTCATCATATTCTGTTTGAGCTTGAATATCTTCTGCAGTTTGACTAATAAAATTTGTCCGAGCATTTCTCATTCCTTTCTTGGAGTACTTGCAGTCATAATCCCAATGCTTTGGGCTGCCACAATGCCTACAAGGCCTAGCCTTCTTGGATTCCGGAGTATTGCCTTTAGAGACAATTGAGTCATCTCTTGGGAACTGAGGTTTCCCAATATTAGGACTCCAACCAATTAAATTGGATCTTGCAAACTTGAAACGGTTAGGCCTTGAGGCAGAGCCTCTAGGCTCTCTAAGTGACTGCTCCAGTTGCTTCAATCATCTATCTATGGAAGAGGTAGAAGAAGTGAAGAAGGATGTTTGAAGAGCTTCCTCATGATGCTTAATGGCTGTGGCAAATTCTCTCAAACTCCTATACCAGTGAGTGTCTAGAATGGCTGCCCAGAACTCAGGAGCTCCATTCATCACTTCCATGATTGTTTCAGAGTCTGAAAGCCTGTATACCATGCTGAGAAGCTCTGTTTTCCAAATGAAATAGCTTGTAGTAGATTCAGTGGAGTGACCTGCTTCCCGGTAGTTAGCTTTATTAGCTCTACTTTTCTGCCGGTCAAGCCAAGACCTATTCATGTAATAAACACAAATAGCCCTTCTCAGGGTACTCCAAGAGACTGTAATCTCACAGCGGTAATCTGTTGGTAATGACCAAAACCATAAGTCGGCTTCCTTCTCAAGCCTGAGAGGGATTAATTGTCCCAACTGTTGGAATATATAATTGCTTCGTTCAGATAGATTATTGATCTTGAATATCCATTTGGAAAAAGTGTCTGGATCACCATCCCACTTGGGAATAATTTCCGGCTTCAGTTTCAAATCAAAATGAGCCTCTTGTATGCTCTTAGCACTTGTTGTATCAGGTAGTTTGGGTGGACCCCTCATAGAATTAAATCTTCTAGGGCCACTAGGACCATTATATCCATCATCTCCATCACCAGGAGGACCTCCTCCTCCTTGAGAGATGTTTGATTCTCCAAATAAAGCTGACCTATGAGGTCTTCTATATGATGTTCTCCTATCCCTCTCAGGATCATAAGGTATATGCCTCCCAAGAGGTTCTCTGACAGGCTCTTTCCAAGGAATTGTAGTTCCTAAACCTCTAGTAACATAAGGCAATGAAGCCTGCCTTTCAGGAGGTCTTCTAGTTTGAGGCTCTTGTAATAACTCTGACAATCTTCGAGATTCTGACATATATGCAGGCAGATTATCATAAGGGGAGTGATCACTTGAATGAGGACTGCTTGTATCTTCAGAAATATGCTTCCTAGCCTCTTGGAAGCCTCTTTCTTCATGTAGAGGCACTCCCTTTTTAGTTTCATGCTTCAAAATGCTATAATCGATTTCTTCTCCTTCAGAAGGTAATTCAAATTTTACTTCAGTTGTCATTTCTTTAGGAGTTGAATGGATTATGCCTATAGGTTCATGACTAGGTGGTTTGGAAGGTGATTCTATTTCTGGAGGAAGCTGAATCTGGCTGATCCTCTCAGACTCGACCTGGGCTGGGAAACCCTTTTGCTCAGGTACTTCAGTTTCACCCATAGGAATTAGAGCCTGATGGAAATATAAATATGCCAGAGTATTCTAAATCTCTTCACAATAGAGGACTGAGATAACTTCGAAGTCTTCTTGACTCCAAGCTTCTCTAGGATCATCATATGGTCCCCATTTTGGTAGTTTAGGTACTTATATGCCCCTTGAAGTGAGTATAGGAGTTGTCTTATCAATATGCTCTTGCAGCATCTCCTGTAATAACTCATAACATCGAGGATCTAAATGATAGCCAGCATCTTCTAATGGCAATTCTCTATTTTCTTCACTAGGGATTCCTCCCAATAGGTCTTCTAACAAATAGAGAGCATGAGCCGCTACCTTTTCAGCCTGCTTGGGTAAAGGCATATAGGGTAGACTCTCTGGGTTTGGAATATATCTCTTCCCAAGTTTCAAAATGAGTTCTCTCCTAGACTTGTGTGGAAAGGTTGTCTCATACAGTCTCCTCAATCTCACTGTACTTGGATAGAGGTAAGTAAGATCTCTTGGTCTGGCTCAATCATTCCTCAATAGATGCTTTTGTGGAGTAGTAGAGAAACTGTGGACTGGAGTATCTGGAATGGTAACATTGAGATGGTGGAAATGTGAAGGAGTAGTGGTTGGTGTTGGAGAGACTAATCTCTCTGGGTGTAGCTGTATGCTGGGAGTTTTGGACATAGTAGAATTATTTCTAGTCCTACTAAGAGTAAATAGAATACTGTTTGGAGGTAAGAGTGTAGGAGTATTCGATGGAGGAATAGGTATATTGATTTGATTCAAAGAAAGCTTTTGTAGCTTGATAGTAACTTGATTTAGTCTTGATTTGATTTCAAAATGTTCTGAATGAAAACCTTGGTCCAGAATATATGTGGATTACTGAAAGGTTGCTGCAACAATATATTGAAACAAGATCTTCCCAGAGCGTCCACCAATTTTTGTAATGTATTCAGGGGATTCTCTTAGATAGCTCAATATATGCTATAGTGTCACAGAGCTTCAACAATAAAACAAGCAAAGGTCCAGTAATTTAAATACTGATAGATTAATGAGCTGTGCTATGAAGCTTAAACAACTCAAATCAATGCTTATTTTGATTATTGAAAGGTTCAATAGAACTGTGTATGACTCTTTTAGCAAATAAAAGAACTATTCCTTGAGAATAGGGGCTAGAAGCTGAATATATGCACAGTAACTTGGCAGAGACTTGATATAAGAGCTTCGGATTCTTGGATGCTTATTTTTAACTATTAATAGTTATTTAAAAAGGTGTTAAATAATTTATTAATAGAGAAGATAATTTGTATTGGATTATCTGAGTGCTTGTACTTGATTAATTCAATAAACTTAGGGCTGGGCCTTGAGTAATCTAGTATTGGCAGGGATTTCAGTAAGGATACTTAGATACTTATTAGGTTTATTATCTAATTACTAAGCCTAAAGGGTAGCTGTGAGGCTGGGGGAACTTAGATGATTAGCTAAGTCCAAGAGTTGCTGACAAAGATTCAAGATGCTGCAAGTGTAGGTGCTTGCAGTTAGTGTATCAGACTAAGGCTATTATTGTCCTTAGGATGATTAAGTAAGCTTCTATGCTGTACTGTAAAATATGTGTGTGATAGATAGAAAGTTGGCCCGCCTTATATACATTTTGATAACTCAATGATTAGCTAAGTATTTAGTTTATGAGGTCATTAGTTAGATCATAATGACCTCATATTCTACTCATTATTTACCCTTTATTTATCATGTGATTCCCTTCTCTGAGACAAGGGTTCTAACCTCTTGCTTGAACATGAAGGTTCAAGGCCGCGGTCCCGGGACAGAAACAAACGATGAGTCGGCGGAATCTAATAATGACACAGGTAGTCACATCCGTGACCTGTGTGACATCCCGACACCGGAGGCTTATCTAATAAGTCACATGACTTCAAAAATGCACAAACTGGGCTGCAGCAAGGTGCCGAAAGGTAATAACTAAGTAAATAAAATATAAATAATTAGTTAAAAATTATAATAAATTAACTAAGATATAATAGCATAATATGAGTTCATATATGTTATTATTTAGATCGGACAAATGTAATTTGTACAAGTTCTTTAGTGATCATAGGTCTCACCCAATGTCACTGTGACAATCTCCCCTATTGTTCACTAGCGCTTCTCCCCTTCTCTTCGTCTCTGTTCCTTCATCTCCCATCTCACAGGATGCTTGCAGCATCTGTGATAGTTATTTTTATTTCACGCCCGTTACATTTCTGAACTCGACAGAGCAAGACCACCGGCGGGCCACTTTGCTGGCCACACAATACTTGCGATATGGCACATTCCACTGCTGGCTTCGATGGGTGGCCCATTTACTTGCAGAAGCAACAACAACCGGCAGCGCTCCAAACTCTTTTTGCCATGCCCACCCCAGCTAGTGATCCAAGACCCACTCAGCTTCACTCGATTTTATGCTGGTGTGCACCAGCATTCACGCTGCTTCAAGCCTACACGCCGCCACACCCACTTCCTTGGTGCTGAGCTTGGACAACATTTAAGTCCGCTCCTCTCTGACGAGTCCGCAGCACCCATTACTATCGCCGGCCCACTTCTTCCCGGCTTCGCATTGGAGGACGTCTTTCCCTCCCAGGATGGCTCTCGCTCATCCCAACCACCTCCCGAGCTTGGACAACATTTAAGTCCGCTCCTCTGTGATGAGTCCGCAGCACCCACTATTATCGCCGGCCCACTTATTCCCGGCTTCACATTGGAGGACGTCTTTCCCTCCCCTGATAGCTCTGGTCTATCCACTGACAGCTCTTCTCTGTCCCCCAAAGTTCGCACATCCACTATTTTACCTCGCAGCGCTGGGCCACTGCTCCTCTCCATCGAGTCAAAGGCGCAACCATCTTGGACCTCTGCACTAGCATTGTCCCCTGCTGATGGCAACTTCCTGCTTCCCCATGCTCACCTCTTCCCCCCTTGAGGGAATCCTCCGCCACGCCCCAACTCTGATGCCCATATCAATACATCTCCAGGTGATGCCTCCACGCTGCCCTGTGTATCATCTACCCTCAACCGAGATGCATGGGCCTTTTTCATGGTGGACTATCTGGACTGACCATTTGTAGTCGCACTATTGCACATCATTGACCATGGCTGTGACATCGGCTTCAGAGGTGATAGGGCATGTAGCCAATCATGTCCTAATCTCCCTACTGCTTCCTCCTTCCCCGATGCAATCGCTTCTGATATTGACACCCAGCTCACACGTGGGCGACTTCAAGGTCCATTTCTATCCCCACCTTTACCTCATTTCCACTCCTCACCACTGGGTGTCGCTGCACGAAAGCATTCCCATAAACTTCGCCGGATCCATCATCTCTCTTGGCCTCGTGGCTCCTCCGTCAATGATGGTATACCAGATTCTGAAGCACATATTAAGTATGATATGTTTCAGACTGCCGTCACTGATCTCATTGAGTCTGGCCCTGGATCGATCATGCTCAAATTGGATCTCGAACAAGCCTTTCGTCACATTCCTATCCGACCAGCTGATTGGCCACTACTGGGTTTCCATTGGGCAGGAAATTTTTATTATGAGCTATTCCTTATGTTTGGTCTGTGCTCTGCTCCATATATCTTCAACTTATTCTCTGAGGGCCTCCACTGGATCTTACACCACCATCTTCCTGCCTTCATTTGGCATTATTTGGATGATTTTTCTGCAGATTTTCAAGCCACATACCCCACTTCCCCTTATCCATGCAGCTCTTGAATGGACCTGTGGCTTAGCAAATGCCCTTGGTCTCCGTTTCCAAGAATCTAAAATTGAAGGTCCATCAACCTGCCTGGAATACTTAGGCATTGAACTTGACTCCATGGCTATGGAGGCTCGTCTACCCGCAGGTAAACTGACTTATCTTCTCATCAAATGGCAGGACAAGACGCATTGCACCCTCCAGGAGTTACAGGAACTAACCGGGTTCCTTCAATTCTGCTCTCAGATCATCCCTTTCTCCAAAGCCTTCATGCGCTCACTGTTCAATTTCGCAATGTCATTCACCTCTCCTTTTGCTCGCCGCCGTCTTACTTGCCCTGCACGTCGCGACATCACTTGGTGGGCTACTTATGCCCCCGGTTGGAACGGAGTCCATTTCATCTCCCCTGCTCTAACTACCCTCCACATCTTTACTGACGCAAGTGGTGCAAAGGGTGCAGGTGGAGTATTCGGCAATCAATGGTTTTCTTGTCAAATTCCCCATCGTTATTCAGGTGCCGACATCCAAGTTAAAGAATTTTATGCCATTATCCATGCTATTTTATGCTGGGGTCCCCATTTCCGGGGCCATCATATTATCTTTCATACTGATAACCAAAATGTACATTCCGCTATTTCGAAGCTCTCCATCCGCTCATCTCCCATGATGGAACTCTTGCGTCAATTCCTTGGGCTTGCATCCCAGCTTGACTTCCTTTTCGAATCTAAATGGCTTCCTTCCAAGGAAAATTCCATTGCTGATGCTGCCTCTCGCTTTGAATTCACCTTCATGTTCTCCATCGCCCCCAATCTTAATCTCAAGGCCCCCCCCAAGGTTCTCTCTCTCAAGTCAACCTACAGCCCTACTGAGCCTCGCCCTATCGTTTCCATTATCTCATAACAACATCGGGTCTTCATGGCCGCATTCACAGACTGCTTTTCCCAGTCCTCCGGCCTTTCTAAGCTCTGCCCCGCTTGCCCCGCACCTGCTGCCATGGATGCCTGTCTATCATCTGTGGTCGCAGCCGGCTCCCGCTTTAGACCACAACATGATGTTGTTCACCAGACTGGAGTGAGATAAAGATAGATCGGACAAATGTTATTTGTACAAGTTCTTTAGTGATCATAGGTCTCACCCAATGTCACTGTGACAATCTCCCACTAGCGCTTCTCCCCTTCTCTTTGTCTCTGTTCCTTCGTCTCCCATCTCACAGGATGCTTGCAGCATCTGTGATAGTTCTTTTTATTTCCCACCCACCACCCCTCTTTCATATTCGCTAACTCTTAGTTTCTTTGTACCTTAACTAGTCTCATGTAGTGGCCCACACCTGCTGCCATGGATGCCTGTCTATCATCTGTGGTCGCAGCCGGCTCCCGCTTTAGACCACAACATGATGTTGTTCACCAGAACGGAGTGAGATAAAGAATGCGAAGTTAAAAGGAATAGAGCCTTATATTTTACAATAAAAATATAATAAAAATACAATAAATTCGAAAAAATATTAAAGAATTCAAAGAAAATTAAGAGAAAATTATGAGATAAAGCTGATACCTCACAGTCAGTGTTCCGAAGGTTGCCGAAATGATGACTTGATCAATAACTTCGAACATTGATAGACTGTAGTATTCTCGGAGACCATTGGGTTGCGATATGGGTTATGACATGGTCATAACATCATCAAGCCATACAGGTGTCTCATCAGATATTCCAGAAATTCTGGGTTTAAACCAATCCTGGTGGTAACATTAAGATATGAGAGTGTAAATTTGACTTTTCCACTCTCAGATTTAAATGCAGTGGGTCAATCACAGAAACTGAAATGGCATTGGAGAAGGAAACTCTTAATCTTTTCAGATCCTTGCCAGTAAATGGTTTGGGTTCTTTAACTCCAGTACAGGAATATTCTTTGCTTTCCTCAGCAGATTTCAAATAGTCAGCAAATTTTGAAATGGAATTGATGAACAACATTTCAGTCAGATCATTGGTAGTTTTCTTTTTTGATTTGTCCAGCTGATCTTCCTCATCATTGTTGTCAGAAACTTCAGAAGTGTTGGGATCTTTCACTACCTCAATGACTTCTTTGACAGAAGCTGATGTTGTGGACTGAGCTGGGGTTTCAGGTTGAGTGGTATACAGTTGCAACAGGGATTGAAGTTGGGATGGTCCTTCCTTTTCATTCTAGTTGCAGGATTGAGATCTGATATACTGTTAAGTGCCATGCCAACTTATTCTGGAACTATCAGAAAATAACCAAGAACTTGGGAACTTCTAGATAGGGTCAAGACATTGGCTTCAGCTTATGTGCTGCACCCCTATGCAAATGCTCAGGATGTGCTTAATTTCAGAGATGGCATTTATGCCAGAAGAGTACAGATATTCAGAGTTCTGAAGAGTTCCGAATATTGAGTATTCAGAAAGAAAGAAGAAAGAAGAAACTAAGTTGATATCAGATCTATGGTAAAGTACAAATTCATGGAAACTAATATAAGTCCTTTCATTATTGTACTACAAACTAAGATCACAATAAGACAGATTAGGGAGATATTCTGAAACAGGAATACAACAAACAAATGAATGAATAATTGTCAGCAGACAAGTCACCAAGTGTGGAACAAGGATCAGGTTCAGAAGCACAGGAACTAGAAACATTCCATGGATGGAAGTTGGGTCAGAAGTCATGGATCATTATGGAAGATTGAGGTATCTGAGAATGGGTTGTAACAAAAATAGAGGGGGATTTGAGTGACAAAAGTGCCCGACCTTTGCTGTGAACCCTTAAAGGAGTCTGGAGTGGCTACTTTGAAAGTTTTGGCTGATGAGGTGTGGTGGTGGGGGACTCTCCAGAAACTGCTGCATCTAAATAATCTTCTGCTGCAGTTCTTCAATGGAAGGAGTATGGAGTATGGAGGTGATTGAAGTGGATAGGGTAGGAGTATGTTTATCCATGGTATCTGTAAAACAAAGGGGGTGCGGTGGGGTCCAACAGGGTAGGATGTGTGCTGATCTTCCCTCAGGAGTGTGTGTGGAGAAGAAAACTAGCTACAAAAGTGTCCTTAGTGTAACTATTGTAACTATTGTAAACTAAAAAGAAACTAGCTAACTATTGAGCACCCAGTTGTCAGCACTCTGCCCTATTCCCAGAATCACAGGGATGACTACCTGGATATTTTCTGGAGAACTGAGAGCTGCATTGTACAAGGATCAGCCCCAACAGTTGATGTTCCTATCTACTAAGGTCACACACACAATAGGGGAGATTTGTTGACAGTCCATAGAGCCTGAGAGGTTGATAAGGTGGAGGAAAGGGGAATTGGATGTGAGGAGTTGCATATTGAGAGAGAGAGAGATGGTAGAGTTGTTAAGAGAGTTTCAATCTTCTCTTAGAGCAACACTAACACGGGGTAATGATCTTGATAAAAGGATCTCAACTATGCTCATTTCTATGTTCTCATCTATTGATATACACATTCATTCTGTACAGAAAAATCCTCCATTGTTTAAACATGTAACATTAATGATGGATGGCCATGATACTAGAGCAAGTGTTATTGGTGAGAAGAGTGAAGATATGTATTCATATAAACTCAAGAAATCTGGACTTTGCACACAAGTTTGTATTGATATAAATGGAATGGTTCTATTCACATCAAAGTCAGCACCCTGTAAAGATAATTCAGATGAAGTCATGTTTGTAAAGATGAAATTGGAAAAGTATATAGACAAACTAGATTGTATTGCTTTAGATGGGGGATATCCCTTACACCTTACAAAGATAACAAGTAATACAGAATTAGATATGATTAACTTCTGTATACCTATACGTAAATCAAAAGGTATAGAATTGTCAAGGGAAGAGAGTACCTTTAACAAAATGTTTGGTAGTTTCAGGTCTAATATTGAAGCTACTTTTGGAGAGCTGGCTACCACATTTAAGAAGCTCAGTAATGAAGGAGGTGTTAGAGTTTCTGATGATGAGGCATTCACAATCCAGTTAAAGCTTGGATGTCTCTTGTTAAATGTGAAGAAGTTTGTAATTTTAGGTGGTATTCAACCTCAACCTCATCACTCTTCATGGTTATCTTCAGAGTTTGACTACTGGAAAGATGAAAATATTGAAACATATGAGAACCTCCCATCATTGATAGATAGTAGAAGTAATGCTTAGGAGATGCTCAAGCTTCAAAGAAGTTTTCTGAGTATGGAGTTAGGTGATGATGAAGATATGGATGAGACAGATAAGGCATATGAAATTGAGGAAATAATAAACCATAGAGGAAAAGGAAAGTTCAGAGAGTACCTTGTAAAATGGAAGGGATATGAAGATGTAACTTGGCAAGGAGTGAGGAGTTTTGATACCACAGAGTGTATAGATGAATACTGGAAAAAGAAAGGAGAAGAAATTTGATAAACTTCCAGTAGGAGGATATCTGAAAACTATTAAGTATACCAAATTCTAATATATTTTAAAGGTCATTTAAACATCTGAGATGTGATTCAAACATAATTTGGTTTTTAAAACTTTCAAAAAGTTTTAAACTCTCTCATACATTACAAACTAAAGAATCTTTCCAGACACAAGTAGACAATAAAAGAAATTAGTAGTTTGAAACACTAATACTTTTAAAAAATAGATACCTTTAAATAGTCCATTTCATGCATATGTATATCATTGGCGCCTCTAAATACATATGTATTACTTCAGAATAGATCTGTCAATCTAAACAGATTTTTACTTGATTCAACATACCCAGAATATATAGGGGGTTTTACTTAATAAAGACAGCTGTGGTATGAAAAATTTCCAATAATATTTTACATATTTTACATGGAAATAACTTCATTACAACTTTTAAAAAACAAAGTACTAATAAAAGTATTAGTAGGCATCTGTAAAAGGAAGGAAATTATATACAATGGAATTTGTTAAATAACTATGGGTTGTATAAGATGTAATATGGAGAACTATTCCTGATGGTTGTTTTTTGATGATATAATTGTTTGAGAATAGATATCACTATTTAAAGATGGAGTTTTGTAAAAATAAGACTTTCATTAGTAAATATTTGAGATTATAGTAATTATAAACACCCTCCTAACTGGGTCACATAGAAAGTGACCAATTGAGATGTTCCACATGGGAAACGGATGGATAAATCACAAGCTTGGATAACAACTGAATTACTTGTGCCATCAAAGAGGTGGAGGCTGACAGGATTTATTGGATAAGTTGACAACAAATTTTTTTGTGTGAATTTTGTATCTAAAAAACAATTAGTCGAGCCGGAATCTATAAGAGCTGAAAAAACGAATTTTGGGATCATATTAGACATACATTTAACGAAAAATGAATCAGAATGCGAAAGAGTGGATGCATTGAGACGAGTAAACTCTTGAATGCATGGAGAGGCAATGCAACCCCCAACCCACGCGGAGTCCATGGGGTTGCTTACTCTTTTTTTGAGTCAGAAGCCAGTTTGTCCTTCAACGGGGTTTCTGTGGAGGCCTTGGCTGTTTGACCCTTTGAAGAGTTTGCTTTTGCCAGCGGAGATTCTGGGACTTGATGACTGGGTTTCCTGCACAAGAGACAGAGGTTATTGTCCATACAATGTTGTCTTTCCTGTGGGGTCAGTTTGCCATTGGGTCTGAGTTTGCCTGAAAGGTCGGGTTTTCCGGCTTGCTTACTGGACTGTTGACCCTTGTTATTGTCCTTGTTGTTGTTGTTGTTGTTTGAAGACTTTTATCGTTCTTCTTGTCGGATTGTGTGGAGTTCTGATTGCTGGTTGATGAGTTGGTGTTGTTATTTTTATTGGCTGTGGACTTGTTTACTTTGTCCATGGAGGTCTCATGGGCAACTTCCACGTGACGCAATAACATGCATCCGCATTTTGAGCTTTGAGGTGCATACAGGACAGGGTTTTTGGCTTGCCATCTTCTCCTTTTGAGACTTTGTCTTTAAGGCGAGGTGGCAGACTGGCATAGAATTGGTGGCAGAGAGCGGGTGACAACGAGCTGCAAGATTATTGAATTGGATGATGTAGTCCGTGATGCACTGCATGCCCTTTATACGAAGATTTGTGAGACTATTCTCGGCTTTTCCTGTCAGGCCATATAGGCCAAAGCTAGTTTCCAGCTCCTCAACAAAAGCATCCCAATCTTCGAGCCAGAGCGGCTCTTCCTTGGAAATCCTGCTAAAGGCCAGTTCGAACCATGTCAACGCGGATCCCAACAAATATGAAAGTGCATAGTTGACTTTTCGGGAGTCTGTGGAGAATGCAGCAGATCAATCACGGAAATTGAAGCAACATTGCATGAGGAAAGTAGAGAGTTTGTTTGGGTTGGAACCTGTGAAGGGTTCTGGAGCATTGACTTTTGACCATGGAGGTTCTTGTTCCTTCTTCTTTCGTTCTTTGAGCAGGTGCATCATAAATTTATCTATAGTGCCTGCTAAAAATTCAGAAGTAGGGTCCACCAAATGCGGTCGTTCGATAGGTGGAGGATTTTCAACACCTTTGCCCTTGTCGGGGGCCACAGATTCATGCTCGTGTTCGGATTCATCCTGGTTTTCCGGGACTTCTTCAATACTGGCTTCTTCTTCACTATCGGCTTCTTCTTCAATACCAGCTTCTTCTTCAATACCAGCTTCTTCTTCAATACTGGCTTCTTCCATGGGTACCGACTGGGTCACAAGCGTCTGGCTGGTATACAAGGTTAACAGGGAATGAAGAGTCGACGGTCCAGGTAATGATGCCTGTGGGTGCGTTCTTCTTGGTGGCATAATGAAAAAAATCTGTGAGTCTCAGTCAGAAAATACTGTTAGGATACACACACAGGGCAGGTCTCCAGAGAAACCCACGGGATAACCGGTAGGACTTGGCTTCAGCTTATAGGCTGCGCCCTCGCTAGATCATATTGTCCAATTTCAGACAGGCAGACGGGAATATTGGGGAGTCCAGGTGGGGTTCGTGGGTCATGGGTTGTAGGTCGTAAGTCAGAGGTCATGGGTCGAGAGTCGAGGTAGGTGAAAGAGATAGATGTGCTGGAGCGACTTCAACCCACATTTATGACTTCAACCTCAGTCTCTGACTCTCTTAGTCTCTGACTCTTGGTCTCCGGCTCTTGGTCTCTGACCCCTCAGCCCAACCCTCAACTTATCCTTCAGTTTCCGATCAGTAGTTTACCGAGAAGTTTACTCAATAGGACTAGTTTCCGCCTGCCCAAAATTTAAGGACACCCGACAGTAACCTGCGAGGGTGCAGCACATAAGCTGAAGCCAAGTCCTTCCATTCAGTCCCCGTCGGTCAACCGACATCTGTCAGTTTCTGCTCTGAACAGATGACTGGGACACATTTGTTGAAGAACTGGAAACTAACTTTAGACCTTACAATCAATCTAGAAAAGCAGAAAATGAACTAATGACACTCAAGATGAAGGACAATCAATGAGTTTCCAATTATCTCCTCAAGTTCAATCCCATCATTGCACACTGTGGATGGGATGATTCCACCCTCAGGCATCATTTCTATATGGGTCTTCCCTCATGCCTAAAAGACAACATTTGCAAAGAGGGAACGCTGAAAATTCTCCAACTCATGCAGATGAAAGCTTAGACATCTGATGCTCACTATTGGGAACAAAAAGCAGAAATTTTGCAAGACAATATGATGGAACATTCTCAAAGCAATAAGGCATCAACTAGCAAGTCTTCCAGCAACAACTCTGGCAATAATACCTGCAACTCTGGCAATAACACCAGCAACTCTGGCAACAATACTGGCAAATCAAATTCTGATCAGAAGAAAGACAAGAAATCCAACAAGGAAAAACAGTCAACTTCTGATAAACCCCACATTTCCCATTTGCTGGGTCCCAATGGTAAACTCACTCTGAAGCAGAACAATGATGCATAGATAATGACCTCTGCCTTTTCTGTGGGAAAGGCAGACACAAGGTTTCCAACTGCACCATTAAGTCATACTCTTCCAAGGTTCGCATGGCAACTTCCACTACAACTTCAGCATCCAAGGAAAACCCCACTGCTAGTCAAAGGGGTGATGTCCAGATTTGTTCCACAAGGGAAACAAATAAATGCTCCTCATAGAAACTGAAAAGAGCCAGAAAATGTCTCAGGAGGGAACCGGAAAGTGTATTGCAGTTTGGAATGTATCCAGGTTGCAAAAGCCGATGAGAGATGGGTACTGCATAAAATCTTCCTGACTCAGAGTCTGACCTGCCGAAAAAACCGGAACGTCTGGAGAGTCATTGTAGGAATCAATGCAGAGGTTGAGAGGAATCCAAATAGTCGGAAAATAGTCGGAGAATGGGTCGGAAGGTAGGACAAGACAAGGAACATACATGGGACAGCATGGACCAAAGGGTAAGTCGGAAAAGTGTCCAAACAAAAAGTTCAGAAAAGGGGTCGGGACCCAGAAAAGGTCCGATGGCGAGGCAAAGAATCAAGGGTAAGCAAGGCGATGTCGATTTGGAGTTATGAGCAATGGTTTAGGAAGGTATATCTGTAAAGAAAACCAAGCACTAGAACACATTGTGAACTTGAATCCATAATATACTATCAAGGTAAATGGCAGACAAAGCATATTTCTGGAGGCCAACGGATTCCGAGAGTACGGTGACTAGTAGGAAATTAGTCTGTTCAGAATATCTGGAAATAATCGGGAGCCGAGCAAACCAGGGGCAGGACAAAGCAAGGATTGGAGCAGGGCAAAATGAGTGGAATCTGAGTAAAACAGGATCAGCTTTGGCCATTAACTTATCTTTGCATCTGGAAATCAGGGTGATGTCTGAAAACACAAAAGGGTTCTGTAAAAGATAATTAATGCGATGCCGATGTGGAGTGATGAACAAATGAATAGACATAAGGACGGGTTTGCAAGTAGAAATCAGAATATACTGTTAAGAGCAGAAACTGATGGATGTCGGCAGACCAATGGGGACCGAATGGAAGGACTTGGCTTCAGCTTATGTGCTGCACCCTCGCAAGTTACCGTCGGGTGTCCTTACATTTCGGGTGGGTGGAAACTAGTCCTGTCAAGTAAACCTCTCGGTAAACTACCGATCGGAAACCAAAGGATAAGTCAAGGGTTGGGCTGAGGGGTCGGAGACCAAGAGTCAGAGACTGAGAGTCAGAGACAGAGAGTCGGAGACTGAGAGAGTCGGAGACTGAGAGAGTCGGAGACTGAGAGAGTCGGAGACTGAGAGAGTCGGAGACTGAGAGAGTCGGAGACTGAGAGAGTCGGAGACTGAGAGAGTCGGAGACTGAGAGAGTCGGAGACTGTGAGAGTCGGAGACTGTGAGAGTCGGAGACTGAGAGAGTCGGAGACTGAGAGAGTCGGAGACTGAGAGAGTCGGAGACTGAGAGAGTCGGAGACTGAGAGAGTCGGAGACTGAGAGAGTCGGAGACTGAGAGAGTCGGAGACTGAGAGAGTCGGAGACTGAGAGAGTCAGAGACTCTGAGAGTCGGAGACTCTGAGAGTCGGAGACTGAGAGTCGGAGACTGAGAGAGTCAGAGATTAGAGGTTGAAGTTGTAAATGTAGGTTGGATCGTAAATCGGATGGAGTCGGAATGTCGTGGTCATGAATAGATAATGGAGTCAGAAATTAGAGGGGTATCTAAGTTGATCTAAGTTGATATTCTGATTGACTAGTAGTTACATTACAGTGGGTCGTATATATGAGTTATCGGCATCTAGAAACTACTAACTAAGGGAAGAGCGGAAACACTATTTGACAAATAGACTTGACTAGAAACCGGAAGGTTACGATAAGAGCGGAAGCTGAGATTAGCTGAGAGCGGGATTACGAGAAAAGGAATAGTCCACAGGCTACAAGTATATATGGGCATATGTGAAACATAGAGTAAAACGGATCATCATAGGAGGATATCTGAAAACTATTAAGTATACCAAATTCTAATATACTCTAAAGGTCATTTAAACATCTGGGATGTGATTCAAACATAATTTGGTTTTTAAAACTTTCAAAAAGTTTTAAACTCTCTCATACATTACAAACTAAAGAATCTTTCCGGACACAAGTAGACAATAAAAAAATTAGTAGTTCGAAACACTAATACTTTTAAAAAATAGATACCTTTAGATAGTCCATTTCATGCATATGTATATTATTGGCACCTCTAAATACATATGTATTACTTCGGAATGGATCTGTCAATCTGAACAGATTTCTACTTGATTCAACATACCCAGAATATATAGGGGGTTTTACTTAATAAAGACAGCTGTGGTATGAAAAATTTCCAATAATATTTTACATATTTTACATGGAAATAACTTCATTACAACTTTTAAAAAACAAAGTACTAATAAAAGTATTAGTAGGCATCTGTAAAAGGAAGGAAATTATATACAATGGAATTTGTTAAATAACTATGGGTTGTATAAGATGTAATATGGAGAACTATTTCTGATGGTTGTTTTTTGATGATATAATTGTTTCAGAATAGATATCACTATTTAAAGATGGAGTTTTGTAAAAATAAGACTTTTATTAGTAAATTTGAGATTATAGTAATTATAAACACCCTCCATAATGAAAAGGGACATATCAAAGCATAACCAGATGGTACGAGTATATTTTGACAGGGGCATAAATGGGGTTTGATCGCCGCAAAGGTATACATCAGTGTCGGTGTTCCGAAGGTTGCCGAAATGATGACTTGATCAATAACTTGGAACATCGATAGACTGTAGTATTCTCGGGGACCGTTCAGGTTGCGACATGGGTTACGACACGGTCGTAACAGGTTTCCAATGAGAAAGAATCAGAGCAGAAGTGAAAGCATTTTTTAAGGTCTGAAAAGTAGAATGGCATTTTTCATCAAAGCCCATGGTTGAGATTTACAGGTTAGTCAAGTGAGTGGTATTGTAATATCTGAATAGTTCTGAATAAATTGATGATAGAAATTTGTGCAGTCTAGGAAGGACTGAATACCCTTGACTTTCCATGGTTTGGACCAATCACAGACAACTTGAACTTTAGTTTCATTGATATGGAGACCATTGTGTCTGATAATGAAACCTAAGTATTCAATAGAGTCCACATCAAAATAGAATTGCTTACCATTTGTTAGGACCAGAAAACCTGCCAGGTCCTGGAACCCATCCCATAGATATCTGATTCTCTATATCACATGAATGAGTCACTGGACTCCACCTGGACATTCTGGACTCCTTGTTCCCAATCTGTCTTTACCTGTCTGACATCTGGTTCAGTCTGCCCCTTGTTCGGAATCAGTTTGACATCTGGTTTATTGTCTAATTGTAGGCTTGATATGTCTTTCTATATCTCTAAATATATCATACAATAATCTACTAGTCTATACAGTCTAGCTACTACCTGTACTTACAATCCAAGTCAATGCAACCCTCTGTCCATGCAGATTCCAGAGGGTTGCTTCCTCTTTTTTCAACTCCATGTAGCAGTATGAGTTGCTTGATTATTTCTAGGACACCACTGTCTCACCCACTATAATCCGTTGATTTCTGGGTATTGAGCCGTAAATTTTCCAAAACTTCCAATGCCTCTCATTTGACTGTATTGGTCTGCTCTGAATATTTTCAGACATCTCTGGCCTTTGGGCAACCCTTTGCCCTTTCTGGGCATTTTCTGGCCTTTTGGTACATCTGGTCCCTTTTGGCGTGTTCTACTCTTTCAGTCAACTTTGGATCCTTCGGATTTCAATTACCTGTTGAGTATATGCTCATGAAGATCAGTTTAATCTGACTTTTCAAGCATCTCTGGCCTTCAGGCACCCATGGCCCTTCTGGGCCTGGCCTTTTCAGCATCTCTGGTCTTTTGGCTTCCCACTCTCTCACTTAAACTCGGATTCCATGGTTTCTTCCGAACTTTCTGGAACCCTCAGAACCTTCGGAACTTTTGGATTCTTCGGACTTCCGGACTTTCTGGAATTTCCAGACCCTTTAGATCCTACCTGTTTGTTGAGTGATTGGTTGCTGAGATCAGTTAATCCAGCCTTTCAGGCACTTTTGGCCTTCGGGAAACCCTCAGCCCTTTTCTCAGGCACCCCTGGCCTCTTTTGGCACTCTTGGCCTTCGGGCAACCCTCGGCCCTTTTGGGCACCTGAAGCCTTTTGGCATATTCGGCCCTTTAGGCATTTTATGGCTGTTTTCGGCATGTTCAACATTTTCACTTAACTTCGGATTCCTCAGCTTTCTGGACTTTCTGGAATCCTTGGACCTTTCCATTCCCAATTATCTGTTGAGTGTTTGCTTGCCAAAAATCAGTTTAATCCAGCCTTTCAGGCAAACTTTGGCCTTCAGGCAATCCTAGCCTTTTTGGATCCCAGCGTTTCTTCCAGCCTTTTCAGCCCTTTTGTCCAACTTCAAATTCTGTGAATTTTCAAACCTTCCAGAATTCTCGGACTTTCCAGAACCTTTGGATTTTCGGAATTTCTTGGACTTTCTGAAATCCTCAAATTTTCCGGAACCTTCGGATTTTCTGGAAACCTCGGACTCTCCAAAATTTAACTCCTTGTTGAGTTTTCCTTCTTGCCATGATTGTTTTTATCTCAGCTTTTTAGCATATATGGCCTTTTGTGCCATTCCAGCCATTTTAGCATACTTGGTCTTTTGGCACCAATGTTTCAACTCAATTTCAGACTTCTGGATTTTCCAATCTCTCCAAACATTCTGAAACTTCAGATTACAAAAAATGCCATCACCTGGCCCTTCTCCGAATACCTCTCTGCCTTCAATATGTTCATCTGCTTTCTATCCCGGTGGCCTTGGTGGAAACCCCGATGCTATGACTAGATGATGGGACGTCTATCCTAAAGAGGGGAGTAGCAACTATGCCACAGTTAATCTGCATAGAGTGGAAGCAGGTACAGAAACATTACCACCACTTCTTTGTATAGTGTTCATTCTAGTGTCATTTGATGCATTCTTCTTGTCAGATTGTGTGGAGTGCTGGTTGCTGGTTGATGAGTTGTTGTTGCTGGTTTTATTGGCCATGGACTTGTTCACTTTGTCTGCAGAGGTCTCATGGGCAACTTCTACATGATGTTCCCAATAATGTGCATCTACATTTTGAGCCTTAAGGCACATACAGGACAGGGTTTTTGGCTTGCCATCTTCCCCTTTTGAGACTTTGTCTTCAAGGTGGGATGGCAGACCAGCCTAGAATTGGTCACAGAGAGTGGGATTGCCCCACTGACAAGGAGCTGCAAGATTATTGAATAGGATGATATAGTGCATGATGCACTGCATGTCCTTTATACAAAGATTAGTGAGACTACTCTCAGCTTCTCCAGTTGGGTCATATGGGCCAAAGTTGCTTTCAAGCTCCTCAACAAAAGCATCCCAATCTTTGAGCCAAAGTGGCTCTTCCTCAGAAAGTCCCCTAAAAGCCGGTTCAAACCATTTCAATGCAGATCCCGACAAGTATGAAAGTCCATACTTGACTTTTCGGGAGTCTGTGGAGAATGCAGCGGATCGATCGTGGAAATTGAAGTGACATTGCATGAGGAAAGTGGAAAGTTTGTTTGGGTTCGAACCCATGAAAGGTTCCAGAGCATTAACCTTTGACTGTGGTGGTTCTGGATCCTTCTTTTTGCCTTATCTGAGCATATGATTCATCAACCTTTCTAAAGTGATTGCTAAATACTCACAGGTGGGGTCTGAAAGTGGCAGTCGATTGTTAGATGGGGAATTTTCAACACCCTTGCCCTTGTTGGGGGCCACAGACTCATCCTCGTGCTCAGATTCATCCTGGTTTTCCAGGACTTATTCGATACAGGCTTCTTCTGTGGCATCTGGCTGGGAAGTGGGGAATGAAGAGTTGAGAGTCCAGGTAATGATACCTGTGCGTGTGCTTTTATTCTTGGTGGTATATTGAACAATCTGCAAGTCTTAGTCAGAAAATACTGTTAAGGGTGTGTACATGGAGGGTTTCTGGGGAAACCTGTGGGAAATCCAGTAGGACTTGGCTTCAGCTTATAGGCTACACCCTTGTGAGATTGTCTTGTCCAATTTCAAACAGGTGGATGGGAATCCTGGGGAGTCCAGGTGGGGTTTGTGGGTCGAGAGGTCAGGGAGTCGACACAGATAGGTATGGCTCGATTGCTCATTTATAGACTCTGTGCTAGCCGATTTTAACTTAGCGAAAAGTGTTCAGAGTTGAGATAAGGATCAGCACCTTCCTCTCAGCATCCATTGAGCTATTAGGACCGATGTCATGATATGCACCTCAAGAGAAGAAACGGACACTGGTCCGGCAGCATTTCGATTGCAAAGGATGGAACAAATAGAACCTGAACCAGTTGGTTAGACTTTGACAAATATGCCACTTGCTGGTGTGTGCGGTTGAACAGGAAGAGGGGCTTGCTTCAGATTTTGGGATGATGGAGCTGTTGGTGACTGTGGAACTGTTGCAATTAGGAATACCTCATCCAATAAAGTATTAATTTGTCCTGATGATAAAGTGTGAGGCTATGTATATTAGGACAAAGGCTCACAGATTATTATCTGGGGTACAAACAATGTCCTTGGTACCTCTTCACAGTGGTCCAGATGACAACCACGAATACCCCCTCGTGCTCACCGCCCTCGTCTCCACCCACGGAATACCTCTCATATTTTATGACCAGATCGGAAGTGGGCCCTCGACGCATTTCCTAGTAAAGAAGGGTGATGGCTCCATCTGGACCGGGAAGCTGTTATGTGATGAGTTAAATAACCTGGATCGTCATCTAGGTATCCAAGATGACTTTGATATACTGGGACATCCATAGGTGAAATGCTGGGAGCCAGATACGGGACAAGTCAACCGAAGGGGCTTAACAAGCTCATCATATCTGACTTTCCGGTGTTGATGGAATTATTTGTTCAAGCAGAAAATGGGTTAAGAAATGGGCTACCAAAAACTTTCCAGGATACGTTTATGAGACATGAGTGTTGTAGGACTACTAGTATGCGGCGGAAACCATAGTATTTTATACACTGCATGTGTGCAGGCTTGAAACATGGCCACACGGGCTTACCGCAACTTTCCGCTCGCTGGAGAAAGATCCAACTGTTTATAAAACCATGTACGTTCTTAATATACACACATTGGGATTTAAATCGACCATTTATTATAGGAATGGTCCAAACGAATTCCATGTCATCGCGACGTGGTCCGTAATTGATGAATGTAAGCCTGGCACCCAGTCTTACTCATTGTTCCACTCCTTTTGTTCCACTCCTTTTGTTCTGCTCCTTTGTTCTGCTCCCTTTGTTCTACCATGTGATCACAGCATATAAAGCCTAGGTAGTTTTCCTTTTCTTACCTTACCGTACGCTGCACTTGCCTGTATCCTGTCTTGTTCTGGACAATACACCGTGGTCCTGTCAACTCGTGTGACCGCCAGTGATCCAATTGACGACGGGATTACACTTTTTTTTTGACACCGGCCACTTCTTACTACTTCCTTCATTCTGGACGACACCGCTGTACCTCAGTTCACTCGTCAGACCGCTTGTTCACATTCCCTAGCGCTCCACACTCCCTTGTCCCATACACGCCCTGCAACCTCGCGTATACCATGCCGCTGCGCACCCTTGCACGTGCTCCCCGTGCACATAGGCACCGCCGCGCACCCTTGCACGCGCACCCTCGCACGCGCACCCTCGCACGCGCACCCCCCACACATACGCGCCACCGCCCCGCCCCGCCGCTGCGCACCCTTGCACATGTACGCGCGCTCCCGCACGCCTCTGCACCGTCGTCGAGCGCCCCTGAGTACACTCGCGCGCAAGCACCGCCAACCCAGAATGCAAATTGGAGGGGCTGGAAGGTCCTCACCGATGCGGGTTGGACCACGCATGTCAGTCGTGGACGCACCTGACTGGCCTCACTAGTGCCAATGTGATCGCAAATCGGTTTTTTTTATTGTTAGCTCACCTTTTAATCGCCGTGTCAAATTTCCGTCATCATCGCGCGTTTTTCTGGACCGGGTTCATGGACTCCGCTGCCTGAGGCTCCACATTGACAGAGGAGGTCCAACAGGGTTGAATTTGGGGTAGTGGGTTGGCTTTTGTGCGGGGAGGGTCGTGAGTGTGACAATCCAGCCTTGCGTGCATGAAATTTTTTAGTTCTAGTTATTTAGAGTAGTTGGTTTGTTTTTGTGTGGGGAGGGGTGTAAGCCTGGCGCCCCAGTCTTACTCATTGTTCCACTCCTTTTGTTCCACTCCTTTTGTTCTGCTCCTTTGTTCTGCTCCCTTTGTTCTACCACGTGATCACAGCATATAAAGCCTAGGTAGTTTTCCTTTTCTTACCTTACCGTACGCTGCACTTGCTTGTATAATTCGCTAATTCGAGCTTTACACCCCAGTGGGAGGACAACACGTCACTTGGACATTGTTCGCAGCTTTCTGGCCTAATATCGCTGCAATTTTGAATTAAATTTATTACAAGCATCATAATAAAAAATTTAACGTTAAAAAACCAGTGCGATTGAGGTGCCACAGCGCTCCTTGTATGTCGATAGTCGGCCCCCTTGGGATCTACAGAAGGAATATCGCTACCTTCATAATATAATCGCCACGTTGTACATCAGAACGATTAAATGTGTGTATTTGAGTGAGAAAAAAGGCTTGAGGGAGCTCTGGTGACCAAAGCGTTAAGAAAGGTCCAGGTGTTTGTGACTAATTGCCACTCAACTTGCGTACGAACAATTATGCGTCACAATTTTCTATTTATTCAGGTGTCTCCTTATCAAACCGCGTCAAGTTGTAGGATTGAATTATTCACAAATTACATATAGTACATTTTATGTTTCAAGCACGATAAGCTTGATGGTCTGAGAGCAGTCGACAGCAGAGCAGGTGGCAAGTAATCGGAACGAAGACCCAAAGAAACAGAACAAAAAATGATGTAATCAGAGAGAAAGTCAACAAGAAGAATGAAAATATTTGGTTTGGACATGGTGAAACGCGGCTTGGTTCAACTCGTTAACTTCGGGAACATCGCTGGATGGAAGGATCTGTTTGTTAGTACTTATGTGTCATCTAAACATGATGTCATAATGCAGTCTCAAAATGTTTATCATTAATGGAAGCTTACCAGTTTCGGTAGGACTGATAACCATGCCACACTTTGAGACTGACACAGAGGGGGAGTGCTGGCGATGGGACAACTAAACCGTTAGTTGGGACCGCTGAAGATCGGATGAGCTCAGTACGAAAAAATAACTGCACGGGAGCGAGAGAGCAACTTACAGTTACATCGTTGCAGGGCCGCTATTCGACTGATTTTACCATACCAGCTGATACAGTCCGAGGTATGCCACTAACAGAGTTGTCGTGGGAGGCCGGGGTTGAAGCCAGGAAAGCCCTATGAAATCGGAGTTAGTAACCGATGTTGACGTGCTGCAAATAAATCTATAGGTGTATAGTGGTGTTAGTCTCTATATATAGGATAATAGACAACTCACTGGGTGTTCATTTGAACATTCCCGAAGGTCCACCATCCAATCTTGTACTATGTCGAATTGCCGGGGGTGGGTGCTAAGGCAGTCGTGCTTCGGTTACGGTACTGAAAAAATGCGTTAGACGAGACCAAAGCAAATGAGAATGCTACGTACTTCAGCAGTCAGGAATTGCAACTAAGCCCTTGCGTGGATGCCCCGTTGCACCAAGCCGCTGAAAGACGAAGAAAGAGGGAAGACAACGTTAGAAAAGACTACCACGGTTTAAGAGATGGGCGTACGTTTAATTATCCACCACGCAGCACGTCAGTGTTGTCTCAAGTGCTTTCACAGCAAGTATTCGACCTAGGAAACTCCGAAGACACAATACTCACAAAACAAACACAGATGAACGATAATTAATGGGTCAAAATATCGAGAAATATGATCAAACAACGCACCCCGTTCTCAAAGATACGAGCCAGAACTAACCGAGTGACCTCCCTAGCCCATAAGCCAGAGAAATGGATGAAAAGAAAGAAGTAGAAAGAAAGAAGAAGAAGAAGAAGAAGAACTGGAAAAGAAAGAAGTCTGTCTGGCCTCTGCCACTACTACTCGTCCGCCGCTGCCCCTACTTTTCGTCCGCCGCTTCCTCCCCTCTTGCCCCTGCTTTCGCTTCTGTCGCTGCTTAATCCTTTTATTTCGTTTTCCGCCGTCGGGTACATTGTGGTGGAGGCCCACCCGGAGGCAATGGTTCCATCCGATCAGCTGGAGGTCCGCCAAGTGTCGTTGCCGAACGTTGCGGGGGGTAGTTGGACATTCGGGACTGGCTTTCCGACCTGTTGCCACCCCAGGTCAGGCGTAAGCGCTGTCGCACTGAGGCATCCGCCACTTACCTAGATGATAACAGGTGGGTATAATCGCCAAAATTAATGAAACGAAATCGTACTTGTCTAACTGCAACCTGAAGACGTCCCTGTGGTTTTAATATGGAGACATCGTCTCTACTTTTAGCGTCGCTTCTTTCTCCACAACCAGTCGTCACAATGGTCGCAATTATACGAGGCTTGGAGAACCCATCAAATGGTGGAGGATCGCCAGGAGGGCTGAAACAGCCGAAATACATGGCTCAAGTGTGGAGACTGTATAATGGCGAGAAACATGTATTGGTGTTTATATCTGGGAAACCGAGTAAATTCCTTCGTAGGGTCTATGGCATCGGTCGTGCATTGACTTGGTATACATTAAACCTGTGACATGACATCAGGTGGGGCTAAAGATTGGCGGACGTTGCATGCGATCAAATGGTATGGTGGGAGGGCGATCCCGGCGGAAGCCCTTCCTTAGGAGATATATTAACTCATACATTAAAAAATTATCTTTGCGCTTTGTATATTAATTGCGTGAATTATTCATAACAAGGTGGTCAAAGACACGGCCTTGGGAGGTTGTACCAGCGTTATTTATCGATATCGAGACGTGATAGGCAAGTGTGTACGAGAATGGGAAAGGGAAGGGTAGGCGGGTAGCGACGGGCGCTGTCTCTGTATAGTTCAATTTTAAGCGACTCCGAAATGGATGCTGACTCGTCACTTGTCACCATTCTCTCGCCCCGACAAATAGAGTCGCAAGCAGACAGAAGAGCGAATGTACGTCGTGCATCAAAATACTCAAGGTCGTCGTCCAACTCTCCTCTCCATGCATCGCAGCAAAGTCCAGGAAGTCGTGGAGAGCAGGGATTGGGCTATTCGCTCGCACTGCCGTGCACGCAATTTCAGGTTCTGGAAATTGTGAAATTAACGACGATAACCCCCGTATTAGCGACAGGAACAATGTTGTTGTGACAAAAACCGGCAATGCTCATACCCCAAAACGCGGGAACACTGCCAGATCATATATCGAACTAGACCACCTGCTTATATTTTCCCTTTCATCGTACGAGCGCATTTTTCACCCGCACGCGTATATATGTATGCGATGGTATGAAGTGAAACCTTAGTCGTTTCCCTACAGCCCCGCTGCGCAGCGGCTGAGTCTTGGGCATCCGCTGCCCCTCTTCTATTCTAGCTCAGTCCAATTTTGTCAGTTTCGCTGTCTTTAATTGTCCTGTAAATAAAACGAGGAAAAGAAGTGAAGCACTAGCCAACCCAATCAAAGCCAAACCATGAAGCATCCATCAACCTGACGCAACAACTTGGGAGCCCCCAAATCAAGCTCGGCCTCTTCCACTTTCATTTCATTTCCTTTCCATCCACATTCAATGCCCTCTCTCTTCTCACGCTCGTCGCATTGTAGATAGGCTCCATCTTGGACAACGTCCTCCTACTCTCCCAACCTCCCAACCTCCCCAAACCCAAACCCAAACCCAAACCCAAACTGTCCCTTCAAAGTCCGCGACGATGTCTATTTCCACGAACCTCGTCGAGAGATCACTGACCCGGTTTTACTTGCGAGCTAACTTGTACGTCAAGACATTACAATAGACTGCATCGGTAATAACGGCGTACTTCGTGGGGCGTCAACAACGCCTCTAATATCGCTGTGACTGATTGCTTTGGCGTTTTAGGACAGGGTGCAGGATCCTGTTGACGAGGCTTATGATCCCCGTCAGTGGAAGTGGCGAACGAGAGAGCTTCTGGTTGTAGGCATCCATGGACAGTTGCGGCAACTGTGATGCTTCCTCTAAATATTCAAAGTACATGCCATGCACGTACCCTCTTGTCTTGTTGCATTTGTTGCATCTCATTCTTAGTCACCTTCTCTTGACCTTGTGTGGGTCTCAACAAGACACAGTGGGTAAACGAACAGGCTTCTGGGACTTTGACAACTATGAGCAGGTGCTGTAACTGCGACGGGACTGTTGGGAATTTTCTTGTTAGGCCGTCATGGTGCAGTTTTTGGCAAGGCTTAGACTTTGGCAATGGCCTCGAACTCGTCAACATACCTTATCGAAGGCGATGCAGAAGAATATTTGCCCATGCTGCGTGACCCTGGTGGCAGGCTGTGTTACCCTTTCTGTGGAATTCTATGCAAAGCCGTCAGCCTGATGCATGGATGCCTCAGACACGATCAGTCGACTGGCTCAGGACTTAGGCAGCGGGATCGGGAAAGCTGGCACCTATTCAGGCCGACACGGCTGATAATGATATTCGGTTTCTTCCCATACTTTTACCAAACCATGCCTCCAATTTCTCCCCATACTAGCACGGCCCCCCATGCAAACATTATGAGTATGGATTGACCCTCAAGTGATAGAGCCTTATAATCCTTTACGAATTTGAAGAGTTTATTCCCCAACGGAACGGTCGATTGTCTAAGGGTGCTTAGAAGTATCCACCAAGGTGTGATAGGAATATCGAGGCGACAGCATAGCAGTCACCAGGAAGTTGCGGGGAACCATTTTAGCTGGCGAATCCTCGATAAACACCATGAGACGATTACATGCGCCAGCACTACTATGATCTGCCGATCTTTGCTTCTTCGCTAGTGCCAAGCCCGGATATAAAGGCGGTATACGTATTTATGAGAAGACATTTCCCCCGATATTGGATGTTATGTGGGTAAGACGGCCTCCTTTAAATTGATTTTAGCATCCAATGGATGGCTTTTACCAGACGAGAACATGCCTCAAGAGATCCACCCCCTTTTAACAATTAGGCTCCATTGCCCCACTGTTAGCTGTTTTTTAAGCAGTCTATTCCTTGTCTTTTCCCCCTCGCCTGTGTCTATGAGCCTTACAATTATCCTTTGGTGCTCCTCCACATGTCGTGTGTTGAAGAAGCACTTCCCAACCAAAATGGATATCTTAGTGCCGTACAGCAGCTTTGTCCCGATCCGCTCCATTGCCAGATCACAAAAGTAACCAGGGCCAACTTTGACGTCCGTTGGATTACGAATGACAGGTGCGAACCACCTAGTCATGGCTTCTCTCTCAATGTCGGACATGCCTTGCCCAATTCCTGATGAATCCAGCAAGCCTTGTGGTGGCTCCAGGAAAGTTGCAAAACCACGGCACTCAACGAAAAAACAGTCTGACACATTGTAGTCGATTCTTGAAACAAAGCTTAACATACCAGTTGCTGAACCCATGAATCAAATGTGTCCTTGGTGATCGATACATGCTCATGACCTGGTCTGTGGTAACAGAGGCCGTGACCCTCTCTGTTACACGCCCATAGTCTCTGAAGCATATCCTGAAAATGACTTTCGAGGACTGCGATCTGTTGAGCTTCCAGGGCAGCAGGCGAGATCAATGGGGGTAGCACTTCGACCTGGTCAGGGTGACTCAGTACTATCTCGCGGTCGGACATGGAGAGCGTGAGGTATAGACAAGAGGCGTGTCACGAGAATGGAAAGAAAACCGTTGACAAGGTTCATCAGGCACTTTCTATGTTTGTGAGACACTGCTTTGAATCTAGTTCAAATTGCCAATTAGCACTGGTCTATGAAGTCGCTGGAAAAGCCCCCGCCTCCAAAGATGGCCTTTAAACGCCAAGTGCCATAAATATTAGATGATAACGTTATGACTGTAAATATGGAAAATAATAGATTAATTCTCATAAATAAACTGAAAAAGAAAAAAGCTGTGATGTATGTACAAAACTGGTTTGGTCACTTTATCTCGAAAATTTACGTACATATTGACAAGGGACTTTGTACTTCGTGTTCATGCAAACATCAGTGAGAGAACCTTTTCTTTCTATCCTTCTGCCCATGTAGCGACTGTATTCCTATGGAAATAGGCCCACAGATGGGCAGAAGGAAATAGACCAAGACGATGTGTATAATAAATGTGTCCATGGTGATAATGGTTTTGTAAGCATGTCGACGATCATTTCTTCTGTCGAGCGAAAATGGAGTTGTATGGTGCCGTTTTCAATCAAATGTTGAATAAAGTGGTATTTGACTTCGATATCCTCGGCGCTGTGGACATTGAGTAGAAGTGCACTCATTCCTTGATTGTCTCCCAAAGTAGCCGTCGGTTCTTCATGTATGATATTGAGTTCTTCTAAGAAGTGTCTTGACATGACTTCGCGGACGGCTTCTGAAAGTGCCATAGTCTGTTTTCTGGATGACCAAGATACAGGTCCCACTCCAAGAAAGATTTTCCTCAGTATCCCCTGCAAAATCCCCACCTGAATATCTCTGTAAGTATCAATTTCCTCCTCCAAAGTGTGAGTTTTGCTCTCTAGTTGCCAACAGATATTCATTTGGCAAGATTACAATGGCAAGATCAGGACTAGATGAACACTGAGATAGTTTACTGGCCGGATGAGTGATATCAGGACACGATGAAACAGCTGTGAACATGGGACTTCCAATAAGCTCTCGATAGTGCAGTTTGGTTGTTTCTTCTTTTTCCTCACTGGTTTCTGGCTGTGCGATGGAACTAAATCTGATTCCAAATGGGATAGGAGATCATGTTGGTTTAGAATACTTCATTTTCTTCCTACAACTACCACCATTTAATAGATGGACGTACGTTTGATTATCCACGATGCAGCACCTCAGTGATGTATCAAGTACTTGCACAGCGAGTATTCGGCGGCCTAGGAAACTCCGAAGACACAATAGTCACAGAACAGAGACAGCTGAATGATAATGAATGGGTCAACATATTGGGAAAGTTGATAAAACAATACACCCTGTTCTGAAAGATACAAGCCAGAACCAACTGATTGACACACCTAGCCCATGAACCAGAGAAATTGATGAAAAGAAAGAAGTAGAAATATCCATTCCTTATCCTAGTTGTATTTTGTATTTGGGCTTTTTGGATTTACACCTGAGTCCTTTACATATATCCTCTAACAAAAAACCTGATTTACCATTATATATATTTAAGGCCTGTCCATCTTAGATTTTAACAGATACTAGTGGTGCTCCAAAGCAACAAATTCTTACAACACTTACAGAAGTGTAGAGTAACTGGGAAAAAAATCACAAATAGGAATGGATTAATAGAAAGGCTAATCAGAGTCTCAACAAGGAATATAATGTGATTTGGATAGGAAGTGTAGAAGTTGACTGCCAGAGGCTCAAAATATTTCAAGCTCCGACACAGCAATGTGCCGCGCACTGCTCCGCGAAAAGTGGGCAATTGCCGCGAACACACATTTTGGTTTCAAACTAAAACAGAGTCATATTTTGAAAGGAAATACTCAAAATATCATGTTGAATGATATATGGTATTAGAAAAGGGCCTAATACACCATTTTGAACATTAACACTAAGTCTTAAAGTAAATTAACAGGCCCCAGTACACATATTGATATATTATGAAGAATAGATGGAAGGTTATATCTATTTATGCTAGTCAAATCTGTTTTTGAGGGCATTTTGAGGTGTTCGCGGCAGTCGCGACACCTGCGCGGCACTTTCCCATGGCCCACTTTTGCCGTACCGTGCCGGAATGACGAGTCTCGACAAGCGCTTCAGGGTCTCCCAAACGTTTAGGACAAATTTGCGCATGAGGACACTCAGTGTCCGATACATTTTGCGGATGATGAGATTCGGAATCACGAGTAAGAACTCCAGGAGTATAATAAATACCAAACATCTATTACTTCCTTGGATACTTGAATCAACCGTGCCTACTGGACCAAATAGACGAGCTGGCATCAAGGCTGAGCTTCTTGTACTGCATCTGTTTACTTTATCCATCTCATTTGCCTCACCCGGAACACGTCCAATGGCCGAGTCACTCCAGCCGTGCTTCTTCATGACACTGCGTTCTATCAGACATCCCGTCATCTGTGAACATCAAGTGACGAATGACATCGTCATCTCCTCCTCATACACGCTTGGGTATTCACTGGTATGTGATTTCAACGTTATTCTGGTCAGAGTGCTCACTGTGCCCTGTTCTTCTCCTTGGGTAGCCCTCTTATCGAATGGGAACTGTTCACATTCATCACTCGTTGCTTTCTCTCTGCAGTTGGACGACTACTCATTGTAGCAAGCATGGCTGGAAGTTTTAGGTGTATTTCGACGCATCGATAAACATCTCTCACACTTGAACATCCATAACGTACGGCACCTTTACGCAACATATCGCTGCCATCCAACCGAATCTCAGCCAGCCACGCAGTTGCGTTAGCACTTATCAAAAAACTACACCGAATCTCTTTCAAGTATCACGACAACGCCGAAACTACCACCAGGATCATGGACTGTCTCCCACATCTCTACAGCCTTACGTTCTGCCCGCCTCCCCTTAAGTCTCGGCGTAATGCTGCCGCCGCAATTTCGGCTGCCCGGCTGGCCGCTGTGGGACCTTCTGCGGCTGAACCGCCATCAGCTGCTTTTGCCCACACATTTGCGGAATCTTCGCGATTTGTTGAAACATTGCCGGTACAAGAACAAGGAGGTCGGTGCTGGATAATGGCGGTTCCAAACGGCGTCTGCAAGTCTTCGTGGATGCGATTGACCGTGGCGGAAAGAGAAATGACAACGGTGGCATGGAACTACACATGGAACTACATTCAACTGCAGATTTAAGTTGGAGAGAGAGGCTGGGTGCATGTATGTGACTAGATTCGCAATAATTTGACATTTTTGAACTATCCACGAGATATTCGCTTTAGCTTCACACCAGCCCAAAGTGTGCTCACAACATTCTCGCTGTTAGTAGCCAGTCTCATGCTCTTCGCTGAGAAAGTGCTGTTTGTGAACGAAGAAGGATCGTCCTGAAACCATTTTTCCTTTGTTTCACTCTCTTAAAGGAGCGTTTACTTGAAAGGTTAATCAGTCAATGTTGACCATTAGTTGATCTTTTGAGAGCACTCTCTCAAGCCATTTTTATCACCTAGTACGCCCTTGGTAGCTGGGACCCTGGCAGATGGTCGACTCTGGGCTTAGCATGTGAGCTGTTCATGGTCAATCGAATCCATTTTCTCGCTTAAAGCCTTTCTCGTCTTTTACAACACTCTGGAGTATATAGATCATTGCAGCTGCACTTTGTTTGAGCTTTATGGGAGAGCTTTCAGTGCCTAGTGACGTATACAAACGGGGAAGGAGAAATCAAACATTTCCTTGCATTGGTTCAGCCTTATGATATCTGCGATAGCCCTGATATGCTTGACAGCTTAGTGGCATTCATATACTCGTGCAATCCTAACCACCACATTCCTGCCAATGCTGTACATGTTCTGGAGCGTTGCCAGGTGCTTGGGCCTCCTGCGAACTTTCGAAGGCGACACCGCCTACGATAATACACAACGCGACGATTTGCACCGGAAACCATGGGGGACATGAAATCCTGAAAGACGACGTGTTGGTGAACAAAGGGTTAATCAGGTGGAGCGGTGGCCCAAAGTCTCTACGGTTCGAGCCTTGTAATCGTCGATGCGAAGGGAGCTTGGGTGGGATGACCTCAGGGTCAGCCAAACATGAGTAACCCGTTTTTTTTGCCTCGCTCACCGTTACAATGCTGACACGTAATTATCGACCTTCACTCACATCTAGGCGTCGATTCTTCCCTGAATTGGATGGCGCAACCGACCTGAACTCCGTCAACGGGATATCGTAACCTAGGTTGGAACCTTTAGACGGTTTAAATATGCATGATGATGCATTTAGGCTCACTGTCTTGGGCGGTGTCACGAGTGTAAACGTCTTGCCTGGCAGTGCTAATGCAATTCGGAAGTATCAAGTGTTCCCAGATTGTGCCGCTAAACTGATATTGGTAGGTTGTCAAGCGTTTCCCATCAAGGTTCGAACTACGACCGAAGGATCCCCTTCCTCGAAGCTAATCGAGCAGCCTGGCTCTTACTTCCACTGGCTGAAGACAGATGAAGTAGGTGAACTCAATGAGTGAAATATATATCACGCCTAAGTAATTTTACTCCAGGCATACTTGCGGGGAAAACCCTACTATGTACTTTCTTCTGTAAATTGGACTCTCGAAAGACTGACGTTGTTTATTCGTTAGGTAGGTTCTACAAAGGAACGCGAATGGACATTGTATGGGCATTCAGGGCAACATATGTCGTTCTTTTTTTTTTTGTTCAAAAAGTTTTTTCTATGTAAAACTCCTTTTCTCTACATAGCTACAGCATAGCCCGCACTCTTGTCAAGAAAATTTTTGCGCTAATGTAAAGAAAGGCCGTTGGGCCGGTATTGGAGGTCAAGATTTCCCCGAAGATTTGGAGTGGCGAGCGCTTGCGGGTGTTATCAGAGGTAAAGTCAAGGTGGGATAATCGCATTACTTGCACATCATGCGTTTTATGATTGCAGGATCGACTGAATTCGATCGAAATTTCCGTGAAGGAAAGCGGAGTCAAAACGCGTATGACGTCACATAGTAGGTCCTCCAGTCAGATTCACTTGACACTAACCGACCCAAGTACCATAAACTAATTATTTTACCAAAAGGAATATATTCAACCTTACTACTATACCCAAATTAATAACAATCTTTCTTCAAAGTCAAAGTCTTCTCAATCAAAGGGGACACGTGAGATGGGCTTTCATCTGATATCAGAGGCCATACCACCGTCTGCCGCGCTTTCCTAGCCATCCCCAATACCTCCAAACAACGCGTCCAAACCGACCACGATGACATCCACCTCTCTTCACAATGATCAATACAACATGCAAAAGCAGCTCGACACCATCATATACTCCGGAGAATCCGACGACGACGTTGTACCGTTTCCAAACATTCACGTCTCACCTTTTCGAAGAAGCGAACAAGTCGAATCGTCCGTATCACTCTCGTTGTCACAGCGGGCCGCGGGCTGTCGGGCATCCACGTCCCCCGCACCCATCGCTCTTGCCCAAATACAAAATTTTCAAGGCCCTGTAAAGTCAACCAACTCAAAAATTGGTGCGGTCGTTCCAACACCGTCAGAACCATCTCCACAGTTGCCGCTGAAGTCCTAAGCGACCTAAACGCGCCCCACTTAGTCCTGCAGAGGCAAGACGTGCGGTTTATCCTCCTAATTGTGATGCTGACGATTAAAAGATCCTATCGGCGCGAATAGAGCCTCGCTATGCCATGCCGACCTCGACCCAGATGCCAGTGTATTCTTGAATGGACATTGACACAGAATTTACACCTCGTTCCACGATCCAGAAGCAGGGCAGCACAGTTCCATCATCTTCAAACGGAAATTCTCATCAAAACCTCTGGAAATCCTCCCCAGTAGCCAAAAGGCTGAAGTGGAATTGCTTAATAACCTCGATAATGGTTCAAGTGCCGCATCCGACGAGACAAATTCCCCCCAGCAGCCCCTGCACAACCGTCCCCATCTAAAGGGCGTGTAATTATCATCATTGCTGGTATCAAGGCTAACGCCGAGATTCATGCTGCAGCGCAGGCGCAGCAGGAGCAAAATCTGTCACTGTTATGTTTAACGGATGATGGTAGTGATCTTGCTAGAGGTGCCGAAGACGGATAGTCCTGAATCTGGTTTGGAACTTGAGTTGGATGCCATTGTGAAAGGGTTTTTCTGCTCATCTTTAACAAACAAAAAGCGTGCCGATCTAACAAGCATGTACTACACAGACTGTCGTCTCCCGCATCCGCCCGCATCAGCACATCCAATGAGGTAAATACAAGACGATCCACGCACCATCTCCCCAACCGAGATGTGAAAGTGACATTATTGCGTGACGACTCCCCAGGCCCATCCACACCTAAACCACATTCAAACCCACACCCAAAGCAACGTCGCATGCCCGCTAGACACGTTCCTTTAAGACAATCGCCGCGAAGAACCCCGCGAGGCCCGTGTCGAAGGAAAACGCAATACAGAGGCATGGACGGTTGAGGCGTCAGGCTCCGATGAGTCAGATATTTCGATTCTGTAGAGAGGAAGCATGGAGATGATATAATGCGTGCTCGAGAAGCTTCTCGAACACGGCTGGAGATGGGAGCAAGGAGCCGTTAATGGGTGACGAAACCAGGAGGCGCCGTTGGGCAAGGAGGATGCTGAGGCTGTTGAGATGATCTTGGAGGAATATAGGAGGAAGTAGGATGTCGGTGAGGTGGTGATGGAGAATGGCTTTACGTTTTGGAGTGGGATTGACAGCGAGATGGTATGTTATATTCTTTTTGTTGCCTTGACGTTGGGATGCGACGATTGTTCTGGCAACAGGGTAATAACGATCTTGTTGCATTCCTCCAAATGAAATCCATCGGGGAAGACCATCTGTTGTTATACTGTTGAATATGTTCTGAAACGATAAAGGTATGTAGATCCTTGGTTGATCTTAAAATATCTTTATGAAGCTCGAGGTAGATTATCAGAGAGTATCTGCTCTAATTGACAGTGGAGTTGTCTTGAGCATCCCACCATCAACTCGCCTGTTGGAATGGCTCTGCATATCAGGTATACTACTTACATATTCCATAACATACAAGGCTATCGTTTCCTTAGTGTTGACGACACTGGCAATTTTTCCTGGCTAGAGACACCGACTATAAATTGAAGATACTGGTAGGCTAATGCATGTCAAGGTGTCACATACCAAGCTTGAGTTTACTTCGGGGGTGGCTTTGTAAAAGTAGTCTGCGCTGATCTTTTACTGATCAAGGATGGGAAGCTCTTGCCCAAATAGCCGCTGCAAGCACCCCGAACTTTCATCGAAATTCTTGGTAAGCTTGTCGTTCCGCCTTAAATGCTTCTATAAATCATTGGCGAGCTGTGCGTTCCTCTTTGAATACCGCTCTAAATTCTTCGCAAGCTCGTTCCTCCCCAAGTGCTGCTCTGAATTCTTTGCAAGGTCGGTGTTCTTCTCGAGCTGAATGCTTCCTCAAATATATATTGGGCAAGCTTGATACTTTTTTCTGAATGCCTTTAATATATCTTGGAAAGCTCGACGTTTCTCTTTGAATGGTCCTTTAAATTCTTGGCAAGGCTGTCCTTCCTGTCTGAATGCTCCTCTGAATTCTTGGTAGGTCCACCGCTCTTTTCTGAATACTTCTTTAAATCCTTGGCAAGCCCACATCCGCCGCTCCTCCCTGAATGCTCCTTTAAATTCTTGGCAAGCTCATGGCTTCTCTCTCTGAACATTCCTTTATTTTCTCGGCAGGCTCGTTACCAGTAAGTCGTCGGCATATGTATTCTATTAAAAATTCTGACATTTCGGACTCTATGGTATTCCATCTGGCATCTAGCATGTGACTGCATATTGGCAGTGGCATTGCCGAAGCAGTGTTGCGGTTTCAGGTGTAGGTGTCGTAGGATGTTGTTGGGGTCAATGAAGATCATGAGGTATTCCACATCGTCACACTGGTTGGAGTATAAATGGGGAATGTGGGCCCATATGAGGCGGGTATATGCGTTCTGGGAGACACCAAACGTGGATATTTGTGTTGGGGTAAATGCTATTACATAGTGAGTTTTATTCTCATTTTGATTTTGGTCTTCTAATTAATGGCATAGTCTAGCATCGTCTCATCACTCGGTATGCTCAGCATATTTATATTCCCCCTCCCAACAACCTCTGACTGCTCGGAACTTGTGCGGTCGAGGCCGAAGTTTCCTTTCAGTCTGATACAACTGTTATATTTTCCCTCTATAATTACTGTGATGCGAATGAGATGCAATGTTACTGCATGTAATGACTGATATACACCCTCTGGATAGCCTACTGTATTCTTCTCAAGTCTGGCCAGGTTCAGATTGATTTATATGTATGATTCCACACAATTTTGAGTGAGCAGGTGCTTCATAAATAAATAAATACAAATATTCTTGCGGCTCTACTAATATCCTGAATACATCTATAGGAAAATGAGTTGAGATGTGAACTGTATCCAACGATTTCTGGGGCCTGTTAATTTACTTCATCAAGTGTCATAAATGTTTTTAATTGCATGGTCACTGATAATATTCAGCAGGTAAGCCCCTTACATTACTGTGCAGCACGGCCTTCAAGTCTCCCACCAGAGGTTTCCTCACATCCCTCTGCGGAATGGACGGGGCTTCCTCCATCATAATGTTCCCTCGAAATGAAATCTCCTATATAATTATCTCCGACGTCCTCAATGAAAGAATGTCCAATACTGCGTACGGCCCCTCGGAAGGTAGTGAGCCCGAGATTATTCGTCGTATTGATCACGTTATATGACGAGTTTAATTCTCGCAGTTCGAGAAAGAAGCGGCAAACGAGAATGGTGGATCAGCTGTAGTTGCCATTAAGACGTCAGGTGAAATGCATGAGATAAATACTTGCTAGGCCTCCAAGTTTGTGGCGAAGTTGACAAATAAGGTCTGTATGCGATTTGGAATGAGTAAGTGTTATGGAATTCACAGAGGATAAAAGATATTCACGGAAGCAAACTTAGAAGAAATGTAGTAGTATCAGCTAGGAAAGGAGTGGCAATCCCAAACCTTGTTTGTAATTAGCATCTGTAAACTCCAGATGAAAATTACGCTGAGAAATCAAAATGAAAAATTTATCAACTGAAGTCACGTTAATTTAGCACTGACGCAAATCGGAGAACACCTGCGATTGATATGGTCATATAAGAACACATAGACTCAAATGCCGAGATAAATTACCTTGCTGCATAAGTAGATAGGTTATAGATCGTTTCCGCAATTCTTTAATCCCTCTTTGCAGCCTAATCATGTCGATGGTGTGGAACAATGTGGTGAATAATATGAGGCCATCAAACGTAATTAAAAGAGCGATTGTTGCTGACTCTATAACGATCATGTCAACTCGAGGTCTCCAGCTATATGCAATCAATTTCTGTACCCCTGTTTAATGATGTTAATTAATACACAATCGCGTGGATCTACTTAATTAAAACGAACCGTTTGATGTTGATCCTAGAAATACAGTCTTCACGGACTATGGTAAGCTATCACACTGATGGGTATAACCGGTCCACATATTGCCAGTAAGTAAACACACCACACGGCAGGAGACTTCTCCAAGATATGTGAACAAGATTGGAGTTAAGAGATATTTGTTAGCCCTGCTTATAGCGTAAACCCTGGCAAGTAATACCCCTACATCCCTCTTGGTTGCGTTATTTGAGAAAGTAAATGATAAATAAATTAATCACTGTGTACACTAAGTCCTGCGACAGTGTCGAGAACATAAATGGTGTGTAATAGTGCATTACATTCTCTATGGCTAATCAGTAAGCAACTGACCTGAGGCTCAAATGGGACCACACACTATCAACTGCTGTAAGTCAAGGGTCATTTTCAGGCCCATCCCATCACGCACCTCTAACGGTACATCTGTTAAATTAATGACGACAGCAAATATAAACTCAAGTAGGAGTGAATATCGGGCCATGATATACAGCACAGATGCTAGTCTGATCCTACTCTTCCATACGAACTGGATTTCCGCTGGAAGAGTCAAGGATGTATCATAACTAATTAAAACTGAGATGTCCGTCTATATAGTGTGGTAAACAACTGCAACTTTGTGTAGACAGACCTAGTGTTGCCAAGTTGGTGGAAGTCCAGAGCTTACTGGAAACCTACGTCAGTGTTGTGTGTCATGAAATGGCATAAAGGTAGTTACTCTGCAGTTGCTGCTTGAATTTCTGCCACGGATGCCATGTGAGATTTTGGCAAGTACCAGTTCTGGGTACTCTTAGCTGCTCGATTATTAGCATTCTCGGTGAAGTATGTGACATTATATTCAGTTTGCTAATGTATATTCGTTGCAAATACTCTCATTGCAGGCGCTCGGTGAGAAACAACTCTAAGCGGTCTGTCGCTTCATAGTAACCTGCGCAATTATGAATTCGACACAGGTTCGCAGCTACCAGATCCATCAGAACCTTGATGAGAGTACTCATTTGAGTTCCAAGGAGCTCCGTCATATAGCAAATTACCATCACTTCATCATTACATAGTAAGCTGCCATCTTCCATCTTCCATCTACTGTCTTCCATGGGTGGCAAATCAGTATAATCATGCACCTCAACTATATAGTTATGGAGTAGAGCTGTAACCGTGGTAAACCCATCTTGTACTAAGTATGTACCCGTATACCACTCTGCATCGGGTCAACTCCCACAGAGAGAGCCGCCCGATGTTTGTCGCTCATACACATCATTAGAAGAGGCAATCTGCAGAAGCGTTACAACCCGCTTTCCACCCACATCTTTTTCGTCCTCTTGGTCCTTCTCGCCACTGTTCTCATCTACTCACTCACCATCAACAGTCGTTCCGGAACCTGGGAAGAACAAATATTTCTTAACGTTTGTAACGTGCCACCTTTTTCGCCACTCTTATAATCTTCTCTCGAGGAGACCTCTTACAGCACGTCTCACGTGTACGAATGAAAAATCCTCTAGACCATCTACTGTATTCTTGTGAGGTTTGACTCGGAGAATAATTTGTTTGTATGATTTTGTGCGTTTTTAGGTGACCACGTATTTGACAAATAATTAAACATAAATATTCATATTAAAGACTGGCGGTTTGATACAACTATTACTTTGCCCTCTATAATTACTGTGATTGGAATAGGATGCAATGGTACTACATGCAACGACTAATTTACACCCTCTGGACCGTCTACTGTATTCTCCTCAGGTTTGACTAGGTTCAGATTGTTTTGCGCTGCTGTAAAGAAAGGCCATTGGTCCTCTATTAGAGGTCAAGATTTCCCAGAATATTTGGAGTGGGGAGCGCTTGCTGTGATCGTCAAGGTGGGATAATCACATTACATGTTATGATTGCAGGAAGGAAAGCGGAGTCAAAACGTGTCTCACGTCACATAATAGGTCATGTAGTCAGATTCACTTGACATTGACCGACCGAAGTACCGTGGCCTAAAATCTTGTACCGAAGGAAATGTGTTCAACCCAACTAATATGCCCAACGATGACATCCACCTCTCTTCATAATGATCAATAAATAACGCAACAGCAGCTCGACACCATCATATATTCCGGGGAATCCGATGACGACCTTGTACCATTTCCAAACACTCACGTCCCTTTTAGAAGAAGCGAACAGCTTGTTGAATTGTCCGTATCACGCTCGTTCTCACAACTGGCCGTGGGCTTTCGGGCATCCACGTCCGCACCCACCCCTCTTGCCCAACTCCAGAATTTTCAAGGTCCTGTAAAGTCAACCCAATCAAAAATTGGCGCGGTCGTTCCAACACCGTCAGAACCATCTCCACAGTTGCCGCTGAAGTCCTAAGCGACCTAAACGCGCCCGACTTCGTCCTGCAGAGGGAAAATGTGCGGCTCATGCTCTGGATTGTGACGCCGACGATGAAAAGATCCCATTGGCGCGAATAGAGCCTCGCCATGCCATGCAGACCCCGACCCAGATACCAATGTGTTCTTGGATGATGGCATGGACGTAGACACATAATTCACACCTCGTTCCGCGATCCAGAGCAAGGAAGCACAGGTCCGTCATCTTCAAACGACAAAGTCTCATCAAAACCTCTGGAAATCCTCCCCAGTAAACTCGATAATGATTCAAGTGCCGTATCCGACGAGACAAATCCCATCTAAAGCGCGTGCAATTAGTATCATCCTTCGTATCAAGGCTAACGCGGAGATTCAGGCTGCAACGCAGGCGCAGCAGGAACGAAATCTGTCACTGTTAGGTTTAACGGATGATGGTCGTGACATTTTTGACGTGCCGACGATGGATAGTTCTGAATCATATGAGTCGGGTTTGGAACTTGAGTTGGATACCACTGTGCAAGTATTAGACGCTAGGTGGGTTGTCCTGTTCATCTTTAACAAACAAAAAGCGTGCCGATCTAACGAACATGTGCTACACAGAGGAATCAGTGAAGCCAGAAACCTGATGAGAGGAGAGGACTTACTTGACTGCCAAACAACTTCCATCTGATAACGAATTGCCATCACTTCATGCTTACGCTGCCACGTTCTATGTTCTATCATCAAGTTCCGTCTACTATCTTCCATCTGTGACAAATCAGTGTATCCATACAAGAATCATTACACATGCTGATACGACATGTTTTTGCTAAACCGACTTGGCACATTTGTGGAGTAGAGTTGTAACCGTGGTAAAGCGCCTGTACTACAGCTGCGGACAATCAAAGTCGGCAAGTTTGATAACTCACGATCGAGAGCTTTTGGCAAGAAACTAATGTCACATTTGGATTCAGCTGGAGTCAAAACGCGTTGCGATGCGGTATATAAATGTAATTTTAAGAAAAATAACCCCCGTATCACGTGACACAGTATTTTTTTTTTTTTTTTTTTTTTTTTGATATATTTGTATCCCGCTTCAAGCAACAATGGCTAACTGCGGCTAGGGGGTGAAAAGGCCCCCAGAGAAACTATGCTACGGTGGTACGAAGTTCCGAGTGAGCTACGTGCGTGGAAGGGATTTTAGTAAGCAAAAGGGGGGGCATGTAGATATACATGGTATAGAGCTGAGGCCTTGAGGCCTTGGGCCGAAGCCCCAAGAAATGCCCGAGATCCTGCTAGCAGGCGTCGACAAGGGCTGCAGGCACACCGAAGTCTTGCATTGCTAGTGCATAGGTGAATGCTGGAGTCGGGGGTGGGTAGGAAGGGTAGACTGCTGCCAGGCAGCAGTCATGGTTGGTAGGTGCCAGTGACGTTCCGCAGACGACACTGGTGCGCGGCTGAAGGCTGTCGACTTTGACAGAGCAGTGAATTCAGAGGCCTCCAAACCTGTTCACTGTCATCCGCCTCTCCGCCCCTCACCACAAGCACTGGGGGCCCCAACCCCAGAGGCAGGTGGTGGTCACGGAACAAGAGAGCCTTGTCACGTGACACAGTAGGTCCTGTAGTCAGATGCACTTGACACTGACCAGCCCAAGTACTATAAACTAAAATCTTTTCCCAAAAGGCATATATTCAACCTTACTAATATACCCAATTTAATAACAATCTTTCTTCAAAGTCAAAGTCTTCTCAATCAAAGGGAGCAACAACAAAGTGGGTGCTTTATGTAACAACATTCAAACCAGAGCTACCCACCGTCTGTCCATCTCAAATACCTCACTTAAATGTTGCTCAATTCACACTAAATTTGAATACATAGCGCGTAGTAGCAGAAGATTGTGCAGGAGTACGAGAGGAGGAGCATCGCATGTGCGATGCCCTTGGCACGGAGCTAGCACTTTTGCCGTTCCGTGCCGGAATGACGAGTCTCGACAAGCGCTTCTGGGTCTCCCAAACGTTTAGGACAAATTTGCGCATGAGGATACTCAGTGTCCGATACATTTTACGGATGATGAGATTCGGAATCACGAGCAAGAAATCCAGGAGTATAACAAATACCAAACATCTATGCAAAAGATGAATTGGGATGATAGAGTAAATAACGGGTCATTCCCTTACAAAAATGGATCGTTCTCCTTCTTTCTATCTTGATACCTTTCGCAGTACTCATGTTATATCAATCTAAGGGACATGCATTTCGCCATCGGATATGACTGGTTCAGGTTGGAAGTCTGGAATCCTACGCGAAAAAAATTCCAAGTTTGGCACAAGTCTTTTGAGAAGTGCAAACTGTATCGATTTTAGTCGACCGCCGACATGACAGTACCGCTATACATTGACTACAATCACCCTTATTATGGTCGAGACAAATCTCTAAGATTTGTGCTTTATGTCCAAGGGAAAATGTACAAAGTATACAAAGAACGCACCGGGTATTCCAACCGGGGTCTGACTTGTGCGTGCCGCTCAAGCCGCACGCATTGACAACAAGATCTATTACTTAACTAACGGGAACCCACGATGTATGCTCAATTTGGGCTTTATGATACTTGAATCAACCGTGCCTACTGGACCAAATAGACGACCTGGCATCAAGGCCAAGGCTGAGCTTTTTGTACTGCGTGTGTTTACTTTATCCATCTCATTTGCCTCACCCGGAACACGTCCAATGGCCGAGTCACTCCAGCCGCGCTTCTCCATGACACTGCGTTCTATCAGACATCCCGTCATCTGTGAACATTAAGTCACATGATGGATGACATCGTCATCTCGTCCTCATACACGCTTGGGTATGTACTGGTATGTGATTTCAACGTCATTCTGGTCAGAATGCTCACTGTGCCCTGTTCTTCTCCTTGGGTAGCCCATGGGAACTGTTCACATTCATCACTCGTTGCTTTCTCTCTGCAGTTGAACGACTACTCATTGTAACAAGCATGGCAGGAAGGTTTAGGTGTATTTTGACGCATCGATAAACATCTTTCACACTTAAACATCCATAACGTACGGTACCTTTACGCAACATATTGCTGCCATCCAACCGAATCTCAGCCAGCCACGCAGTTGCATTAGCACTTATCAAAAACTACACTGACTCTCTTTCAAGTATCAGGACAGCGCCGAAACTACCACCAGGATCATGGACTGTCTCCCCCACATCTCTACAGCCTTACGTTCTGCCCGCCTCCCCTTAAGTCTCGGCGTAATGCTGCCGCCGCAAATTCTGCTGCCCGGCTGGCCGCTGTGGGACCTTCTGCGGCTGCACCGCCATCAGCTGCTTTTGCCCACACATTTGCGGATTCTTCGCGATTTATTGAAACATTTCCGGTACAAGAACGGGGAGGTTGATGCTGGATAATGGCTGTTCCAAACGGTGTCTGCAAGTCTTCGTGGAGGCGATCGACCGTGGCGGAAAGAGAAATGACAACGAGGGCCATGGAACTACATTCAACTGTGGATTTAAGTTGGGGAGAGAGGCTGGGTGCATGCATTGGCTACCTGGTGAGTCTCGCCCGGCCATATACCATTATACCACAGATTGAACGTATCGTTTTTGTTCTTGGAGTATCATGCATTATGTAGAGCTCTATGGGCCAACGCATGTTATGGCTACAACACGGATATCCAATATATCCAATCGACACTGCTACGGCTCTTCCCAGCTCTTGATTACGCCCCTGCTATCCATCCTCCTTCTGCTTGATCCCGCTGCAACCACGTATTGTATTCTGCGTGTCAAGTTACAGCGGAGTGGGGACCCGACGACGTGCCCAAAGCTATGTCCGAATTGTTCGACAGCGGCATTCGCGCGTACACATTTACAGACTATACCCACGAGTGGGAGGCACAACGCCATAGTTTTGAGCTAAGCAGCAGTGACAGTTACTGTCTCGATTAGCCATAGTAACGTTTCAGTCGCATAGTTTGCCCTGTCTTCCATCCCTCACCTTCGTCCTGCCCTTAACTTCACCTTCGCTTTCGAGTCGGCCTCCTCATGCTCTGACCACATTGTCCCTGCTTTTTCCTTTACTTTCACCTTCACTTTTGACCGACCACCGTCTCCACCCTGAACTCTTCCTCATCGTCATGTTATCTCCACCCTCCCTTCCAGCTCCATTCCCACGCTCTCTACAAAGATAGTTATATTTTATTCATTATTTATTTTATATCTTGGGCTGAACCCGATGTGATGAAAGAGTCGGCATTGTTGCTATATCCTTTGTCACCGGATAAGCAGTAGTGTGAACGTCGTTATATATTTTTATATTCTTGCTGTTCAAATGGCCAGGGGATGATAGCACAAAATATATGGTGGATAGTGTCGGGCAGATGGAGGACTCTGTTTTCATGAAGTTCAAGGGCTGTGGTGTTGTCAGTGACACCGCCACACTATCAGGGTGTAGCGCTGAGGTTATCTATACTTAATACAGTGTGCCTGTTACTTTGATTTGGGTAGTTAAATTATATATTATTGTTTACTTGCAACATGGCTCGTAAATATAAAAATCACATTATTTAATATATAAAGTTATTCAGAATGTGATATAGCGGTCCTAGAGCACCTAGATCAAGATAGCTAGTACACACCGACTCGAAAAAAAAACACCATTCAAAAAACAGCTGGGCTTAGCTTATTATACTAGCCAGTGAAGACAGCGATAATGGTGATGGTGGTGATATATTAGTGGTTGGTGGTAATAAGAGCATGGTAGAAATGTTCAGTGAATGCAATGTATTAGTGGAAAGTATCCGGTGTGTTTAGTATTTTAATGAATTGGTTTGAAGAGTAGTATAAACTGAAATCAAGTGCAAAAATACGCAAAAAGTGTCATCTTTCCTGTTTAGAGTCAATGTTTTAAATGCATCATCCAACAACCACTCAACGGCTTTAATCAATGTTTGAACTATGAAAAAGTGACCTTGGTTGAAGTGCTTAGAGTGCTTCATTAAGTGCACTGGCTTCCCACAGCGTGGAACATCGTTGGACTTCATGAAACACGTTGAAACTGCTGTCGCTTGACGAACCCCTGTAGCGGCGCTGGGACCAAATATATTAGCGGATTCCAAGAATGCATAGCATCTATTTAGCCTGGTACTACTTCAGTGATCAACCGATTGGCATTTTCGGTTAAAGAATTACTATTGAAATCACAAAAGCTTCAGTAATTTTCTTGGGTGGTTTGCTGTGAACATTATCCCAGCAGAGCTCAACCTCAAGAACCTCGAATATTCACGTCCAAATTCGCCTCAAACTTGGAGGGCTGGCAAGTATTTATCTCATGCATTTCACCTGACGTCTTAATGGCAACTGCAGCATATCCGTCATTCTCGTTTTCCGCTTCTTTCTCGAATTGCGAGAATTCAACTCGTCCTGTAATGTGATCAATATGACGAATAATCTCGGGCTCACTACCTTCCGAGGGGCCGTACGCAGTATTGGACATTCTTTCATTGAGGACGTCAGAGATAAGTATATATAGGAGATTTCATTTCTAGGGGACATTATGAAGGAGGAAGCCCCGCAGAGGGGTGTGAGGAAACCTCTGGTGGGAGCTTGAAGGCCTTGCTGCACAGCAATGTAAGGGGGTTATCTGCTGAATATTATCAGTGACCATGCAATTAAGAATATTGATGAATATTTATGACACTTTATGAAGTAAAATAAAAGCCCCCAGAAATCGTTGAATACAGTTCACATCTCAACTCATTTTTCTATAGATGTATCCAGGATATTAGTAGAGTCGCAAGAATATGTGTATTTATTTATTTACAAAGCACCCGCTCACCCAAAATTGTGTGGAATCATACACATAAATCAATCTGAACCTAGCCAGACTTGACACAAATACAGTAGGCTATGCAGAGGGTGTATATCAGTCATTACATGTAGTACCATTGCATCTCATTCGCATCACAGTAATTATAGAGGGCAAATATAATGGTTGTATCAGACTAAAAGGAAACTTCGACCTAGAAAGCTATTCACTGCATATGATCTGTACACTCAGAATTTCGGCTTTGATATAAGAATAATTGCAGCGATATTAGGCCGGAAAGCTGCGAACAATGTCCAAGTGACGTGTTGTCCTCCCACTGGGGTGTATAGCTCGAATTAGCGAATTGAACTCACTTGTACTTGAGAATGTTTTTAAAAATGGTTGTGCAGTCTCATCCTGTGCTTCATCGTAATATCCGTTGAGTCGGACGGTGCTAACGTTGGATATTATGTAGTTGCTCAATTATGGACCACGTCGCGATGACATGGAATTCGTTTGGACCATTCCTATAATAAATGGTCGATTTAAATCCCTATGTGTGTATATGATGAACGTGCATGGTTTTATAAACAGTTGTATCTTTCTCCAGCGAGCGGAAAGTTTCGTTAAGCCCCTGTGGCCATGTTTCAACCCTGCATACATGTAGTGTATAAAATACTATGGTTGCCGCCGCATACTAGTAGTCCCACAACCCTCATGCCTCATCAATGTATCCTGGACATTTTTCGGTAGCCCATTTCTTAATGTATTTTCTGCTTGAACAAATAATTCCATCAACACTGGTCTGAGAGCAGTCGACAGCAGAGCAGGTGGCAAGTAATCGGAACCAAGACCCAAAGAAACAGAACAAAAAATGATGCAATCAGAGAAAGTCAACAAGAAAAATGAAAATATTTGGTTTGGACATGGGTGAAACGCGGCTTGGTTCAACTCGTTAACTTCGGGAACATCGCTGGATGTAAAGATCTGTTTGTTAGTACTTATGTGTCATCTAAACATGATGTCATAATGCAGTCTCAAAATGTTTATCGTTAATGGAACCTTCCCAGTTTCGGTAGGACTGATAACCATGCCACACTTTGAGACTGACACAGAGGGGGAGTGCTGGCGATGGACAACTAAACCGTTAGTTGGGACCGCTGAAGATCGGATGAGCTCAGTACGAAAAAATAACTGCACGGGAGCGAGAGAGCAACTTACAGTTACATCGTTGCAGGGCCGCTATTCGACTGATTTTACCATACCAGCTGATACAGTCCGAGGTAGGCTACTAACAGAGTTGTCGCGGGAGGCCGGGGTTGAAGCCAGGAAAGCCCTATGAAATCGGCGTTAGTAACCGATGTTGACGTGCTGCAAATAAATATATAGGTGTATAGTGGTGTTAGTCTCTATATATAGGATAATAGACAACTCACTGGGTGTTAATTTTGAACCTTCCCGAAGGTCCACCATCCAATCTTGTACTATGTCGAATTGCCGGGGGTTGGTGCTAAGGCAGTCGTGCTTCGGTTACGGTACTGAAAAAATGCGTTAGACGAGACCAAAGCAAATGAGAATGCTACGTACTTCAGCAGTCAGGAATTGCAACTAAGCCCTTGCGTGGATGCCCCGTTGCACCAAGCCGCTGAAAGACGAAGAAAGAGGGAAGACAACGGCTAGAAAAGACTACCACGGTTTAAGAGATGGGCGCACGTTTAATTATCCACCACGCAGCACGTCAGTGATGTATCAAGTGCTTTCACAGTAAGTATTCGACCTAGGAAACTCCGAAGACACAATACTCACAAAACAGACACAGATGAACGATAATTAATGGGTCAAAATATCGAGAAAGATGATAAAACAACGCACCCCGTTCTCAAAGATGCGAGCCAGAACCAACCGAGTGACCGCCCTAGCCCATAAACCAGAGAAATGGATGAAAAGAAAGAAGTAGAAAGAAAGAAGAAGAAGAAGAAGAAGAAGAAGAACTGGAAAAGAAAGAAGTCTGTCTGGCCTCTGCCACTACTACTCGTCCGCCGCTTCCGCCGCTTCCTCCCCTCTTGCCCTGCTTTCGCTTCTGCCGCTGCTTAATCCTTTTATTTCGCTTTCCGCCGTCGGGTACATTGTGGTGGACAAGAAGGGTGGACTTACCAAGAATTTAGAGGAACATTCAGACAGGAAGAACGGCCTTGCCAAGAATTTAAACGGCCATTCACAGAGAAACATCGAGTTTGCCAAGATATTAGAGGTGTTCAGAAAGAAGCCTCAAGCTTGCCCAAATTTTGAGGAAGCATTCAGAGAAGAACACCAACCTCGCTTAATATTTAGAGGAGCACTCAGGGAGGAATGAGCTTGCGAAGAATCTAGAGCAGCATTTAAAGAGGAATGCACAGCTCGCCAATGATTTAGAGAAGCACTTAAGGAGGAAGGACAAGCTTACCGAGAATTTCGATGGGAGTTCAGGGTGGTTGCAGCGGCTATTTGTGCAAGAGCTTCCCATCCTTGACCAACAGAGAAGCTTAGAGTACTTTTACCAAGCCACCGCCGAAGGAAAATTGAGCCGAGTTCATGGTAGGATGCTGAAGACAACTCCAGAGCAGATGCTTTCTGATAATCTACTTTGAGCTTTGTAAAGATATGTTAACATCAACCACGGATCTATAATACCTTTATCATCTAAGACCCTATTCAACAGCATAAAAAACGGATTGTCTTCCCTGATGGATTTCATTTGGAGGAATACAATCAGATCATTATTAACATGTTACCAAAACAATCATCACATCCCAACATCAAGGCAACAAAAAGAAGACAACACACCATCTCGCTCTCAACTGCACTCCAAACCTAAAGCCATTCTCCATCACCACCTCAACGACATCCTCCTTGCTCCTGTCCTCCTCCAAGATCATCCCAACAGCCCCAGCATCCTCCTTGTCCAACAGCGCCTCCCTGGCTTCGTCACCAATTAACGGCTCCTCGCTCCCATCTCCAGGTGTGTTCGAGAGGCTTCTCCAAGTGCGCATTCTATCACCTCCACATTTGCTCTCCGCAGGATCAAAATATCCGACTCATCTGAGCCTGACGCCTCAGCTGCCCACGTCTTTGTGCCGCATTTTCCTTTGACACGGGTCTTGCGGGCTTCTTCGCAGCGATTGTCTTTGAGGAGCGTGTCTGGCGGGCATGCGACATTGCTTTTGGGTTTGGGATTGAATGTGGTTCTGGGTGTGAATGGATACCAGTAGTAGCATAGGTCCAGATGTTTCATTCGTCCATGATGTTCTGGATTCTTGGCTACAGTTAGTGCTGACTGGTTGTCAATGAAGAGTTTTGATGGACATGGTGCCTTGTATCCCAATTCCTTTAACAGGTTCTGCATCCAACAGATCTCCTTCCCTGCTGCAACTGCAGCAACATATTCAGCTTCTGTGGTGGATAGTGTCACAATTGGTTGTAGTTTGCTGCTCCAACATACTGCTCCTGATCCCACTTTGATTATGTACCCTGTTGTTGATTTTCCACTGTCCTTGTCTCCACCATAACTAGCATCACTGAAGCCAACGAATAGATCTGTATTTAATGGATCAGGACCATATGTGAGTTTCATATCCATAGTTCCCTTCAAATATCGGAATAGATGCTTGACAGCCTTCCAATGTGCTATACCAGGGTTTGAATTAAACCGAGCCAATACTCCTGCAGTGTATGCAATGTCGGGACGGGTGGTAGTGGCCAAGTACATCATGGACCCAACTGCATTAATGTAGGGAATGTCACGCATTTCATTCTGTTCCTCCATGGTTTTGGGTGACTGATCTGATGATAGTTTTGCCCCTGGATCCATGGGTGTACCCACTGTATGACAATTTGACATCCCAAATTCCTGTAATTTGTTCAAGATGTACTGGCGTTGTGATAGAGAGATAGTCCGCTTTTCTCGATCTCGTGTGATTTCAATGCCTAATAGGAAAGATGTAGGTCCTAGATCCCTGAGTTTGAAATGTGTAGCTAATTCAGCTACAAAATCATCTAGGACTTTTTCGGATGGTCCTGCAAGGGTGATGTCATCTACAAATATGGGAACAATGACTTTGATTCCATCTCGTTGATAGATATAGACCGATGGATCAGAATAAATCCGCTTGAAGTCCATTTTCTCTAGTACACTCCGCAGGTGTTTGCTCCAGAGATTGCTTGCCTGCTTGAGTCCATAGAGCGACTTGTCTAGTCTACATGCTACATCTGATCCTCCTTGGTGAAATCCTTCTGGCTGGACCATGTATATTTCTGCATCAATATCACTGTTGATGAATGCATGTGATATGTCAACTGATCGGAGGTGAAGGCCTTCTGCTGCAGCCAGTGCTAATACTAGACGAATAGTAGCATGGCGCATTGTTGGGGCAAAAATCTCTGTATAGTCAAATCCTGGTCTCTGGTTGTATCCTTTAGCAACCAATCGTGCCTTAAACCGTTCTATTGATCCATCTGCCTTGCGTTTCACTTTGAAAACCCATTTTGATCCTATAGCCTTTTTTCCTGGTGGTAGTTTCATTATGGTCCAAGTTCCATTGCTCATGTGTATGTTCATTTCCTCCAAGGCTGCCTCTCTCCATTGTCTTGCCTGTGGACCATTCATTGCCTCTGTAAATGTCCTTGGTTCAGAAATAATTGACACATGTGCCTCCTCCAATTCCACTTCATCGGTACTGTCAGAAGTGGTAGGATTGGGTTCCCAGGTTTTCCACCATTCATTAGGAGGTTTTTTGTTGCGCAAAGGTTTTCGAATAGCAATTGGTCTGTTATCTTCCTCCTCCTCTTCCTCCTCCTCATTATCTGTGATCTGGGGGGATGGTGTGATAACATTGTCTTCGGATTCGGGTACAGGGATTTCATGATCCTCCACAGGGGCAGTTGGTAATTCATTTGGTGGATTATCATCTTCTTCAACAACTGGACCCCCTGGGATATAATCCCTCGTACTTGATTCATCCTTCCCACCAGTATCTGGAACTTGTGGTGGTTGGTGTTTCCATGTGTATCGTTCATCGAATTCAGCTCGTTCACTGATCACTATCCTTCTTGTCAATGGGTTGTAGAATAACCATCCCTTATACCCTTCAGGATACCCAATGAAGATGCATTTCTCCATGTGAGATCCCAGGCTTGATCGTTTATCCTTTTGAATGTGGACATATGCAATGCATCCCCAAACTCTGATGTGACTGATATTTGGTTTCCTTTTGTGCCAAATTTCATATGGAGTTTTGTCCTGTAAGGCAGATGATGGGCAGTGGTTCCAGATGTGTACAAATGCAGCCAGGCAGTACTCCCAGAAGTTCTTGGGTAGTTCAGACTCTGTTAGCATGGTTGTAATCCCTTCTGCTAATGTCCGGTTTGCACGCTCTGCCATTCCGTTTTGTTGAGGTCTATTACGGACTGTATGCTGACGCAAGATACCATGTTTATCGGTGAATTCAATGAATGCCCTTGACATGTATTCTCCACCCTTGTCATCCCTAAGTTTCTTTATTTTCCGTCCAAGGAGGTTTTCTGCAAATGCTTTGTACCGTTTGAATGCCCAGAAAACACCACTTTTGGACTTGATTGGGATGACGTAATAGAATCTTGAAGCCTCATCAATGAATGTAACCCAATAGTAACATCCAGATCGGGATCTTGTGCCAATATAATGTACATCTGTATGTACCAACTCCAAAGGTTCATTGCAGTGATGTTCTGAGGGGGGAAATGGGTTGGCATGCATCTTTCCTGCAAGACATGGTTCACAAATTGGATCTGGTTTAGCCTTTGAATTAAGTACCAATCCTTTGACCATGTTTCTTCTCATTAGATTCTTTATCCCCTCATAGTGGTGATGTCCCAATCTTCTATGCCACAGAGACAGATCTAGAGGTAAAGTAGAGGACATGTGCACATTCTCCATTCTATTTATAATAGTCTTGCCATCCAAGTAGCCCACATTTCGATCAGTGATTGATGCAGTGAATAAAAGATTCCCATGGCGATTAAATCTTATGGTTTTGGATGAAATGTGTACATCAAATTCTTTATAACGTGTGAGATATAGGACAGCAAGAAGATTATTATGTAAAGCTGGAACATGTAATACTTTTGTGAATTCAACCTCCCGGCTAACTCTTCCATCAATGATTGGTTGAAAAATAACACTCCCAACACCTTCAGAATATACAATTCTATTGTCTGCAAGTTTTATTGGGGTTCTGTATGGGGTATAGGTGTGGAACCAGTTGTAATGGGGTGTCATATGCGATGTGGCCCCTGTGTCTGTATTCCAATCATAGATATTAGCTGAGGTTGCACATGCATCATGTTGTGAAAAGACACTTGCTTTTCCTGTCTGTTCCTCTACTTCCTCTATTTTTGCCTCTTCCATCTTGTTAGCACTGTTGCGTGACTGCCAGTATTGCTGTATCTTTTCTTTATTCCTTGGCTTTGGACAGTCATAGCTGAGGTGCCCTTCCTTGTCACAATTATAGCAAACCATCTTTTTTCGATGCTTGATGGGTGCTTTGGCCCTATTAACCATTTCTCCACGGCGATTGCGATTTAGTTCCTCGCTTCTAAATGCCTGGAGAATGGTATTCTTGTCCAACTTCTCCATGAGTAATAATGATGAGGAGAGGTGTGCATATTCCTCAGGAAGAGCCCGGATGAGTGCCATGCATTGTAATTCTTCATCCAACTTTTCAATTGTGAAGTCCTTTGGGCGCAGGTTTTGAATAGTCCCCATTGCTTTATCAATTCTGACACCCAAATCCATCAAAGACTCCTTTTCATCCTTTTGGATTGAGAATAGGTCATCATAGGCATTGAAGCGGGCTCCTGGTTTTTGTTGTAAGTGTGTCCTTTCCAACAAGTCCCACATTTTGATTGGATCTTCTTCAAATCCACGGAAATGCACCCTCTGATCATTTTCCACCATAAGATATATCTCTGCAGCTGCTTTCTCTGCCTTTGTTTCCCACTTCTCAATGTTATCACTGCCATTTACTGGCTTGATTTCTTTTCCACAAACAAGCTTCCAATAACCCAACTTCGTCAACCATGCCTTCATTTCTCCAGACCATTCTGGATAATTTTGGTTGTTTAATGGTTTGAATTTTGGTAATGATTCTGAGGATGTCATGCTTGACACAGTAGGGAAATTTTCGAAAATCCGAAAATTAAGGTTTCTTGCTTATGCAAGCAAAAGTGACAGGCTCAACCAAACACAAAAGTTGGTTTGTTATGCCTCCAAATTCAAGTACTTATAGTAATGTGTATTACAATTAGAAGCCGGGGCCCATAACCTATTAAAAATAGTATGAGTTGACTCTATTGCAATACACAATATACAAGGGTTTAATAAGCTTGTAATAAAAGTATTTGTTTCTCAATATCTTGTGTCAGTTAGTGTAGCACCTCCTGACAATATAGGTTGGATGCTCTGGGAGGTGTATAGTGGTTCTGACACACATTAACCTCCAAAAGCATGGTCCACAATTAGCATCTTCATATGAAAAGTTGCAATAATTGGTGGACTCCCCCTATAAAAAGGTGTGTTTCATCATCAAATTTAACAGTTGCTTGATAATGCCCTTCAAGCTTAGGTTATACATTTGTGTTAGAATTCACGGGTTCAGAATACACTTGACTCGGTTTGGGTACAAAGAACACGTTGCAAATGTATGAAGTGTAGAGTACAAGTACCTAGTTTAAGTACCTACTACCGGTAATACTATACCCGGTTACCCATCAATCACATGCTACATTGTTTGCAAACCCAAAAAATCTAATAGTATTTGTGGTCCCTGCTTATAGTGTAAACCCTTGCAAGCAATATCCCTGACATCCATCTTGGTTGAGTTATTTGAGAAAGTAAATGCTAAATAGATTAATGACCGTGTGCACTAAGTGCTGCTAAAGTTTTCAGAACAGCGAAGGTGTGGGATAGTGCATTACATGCCCTCTGGCTAATCAGTAAGCAACTAACCTGAGGGCTGAAATGGTACCACACACTATCAACTGCTGTAAGTCAAGGGACATTTTCAGGCCCATCCCACCATGCACCTCTAACGGTGTATCTGCTAAATCAATGGCGACAGCAAATATTAACTGAAGTAGCGATGAATATCGGGCGATGATGTACAGCACAGATGCTAGTCTCATCCTATTCTTCCATACAAACTGAATTTCTGCCGGAAGAGTCAAGATTGTATCAAAGTAAACAAAACTGAGATGCTGTATAGTGTAGTAAACAACTGCCACTTCACGGAGACAGACCTAGCATTGCAAAATCAGCGTAAATCCAAATCTTACTGGAAACTTACGGTCAGTGTTGTGTGCAATGAAGTGGCCTAAGGTAGTTACTTTACAGTCTTAGCTGCTCAAGAAATTAAATTACTAGCATTCTAGGTGCACTATGACAGTATTTACAACTAATGAAATATTAGCAAATGGAACATATCAGGAACAACCATTCAGTTTGCTAATATATATTAGTTACAAATACTCTCACTACAGGCGCTCGGTGAGAAGCAACTCTAAGCGGTCTGTCACTTTGGCACATAATCACTTATGCAATTATGAATTAAAAGCACACATCTTCCACCTTCCACCTACTGTCTTCCATGCATGGCAAATCAGTATGATCATTTGCCATGTGCATGTACTGGGCACATCATTGTGGAATAGAGTTGTAACTGTGGTAAAGCCATTTTATACTAAGTATGTACACATATACCATTCTGCATCCGGTATACACCCCAGAGTGAACCATCAGATGCTTGTCAATTATATACACCATTAGAAGAGGCGGTCTGCGGAGGTGTTGCACCCGGCTTTCCGGCTATCTCCTTTCGTCTTCTTTTTCCTCCTCGTCATTGTCACCACCTACTCCCTCAAAATCAGCAGTGGTTCCGGAACCTGGTAAGAACAGATCTTTCTTAACAGTTCGAATGTACCTTTTTTCGCCACTATTGTAATCTCCTCTCCAGCACACCTCTTGTAACAGCTCTCAAGTGTGCAGACGGTCTCAGGCATCGCCTGGTCATCCCCTACGTCCCCCCTTATGAATCTCCTACTACAACAACGTCGCTTCTGGGTGTGGACACTGTTGGAACTAAATCTCAGTGCCCAATACACTTACACTGAATCGCAGCCCCATCACTCACTGAAGTCAAGTGGGCAGTTGTCACACGAATTTACGAAAAATAACAGAGTGCATTTCATCACTTCATTTCAGTGTCCTTTTCATCTGATTTTCATGTGCACTAGTGCAGTTTTCTATTTTGAACAAGTCATATGAAGCTCAACATGGAACATGCTGTTCCCTACGGACTTTTTGCTACTCAAAATCATCAGATATTGGCTGACCTGAATGATGTATTACATGGTATATATTACAAATTCGAGTGCAGCCTGGGCTATTTTTCGGCACAGATAAAAGTGCTTCATGATGGATATTGGTAACCAGTAAGTTGTCAGTACATTTATGCTATTACAAATTCTGACATTTCGGACTCTGTAGGATTTTATGTGGCATCTAGCATGTGACTGCTTGCTAGCAGTGGCAGTGCCGAAGCAGCTGTGGTTGCAGGTGTAAGTGGGGTGGGGATGTTGTTGGAGTCAATGAAGATAATAAGGTGTTCCACATTGTTACGGTTGTTGCAGTATAAATGGAGGAATGTAGGCCCATATGAGGTGGGTATATGCTTTCTGGGGAGATACCAGAGTGAATTTTCATTCTCGTGTTCATTTTGGTCTTCCAATTAATAGCATGGCCTAGCATGGCATCATCACTCAGTGTGCTCAGGACCTTTACATTCCAGTCCCCTAACTGCATAATCCCACCCTCCCAATAACCTCTGAGTCGTCAGAACCTGTTTACTCACATATTGTGTGGAGGGTGATCGTGGTGGATGGTGGCAGTGGTGAATGCGAGTAAAGGTCGCAATGGGAATGGTGGCAATTATGGCAGGGATAATGGTGGTGGTGGGTATTGATGGATAATGGTGCTGGTTGGTGGTGGAATAAGAGTGTGGTAGAAGTGCCCAATGGCCTGCTTTGCAGGGTATTGGTGGATGATATTCAATGTGTTTAATATTTTAAGGAACGGCTTTGAAGAGTAATATGAACTTAAATTAAGTGCAAAAATATGCAAAATGTGCTAGTTACATTTGGTCTCTTAAATGCATCATCCAACAACCGCTTAACGGCTTTAAATCAGATTTTGAACAATGCTACAAAGTGTTTCACACCTTAGATTCAGTGCCTAGAGTGCTTCATTTAAGTGCACTAACTTCCTACAGTGTGGAACACCGTTGGACCTCACGAAACACGTTCAAACTGCTGTCCCTTGATGGAGGTCGCAGTGGTGGCACTGGTACCAAATATACTACCCAATTGCAAGAATGCATAGTATCAATTTAGCCTAGTACTATTACAATGATCAGTTGATTGGGCATCAACAGGTAAAGAATTACTGTTAAAATCACAACAGCTTCAGCCATTTCCTGCCATGATTTTCTGTGAAGATATATCCTGCCAGAGCTCAGCTTCAAGAACATTGAATATTCACTTTGGTCATCCTATCGTCACGAAGACGCTCCAGCGTCCCGCTAACCAAGGACTCTAGTTTACCTATCCCTTCTGAGTGAACAGATGATATACAGTGCATAGCTTTTGAGGCTGAAGTTTCCTTTTAGTCAAATACTTAAGACTGCCAGTTTGATACAACTATTATATTTCCCCTCTATATTTACTGTGTTCCAAATGGCATGGATAGTACTACAGGTAATGACTGATTTACACCATCTGGACTGTCTCCTGTGTTCTTCTCAGGTCTGACTAGGTTCATATTCATTTATGTGTATGATTCAACACTATTTTGAGTGAACGGGTACTTTATAAATAAATAAATACACATATTCTTGAGGCTCTACTAATATCCTGAATAAATTCATCTATAGAAAAATTAGGCAACATGTGAACTGTATCCAACAATTTTTCGAGCCCTTTATTTTACTTCATCAAGTGTCATAAATGTCTCTCATTGCATGGACAGTGATAATAGTCAGCAGATACCCCCCTTACATTACTGTGCAGCAAGGCCTTCAAGTCTCCCACCAGAGGTTTCCTCACACCCCTCTGTGGAATGATGGGGATTTCTCCTTCACAACATCCCTGCAAAATAAAATCTCCTATATAATTATCTCCAATGTCCTCAATCAAAGAATGTCCGATACTGCATATGGTCGCCCAGAAGGTAGTGAGCACAACATTGTTTGTCATATTAATCATGTTACATGATGAGTTTAATTCTCGCAGATCGAGAAAGAAGTGGTAAATGAAAAGGATGGATATGCTGCACTTGAGATTAAGAAGTTGGGCAAAGTGTATGTGATAAACACTTGCCAGCTTTCGAAGTTTGCACCTAAGTCTCTAAATGTGGCCTATATTTGGATGTGAGATGAGTGTGTGGTATAGAATTCTGAGGGGATTAAAGATATTCACTAAGACAAACTTAAAAAAAAATATCATAGTATCAGTGAAAGAGGGAAAAAACAGTAATAATCCCAAACCTTATTCATAATTAGGAGCTGTGAATTCCATATGAAAATTATACTGACAAATAAAAATCAACATTTCATCAACTGAAGTCACATTAATTTAGCACTAATGCAAATCAGAGAACACCTGCAATTAATATGATGAGGGTCATAAGGACATGTAACCTCAAATGCTGAGGTAAATTACCTTGTTGTACAAATATATAGGTTATAGATCATTTCTGCAATGCTTTAATACCTCTTTATAGCCCAATTGTGCCAATGGTGTGGAACAATGTGGTAAATAATATGAGCCCATCAAACGTAATTGTAAGAGCGGTTGTTGCTGACTCTATAATGATCATGTCAATTCGAGGTCTCCAGGTATATGCAATTGACTTCTGTACCCCTGTTTAATGATGTTAGTTAATACACAATTGCATGGATCTACCTAAGTAAAACAAACAGTTTGATGCTGGACCAAGAAATGCAATCTTCAAAGGCCAAGATAAGCTATGACACTTATATTGGAATTGGTGATGAAACCACCCTTTTCCTAGGTGCAGTTCACCCATTTCCTCACTTTTTCATAGGAGGATGCTAATTGTGGACCATGTTTTCTGAGGTTAATGCATGCCAGAACCAGTATTCACCTAAACTAGCATCCTACCTATCATGTCAGAAGGTGATTCACTACCTGACACATTGATTGACAAACAAGTACTATTATTACAAGTCTATTACCCACTTGTAGAATGTGTATTACAATAAGCCAACTCATACTATTTCTAATAACTTATGGGTATACCTGTCCACATGTTGCCAATAGGTAAACACACCACACAGCAGGAGACTTCTCCAAGATATGTGAACAATATTGGAGTTAAGAGGTATTTGTTATCCTTGCTTATCACATAAACCCTTGTAAGTAACATGTAAGTAACACCCCTGACATCCATCTTGGTTGAGTTATTTGAGAAAGTAAATGATAAATAGATTAATCACTGTGTCCACTAAGCACTGCTACAGCTCCCAGAACAGCCGAGGTGTGGAATAGACCATGAGATGTCCTATGGATAATCAGTAAACAACTAACCTGAGGGCTGAAGTGGCACTACACACTATAAACTCCTGTAAGTCAAGGGACATTTTCAGGCCTATCCCACCACACACCTCTAATGGTACATCTGCTAAATTTAGGTTAATGGTGGCAGCAAATATATACTTGAGTAGGTGTGAATATCGGGTGATGATGTACAGCACAGATGCTAGTCTGATCCTACTCTTCCATACGAACTCGATTTCCACTGGAAGAGTCAAGATTGTATCACAACTAAAGCAAACTGAGATGCCTGTCTATATAGTGTGGCAAACAACTACGACTTCATGTAGACAGACCTAGTGTTGCCAAATCGGTGTAAGTCCAAACCTTACTGTAAACCTACGGTAATTGGTGCATGTGAAATAATGGCCCAAGGCAGTTACTTTAGAATTGCTGCTTGAATTTTTGCTGCAGATGCCATGTGAGATTTTGGCAAGTACCAGTTCTAGGTGCCCAAGAAACTAAATTAACAGCATTCTCAGTGCATTATATGTAGTAAGATTGTAGGCTCTCAATGAGAAGCAACTCTAGCGAGTCTGTGGTTCTAGAACAAAATAACTTAGACAATTATGAATTGGCTGGCAGCTACCAGATAAGCCAGGTTATTTGATTGCCAATAATTTCCTTCATATAGAAAATTCCCATCACTTCATGATTGCATAGTACCTTGCCATCTGCCATCTGCCATCTGCCATTGGCTGCCTTCCATCTGTGGGAAATCGGTATACTCATACACCTCAATTATTTGATATCCTGATACCATGTGCATTTGCTGGGGATATATTTATGAAGTAAAGTTATAACTGTGGTAAAGCCACCGTGTATTAAGTATGTAGCCATACACTACTCTGCATCAAGTCTGCTCCCATAGACAGAACTGCCCAATGTTTATCATTCATACATGTCATTAGAAGAGGTGGTCTGGAGAGGTATTGCATCCAGCTTTCTGGCCATCTCTCTTTTGTCTTCTTGTTGTTCTGAGTGACTGTTCTCTCCTACTCTCTCACCATCAGCAGTCATTGTGGAACCTGGGAAGAACAATTAACATTTTGACCATGCCACCTTTTCTTCACCACTCTTATAATCTTCTCTAGTGGACACCTCTTGCAACACGTCTCAGGAGGATAGTCACAATTCATTGAATACACAAATGGCAAATAATATGGTGAAGTGATGCAAGGAATAATAGAATGTCATTAGAACAGAACTGAAATAGAGTGGCTGGAAAAGGAAAGCATTAAGTGGGTGTGTTGCTGAGTATCACCGTGCTAGAGGACAGTATATGTAGGCTGAAAATACACATAGGGGCCTGCACAATGTGATTCTTAACCGAAAGGTTCTAAATCAATGTTTGAACTGGAGATTAGTAGAATACAAGACAATAATTTATACTAAAAGATTCAATGATAGACATGAGTGGAATGGAAGGAAAGTGGGGTATGAAGAGAAACAAATTAAGAATGAAAATACTATTCCAAGCCAAATATGAAGTATTTAAGAATGTTATTATTGATCCATGAGTAAGTATTCAGCAAGGTTCCAAAAGGAGACTGACTTACAATTTTTAGGTTCAGTGAATTTACAAAAGTATTCTGAAAAATGTAAACATTAATCACTTTAAAAAATAAGTCTCTGAATGAGAATAAATGGAAAGCTGGAATGTACAGAAGTGGTCACAGAAGGTAATACAAAGGTTATGTGATCAAGTATTTGAAAATGCTATTCCAAGACAGATATAACTGCTGATGTAGTGTTTATATTGATTCACCAGGTCACGAAGCGACCGAGTAAAGTTGTGGGGTGGTAGCATGGTGGGGGCTTGCCCTCCATGGGTCACAGCCTTGTGGGATTACATGTGGCATCTACCATGTGACTGCATGTCAGGAGTGGCAATGCTGAAGCAGTTGTGGTTGCAGTTTCAGGTGCAGGTGTAGTGGGGATGTTGGTGTCAATGAAAATCATGAAGTGTTTCACATCGCCACAGTTGTTGCAGTATAAATGGAGGAGTGTAGGCCCATATGAGGTGAATATATGCATTCTGGAGAGACACCAGACTTTGATATTTGTGTTAGTGGTATCGAGTGGTGGGATAACTGCTATTACAGAGTGAATGTTCATTCTTGTGTTCATTTTGGTCTTCTAATGAATGGCATGACCTAGCATGGCATCATCACTCAGCATGCTTAAGACCTTTACATTCCAGCCCCCTAACTGCATAACCCCACCCTCCCAACAACCTCTGACTCATCAGAACCTGTTTACTGACATGCTGTATGGAGGGTGGATGATGGTGGATGCGAGTAAAGGTCACAATGGGAATGGTGGAAATGATAACAGGGGTAACCGTGGTGGTGGTTGGCGTTGGAATATAAGAGCATGGTAGAAGTGCCCTGCCTTGTAGTGTATTAGTGGATAATATTCAGTGTGTTTACCATTTAAGTGCACAAGTATGGCAAAAAGTGACACTGGTCTTACATAGATTCAGTGTCTTAAATGTATCATCCAACAAATGCTTAACAGCTTTAAATCAGGGATTGAACACTTCTACAAAGTGTTTCACACCCTTAGTTGAAGTACCTAGAGCACTTCATTTACTGTAAGTGCACCAACTTCCTCCAGTGTGGAACATAGTTGACTCCATGAAATACATTGAGAATGCTGTCCCTTGATGGACCCTAGTAGTGGTGCTGGCTCCAAATATATTAGCAGATTTCCAGAATGAATAGATAGCATCAATTTACCCTCTAGTCATCAGTCATTTGGCATTTTTGGGTAAAGAATTACCATTAAAGTAACCAAAGCTTCAGTGATTTCCTTGGGTGGTTTCTATTGACATATATGTATCCTGTCAGAGCTCAACCTCAATAACCTCAAATATTCACTTCCAGGTGTCTGATCTTCATGGAGACGCCAACATGTTGGAATATGAGGTATCATCAATTAGTATGACCTCATACCTTGTCTTGTGACTGCTTATGTTATCACCAGTTCATGGACTTCTGTGATAGTATTATTAGTTTAGTGATGTAGTTCCGAGTTCCTTGTCCTTGTGACTGAGCACAGACCCATGCACTAACCATGTAATATAGTATATAGTTAGCCCCAGTTGAGGAGTAGAAACCTCAACTGGAAGCCTAGTTATAGCATCAGTTTACTTCTACACCACTCTACCTAAGTCACAATTTCTGCCCTACATAGAGAGTCATTCAATTTGCTCCCCAGGCTTGCAGTTTATCTTAATAGAACGCTCCCACTTAACCAAAAAATCACGTTATCCTTTCTGTGTATAAATAGATCATATGCAGTGAATAGCTTTTGAGGCCAAAGTTTCCTTTCAATCAAATGCTTCAGACTGCCTGTTTGATACAACTGTTATGCTTACCCTCTATAATTACTGTGATGTGAATGATGCAATGATAGGGAATGACTGATTTACATCCTCTGGACCCCCTACTGTATTATTCTGAGGTCTGACTAAGTTCAAAGTGATTTGTGTGTATGATTCCCCACTATTTTGAGTCAGTGGGGGCTTTTATAAATAAATGAATATAAATATTCTTCTGGCTCTACTAATATCCCAAATACATCTATAGAGAAATTAGTTGACATATGAACTGTACCAATGATTTTTAAATATTTCCATGACATGGTCACTCATAATATCCAACAGATAGCCCCCCTTGCATTACTGTGCACCACAGCATTCAAGTCTCTCACCAGAGCTTTCCTCACACCTCTCTCTGGGGAATGGACAGGGATTCCTCCTTCACAATGTCCCCTCAAAATACAATCACCTATATAATTATCTCCAACATCTTCAAGCAAAGAATGTCCAATACTGCATACAGCCCCTCAGAAGGTAGTGAGCATGAGATTGTTCATCATATTGATCATGTCACATGATGAGTTTAATTCTCACAGATCTAGAAAGAAGTGTCAAAGAAGAAAGATGGATATCCTACAATTGAGAGTAAGAAGTTGGGCAAAATGCATGTGATAAATACTTGCCAAAATTTGAAGTTTTCACCGACATCTTCAAATGGGGCCTACATATATTGGATGTGAGATGAGTGCATTGTATTGAATTCTCAGAGGACAAAAAATCTTCACTGAAACAAGCTTGGGAGAAATGTAGTATCAGTGAAAAGGGTAGGAAGGAGGGTAATCCCAAACCTTATTTGTGATGAAGACATATAGCAACCAATCAAAATCCTGGTCGCTCTGCTCCGAATTTGAGGCGGGTATGTAGGTCTACGGTTCAGACGTAAATATTTCGAGTGTATCCAATGATTGACACTGAGGTATCCCTACCTCACTAAATCAACACACTCTTGAATCAGTCTTCCTAATCTTGGCAGGGTGAGACGCTTGCGTAGAATCTTGCTCAAGGCACCGTTGTCGCGAGAAAGTGGACTTATTATTTGCCCGTATAATGTCAGCTTTGCCATCAGCAATGCTTTCTTTGCACTGTGGAGGATTTTCATCCCAACTCTTTCCAAACCGACTCCACAGTAATACCCGGGGCCAATTTCAATACTTGAAGATGTCACAAGACTCCGTGAGATCATTCCCCAGTCTTCGCCATGACTATGATACGGGCTGAGGTTGGATGTCGTATTGGTGGATATCTGAACAACAGTGGGTGGGTCATGGCAGGTCGCTTCTCCTTGACACTAAAATGTGCCGCATGTGACAACGATCGCATGGATATAGCATTTTACTTTACTCACACACTCGTCAATCCAGACCTCAATATGGCTTGCAGATAGTGCTATGTGCTGCTCGTCATCAGGCGCCCGATAACATAAATCATGGCCGGGTTCGTTACAACCCCATCGTTCGCGAAGCTTCTCCCTGAATACCTCTCTCATCCCGGTCTTAATGATCTGGTCCCGTTGCTCTGAACTCAATACACCTGGGGAAACTAAGGGTGGTAGCTCCTCAACGCCTTCAAGGTAGGTCTGAACCGTTGCCTCATCGTGATTCCCCAGAGTTGTCTCGTTGAAAGCAGACATTTGTGCGTAGCAGTTGTACTTAAACTAGAAGGGGGTGCCGGGCTTTTACGGTGCAGTCAGTCGGAGTGTTCTATTGCCTCGTGGCTTCGCTTATACAGGATTCACAGCATGTCATCCCTGCCTTCGGAAGCGAATCCCCTCACCTTCTTTGAACTATATAGGAACCAGTGATTTTGTTACCTTGCTACTTTCTTACGCCTTCCACTGAAGGCTCACACCGCATCTAATGGTTTTGACAATTGTCACCCATGATATAGTATTGAGGGCGTTATTGAGCGTCAGAGTTGAAAGTAAAACAGCATTTTTGATATTCGAGAAGTGGCATTGCCATGGATAATACAAATGCAGTCCAGAGCTATGCTTACCCGCTGCTGCTTTCAAGTTGGCGTAGTGTCAACCTGGAACCTTTTCTGGCGAGAGTGCGCGCCGACTGTTTAATTTTATCAAAACTTTCAATGAGGAGAAACTCAGGGCAAGTGACAGCAACATGATTTCTTCCTTCACCCTTGCCATATCAATCGGCTTGAATTTTGTGCAACGTCTGAGCAAGACAAAGAGTCACGTAAGACCAAAGTTCTCATTGTAGATTTTATTGAGGTACATAAAGGTCTGGCTTGGACATAATTTGATTTTTGCGTGTCCATCAGAATTCGGATTGACAGATTGTACATATAACCGCGCATCACGTCATACTTATATACAGCAAGCTGTATCATTACCTGGGAGGCTGAATGGGATTGATTCTTTGCTCAGGCCATCATAGACAGCGCCCCAAGTATTGAGCGCACGTAGGCCCTTAATTGGAACACATCTACCAGATGAATGTCGTCTCTTCGCTCATTGGGTCCATATTAAGGTATGTTCACATTATTTTAAAGCACTGTGAGTCCTTGCCAATGTTGGAATTGACATCTGGCGGTGTCTCCTTGGCTAACACCGTCACGGCGACTAACTCACCAACATGTGTTTGATGAAACGGTTTAGAAGCCTCATAGTTATCTTCCATGCGTTGTATTCCGTAATTCGAATCGTCGACGCTACCAACACACCAGTGAAGGTGTGGCGACGACGCTGCATAGGAAGGAACAGGTGACGACAACTAACGTGCAAGAGGCCCACGGATCCAGTCTATGCCCTCTTTAATATTAAATTGAATCAAGTGGCTGTTTCGCTACTACGGAATGAAGGGAGTCGAACGTGACAATTCGTGGAATGCACCCCAGTCAGCATAAATTCCAGGAGTAAAGGAAATCGTCGGGATAGTGAGTAAAATAAATTCGTGGTGTGTAGGGTGACACTAGCAACCGAAACGTTGAACCACAGTAAATGAGGTTTCTCGTGGATTGCCTGCTCCATGCGGCGGTCGTGGGTATTCTTCAGCTCTTAGTTGATATGTGATTCCACCTGACATGACCACAAGCTACCTTTCTCTTATCCAAGGTGAACGCTCACGACATGTGAAGAAGTGTCGGTGTCTTGATCATGGTGTTGTCCTTTGGTTAGGCCCGGCTTCCTGTTCTCCCAAACAAATGACACAAAAATAACGGGCGGACCGCGTCCTTTTATACGTCCTAGTGGGATTCGATTGACGTTGTTCCCGCTAGTATATGTGTGTGATTTAAGTGAGTAGTCCTCGGAATACATTTAACACCAGTCCAGAGAACCTCGCAGCAATCATTACAAGTGACCATGGTTATTGTCTCAAACCATGTGGCTTCATACGACTCTCCAGTCCGCGATCTATTTGAAACTATTGTCATTTTTAAGTAGGATGTCAGTCTATCAGTCTAGCCACGGGTGCTGCCTGCAGGTGTATTCAATGCATGTATGGCATCAACGTGTGCAACATGCAGACCTCGCGGCGGCTAAAAGTGAAAGTATGCGCTCTCATCTTTGCTGGACCTATGGTAGCTGTATTGTGAAGTTTTCAATGGAAGAGAATTAGTTTAAAGAATTCGCCCAACACAGTGCCTCACACGGTATGAAAGCTCTCGGATTAAGATCCTGGATCGTGTCGATTGAACACTTGCCTGATGGTATGAGAAGCCTGAACGAGAAATGCATCGAATGGCGACGGGAGACCCGTTTTCAGACATTCAGTGATATCTTAAATTAAAACAAGCATCGTTCATGATTCCGATGTTAGTGTAGGCAAAGCGAAATGCGTTCAATACATTTCTGGGGACAATTGCAGAGCTGGCGGCGATAATACAAAATGACTAAGTGTGTTCTTACATAGGCTCATGCAGAATTACATCTAGCCGGGACTTAAAACGTTTGGTCTGACAAATGAGGAGGGTCAGGCACTCCAAGGCAGTCTGATCAGTGCACGACTGACCATGCGAAGCAATTGTGGAACTCGCTGCATGCAGAGAAAGAAGACCCGGAAAGTTGGGGGAGTCGGAATGCGTTTGTGAGTATTTCAGCAACAATATGTGGACCAAATTTCCCGAATTTCGGTGGTGGGAGGGCGATTTGAAGGTTCAAGCATTTGCAACAATGCAGTATCCAGGCTGGGTTGGCCAAACTCAGAAATCAAGTGAAATTATCATATGTAGGCCTCCCCTCCCCGCCGCGTTATCATTAACCTCACCAGTGATGAGTAATCCCAGTTCTTCATCATTGTTACCTCCATCCATAGACGGAAATTGCACGCTTTCGATTACAACTGGCCACTCCATTGTTCTGCGAAAGATATATTATCAAGGACACTTCTCAAGAACGCTACTCTCTCTATCGAGACGCTTCGATTAACTGTATTCCTCATTACTGCCTTAAAGGAAAAATAACTTAGTCCTGTTATGCAATTGATGGTGCAAGACATTTGTCCGGGCAACTATGTTCCTCCAACACTGATATATGTGGTCTAATTAGACCCCACCGACACACAAGTGGCAGGTGGGCGACCACGCAAAGGAAAGAACGCGCAGTGAAATCTAAACTCTTGAGCGAATAACTACTGATGGACTGAACATTGGTCGAGCTGCGGATTATGTCACAATGTGGAAGGAGAGAAACGAGCATGGGGATGGCATCGAGGCTGCGTACTGTGGTACATGCGGATTCGGGCTCGGAAGATCCAGCTATCAGCTTCATAGTCAACTCGATTATTCTTTCGCCAGACGCCAGGAGATAGTAATCAGGACTCGTTTGCGTCAGAATCAGACTGGAAAGAAAGTTTCATAGGCGGATGCAAGATGGTGCAGATAGGTAAAATATTGTGAAGGTACCGTACGACGGGCCCAATTAACGAAGAAACCACATTCAGCTGGTAAATGTGATCGGTGAGAAGCATGCTGTCATTGAAGAAAGTTTGCGGGGAGGAAATACTCCAATACAGTGCATATGATACCTTTAAGTCAATACAAGGCTGTGACCCGTGGGGGGCAAGCCCCCACCACACTACCACCCCACAACTTTACTCGGTCGCTTCGCGACCTGGTGGATCAATAATAATCAATAATAATGTCTTTAAACATACATCAACAGCCATATCTTATTCTGATTCAGAGACTTATTTTAAAGTGATTAAAGTTTACATTATTCAGAATTATATACATTATACACATTTGTAAATTCACTGAACCTAAAAAACATAAGTCAGTCTCCTTTTGGAATGTTACTGAATACTTACTCATGGATCAATAATAACATCCTTAAACACTACATTTGCAGTCATATCAGTGTCATGGAGTAGGATTTTCACTCTTCCCCAATTTGTCCCTCTTGAAACACCAACATAAAACTGTCCATGTGAGAACACAGGACTATGCAGATCCAATCCAACTAATTTTAAAGATTGACCCTGTGACTTATTGATAGTCATATAAAATGCTAGCCTGACTGGAAACTGCCGACGATGCAGTTCAAATGGCACTTGTTTTGTAGTTGGAATAATTGTTATTCAAGGAATGAATGCCAGCTCTCCTGCTGAAGGTCCTGTAATGATCTTTACTTCAAGTACTCTGTGAGTCATTTGTATTAACCACAGTCTTGTTCCATTACACAGTCCTTGTCCTGGATCCAAGTTTCGGAGAAGCATCAATGGCACTCCAGGTTTCAAATGCAATTTACTTGGTGACAATCCTCCAAAGTTGATTGAGTTTAAGTACTCAGGAGGATATAATGTCTCATTGGCTCCATCTTTGACACTGTCTGCACTGTGGTAGGTCTGCCCAATCCCTGGAAATCTTTCAAAGAGCATGTCATTGATTTGATCTACATCTGTATTTCGAGGACAGAGAATGGCCCGCTCCAAGAAAAACTCATCAGTAAGAACCTCAGGATCATGTATGTTTGGATAAATAGTTGAGACTAAATTATCCACTGTTGGTCCACATAGCATGTGTTCAGGGACTTTAAACATATGATCAAGAGGCATGTCCTTTCCATGTCCAATATCCAAAAGCCACTGAGCAAAAACAGCACTCTCTTGATCAGTAGGATCTACACGCATATTCTCAGTCAAAAACAGAATCTTGACATTGTGCCAAAGGTGAGACCGTGAAATACATGCACCAATAATATCTTCTTTTGAACCTTTAGGAATGACAGGCAATGTCTGTTGAAAGTCACCACCCCATGCTACTGTAATGCCTCCAAAAGGAACATCCTTGTTAAGGATATTTCTAAGGCTCCGATCTACTGCTTCACAGGCAAAGCGATTCTGCATTGGAACCTCATCCCAAATAATAAGGCTGACCTCTTTCATTAGATTGGCTTTATCTGAGCCTTTCTTCATTGTACAGATGGATTTCTCATAAACCTCAAGGGGAATTTGAAACATACTGTGAGACGTCTGCCCACCACTCAGAATAAGTGAAGCGATGCCAGAGGAGGCAACACAGAGTACAATGAGTCCTTTACCTCTGCAGGCATGTGCCAAAGTATTCCAAACAAATGATTTTCCAGTACCCCCAGGTCCATTTAAAAAGAAAAGCTTTCCATCTACTCCAGTTTCATGTCTTGCAATGACAGCATCCATAATTTGATTGTATGCAACCCTTTGGCCCTCATTTAACTTTTCAATATTTATATTTGCTTTTATTTGCTCAGTATCCTTGTCATAAGCCCGCTGTTCATTGATGAATCGATTTCCTACTCTGTTTTCCCATGGCTGTGTATATTGAGGCATATGAGGGTACTCTAAGAGTGATTTCCCACTTGTATGAAGAATTTCATCAAGCTGAAAGAGGCCAAAGTCATTGACTGTCTCAGGAGATGGGTTTGGCTCATTAAGATGTGTCTGAAGAAAGTGTTTCAAGTCATCACAAATGTCTGCTTTGAATTCATGCCAGAGTGCAGCTGGATCAGAAGGAAAGCATTGGCTGAGAATAGTAGCAAACAGTCTCCTCAATTGAGATCCAGTCTGCATAGCCTTTGCCTCTCGAAGACACAACTTCCATTCTTTATCATCTTCAAGTAGACCACGTGCCATGCAGGCTGCTTGGAAGGAAGGATAGACCTGTCCTTCATAGGTCCTGAGATCTTTGAAAGAAGTTGCCCCCTTGACAACTGTGAGTAAAGTACGTAGGAAGAACCTTGGGCCACTTGAGGGTCCTGCAAAATGAATACGTCCAATGGCAAATCCCCTTTTCCTTGTATTCCATTTTCTGTTTTTTTGAATTCCATGTGAAAAATTCTGGAAAATCAACATAGTGAAGTGAATTGGCTGCTCTACCATTAAGGCCTATTGTATTGTTAGAATTGGCCTCAAGGTATGCCATCAACTTAGTCTTGGAACAATGGGCAGCATCCAAAGCTTCTTCTGGACCCTGCATGCCATCAAAGATAACTGATTGGTGATTCTCTAAATGCACAGGGAGGGCTATGACAGCAGGAATTTGAGTATGTATCTCATTTTCCAAAAGTCTCCAAAATGCTTCATGTGCACTGACATAGCGGGCATCAATATATTGTTGAATTTCATCCTTGTTCTTTCCAAACTCCATTGTTGTACGATCATGTCCTTTGTATATATACTTGTGAATATATTTAATGGAGCGAACATTAAAAGTCATCTCAACATTGATATGACATTCCAGAATGAGAAGAAGGGCAGCACAGTAAGGGACAACATGTCGATTGTCTAACTTATGACCTCTGACTTTATGTTTTCTGCCATCATTTCTACGGCGGTACTTTGAATAGCCATCTTCATTTATACTTGTAGATTCACGAAAGGGCTTGGGAAAATGCTTTGTACATTTGTTATCTTTGATACATTTTTCACCACATACATGAGTCATGAGCTCAGATACCAACTTGTAAAGCTTGGGTTCCTCCTCTTGATCTGGAAACTCAGCAGATATCATAGAATCAACTTCTGCAGGAGTCCGAAGCTTTGCCCCCTCTTCCAACCATATGAGCAAATGCATATGAGGGAGACCACGCTTCTGAAATTCAATGGTATGGACATGGGCAACTGTTTTGCCAAGGTAATTTTTCTTCATAATGAGCTGAAGCAAGTGTGCCTTTTTCAATGCAAAAACACGTGACACTATATCTGGGCGATCAGCAGCAGTTTGCCCTGGAAGAAGTGCTTCAGTTATTTCCCTCCATTTGGGGTTGGCTGTCATAGTAATAAACATGCTTGCATTGCCATATTTGCGTGATATAGCCAGTGAATTTTGCAAATTTTCCATCATATCCCGACTGCTACCTTGGAAGGTTGCTGGCAGTATAAATCTACTTCCAATTTCATTTGGCTCAGGTTGCTGGTTATTATCCTGTACTGTGAAGGCATCAACCACCTGATGGTACATTTCAGCTCGTAAAGTGCCTTGATTGTATCTTATCCATGATAGCCTGCTTTGCTCTGCTGCTGCCCATGCATCTACAATGTATTGCTGAAGCAGTTTTCCACCCCTCAGAATTGTAGTTGCTTCACCAATTCTTTGAAAGAGTCGATAAGCATAATACTTTATCTGGGAGACTTTTGTCTGCTTTTTCTTCTGCCTATTCTCTGTCACTTGTTCAGGTTCAAGTTCTTCAGTAATTCCTTGCACCTCATCCTGTTCCATAGCTGGCTCAGGAGGTGGTATAACATCATCAACTGGAATATCTATTTGCTCAGGTGGGAGAGGTACAACTTGGGGAACTACTTCAGGTTGAGGAATCACTACCTCTGGCAAGTCAGGTATTATCTCCTCAGGAGCTGGTTCAAGGACTTCTGGCCCTGGAGCAATCTCCTCAATAGCTGCTGGGGCTAGGACTATCTCAGCAGGGAGTGGTTCATTTGCATAGGGAATATCCCAACTCCAGCCTTGCTCTCCTCTTGGAAAGAATAGTACATAATGGAGTGGAGCATACAAAGGATTAGTTTCAAAGATTCTTCTAAATCCTCCACCCTGATAATTAAGTACAATGTCTCTTCTATCAGTAGAAGTACCATCCCCTGGGAGAATGACTGCCAACTCATCCCCTGTTGGAATGTTGTATCGCCTTGGATCTGTATGAGCTTTATATGTTAGCCTGACCTGAAGCTGAGGAGTGATTGGTTGGTCTCTCAGACGTGTCATAGCTTGTTTATAGATGTGAACAAAAGGATTAAATTCTAACATCATATCCTGTAATCCAGAAAGAGTTGTAGCATTGATTCTTTTGTCCTGGTTACATGCATACCTATGCTCTAATGCAGCATCTGCTTCATAAAAGTAGAGCTGAGCATAGGAAGGAATTTGACCCTCATTAGGAATCAGAGCACCATGATTATGTCTAAGTTCCCCATGGAGTTTAAAGACATAAGGACCACGTTCCCCATCAAGCAATGACCTGTCCATTGTAGCACCCAGGGAAGTAAATGCTAAAGCAGAATTATATGCCCGGATATTTTTACGAAACTCTTTAGAATCTGCATCCTCAGGATTCTCTAGTAGATGACGTAATGGTTGAGGGACATCTTCAAGTATAGGTAATCTGATCTTACGCCTTCCCCTGAAGGCTCACACAGCATCTAACAATAGTTTTGACAATTGTCACCCCATAATATTGTATTTAGGGCGTTATTGAGCGTCAAAGTTGAAACCAAAACGGCTTTTCTGATATTCGAGAAGTGGCGTTGCCATGAATGATACAAATGCAGTCCAGAGCCATGATTACCTGTTGCGGCTTTCAAGTTGGCATAGTGGCAACCTGGAAATTCTTTTGGCAGTACTGCGCGCTGCCTGTTTAGTTTTAACAACCTTTCAATGAGGAGAAACCCAGCGCAAGTGATAGTCTAGTCGGGTCAATGGTAAGCAACGTGATTTCACTCTTGCCATATCAATCGACTTGAATTTTGTGCAACGTCTGAGCAAGACAAAGAGTGACGTAAGACCAAAGTTCTCATTGTAAATTTTATTGAGGTACATAAAGGTCTGGCTTGGAGATATTTTCATTTTTGCGTGTCCATCAGAATTTGAATTGACAAATTGTACATATAATCGCGTATCACGTCATACTTACATACAGGAAGCTGTATTATTACCTGAATGGCCGAATGGAATTGATCCTTTAAATTACAAATTTTACTTATTTGGCCGCAAGGCTTGTGCTGCTATAATTCGTCCACAGGAAATCAGCATTGTTGTTAGCCCATCCTCTTATACTATATACTCCCCACTGAACCCACCTTCTGTGAACGGCCGTGACTTCGAATAAATCTCCGTTATTGTTTTGGAAAAAGTCCAGGGCAAATCATCCTGATGCTTCGTCTACGGCATATGATGAGAAGCCAGGATCGACCAACGATTCCATCGACACTAAAGTCACTATTGAAGCAAGGAGAGCTCCGCCAGTCTCCCTAAGACAGTTGTTTCGGTGTGCATTTACGTCTCGCATCGCTTTCATATTTCCACGAAATTAGAGTTTGTATTCAACTTTCTCGGACTTATTTGTGCTGCAGGCGCAGGTCCAGCTCGGGTATGCACCCGTTCTTCGTTTTCAACCCTCTGCCTGAATCTCTAATACCAGCCACTCATGTCCATGATATTCGGCGACCTGATTAATGCTTTGTGGCCTTCGCAACAAGTACTTCATGTCTCGACTTCACCATTACTGATCCGAACTTTATAACGGCCGCAAACAACTTCAAGGCTACCGGCGCAAATGACGCTGCTAAGCTAGCATACATCGGAATCGTGTTGCTTGGCGGAACATACCTGTACATGTTAATCTGGGTGCATACCGGTATTTTTCCTACATGTCTGGTTAAAGGTCGAGGAAATTCACGTTCGGAACAGGCGAAGCAATGACGAAACGGATTAGAGAAAAATATTTGCGCACAATTCTCGGGCAAGATATTGCCTTCTTCGATAATGTTGGTGCAGGAGAGGTGGCCACCCGTATACAAACGGATACGCGTAAGCTCAAGGCACATCTTAGCTCAGGGCACCATAGATATCCCCCCAAATATTGAGCACACGTAGGCCCTGAGTTGCGACGCATCTACCAGCTGGATGTGGTTTCTTCGCTCATTGGACCCATCGTAAGATACGTTCACATTATTTTGCCTTATCGCACCATCTTACATCTACCTATGAAACTGTCGTACAAGTCTGATTCTGATGGAAGCGAGTCCAAATTACCCGCTCTTGGATTCTGCCGAGATAATAATGGTGGTTACTCTGGTGCTGATAGCTGGATCTTCCGAGCCAGAAGCTGCGTGTACCATAGTACGCAGCCTCGATACCATCGCCATGCTCGTGTCTCTTCTTTCATATTGTGACATATGCGAGGCTCGAGCAATGACCAATCCATCAGTAAGTCCATCGGAGTTCGTATAAACAAATTTTGCCTATAATTCATAATCAGTCATAATTAAGTACAGCTAGTCATATTATTGTCTATCCTGTTCGCACCAAGCTCACACTTCTCATCAATTGCTGTGGCCATTCGATTCGACGATGGCAAGGTAGCTTAAAGATTGTGAAGCACTGTGAGTCTTTACCAATATTGAAATTGACATCTGGCGGCATCTCCTTGGCTAGCAACATTCCGGCGACCAACTCACCAACATTGTGTTGGATGAAACGGTCTGGAAGAATATAACTATGCGGTATATTCCGGAAAGCGGAGACGTAATTTGAATCGTCGACGCACCAACCCACCAGTGAAAGGTGTGGCGACTACGCATAGGAAGGAACAGGTGGCGACAACTAACGTGCAAGAGGCCCACGGATCTAGTCGAGGCACTCTTTAATATTAGATTGAACTAAGTGGCTGTTTCGCGACTACTCGAAATGAAATCGGTCGAACGTAACAATTGGCGGACATGACTGCAAGGAGTAAGGAAAATGTCGGGATAGTGAGTAAAATAAATTCGTGGTGTGTAGCATGACGCTAACAACTGAAACATTGAAAGACAATACATTTAATCAACTGCAATGTTCGCGCAACAGATGACTCCCTTGGTGTGAAGGCTCTCGGTTTTGAGATCGTGGATCTTGTTGATTGAACACTGGCCTGAAGGTATGATCAGCCTGAACGAGACATGGATCGAAATGGCGACGGGGAGCCATTTTTCAGACCACCATTGATATTTTATTTAAAACGAGTGTCGTTAATGATTGGGATGTTCGTCTGGCCAAGGCTAGTGCCCCAAAATGTCCTCAACGAATATATGAGTACAAGCTGCAGAGTTCGCGGCGATGGCAAAAGTGACTATATGCGCTCTTAAATTGGCTCACACCAATATATTTGTGCAAATATGGTTAGTGACCTTTGTCAGGGCAAGTATGTTCCTCCAACACTGATATATGGGGGTCTAATTAGACTCTACCGACACGCGAGGGGAAGGTGTGGCGACCATGCAAAGGAAGGAACGCGTGGCGAAATCTAAACGCTCAATGGAACTGATGGATGCGTCATTGGTCGAGCCGCGCATTACGTCACAATGTGGAAGAAGAGAAACGAGGATGGGGATGGTATCGAGGCTGCGCACTGTGGTACATACAGGTTCGGGTTGGGAAGATCCAGCTATCAGCTTCATCGTCAACTCGATTATTATTTCGCCAGACGCCAGGAGATACCAAATAGGACGCGTGTGCGTCAGAATCAGACTGGTAGGAAAGTTTCATAGGTGGATGTAAGACGGTGCAGGTAGGGAAATATTGTGAACGTACCGAACGATGGGCCCAATGAACGAAGAAACGACATTCAGCTCGTTGATGTGATCGGTGAGAAGCGTGCTGTCGCTGAAGAAAGTTTGCAAGGAGCAAATACTCCCCCACAATAAATATGGTGTCTCCAAATCAAGATGAAGTGTCAATGAGGTTATATGTACGTTTATGTCGTCCAATATAACCCTCAATGCCGCTGCAGCAAAATCTCGAAACCATGCATCTTGGTGGAGGCAACACACGAGAAGCCGTACAGGAGAGTCAAAATAAGATAGTCGCCGGTGTCTTTGTCTGTTATGCTTTTGGTGGGAAAGATAAAATGATGTGAGGTCGCACGCACGTTTGTAACGAGAATTCAAAGTAATCTCTGATCGCCGACACCTCCTCTACAGATAGTTGGCGCACGTGGCAGATCGTCTCCACGATATACGCAAGGCCGAAAATGAGTGTGGGATCATGATAACCGGCAATTTGTATGATAAATGTCGATGCAACCTCATCACAGTTGGTGTGCAGCGGTGACTTGACTAAAACGTTGTAAAGTGATGACGTAATCACAGTTGACGCGTCTCTAGCTGGCCAATAGACACCGGGGCAGAAATAGAAGGCCGTAGACAAAGATAGCATAAGTTGGGAAGTATAGCCTTTGCGACTCTGCTATGCGAAATGAAGACGCATAGGAGTCATTCAAAATCCTGCTCGCTCTGCTCCGAATTTGAGGCGGGTATGTAGGTCTACGATTCAGACGGAAGTATTTCGAGTATATCCAATGATTGACACTGAGGTATCCCTACCTCACTAAATCAACACACTCTTGAATCAGTCTTCCTAATCTTGGCAGGGTGAGACGCTTGCGTAGAATCTTGCTCAAGGCACCGTCGTCGCGAGAAAGTGGACTTATTGTTTGCCCGTATAATGTCAGCTTTGCCATCAGCAATGCTTTCTTTGCACTGTGGAGGATTTTCGTCCCGACCCTATCCAAACCGACTCCGCAGTAATACCCGGGGCCAATTTCAATACTTGAAGATGTCACAAGACTCCGTGAGATCATTCCCCAGTCCTCGCCATGACTATGATAGGGGCTGAGGTTGCATGTCGTATTGGTGGATATCTGAACAACAGTGGGTGGGTCTTGGTAGGTCGTTTCCCCTTGACACTGAAATATGCTGCATATGACACAGATCACCTAGAAATAGTATTTTACTTTACTCACCAACTCGCCAACCCAGACCTCTATATGGCTTGCAGATAGTTGTATGTGCTGCTCGTCATCAGGGGTCCGATAACATAAATCATGGCCGGGTTCGTTACAAACCCAGCGTTCTCGGAGCTTCTCCCTGAATATCTCTCTCATCCCCGTCTTAATGATCTGGTCCCGTTGCTCTGAACTCAATACACCTGGGGAAACCAAGGGGGGTAGCTCCTCAACGCCTTCAAGGTAGGTCTGAACCGTTGCTTCATCGTGATTCCCCAGAGTTGTCTCGTTGAAAGCAGACATTTGTGCGTAGCAGTTGTACTTACAATAGAAGGGGGTGCCAGGCTTTTATGGTGCAGTCAGTCGGAGTGTTATATTGCCTCGTGGCTTCGCTTACACAGGATTCACAGCATGTCATCCCTGCCTTCGGAAGCGAATCCCCTCACCTTGACATATATAGGAACCAGTGATTTGGTTACCTTGCTACTTTCTTGCGCCTTCTGCTGAAGGCTCACACAGCATCTAATAATAGTTTTGACAATTGTCACCTCATAATATAGTATTCAAGGCGTTGTTGAGCGTCAGAGATGAAAGCAAAATGGCTTTTCTGATATTCGAGAAGTGCCATTGCCATGAATAATACAAATGCAGTCCAGAGCTATGCTCACCTGCTGCGGCTTTCAAGTTGGCAGTGTCAACCTGGAACTTTTTCTGGTGAGAGTGCGCGCCGACTGTTTAATTTTATCAAAACTTTCACTGAGGAGAAGCCCAGAGCATGTGATGGTCTAGTCGGGTTAATGGTAAGCAACGTGATTTCTTCCTTCTCCCTTCCCATATCAATCAGCTTGAATTTTGTGCAGGGTCTGAGCCAGACAAAGAGTGACGTAAGTCCAAAGTTCTCATTGTAGATTTTAATGTGGTATATGAGGTCTGGCTTGGAAATATTTTGATTTTTGCGTGTCCATCAGAATTTGGATTAACAAATTGTACATATAATTGCGAATCACGTCGAACTTACATACAGCAAGCTATACCATTACCTGGATGGCCGAATGGAATTGATTCTTTGCTTAAGGGATCATCGGTAGCCCCCAAGTATTGAGCACACGTAGGCCCTTAATTGCAACACATCTACCAGCTGAATGTGGGTTTCTTCGCTCATTGTGTCCATCGTAATGTACGTTCACATTGTTTTACATTACAGCTCCGTCTTACATCTACCTATGAAACTGTCGTTACACGTCTGATTCCGATGGAAGCGACCCAAATACCCGTTCTTGCATTCTGTTGGATTTCGAGCATCATCCAAGCTCAAGTTCCTTTATTCCCTTCCCCTATTGTTCCATTATTCCCCCTTTTTTTTACATCCCCATTGTCTTCCCCATATAGTATCCTATTGTTCTTAGGGTTTATATACGTAGCGACATGATAATATAGCTCCCTGCGTGATTGCGAGGGTCTTCTGCTACCTGAGTACGTGATAGAGACACGCGTATTTTAACACATTCTTCCGAGATAATAATGGTGGTTACTCGGGCGCTGATAGCTGAATCTTCCGAGCCAGAATCTGCGTGTACCATAGTGTGCACCCTCGATATCATCGCGATGCTCGTTTCCCTTCTTCCATATTGTGCGGCTCGAGCAATAACCAATCCATCAGTTAAGTCCATCGGAGTTCGTATAAGCAAATTGTGCCTATAATTCATAATCAGTCATAATTAAGTACAACTAGTCATATAATATAATTGTCTATCCTGTTGAGTGAACTGTTCGCACGAAGCTCACACTTTTCATCCATTGCTGTAGCCATTCGATTCGATTATGACAAGGTAGGTTAAGAATTGAGAAGCACTGTGAGTCCTTGCCAATGTTGAAATTGACATCTGGCGGTGTCTCCTTGGCTAGCACCATTTCGGCGACCAACTCACCAACATTGTGTTTTTCAAACGGTCTGGAAGCCTCATAATTCACTTCCAGGCGTTATATTCCGGAAGGCGGAGATGTAATTCGAATCGTCGACGCACCAACACACCAGTGAAAGGTGTGGCAACTATGCATAGGAAACAGGTGGCGACAACTAACGTGCAAGAGGTCCGCGGATCTAGTCGATACCCCCTTTAATATTAGATTGAATCAAGTTGACTGTTTCGCGACTACTCGAAATGAAATCAGTCGAACATGACAATTGGCTAGTAAATCCGACGTGACTCCCGTCATGGTCAGTCCTCGCAATATATTCAACGGTGAGAACCTCGCAGCTTTAATCACAAGTGACTATCTTTGCCATTAAATTAGGTCAAATTGTGTAACTTCATAAAACTCTCAAATCCGCGTTCGGTTTGAAATGATTGTCGTTTATAAATAGGATGTCAGTCTAGCCACTGGTGGTGTCCGCAAGTGTATTCAAATGGCCATAAACGCGTGGAATGTAAGGTCGCGGTGTGACCTCACTCAATCGATGCAAACAGGACTAAGCTTTCTCTGTTCGAGTAGTAGCGTAAGGTGGAAAAATACAAGTGGAAGCTTCTTCTCTCTAGCTACATTTCCTGAGGATTAATATATCTTTCATAGAACAATGAGGTGTCCATTTCACAGACCCGGAGAACAAAAGATATGCCGAAAACGGAAGAACAAAGGGAACCGGTCCTATCGAAGGACAAAGGGAATTCGTTCAGACAATAGAGACTTGATCGAAAAGGAACCGGTCCCGTCGAGGGACAAAAGGACAATAGAGGACTGATCCGTAATGTGCCTGTGGTAAGACGGCCAGGATTACATGGAACCTGCAACGCACGCGCCGAGGGTGAAACGTTACTGTATGCGCTCCTAATATCTTACGATCTCTACCAGCTTTGTTGTCAATTTTTGAATGAAGTAGAATTAGTTTAAGGAATTCGCCCAACAGTTCCTCACACGGTGTGAAGGTCGTCGGCTATAAGATCATGGAACGGGTCGATTGAACACTGGAGTGAAGGTAGCATGAGCCTGAACGACACATGCATTGAAATGGAGACCGGGGGGGGCCTTTCTCAGACCTTCAATAATATCTTAATTAAACAGGTGTTGTTCATTCGGAGGTTAGTTCAGGAATGACTAGTCCCCTCAAATGTATTTAACACACGTATGGGGACGGCTGCAAACCTCGCGGGGACAATACAAAGTGACTATATGCGTTCTTACATCTATGTAGACTCCATATCCTCCATATCTATAGTAGGATTTTATACCGACTAGTAAATAGGGATCTCGCGAAAGTAGTGTGTCTAGCTGAACTAGCGGGCTCTCCCAGATGGCTCTAGACAATATAGACGGCGTACTTACTGATATTCCAACTTTCTTGATGTACGGCTGACGCAGGATGTGAAGGCATAACAAGTATAGGTTTGACAGTATGGCCTGTTATTCTTAGCCTCATATGGTCAGGATTCTGCCACAAGTTAAACAAATCGGATATTACTCTAGGCACTGGTTGCCGTTCCCCGAAATGTATTAAACGCATGTATGGGGACAATTGCAGACCTTGTGGGGAGAATACAAAGTGACTATATGCGTTCTTACATCGGCTCAAATCATATAGCTTTATAACATCTGCAACCGGTTGCAAAGTGGGTTGAAGAAAGGACGGAGCTATTGGACTCTTCCTGGTTTGGTTGGGATGTGTCGGCATAATTGAGGAGAAATGATTCGGAAGTGTATCCAATTGATGGTGCAAGATCTTTGCTCAGGGCAACTAAGTTCCGCCAACACTGATATAGGGATCTAATTAGACCCCACCGACACACGAGCGGCAGGTGTGGCGACGATGCAAAGAAAGGAACGCGCGGTGAAATCTAAACACCCAAGCCAGTAACCAATGAGTTGGTCATTGGCCGAGCCGCAGATTATGTCACAATGTGTGAGGAGAGAAACAAGCATGGGGACTCACTCAATACTGCACCTACAGTGCTGGGAAAAATACTACAAATATCAGAAAGATACAGGTAACATCATAGACTATGTAAGAGCTGTAATATCATACTCTAACAAGTGGGTGGGTCATGGTAGGTCATTTCTCCTTGACACTGAAATATGCTGCGTATGACACAGATCACCTAGAATAGCATTTTACTTTACTCACCAACTCGCCAACCCAGACCTCTATATGGCTTGCAGATAGTTGTATGTGCTGCTCGTCATCAGGGGTCCGATAACATAAATCATGGCCGGGTTCGTTACAAACCCAGCGTTCTCGGAGCTTCTCCCTGAATACCTCTCTCATCCCCGTCTTAATGATCTGGTCCCATTGCTCTGAACTCAATACACCTGGGAAACCAAGGGGGGTAGCTCCTCAATGCCTTCAAGGTGGGTCTGAACCGTTGCCTCATCGTGATTCCCCAGAGTTGTCTCATTGAAAGCAGACATTTGTGCGTAGCAGTCGTACTTACACTAGAAGGGGTGGCGGGTTTTTATGGTGCAGCCAGTCGGAGTGTTCTATTGACTTGTGGCTTTGCTTACACAGCATTCACAGCATGTCATCCCTGCCTTCGGAAGCGAAATCCCCTCACCTTCTTTGAACTATCTAGGAACCAGTGGACTTGGTTACCTTGCTACTTTCTTATGCCTTCCGCTGAAGGCTCACACAGCATCTAATAATAGTTTTGACAATTCTCACCTCATAATATAGTATTTAGGGCGTTATTGAGCGTCAGAGTTGAAAGCAAAACAGCTTTTCTGATATTCGAGAAGTGACATTGCCAGAAATAATACAAATGCAGTCTAGAGCTATGCTCACCTGCTGCGGCTTTCAGGTTGGCATAGCGTCAACCTGGAACTTTTTCTGGAAGGACTGCGTGCTGCCTGTTTAATTTTATCAATCTTTTAATGAGGAGAAACCCAGCGCAAGTGATAGTCTAGTCGGGTTAATGGTAAGCAACGTGATTTCTTCCTTCACCCTTGCCATATCAATCGGCTTGAATTTTGTGCAACGTCTGAGGAAGACAAAGAGTGATGTAAGACCAAAGTTCTCATTGTAGATTTTATTGAGGTACATAAGGGTCTGACTTGGAAATACTTTGATTTTTGCGTGTCCGTCAGAATTTGGATTGACAAATTGTACATATAACCGCGTATCACGTCATACCTACATACAGCAAGCTGTATTATTACCTGGATGGCCGAATGGAATTGATTCTTTGCTGAGGGAATCATAGATAGCCCCCAAGTATTGAACACACATAGGCCCTTAATTGCAACACATCTACCAGCTGAATGTGGTGTCTTCGCTCATTAGGTCCATCGTAAGGTACGTTTACATTATTTTATCTTATAGCACCATCTTACATCCACCTATGAAACTGTCGTACAGATCTGATTCTGATGGAAGCGAGTCCAAATTACCTCTCTTGCATTCTGCCGAGATAATAATGGTGGTTACTCCGGCGCTGATAGCTGGATCTTCCGAGCCACAATCTGGGTGTACTATAGTGTGCAGCCTCGGATACCATCGCCATGCCCAGTCCATCGGAGTTCGTACGAAGAGATTGTGCCTATAACTCATAATCAGTCATAATTAAGTATAACTAGTCATATTATTGTCTATCCCACTGAGCGAACTGTTCGCACCAAGCTCACACTTTTCATCAATTGCTGTGGCCATTTGATTTGACAATGGCAAGGTAGATTAAGAATTGTGAAGCAGTATGAGTCCTTGTCCATGTTGAAATTGACATCTGGCGGTGTCTCCTTGGCTAACACCATTACAGCGACCAACTTACCAACATTGTGTTCGATAAAACGGTCTGGAAGCCTCATAGTTATCTTCTAGGTGTTATATTCCGGAAAAAGGAGACGTAATTCGAATTGTCGGCACTACCAACACACCAGTGAAAGGTGTGGCGACTACGCATAGGAAGGAACATGTGACGGCAACTATCGTGCAAGAGGCCCACCGTTCTGGTCGATGCCCTCTTTAATATTAAATTGGATCAAGTTTCGCTACTCCTCGAAATAAAATCAGTCAAACATGTCAATTGGTGGAATGAACTCCAGTCAGCATAAATGCAAGGAGTAAAGGAAATGTCGGGATAGTGAGTAAAATATTGTTCACTGTTTTGGCCCGGCTTCCTGTTCCCAAAGAAATGACACGAGAATAACGGGGGGACCACCTTCTTTGATACGTCCTAGTGGTATTCGATTGACATTGTTACCGCTAGTATATACGATTGCGATTTCGACGAGTAGTCCTCGGAATATATTCAACACCAGTCTAGACCACCTCACAGCGATCATTACTAGCGACCATGGTTGCTTTGAAATTGTGTCAAATTATGTAGTTTCATACAATTCTTAAGTCCGCGTTCTATTTGAAATGATTGTCATTTATAAGTTGGATGTCAGTCTAGCCACGGGTGGAGCTCGCAAGTGCATTCAATTCATGTAGGGCATCAACGGGTGCAACATGCAGAGCTCGCGCGCAGTCGCACCGCGATGTTCTTTTTTAATCTGTCTGTTCTGTAAAATTATTCATTGGTAATCCGGCGAATTCCAGCTGTGCTCAAAACGGCCGATCGCCGTTCGTTGGTTCTCGGCAGGCAACGGCTCCTGCCTTTGAGCATATGTAAGAACACACTTAGTCATTTTGTATTATTGCCACCAGCTCTGCAGTTGTCCCCATAAATGTATTGAACACATTAAGCTTTGCCTAGACTAAATCCGAATCATGAACGATGCTTGTTTTAAATTAAGATATCACTAGATGTCTGAAAATGCCCTCCCTTGTTGCCAGTCGATCTATTTCTCATTCAGGCTCATCATACCTTGAGGCGAGTGTTCAATCGACAAGATCCATGATCTTAAAACCGAGGGCCTTCATACAGTGTGAGTCACTGTGTTGGGTGAATTATTTAAACCAATCCTCTTCCATTGAAAACTTCACAATACAGCTGCATAGGTAGAGCAAATATGAGAGCGCATACAGTCACTTTTCACCACCGCCACAAGCTCTGCATGTTCCACACGTTGATGCCATACATGCATTGAACACACTTGTGGGCACCACCCGTGGCTAGACTGACATAATAGTTATAAATTACAATCATTTCAAATAGAAACATGGACTTAGGAGTCGTATGAAGTGACATAATTTGACACAATTTCAAGCAGCCATGGTCAGTTGTAATAATCGCTGTGAGATTTTCTAGACTGGTGTAGAATATATATTCCGAGGACTACTCGCTGAAATCACATCGCATATATACTAGGACGTATCAAAGAAGGTGGTCCGCCTCGCTATTCTCCTGCCATTTGTTTGGGAGAACAGGAAGCCGGGCCAACCCAGTGGACAACTCCATGATCAAGACACCGACACTTCTTCACATGTCGCGATATTTCACGTTGGATACGAGAAACGTAGTTCGTGGTCATTTCAGGTGGAATAACATATCAACTAAGAGCTGAAGACCATCCATGGCCCGCCGCATGGAGCAGGCAATCCACGAGAAATCTCATTTACTGTGTTTCAATGTTTCGCTTGCTAGCGTCACACTACACACCACGAATTTATTTATTTACTATCCCGACATTTCCTTTACTCCTTGCATTTATGCTGACTGGGGTACATTCCGCCAATTGTCATGTTCGACTGATTTTATGTCGAGTAGTAGCAAAACAGGTACTTGATTAACGCCAATATTAAAGAGGGCATCGAGGGCCTCTTGCACGTTAATTGTCGTCACTCGTTCCTTCCTGTGCATAGTCACCACACCTTTCACTGGTGAATTGGTAGTGTCGATGATTCGAACTAGGTCTCCGTTTTCCGGAATGTAAAGCATGGAAGAAAACTATGAGGCTTCTAGGCCGTGTCATCAAACACAATGTTGGTGAGTTGGTGCCGGAATGCTGTTAGCCAAGGAGACACCGCCAGATGTTAATTTCAACATTGGCAAGGACTCACAGTGCTTCACAATTCTTAATCTACCTTGCCATCGTCCAATCGAATGGCCACAGAAATTGATGACGAGTGTGAGATTGGGGCGAACGGTTCACTCCGCAGGATAGACAATAATATGACTAGTTGTACTTAATTATGACTGATTATGAATTATAGGCACAATTTCTTCATGAAAACTGCGTTTGACTTCTCTCTCAAATTATCAAACTTGGTTTCTTCTCATTGAAAGTCTTGAGATAGAATTCAACATGAAGCCCATAAATACGCTAGCTGTAACAGGCACTGAAGCAGCAAACCACTCAGCGTCACTCTGGATAGCATCCACTCCATTTATGATATCCCAGAATGTAACCTCTCAAATGACAGAAAAGAGATTGGAAAAGATGGAAGGCCCTGACATCTGGTACTCAAGAATTTTGCAATTACTACATTATGCAACGATGAAATAATTAGGGTTACTCTGCCCCTCATATCTGGATCTCTCACCCCCAGACCCACGCCGCAGTGTGCACCTTCGAAGCTATCACCATTCTCGGTCTCTCATTATACATTGGGATGCAGTCCGTGCCTTAATCAACGAAGGATCCATGATTGACGATGAAGGTCTTGTTACGTTTTCGTGGTGCTGTTCCTAGACCGTATAACTTTCCATTTGTCTGAGTGAGGTGACAGTACTCGTTGTAAACAGATAAGGACTAAACAAATATAAATAAACCTTATATGTATAACCCAAAATACGCGGTGAACTCCCAACCGCAGCGACCCAAGCCCTAATGCTCGTGATCCCTCGCTAACCCAAATCCCAGAAAGGTCAACAGGTCTAGTTATCACCGCCAATTCCCCTATATAAGACTAACTGTAAGTAAGTGTTTCCTGACAGGGGATTGTAGTTAGAATCTGTTAATACACACCTGGATGGATTCGTCACAATCAAAGATGTGGCGAGGGCGAATAAAGAAATCAGGTTGCTTACCATTTGCGCGACTAGGCCATCACTTATCCTGTGTTCCTCCTTGGTAAAAGTCTATAAAATGAAACAGGAAGTGTGCAATCTGTCCGGACAACGCCTGAGGCAGGCAGCGCCAACTTGAAGGTAGCAACCGGTGCGCATCGCTCTGGACTGCATTGATATTATACATGGCAATGTCACTTCTCGATATCAGAAAAGCGGTTTTGCTTTCAACTCTGACACTCAAGAAATACTATACTATGAAGTGACAATGGACTAAACTTTTATTAGATACTGTGTGAGCCTTCAGTGGAACGAGAGAGTAGCAAGGTATCCTCGTTCCACTGGAGCATATAAGGTTCAAGGAAGGTGAGGGAACCTTGTGTGCGAAGGCAGGAATGAAACACTGTGTATCCGGTGTGAGCACGGCCGTGAGGCTGTACCTTGGTGGAATTAACTCTCCAAGTGATGGCGGCATAAAAGCGAGGTACCCCCTTCTGGTGTAAACCAATGTCTACTTCCAACGAGACGACTCTGGGGTGTCACAATTCGGCAACGGCTGGGAGCTGCTTTGAAGACATTGAGGAGCTACCACCCTTAGTTTCCCCCGGTGTATTGAGCTCAGAGCAACGGGACCAGATCATTAAGACGGGGATGAGAGAGATATTCAGGGAGAAGCTCCGAGAATGATGGGTTTGCAATGAACCCGACCATGATCTATGTTATCGGCCCCCTGATGACAAGCAGCACATACAACTTTCTGCAAGTCGTATAGAGGTCTGGGTTGACGAGTGGGTGAGTAAAGTAAAATGCTATATTCATGTGATATGTGTCACATGCGGCACATTTCAGTGTCAAGGAGAAACGACCTACCATGATCCACCCACTTTTGTTCAGATATCCACCAATACGACATGCAACCTCAGCCCGTATCATAGTCATACCGAGGACTGGGGAATGATCTCACAGGGTCTTGTGACATCTTCAAGTATTGAAATTGGACCCAGGTATTACTGTGGAGTCGGTTTGGAAAGGGTTGGGATCAAAGTCCTTCACATTGCAAAGAAAGCTTCGGTGATCGCAAAGCTGACAATATACGGGCAAATAATGAGTCAGTTGTCTCAAGACAATGGTGCCTTGACCAAGATTCTACACAAGCATCTCACCCTGCCAAGATTGGGAAGACTAGTTCAAGAGACTGTTGATTTAATGAGGTAGGGATACCTCAGCGTCAGCCATTGGATACACTCGAAACACTTATATCTGAGTTGTAGACCTACATACCCACCTCAAATTCGGAGAAGAGTGAGCAGAGTTTTAAATTATTTTTGTTAGAATTCAAGACCCATATTATGAGGGAGTCATGGATAAGTATAATCGACTAAGGTAACACTACAACGGGCAACTAGCTTATATACGCTGCGGGTCCAACCATCACCAGGCACCACCAGCGATATGACGGTGGAGTCGGGTGTCTATACCCGAGTGATCATGATGTATACATTCCAACAATTTCCAGGTCTCTTCATTTCACATGCAGCAGAGTAGCAAAGGCCATACTTCCCAACTTATTCTATCTTTGGCTTCGGCCCTTTAGATGGTGTCCCGGCATCCTTTGGTCAGAAAGAGACGCGTCAACTGCTATTATGTCATCACTTTATAACGTTTTAGTCAAGTCACTGCTGCACACCAACTTTGAAGAGGTTGCATCAACGTTTATCATGCATATCGCCCGTTATCTATCAGAATTTCATGATTCCTGGACCATTAAGGGCCTTGTGTATATCGTGAAAGCAATCTGCCGCGTGCATCAACTATCTGTAGAGGAGCTCACGGTGATCAGAGGTTACTTTGAATTTTGGTTACAAGCGTGCGTCATGATGTAAGACTAGTATCTGCTGCAGGTGCAGACAGACACTAGAATGAGTGATGGGGAATAAACCACTACTGTATTGAAATCCACATGTACATAATATATACTAGTGGAGAACAATGGGATGTGAGCAACAATGGGATGTGGACTAAAATAGGATGTGGACTACAATAGGATATGGACAACAATAGAATTACCAAATCACAGTGTAGGGAGTCTCACTCCCTTACAGTGACCTCACATCATTTCATCTCTCCCATCAAAAGCATAACAGACAAAGTCACTGGCGACTAATTTCCTTATCTGAACACCTTATACGGCTTCTCGTGTGTTTCATCCACCAAGATACATGGTTGCGAAATTTTGCTGCAGCGGCATTGAGGGTTGTTGGACTCGACCAATGACCAATCCATCAGTTACTGGCTTGAGCGTTTAGATTTCACCGCGCGTTCTTTCCTTTGTGTGGTCGCCACACCTACCACCCGTGTGTCGGTGGGGTCTAATTAGACCCCCATATATTAGTGTTGGAGGAGCATAGTTGCCCTGACAAAGGTCTTGCACCATCGATTGGATCCACTTCCTAATCAGTTCTCTTCAATTATGCCGACACATCTCAACCCAACCAGGAGGAGTACAATCCCGTCCCCCTTTAATCAATTCACTTTGCACCCATATTTGAAAAAATGTATTAAGATGTATACTTTGAGCCAATTTAAGAGCGCATATAGCCCCTTTTAACCATCGCCGCGAACTCGGCAGTTTGTACTCATACTGTACATGCGTTGAATACATTGTGGGGCATTAGCCTTAGCCAGACTGACGTCCAAATCATTAACGATATTCGGTTTAAATAAAATATCAACGGAGGTCTGAAAAATGGCTCCCCCGTCGCCATTTAGATAGACGTCTCGTTCAGGCTGATCATACCTTCAGGCCAGTGTTCAATCGACAAAATCCATCATCTTACAACCGAGGGCATTCACACCGAGGCAATGTGTTGGGCGAATTGTTTAAACCAATTCTCTTCTTTTACCATTGCCACGACCTCTACACCTTTTCCGCGTTGATGCCATACCTGAGTTGAATACACTTGCCAGCACCACCCATGGCTAGACTTGCATCCTATTTATAAATGACAATAATTTGAAACAGAGCGTGCCCTGGATAGTTGGATGAAGCTACATAATTTGACACAATTCAAAAGTGAGGGTGGTCACGTGTAATGATCGCTGTGAGGTTCTCTACACTGGTGTTGAATATATTCCGAGGCCCACTCGCCGAAATCACATCGCATATACTAGCGACAACAATTTTAATGGAATATAACTAGGACGTCTCAAAGCTGGCGGTCCCACCGTTATTCTCGTGTCATTTGTGTGGGAGAACAGGAAGCCGGGCCAAGCCATCGGAAAACACCATGATCAAAACACCAACATTTCTTCACATTGTCATGAGCTTTCACCTTGTATGAGAGAAACGTAGCTCGTGGTCATGTCAGGTAGAATCACATATCAAGTAAGAGCTGAAGAATACCCACGACCCGCCGCATGGAGCAGGCAATCCACGAAAAATCTCATTCACTGCGTTTCAATGTTTCAGTTGCTAGCGTCACACTACACACCACGAATTTATTTTACTCATTATCCCGACATTTCCTTTACTCCTTGCATTTATGCTGACTGTGGTTCATTCCACCAATTTCGACTGATTTCATTTCGAGTAGTAGCGAAACTTGATCCAATGTAATATTAAAGAAGGTATCGACTAGATCCGTGGGCCTCTTGCACGTTAGTTGTCGTCACCTGTTCCTTTGCGTCGTCATCACACCTTTCACTGGTGTGTTAGTGCGTCGACGAGTCGAATTACATCTCTGCTTTCCGGAATATAACGCCTGGAAGATAACTGTGGGGCGTCCAGACCGTTTCATCAAACACAATGTTGGTGAGGTTGGTCGCCGGAGGGGTGCTAGCCAAGGAGACACCGCCAGATGTCAATTTCAACATTGGCAAGGACTCAACAGTGCTTCACAATCCTTAATCTACCTTGCCATCGTTGAATCGAATGGCGACAGCAATCGATGAAAGTGTGAGCTTGGTGCGAACAGTCCACTCAGCAGGATAGACAATAATAAGACTAGTTGTACTCAAGTACAACTGATTATGAATTATTTGTTCGTACGAACTCCGATGGACTTACTGATGGATTGGTGCGAGCATGGGGATGGTATCGAGGCTGCGCAATATGGTAGACGCAGATTCTTACTCGGTTGGCAGAATGCAAGAGCGGATAATTTGGACTCGCTTCCATCAGAATCAGACTTGTACGACAGTTCCATAGGTGGAGGTAAGACGGTGCTATCAGGTAAAACAATGTGAACGTACCTTAAAATGAACCCAATGAGCGAACCACATTGAGCTGGTAGATGTGTTGCATTAAGGGTTTACGTGTGCTCAATACTTGGGAGGCTATCTATGATTCCCTGAGCAAAGAATCAATTCCATTCGGCCATCCTGGGAATAATACAGCTTGCTGTATGTACGTTGACGTAATACGCCGTTATATGTACAATTTGTCAATCCAAATTCTGATGAACACGCAAAAATCAAAATATTTCCAAGCCAGACCCCTATGTACCTCAATGAAATCTACAATGAGAACTTTGGTCTTACGTCACTCTTTGTCTTGCTCAGACGTTGCACAAAATTCAAACCGATTGATATGGCAAGGGTGAAGGAAGAAATCACGTTGCTTCCCATTAACCCGACTAGACTATCACTTACCCTGGGTTTCTCCTCATTGAAATGTTGACAAAATTAGACAGGGAGCGCACAATCCTGCCAGAAAAAGTTTCAGGTTGACACTATGCCAACTTGAAAGCCACAGCACGTAAGCATAGCTCTGGGCAGCATTTGTATTATTTATGGCAATGTCACTTCTCGAATATCAGAAAAGCCATTTTGCTTTCAACTCTGACGCTCAATAACGCCCTAAATACTATATTATGGGGTGACAATTGTCAAAACTATTATTAGATGCTGTGTGAGCCTTCAGCGGAAGGCATAAGAAAGTAGCAAGGTAACCAAGTCCACTGGTTCCTAGATAGTTCAAAGAAGGTGAGGGGGTTTCGCTTACGAAGGCAGGGATGACATGCTGTGAATCCTGTGTAAGCGAAGCCGAGGCAATAGAACACTCCGACTGACTGCATCATACAAGCCCGGCACCCCCTTCTAGTGTAAGTACAACTGCTACGCACAAATGTCTGCTTTCGACGAGACAACTCTGGGGAATCACGATGAGGCAGCGGTTCAGACAAACCTTGAAGGCGTTGAGGAGCTACCACCACCCTTAGTTTCCCCAGGTGTATTGAGTTCAGATCAACGGGACCAGATCATTAATACGGGGATGAGAGAGATATTCAGGGAGAAACTTCGAGAACGATGGGTTTGTAACGAACCCGGCCATGATTTATGTTATCGGGCGCCTGATGACGAGCAGCACATGGCACTATCTGCAAGCCATATTGAGGTCTGGGTTGACGAGTGGGTGAGTAAAGTAAAATGTTATTTCCATGCGATCGGTGTCACATGCGGCACATTTCATTGTCAAGGAGAAGTGACCTGCCATGACCCACCCACTGTTGTTCAGATATCCACCAATACGACATCCAACCTCAGCCCGTATCATAGTCATGGGGAAGACTGGGGAATGATCTCACGGAGTCTTGTGACATCTTCAAGTATTGAAATTGGCCCCGGGTATTACTGTGGAGTCGGTTTGGAAAGGGTTGGGATGAAAACCCTCGACAGTGCAAAGAAAGCTTTGCTGATGGCAAAGCTGACATTATACGGGCAAATAATGAGTCAATTGGCTCGCGACAACCGTGCCTTGAGCAAGATTCTACACAAGCGTCTCACCCTGCCAAGAGCGGGAAGACTAATTCAAGAGAGTGTTGATTTAATGAGGTAGGGGATACCTCAGTGTCAATCATCGGATACACTCGAAATACTTACATCTGAATCGTAGACCTATATACCCGCCTCAAATTCGGAGCAGAACGAGGAGGATTTTGAGTGATTCCTATGAGTCTTCACTTAGCATCCAGCAGAGTAGCAAAGGCTATACTTCCCAACTTATGCTATGTTTGGCTTCGGCCTTCCATTTCTGCCCCGGTGTCTATTGGCCAGGTAGAGACGCGTCAACTGCGATTGCGTCATCACTTTACAACGTTTTAGTCAAGTCACCGCTACACACCAACTTGGATGAGGTTGCATCAAAATTTCTCATACAAATCGCCGGTTATCGTGATCTCTCACTCATTTCCGGCCCTAGGTTTATCGTGGAAGCTTTCTGCCGCGAGCGTCAACTATCTGTAGAGGAGCTCACGGCGATCAGAGGTTACTTAGAATTCTGGTTACAAGCGTACGTTGCGACCTCATATCATTTCATCTTTCCCACCAAAAGCATAACAGACAAAGTCACCGGCGACTAATTCTCCCATTTATACGGCTTCTCGTGTGTTGCATCCACCAAGATACATGGTTTCGAGATTTTGCTGCGGCGGCATTGAGGGTTATATTCGACGACATAAACGTGCATATAGCCTCATTGACACTTCATCTTGATTTGGAGACATCAAATTTACTGTATTGGAGTATTTACTCCTTGCAAACCTTCTTCAACGACAGCAGGCTTCTCACCGATCACATCTACCAGCTGAATGTGGTTTCTTCGTTCATTGGGCCCATCGTACGGTACGGTCACAATATGTTACCTACCTGCACCGTCTTACATCCCCCTATCAAAATTTCCCACCAGTCTGATTCTGATGCACACGAGTCTTAATTGGAATCTCCTGGCGTCTGGCGATGGAATAATCGAGTTGACTCTGAAGCTGATAGCTGGATCTTCCGAACCCGAACCTGCGTGTACCACAGTGCGCAGCCTCGATACCATCTCCATGCTCGTTTCTCTCCTTCCACATTGTGACGCAATGCGCGGCTTGAGCAATGACGAATCCATCAGTTAAGGGCTGAAGGGTTTAGATTTGACCACGTTCCTTCCTTTGCGTGGTCGCCACACCTTCCACTGGTGTGTCGGTAGGGTCTAATTAGACCCTCATATATCAGTGTTGGAGGAACATTGTTGCCCTGGCAAAGGTCTTGTATCAATTTGATACACTTCCCATCGAATGGCGATGGGGGTGGCCGTTTTTAGACATTCAGTGATATCTTAATTTAAAACAAGCATCGTTCACGATTCGGATGTTATTCTAGGCACAGCCAAATGTGGTTAATACATTTATGGGGACAACTGCAGAGCTGGCGGCGATAATAAAAAATGACTATATGTGTTCTTACATAGGCTCAAATCATATGCCTTTATAACATCTGCAACCCTGGCTGCAAAGTGAGTTGAATAACGGGCGACGCTTTTGGGCTCCTCGTAATTTGGGTGACAAGTGTCGGCATTATCGAAGAGAAATGATTAGGAAGTTTGTCCAATTGATAAACATTTTAGTCAAGTCATCGTTGCACACCAACGTTGATGAGATTGCATCAACATTTATCATAAACGTCGCCCGTTATCGATCTATCAGAATCTGATGATCCCTTACTCATTGTCGGCCTCTTTGATATTGTTGAAGTGATCTGCCAGGTGCGTCAACCATCTGTCGAGGAGCTCACGGCGATCAGAGGTTACATTGAATTCTGGTTACAAGTGTGCATCGCCACATCACACCATGGCCTCCTTCCCACCAAACCCATAACAGACAAAATCCCCTCCAACGACTTTACTTGTATGGTTCATCTCGTGTGTTGCATCCAAGTTGCATGGTTCGAGATATTACTGCAGCAGTATTGAGGGTTATATTGAAGGACATAAACATCCATATAGCGTTACAGACACTTCATATTGATTTCGGGACATCACATTCGCTGTATCGGAATATTCACTCCTTGCAAACCTTCTTCAGCCACAACACGATTCTCATCGAACACATCAACTAACTGAATGTGGTTTCTTCGTTCATTGGGTGCATCATACAGTACTTTCACAATATTTCACCTTATAGCACCGTCTTACATGCGCCTATGAAACTGTTTAACCAGTCTGATTCTGATGGAAGCAAGTCCAAATTATCTGCTCTTGCATTCTGCCCATATGGTCATGGCGGTTACTCTAAAGCCGATAGCTGGTTCTTGCGAGCCCGAATCTACGTGTACCACAGTGCGCAGCCTCGATACCATGGCGACGCTCGTTTCTCTTCTTCTACAGTGTGACAGAATGCGCGGCTCGAACAATGCCCAATCCATCAGTTACTGGCTTGAGCTTGTAGGTTTCACTGCCAGTTCCTTCCTTCGCATAATCGCCACACCTTCCACTCGTGTATGGGTAGGGTATAAGTATACCCCCATATCAGTGGTCGAGGAACATGTTTACCCTGAAAAAGGTCTTACACCATCAATTGGACACACTTCTTACTCATTTCTAAATAATTCTGACACATCTCAACCAAATTAGGAGGAACCCAATAGCGTCACCCGTTATTCAACTAATTTTGCAGCCAGGGTTGCAGATGTTATAAAGCTACATGATTTGAGCCTATGTAAGAACACATATAGTCATTTTGTATTATCACCACCAGCTCTGCAGTCGTCCCAGAAATGTATTGAACTCATTTGGTTTTGCCTAGACTAACATCCGAATCATGAACGATGCTTGGTTTGAACTAAGATATCACTGCATGTCTGAAAACGGCGTCCCCAATCACCCTTCGATCCATCTCTCGTTCAGGCTCATCATACCTTCAGGCCAGTGTTCAATCGACAAGATCCATGATCTTAAAACCGAGGGTCTTCATACCGCCCTGTGAAACACTGTGTTGGACGAATTCTTCAAATTAATTCCCTTCCATTGAAAACTTGACAATACAGTTGCCATAGGTCGAGCAAAGATGAGACAGCATACAGTCACTTTTCACCACCGCCGCGAGCTCTGCATGTTGAACGCCATACATGCATTGAATACAGTTGCGGGCACCACCCGTAGCTGACTACTTATAATGACAATCATTTCAAATATAATGCGGACTTGAGAGTCGTATGAAGCTGCGTAATTTGCCATAATTTCAAAGCAACCATGCTCACTTGTAATGATTGCTGTGAGGTTCTCTAGACTGGTGTTGAATATATTCCGAGGGCTACTTGCTGAAATCACATTGCATATACTAGCGGTAACAACGTCAATCGAATACGACTAGGACGTATCAAAGAAGGTGGTCCCCTCGTTATTCTCGTGTCACTTGTTTGGGAGAACAGGAAGCCGGGCCAAACCAATGAACAACAACACCATGTTCAAGACATCGACATTTCTTCACATGTCGTGAGCTTCCATCTTGGATAAGAGAAGGTAGCTCGTGGTCATGTCAGGTGGAATCACATATCAACTAAGAGCTGAAGAATACCCACGACCCGCCCAACGGAGCAGGCAATCCACGAGAAATCTCATTTACTTTGTTTCAATGTTTCAGTTGCTAGCGTCACACTACATACCACAAATATATTTTACTCACTATCCCGACATTTCCTTTACTCCTTGCGTTTATGCTGACTGGGGTTCATTCCCCCAATTGTCATGCTGATTTTACTTCGAGTAGTGGACCTTGATTCAATTTAATATTAAGGAGGGCATTGACTAGATCCGCGAGCCTCTTGCACGAAAGTAGCCGTGACCTGTTCCTTCCTATGCGTAGTCGCCACACCTTTCACTAGTGTGTTGGTAGTATCGACGATTCCAACTAAGTCTCCGTTTTCCGGAATATGACGCCTGGAAGATAACTATGAGGCCTCCAGACCGTTTCATCAAACACATTATTGGTGAGTTGGTCGCTGGAATGCTGCTAGCCAAGGAGACACCGCCAGATGTCAATTTCAACATTGGCAAGGACTCACAGTCCTTCACAAGCTTTAATCTACCTCTCCATCGTCGTATTGAATGGCCACAAAAATTGATGAAAAATGTGAGTTTGGTGCGAACAGGATAGACCATAATATGACTAGCTTGTACTTAATTATGACTGATTATGAATTATAGGCAAAATTTGTTTATACGAACTCCAATGGACTTACTGATGAATTGGTCATTGCTCGAGCCTCGCATATGTCACAATATGAAAGAAGAGACACAAGCATGGCGATGGTCTCGAGGCTGCGGACTATGGTACACGCAGCGTCTGGCTCGGAAGATCCAGCTATCAGCACCAGAGTAACCACCATTATTATCTCGGCAGAATCCAAGAGCGGGTAATTTGGACTCGCTTCCATCAGAATCAGACTTGTAAGACAGTTTCATAGGTGGATGTAAGACGGTGCTATAAGGTAAAATAATGTGAATGTATCTTACGATGGACCCAATGAGCGAAGAAACCGCATCCAGCTGGTAGATGTGTCGCAATTTGGGGCCTACGTGTGCTCAATACTTGGGGGAATATCTATGATGCCCTGAGCAAAGATGTGCCTTGAGCTTACGCGTATCCGTTTGTATACGCGTAGCCACCTCCTGCACCAACATTATCGAAGAAGGCAATATCTTCCCAAAGAATGGCACGCAAATATTTTTCTCCAATCCATTTCGTCATTGCTGCGCCTGTACAGAACGTGAATTTCCTCAACCTCTGACCAGACATGCAGAAAACATACCGGTATGCACCCATATTAACATGTACAGCTATGTTGCGCCAAACAACACGATTCCGATGTATGTTAGCTTAACAGCGTCATTAGCAGCGGCGGCAGCTTTGAAGTTGTTTGCGGCTATTATAAAGTTCGAATCAGTAATGGTGAAGTTGGAAGATGAAGTAATTGTTGGAATATAATGGACATGAGTGGGTGGTATTAGAGAGTCAGGAAGAGGGCTGACAACAAAGCACGGGTACATACCTGAGCTTCACCTGCGCCTGGAGCACAAATAAGTCTGAGAAAGTTGAGTTCGAGCTCCAATTTCGTGGTAAATCTGAAAGCGATGCGAGACGTAAATGCATACGATATAAATTCCAGAAAATGTGCATACCGAAACAACTATCGTAGGGAGACTGGCGGAGCTCTCGTTGCTTCAATAGTGACTTTATTGTCGATGGAACCGATGGTCGATCCTGGCTTCTCACCATAGGCCGTAGAAGAAGCAACAGGATTATTAGCCCTGGACTTTCTCCAGAAGAATAACGGAGATTTATTCGACCTCATGGCCGCTCACCGAAGGTTGGTTCAGTGGGGAGTATATACGTATAAGAAGATGGGCTAACAACGATACCGGCTTCCTGGGGAAGAGTTATAGTAGCACAAGCCTTGGGGCCAAATAAGTAAAAGTTGTAATTTAAAGGATCGATTCCATTCAGGTAATAATACAGCTTTCTGTATGTAAGTATGACGTGATACGCGATTATGTACAATTTGTCAATCCAAATTCTGATGGACACGCAAAAATCAAAATATTTCTAAGCCAGACCTTTATGTACCTCAATAAAATCTACAACGAGAACTTTGGTCTTACGTCACTCTTTTCTTTGTCTTGCTCAGACGTTGCACAAAATTCAAGCCGATTGATATGGCGAGGATGAAGGAAGAAATCACGTTGCTTACCATTAACCCGACTAGACTATCACTTGCGCTGGGTTTCTCCTCATTGAAAGGTTGATAAAATTAAACAGGCAGCACGCAGTCCTTCCAGAAAAAGTTCCAGGTTGACGCTATGCCAACTTGAAAGCCGCAGCAGGTGAGCATAGCTCTGGACTGCATTTGTATTATTTCTAGCAATGTCACTTCTCGAATATCAGAAAAGCTGTTTTCCTTTCAACTCTGACGCTCAATAATGCCATAAATACTATATTATGAGGTGAGAATTGTCAAAACTATTATTAGATGCTGTGTGAGCCTTCAACGGAAGGCGTAAGAAAGTAGCAAGGTAACCAAGTCCACTGGTTCCTAGATAGTTCAAAGAAGGTGAAGGGATTTCGCTTCCGAAGGCAGGGATGGCATGCTGTGAATGCTGCGTAAGCAAAGCCACAAGTCAATAGAACACTCCGACTGGCTGCGCCATAAAAACCCGCCACCCCTTCTAGTGTAAGTACGACTGCTACGCACAAATGTCTGCTTTCGACGAGACAGCTCTGGGGAATCACGATGAGGCAACGGTTCAGACCCACCTTGAAGGCGTTGAGGAGCTACCACCCTTGGTTTCCCCAGGTGTATTGAGTTCAGAGCAACGGGACCAGATCATTAAGACGGGGATGAGAGAGATATTCGGGGAGAAGCTTCGAGAACGATGGGTTTGTAACGAACCCGGCCATGATTTATGTTATCGGGGTCCTGATGACGAGCAGCACATACAACTATCTGCAGACCATATAGAGGTCTGGGTTGACGAGTGGGTGAGTAAAGTATAATGCTATTTCCATGTGATCTGTGTCACATGCGGCATATTTCAGTGTCAAGGAGAAACGACCTGCCATGACCCACCCACTGTTGTTCAGATATCCACCATTACGACATCCAACCTCAGCCCGTATCATAGTCATGGCGAGGACTGGGGAATGATCTCACGGGGTCCTGTGACATCTTCAAGTATTGAAATTGGCCCCGGGTATTACTGTGGAGTCGGTTTGGACAGGGTTGGGATGAAAGTCCTCCACAGTGCAAAGAAAGCTTTACTGATGGCAAAGCTGACAATATACGGGCAAATAATGAGTCAATTGTCTCAAGACAATGGTGCCTTCAGCAAGATTGTACACAAGCGTCTCACCCTGCCAAGATTGGGAAGACTAATTCAAGACATTATTGATTTAGCGAGGTAAGGGATACCTCAGCGTCGATCATTGAACACACTTGAAATACTCATGTCTGAGTCGTAGACCTACATACCCGCCTCAAATTCGGGGAACAGCGATGAGAGTTTTATGGAGTGTCCCGGAATTTTCACCTCACATGCAGCGGAGTACCAAAGGGCTCATGCTATGTTTGGCTTCGGCCTTCTATTTCTGCCCGGGTGTCTATTTCCCAGCTAGAGACACGTCAACTGTGATTACGTCATCACTTTACAACGTTTTAGTCAAGTCACCGCTGCACACCACCTTGGATGAGGTTGCATCAACATTTGTAATACAAATCGCCGGTTATAGTGATCCCTCACCCATTTTCGGCCTTGTGTATATCGTGGAAGCGATCTGCGACGTGCGTCAACTATTTGTAGAGGAGCTCACGGCGATCAAAGGTTACTTTGAATTCTGGTTACAAACGTGCGTCGCGACCTCACATCATTTCATCTTTCCCACCAAAAGCATAACAGAGAAAGTCACCGGCGACTACTTTTCTCATCTGAAAATGCTATACGGATTCTCGTGTGTTGCATCCACCAAGATGCATCGTTTCGAGATATTGCTGCAGCGGCATTGAGGGTTATATTGGACGACATAAACATGGATATAGAGTCATTGACACTTCATCTTGATTTGGAGACATCAGAGTTACTGTGTGGGAGTATTCACTCCTTACAAACCTTCTTCCACAACAGCCCGCTTCTCACCGATCACATCAACGAGCTTAATGTCGTTTCTTCGTTCATTGGGCCCATCGTCCGGTACGCTCACCATATTTTACCTCCCTGCACCGTCTTACATCCGCCTATGAACCTTTCCTACCAGTCTGATTCTGACGCACCCGATTCCAGACCGGCGTCTCCTATGGTCTGGCAAAGGAATAATCGAGTTGGCTCGGAAGCTGATAGCTGGATCTTCCGAGCCCGAATCTGCATGTACCACAGTACGCAGCCTGGATGCCATCGCCACGCTCGTTTCTCTTCTTCCGCATTGTGACATCATGCGCAGCTCGAGCAATGACCACTCCATCCGTTCCGCGCTGCAGCATTTAGATTTGACCACACGTTCCTTCCTTTGTGTGGTCGCCACACCTGCCACTCGTGTGTCGGTGGAGCCTAATTAGACCACTATATCACTGTTGGAGGAACATGGTTGCTCTGACAAAGGTCTTGCATGACCCATTGGACACATTCCCCTATCATAATGTCGATACATCTCAACCAAACCAGCAGGACCACCATCCCGCCCCCCTTTAATTAATTCAGTTTGCAACCAGATTTGCACAAATGTATTAAGCTATATAGTTTGAGCCCATGTAAGAGCGCATATAGTCACTTCTCATCGCCGCGAACTCTGCAGTTTGTACTCATACTGTACAAGCGTTGAATACATTTTGGGGCACTAGCCTTGGCCAGACTAACATCTGAATCATGATCAATACTTGTTGTAAATAAGATCTCATTGAATTTCTGAAAAGATCTTCCCCATCGCCATTTCGATCCATGTTTTGTTCAGGCTGATTCATACCTTTAGACCAGTGTTCAATCAACAAGATCCACGATCTTAAAACCGAGAGCCTTCACACCAAGCGAGTCAATCTGTTGCGCGAATTCCTTAAACTAATTCTCTTCCATTGAAAACCTGACAATACAGCTGCCATAGGTCGATCAAATATAAGAGCGCATACAGTCACCTTTCATCATTGTCGCGACCTCTGCATGTTGCACGCATTGATCCCATACATGCACTGAATACAGTTGGGGGCACCACTCGTAGTCAGACCGACATTCCATTTATAAAAGACAATCATTTCACACAGAACATGTACTTGAGAGTTGTATGAAACTACATAATTTGACAAAATGTAAAAGCGAAGATCGACACTTGTAATGATCACTGCGAGGTTCCCTAGACTGGTGTTGGATATATTCCGAGGGCCACCCGTCGCTGAAACCACATGGCATATTTAGCGAGAACAATTTCAATAGAATACCAGTAGGACGTCTCAAAGAAGGCGGTCTCGCTGTTATTCTCGTCATTTGTTTGGGAGAACAGGAAGCCGGGCCAAACCAATGGAGAACACCGTGACGAAGACACTGACACTTCTTCACATGTCGCAAGCTTTCACCTTGGATCAGAGAAACGTAGCTTGTGGTCATTTCAGGTGGAATCACCTATCAACCAATAGATACCCACAACGACAGTCAGGTCCTCGAGTGACCTCATTAGGCAAGTACTGACAGGACTAGGTTATTTTTCCTTTAAGGCAGTAATGAGAAATGCAGTTAATCAAAATGTCTCGATAGAGAGAGTAGCTACCGTTCTTGAGAAATGTCCTTGGGAATATATCTTTCGTGGAATAATGGAGTGGCCAGTTGTAATGGAAACCTGGTAATGTCCATCTATAGATGGAGGTAACAATGATGAAGAACTGGGATTGGATGGACCAGAAGGCTCGTCACTGGTGAGGTCAATGACATCGGCGCAGGGAGGGGGGGACTACATACATATGATAATTTCACTTAATTCCGAGTTTGACCAACCCAACCTGGATACTGCACCGTCGCACATGCCTGAAGCTTCCAATCACCCTTGCACCACCGACATTCGGGTAATTTGGTGCATATATTGTTGTTGAAATATTTAGGTCTTACTTTCTAACCGGTGGACTTGACTAATTGCTTTTCTCCACGTCCCCAGTAGTACTAAATGGTCTGCACCGTCCTTGCCTCTATGGGCGATAAAGGCAAGAATTATTAATCGTTCTTAGGCCTAGCAAGCTCGCAGACCCTCCATCTCACCTCAGCTTGAACTACAATTTAATCGAAAAGAGTTCCTGCAGAAATTGTGCCGCAACTCGCAAATCACTGACACATATAATATACATATTATCCTTTAAATACCGCGGCGCATATGTAACTTTTCTGAATATCTAATCCATATATTTGGCAAGGCGTGGGGCTCGCAATATTGTCCAAGTCGTATCGCCCAACTTTTAGTACTCCACTGACCTACCACGGTTGGGGAAGTCTTATTGGAATCAAACTTTGTATTAAATTAACACGCTCCAAGCTGGGAAAAATTTTCAGAATAACTAAACAACAAATGAGTCCAAAGGAAATATAGACCTGTACTCGCAAACGGATTCCGACTCCCCCAACTTTCTGGGTCTTCTTTCTCCGCATGCAGCGAGTTCCACAATTGCTTCGCATGCTCAGTCATGCACTGATCAGACTGCCTTCCAGTTCCTCAGCCGCCTCATTTGTCAGAAAACCAAGCTTTTGAAGTCCCGTGCTCGAGGCAATTCTTCATCAAGTTCTGCCAATCGCTTCGCATCCATAACTTGACATCAGAAACTCTCCTTGACTTGATTTTGCAGGTGATAGAGGATCGGCGAGCTTCCCAGATGTTTTAACCTGTGTGGAAGCAACACTTGGCTGACTTGGTACCATAGCGTTTAATGCGACAACTAGATCTTTGCATAAAAAATGAAATGAGTGTATATATGCGTCTCAGAAAATATCAAAAATTCTTCTTTGTGTATCCAGTTGGCATCCCAGGACATAAACCTTGGTACACATAGTGTTAAATGCCATATTGCGGGGTTGGAAGAGATCGTATTTGGTAGCTTTCATGAGGATGTCGAAACATGCATGATCAAGGTTCTGAGTGGAATTGCATAACAATTGATTAAAATCCGAAACAATATCCTAAAAAATATCCAAGACGAATGTATTAAAGCTCTACTTACTTGCCCAGACACATTTAGTTGACTAGAGTTCCCAATTGTTATTTGTGACCACTGCGCCTGGTTTGGTTGGAGAAAAGATTGAGGGAAGCAATATGGCGATGAATGTGAATTATAGGTTGACATGGTGGTACGAAGAAACGGGACTGCATTAGAGCATGTCTGGCGAGACACACGGACCGATCACAGGACCACCTCAATGGGCTACAAGCAGTCGCACCGCGAAGTTCTTTTTTAATCTGTCTGTTCTGTAAAATTATTCATTGGTAATCCGGCGAATTCCAGCTGTGCTCAGAACGGCCGATCGCCGTTCGTTGGTTCTCGGCAGGCAACGGCTCCTGCCGGTTGTACAGAGCAGCTTTTCACTATATAGAGACCCGTCACCTGCGATGACGTCATTGCTTTACAACGTTTTAGTCAAATCACCGCTGCACACCAACTTTGATGAGATTCCATCAACATTTATCATATACATCGCCCGTTATCTAACAGGATTTAGTAATCCCTTTCCTGTTGTCGGTCTCTTGGTTATCGTGGAAGCGATCTGCCACGTGCTCAACTATCTGTAGAGGAGCTCACGGCGATCATAGGTTACGTTGAATTCTGGCTACAAGCGTGCGTCGCGACCTCACACCATTTTATCCTTCCCACCACAACCATAACAGACAAAATCACCCTCAATGACTTTACTTGTATGGATATCCTACAGTCTCTCGTGTGTTGCATCCAAGATGCATGGTTTCGAGATATTGCTGCAGCGGTATCGAGGGTTATCTTGAAGGACATAAACATCCATATAGCATCACTGAGACTTAATATTTATTTCGGGACATCCACTGTATCGGAGTATTCACTCCTTGAGAACCTTCTTCAATGACAGCATGCTTCTCACCGATCACATCAACCAGCTGAATGTGGTTTCACAATATTTTACCTTGTAGCCCCGTCTCACATGCACCCATGAAACTGTTCAACCATTCTGATTCTGATCGAAGCGAGTCCAAATTACCCGCTCTTGGATTCTACCGAGATAGTCATGGCAGTTACTCTGAAGCTGATGGCTGGATCTTCCCAGCCCGAATCTACGTGTACCACAGTGCGCAACCATGGTCAGTTGTAATAATCGCTGCGAGGTTTTCTAGACTGGTGTAGAATATATTCCGAGGACTACTCGCTGAAATCACATCGCATATATACTAGGATGTATCAAAGAAGGTGGTCCGCCCGTTATTCTCCTGCCATTTGTTTGGGAGAACAGGAACCCAATGGACAACACCATGATCAAGGCACCGACACTTCTTCACATGTCGCGACCTCTCACCTTGGATAAGAGAAACGTAGCGAAACAGGTACTTGGTTAAATCCAATATTAAAGAGGGCATCAACTAGATCCGTGGGCCTCTTGCACGTTAGTTGTCGTCACCTGCTTCTTCCTATGGGTAGTCGCCACACCTTTCACTGGTGTGTTGGTAGCGTCTATGATTCCAACCACGTCTCCTTTTTCCGGAATGTAACGCATGGAAGAAAACTATGAGGCTTCTAGGCCGTGTCATCAAGCACAATGTTGGTGAGTTGGTGCCGTAATGGTGCTAGCCAAGGAGACACCGCCAGATGTCAATTTCAACATTGGAAAGGCCTCACAGTGCTTCACAATTCTTAATCTACCTTGCCATCGTCGAATCGAATGGCCACAGCAATTGATGAAGAGTGTGAGTTTGCGGCGAACAGTTCACTCCGCAAGATAGATAATAATATGACTAGTTGTACTTAATTATGACTGATTATGAATTATAGGCACAATTTGTTCATAAAAACTGCGTTTAACTTCTCAAATGAGAGAATTATCAAACTTGGTTTCTCCTCATTGAAAGTCTTGAGATAGAATTCAACATGAAACCCATAATGTCGCTAGCTGTAACAGGCACTGAAGCAGCAAACAACTCAGCGTCACTCTGGATAGCATCCACTCCATTTATGCTATCCCAGAATGTAACTTCTCAAATGACAGAAAAGAGGTCAGAAAAGATGGAAGGCCCTGACATCTGGTACTCAAGAATTCTGCAATTACTACATTATGCAACGATGAAATAATTAGGGTTACTCTGCTCCTCATATCTGGATCTCTGACCCCCAGACCCACGTATACCACGGTGTCCAGCTTCAAAGCCATCACCATTCTTGGTCTGTCCTTATACATTGGGATGCGGTCCGTCCCTCAATCAACGAAGGATCCATGATCGACGATGAAGGGCTAGTTATCACCGCCAATTCCCCCATATAAGGCTAGCTGTAAGTAAGTGCTGCCTGGCACGGGATTGTAGTTAGAATTTGTTAATACACACCTGCCTGGATTCGTCACAATCAAGGATGTGGCGGGGGCGAATAAAGAAATCAGGTTGCTTATCATTAGCGCGACTCGGCCATCACTTACCCTGTGTTCCTCCTTGGTAAAGTCTGTAAAATTAAACAGGAAGTGTGCAATCCCTCTGGATAACGCCTGAGGCTGGCAGCGCCAACTTGAAGGTAGCAACCGGTGGGCATCGCTCTGGACTGCATTGATATTATACATGTCAATGTCACTTCTCGATATCAGAAAAGCGGTTTTGCTTTCAACTCTGACGCTCAAGAATGCTAGAAATGCTATACTATGAGGTGACAATCGACTAAACTATTATTAGATGCTGTGTGAGCCTGGAGTGGAACGGGTAAGAAAGTAGCAAGGTAACATCGTTGCACTGGAGCCTATAAGGTTCAAGCAAGGTGAGCGAACCTTGTGTACGAAGGCAGGAATGAAACGCTGTGTATCCTGTGTGAGCACGGCCGTGAGGCTGTACCTTGGTCGAATTGACACTCCGAATGATGGCGGCATAAAAGCGAGGCACTCCCTTCTAGTGTAAGCAAGACTACTACCTACCAATGTCTACTTCCAACGAGACGACTCTGGGGAATCACGATTCGGCAACGGCTGGGAACCACTTTGAAGTCGTTGGGGAGCTACCGCCCTTAGTTTCCCCGGGTGTATTGAGCTCAGAGCAACGGGACCAGATCATTCAAGGGATGAGAGAAATATTCAGGGAGAAGCTTCAAGAATGATGGGGCTGTAGCGAACCCAGCCATGATTTATGTTATCAGGACCCCGATGATGAACAGCACATACAGCTATCTGCACACCATATAGAGGTCTGGGTTGACGAGTTGGTGAGTCAAGTATAATACAATTTCCATGTGATCTGTGTCACATGCGGCACATCTCAGTGCCAAGGAGAAACGACCTCCCATGACCCACCCACAGTTGTCAATATATCCACCAACACGACATGTAACCTCAGCCCTTATCGCAGTCATGCGGAAGACTGGGGGAATGATTTCAGGGAGTCATGGAACATTGTCAAGTATTGACATTGGCCCCGGGTATTACTGTGGAGTTGGTTTGGAAAGGGTTGGGATGAAATTACTTCACACAGCAAAGAAAGCTTCGCTGATCGCAAAGCTGACAATATATGGGAAAATTATGAGTCGATTGTTTCAAGACGGCGGTGCCTTTAGCAAGTTCCTACACAAGCATCTTACGCTGCCAATATTGGGAAGACTAATTCAAGATAGTATTGATTTAGCGAGGTAGGGATACCTCAATCATTGAATACACTTGAAATACTCATTTCTGAGTCATAGACCTACATACCCGCCTCAAATTCAAAGAAGAGCGACTTGGCTTTTAGAGAGTTTTGTGATATTTTAATTACATGCAGCGGAGTACCAAAGGGCTCATGCTATGTTTGGCTTCCACCTTCTATTTATGCCCCGGTGTCTATTGGCCAGCTAGACACACGTCAACTGTGATTACGTCATCGCTTTACAAAATGTTAGTCCAGTCACCGCTGCACAGCGATCAGAGGTTGCTTTAAATTCTGGTTAAAAACATGTTGAGTAGGAGACAAGAATTCGGAATGGTAGAGTCTAAATTCGAAGCTCAGTGAGTGAGTGAGTACACTTCACTGAGGTATATATTGCGACTTTTTATTTGCTTTCTAATTATTTTAGGAGAGTTATTAGGGAGTAAAAAGGGGAAACTTTGATGCTCGAAGTTTCTAGTCAATTGCATCATTAAAAAGAAATTCGTAATCAGGAATTACTCCCCCCTTAATGGCACTACAATATATGCGCATTATTGAAACAGTTGAATAACTCTTGACAAACACCCTGTGAGTGTGAGGAAAGTAAACACTAAGGAGACTTTCCCACACCCACAGCAGAGGGTGCTTACCTAAGCACCTACATCAGTTACCTTACTAGGTAACTCACTCAATACTGCACCTACAGTGCTGGGAAAAATACTACAAATATCAGAGAAATACAGGGAACATCATAGACTATGTAAGAGCTGTAATATCATACTCTAACATGCATATATGTGCATATACCCGTCATTGGATCCACATTTCAGTTATATTTTATATGAAGACTTGATTACTAACAAAATGTGCATCGCAACCTTACATCATTTCATCTTTCCCACCAAAAGCATAACAGACAAAGTCACCAGTGACTATTTTCCTTCTCTGAACATGCTATACTGATTCTCATATGTTGCATCCACCAAGATGCATGGTTTCGAGATATTGCTTCAGCAGTATTGAGGGTTATATTCGACAACATAAATGTCCATATAGCGTCATTGACACTTCATCTTGATTTGAAGACATTAAATTTATTGTGGGAAAGTATTTGCTCTTTAGAAACTTTCTTCAACAACAGCACGCTTGGGCCTTCTATTTCTGCCCTGGTGTCTATTCACCAGCTCGAGATGCGTCAACTGTGATTACATCATCAATTTACATTTTAGTCAAGTCACTGCTGCACACCAACTTGGATGATGATGCATGAACAGTTTGTTAGAATTGGTGATGAAAACACCCTCTTCCTAGGGGCGAGGCATCCATTTCTTCACTTTTTCATATGAAGATACTAATTGTGGACCATGCATTATGAGGTTAATGCATGCCAGGACCAGTGTACACCTAAACTCTGACACATTGATTGACAAACAAGTACTATTATTACAAGTCTATTACCCACTTGTAGATTGTGTATTACAATAAGTCAACTCATACTATTTTTAATACATTTATCATAAAAATTGTCAGTTATCTAACAGCATTTCATAATTCCACACCCATTTGGTATTGGGGCTGCATACTGTGGTACATGCAGATTCAGGTTTGGTAGATCCAGCCATCCACTTCATAGTCAGCTCGATTATTCTTTTGCCAGACCACAGGAGATACCCATTAGGACTCGTCTGTGTCAGAATCAGACTGGTAGGAAAGTTTCATTGGCAGATGTAAGACAGTGTAAGTAGGTAAAATATTGTGAACGTACGGATGGGCCCAATGAGTGAAGAAACAACATTCAGCTTGTTGATGTGAACAGTGAGAAGTGTGTTGTCGTCAAAGAATGTTGCAAGGAGTAAATACTCCCCCACAATAAATATGATGTCTCCAAATCAAGATGAAGTGTCAATGACACTATATGCACATTCATGTCGTCCAATATAACCCTGAATGCTGCTGCAGGAAAATCTCGAAACCATGTATCTTGGTGGATGCAACACACGAGAATCCCTATAGGATGTTCAGATTGTTATATTTTTGGGTAAAGCGAGCAGCCAGAGTCATATAGTGACTGAGGGCACTAATTCTCACATTAATTACTGATCTTGTTATTAGTATATAATATATGTAGTTATGCATGTGACCCCCCATGCATTTATAACCAACAATATTACTCAGACAGTATTGCACTTGTCCTCTATAGGTCTGGTCATATTTTCGTTGAAAAGTTAACATAAATGCATAACCTAGCTTGAGGGGCGTCATCAAGCAATGCCGAGTGGGGCTGAAACCACTGGACTTGCAGGGCTTTGAATAGCTGCTTGCTTTATTGTCATGGACATCATACACCAATCCATTACAACACTCATGCTACAAAGTTGAACCGGAATTGGAGCCATGGATGCCTCATTGAAAAGCGTCACACGCCGAACCCAAACCCAAACCTGTGGACACCTCGTTGAAAAGCATCACACACCGATCCTGAACCTGAACCCATGGACACCTCATTGAAAAGCGTTGCACACCGAACTGAACCATTAGCCACACCCTGTTGAACAGCATGCACTGATCCCAAACTCGAAACCGAACCGAAGACACTGAAAAATGCCAGAACTGTTAGTTCCAAAACTTGACAATCAAAACTATACCAACTGGGCTTATCTGATGGAAGCACTACTTGCTGACAAGGACCTGTGGGATATTGTTAGTGGTGACATGGTTCGTCTGCCTGGTTCTGCAAACTCAAAGCCAGTCCATGCCTTTGTGATGAAGCAGAAACTTGCCCATGCCAAGATCATCCTTCACATCAAAATGTCACAGTTTCCCCATACACGTCATGAAGATCTGAAGATTATTTGGGAAAGTTTGAAACAAGTCCATCAGGCCCACAGTTTTGCTACCCATCTCACACTTTGCTGTCGTTTTCTTTATATGCAGAAGCACAATGATCAGACAATGAACTCCTGGATATCAGAAGTCAAAAATGCCACCTACAGATTGACTGATGCAGGTATAGATGTTCTCGAAGAAGACATTATTCTTGCACTTTTGGCTGGCCTTCCTGACACCTACTCCACATTCATTGTTACCCTCGACTCTATCCCTCCCGACCAATTGACACTCGACAGTGTCCTCACCCATCTCATGAACGAGGAGGTGTGCCAAGAACCATTTACTGAAATTTGCCCCGACCCAGAGACCACACTCACCATCTTCAGCAAAGGCAAATGGCCCACATCCGAAATCACATGTTTTAACTGCAGCAGTAGGGTTTAGGGTTCTGAAAAATGGCTCCCCCGTCGCCATTTCGATGGATGTCTCATTCAGGCTGATCATACCTTCAAGATAGTGCAGGTTCAATCGACAAGGTCCAAGATCTTAAAACCGAGGGCCTTCTCACCAAGCGAGTCTGTCTGTTGCGCGAATTCCGTAACCTAATGCTCTTCCATTGAAAACTTGACAATACAGCTGCTATATGTTCATGAAATATAAGAGCGCATAGAGCCACATTTCATCATTGTCGCGGGCTCTGCATGTTGCACGCATTGATCCCATACATGCATTGAATACAGTTAGAGGTACCACCCGTGGCTAGACTGACATCCCATGTTTAAATGACAATGATTTCAAACAGAACGTGGACTTGAGATAGTCGTATGAGACTACATGATTTGACAAAATGTAAAAATGAAGATTAGTAGTCACTTGGAATGATCGCTGCCAGGTTCTCTAGACTGGTGTTGAATATATTCCGAGGACCACCCGTCGCTGGAATCACATCGCATATTTAGCGGGAACAATTTTAATAGAATATCATTAGGATGTCTCAAAGAAGCCGGTCCCACGGTTATTCTCGTGCCATCTGTTTGGGAGGACAGGAAGCCGGGCCAAACACATGGACAACAAACACCATGATCAAGGCACTGACACTTCTTCACATGCCGACATTTGTATTATCCAATGGCAATGCCACTTCTCGAATATCAGAAAAGCCGTTTTGCTTTCAACTCTGACGCTCAGGAATGCCGTAAATACTATATTATGGGGTGACAATTGTTAAAACTATCATTGGATGCCGTATGAGCCTTCAGCGAAGGCGTAAGAAAGTAGCAGGGTAACCAAGTCCACTAGTTCCTATATAGTTCAAAGAAGGTGAGGGGATTTCGCTTACGAAGGCAGGGATGACATGCTGTGAATCCTGCGTAAGCAAAGCCACAAGTCAATAGAACACTCCAACTGACTGCGGCATAAAAGCCCGGCACCCCCTTCTAGTGTAAGTTCGACTGCTGCGCACAAATGTCTGCTTTCAACGAGACAACTCTGGGGAATCACGATGGGGCAACGGTTCAGACCTGCCTTGAAGGCGTTGAGGAGCTACCACCCTTAGTTTCCCCAGGTGTATTGAGTTCAGAGCAACGGGACCAGATCATTAAGACGGGGATGAGAGAGATATTCCGGGCGAAGCTCCGAGAACGATGGGGTTGTAACGAACCCCGCCATGATTTGTGTTATCAGGCTCCCGATGATGAGCAGCACATACAGCTATGTGCAAACCATATAGAGGTCTGGGTTGATGAGTTGGTGAGTAAAGTATAATGCTATTTCCATGTGATCTGTGTCACATGCAGTACATTTCAGTGTCAAGGAGAAACGACCTGCCATGACCCACCCACTGTCTTTCAGATATCCACCAATACGACATCCAACCTCAGCCCGTATCATAGCCATAGCGAGGGCTGGGGAATGATCTCACAGAGTCTTGTGACATCTTCAAGTATTCAAATTGGCCCCGGGTATTACTGTGGAGTCGGTTTGGAAAGGGTTGGGATGAAAGTCCTCCACAGTGTGAAGAAAGCTTCGCTGATCGCAAAGCTGACATTATACGGGAAAATAATGCGTCGATTGTCCCAGCACAACGGTGCCTTTAGCAAGATTCTACAGAAGCGTCTGACCCTGCCAAGATTGGGAAGGCTAATTCAAGATAGTGTTGATTTAGTGGGGTGCGGATACTTTGGTGTCGATTATTGAACTCACTTGAAATACTCATGTCGGAGTCGTAGACCTACATACCCGCCTCAAATTCGGAGAAGAGCGACGAATGTTTTATGGAGGTTCCTGATATTTTCACCTCACTTGCAGTGGAGTCCCAAAGCGCTCATGAAATGTTTGGCTTCGGCCTTCTATTCCTGCCCCGGTGGCTATTGGCCAGCTAGACACGCGTCAACTGCCATGACGTCATCACTTTACAACGTTTTAGTCAAGTCACCGCTGCACACCAACTTGGATGAGGTTGCATCAATATTTATCACACACCTGACCCGTTATCTATCAGAATTTCATGATTCCTGGACCATTACCGGCTTTGTTTATATCGTGGAAGTGATCTGCCACGTGCGTCAACTATCGGTAGAGGAGCTCACGGCGATCAGAGGTTACTTTGAATTCTGGTTACAAGCGTGCGTCGTGACCTCACATCATTTCATCTTTCCCACCAAAGCATAACAGACAAAGTCACCGGTGACTAGTCTTCCCACCTGAACATCCTATACGGCTTCTCGTGTGTTGCATCCACCAAGATACGTTGTTTCGAGATTTTGCTGCAGCGGCATTGAGGGTTATATTGGACGACATAAACGTGCATATAGCATCATTGTTACTTCGTCTTGATTTGGAGACTTCAGATTTACTAGGTGGGAGTATTTCCTCCTTGAGAACCTTCTTCAACGACAGCACGCTTCTCACCGATCACATCAACCAACTGAATGTGGTTTCTTCGTTCATTGGGCCCATCGTACGGTACAGTCACAATATTTTACCTACCTGCACCGTCTTACATCCGCCTATGAAAACTTTCCAACCAGTCTGATTCTGACCCACATGCGTCCTAATTGGGATCTCCTGGCGTCTGGCGAAAGAATAATCGAATTGACTATGAAGCTAGCTGGATCTTCCGAACCCGAACCTGCGTGTACTACAGTGCGCAGCCTCGATACCATCCCCATGCTCGTTTCTCTCCTTACACATTGTGACATAATCCGCGGCTCGACCAATGACCAATCCATCAGTTACTGGCTTGAGCGTTTAGATTTCACTACGCGTTCTTTCCTTTGCGTGGTCGCCACACCGGTCACCCATGTGTCGGTGGGGTCTAATTAGACCCCCATATATTAGTGTTGGGGGAGCATAGTTGCCCTGACAAAGGTCTTGCACCATCAATTGGATACACTTCCTCATCATTTCTCTTCAATTATGCTGACACATCTCAACCAAACCAGGAGGAGTACAACCCCGTCCCCCTTTAATCAATTCACTTTTCACCCAGATTTGAAAAAATGTATTAAGATGTATAGTTTGAGCCAATGTAAGAGCGCATATAGCCACTTTTTACCATCGCCGCGAACTCTGCAGTTTGTACTCATACTGTACATGCGTTTAATACATTTTGGGGCACTAGCCTTGGCCAGACTAATGTCCGAATCATTAACGACATTTGTTTTAAATAAAATATCAATGGAGGTCTGAAAAATGGCTCCCCCGTCGCCATTTCGATAGACGTCTTGTTCAGGCTGATCATACCTTCAGGCCAGTGTTCAATCGACAAGATCCATCATCTTACAACCAAGGTTCTTCACACCGTAAGAGGCAATGTGTTGGGCGAATTGTTTCAACTAATTCTCTTCTTTTACCATTGCCGCGACCTCTACAGCTTCTACGCGTTGATGCTATACCTGAGTTGAATACACTTGCGGCACCACCCATGGCTAGACTAGCATCCGATTTATAAATGACAATCATTTGAAACAGAGCGTACCCTGGAGAGTTGAATAAAGCTACATAATTTGACACAGTTCAAAAGCGATGGTGGTCACTTGTAATGATCGCTGTGAGGGTCTCTAGACTGGTGTTCAATATATTCCGAGGGCCACTCTCAGAAATCACATCGCACATACTAGGGACAACAATTTCAATCGAATACCACTAGGACGTCTCAAAGAGGGCGGTCCCACCGTTATTCTCGTGTCATTTGTGTGGGAGAACAGGAAGCCGGACAAAGCCATTGGAAAACACCATGATCAAAACACCAACATTTCTTCACATTGTCGTGAGCTTTCACCTTGTATGAGAGAAAGGTAGCTCGTGGTGATGTCAGGTGGGGTCACCTATCACCTCAGAGCTGAAGAATACAACGACCTGCCGCGAGCAGAAAGTAAGCCACAAGAAATCTCGTTTGGGTCGTGTTTCAATGTTTCAGTCCCTAGCGCCACACTACACGCTAAGACAAGTTACTTCACTCGCTATCCCGACATTTCCGCTACTGCCTCCATTTCAGTTGACTGGAGTTCATTCCACCAATTGTCATGTTTGAATTATTTCACTTCGAGTAGTAGCGAAACAATCATTTGATTCAATGTCACATTTAAAAGACTCTTCGACTTGATACGTCGGACTCTTGAACGTTACTTGTCGTCACCGGTTCCTTCCGATGCGTCGTTGCCACACGTTTCACTGGTGCGGTCCGTATCGTCTAATTCTAATGTGGTCTCAGTTTTGAAGAACTATGGTTGCCCAAGGCAAAGTCTTGCTCTATCAATTCAACTCGATTATTAATCATTTCTCTTCATATCCCAACCAGACCAGCAGGAGCACAGCCCTATCGATCTTTTGTTAACTGGCTTTGTACCCGTATTTTCAAGCCCCATTAGTTTGATCCAATTTATGAGCACGTACAGCCACTTTTTCCATCACAGCATGCTCTACAGCTGCTCCTGGCACACGTATTGAATATATTGAGAAGTATTAGTCATGGCTAGAATCACATCCGATTCGTTAACGACCATCCCATCATATAGAATACCACTCCCTGATCTCGAAGGAGCCCCGCCACCTCAGTTTCCATGCCACTTACAATCACAGGAAGGAAGTCATTGAAGAATAACAAACAGTGGGAATAATCACTTTTCCAGCACAACATTTGTCTCGTTCACGCTACATAACCTTATCTTCAAAATCCATGTTCAATCTCCAGGATTAGCGATCTTATAGTCCAAACCCTTGAAATAGATGAGGGCCTTTAACCCACATTGAAGAGCATGGCAGCTGGAATCAATATAAATATGTCATCTACCGAAGTATATGGTCATCAAGAGTGATCCTAATGGTATTCCAATGAAATATTTTTGTCCATTAGTTATCTCAAAGAGATTTTGAGGAATAATTTTGTTGTTATCATGTTTCACTTGAGATTATCTGGATGATAAATTGCCTTGGTAAGCATCATATCATTCTCTTTATGACAATAATCAATTATCAACTTAGAAGTTTGTTAAGACTCAGAGTACCTCGTTGATTCCTTGAATGACCAATCAGCAAAAACAAGAAAATCATGGATGAAATGAAGTGACAAATGCAGAGCTATGATGAATAAACATTGTGTGGGGATGAAGAGGGACTGTTACAACGACCCATGTGGGGCTCAAAGGGCAGAATGGAATGGGCAGCAATGAAGGGAGCAGAAAGATGGCAAAAAGGGGAATGTATAACCATAGCCCAGGATGGTGAATCTCTTCATACCGGAAGAGATCCACCTTTTTTCGGACTTTAATCAACTGTTATGCAATTCCACTCAGAACCTTGATCACTACGCATATCTCGACAACCTCATGAAAGCTACAAAAAAAGATCTCTTGCAAGCCTGAAATCTGGGATTTAGCATTATGTGTACCAAGGTTTATGTCCTGGAATGCCAACTGGGCGCAGAAAGGAGAAATTTTGATATTGTCTGAAACGCATATATACACTCATTTCATTTTTTGCAGAGATCTGGTTGTCACATAAACCTATGCTACAAAATCAGCCAAGTGTTGCTTCCACACAAGCTAAAACATCTGGGAAGCTCGCTAATCCTCTATCACGTGCAAAATGAAGTCAAGGAGAGTTTCTGATGTCAAGTTCTGGATGCGAAGCGATTGGCAGAATGTCATGCAGAATTGCATGCAGCACAGGGCTTAAAAAGTTTGGTTTTCTGACTGTTAAGTTTTCGTGGTGCTGTTCCTAGACCATATAACTTTCCATTTGTCTGAGTGAGGGGGCAGTACTCGTTGTAAATGGATAAGGACTAAACAAATACAAATAGACCTTATATAATCCAAAATATGTATGACTGCTACACTCAAATGTCTCCTTTCAACGAGACAACTCTGGGGAATCACAATGAGGCAACAGTTCAGACCCACCTTGAAGGCGTTGAGGAGCTACCACCCTTGGTTTCCCCAGGTGTATTGAGTTCAGAGCAACGGGAGCAGATCATTAAGATGGGGATGAGAGAGATATTCAGGGAGAAGCTCCGAGAACGCTGGGTTTGTAATGAACCCGGCCATGATTTATGTTATCGGACCCCTGATGACGAGCAGCACATACAACTATCTGCAAGCCATATAGAGGTCTGGGTTGGCGAGTTGGTGAGTAAAGTAAAATGCTATTTCTCGGTGATCTGTGTCATATGCAGCATATTTCAGTGTCAAGGGGAAACGACCTACCATGACCCACCCACTGTTGTTCAGATATCCACCAATACGACATCCAACCTCAGCCCGTATCATTGTCATGCCGATGACTGGGGAATGATCTCACGGAGTCTTGCGACATCTTCAAGTATTGGAATTAGCCCCGGGTATTACTGTGGAGTCGGTTTGGAAAGGGTTGGGATGAAAGTCCTCCACAGTGCCAAGAAAGCTTCACTGATGGCAAAGCTGACAATATACGGGCAAATAATGAGTCAATTGTCTCAAGACAAGGGTAAGGGTGCCTTTAGCAAGATTCTACACAAGCGTCTCACCCTGCAAGGATTGGGAAGACTAATTCAAGACATTATTGATTTAGCAAGGTAAGGGATACCTCAGCGTCGATCATTAAACACACTCATGTCTGAGTCATAGACCTACATACCCGCCTCAAATTCGGAGCAGAGCGAGCAGGATCTTGAGTGATACCTATGTGTCTTCACTTCACATGCAGCAGAGTAGCAAAGGCTATACTTCCCAACTTATGCTATGTTTGGCTTGGGCCTTCTATTTCTGCCCCGGTGTCTATTGGCCAGCTAGAGATGCGTCAACTGTGATTATGTCATCACTTTACAACGTTTTAGTCAAGTCACCGCTGCACACCACCTTGGATGAGGTTGCATCAACATTTCTCATACAAATCGCCAGTTATCGTGATCTCACCCATTTGGGGCCTTGTGTATATTGTGGATGCTATTTCCCACGTGCGTCAACTATATGTAGAGGAGCTCACGGCGATCAGAGGTTACATTGAATTCTGGTTACAACTGTGCATCGCGACCTCACATCATTTCATCTTTCCCACCAAAAGCATAACAGACAAAGTCACCAGGGACTATTTTTCCCATGTGAAAATCCTATATGGCTTATTGTGTGTTGCATTCACCAAGATACATCGTTCCAAGATTTTGTTGCAGCGGTATTGAGGCTGTCATTGGACGAAATAAACGTGCACACAGCATCATTGACACTTCATCTTGATCTGGAGACATCAAATTTACTGTTTTGGAGTATTTACTCCTTGCAAACCTTCTTCGACGACAGCACGCTTCTCACTGATCACATCAACGAGCTTAATGTCGTTTATTCGTTCATTGGGCCCATCGTCCAGTACGTTCACCATATTTTACCTACCTGCACCGTCTTACATCCGCCTATGAACCTTTCCTACCAGTCTGATTCTGACGCACCCGATTCCAGACCGGGATCTCCTGTGGTCCAGCGAAGGAATAATCGAGTTGGCTCAGAAGCTGATAGCTGGATCTTCTGAGCCCGAATCTGCATGTACCACAGTATGCAGCCTGGATGCAATCGCCACACTCATTTCTCTTCTTCCGCATTGTGACATCATGCACAGCTCGAGCAATGACCACTCCATCCATTCTGTGCTGCAGCATTTAGATTTGACCACATGTTCCTTCCTTTGTGTGGTCGCCACACCTGCCACTCGTGTGTCGGTGGAGCCTAATTAGACCACTATATCACTGTTGGAGGAACATGGTTGCTCTGACAAAGGTCTTGCATGACCCATTGGACACATTCCCCAATCATAATGTCGATACATCTCAACCAAACTAGCAGGACCACCATCCTGCCCCCCTTTAATTAATTCAGTTTGCAACCAGATTTGCAAAAATGTATTAAGCTATATAGTTTGAGCCCATGTAAGAGCACATATAGTCACTGCTTACCATCACCGCGAACTCTGCAGTTTGTACTCATACTGTACACGCGTTGATCAAGTTTTGGGGCACTAACCTTGGCCAGACAAACATCTGAATCATGATCAATACTTGGTGTAAATAAGATCTCATTGAATTTCTGAAAAGATCTTCCCCATCGCCATTTCAATCCATGTTTTGTTCAGGCTGATCATACCTTTAGACCAGTGTTCAATCAACAAGATCCACGATCTTAAAACCGAGAGCCTTCACACCAAGCGAGTCAATCTGTTGTGCGAATTGTTGAAACAGTTGAATAACACTTTGCAGAACACCCCTGTGAGTGTGATTGGAAAGTAAACACTAAGTATATTCAACTGTAAAGACATACCTGTGAGTGTGATTGGAAAGTAAACACTAAGGAGACTTTCCCACACCCACAGTGGACTATACTACTAGGTGCTTATCTAAGCACCTATACAGGAGGTACCGACCTAAGGTAACTCACTCAATACTGCACCTACAGTGCTGGGAAAAATACTACAAATATATTGAAACAGTTGAATAACTCTTGACAAACACCCTGTGACTGTGAGGAAAGTAAACACTAAGTGTATTCAACTGTGAAATAACTACATACCTGTGACTGTGAGGAAAGTAAACACTAAGGAGACTTTCCCACACCCACAGCGGAGTATGCTACAGGGTGCTTACCTAAGCACCTACACATCAGTTACCTTACTAGGTAACTCACTCAATACTGCACCTACAGTGCTGGGAAAAATACTACAAATATCAGAAAAATACAGGGAACATCATAGACTATGTAAGAGCTGTAATATCATACTCTAACACTCTCACCTGATGAGACAGCTCTAAGCTAGTCCCAGTAGTTTTCGTAAGTATTCTACCTTTGGCTTAGCCAATGGTTTTGTCAATAAATCAGCAGGCATCTCTGAAGTAGGGAGATGAACAACTTTGATCTTCCCACTATCAACTTCCTGCCTTAGGAGGGTGTTTATAATTACTATAATCTCAAATATTTACTAATAAAAGTCTTATTTTTACAAAACTCCATCTTTAAATAGTGATATCTATTCTGAAACAATTATATCATCAAAAAACAACCATCAGAAATAGTTCTCCATATTACATCTTATACAACCCATAGTTATTTAACAAATTCTATTGTATATAATTTCCTTCCTTTTACAGATGTCTACTAATACTTTTATTAGTACTTTGTTTTTTAAAAGTTGTAATGTAGTTATTTCCCTGTAAAATATGTAAAATATTATTGGAAATTTTTCATACCACAGCTGTCTTTATTAAGTAAAACCCCCTATATATTCTGGGTATGTTGAATCAAGTAGAAATCTGTTTAGATTGACAGATCTATTCTGAAGTAATACATATGTATTTAGAGGTGCCAATGATATACATATGCATGGAATGGACTATTTAAAGGTATCTATTTTTTAAAAGTATTAGTGTTTCAAACTACTAATTTTTTTTATTGTCTACTTGTGTCCAGAAAGATTCTTGAGTTTGTAATGTATGAGAGAGTTTAAAACTTTCAAAAAGTTTTAAAAACCAAATTATGTTTGAATCACATCTCAGATGTTTAAATGACCTTTAGAGTATATTAGAATTTGGTATACTTAATAGTTTTCAGATATCCTCCTTATAGGCTACACCCTTGTGAGATTGTCTTGTCCAATTTCAAACAGGTGGACGGGAATCCTGGGGAGTCCAGGTGGGGTTTGTGGATTGAGAGGTCAGGGAGTCCACATAGATAGGTATGGCTCAATTGCTCATTTATAGACTCTGTGCTAGCCGATTTTAACTTAGCGAAAAGTGTTCAGAGTTGAGATAAGGATCAGCACCTTCCTCTTGGCATCCATTGAGCCATTAGGACCGATGACATGATATGCACCTTGAGAGAGGAAACGGACACTATGACCTGGTCCAGCAGCATTTCGATCGCAAAGGATGGAACAAATAGAACCTGAACCAGTTGGTTAGACTTTGACAAATATGCCACTTGCTGGGTTGTGCGGTTGAACAGGAAGAGGGGCTTGCTTCGGATTTTGGGATGATGGAGCTGTTGGTGACTGTGGAACTGTTGCAATTAGGAATACCTCATCCAATAAAGTATTAATTTGTCCTGATGATAAAGTGTGAGGTTATGTATATTAGGACAAAGGCTCACAGATTATTATCTGGGGTCCAAACAATGTCCCTTGGTAACTCTTCACAGTGGTCCAGATGACAACCACGAATACCCCCTCGTGCTCACCGCCCTCATCTCAACCCACGGAATACCTCTCATATTTTATGACCAGATCGGAAGTGGGCCCTCGACGCATCTCCTAGTAAAGAAGGGTGATGGCTCCATCTGGACCGGGAAGCTGTTATGTGATGAGTTAAATAACCTGGATCGTCATCTAGGTATCCAATATGACTTTGATATACTGGGACATTCATAGGTGAAATGCTGGGAGCCAGATACGGGACAAGTCAACCAAAGGGGCTTAACAAGCTCATCATATCTGACTTTCCGGTGTTGATGGAATTATTTGTTCAAGCAGAAAATAGGTTAAGAAATGGGCTACCGAAAAATGTTCAGGATACGTTGATGAGGCATGAGGTTTGTGGGACTACTAGTATGCGGCGGAAACCATAGTATTTTATACACTGCATGTGTGCAGGCTTGAAACATGGCCACACAGGCTTACCGCAACTTTCCGCTCGCTGGAGAAAGATCCAACTGTTTATAAAACCATGTACGTTCTTCATATACACACATTGGGATTTAAATCGACCATTTATTATAGGAATGGTCCAAACGAATTCCATGTCATCGCGACGTGGTCCGTAATTGATGAACTACATAATCAACGTTAGCACCCTTCGACTCAACGGATATTACAATGAAGCACAGGATGAGACTGAACAACCATTTTTAAAAACATTCCCAAGTACAAGTGGGTTCAATTCGCTAATTCGAGCTATAAACCCCAGCGGGAGGAGACAACACGTCACTTGGACATTGTTGGCAGCTTTCTGGCCTAATATCGCTCCAATTTTGAATTAAATTTATTGCAAGCATCATAATAAACCTTTTAACGTTAAAAAACCAGTGGGATTGAGGTGCCACAGCGTTCCTTGTATGTCGATAGTCGCCCCCCTTGAGATCTACAGACGGAATATCGCTACCTTCATAATATAATCACCACATCGTACATCAGAACGATTAAGTGTGTGCATTTTAGTGAAAAAAAAGGTTTGAGAGAGCTCTGGTGACCAAAGCGTTAGGAAAAGTCCAGGCATTTGTGACTACTTGCCAATTAACTTACGTACGAACAATTATGCGTCACAATGTTCTATTTATTCAGGTCTCTCCTTATCAGACCGTGTAAAGTTGTAGCATTGAATTATTCACAAATTACATATAGTACATTTTATCACGATAGGCTTGAGAGTCTGAGAGCCAACGATCTAGTGACGACTGCAGCGTTGACAAAGGTGATGAAAAACGGTTCTTGGGTTGAGTTGACCCCTCAATCGTTTGGCTGGAGGATGATGCCCTTAGCTTGACGTCCCGGATGTGAACAAAAGTTATGAGCTCTTCTACGATCCACTCCAGGAGTGTGTTATTCTTATATATGTCACCTTCGGCTTTGATATTAATTGTTCATTTTCTCATTCCAAGCACATGCCGTGAATTGAAGGTAGTAGATCAGTCCCCACATTGCCTCTTGGTCTTTTTGCCTCTTGGTATTTTGGCTCCTTCTACTCATCGTGAACCTATAGTTTTTTCTCGAACACGTCACTTCCCTATCATTCACTTTATGCCAGGTCTGTTCACCAAAGGATGTCTGAGAACGTTCTACTATATACCTACTCCATCACTCATGATCAAATACGGTTTTCCGCGTCACACTGTGTCGTGGCACTAAAGTGTTTATCCCTCGTACTGAGGAAGCGGTGGTGGCTGAAAGTGGGTGAGGGGGAAAACAGAAACTCAAACCGACGCCTGGGGCCGTTTGGCTGACTGGGGAGATGAAGGCAGGGAACTGATGGCGTCGTGACAATCTAAACTCAACGTCAATGAATTGGTGACAGTATTATATTAATAGATAGAATTCAGCTCGTAAAATAATGGATGCTTCTTTTACTCTAACAACTTACCAATAAATACTACTTTAAATAGTGATGATAGGACCAAGCGGCGGGTGATTGTCAATAATATATTCATTATTATTATACCATATTTGTTGATGGTCATGTTGGGTAAATGAAGCATGTGTCGATGTTCCATTCTTGTAACACGCCTATTGTCTATATCTCACCTTCCCCATGTCTGAACACGAGGTAGTCCACCCTGACGATGCCGAAGAGCTGCCTCGATTGATATCGCCTGCTACCCTGGAATATCAACGGATCGCAGTCCTCGAAACCCATTTTCAGGATACACTCCAGAGACTATGGGCGTGCAATCGAGAAGGTCACGGCCTCTGTTATCACAGACCAGGTCGTGACGAGCATGTACCGATCAACAACCAAGCGCTTGATTCATGGGTTCAGCAACTGGTATGTTAACCTTTTGTTTAGAGCATGGACTCCAATGTGTCAGGCTTTTTTCATTTGGTGCCGTGATTTTCCAACTTGCCTAGAGGCCAGAGCCGCCGCAAGGCTTGCTGGATTCACCAAGAAGTGAGCAAAGCATGTCCTCCATTGAGAAAGACGGTATTTCTGCGTGGAAGAAGCCCGTTATTCACAATCCACCGGAAGTCGAAGTCGGCCCCGGTTACTTTTGTGGTCTGGCATTAGAGCGGATCGGAACGATGCTCCTGCACGGCACCAAGATATCTGTTTTGATTTGGAACTGCTTGCTAGACACGCGACGTGTGGAGGAGTACCAAAGAGTTTCCCGAACACTCATGTTCACTCTCGAGGAAATGACAGCGACTAACACACAGTTAACTGTGCGGCAATTGAGCAGAATCGTTAAAGACGGGATGGATCTCTTGAGGCATGTTCGCTTCTCGTAAAATCCATTCATTGCATCCTGAAATAACTTTAATGAAGACCATCTTACCCGCGTAAAATCCGAGATTGGGGGAAAGGGCTTGTCATAAATATGCATACCGCCTTTAATGTCTGGCTTGGCACTAGCGAAGAAGCGAATATCGGCAGAGTCATAGTTTCCTATGCTCTACACTGCCCTGGTCGGGTCGCAACTTCCTAGGGACTACTCCACTATTTACTACTACTGGACCTTTCTGCTTCATTATTAGAGCGGGCGGCGGTGCATGATGGACGGGGCCTGTCACATGAGGACCTCAATGTGATTAAAAACTGTTTCAAATTGGTTGCAAGTTTTACCGTTGCCGTTTTTGGAGAATGGCCAAATAAGAAATATGCAGATACGATCGAAACCAACCTAGACACATGAAACTGATTTTCCTGCAAATATCGATTTTCTCCTCCTGTTTCACACAGGAGCCTTGACTCCGCAGCATTTATGGAACTCTATTGGATATAGCGCTTGACGTTTTACAGACTAAGATAAATTCATTTACATTACTTGCAGAAAGCATTGATCGAATTAATATCATTGTTTCCATCGGGGTTAATGCTGCAGTGAGGCTCGCGGAGCTGTCGTCTCAAAATTCTTCGACTATCAGAATATTAATTCGGAACCCAAAACCAAAATATTTAGTGTTTGTTGGCGCTCGATGCTAATAAGGGGCTCGTCGTCGTTAATTTCACAATCTCCAGAACCCGAAATTGCGCGCACGGCAGTGCGGACGGATAGCCCAATCTGCGCCCTTCACGACTTCCTGGTCTTTTTTGAGACGGTTGTACATATCCCCGGGGAGATGTTGGCCACGAGCTTGAATAATTTGATGGACGAAGTGCATTCACTCCTATGTCTGCTTGCGACTCCGTTTGTAGGGGTGTCACCAAGTTCCAACACAAACTACTTATCCCTTTTGAAGAAGCACGGACGGGCGTGTGACTAAACTGGTCCATATACCTAGCGTATTTACTCATTACCTGAATGATGTTCGACCTATCGTAAGATTCTTCGAAGAATAACACAAAGTATGATATCCGCAGGATGGTTTTCTCAGCCCTGAAAGTGTTCCAACGATGGTTTAAGATTGTTATCCCTATGACTTGGAACTTTTCCATCTTACACCTGTTCTTGGAGAGGCCCCCTTAAATCATTGAGCATTCCGTCGGGATAAACTCTTGAAATTCATTAAGGATCATACATCGATGGATCATTTAAGGGTAAATCCAGACTCATAAGGTCTGCATAGAGAACTGTGCTAAGATGCAGAGAAAGTGGAGGTAGAAGTGTCGGATAAATCCGAAAATCCTGATCAGGTCTGTCCGCTAGGTCCCCGGCTGATCAAGTCTTGAGCTGGCGTCCAGTCGACTTGTCGATCCTGGTGTACCCAGTTGTCAGGCTCGTGGTTCTCTCTTTATAATCCCCCGCAGACTACAAGGTCACACAGCCAGATCCAGGGCAAGTGTTATCGCGCATCGCCTTCGATAAGGTATATTGACGAACCGAGGCTAGGCCCAAAGCCTAAGCCTCCTTGCCAAACACTGCACCATGACGGCCGAACAAAACAATATCGTCCCGCCACAGTCACAGCACTTGCTCATAGTTGACAGCGAAGCAGAAGCTTTTTCGTTTAAGCAGCGTGTCTTGTCGAACCCCGCGTAAAGTCCAGAGAAGGAGATAAGAAAGAGATTGAACAGGCATGCCATTTCCGTTGAATATCTAGAGGAAGTATCACAGTTGCCGCAGTCGCCCATGGATGTCGACGACCGGAAGCTCTCTCGCTCGTCACTTCAACATGTCCAAGAGCGCCGACCGAGTCATACCCAAAAACTCATGAGATACGTTGGTTTTCCTAATCTTCCTAGCATTTCCACAGGAACAGCGTCAGTAAATGTTTCCAGTCACTACCATAGCGGTAGACATCCGCGAAAAGCCCAGAGAAGGAGAAAAAGGAAGCAGAAAGGGAAAGGATCACTGTTGCCGCAACTGCCCATGAATGTTGACCACACGATCTCTCGCTCGCCACTTCCACTCAACGGGATCACAAGCCTCCGAAACAGGATCTTGCACCCTGTCCTCAAACGCCAAAGAAATCAGCCCCGTCAACATTCGAGGCGTTGTTCACGCCGCCACCACGTATGCCGTTGCAACCGATCCAGCCCGCTGTAATGTCCCTCGACGTACAAGCTCGATCAGTTACCTCGAAAGCAACACTGGGTGTAAGCGATTGCTCGACAAGGTTCGTGGAACTAGACATCGTCGCGTACTTTGAAGGGAAAGGTTTGGGTTTGGCGAGATTAGGAGGGTGGGAGAGTAGGAAGACGTCCGTGATGGAGCCTATCAATAATGCGACGGGCGTGATAAGAGAGGGACATTGAACATGGATGGGAAGGAAATGAATTAAAAGTGGAAGAGGCCGAGCTTGATTGGGAGCTCACAAGTAGGTGCGTCAAGTCGATAGATGTTTTGTCTCATGGTCTGATTGATTGGGTGGGCTAATGCTTCACTTATTCTCTTCGTTTTATTTATAGGACAATGAGCGACGCCACAGCAAAATTCTTTGGCTACGACCCGTGCTAAACAAGAAAAGGAAAAGCCACACCGCAAAAGGTCCCCGTACAAGAACTGGGAATCAAGCCATTGTCTCTTTCCGTACCCCTTCACTGCCTACGTTACCGTTGTGCGGTTTTGAATCTCCTTCTACACCTTTTCCTTTGCTCTTGCCCATCACAATTAGTGTTCGTAACTCGTCTGCTAAGACCCCGATGAGGTCGTCGCGACTACGCATAGAAAACGAGACCCATACGTCTTTTAATTCCAGTGGGGACCCGCTGGAGGCTACAACGACAGTCCGGTGGAGACCCATCAATGATTCGACGAGTGGGAACAGGGCATCTGTTCCCGTACAAAATCTTGATGCGAAAGCTTTTGAGAAGATGAATTCTGCGGGAAAGACGTTAAGCTTGATGGAAGTGCCTATATGTAGTTGCGTAGAATCGATGGATGGTTTTGTTCTCATCATTGGCTTTAATTGGCTTGACCAACCCGTTTGCTTCGCTTTGCCTTCCTTCAGGACAACCAAAGAGCGCATTAATACTCTCTTGTTTATATTTGGGGTCAAGAAGAACGAAACAGAGACAGAACATGAAAGTCTGTACAAAACCCGTCTCCAATTCCCGTTGTACTGACCACTGTAGCATTTCGGCGGTCTTATGTCACCACCGTGCCGTTGCCTTCCATCCTGTCCTCCCTCCTGGGAACAAAAATAAATGCACGGCGTATGCCGATATGACGGCTCTCAGTGGGGTGGGAAGGCGTATGGTCGGGACACTAGGGGTAACGGCGGGGGTGCTTTCCCTCATGATCAGTTTCCCCATTTAGGCTGCTGGAAAATGAACCACGCTCCACTGAGATCGTACAAGCGATTATTAATTAAGTTTTATAGCTCAAGTGAATGGTAGCTGAGTCCAATGAATGGGCTCATGCCGACGACAATTTCTTTCTGAAGAGGTTGATGCCCCATTATATCTATCCACTAACAACGCAACGATGTACAATTGTCCGGGAATGGGTGCCAAGTAATTATCCTCTCTGGTGTGCGTTTTGTTGTTTCTTTGCTTATTGTCAATGTTGCATATAACCCGAGTGAGAAACATCCACTAGTAATTGCACTAATGTGGTTTGTGTGGTTGGGATGAGCGTGTATGCCAGGGAATAAGCTGCCAGTGGACTACTGGATCACAGAACGGGGAGGGTGCAGATGGGTGGAGGTGGGGTGGGCTGAGCTTATGTCGATGGGTGGCACTGTTGTGACAGGGGATAGGAATAGTGATAATATGGAAAATATAGATAGTCATAAATATGCAAGAAAACGATTTTAAAAATTTTTGCTGAAAGGATGGCATAAATGAGGTCGCTCAAATTATGATGTCCATGTAAATGAAATAGGTGTAGAAGTTCTAACAAGGTCCAATTGTATAAACAACAGAGGATGAGCGTCCAGCCAAATGCACCTTGGCAGGAAGGAGAAGCTGGCAGAATTACTTTGTTCATCTGACTCCATCATAAGCCACCAGGCTCCAACTCCATGCTGGGATGGTTGAAAAATTGGTCTACTACGAGTACGTCAGGAATAAAGTGCGAGTTTCTCACCACGAAGTTGACTCACTCTTCAAGATAAACTTGAGCACCTTCGCCTCGGCTGCTGAAACATCATAAGATTGGGTATTTCTTATCAATAAACATTCATCCGTAACAGGATCGCAGTGCCCGAAAGTCATTTTCAGGATATACTCCAGAGACAATTGGCACGTAATAGAGAAGATCACGGCGTCTGTTATCACAGACCAGGTCGTGACGAGCATGTACCGATCAACAAGAAAGTGCTTGGTTCATGGGTTCAGCAACTGGTATGATAATCGTCTGTTTCAGGCATCGATTCCAATGTGTGGGACTTTTTGTTTGTTTAGTGCCGTGGTTTTGCAACTGGCCTAGAGCCGCCGCAAGGCTTGCTAGATTCATCAGGGATCGAGCAAGGCATGTCCGACATTGAGAGAGAAGCCATGAGTAGCTGGCTCAAACCTGTTATTCGTCATTGAACGGAAGTCGAAATCGGCCCCGGTTATCTTTGTGGTCTGGCAATGGAGCGGATCGGGACGAAGCTACTGTACAGCACCAAGATCACCATGTTGGTTGGGAAGTGCTTCTTCAGCACACGACGTGTGGAGGAGCACCAAAGGGGGGTTGTAAGGCTCATAGACACAGGCGAGAAGGAAAAGACAAGGAATAGGCTGCTGCTTGAAAAACAGCTAACAGTGGGACAATTGAGCACAATTATTAAAGAGGGGGTGGATCTCTTGAGGCATGTTCGTTCTGGTAAACGCCATCCATTGCATGCTAAAATCATTTTATCGGAAGAAACCGAATATCATTATCAGCCGTGTCGGCCTGAATAGGTGCCAGCTTTCCCGATCCCCGCTGCCTAAGTCCTGAGCCAGTCGACTGATCGTGTCTGAGGCATCCAGGCATCCAGGCATAGAATTCCACAGAAAGGGTAACATAGCCTGCCACCAGGGTCACGCAGCATGGGCAAATATTCTTCTGCGTCGCCTTCGATAAGGTATGTTGACGAGTTCGAATCCATTGCCAAAGTCTAAGCCTTGCCAAACACTGCACCATGACGGCCTAACAAGAAAATTCCCAACAGTCCCGTCGCAGTTACAGCCCCTGCTCATAGTTGACAAAGTCCCAGAAGCTCGTTCGTTTACCCACTGTGTCTTGTCGAGACCCACGCAAGGTCGAGAGAATGTGACTAAGAAAGAGATGCAACAAATGCAACAAGACAAGAGGGTACGTGCATGCCATTTACTTTGAATATTTAGAGGAAGCATCACAGTTGCCGCAACTGTCTATGGATGTCGACAACCAGAAGCTCTCTCGTTCGTCACTTCCACTGACGGGGATCATAAGCCTCGTCAACAGGATCCTGCACCCTGTCCTAAAACGCCAAAGCAATCAGTCCCAGCGATATTCGAGGCGTTGTTGACGCCCCACCAAGTACGCCAGTTACCACCGATGCAGTGTGTTGTAATGCCTCGACGTACAAGTCAGCTCGCAAGCAAAACCGGGTCAGTGATTTCTCGACGAGGTTCGTGGAAATAGACATCGTCGCGGACTTTGAAGGGACAGGTTTGGGTTTGGGTTTGGGTTTGGGTTTTTGGGAGGTTGGGAGGTTGGGAGAGTAGGAGGACGTTGTCCAAGATAAAGCCTATCTACAATGCGACGAGCGTGAGAAGAGAGAGGGCATTTAAGGTGGATGGAAAGGAAATGAAATAAAAGTGGAAGAGGCCGAGCTGATTAGGTCTTCCGGAAAGCGTCTGAGGCAGCAATGAACTCGGCTAGGGCTTCAAGGCCCTTGTGTGTGCCGAGGATGATGGGGAGTGACAAGTCTTGAGAGGCGGCCTGGAGGAGATGGCGGTGCTCCTCATAAAGGGGGTACTCGGAAAGGATGTGGAGGCGAGATTGCATGTCGGTTTCGCCACAGGGGCAGGTGGTGGGGAGGTCGGGGAGGAAGCGGTTGTAGTAGGCGCCGAGGAATCCGTGGCCAGTGATGGTTTGGATGATGCGTGTGTGGACGTGGCGGGGGCCCCCGTATTCTTTGTGGAACTTGGCCAGTTTGAGGGCAGGGGGTTTGTGGAGTCCAACGGCAGCGAGGTTGGTGTGGGGGCGGTGGTGCCAATCCTGGCGCCAGAGTTTTAGGGAGCGCGCTTTTGCACGTTCCAAGGCCCAGGAGACTGTGGAGTGCAGGATGGGGGGGCGCAGGTTGACGGCTTCCTTTGCAAGGGAGTCGGCCTCCTCATTGCCTTGGAAGCCATTGTGGCCTGGGACCCAGGAGAGGGAGACATCATGGGAGGGGTTGGTTAGGATCACGTGTGATCAGTATCGCCTGTTTTAAGCGTTGGAAGGATGCTTCGTAATGGCGCTGATATTGTAAAAGGTCGCAACTTGTAGACGCAGTGCCACTCAGGAAACTCCTGAGTGCGAGTAGAGGAGTGCGAGTAGACTGACTCTGTTGTTTTTCTATCGTACAATACCTATTTACTTTATACTAATCTATGTCCATTGTTCTATCTAAATGAGTATAACAATGGGCATATATATCCACAGTCATGTGCCACTTAGAATAAGGGGCATAATAGGAATCTAATAATAGATTCAAGTAGTCGTTGTGCTCGGAGGTAATTCGACCGTTATTGTTCCCTTTTTACAACAGCTGAATCTGACATGGGTGCCCTTGGGACCCATGATAGGGAAGTCGCTAATATTCAGTGTGGGTCATGGGACGCCGTGGGCTGTGGTACGTGACTCGTGTATGGTAGTTGAGCCGATTTTCGGACGTCTCGGGGATCAAATTCTGTATTTACCCCTGCTTTTGAATTGTGGTTTTAATATGGAAACATCGTCTCTACTTTTAGCTTGGCTTCAAAACAGCCGAAATACATGCCTCAAGTATAATGACGAGAAACATGTATTGGTATTTATATCTGGGAGGCCAAGTAAATTCGTTGACCACCTCATTTCCACCTCCTCCGCCATACTCACATTACTCCCACAGCACCGATGTCCACACCGCCTCGCAAAGATTCTTATCAGTCGTCCTTCACCACTATGTCTCAGATACCCAGTTCAAGGTGTTGGATATACTGACCAATATGTCTATATCACTTGGCTACCAGCTCCTGGGTTTCAACAGGGGTTTTAGTCCCTTCTTGGCTGCCGTCACAGGATTCAAGCTATTCACACACCTCAAGTTGAACCTGGAGCAGGCTGCGGGATTATTCGTTTGGCTCCCCATGAGTGACATGAAACGCTCCTTGTATTTGGTTTGTTATAGTAATGTGTGAGTGGCGGTGGCTCTTATTTGTTGCCTGCTATATTGTCACTTACTGGTTGCACTGCCCCTAGACTGCATCCATTCTCAAAAAACAGCCTTGCAACGGTGTTGATGAGAAAGCGATTCGGAGGCAGACCCAGCTGCGTCGCACACTTCCCACACGCGCCGCATGTACAAATCCAGGAGACGATCTGTCGTGAGCTCAAGCAACGGTGAGTGTTATGTGCAGCGATGAATAGTTATATACTTGACAATGATTTTATAGACATGCTGTGGTGATCGGCGGTGCGTGTATTGCCTTAATACACATCGCTCTGGTATTCACGCTGCTCGGCGCCATCGTGTACTTCACACACTCTCGTCTTCAAAACGCGCACGTCGAGGATGCCTACGCGGCTGATCAGGCACCGGATGTGGATTACGGGAACGTCAACGGCGCCGACGCCGCTGATCATGAACCCGCTGGGGATGACGGGAACGTCAACGGCACAGACGTGGCTGATTATGCACCGCTGGGGATGACGGGAACGTCGAGGGCGCCGACGCGGCTGATCACGCACCCACTGTAAATGACGGTAACATCGAGGGCATTGACACCGCTGATCATGCACCCGCTGTGGATGGCGGGAATGCCGTGGGCACCGACCCGGCTGATCACGCACCCATTGGGGATGACGCTAACGTTGAGGGCACCAATGCGGCTGATCGCCCACCCGCTGTGTATGATGGTAGCGTCGAGGTCACCGACGCAGATCCCAACTCTACCCCATGTATCTCGTGGGAAGACAAGGGAAAGGGAGTCGACCTTAGAGAGTATGGCCCCCTCATGCTGAATGGATTGCTGTTCACGGGATCATTCGCCCAGTGCATTGGGCAAGGTTTTTCTGACGTTGTTTAATTAATGCCATCACATACTGACTTGACTTAATTTGAGCAGGACCCAATGCTGGGATGTTCCATCCCCACCTCGTTCCCAAGGCAAATACCACCTTCCGCCCCACCTAGAGAAGATTATAAGAGTGGTGAAAAAAAGGTGGAACAGTGAAAATGTTAATTGTTCTTCCTACGACTGCTGATGGTGAGGGAGTAGAAGAGAACAGTCACGAGGAACACCAAGAAGACGAAAAAGAGATGGCCGGAAAGCCGGGTGCAATGCCTCTCCAGATCGCCTCTTCTAATGACGTGTGTGAACGACAAACATCTGGCGGTTCTCTCCGTGGGAGTAGCTCTGATGTAGAGTGGTGTATGGGTACATGCTTAATACAAGGTGGGTTTACCACAGTTATAACTCTACGCCATAAATATATCCTCAGCAAATGCATGTGGAATCAGAACATCAAATAATTGAGGTGTCTGACTATACTGATTTCCCACAGATGGAAGGCAGCCGATGGCAGATGGAAGATGGCAAGGTACTATGTAAAAGTGATGGGAATTTTCTATATGAAGGAAATTACTGGCACTCAAATAAGTCACTGTACTCTTATCAAGTTGCTGGCTTATCTGCTAGCTGCGAACGTTCTCTAATTCATAATTGGGCAAGTTATTATGATCTAAAGCCACAAGCTGGCTAGAGTTGCCTCTCGTTACGAAACTGTGATCATACTACATATGCTGCACCGATAATGCTGTTAATTTAATTTCTTGAGCAGCTAAGAGTGACGCAACACTGGCACTTGCTAAAACCTCACATGACATCCGTTGCAGATATTCAAGCAGCGACTGTAAAGTAACTACCTTCGGCCATTTCATTGCACACAACACTGACCATAGGTTTCCAGTCAGCTTTGGGCTCACACCGATTTGGCAATCACCCGAATTTCGGTGGGGCAAGGGTGATTGGAAGCTTCAGGCATTTGCGACGGTGCAGTATCCAGGTTGAGTTGGTCAAAATCGGAAATTAAGTGAAATTACCAATATGTATGTAGTCCCCCCTCCCTGCGCCGATGTCATTGACCTCATCAGTGACGAGCCTTCTGGTCCATCCAATCCCAGTTCTTCATCATTGTTACCTCTATTGATAGATGGACATTACAAGCTTTCCATTACAACTGGCCACTCCATTGTTCCACAAAAGATATATTCCCAAGGACATTTCTCAAGAACGGTAGCTACTCTCTCTATCGAGACATTTTGATTAACTGCATTTCTCATTACTGCCTTAAAGGAAAAATAACCTAGTCCTGTCAGCACTTGCCTAATGAGGTCACTCGAGTACCTGACTGTCGTTGTGGGTATCTATTGGTTGATAGGTGATTCCACCTGAAATGACCACAAGCTACGTTTCTCTGATCCAAGGTGAAAGTTTGCGACATGTGAAGAAGTGTCAGTGTCTTCATCCCAGTGTTGTCCATTGGTTTGGCCCGGCTTCCTGTTCTCCCAAAAGAAATGACGAGAATAACGGCGAGACCGCCTTCTTTGAGACGTCCTACTGGTATTCTATTGAAATTGTTCTCGCTAAATATTTCATGTGATTTCAGCGACGGGTGGCCCTCGGAATATATTCAACACCAGTCTAGGGAACCTCGCAGCGATCATTACAAGTGACGATCTTCGCTTTTACATTTTGTCAAATTATGTAGTTTCATACAACTCTCAAGTACGTGTTCTGTTTGAAATGATTGTCATTTATAAATGGAATGTCAGTCTGACCACGAGTGGTGCCCCCAACTGTATTCAGTGCATGTATGGGATCAATGCGTGCAACATGGAGAGGTCGCGGCAATGATGAAAGGTGACTGTATGCACTCTTATATTTGATCGACCTATCGCAGCTGTATTGTCAGGTTTTCAATGGAAGAGAATTAGTTTAAGGAATTCGTGTTAGAGTATGATACTACAGCTCTAACATAGTCTATTATGATCTCCATATTTTTCTAGTATTTTGTTAGAGTATGATATTACAGCTCTTACATAGTCTATGATATTCCCTGTATTTTTCTGATATTTGTAGTATTTTTCCCAGCACGGTAGGTGCAGTATTGAGTGAGTTACCTAGTAAGGTAAGTGATGTGTAGGTGCTTAGGTAAGCACCCTGTAGCATACTCCGCTGTGGGTGTGGGAAAGTCTCCTTAGTGTTTACTTTCCTCACAGTCACAGGTATGTAGTTATTTCACAGTTGAATACACTTAGTGTTTACTTTTCTCACAGTCACAGGGTGTTTGTCAAGAGTTATTCAACTGTTTCAATAGGTTATGGGCCCCGGCTTCTAAACCGGTACATCCAGTTGTCATCTGTGCAATCCATCACTTTGCACATCTTTTCTGACAACTTCTACTTGTCCAAAACACTCTGCATTGCGTTTGGATTTTATTTTGGTTATATCTCCTTGGATTTTGGCCTGATTTGGTCGCTTTTTGGACTCACATCTCACACTTGTGATTGTGTGCATTTTTCGCCCATTTAGGCGCCCGTGTCCATAAAAGGAAATATATTCCCACGCTCCAAATCGCTTGTCGTCGCTCAATTTCGCCTTTTTGGGCAACTTCATTTTTATCACCTTTGTGACTCACCCTGTCACACCCTGTCACCTCTCTCTCTCCAGTCACACTCTTCCCTCACACCTCAAGCACTTGACAGTATCATCTGGGTCTGTGCCACATCATTTTACCTTTTAACACGGTCTTTTAGATACATTGAACTTAAACTGTTGGCATTGTGCTCTTCAGTGGGCCTTTGTTTTTACCTTCCTTGCAATATCACGGTAACCCTGTTGAGCAAGGTGGTGTTACAACTGCTTGTCCAATTACTTAGTTTTTTTTTTTAAGTTAAATTCTTGGTGGATATTGACGTGTCATGGCATCCAGTGATACTTACAAACATAGTGTCATATTGGGAGAAAATAATTATGAGGATTGGAGACATGACATAATTGGTCTTTTGCATATGGAGAACTGTCTCTCTATTGCCACTAGCAAAGAAAAACAACCTAGTGATACTAGTTTACAGTCTGCCTGGTTGGAACGCTCCAATAAAGCAGCTGGTATCATATGGCGCTCTCTTGGACTTACACAGCACACCCATGTTGACATTGATGACGGTCCTGATGATATGTGGTCTAAAATTGAAAAGGCACATAATAAACAACTCCCTGCAGTTCGTTTTAGTGCCTATAATGACCTCTTTAATATTCGGAAGGAACCTGATGAATCTCTGACTTCATTAATGAGTCGTGTTGACAAGGTTTGTGCACGTGTCCAGAACTTGCATCCAAAAGGGTACACTCTTGCCATGCTGGATGATGAGCTTGCTGCTCTCACTTTACTTTGTTCTCTGCCTGAATCTGACTCTGTGTGGACTTCATCTTTAATGATGAATACTGCTATCACATTCTTTGATGTCAAAACTCATTTTGCATCACAAGAGAGTCTGCAGTCTGCCAGGAGTTTAGAGATGGCGAACAAGATTGTGTCAAAAACTTCCAACACTTCTGGTAAAGTTCCTTGCACATTCTGCAATGGTTCCAGCCACACCCAAGACAATTGTCACAAGTATGTAAATGCACAGAAACAAGCAAAGGCCAGAGTTGAGCAGAAGAAAAAGGAGTATAAAGAAAGAAAGGCTGCTAAGGCTGACAAAGCCAATGCGTCTGACAAGGTATCAGAGGAGAAGAAACCAGAGAGTGCTGGAAATGCAAGTGTTTCTATCCCTGACTCTACCGATCCATCTTGTGCTCTCCTTGTCAATGCTAGTTCTGACTGGACTGCTGACACAGGTGCTTCTTCGCACATGACTCCCCATCGTCATTGGTTTTCAAGTTATACACCGTTTCAAACACCTATCCAAGTTGCAAATGGACAAATAGTTATGTCTGCAGGGATAGGAGCAGTGCGGTTTAAGCCTAAAGGGGATGGAAATGTAATAATAGAGTTTGAGAGGGTTCTCCATGTTCCCCATCTCACAAGTAACCTCCTCTCCGTCTTGTATTTGACAAAGAAAAAGAATTTCCGTGTCTCTATCTTTCATTCCACCATGTCTTTCTATTTGAGAAAGGTCTTGCGTTTCACTGCCACAGTCAATGAACATAACCAGGCCTATTTGGATGGAATGACGGTACCTATGACGGATTATGCAGGTCTTGTTACAACCTGTCCCTTGGACTCCACACTTTGGCATCATCGCTTTAATCATCTCAATCATGCCGATATCCAGAAGCTCCTCAAAGGTGATTTGGTTGGTGGGATAAAGATTGACTCTCACACATCTCCTGATCCTATTTGTGAACCTTGTTTGGCTGGAAAACAGAACCGAGTGATTAATAAAATAGCAACAACACGCTATACTAAACCACTTGCACTCATTCACAGTGATGTTCATGGTCCCTTGCCTACACAAACTATGGAAGGTTTTCGCTACTGGATCACTTTCATTGATGATGCCTCACGCTATGCTTCGATTGCATTACTCAAAAATAAGAGTGATGCCTTTCAAGCATTTAAGCAATATAAGGCTAAAGTGGAGAACTTGCTTGGTCAGACGATCAAGATATTCAGAGATGACAAGGGTGGAGAATATATGTCTAAGGAGTTTGATACCTTTCTTTCCACTGCTGGCATCAGCCGGCAACATACTGTGCGGAATGAACCACATCAGAATGGGGTTGCTGAACACTTCAACAGAACATTGGAAGAAGGGGCTACTTCAATTATGGCTGAATCCCACCTCCCTCCCTCATTCTGGGGACATGCTGTCATTGCCATTACTCATGTGCGCAACTGCTCACCTACCACTGCTCTTAAGCATTCTGTGCCTTATACTGTCTGGCATGGTAGGAAACCAGAAGTATCACATCTTAGGGTATTTGGCTGTACTGCTTATGTGCATGTACAGAAGGACCAACGTATTGGACTTGGCTCTCACACACAGAAATGTGTCTTTATTGGATATCCTCCAGATTATAAGGGTTGGATGTTTTACAATCCCTTGACTAAGAAGACTATTATCAGTAATAATGCTGTCTTTGATGAGAGAGTCTTACCAGGCTTGTCTAAACCTGCCATACCTTCTACTCCTACTGCTCCTGATGTTCTTCCTGATACTCCACAATTTGTTGATTTGTTTATTCCTGGACCCTCTAGGTCTATTCAGGTGGGAGCCCAGCCTAATCAGGTGGGAGTTCCACAGGAACCAAATCAGGTGGGAGATGGTCAGAATAATGCTTTGCCTCCTGGTCCTAGTTCCAACTCTGATTCTAACTCTGAACATTCTGAACGTTCACCAAGTCCTTCTCCTCAACCACGTCGCAATCCACCCAGAAACAGAGTTCTTCCTAAGCGTTTCCAGCAAGTTGACCCTGGTAACATCCACAACTATAGAGAATCTACTCCTGTAGTTGAGTCCAGTGATGAGGCAGAGGATTCTCCACTACATTCTCCTCCTTCAGTTGAGTCTGAGGAAGAAGCCCTAGCTACCAGTGAGGGAGATCTTTACATTGGTGTAGATGAAGCCTTTGAGTTTGCCTACAAGGCCAGTGCTCATGATGATGCACCGAGAACTCTCAAAGAGGCCTTACAAAGTCCTGATGCTGATAAGTGGTATGATGCTGCATATGCAGAAATGCAATCCCTGCTTGAAAATGGCACTTTTCGCCTTGCTAAACTACCTGAGGGTCGTAAAGCTATTGGCTCTCGTTGGGTGTTTGTGATCAAGCGTAAGAAGGATGGGTCAATTGACAAGTTCAAAGCTCGTCTTGTTGCAAAAGGCTATGCACAGCGACCAGGGTTTGACTTCACTGATACCTTTGCTCCTACTGCTAAATGGGCCACTTTGTGTGCTGTCCTAGCATTGGCTGCACTGGAGGACATGGAACTTGAGAGTGTAGATATCTCCTCTGCATTCTTGAATGGTGAACTTGAAGAGGAAGTATACTTGCAGCAGCCTGAAGGTTTTCACCAAGATGCTCGTGATGAGTTCTTACTTCTTCTGAAAGGACTATATGGTTTACGCCAGTCACCTCGTATCTGGCATAAGAAGTTGAATGCTGTCCTGCTCAGTTTGGGTTTCAAACAAGTGCTATGCGATCATAGCATTTGGGTCTTCCAAAAGGGTGATGTCAAAGTCATTATACCAGTATTTGTAGATGACATGACTATTGCATCTAAATCCAAGGAGGCTATCAAGAAGCTCAAAGATGATCTAAAGAGCCACTTCAAATTGCATGATCTTGGTCCTACTTCTTACTTGTTAGGTGTTGGCATTGAAAGAGATAGGACAAAGCATACTATTACTCTATCACAGCATCAATACATCTTGGACATGTTACAGCGTTATGGTCTTGCTGACTGCAATCCCATTGGCACACCTATGATACCTAACTCAAAATTGAGTAAAGACCAGGCTCCAGTGTCTCCTGAAGAGATTGTATACATGAAGGACATTCCATACATCCATGCTGTTGGGTCTCTTATGTATTTGGCTGTTGCCACTCGTCCAGACATTGCCTATACTGTTGGAGTATTAGCCAGATTCAATCACAATCCAGGAAAGGCTCATTGGCTAGCAGTACAACATCTCTTTCGATATCTCAAAGGCACCCTTGACTTGGGCTTGACCTTTGGCCCTAGTAATGACAAGGAATTGTTTGTGTCTTATTCAGATGCTGACCATGGAGGTGATAAGTCAACTGGAAAATCTACTGGTGTATATGTGGTTAAGATGGGTACTGGAGCCATTAGCTGGCAGAGCAAACTCCAGACTATTGTAACTCTCTCTACTACTGAAGCAGAGTATATTGCAGGAGTGTCGGCTGGTCAGGAAGTGCTATGGTTGCGAAACTTATTTGAGGAATTGGGATATCCTCAAAAGACTGCATCCACTTTGTATCTTGACAACCAATCTTCTATTGCAGTTGCCAGAGATCCTGAACATCATGGCCATATGAAACATCTGGACTTGAAAACATATTGGTTAAGGAGGATATCTGAAAACTATTAAGTATACCAAATTCTAATATACTCTAAAGGTCATTTAAACATCTGAGATGTGATTCAAACATAATTTGGTTTTTAAAACTTTTTGAAAGTTTTAAACTCTCTCATACATTACAAACTCAAGAATCTTTCTGGACACAAGTAGACAATAAAAAAAATTAGTAGTTTGAAACACTAATACTTTTAAAAAATAGATACCTTTAAATAGTCCATTCCATGCATATGTATATCATTGGCACCTCTAAATACATATGTATTACTTCAGAATAGATCTGTCAATCTAAACAGATTTCTACTTGATTCAACATACCCAGAATATATAGGGGGTTTTACTTAATAAAGACAGCTGTGGTATGAAAAATTTCCAATAATATTTTACATATTTTACAGGGAAATAACTACATTACAACTTTTAAAAAACAAGTACTAATAAAAGTATTAGTAGACATCTGTAAAAGGAAGGAAATTATATACAATAGAATTTGTTAAATAACTATGGGTTGTATAAGATGTAATATGGAGAACTATTTCTGATGGTTGTTTTTTGATGATATAATTGTTTCAGAATAGATATCACTATTTAAAGATGGAGTTTTGTAAAAATAAGACTTTTATTAGTAAATATTTGAGATTATAGTAATTATAAACACCCTCCTAAGCTGAAGCCAAGTCCTACTGGATTTCCCACAGGTTTCCCCAGAAACCCTCCATGTACACACCCTTAACAGTATTTTCTGACTAAGACTCGCAGATTGTTCAATATACCACCAAGAAGAAAAGCACATGCACAGGCATCATTACCTGGACTGTCAACTCTTCATTCCCCACTTCCCAGCCAGACACTCACAAACCAGCCAGATGCCACAGAAGAAGCCTGTATCAAATAAGTCCTGGAAAACCAGGATGAATCTGAGCATGAGGATGAGTCCGTGGCCCCCAACAAGGGCAAGGGTGTCATTGCCTCTCCACGCATTCAAGAGCTTACCCATCTCAATGCATCTGCTCTTTCGCATTCTGATTCATTTTTTCGTTAAACTTAAGTCTAATATGATCCCAAAATTTGTTTTTTCAGCTCTTATAGATTTCGGCTCGACTCATTGTTTTTTAGATACAAAATTCATGCAAAAAAATTTGTTGTCAACTTATCCAATTAATCCCGTTGGCCTCAGCCTCTTCGATGGCACAAGTAATTTGGTTGTTACCCAAGCTTGTGATTTATCCATCTGTTTCCTGTGTGGAACAACTCAATTGGTCACTTTCTATGTGACCCAGTTAGACTCGAGTTGCTCGGTGGTCCTAGGACACAACTGGCTTACCCGCTACAATCCATTGATTGACTGGATAACTAACAGTATAACATTCCGGACCACCGTGGCAGCTGAGGAAACTGTTCCTGTCATGGCATCCACAGCACCCATGGCCTTCCTGGCACCTGCAGTCTCGAGGACTCCTATGATCCCTATGGCACCCATAGCTTCCCCAGAACCCACAGCACGTCCGTCTATTTCTCTGATTAATGCTGCAACTTTTATTAGGGCTACAAAAATGGACAGGTCCCAGGCGTTCACTATCAACTTAAAAATTGATGAAGCAACTGTACGTTTTTCAACCCCGGTATCTGAATCTGAGCAAGCCACTGACCTAGAAGGTGTCCCGGAGAAATATCATGACTTTGCAGATGTTTTTAGCAAGCGGATAGCTGACCGGCTTCCGCCCCACAGAGAATACGACTTAAAAATCGATCTCGAAGATGGCACCCAGCCACCCCTAGGACATATCTACCCACTCTCGTTCACAGAACTTTCCGCAATCTGTGATTTCCTTGATGAACATTTCTCCATAGGTTTTATCAGACCCTCAAAGTCTCCTTTTGGAGCACCTGTTCTGTTTGTCAGAAAAAAGGATGGATCCCTTCGACTATGTGTTGGTTTCAGAGGCCTCAATGCTATCACCAAAAAGGATAAGTATCCACTCCCACTTATATCTGATCTGCTTGATGCTCTGCAGAATCCCCGGATTTACACCAAAATAGATCTCAAACACGCCTATCATTTGGTCTGGATTGCCACGGGCAATGAATGGAAAACCACTTTTAGAACCCATTATGCGGCCTTTGAGTGGTTGGTGATGCCCTTTGGACTCACCAATGCTCCGTCTGTTTTTCAGCGTTTTATCAACAACATTTTCTCTGACATGCTCAATGTATGTGTTATTGTTTACTTGGACGACATTCTTATCTACTCTGAGGACCCCGCAGAACACAACAAACAAGTCCATGATGTTCTCTGGAGACTCAGACAACATAGTTTATCCATGAATGATAAAAAATGTACTTTTAACACGGACTCAGTGGAATACCTGGGTTTCATCATCGGACCCGATGGAATGGATGAAACTAAAGTGCAAGTCATCAATGATTAGCCTGAACCCCAAAAAGTCAAAGATATACAATCCTTTCTCGGCTTTGCCAATTTTTACTGTCAGTTTATCCATGGATATTCCAACATCACAGTACCCCTTACCTGCCTTATGCATAAGGTTACTCTGTGGAATTTTAATGATAAGTGTCAAAAAGCTTTCAATCTTTTAAAAAATCCTTTTTCCTCAGCTCCTATTCTGTTGCATTGGAAACTGGACTTCCCGCTCATTGTTGAAATGGATGCCTCGGATTATGTGCTTGGAGCCATTCTGTCTATCCAGGACTCTGATGGAGAAGTCCACCCTGTGGCTTTTCTGTCCCAGACCTTTACCAGAGCAGAGCTCAACTACAACATTCATGATAAGGAACTCCTGGCACTTTTTTCAGCTTTCAAAGCATGGCGACACTATTTGGAAGGCTCGGGAACTCCGATTGACGTTGTAACAGATCACAAAAACCTGGAATACTTTTCTACCACAAACCTTTTGACCCATTGGCAGGCCCGCTGGTCTGAATATCTATCTGCTTTCAATCTGATTATCCACTTTCGACCCAGCCATCTTGGCGGCAAACCCGAACACTTTAACTAGACCATGGGATGTCTATCCTAAAGAGGGGAGCAACGACTATGCCATGGTGAACCCGCACAACCTGAAACCTATTTTCATGAATCAACAACTTACCACATCGGTCCATGCAACTTTCCTCATCAATCCCATTGTCCATGGAATTATCATTATGGATATCGAGAAGTTACACCAAGATATTCTATTGGCAATTCCGTTAGACCCGATTACTAAAGCTCACCTTGACAATCCCACAGACCCCAATCAACAGTGGTCTCTTGATCAGCATGGTTTCATTAGACTTGATGATCAGATCTATGTACCGGACTCCGACGGCCTCCGCCTCAGGATCCTTCAATACAAACATGATCATCCACTCTCAGGACATTTCAGGTACAACAAAACTCTATCATTAATAAGAAGAGAATATACTTGGCCCGGACTCTGTGGATTTGTTAAGCACTATTGTAAACCTTGCTCTACTTGTCCCCACTTGAAATCTCAGCGACTCTTACTGAAATCCCTGCCAACACTTGGATTATTCAAGGCCCACCTCTTAAGCTAGTGAATTAATCAAGTACAAGCACACAAGAAAATCCAATATAAATTATTTTCTCTATTAATAAATTATTTAAAATATCTATTAATAGTTATAAATAAGTATACAAGAAACCAAAGCTTTATATCAAGTCTCTGCTAAGTTACTGTACATACATATACTCAGCTTCTAGCCCCTGTTCTCAAGGAATAGTTGTTTATTTGCTAAAAGAGTTACATATTGCTCTTTTGAACCTTTCAACAATCAAAATAAGCATTGATTTGAATTGTTTAAGCTTAATAGTGCAGCTCATTAATCTATCAGTATTTAAATTACTGAACCTTTGCTTATTTTATTGTTGAAGCTCTGTAACACTATAGCATATATTGAGCTATCTGAGAGAAACCCCTAAATACATTACAATTATGAAGAATGTCTACAAAACTATATCTTGCATCTTTGAAGCCATTTTGAGGTATTCTTGGCAGTCATGACACTGTGTGGCACTTTCCCATGGCCCTAGCTTGAGTGGGTTGGAAAGACTGTCAGGTTTTCCTAAACCAGAGAATCAAAGAATGAGAGTGCTGGAGGTGGGGGAGGTGGATAAGCAGGTATTTGTAGAGAGGTCAATAAGCAACACAAGTACACAGGAGGTCAAAGGTTCAAGTTTGGATAAGGTAAATGTGCAAGTTGCATCACAGTGTGTATATACATATACCAAATGCAGGATCAGAAAATTGGACCATAACACCCCCACCAAGAGAAAAGAGATTCCCACTGACAACTGGAAAAATACAGGTTCTCACAGCCAAATTGGAATAGTTCTGTTTGCAAAGCATAAACCAGAACTTGCAGTTGGGCTGCTTAGGACAGTTTCTGTTGACACAAAAAAGGCCTGAAGGCCAATCAAGAAGCAAATACCATGCTGCCAGGGGTGATACTGTACATATCTGACTCAGGCATTCTTCTGCAGTAAATATAAAAAGTGGCACTTGACATTGCTAGACAGTATATACATGATACCATAGATCAATACAAGGAGCAAATTTCTTTGAAGCTGTACAATAGCCCTCAAGGACACTGAATAAACTCCACCCAACTCAAATTTAACTATTCCTTTTTACAAGTTGAAAAAGTTCATGCTGCCTCTAAAATATGGAGTTTAGACTCAGATTTTGTGCAAATCAATGAGATTTACTTTCTATTGATTGGAGGGAGGGAGTAGTGAATATTGGGCATGAGAAGAACAGGATGGTACTTACATGCTGATGGACCAGAAGACCAGGAGGGAACAGGTCAAGACTCAGCCATTGAAGTGTATGGCCTATAAACCAGCACGTACCCCCTGTTGGGAAGAGACCATTACCTTCAGTTTACAGTATACATCTGGTGGCACTTACTGTCTGTCAGTTGAGGAGAGAGTGCATTTGTCAGCCTTCCCCATGCAGTATGGATGTGACAGCACTTACTACCTGTTGTTTGAGGAGTGGAAGGGAGCATTTATCAGCCTTCAGTATGTGGGATGGATGTCACAGCACTTACTCTCTGTTGGTTAAGGAGGGGAAGGGTGCACTCATCACCCATCAGTGTGCAGGATGCATGTGACAACACTTACTGCCTGTTGGATGGGGAGGGGAAGGGTGCATTTGTCAGCCTTTGGTGTGTGGGGTGGACATCACAGTGCTTACTCTCTGTTGGTCAAGGAGGGTAAGGGAGCATTTGTCAGCCTTTGGTGTACAGTATGAATGTGACAGCACTTACTGCCTGTCAGGTGCGGAGGCAAGGGAGCATTTGTCAGCCTTTGGTGTGTGGGATGGATGCCACAGCACTTACTCTCTGTTGGTCAAGGAGGGGAAGGGAGCATTTGTCAGCCTTTGGTGTACATACAGTATGAATGTGACAGCACTTACTACCTGTCAGGAGAGGAGGCAAGGGAGCATTTGTCAGCCTTCAATGTGCAGTATCCATGTGGTAACACTTACAAACTATTGGTTGAGGAGGGGAAGGTAGTGTTTGTCAGCCTGCAGCTTGCACTGGGCATGTACCAGAGCTTACTGACTGTTGGTTAAGGAGGGGAAGAGAGCATTTCTCAGCCTTGAGCATGTCAGATACATGTGGGGGCACTCACATCCTATCAGTTGAGGAGGGGAAGTGGGCATCCATCAGCCTTCAACATGCAATATGCATGTGGCAGCACCTACTTCCTGTCAGTTGAGGAAGGGAAGGGAGCATTTATTAGCCTTCCTTGTGTGGGGTGCATGTGACAGCACTTACACTCTATTGGTTGGAGAGGGGAAGGGAGCATTTGTCAGCCATCATGTGCAGTATCATGTGGCAGCACTTACAAACTATTGGTTGAGGAGGGGAAGGGAGCATTGTCAGCCTCCAGCATACAGTATGCATGTGGCAGCACTTACAAACTATTGGTTGAGGAGGGGAAGAGAGCATTTCTCAGCCTTCAGCATGCAGTATACATGTGGGGGCACTTACATCCTATCAGTTGAGGGGAAGGGAGCATCCATCAGCCTTCAGCATGCAATATGCATGTGGCATGGCAGCACTTACTTCCTGTGAGTTGAGGAGGGGAAGGAAGCATTTGTCAGCCTGCAGCATGTGGTGGGCATATAACAGGGCTTACTTGCTGTTGGTTAAGGAGGGGGAGCATTCCTCAGCCTTCAGGATGTGGTGGGCATGTGGGGTACTTACACCCTATCAGTTGCAGATGGGAAGGGAGCACCATCAGCCTTCAGCACACAGTATGCATGTGGCAGCACTTACTTCCTGTCAGTTGAAGAGGGGAAGGGAGCATTTGTCAGCCTCCAGCATACAGTATGCATGTGGCAGCACTTACAAACTATTGGTTGAGGAGGGGAAGAGAGCATTTCTCAGCCTTCAGCATGCAGTATACATGTGGGGGCACTTACATCCTATCAGTTGAGGGGAAGGGAGCATCCATCAGCCTTCAGCATGCAATATGCATGTGGCATGGCAGCACTTACTTCCTGTGAGTTGAGGAGGGGAAGGAAGCATTTGTCAGCCTGCAGCATGTGGTGTGCATATAACAGGGCTTACTTGCTGTTGGTTAAGGAGGGGGGAGCATTCCTCAGCCTTCAGGATGTGGTGGGCATGTGGGGGTACTTACATCCTATCAGTTGCAGATGGGAAGGGAGCACCCATCAGCCTTCAGCACACAGTATGCATGTGGCAGCACTTACTTCCTGTCAGTTGAAGAGGGGAAGGGAGCATTTGTCAGCCTTCAGTGTGCAATGTGCATGTGGCAGCACTTACTTCCTGCCATGTGAGGAGGGAAGGGAGTATTTTTCAGTGTTCAGCATCCAGTCTGCATGTGACAGCACTTACTCTCTATTGGTTGAAGAGAGGAAGGGAGCATTTATCACCCTGCAGCATGCAGTGTGCATGTGGCAGTACTTACAAACTATTTGTTGAGGAGGGGAAGGGAGCATTTGTCAGCCTGCAGCATGCAGTAAGCATATAACAGTGCTTACAGCAGCCTATTGGTTAAGGAGGGGGGGAGCATTCCTCAACCTTCAGGATGTGGTGGGCATGTGGGGGTACTTACATCCTATCAGTTGCAGATGGGAAGGGAGCACCCATCACCCTTCAGCACACAGTATGCATGTGGCAGTACTTACAAGCTATTAGTTGAGGAGAGGAGGGGAGCAGTTGTCACCCTTCAGTATGTAGTATGCATGTTTTCACACTTACATCCTATTGGTTGAGGAGAGGAAGGGAGCATTTGTCAACCTTCAGTGTGCAGTGTGCATGTAGCAGCACTTACCCGCTATTGGTTGAGGAGGGAAAGGGAGCATTCATCAACCTTCAGTGTGCAGTGTGCATGTAGCAGCACTTACCCGCTATTGGTTGAGGAGGGAAAGGGAGAATTTGTCAACCTTCAGTGTGCAGTGTGCATGTAGCAGCACGTACCCACTATTGGTTGAGGAGGGAAAGGGAGCATTTGTCAACCTTCAGTGTGCAGTGTGCATGTAGCAGCACTTACCCGCTATTGGTTGAGGAGGGAAAGGGAGCATTGTCAGCCTTCTGCATGTGGGATGCATGTGACAGCACTTACAAGCTATTGGTTGAGGAGAGGAAAGATGCATTTGTCAATGATCACCATGTAGTATGCATGTGGCAGCACTTACAAACTATTAGTTGAGGAGAGGAAGGGAGCATTTGTCAACCTTCAGTGTGCAGTGTGCGTGCAGCAGCACTTACCCGCTATTGGTTGAGGAGGGAAAGGGAGCATTTGTCAACCTTCAGTGTGCAGTGTGCATGTTGCAGCACGTACCCACTATTGGTTGAGGAGGGAAAGGGAGCATTTGTCAACCTTCAGTGTGCAGTGTGCATGTAGCAGCACTTACCCACTATTGGTTGAGGAGGGAAAGGGAGCATTGTCAGCCTTCTGCATGTGGGATGCATGTGACAGCACTTACCTGCTATTGGTTGAGGAGGGAAAGGGAGCATTCGTCAACCTTCAGTGTGCAGTGTGCATGTAGCAGCACTTACCCACTATTGGTTGAGGAGGGAAAGGGAGCATTCGTCGACCTTCAGTGTGCAGTGTGCATGTAGCAGCACTTACCCGCTATTGGTTGAGGAGGGAAAGGGAGCATTTGTCAACCTTCAGTGTGCAGTGTGCATGTAGCAGCACGTACCCACTATTGGTTGAGGAGGGAAAGAGAGCATTTGTCAACCTTCAGTGTGCAGTGTGCATGTAGCAGCACTTACCCGCTATTGGTTGAGGAGGGAAAGGGAACATTGTCAGCCTTCTGCATGTGGGATGCATGTGATAGCACTTACAAACTATTGGTTGAGGAGAGGAAAGATGCATTTGTCAATGATCACCATGTAGTATGCATGTGGCAGCACTTACAAACTATTAGTTGAGGAGAGGAAGGGAGCAGTTGTCACCCTTCAGCATGTAGTATGCATGTTTTCACACTTACATCCTATTGGTTGAGAGGAAGGGAGCATTCATTAGCATTCAGGACACATGTGGCAGCACTTACTCTCTGTGAATTGATGAGGATTTGTCAGCCTTCAGCATGTGGTATACATGTAATGGCACTTACTATCTGTAGGCAAGGAGGGGAAGAGAGCATTTGTCAGCCTTCAGCTTGCAGTGTGCATGTGGTACTTACCCACTATTAGTTGAGGAGGGGAAGGGAGCAATTGTCAGCATTCAGCATGCAGTATGCATGTGACACCACTGACTCTTTGTTCATTGAGGAGGGGAAGGGAACACTTGTCAGCCTTCAGTGTGAAGTATGATGTGGCAGCACTTACTACCTGTCAGTTGAAGAGGGGAAGGGAGCATTTGTCAGCCTTCCATACATGAGATGCATGTGACAGCACTTGCTCTCTATTGGATGAAGAGAGGAAGGGAGCATTTATCACCCCTCAGCATGCAGTGTGCACATGGCAGTACTTACAAACTATTAGTTGAGGAGGGGAAGGAAGCAGTTGTCACCCTTCAGCATGTAGTATGCATGTTTTCACACTTACATTCTATTCATTAAGGAGGGGAAGGGAGCATTTGTCACCCTTCAGCATGCAGTAAGCATGTAACAGTGCTTACGGCCTATTGGTTAAGGAGGGGATGGGAGCATTTGTCAGCCTTCAACATGTAGTATGCATGTGACAGCACTTACAAACTATTGGTTGAGGAGAGGAAAGATGCATTTGTCAACCATCACCATGTAGTACATATGCATGTGGCAGCGCCTACCCGCTATTGGTTGAGGAGGGAAACGGAGCATTGTCAGCCTTCTGCATGTGAGATACATGTAACAGGACTTACTGCCCATTGCTTAAGGAGGGGAAGGGAGCATTTGTCAGCCTCCAGCATGCAGTGTGCATGTGGCACTGCTTACCCACTATTGGTTGAGGAGGTGAAGGGAGCATTTGTCAGCCTTCCATACATGGGATGATGTGACAGCACGTACTCCCTGTTGGTTGAGGAGGGGAAGGGAGCATTTGTCAGCCTGCAGCATGTGGTGGGCATATAACAGGGCTTACTTGCTGTTGGTTAAGGAGGGGGGAGCATTCCTCAGCCTTGAGGATGTGGTGGGCATGTGGGGGTACTTACACCCTATCAGTTGCAGATGGGGCACCCATCAGCCTTCAGCACACAGTATGCATGTGGCAGCACTTACTTCCTGTCAGTTGAAGAGGGGAAGGTAGCATTTGTCAATTTTCCACACATGAGATGTATGTGACAGCACTTACTATCTGTATGTAAGGAGGGGAATGGAGCATTTGTCAGCCTTCCATACATGGGATGATGTGACAGCATGTACTCCCTGTTGGTTGAGGAGGGGAAGGGAGTATTTGTCAGCCTGCAGCATGTGGTGGGCATATAACAGGGCTTACTTGCTGTTGGGTAAGGAGGGGGGGAGCATTCCTCAGCCTTCAGGATGTGGTGGGCATGTGGGAGTACTTACATACTATCAGTTGCAGATGGGAAGGGAGCATCCATCATCCTTCAGCACACAGTATGCATGTGGCAGCACTTACTTCCTGTCAGTTGAAGAGGGGAAGGGAGCATTTGTCAGCCTTCCATACATGAGATGTATGTGACAGGACTTACTCTCTATTGGTTGAAGAGAGGAAGGGAGCATTTATCAGCCTTCAGCATGCAGTGTGCATGTGGTAGTGCTTACCACCTATTGGTTGTGGAGAGGAAGGGAGCATTGTCAGCTTTCTGTGTGTGGGATCCATGTGACAGCACTTACTCTCTGTTAGTTGATCAGGGAAAGGGAGCATTCATTACCATTCATGACACGTGGTAACACTTACTCCCTGTGAATTGATGAGAATTGTTCAGCCTTCAGCATGTGGTATACATGTAACAGCACTTACTGTCTGCATATAAGGAGGGGAAGAGAGCATTTGTCAGCCTTCAGCTTGCAGTGTGCATGTGGTGGCACTTACAACCTCATGCAATATGTTTCCAGCAGCCCTTTCTTCCTGTCAGTTAAAAGGGAGCCTTTGTCAGCTTTTGATACATGGGATGCCTGTGACAGTACTTACTCCCTATTAGTTGAAGAGAGGAAGGGACCATTTATTAGCCTTCAGTGTGTAGTGTGTGTGGTGTGGTGCTTACCAACTATTGGTTGTAGAGGGGAAGGGAGCATTGTCAGCTTTCTGTTTGTGGGCTGAATGTGACAGTACTTACACTCTGTGCATTGATGAGGGGAAGGGAGCATTCATCAGCATTTGGGACACATGTGACAGCACTTACATCCTGTTAGTTGATGTGAAGGAAGCATTTGTCAGCCTTTCACTTGCAGTGTGCATGTGGCACCACTTACCCACTATTGGTTGAGTAGGGAAGGGAGCACTTGTCAGCATTCAGCATGCAGTATGCATGTGTGGGACCACTGACTCTCTATTCATTGAGGAGGGGAAGGAAGCATTGGTCACCCTTTGGCATGAAGTATGCATGTGACAGTACCTACTTCCTGTCAGTTGCAGAGCATTTGTCAACCTTCAGCTTACAGGATGCATGTAACAGCACTTACTACCTTGGCAGCACTTAACCACTATTAGTTGAGGAGGGGAAGGGAGCAATTGTCAGCATTCAACATGCCTATGCATGTGATATCACTGACTCTCTGTTCATTGAGGAGGGGAAGGGAACACTTGTCAACCTTCAGTGTGAAGTATGCATGTGGCAGCACTTACTTCCTGCCAGTTGAAGAGTATTTGTTAATTTTCACCATGCAGTATGCATGTGGTGACACTTACTTCCTATCAGTTGAGGAAGGGAAGGGTAGATTTGTCAGTCTCTAGAATATGCATGTGAAAGCACTTACTGCCTGTTCCTTGAAGTGATTGCAGCATTTGTCAGCCTTCAGTCTGCAATCTCAATGTGACAGCACTTACTCTCTGCTGGTTGAACAGGGTAAGGGAGCATTGGTCACTCTTCAGCCTATACTATACATGTGGCAGCACTTACATACTATTGGTTTTTTTTTTTTGGGGGGGAGCATTCATCAGCCTTTAGGGCAGTATGTATGTAACAGGACTTACTGCCTGTTGGTTGAGGGAAAAGGAGCATCTGTCAGCCTTTAATATGCAGTATGCATACAATGGCACTTACTTCCTGCCAGTTGAGGAGGGGAAGGAAGCATCTGTCTGCCTTCAGTGTGTAGTATGCATGTGGCCATACTTACAAACTATTGGTTGAGGAGAGAAAGGCAGCATTTCTCAGCCTTCAGTGTGCAGTATGCATGTGTGACAGCACTTACTCTCTGTTGCTTGAAAAGGGGAAGGTAACACCTGTCAACCTTCAGCATGAAGTATGTATGTGGCAGCACTTACTTCCTGTCAGTTGGGGAGGGGAAGGGAGCATTTGTTAGCCTTCAGCGTGCAGCATACATGTGGTGGCACTTACGTTCTGTCATGTGAGTATGGGAAGGGAGCATCTGTTATCATTCAGCATGCAGTATGCATGTGGGAGCACCTACTCCCTGTTGGTTGAGGAGGGGAAGGGGCATTTCTCAGCCTTCAGTGTGCTGTATTCATGTGGCGGTACTTACAAACTATTGGTTGAGGAGGGGAAGGGAGCACTTGTTAACCTGCAGCATCCAGTATGCATGTGGAGGCACTTACAAACTATTGGTTGAGGAGAGGAAGGGAGTGTTTGTTACGCTTCAGTGTGGGGTACGCATGCGGCGGCACTTACTTTCTGTTGGTTGAGCAGGCAAGGTAGTATTTGTCAGCCTTTCCCGTGTGGTGGGTATGTGGATAGCACGCACTGCATTCACATTCTTGTTCAATAGTAGATCAAATAACTCCCGACTCTGTAACCACCCTGCCACATCAAGTGCCGTTCCAAAGGGGAGGCCTATATACCACCTTAAATTCTTTCATTGACTGACAGTACACAGCACTTACATGCACAATCTGCCCCCTGCGGATTTTCGTCTAGTAGCAGTTGAACCATCTCCTGGTCGTTCTTGAGGACCGCAACATGAAGTGCGGTGCCAAAGGGCCCTATTGTGTATCAGCGGTGTTTGCCTTCTAGCTGCAATCCACCTACCGATCAGCGTCAGATTTGCGGCGTGTACCTCAATCAGGCGGCGAACAATATCACGTCTACCATTTGCTACTGCCGCACAAAGAGCACTACCATAGTCCCCTCCTAGCCTTAAATCAGCGAAAGATACTTCCCCTTGCCGGCTCACCACCATTCACCTTCGACATCCACACATGCCTCTTTTTCAATCAGTAGGTCTACAACGTCCTGGTGGCCCCTCATAGACGCAATCTGAAGTGGTGTTCCAAAATCTCCACCTGAAACATTGGTCCCATTTACGTTATACACATTCATAGACCAAATTTATAGACGTACCAGCAGCGTTCACAAATGCACGTCTATTCTCCTCCATCCTGAGAAGAAATTCCACCAGGTCTCGCTTGCCATAATACGCCGCCAACTGAAGAAAGTTTGAGAATTGCCCTGTAATTGATTTCTGCCGATTGGCCCCGTCATTGACCAGCTGTTCGAGATCTCTTACAATCTCTTTCACCGGCTTTGCCTCAGCGGCAATTTTGAATACTTGTTCAAATTGCTGCTGAAAGCGTTCTTGAATACCTCGAATTGCATTCCAAGCATCCCGGAGCGGCACAACGAGGAGTAGGAGCGCAAGGATCTGACCAAATCCCCATTGGCCTTCCGAGTTGTCGATTTGATTCACCTTGTTCCGACGAAGCGTGAGTTCAACGTCGACAATGAAGAGAAGATTGATGACCACAAGGCACGCTAGGCCTACAATCAAGAAGGCAGTGTGAACTGGATGATCTAAATTGGCGGGCGTTTGGGAAGGGGGTGAGATGCGAGATGGGGTCTGATTAGATGCTGATGGATCGCTAGGTCCTGGCGGGTATGAATGCTCTGAATTGGTGGGCGTATGAGAAGATACTCTTGGAACACTAGATACCCTAACCGCTGAGAGGGCTGTCAACGGATCCCAAAGCCGTCTGTGTTGTTTCCGAGAATAGTTATACCCGATATGTAGACCGAGGAAAAAGAGGAAAGGGGGAAGAAGATTGAAGCCGGGGATGAGAAGAAGAAAATACATCGTCAACGAGAAGATGCGGAGTGGAGTGGAAGAAAAGTTAATGGGGGCTCCAAGCACGGCTAGGGTGGGACCGGAATCGCAGAAAATGGGCGTGCCGAAGTTGGCAGGATTGAGCCAAAGCCATATTCCGATGACCGACATGAGAGAGAGGTGAATTGTGCCGAGAGTGAGTACTGGCACTGCGGTAGCAAGGGAGAAAAGGCTTCGGACAAAGCCCCAAAGGCGAGTGGCTATGGATTGTTGTTCTCCCGCGGCTTCCTTTCGACGAAGTACATGGGCAATAGGTGACCAGAGAATGACCCGCCAGGCTGACCACGTAGGATCAGTGGGCTTGTAGTCTATGGTGCTCCTCTGATGGGCATAAAGAATGAACCAGATCCATGTACTTGTATTGTTCATCCAACTGAGATCGAGCACGATGGCGGCGTGGAAACTGGATATGGCAGGACCCTGGCTTCCAGGACCTTTTGCCAGAATGATGGTGGTAATAAGAATGGAAAATGCGACGGCGAGCATACCAATAGACTGGTCCCTGATACCTGCCAATTCATCTCGAGTGATTTTCTTATCCCACAAGTAGACGAAAAGGGGTACGAAGCAAAGGAGATTTTGTGTGTAAATGGCAGCACGAACACCGATGCCAGAGATATCTGGATTGGCGGGAAGGCATTTGTCGAGGTCCATGGTGGTAGTTAGATGGTGGTAGTCAGAAGGGAATGTTGAAAAGATATATCGATCGAAACCCAGATAAAATCTATTTTTGGAGCATTCAAAGAAGCAGAGCGGACTAAATGGCAACTAAACCCTTTGTTCCGAGATTAACGCAAGAAGCACTTTTCATATTCTATCGCCCTATCTGTCGAAATGCCTGAGATATAGAGTTCGGTTCTGCTTGAAATGTTGCCTCGTGGTCAATACATTACCTTTTTGGGTGTCTTTGGCGGATTTGATAGGGTTGAAAGGCAAAAAATGTGGGAAAATGTCAAAGTACGGCCGAATTTGGGAAAGGATATTATAAGTAGGGAGAAACTGTTGGGAATCACCGGAAGACTCCTCCGGACTCAGAAAAACGCATATATGCTAGATCGAACTCAGCTTCCGGGTTTGAAATAATGGCATATATGCTGCGTGAAGATCCAGGTAAAAGACCACTTAATATAAGAGAAATATTGTCATCTAGTACGATATATATATATAGACTATTGACTGTTAAGTACAATAGCAAGGTAGCAAATTGCTTATGTGTTAAGAACTAAGGGCAAAGGGAGGTCAAAGTGGGTTAGCTAGGGGACAACGGGAGGGCCAGTTGTCCAAACAATGTGAAAAGATGGAGCTTGGATTCAGTGTATGTGGTGCGCCCTCACACGGTGTTTGGGGTGCTCCTTATTTCGAGCAAAGACTGAAGAGAAGGAATGAGGTATTTAACAGGTATTTCGGAGGGTCCGATACATCGGAAAACAATACAAAGGGGTGACTAAACATATAACTGCAGAACGGGGACGGAACACCGTGTGAGATAGGGAGTTCCTTGTTAAAATACTCGAAGAATATCTTAACCTTAGCTTCATCCATCATAGCCATATACATTCTTGGGTCCCTTAAGCGCTACATTGTGTATACACGGCTGTGGGCGCTGTGGGCGCCAGGCAGACATTTTTAACCCACCAAACCTTGACTTATCTGAGGGCCGCGGGAGATCCCCTCGTCACTGTCGTTTTGACCTAGAAATGATTCTTCTTTAAATAATATATCATCTTGTACACAGCCACGCTCGTGATAACTTTGGCTTCAGATCCCACAATTCAGCTGCACAGGCGGCCCATCAAACCATTGACGCCTTTCAAATCGAATGAAGTGAAGCGGTAGAGAACCCGATGGTTGTATCACGAATCAGCCGTGGCGCTCCTGCCGAATGACCCAAGAAACGCCCACATCTAGGTCACGCCCTTGTCTTCGAGCTTCCAAACGCGAACGCGAAAACCATCCCAACCCTCAGCGTTGCAGCCTCTAATCCTGCGAACACGTCGACCACTGATGCTGCATGTGTCTGCTCTGTCGATGCAGAGCATGCGGCGTATACATAGTCGCTTTCGGAGCTGGTGAGTCCAGGGGTGTCTCCAGGTAAGGACACCGAGTGGGAGACGATGGTTCTTAGTGTGAGGGAGGCTCGGGGTGGATTAGAGGACGATATGGGGCGTGTGTGGATGGTGCGATTATTGTCCAGGTGAGTCAGGTCCTGGATAAGAGGAAATAAAGGCTCAATCTTGACATTGGAAGACTTGCAGATTTTGAAGAATTTTGAACTAGAGTTAGGGCCACAGGACGTCTTGACTGGTGGCCAGTTTTTCGCGGTCATGAGATTTCTTTGCCATGCACAATCTGGTGCTGCTGTAGACGATTCACTGGTATTTGTCCAAGGCAAGTTCAGTTAGGAATCAATATTCGTAACGGGGTAGCAGTCATATCTTATTGGCGAAATTTGCAGCGAATCCCGAGCCGTTTTTGCCTGCTTCAGATTCCAAAAGAGCTTTCATCAAATCGGACGTAGCTCTAAGCAGACGTAGCCGCCCGTCCCTCCACCCCGTCCATCTCTCGAAAGCCACCCAGCAGCAATCACGCCTCCAACAGCATCCCTGTTTACACCGCAACGCTCCACCCAGCACCAGCTTAAACTCCTTCACCCGGGTCCAGTCCCAGTCCCAGTCCCAACCCCCTAAACCTCCCACAGAACCACCACCCGCATCTTCGAACCCCTTCCGCATCTCACTTCATAAACCCCTGCCGCCTTCCCTTTCATCCGCCAGCTCGTCGTCATCATACCACTCGCTACCAAAACATGTAACGCCACCCCTTCCACCACGTAAACCTGGCTCTTGCCCCCACCCCATTATAGATTTCTCGCGAGATTGCCTGTAGGTTTAGGCTTGTCGTCAAAGTCGTCTTCTACCTATAACCCACCGCTCCCGCCACCCCCTACCCCACCTAAGCTGCCAAAGGCGACTTTGGCTGATTAAGCAGAGTTTGCAAACTGCCAAGGGCGTGCAGAGCTTCAAGGATCAAGGAAGTTTTGGACACGTTAAGTGAGGAGAGGGGTGCGGAAGTGATCAGGAAGAGCGAAATGGGGAGCTCTAACAACACTAATGGGGCGAAAGTTGCTGGTAGTGAGACTAGGCCTGGGACTATGAGGAGTGTGAGCCCGCCGAAGGCCATTTTATGACGGTGCAGTTGCGCGTATTGGGCTCGGGTCTTCGTCTTCGCCTTCCATCTCGTCCAATGAGCGGACATCGACTCCACCAGCTGGTATGGTTCCAACCTGCGTCACCCGCCTCCCCGTTAATGACTCGCAGCGCCTTTTGCCAACATCCATCCCATCCTACTACTGCGTCCCTTCCTAATCCGCGTCATAGCAAGTCCCTCCATCACCCCAGTCCCGACTCCGCTGCCGCTACTGCATCCCCCTCTCGCCGGATGCATTGTCTGCCTTTCCCCGTATCTATACACAGACACGCACGCATTCCCAATCACCATCACCATCACCATCATCATCATCATCTCAATCCCCGTCATTGCATCACCAAACGCAGCCGCAACCGCACCCGCAACCGCAACCGCAACCGCAACCGCAATCACCGCCACTCCCCCGACGACCGCCGTCCGGAAAACGTCAAGTGACCCGTTCCCCCCTTTGCAGATATCGCTGACCAGGATCATCGTCATGGTCGGATCCGAGAACGCGGCGGGGGGGAGGGGTGGAAGCCAGGGAGCGCACTGAAACATTATTTGTTTAATGAGCTTGATGCGAGGCTGAGGGCGAGTTCGAATCGGGGTCCGAATCCGACTGAGTCTGGGCCAAGCATGATAGATAGATACGCACCTTTGCGATGCTCCGTCCCGGCGCTGGGTTTGAGAGTGTACGTGTGCGGGGGCGAGAGGCTGGTTGGTGAGGAGGAGATGGACATGGAGGGGGGCGATTGTGATGGTGATGGCTAAGGGGATGATGATGGACAAAATGTGGACTCTAACCATGACCTAGAGGCGGGTGGGACTTCTTCTCCTCTCTGCCCCTGGTATGGGGAGTCAGGGACAGCACATGAACCGGCACCAACGGTACACTGGACATGAGGGAGTATTCGGACAGGATCAGGAGGCAGGGATGGATGGCACAGGGAAAAAAGATGAACCCTGGGACGATCGTGGATCCTGGTAATGGGTGGGTGAGCCTTGCGTGATGTGTCGGTTGTATTACAATGCGGTGCTGGTGGAGGAGGGTGTGGTGGGAGACATATCTATTTACTTGGTGGGGGGATTTAGCTTTACCGGTTTACCCCCTGGATGGCCAATCAGTCGGTTCCTGTCACATACCGATAAGTAAGATGTGAGGTATATTGCCACCTACAACTGTGAGCTGATGATATATAATGTATCATGCACCCCCTCCGCAAACATAGTACACATACACCCTCTGTCACATCAGCATCGGTAGCTTATAACAGAAGATTAATCTTTCATTATAATAAGGCTTTCTCTAGGTCACATCTTTCCGCAAGTTAACGTAAATGAACCTCACCTGATCGATTGCATGAGGCGGTAGGGACCATTATGGACCCATTCCGGGGCTTTCTCTTTCTGACACCACACAACAATGGCTGACGGAGAAGCTCTTCTCTCCATTTCTTCAGAGACAGGTCTTGATCAGTCAGCTATTCAACAAGGAACATCCAATGCCTCCCAAGTTGAAGTATCTCCACATGAATGGAAGACCCAGTCCAATTCTGAGCATAAAGAGACAAAGTATAAATACGCCGTAATCTCCTTCATCCGTCATGCACAAGTGAGGACTGTGTTTCCCTCTTTTTCTTCTCTTTTTTTTCTGCCCATTTATCTCCATTTAATAGAGCGAGTCAAATGTCAACCCGCGCGTGGACGCTGGCAAGGCAGATAAATTGACGGCAAAGGGCCAAGACCAGGCTAGAAAACTTGGCCAAGAATGGGCCAACGTTCGCATCGACACTCTTTGTTCCTCTGACTTTGAAAGAGCAAAGGCGACCGCGCAGGCCATTGTAGATTTTCATTCTAGCACGCTGGAATTGAAGAAAACGAGCTCGCTTAGAGAACAAGATCATGGACCAGAAGTCGCACAGCATATGCAACGGGGTGATTTTTACGGAGCACAGAGGTTGCGCAGTGGCGGTTACTCACCTGCCAGTGAGGATGGGCGGTCCTATCGTCCACCTGGTGGAGAATCTGCAAATGACGTTGTTTCCCGGGCAGTCTTGATGCTTCAGTTGGCGGTCCTTGTACTAGGCCGTGAGCTTCCCTCACCTCCTCCAGAGTTGCTTGATAAAGGCCCTCGCGAGCGTCAGCCCGCTGACCAACTTCCTGATGGTGTCCCCCATATCGTCTTTGTCAGCCACAATATTCTTCTTGTAGAGCTGTATGAAGCACTACTATCCTGGGAGGCAGAAAAGCATCGCTATCTGTGGGTTGATTACCACAATACAGAATGGTATTGGTTGCTTCTTAAACCGTTTTATGCTGTTAATGCATATATCTACAGGTCACGTTTCATCGTTGGCACAGGAGATAGCCCTTTGGAAAGCCCACAGGGATACTATCAAAAGACTTTCGATTTCGATTTGATCGTTAACTGTCTGAAACCCGTCCATCGCCGCTTCGACTAGAATGTATACTGGTGGTGAGGGTTGTGCTTAGAATGATGACATGAGATAACCGCAATACAACATTTTGATCACTTACTTTTTCCTAATGTGTTACGTCTGTAAACCGCAGCTGGGATCCTTTCAATGGGAAATTCAATGCGTGAGGTTTTAAGCTTAAGCTGAAGCTATGAGACATTACTATTTATTAAACCCCCGCTATTCATGTCGCTCCTTTCAAGACCAGGTCCACATATGATGGCTACTGACTAATTGCGAAGTTAACAGTATTAGTTGAAGGAGGGACAATTTCCAGTCCAAAGTCTTCTGAAATAATTTGACAATCCAGATATTTTACTGTAACGGGTGGCTGAGCCTTGCATAATGGGTCAGTTGTACCATTATGCGGTGCCGGTGGAAATGGGTGTGTGGTGTGAGAGATGTCTACCTGATGGGGGGGTTCACTTTTCGCCCCTGGATGGCTAATCGATTGCTGTAACAGGAAGGGTGCACTTACGGTGGGAGGGGAAGGGCAAACCGGAAGGACCATGCCATTTTGTAAGATGATAAGTAATATGGGAGGTATATTGCCATCCGCATGAACTTATGACATGTAGTGCATCGTACCCCCCCTCGAAAATAGTACACGGCCATCCATAGTTTCCTCTAGGTCACATATTTTTGAAAAGTTGGCATTAATCAGCCTCACTGGATGGATAACAGACAGGACGATGTGATATCTTTTAAACGGTGGGATGGTAAGGTGAATGCAGGTGGGGAAGGGATGGTGGGTAGTCTACTATGCCGGAGGAGTGAAGTCATATGTGGTAACCCGGCCAGAATTACACCCATCCCCCACTTTTTCAGACGCGTATTCCATGTCCAGCTTCCCGGACACCTCTAGTATGGCTTCGGTTTCCTCGACAATGCGGGCGGCCATTCATCGTGGTCCTGCCACATCCAACCCAGCGCACCAGGCATTGTGTCCCTCGCCCACGCCAGCGGGCAATTTGGTTGATTAAGGTCTCCTCATTGTCCGTCACACAATGTCGGGACGGATACTCTCATGGTTGGGGGAGGGGGAGCGATCGTTATGGATGAAGGGTTTGAAAAGGGGGTGACATGGAATCTAAGGGAGGTGTGGGCGTTGTTGGTCAGGCGCAGAGTGTACTCGGATATTTTTCTGAGAAGACGATGACAATTGCGTAAGGAGCGTCGAATCAAAGCATGAAACTTAGCTATGCATTTATTCATTTTCTGTCTGCGATTTTGATGTCAATGGGTTGTAGACAACAGGGATAAATCGCATTGCCTATAAGGAAGTTCCTTCTCCCGATGTTCATTGGTATGGCATGGGTGCCTTATACGCCACAACAAAATGGAATCGCGGAGAGAGGAATACGCACAATAACTGAAAGGGTGTGGTCTATGTATCTATGTTATACGCATCAAAAATTCCTAATTTTCTATGGTCTAATACCGTAAAAACGATGGCGTACCTTGAAAATCGAAGCCCCTCCCGCGTGAATGACGGACAAACGCCTCTTGGACGCATTACTGGAGAGAAACCGAATTTGTCGCATTTGCGTATATTCGGAAGTCCTGTTAGCGTAGCAATCCCTAAGCAAAGACGACTGACAAAAATGAAACTCACGTTCCGAAATGGGCTGAGATCTGGGAAATTGCGTGAAGGAATTCGAAGTTCCATATCAGCCGAGGAAAAGGGAATTAGAAAATTAAAACATCGAATCTATTGTTTTATCGGCCTTGGGAAAGGGCCCGACCTTAAAGGAGGTATTAAACATGCCAGGAGAGGAAGGAAGAGTCTGGGAGAGGCAAGACAGGAGGAATGGTAAAATATGATGGATCATAAAGCTTTTGGACCCCCAAAGAACCACCACCGGGGACGCGCATTTTGAAGACCGACGGTATGTCGAGGAACGCACAGGAAGGGCGAATTGGTAGGAAGAAAAGTGCGGATCGTTGTTAAGGGATATAGTCAGATTCCCGGATTACACTTTAATGAAATGTACGCACCTGTGGGACTCATGTCGAATTCTATTAGCTCTGGGCGACTCTAAAAATTCAGCAATGTAACAATTTGATGTCAAATCGGGGCACTTAAACGGGACGATGAAAGAAAGAAAAAGTATGGGTTCGAAGAACCAGAAAAGGAACATTTAGCGCTCCCGTTACTGAAAGCGCTATACGGTACGAAACAAGGAGGCAATGGGTGAAGGAAAACTTTATCCGACTTTATGGCCAAAGAACTTACATGGATATATTCCGATTACGACAGTGCCGTGTTCTTCAAGAACCAGACCCCCCGGTTAAGTACAATTTACCTTTTTCGCCCCCAAGCATCAATCCCTCTCCTCCCTTCAACCATAAACCATAACATGGAGCTATCTACCTCAGACATTCACATCAAATGGCAGGCCAAGACACATTTTACCCTCCACAAGTTGCAGGAATAAACTTGGTTCCTTCAATTCTGCTTACAGATCATCCCTTTCTCCAAAGCCATTGTGTGCTCACTGTTTGATTTCTTAATGTTGCCCTTTTTCTCACCACCATATTACTCACCTTGCATATCAGGACATTAGTTGGTGGGCAACTTATGCCCCCTGTTGGAATGGAGTCCATTTCATCTCCCCTTCCCAACCTACCCTCCACATCTTCACTGATGCAGGTGATGCAGGTGGCATCTTTGGCAACCAACACTGGAGGCATTCCAAGGTTTTTGGAGTTGGAGAACCTTCCAAAAACCCTACTATTTGGCCAAATTTTCTAGGAATTCTTTGAACTGATAAATGTTTTGAAAATTTCAGGTTTTCGTAGGATTTTCCAAAGTGGAAAATCATATCTGAAAACTTTAAATATTTGTGTCAAAAAACTCTGACTACTGATGTTTTCTCAGATTTTGTGATATAAATATTTAAAGTTTTTAGATATGATTTTCCACTTTGGAAAATTCTACTAAAACTTAAAAATTTTGAACAATTTATCAGTTCAAATAATTATCAGAAAATTTGGCCAAATATTAGAATTTTTGAAAGGTTTTCAAACTCCAAAAACCTTAGGATGCCTCCAGTGCAATGGTTTTCTTGTCACATTTCTCATCATTATTCAGGAGCTGACATCCAATTTAAGGAATTTTATGCCATCATTCATGCTATTTTATACTGGGGCCTCATTTCTGAGGCCATCGTGTTATCTTTCATACTAACAATCAAAATGTACATTCTGCTATCACAAAGCTTTCCATTCACTCATCTCCCAAAATGGAACTCTTGCATCCATTCCTGGGTCTTGCATCCCAGCTTGCCTTCCTTCCAAAGATAATTCCATTGTTGATGCCACCTCTCACTTTCAATTCACCTTCCTGTTCTCCATCACCCCTAACCTTAACCTCAAGGCTTCCCCCAAGAGTTGGCATTGCTAGGTTAGCTCTGCTTTTGTTTTTTTCATAATTTTCGGACCTGATGTAGGACTTAGGCTGCCCAGACCTGAATACTGTGTTGAGGTTCTTTTTCTCAAATAAACCTGCAGCTCTACCGAGACTTGTACTATTGCTTCCATTGTCTCATAACAATATCGGGTCTATATGGCCAAACTCACAGACCACTTCTCCCAGTCTTCCAGCCTTTCTAAGCTCTGCCTCACTTGGGCCGCGCCTGCTGCCATGGATGCCTGTCTGTCACCTGTGGTTGCAGCTGGCTTCCGCTTTAGACCGCAACATGATGTTGTTCACCAGACTGGAGTGAGAGAAATAATGTGCCTACTTTGCACCTCCTGCCAAATTAGGCAACTCCGCATCCGAACTATGCAAGTTCTCATGTTGTAATGTGTCACGGTTCACCGTAGCATAGTTTTGCTGGGGGCCTTTCCACCCCCTAGCCCATTGTTGCTTGAAGCGGGATACAAATATAACAAAAAAAAATGTGTCACAGTTCGTGACAACACTCACACCGAAGATTTGGAGGGGGAGCACTTGCGGATGTTATCAGAGGTAAAGTTAAGGCGGGATAATCACATTACTTGCAGATCTACGTTTTATGATTGCGGGATCGACTGAATTTGATCGAAGTTTCTGTGGAAGGACTGCGGTGTCAAAATGCGTATCACGTGACATAGCTTTTTTTTTTTTTTGGTATATTTGTATCCCGCTTCAAGTAACAAGGACTAACTGCGGCCAGGGGCATGGTGTCCCCACTAAACTATGCTACGGAATTACAAAGTTCCGAGTGAGCTACATGGGTATGAGGGATTTTGGTGGGAGGGAAGCAGTCTGGGTTTTCGGTGTGAGGTGGGAAGTGGGGGTTGTAGGCACAAAAAGAAAGAGACACAAGAGGATAATACAAGCATGCGAAGGGGATATAAGTACGCGAAAGAAATACAAATAGCTAGAAGGAGACTTTTCTGTGTCCAGGAGATAGCAGGCGTAGGTCAAGCGGGAGGTCCGTGGCAAGGTAGGGGGCCTCTAGGGTGGGTCGTGAGTCTGTGTGGTTTCAGGCATGCCAGGTTGGGTCGAAATGGGGTTCTGAGGTCTGTTAGGCTGTTTCGCAAAGGCAGCAGTTTGGCAAATGAACTTAGAAACCGCCCTGAGCCCCGACTTCGTGCCCAAGAGGAAGGCTAGGTCGAGTCCACGCGAGACCTTGCGCAGGAGGGAGCGGTGTCCTTCAAAGAGGGAGCAGCTGGTGAGGATGTGTTCGCGCGTCTGGAGAGGTGCGGAGCCACATGGGCAGGCAGTGGAGAGGTTGGGAAGAAAGCGAGAGTAGTACTCCCCAAGGAAGCCATGCCCGGTGATTGCTTGGATGGACCAGAGCTGAGGCATTCGAGTGCGGTTTGGCGGCCCAATCGCTGCCCCATTTTAACTGAGCGGACTTTGGCCCTTTCCCGGGCCCAAGTGATAGTCGAGTACAGTACTGGCCTGGCAGAGGTGCCTGCTTTGCCAGCGTGTCGGCGACACGTGACATAATAGGTCCTGTAGTCGGATTCACTTGACACTGACCGACCCAAGTACCGTGGCCTAAAATCTTCTACTGAAGGGAATGTGTTCAACCTAACTAATATACCACCTAAACGTGCCCGACTTAATCCTGAAGAGACAAAACGCGCGGCTTATGTTCCCGATGTGATGCCGACGATGAAAAGATCCTATCGGCGCGAATAGAGCCTCGGCATGCCATGACCCAGATGCCAATGTGTTACTGGATGATGGTATGGATGTAGACACAGAATTTACACCTCGTTCCGCGATCCAGAAGCAGAGAAGCACAGGTCCATCATCTTCAAACGACAAAGCCTCATCAAAATTTCTGGAAATCCTCCCCACCTCCCCAGTAGCCAAGAGGCTGCAGTGGAATTACTTATTAACCTCGATAATGATTCAAGTGCCGCATCCGACGAGACAAATCCCCTCCCAGCAGCCTCTGCACAGCCGTCCCCATCTAAAGCGCGTTCAATTAGTATCATCGCTCGTATCAAGGCTAACGCCGAGATTCAGGCTGCAGCGCAGGCGCAGCAGGAACGAAATCTATCATTGTTGGGTTCAACGGATGATGGTAGTGACCTTTCTGACCCGAAGATGGATAGTCCTGAGTCGGATGAGTCGGGTTTGGAACTTGAGTTGGATACCATTGTGAAAAGGTTAGACGCTAGGTGGGTTTTTCTGTTCATCTTTAAAAAAACAGAAAGCGTGCCGATCCAACGGACATGTGCTATACAGACTGTCGTCTCCGGCATCCGCCCACACCAATGAAGCCAATACAAGACGGTCCACGCGCCATCTCCCCAACCGAGATGTGAAAGTGGAATCATTTCGTGACGACTCCCCCCGGCCCACCCACACCTAGAACCGCATTCAAACCCAAACTCAACAGCAACGTCGTATGCCCGCTAGACACACTCCTCAAAGATAATTGTCGCGAAGAAGCCCGCAAGGCTCGTGTCGAAGGAAAACGCGGTACAAAAGGGTGGGCGGCTGAGGCGTCAGGCTCGGATGAGTCGGATATTTCGATTCTGCGGAGAGGAAGCGTGGAGATGATAGAATGTGTGCTCGGAGAAGCTTCTCGAACATGCCTGGTGATGGGAGCGAGGAGCCGCTAATGGGTGACGAAGCCAGGGAGGCGCTGTCGGACGAGGAGGATGCTGAGGCTGTTGGAATGATCTTGAAGGAGGATGTCGTTGAGGTGGAGAATGGCATGACGTTTTGCAGTGCAATTGAGAGCGAGATGGTATGTTGTATTCTTTTTGTTGTCTTGATGTTGGGATGTGATGATTGTTTTGGTAACAGGTTGATAGCCATCTCATTGCACTCCTCCAAATAAAATACATCGGGGAAGACAATCCGTTTTTTATGCTGTTGAATAGGTTCTTAGACAATAAAAGTATTGTAGATCCGTGGTTGATGTTAAAATATCTTTATAAAGCTCGAGGTAGATTATCAGAAAGCATCTGCTCTAATTGACTCCGAAGTTGTCTTGATCGGCTGTTAAACGGCTCTGCGTGTCAGGTATACTACTTATCTACTTCATAACATGCGAAGGCTGACATCTTTGTCAGCTTTATCTGCCTCGGAGTCCAGTATCAACTATCCCCGAAAGAAGTATCAAGCTTGCCCAAATTTTGAGGAAGCATTCAGAGAAGAACACTGACATTGCAAAGAATTTAAGGGAGCACTCAGGGAGGAACGAGCTTGCGAAGAATTTGGAGCAGCATTCAAAGAGGACCGCACAGCTTCGCAATGACCTTTTGTGGCTTTTATCGTACTGATTCGACTGTCATAAATATTTTTTAACTGCACCCATAGTATTCGACACATAACACCCTTGCATTACTGTGCACCAAGGCCTTCAACTCTCCCTCTAGAAGTTTCCTCACCCCTCTGGGGAACGGACGGGGAGTTCTCCTTCACAATGTGCCCCCCAAATAAAATCTCCTGTATAGTTTGCATCTCCAAGGTCCTCAATCAAAGAATTTCCAATACTGCGTGCCGCCCCTCGAATAGTAGTGACCACGAGATTGTTCGTCGTATTGATTGTGGTACATGATGAGTTTAATTCTCGCAGATCAAGAAAGAAGCGGCAAACGAGAAGGATGGATATGCTGCAGTTGAGATTAAGAAGTTAGGCGAAATGTGTGCGAAAAATACTTGCCAACGTTCGAAGTTTACACCGAAGTCACTAAATGTGGCCTATATTGGATATGAGATGAGTGCGCGGTATAGAAATCTCAGGACAAATGATCTTCACTGAGACAAACTTAGAACAAATGTAGGAGTATCAGTTAAAAGGGGGAAAGGTGCGGTTATCCCAAACCTTGTTTGTAATTAGGATTTGTAAATTCCATATGAAAATTATGCTAAACAATCAAAATTAAATTTTCATTGACTGATGTCACGTTAATATAGCACTGACCCAAATCGGAGAACACCTGCAATTATTAATAGTCATAACAACATGTAGACATAAACATCGAGATAACTTACCTTGTTGCATAAGTAAATAGGTTATAGATCGTTTCCACAATTCTTTAATACCTCTTTGTAGCCGAATCATGCCGATGGCGTGGAACAATGTGGTGAAAAATATGAGCCCATCCAACGTGATCGTAAGAGCGGTTGCTGCTGAGTCTATAACGATCATGTCAACTCGAGGTCTCCAGGCATTTGCAATGAACTTCTGTACCCCTGTTTAATGATGTTAATACACAGTCGCGTGGTTATAGCTAAGTGAAGCGAACATCGCCGTACTGGACCCAGAAATACAATCTTCATGGACTATGATAAACTATCACACTCATGGGTATACCGGTCCACACATTGCCAATAAGTACACACCACACGGCAGGAGACTTCTCCAAGATATGTGAACAAGATTGGAGGTAAGAGGTATTTGTTAGCCCTGCTTATAGCATAAACCATTGCAAGTAATACCCCTGACATTCATCTTGGTTGAGTTTATTTGAGAAAGTAAATGATAAATAGATTAATCACCGTGTACACTGAGCGTCGCGACAGTGTCCAGAATAAAAAGGGTGTGGAATAGTGCATTACATGTTCTATGGCTAATCAGTAAACAACTAACCTGAGGACTCAAACCACACACTATCAACTGCTGTAAGTCAAGGGACATTTTCAGGCCCATCCCATCACGCACCTCTAACGGTTCATCTCCTAAATCAATGGCGACAGAAAATATAAGCTCAAGTAGGGACAAATATCGGGCGATGATGTACAGCACAGATGCTAGTCTCATCCTACTCTTCCATACGAACTGGATTTCCGCTGGAAGAGTCAAGATTGTATCATAACTAAACACAACTGAGATACCCGTCTATATAGTGTGGCAAACAACTGCGAGTTCGTGTAGACAGACCTAGTGTTGCCAAATCGCTGTAAGTCCAAAGCTTACTGGAAATCTACGGTCAGTGTTGTGTGCGATGAATGGCCTAAGGTAGTTACCCTACAGTTGCTGCTTGAATCTCTGCCACGGATGCCATGTGAGATTTTGGCAAGTCCCGGTGCTGGGATACTCTTAGCTGCTCAAGAAATTAAACTAACACCATTCTCGGCGCAGTATATGTAGTATAATTGCAGCTCTAGCCAGTCTCTGGGTCCCAAATATAATAGCTTACGCAATTATGGATTAGAGGCAAAGGTTCGCAGCTACCAGATAATTCATAAACTTGATGAGGGCACTCATTTGAGTGCCAAAATCTTTCCTTCTGATAACGAATTGCTATCACTTCAGGCTTACACCGCCATCTCTTATGTTCTATCATCAAGTTCCATCTTCCATCTTCCATCTGTGGCAAATCAGTGACAGAAATCATTATATATGCTGATGCCACGTGTTTTTGCTGCACCGACTTGGTACATATTTGTGGAGTTGATTGGAACTATGGTAAAGCTGCCTATGCCAAGTGTGTACCCATATACCATTCTGCACCAGTTCTACAGCCAACGGAGATCCTACGGTCAGCGTCACCTATGCAACATACCAGTGCAAGGCACTCAGCTACATCGGAGTTGTTTCTTGAACAACCGCTCTTTGGAGATATTGGCAAGTCCAGTGCTGGGTCATCGCTAGCTGCTCAGGAAATAAAGTCCACAGAATTCTCGGTGCAGTATAGGTAGTATGATTGTAAGCGTTCAGTGAGAAGCCAGCCGTAGCTTCAAAAAATGTGAACTTACGCAATTGAAAGGCAAGGTTGACGACCATGACTGGCGGTCCACCATATCCTGGCACTCAGAATGCCAAGAAACCATTACATAGTTCAATTTGGAAGGTACCCGGGGAAACTTTCAGGATATGTAAAATTTCCTGCACATTTTCAGAAATTTAAACATTCTTGAGTTTGCAAGAAATCGGCACGAACAGGACAATAAGCACAAGCAACGAACACAGGGCCAGCTTGAGCCTATCCGGACGCAGTAGCAAAGATAGGGAATATTCCATATTTTCGCCCAAATTTCAGAGGGTATTCTGAGACTGAGAATTTTGAGCCTCGGTGTTGTGAGAGCGGCTATTTCCTCGAAACAAAAGGGGATTGGCCCAAGTCGGCTGAATTCACGCTCCGCTAGCCTCATTAGGTTGCCTATCCAGTGGCTAAATACCCGAATTCCCTCAGTCGACTGCATTTTTATGCATCTTTTCACTTTATGATAGTGAGCTGGATGAGATGAAATGCATAGGTTGGAATTCGATGCCAGAACGGAAGAGCAAGAGGCTTCTACCAACCCATGGATTGACGTTGAACATAGCCCAGTCGACTTCGACACGCTCGAATCACCACCACCACCACACAGTTCGCCTGTATCTAAAACAGCAATTGGACATAGACGGTCTCAGACATCGCCTGGTCATCCCTTACGCCCCTCCTTATCAGTCTCCTACAACATCGACGACGCTTCTGGATTTGGAACATCGTTGGACTTGCATGAAACACGACCGTCACTTAGACGAGCGATTAAGGCGAGAACCGAGAGTTTTGAGGATGATGCAGAGACGGCTTTGGACTGCAAATCGCATAAGGACGCAGAGGACACCAGGGCGAAAGAGACCGAGGTCATTGTACATTATGTATGTCCACCCTGCGATGGCTTGGCTATTCTTGCTGCTGATTTATACACTCACAAGGTCCGCCCTGGGGACTCGCTTCCCGGCGTTGCACTCAAATACAACGTCTCCCTCGCGGCTCTCAGAAACGCAAACAAACTCTGGACAAACGATACCATCCACTTCCGAAAAACAGCTCTACATCCCTATTCGGGCCATCTCTTCGTCGGCGGCCTCGTCATCGGCACGGTCGAGCCTGGATAGTGCCGCTGAGGGAATGACAGGCGCATGTCACGATACCGGAATGGACGTTAGAAGTGGTCATACCATTTCGTCAGCTGCCCCCAAAATCCGACGTGTCCCCGGATTAGAGCTTTCCTCTTTCCGCCGCCGTCTGCGCCACTATCCGCATCACCGTGCCCGAGCCGTCCGGTGGTATCTTGATCATTCTCCAAACAAGCGCTTCCGAGCCCACCGTCTGCGTTTTCTCGAAATGCCTCCGCATTAGGTCTGGCCAATATTTGGAATGGGGCCAGGGAGGAGATCATGAGCCGGCTTTTCGTTGGACGAATTCTCTACGTCAACTGCATTTTTTATGCATCTTCTTCCTTTATGATAGTAACTTGGATGAGATGAAATGCATAGGCTGCAATTCCATTCCAGACCGGAACCGCAAGAAGCCTCTATCAACCTATTGATGTCAAACACAGCCCAGTCGACACCAGTGGCTTCGACAGGCTCGAATCACCACAAAGTTCGCGGATGTAGGACAGCAGTTGGACATTGGCGATTTCAGGTCATTCCCTACGGCCGTCCTTGTCAGTTTCTATTACAAATAGAGAAGTCTCAGTCGACACGACTAGAATCGACTGAGGTATCGTATCTATGATAGCATCAGATAATTATAGAATTCTGAACATGAGTCATAACAGTCTCCCATAGTGACGATGACGCTTCTGGATTTGTCAATGGAACATGTTGAGGTGTCTCACAAAATCAATTCAGAATCAGCCTCAAACCCATCAACTCCAAATAATCACTGATTGTCCAGGGGAGGGAAACTGATCAGGAAACGCTTGCTCTTCCTTCATGGTGCCTAGTAGTGGTGGTACCTGCAACAAATATATTAGCCGATTGCAAGCACCAATTTAGCGTAGTACTACTAAAGTGATCAGTCGATTGTCATTAGCCAAAGAATTACTATTGAGATCTTCAGTCATTCTTCAGGTAAAGATATATTCTCAACCTCAAGAATCTCGAACATTCACTTTCAGGTCACAAACGGCCTAACCAAGGAGCCTAGTTATCCATTTTGAGTGAATAGCGATCACATGCAATTAAGAGCTTTCGAGGCCGAAGTCTTTTTAGTCGAGTACTTGAGACTGCCACATATGGAACGGACTTCTGTACGCCCGTCTAATGCTGTTAATGGTTGCGTGGTTCTAGTGGAGTGAAATGCACAGTTTGCCATTGGTCCCTGAAATACAATCATCATGAACTGCGTCAACCTATCACGCATGAGTATATCGGTCCAGACACATTGCCAACAAGTAAACACACCACATAGCAGCAAATTCCTCCAAGATATATAAGCGAGATCGGTGTTAAAATGTATTTGGTATCTGTGCTTATAGCATAAACACTTGCCAGTAATACCCCTGACACCCATCAGTTCGGAAGGTAAATGCTAAATAGATTACTGGGAAAAATATGTTGAAATAAAATCTGGAAGCTCACAACAACCAGAAGCAAAGACGAGTGTGATTTCCGTTTGACCCTCTGTGTCTCGTATGAGGCAAACGGATAGCGTAAATACAAAAATCTATACTAGTTATATACGCCTTGAGAACAATAGACGTATGGCAACAAAAGGTTACGCTGAACAATGGGGTGGCAAATTGCCGGTGTGGCACCTTGTGCATGCTCGCACAGCCCTATATTCTAACAAAATACTACAAATAGTGGAAAAATATAGGGTGTAACGTAGAGCATCATAAGGCTGTAATATCATACTTTGACAAATGGAACATCCTCTGGGCCATCTACTGTATTCTTCTGAGGTTTGACTCAGCTCAGATTCATTCATTTGTATGATTTTACACTTTTTTGAATGACCAGGTGTTTGATAAATGAACGAATACAAATAGAATAATTACTCGACATATGAATTGTGCCCAATGACTTTTTTTTTTGTGGCATCATAAATGCTTTTAACTGCACCCATAGTATTCGACACACAATCCCCTTGCATTACTGTGCACCAAGGCCTTCAACTCTCCCTTCAGAGGTTTCGTCACACCCCGCTGCAGAACGGACGGGGAGTTCTCCTTCATAATGTCCCCTCGAAATAAAATCTCCTGCGTAGTTTGCATCTCCAACGTCCTCAACCAAAGAATCTCCAATACTGCGTACTGCCCCTCGGAAAGTAGTGACCACGAGATTGTTCGTCGCATTTATTGTGTTACATGACGAGTTAAATTCTCGCAGATCGAGAAAGAAGCGGCAAATGAGAAGGGTGGATGTGCTGCAGTTGCCATTAAGAAGTCAGGTGAAATGCATGCGATAAATACTTGCCAGGCCTCCAAGTTTGTGACGAAGTTGTTAAGTTGGGTCTGCATTCGATTTGGAATGAGTAGGTGTTATGGAATTCACAGAGGATAAAGGATATTCACGGAAACAAGCTTAGAAGAAATGTAGTAGTATCAGCTAAAAGGAGGAACGGAGCGGCAATCCCAAACCTTATTTGTAATTAGCATCTGTAAATTCCAGACGAAAATCACGCTGAGAAATCAAAATCAAAATTTTATCAACTAAAGTCACGTTAATTTAGCACTGACGCAAATCGAAGAACACCTGCGATTGATATGGTCATATAAGAACACGTAGATTCAAACGCCGAGATAAATTACCTTGCTGCACAAGTAGATAGGTTATAGATCGTTTCCGCAATTCTTTAATACCTCTTTGCAGCCTAATCGTGCCGATGGTGTGGAACAATGTGGTGAATAATATGAGCCCATCAAACGTAATTGTAAGAGCGCTTGCTGCTGAGTCTATAACGATCATGTCAACTCGAGGTCTCCAGGCATATGCGATCGACTTCTGTACTCCTGTTTAATGATGTTAATACACAGTTGCGTAGTTTTAGGTAAGTGAAACGCGCAGTTTGATATTGGGCTCAGAACTACAGTCTTGATGGACTATGAGAAGCTACGACACTCATGGGTATACCAGTCCACACATTGCCAGGAAGTAAACACACCACATGGCAGGAGACTTCTCCAAGATATGTGAATAAGATTGGAGTTAAGAGATATTTGTTATTCCTGCTTATAGCGTAAACCCTTGCAAGTAATACCCCTGACATCCCTCTTGGTTGAGTTATTTGAGAAAGTAAATGATTAATAGATTAATCACCGTGTACACTAAGCCCCGCGACAGTGTCCAGAACATAAAGGGTGTGGAATAGTGCATTACATGCTCTATGGGTAATCAGTAAACAACTAACCTGAGGCTCAAATGGTATCACACACTATAAACTGCTGTAAGTCAAGGGACATTTTCAGGCCCATCCCACCACGCACCTCTAACGGTGCATTTCCTAAATCAAGGGTGACAATAAATATAAACTCAAGAAGCGATGAATATCGGGCGATGATGTATAGCACAGATGCTAGTCTGATCTTACTCTTCCATACGAACTGGATTTCCGCTGGAAGAGTCAAGAATGTATCATAACTAAGCAAAACTGAGATGCCCGTCTATATGGTGTGGTAAACAACTGCGACTTTGTGTAGACAGACCTAGTGTTGCGAAATCGGTGTAAGCCTCGAGCTCACTGCAAACCTACGTCAGTGTTGTGTGTGATTAAATGGTATAAGGTAGTTACATTGCAGTTGCTAATTGAATATCTGCCACGGATGCCATGTGAGATTTTGGCAAGTGCCAGTGCTGGGTCACTGTTAGTTGCTCAAGAAATTAAATTAACAGCATTCTCGGTGCAGTATATGTAGTATGATCGCAGGCGCTCAATGAGAAGCAACTCTAGCCAGCTTATGGCTTTAGAACATAATAACTTACCCAATTATGAATTAGAGAACGTTCGCAGCTACCAGATAAGCCAGAAACTTGATGAGAGTAGTCTGGGTGCCAATAATTTCCTTCATATATCAAAGTACCATGACTTCATGATTTCAAAGCACGCTGCCATCTTCCATCAGCGGCAAATCAGTATAATGATACACCTAAACTATTTATTCTCATGATGCCACATGCTGGGCATATATTTGTGGATAATTGTGGTAAAGCCACCTTGTATTATGTACCCGTATGCCACTCTGCATCAGGTCTCCTCCCACAGAGAGAACCGTCAGATGGTTTTCATTCATACCCGTCATTAGCAGGGGCAGTCTGCAGAGGCGTTGCACCCGGTTTTCCGGCCATCTCTTTTCGTCTTCTTGGTCCTCCTCATCACTGTCCTCTTCTACTCCCTCATCATCAGCAGGGGTTACGGAACCTGGAGAGAACAAATCTGTCTTCACAGTTCGAACGTGCCACCTTTTTTCGCCACTCTTATATAATCTTCTCTCGGGCACACCTCTTGCATCACATCTCACGTGTACAAAATAGAATTCTCCATGTTCGAAACTTAAATATTAAGGTTACTGGACATCCCCGGCCAGTGTTATGTATGCAAACAAAATGGTGTGAGATACTTAGTTTCGCTGCAGTTGCTTCTTCAATACCTCTCTTTGAAGTTATCTGCAATGAACTCGGATGCCATGTATGATTAAATGGCCTAAGGTAGTTGCTTTACGGTTGCTGCTTGAATATCTGCCACGGATGCCATGTGAGATTTTGGCAAGTCCCAGTGTGAGGTCACTCTTAGCTGTTCAAGAAATTAACTTACCAGCAATCTCGGTGCATTATATGTAGTATGATTGCAGGAGCTCAATGAGAAGCAATTCTAGCATATCTGAACATAATAACTTACGCAATTATGGATGAGAGGCAAAGGTTCGCAGCTACCAGATAAGCCAAGTTTGTAAAAAATCGGCGCAGGACCATAAGCACAAGCAACGAACACAGGGTCAGCGATTGACCGATTCGCACACAGTAGCAGAGACAGGGAATATTCCATATTTTCTCCCAAATTTCAGTGGGTATTCTGAGACTGAGAATTTTGAGCCTCAGTCGGTGTGAGAGCGGCTATTTACTTGAAACAAAAGGGGATTGGCCCAAGTCGGCTGAATTCAAGCTTCGCTGGCCTAATTAGGTTGCCTATCCAGTGCTGCTGGCTAAGTACCCGAATTCCCTCAGTCGACTGCATTTTTATGCATCTTTTTACTTTATGATAGTGAGCTGGATAAGATGAAATGCATAGGCTGGAATTCGATGCCAGAGCGGAAGAGCAAGAGGCTTCTACCAACCCATGGATTGACGTTGAACATAGCCCAGTCGATATCCGAGGCGTCGACAAGCTCGAATCACCACCATCACACAGTGCGCCTGTATCTAAAGCAGCAATTGAACATAGACGGTCTCAGACATCGCCTGGTCATCCCTCACGCCCCTCCTTATCAGTCTCCTACAACATCGACGACGCCTCTGGATTTGGAACATCGTTGGACTTGCATGAAACACGACCGTCACTTAGGCGACGTAATGGAGTTCACAGCATTCTCGGTATAGTATAGTAGGATGACTGCAAGCGGTCAGTGAGAAGCCATGTATCCTGTAAGGCTGTCGGTATCAGCCTCACTCGGTCAACACAGACAGGACTAAGTTTTCTTTATTTTTACATATCAGTAGGATACAAGGTGAATGTGAGGTTTCCTAGGGAAGAGTGGGGAAAGGATTAATGGTCAAAGAGAAGATATCCTATCACTATAGGATATGGGGTTTTTATATAGAGTCAAGGTGAATGGGGTGGAAGAACAAGGAACCGCATGATCAGGCACAGGGGTGCTACTTAACAATAAAGTGGCGGATCAATGAGTGGCGGATGGGAGAGGTTGGTGATGATGACCGCATGATAAGGCACAAGGGTGATACCAAGTGGCGGAACAATGAGTGGTTGAAGGTTGGTGATGTGGTAAGGTGGCCAGGCTTACATATCCCGTAGCTTCAGAATACAATTCCGAATGAAACAAGCTCTGACCTGAATCCTTCCGAGGTTTGGCTCGGCTCAGATTCATTTATTTGTATGATTTACACGTTTTTTAAGTGATCAGGTGTTTGATAAATAATTAAATACACATATTCATACTCTTGCGCCCTACATATGTTGAATAAATAGAATAATTACTCGAGATATGAACTGTGCCCAATGGCTTTTTATGTGGCCTTTTTCATACTTATTCGACTATGATAAATGTTTTTAACTGCACCCATAGTATTCGACACATAATCCCGTTGCATTACTGTGCACCAAGGCCTTCAACTCTCCCTCTAGAGGTTTCCTCACATCCTTCCGCGGAATCGACGGGGAGTTCTTCTTCACAATGTGCCCTCGAAATAGAATCTCCTGTGTAGTTTGCATCTCCGATATCCTCAATCAAAGAATCTCCAATACTGCGTACCGCCCCTCGGAAAGTAGTGACCACGAGATTGTTCGTCGTATCGACCGCGTTACATGATAAGTTTGATTCTCGCAGATCGAGAAAGAAGCGGCAAACGAGAAGGGTGGATACGCTGCAGTTGAGATTAAGAAGTTAAGCGAAGTGCGTGCGATAAATACTTGCCAATCCTCCAAGTTTGTGCCGATATTTTGAAATGTGGTCTATATTGGATGTGAGATGAGTGCGCGGTATAAAATTCACAGAGGATAAAAGATGTTCACTGAGACACGCTTAGAAAAAATGTCATTGGTATCGATGAAAAAGGGAGAAAGGAAGGGTAATTCCAAACCTTATTCGTAATTAGGAGCTGTGAATTCCACATGAAAATTACACTGAAAAATCAAAATCAAAATTTCATAAACTAAAGTTACGTTGATTTAGCACTAACGCAAATCGGAGAACACCTGCAATTAATATGATCAAGTCATAACGACATGTAGACAAAAATATCGAGATAAATTACCTTGCTGCACAAGTAGATAGGTTATAGATCGTTTCCGCAATTCTTTAATACCTCTTTGTAACCTAATCATGCCGATGGTGTGGAACAATGTGGTGAATAATATGAGCCCATCCAATGTAATTGTAAGAACGGTTATTGCTGAGTCTATAACGATCATGTCAACTCGAGGTCTCCAGGCATTTGCAATGGACTTCTGTACCCCTGTTTAATGATGTTAATACACAGTCGCGTGGTTCTAGCCAAGTGAAACGAACAGTTTCCTACTGGCCATAACAATACAATCTTCATGGACTATGATAAGCTATCACACTCATGGGTATACCGCTCCACACATTGGCACTAAGTAAACACACCACACGGCAGAAGGCTTCTCCAATATATGTGAACAATATTGGAATTAAGAGGTATCTGTTATCCCTACTTATAGCGTAAACCCTTGCAAGTAATAACCCTGACATCGATCTTGGTTGAGTTAATTGAGAAAGTACATGCTAAATAGATTAATCACCGTGTACACTGAGCGCCGCTACAGTTTGGAGAACAGTCAAGGTGTGGTGTAGTGCATTACATGCCCTATGGCTAATCAGTAAACAACTAACTTGAGGGCTCAAATGGTACCACACACTATCAACTGCTGTAAGTCAAGGGAGTATATTCAGACCATCCCACCACGGACCTCTAATGGTTCATATGCTAAATTACCGGCCACATATAATATCATCATAAGTAGTGGTGAATATCGGGCGATGATGTATAGCACGGGTGCTAGTCTGATCTTGCCCTTCCATACCAACTGGATTTCCGAATGGAGAGTCAAAATTGTATCATAACTAAACAAAACTGAGATACCCGTCAATAAATATGGTAAACAACTGCGACAGTGTAGACAGACCTAGAGCTGCGAAAGCCGTGGAAATGTAAATGTTACTGGAAAATGCTACTGTCAGGATGTGTGCAATTATGAGCAGCGCAAGGTACTTACTTTGCAGTTGCTCCTTGAATAGCTGCTGTTTGAAGATCTGCCACGGATTCCATATGAGATATTAGCAAGCTCCTGGGTTGGTTCACTGTTGTACGTTCAGGAAATGAAGTAACAGCATTCTGAGCACATTATAAGTATGATTGCAAGCGCCCAGTGAGATGTAACTCTAGCCAGTCTGTGGCTTCATAAAATAACAACTTACGCAATTTTGAATGAATGGGCAAGGGTTCTCATCCATCAGATAAGCCAGAAAGCTGATGAGAGTAGAATACTTGACTGGCAAACATTTTCCTTTTGACAACGAATTGCCATCACTTCATGCTTGCGCTTGCCATGTTCTATGTTCTATCATCAAGTTCCATCTACTCCATCTGTGGCAAATCAGTGTATTCATACAGGAATCGTTGCATATGCTGATGCCACATGTTTTCGCTGGGAGTAGAATTGCAACCGCGGTAAAGCGCCTGTAAGTATGAACCCATTCTGCTTCAGGTCTACATCTTACAATCAGCGTTATGTATGCAATATAACGGTGTAAGGTACTGAGTTGTATTGGAGTTGCTTCTTGAATAACCGCTCTTTGAAGATATCGACAAGTACCAATGTTGGGTCACTGTTAGCTGCTCAGGAAATAAAGTCCCCAGCATTCTCCGTGCACTATAAGTAGTATGATTGTAAGCGTTCGGTGAGAAGCCAGGCCGTAGCTTCAAAAAATGTGAACTTACGCAATTGAAAGGCAAGGTTCACGGCCATGACTGGTGATCCACCATATCCTGGCACTGAGAATGCGAAGAACCCTTAGATAGTTCAATTTGGAAGGTACCCGAGGAGATGTAAAAATTTCCTGCACATTTTCAGAAATTTAAACATTCTTGAGTTTGCAAGAAATCGGCGCAGGACAATAAGCACAAGCAACGAACACAGGGCCAGAGATGAACCGATTCGCACACAGTAGCAGAGACAGGGAATATTCCATATTTTCTCCCAAATTTCAAAGGGTATTCTGAGATTGAGAATTTTGAGCATCAGTCTGTGTGAGAGCGGCTATTTACTTGAAACAAAAGGGGATTGGCCCAAGTCGGCTGAATTCAAGCTCCGCTAGCCTAATTAGGTTGCCTATCCAGTGCTGCTGGCTAAGTACCCGAATTCCCTCAGTCGACTGCATTTTTATGCATCTTTTTACTTTATGATAGTGAGCTGGATGAGATGAAATGCATAGGCTGGAATTCGATGCCAGAACGGAAGAGCAAGAGGCCTCTACCAACCCATGGATTGACGTTGAACATAGCCCAGTCGACTTCGACACGCTCGAATCACCACCACCACCACACAGTTCGCCTGTATCTAAAACAGCAATTGGACATAGACGGTCTCAGACATCGCCTGGTCATCCCTTACACCCCTCCTTATCAGTCTCCTACAACATCGACGACGCTTCTGGATTTGGAACATCGTTGGACTTGCATGAAACACGACCATCCCTTAGACGAGCGATTAAGGCGAGAACCGAGAGTTTTGAGGATGATGCAGAGACGGCTTTGGAGTGCAAATCGCATAAGGACGCAGAGGACACCAGGGCGAAAGAGACCGAGGTCATTGTACACTACGTATGTCCACCCTGCGATGGCTTGGCTATTCTTGCTGCTGATTTATACACTCACAAGGTCCGCCCTGGGGACTCGCTTCCCGGCGTCGCACTCAAATACAACGTCTCCCTCGCGGCACTCAGAAACGCAAACAAACTCTGGACAAACGATACCATCCACCTCCGAGAAGAGCTCTACATCCCTATTCGGGCCATATCGTCGTCGGCGGCCTCGTCATCGGCCCGGTCGAGCCTGGATAGTGCCGCTGAGGGCGAGACAGGCGCATGGCACGAGACCGGGATGGACGTTAGAAAGGGTCATACCATTTCGTCAGGTGCCCCCAAAATCCGACGTGTCCCCGTATCAGAGCTTTCCTTTTTTCCGCCGCCGTCTGCGCCAGTATCACTATCCGCATCACCGAGCCCGAGCCGCCCGGTGGTATCTCGATCATTCTCCAAGCAAGCGCTTCCGAGCCCACCGTCGGCGTTTTCGCGAAACGCCTCCGCATTGGGGCTGGCGAATATCTGGAATGGGGCCAGGGAGGAGATCATGAGCCGGCTTTCGTTGGATTCGGCGTGGTCCTCGTCTGATGGGGGGGGAGACAAGCCCGAGTTTGAACTTGATGTCGTGAGTGGTGGCAAGCGAGGCGGTAAAAATGGTGCCAAGGTGCGGACATCGAGTTTCGGATCTGCGTTGGGGCTCGACGCGATCCCGTTGGAAGAGACACCGCGCAGCCCGCAGGTTATTAGGACGCAGCAATTACAGCCTAGTGCCGCGATGATAATCCCGGTCTCTCCAAAGGTTGGAAGGGTAGCGAATGGCGTTGTGTCACCAAGAGTGCATCCACATGTGCGTTGACGCACTCGTTCTTGTGCTGGTTCGCTTTAGTTGCATTTCGAGTGTCTGTAGGTCGCGTTTGCGTCTCTCCCCCCTCCCATGGTCGCGTTTCTTGATTTCGAAAAGCGGACTGTTTTCTGTAATTTTATCTCCGGGACTCCGGGTTTTCCACTACGTTTACTTTATTCGTCTAGTTCACCCTCGCTATGTATTCGCCTTCTTCTTTATCACCAGAATAGTAGACTGAATTTGAGCATCTTAAAGAGGAACCTGCCTTGAGGGGTAACTCTGGGGAATCGTATATTATTGGTTGATATGTTCGAAACTAATAAAATACAAGTGAAATGGGGGCCCGTATTCAATATAATGTTAGGAGATCAAGCGTGAGAACCTCCGTCCAGGTTCATGGTATCTTTCACGTCCGCCACCGCAGTTTCTTCTCTTGCGGATTAGCCTTTGGTATTGTTAACCCAGTTTTGACATGATATGGTGCCCAAAGCTAGAACCATGCAGTCAAGTGTCAACCACAGGTTCTCTCTGACAATACAGCCCCGAATTACTAACAAGGATCCTTCGCCTCCTTTTCTCACGAAGTCGCAATCTCCTTTTGATAGCCAGCTTCCCCAGGCTTCTTCGTTGAAAAGGCACTAGGCTTTTTCTATGGAAGCTTATTTCTATAGAGTTGTAGCTTTATTAAACATAGAATTTAGCGCCTTGAAATATAGTTCCTGGCACGGAGTTCCTGATATGGAAATCGTATTGAACGGTCTTATCACTCCATGACCGTACGTCTGCCCAAACAATTTGTCTATGTAACTGCACGACCCAAGGAGGCAAGGACAGCTTATGTTCAGAGTTGTGACCAGTCTGACCGGCAGATGCCGGGGGCCCTGTAGATATCACCCATGTCCTTAATTGTTTCGAAAAGGAGGCTAACATCGATGATGTTGTAATTAATTCATCGACCGTGACAAGGTACGCCTAACACGCCTACTAAGCTATTCAATCACAAACGACGTGTGTTTCACTATACTTGCGATATTCCCAGCTACCTCTACCTCTGACTCATGGGGAAACGAAATGTATCTTTCGTAGGAAAAACCGGTCGACCACAAAGCCTTCTAGCAGCCCTCATTCCCAAGATGACTCGCTGGAGAAACTACGCCGTCGTCATATGGTCGCAGAAGGACATGACAATGCTGCAGATGGAGCTGGAAGAGGCGTGGTCGGGCGAGAACTACATGAGGTTCAAGAATCTCCCCTACAGCCACTCAGACATCCCCGAGCTCATGCGCCGCAAAGTGGGAACGACGATCTGGTCTGATGAGGCGATCCTGGCCCAAGGTGGCGTTGATGGGCCATTTGCCACTGAATTGATGGCTTATTTGAGCACCCCTTAGGTATAAAAATCATCCAACGCGGTCCGCCGTATAAATCAAGGCATTGGCATTTCTTCTGGCCCGATCACCAGACGTTCGTCGAAGAGCTTTCGGACAGAATCATAAACACGTCGGGGCCCTCGATAGACCCTTTGCGACTGCTGGTGTACAAGGCGTCCCATGTAGTGAGTGGTTGGGATAAGAAGGGTCCGCCGATGGGTAAGTTGGATTGAAATTATTATGACTGAATCTGGTTCAAATTAATTGTCAGCCGTTACTTTCGAGGAAGAGGATGACGACACATTGTCGGACGAGTTTATGGGCGGAAAGGAGATGTTACGAGCGTATCCGGGTGGTCCAAATCGCGTTAGGAGAGCTTGACACGCTCGTATATGTGTACTAATTGCAGCAGTGCCGTTGCTTGTACTAGTAATTAAAGAAAGTAATCCTATCGGCTTATCGTTCCATCGTGTGACAAGTTTTACATAATATGAGCAATTAATTAGTTATGTCAGCCACATCATCTGCGTTTATCTGAACGACGTGGAAGCGCAAGAGATGGCCAGCTCAAGCAGTCATACTCACCACAGTGACGATAATAACGACGCTATTTTATTCCCCAAACCACCAGATCTGCCGCCGCCATTATCGGCGGAGCAGTTCAGCGCTGCAGAGCTCGACGTGCAAGCGTCGCCAGATCCGCCACCCCCATATCCTTTTGGCACTCGCAGTAGTCGAAGAACACGGACCAATCAAGCCAGGCATGCTCGTCGCGCTCTACACGCATCCGATGATTCCTACGCGAGTGGTATTACCGTCGAGACTGCAGTGGAGACGGAAACAAGTCCCTTGTTAGGGGGTCGTCCACGTGCCATGTCTCATGCCTCCACAACCCATTCTGTGCATTCGATTGCTCAGACGGTGCTGAGTTCTTCGAGAACCGTGCTGTCGCTTTTTCAAGCCGAACCGGACGTTTCGGCGGAACCCTCGTCGCACCTTCCGATTTTGACGAGAGCACGGCGGTATTTCCGGCCGCTGGTGAGGCGGGCGTACTATGCCGCTCTCTTCCACCTTCTTTTCATCAATTTTCCGTATGAGTTGGCTGCGTGGATTTTTCTCTTTGTTGGGACTTTGGTAGGCCTGTCTTTCAGTGCGCTTTCAGGGTGTAGACTCAAGGATATGTTCGTTAGACTGGTACTACTCTGCTGATAACTCTCCCGCTTGGTGTGATTTTGTGCTTCTTGGATCTCCTCGGCGCGCGTGCACTGGCCCGTGGTGAGGTTAGTGCGCTGTGGTCCCACGAACTCGCTATCTATTTTAGGCCTGTTCATTTCACTTTTACTGATTAAAAAATACCCCTTCTCATCATAGATTGCATTGCAAACACGTTTCCATGGTCCTCTGTCAGTTTGCGCACCTAACCCTCCTCATCCCATATTCTCTCGCGACCGCACGCCCGTATCCAATGCAGATGCGCGCGACCTCGAGGGCGCCCCACCACCGTCCGTGCGCGAGACAAGCTTCCTCAAACTCACTTTCTCGATGGTACGTCCCGCTAGCCGTCCCGAACACAAACCCTCTTCACATCTCTATCGCGGCAGTTCCGCGATCCCACGTCATACCAGGCCCTCTTCTACTTCCTCGTCATAAAGCCGGGCATCACCCTCCTGATCGCCATCGCCATCCTCATTCTGGTGCCCCCGGCCTTCGTGTTGGTCGTTCCTGCCCCTGCGGTCCTCCGAGCAGTCAGGCGGGTCGGCATATGGCAGGCGGAACTCGCTATTGATGCGCTGAGTTAGATTATTAGTCCTCCTTAAAACTAAAACATTCGTGTGCTTTTAATGCTCTTCATCGTTGGTTCGCGACGCGCTATACCGCTCAATGGGGACTTTTTCTTGGGGATACAGTGGTTGTCAGGTCAAATGTAAATCATGGATAGAATGCGTTCATGTGCTCTTGAGCTGTTTGTTCTAGTTCAAAATAAATTATTTCGAACAAAACAAAATAAAAATTTGGATAGTTTCCGTTATATATGCTTTAGAAAGAGTTGGCAGTAAGCTTCCTTGGCTCAGTTGGTAGAGCGTCAGTCTCATATTACATATGATGCTGAGATTCGGCAATAATCTGAAGGTCGCCAGTTCGAGCCTGGCAGGGAGCATTTTTTTCTCCATCCACCTTGGTTCATTTGAGCCTAATTATTTTTAGGCTAGCCCTAGCTATCGCTAAACACTAAATGTATAACTAGCCGACGAAGCACAACGTAGTATATTTTTATTCCTTCATATTCACAGTTGAATTATCATGTTAGCGATCACGTGCTACAAACGTGAATCGTGACGAGCTCATCGCGTTCCACGCTCTTTACGTTCGAATACACGCCCACCACGACACTGCCTGAACATGCATTCTGTTATGGCTTCAAATTGGTGCTTTGGTGTCATACCTTGATGATTAGCCCTTGAATGCTGATCAAAGTTTGCAGGCTCCTGGTGTTGTCCTGCGTATCCTCGGTTGTTTTGGCGATATTATATATATTCTATTATAACAGGTTAATGGCGTTGTTGATTGGATATTTATTACGCTTTAGTTGGTGGAATGGGGGGAGCGACAGGACATGGGTCTCATTGGGTATGACGTATCTTGCAACCCCTGGCGAGATTTTTTCCAACTTAACTGTCAATGCTGCCTGTCTATAGAAGCCATTCAATTTTCATTGCTGGCTGGGAGGATAATGATAAAGGATTTACGATTTTACTCCAACAATCAGTCGTTCAGAGCTGTCAAATGCCGGGTGACATGGCGATATTGGCTTTGGCGGACTAGGAGGATAACCGTTGAAGATGATGCGAATGAAGTCAAAGGCACGCATGCAAATGCACTACTTTTATATATACCAACTAAACCTCGATTATCATGATTTAAAGGCACTAGACCAACTTCCACCCTTCCCAGCCGCGTGCACATCTCCCTTGAAGGCGTCGAGTGGCGATTGTACAATCGTACTGCGGCTTACAACGACATACTCTCACAACTCCAGGAGCGGAATGATCAGCCCTCCAATCCACAGAATGGCCGTCGTTCTTCCGCTTCTGGTCCAAGTCCGGGCGCGACGGCTGCCGATGCCGATGCCGCGGACAATGGATACTCCATTCCCACAACCTTGACAAGTGAACAGCATTATATATTTTTTCTACGTGCTTTCTGTGCCTAATTTATTTTATTTTATTTTTTCAGCCGCATCTGACCACTCGTACCCGCCTTCTAAACCTGCGCAAGCCGTCTATTCAGGGCTGAGATATTTCCGCGATACAGTCGCGGCATGGCTCGCCGTGCTCAAGCCTAATTTAAATGAAATCCTCCCCGTGGACATCGCAGCCCATCGCGGTGCTATAGTCTTTGGCAACACCTCGACCCCAAGTGTATTGGTCGCGAAGTTTTTGGACGCACAGGGGTCGTATGGCATCCATCCCGTACGATCATTGTATTTTCCCCATTCCGTCAGCTCATTTGTGTCAAAACCTTGTAGGCAAGGTCTGCGTATGACAAGTATAAGACTAAGATAGATGCCAAGTTCCAAAGTGTCAAGTTCGATCTCGAGCGTAACCATAAGTATTCTGGTACGTTGCTGTATCAGGGACGGACGATCTCGAAGCGCTTGGTACCGTATGTGTCAACCCTATCCTATCCTGATCGACTGATAGCTTAGATCATGTTTATAGCGAGAATTTGTTTTCTCGCCTTTCGTTCGCAGCGTTTGCCCGATCTTGGAACCAGACGATGCGGGATGAAGTCCAAGACAAGATAGACGACACCCAGGCACGGCTCGAGGCAGATCATGGCAATACCCATGTGAATGACTACGCCATCGCGGAAACCGTCCTGGAAACGCCGCAGTTCGAGCTGTCGTACTATTGGGACGAGCCGGGCATCGTTCCTATTGTCCAATTGACCGATGCTGCCGCACGACTGGAGACACACGATGTAGGTAATGGGGACTTGGCCCCTCAGCTCGGGATAGATCTCGTCGTGAACGGCGGCACCGTGCGCTATGGGCCATGGGCGGACCGCCAGCGGTGAGCAGGCTATCAGCCATGATTATCCCACAGCTCACACGAATGGGTATTAGATTTGAACTGCAGCGTCTTTTTTTCCCGCCCGCGTATCGAAATATCGAGCCGACGGCCCATCTGCAGCCGGGCGACACGCGCATATATACCGATTTAAAGATATTCGTGGAATTACGCGATACGACTACTTTACATGTACCTTTTAGGGAACCTTCCAAGGTAGAGAAGACCTACAGGTTTTCTTGTTGTAGAGTGTGCGCTCATTTGTATGACAGGACTGGATGTTCGACGAGGCTAAATCTCCTGGTTATGCACGGAAACGACGCGAAGCTGGGTGGCTGGAAGTACACGCCGGTGGTAATTCCACTATACACTACGGTGTACCGTGGATAGCAACAGCAGAAGGCTTCGACACGCTTTTGGCGTTGCATTTCGACGATGTGACTGTTCTATCTAGTGTAAACGACATCCGTTTGCTATCTGCACAATCATCCAGGGTGCGTAAATGAATAGCGTGCATTACTTCCGCGATTAACCGCTGGGCGTATTTTGATCCGGAATAGGTTATCTGTGAATTACCCTCCCCTTTGCGTTGGAATGACCCCCGACAATGGACATTTGGCGTCTCATTACAAGCACCAAAGCTCCATCTCCTTAGGGATCACATCAATCTCCTCACTGACCTTGGAAAAGACTGGTCCTCTGGTCCTCCAAGCGATTTTGACAGGTGGATACCGATGCATTACGTTGCTAATATTACTTTCCAGGACTTTGAGATTAATCTTTACTTGAATGACCATAATATAATTACGCATCCACACGCACGAGATGCGAATAGTAAGTTGTCTTATGGCTTGGGGTTGAACGGACTGCGAGACAAGTTATTACAGCGCTTTTGACACTCCGTGGCAAAACTCTACGCGGTGGCGTCGATATCCCATCCACTGTCTTCCGACCACAACGCACCAGCATTCCATTTTGGGCTGAAGCTCCGGGTGTAAATTTAGCGTTGACCTTGCCTAAATGGAATACACATGCCACGTTTGCTTCTTCCAGAATTACTGATTTCGCTCGTATTGGATTTCTACGCGTCAACGGCTCTTTCTCGTACTACTCTGAGACGATCTCCGAATACATTGAGCAGCTTAAATTGGACATTGTTGTGAGCTTAGGCATATTCTCGGAGTCTGACATGACTTATATCTTTTGTTCAAAGATGCGCGAAACAGTTTTCCTCTCATTTGGTTGGGTCGTCCGCCAGTTGATGATTGTTCGAGACAACTACTTCGGCAATTTCACCCAATTTTCCACTCTGAGCGAATATGTTGCTAAGAAGGAAAATAACATACCGATAGGCGATCCTGTAGAATTGAAATGGAAGGAGGGAAAGGTCTGTAACTCACTCGCTCTTATGGATTGATCTTTTCAAACTTTACCATCTTAGTCAAATACTTTGGAAGTTTCCTTGAGTGTACATTGTGAACAATCGGTCGTCATAATGCCGGCCGGACTTCTGGGATATGAATACTCACTTGACCATACCCTGCACGGCAGTCAACCAGCTTCCCTGGATCCTAAAGGGCTTGGAACATCTGTGATTATACTACAGCCCGAGCTTGGGATATATTTGCGGACCCATGATCACTCAATGGGTAAAAAACGGTTCAACTGCAACAGATCTGACTCTTACTGACGTGTTTCAATAGAAATGTCACTTAACCTCAATCCTATTACCATGTCCGTCGTGGAGGACCTCATGCACAATCTCGCGTATGAACCGTATTTGGCATTGGGACGTCAGAAATTACATATCGACGGTCTGTGCCGCTTGCAGGGCGCAGGAAAATATGGTCTAAATTTTTATTTTGATGTTTAGGTATTAGTATTACAGCAAATCGCTTGTTTGGTCCGCAGCCGAGGACATCTACGTACCTTTGCCTTTGGGAGTTTCATGTAGGTGCATTGTCGGGCGTGGCAACCACAGCGGAATTCCGAGGTCTCACCGCTGCATTGACATCGTTCGGGTCCAATTTTATTGATGCTGTCAATGCGCCAGCCTCAGAGTTCGCGGTGCCGTTAGATCCTGATGGTATGTACTTCTGTAATGTCAATCTAGTTTGGCGTTATTAATGCACAAATTATAGTTACTTTCTTGAAGATGACGCTTGATTCATTAGACGTAGCTTGGGCTGCCAACAAAGCCGTGTTACAGCTAAACATGCCCCAGGGGTTAAAGATGGACTACAGCGATCTGGCTGGTAAGATGTATAAAAAGGCCACAGAGATACGAATACCAGAGGGCGTTGTACGTGTATTGGTGCCAACAGAAATGCGTCGCGGGTTCTGGTTGGAGGCTGGTTCTGTTCTTTTTGATGCAGCATTGGACATCTATTCTTCGCCTCCCAACTGGCAGGAAACAGCTAGGATTCAAACGGCGTTTGTGGCTGCGCAAGATGCCCTTACCCGTCGTGCTTGGTTTTTATACCAGAATGCTGCCACACGAGACCCTTCTGGTACGTTAAACTTCTTCGATCTCTCTTCGCTGTGTTTTGTCGACTGGGAATATTTTCAGCATATCACGCTTCGATGTTCTTGCCACATCCTTCCTTGCCACATCAGCATTCTCGTAAGACTTTTAGTCGTCCCCAGGGTGTGAAGGTGGAACGACCATCCACAATAGTATCAAAAATTGCTGATTCCGATGAGGACGAACGGATATCTGAAGCGGATCGGGACGCACGCATAGCGTCAGTAGCTTCCGATCTAATATTTATTTACCCGTTGCTATACAATATTTACAGAAATTCCCGACCATCGACACCGTTATTGTCGAAATTCGATGCTGTCGACGGTAACTTGTCTAACTCGGACGAATCCAATAACAGCGACTACAGTGGTGATCTGTCTGATTCCGATTCGGATGACGCTGATCAGAGCGAGCGTAAGAACCTGTTTGCTGCCAGCGGGCGATGATTGAGTAGATTTGATATCACAGCTTACCCGAAGACCAACTTTCCGTCAGAACCTTTTGTCCCCTACTACCGGCATCTCCTGCGACGATTTGAATCACATATGGGTGACACAGTGACATACCGTCCTTTATTTACTTTAGCAAAGGTAAATACTAGTATTATGAAGACATGACAGTCACTTACAAACTGTTTATAATCCCTAGGATGTACCTGTAACAGCGGACCCCTTCCCCCGGGAGGCTCCAACGTCATTTTCGGCCCCCCTTTCTAATACTCATGGTTCAAACTTGTATGACTCTTTTATAGCATCGTCGAGTGGAATCTTCCGCAGCACTCGTGTCGATGTTTTTCTCACACCGTTATGCCTCTTGGCTACGAGGGAAATTTCTGACGAGATTTATTCTGCTGTGAGCGTCTTCCATTATCCTTCATCTTTCGACCTGACAGTTCCCAGACTTCGAGCCTCGAGTTATTCGTAGATTCTATCACGAAGGATTTCCTCAGTGAGGTCTCACCTAAAAAGTATACAGGGTTTGTGAGGAAAGAATTAGATGCGGGAATTTCCATATTCCGTCTCCGTATATTGCAGAGTCTTATGTCGGCTGACGAAGCTCTCTCCTCAGATTTAGTTAGTCCTCCGTTATCTAGTACCACCCCAGTCATCCTGCGGAACTCCCGTATTGTGTCTGATCTCGTCACCACTATCCGCGGATTGGATGCCACATTTTCATCGATTAGCAGCCCTTCAACATCCAATTCAATTACGTTTCGTGGTACACTGTCTCAGGTTGAGGCTCATCTGGATACTTCGATTCTCCATTTCATATCTCACATGAACCGAAGTGTGACGACGACTCGCCAGTGCATGTTAACGCTTGGTGGTTCTACTACTGCCACAACACGGAATAATTTTCATCTCAAAATAGGCGATGTTTTTATTCGGTTTTTCGGAGGTTCATCTTTCGAGATGATGGTTGCAACCTCAGATAACCTGATATTTGTGATTCGAGAGGCACAGAAATTTATCAAGATAAAATCCAGAGCGTCTCGGGACTTGAGACATCACCAGATCTTGGGTATTATGCAGTTTTGTCGACATACTCCTATTGGCGACCCTCTAACACAGTCGCAACCTTCCTTCCTCATCCAGACAGGGCGGCCGCAGCGATTACGGTATGATGCTTCTTGGAAGCTTCTCATGTATCTTCGACATTGTCTGCGACTACTCGATACGCGCTATCGGAAGATTCTCATGAAGCCGGCATCATTAGAAACCCACGTACCACTTACTCCTCAGCAATTCATCGACGTGAATGTGCTTCTTCATGAGAGGCTTTCCGAATGGGGTTATGAACAGCGGCATGAAGAGGTTGCACAACTTCTGTTTATGTCATACTGTTTTAATGCTACAATCACACAAGATCCTAAGTCCAGATCAAAGGTCATTGAGCCTAACCTTTCGCTGACATTCCACTGTGGAGCTGTTTCCTTTGCAACGTTCGAACATCAATTGTCAGTATCGGACTCATCTAGCAATGCCATCACATCAGGGCCGGTTCATATGTCGTATCGATGCAGGACCCAAACCGCCAAACTGTTACCCACTAAGATATCCAGTCTTACCCCGGTGACCTATTACCCAGAGGTAGAAGCAGCTACAGTTCGACACCATGTCTTCTCTGTTACCAACGATGATATTCGTATCACGATACATCCTAACTTTATTGTATTTCTGCAACGTTTGTTGCCTCTCCACGGCAAATATTTCCAGCATACATCCAATAGACCTGTCGGAGTGCCTATATCTCTCGATGTCAAAGACCAACCAACAGACAACTACTGGGAATTATTTTTGGCAACAAAGCAGATTCAAGTTCAAGCTGCAGTAGAAGGGATGGTTCTCGAACTAGGTGTATCCGAAGTCAATCTTGCCATGCCTATGCTACATGGTATGGCCTCTCGCACCCACTCAAGATCACGCCCGTATACCTCAGGAAGTGGACTCATAAGACTGGCTCAATTATATACCCGAGTTAGACAAGCGCATGACAAGGCGAATCCTTTCAGTCATGGGGATAAAGAAGCCCTTGCTGGCCTTGTGTTGTCACGCATCACCCTACACCTAGGTGGTAATATCAGAGGGGATCTACCTCCTTCTATTCATGCCATGCTTGCAATGGAGAGCTTGGTTCTAAGCGTACCGCGTAGCGCTTTGTTAACGTACCAACTCATTGAAGAGTGGCGAATACAGTACTTACCGTGAGTGCTAATCTTCTTTCGACGCATGACGATAATTAATCGAGAAATGTGATAGAAATATACACCTGATGACTCAGGAGTTGTTATCGGAGTTGCGGAAGCGCCAACAGACAGCTTCGAAGAACATTTCAAATCAGTCCAGGCTGCGGCCTTCATCCCCAGCAATTGACTTTCAATTTTCAGTTCAGAGAGTAGGTTCACTGTTTCAAGTCATGCACGGGACATGGTTTTCATGGGATGTTCATAAAATTGTTGGTTTCTTCCGCACTACTGTGACCAGTACAGCAAATTCGGGTTGTTCCTTTGGGGTGCAACTGGCATCACAGTTAATCAACATTGGGGCGAGACCAGATCATAATACGGGACAGGCCCTAAAAACAATAAAGATTGCATTACCTTCCTTTCAGGCGTCTGGGAATTACGATGGACTGAAACTACGATCTCATGCTGTCATCGATCATTTTTCTCTAACTCTGAAACCGAAATATATGGATGAAATCTTGGTTGTCCAGCACAATTTAGGCACGCACTTCTACGATGTTTTAGATCTCATATCCGAAAATCGTAGTCGCCGAAGAGTCTTAAAGAGATCCACTAAGGTTTCGGAGCCAATCAAGTATGATGTAGCCTTCATGCTAAGCGGCTTTCGTATTGGCATTGAGGGTCCAACCAGCACGCTGGATTTGACATCAGCGAAGATGACAGGTACCGCGAAAAATGATGCCAATCTTATTTGGGACTTCTCGGTGTCTAACTTGGCTTTGGCTCTATCTCATCATTCGGCCGGAATTTCATCACATCCTGAGTTCGACCGCAGTTTAAGATCCGCCTATATGGTCCTTGACGTAAAAACAAGTATCTCGTCGAACATCAGAACAACAGATACTCCTTTGTTGGATGTCCTTCATTTGCAAGTCAGTCGGATGCATGCTGTAATGTCTCCAAATTCTATAGGCGAGTTGGGTGACTTAATTGATCACGTACAAGTAAGATAGTGGTAGTGTTCATAATATTTTTACTCATATTTTTCACAGGCAGAAATGCATTTACGACAAGAACAGCGAGCTTTAGAGCTTCAAGAAATCAAGCAAAAGACGCAGCGTGTTATACGAGTTTTCGATGTTCAAAAACCGACCGCGTCTTTGCAGCGATCTTCGTCTTTCCTTGATAAGCGTATGGTATTAATCGAAGTTGGCGACATCGGTGTTGCTTTTCCGCTAGCCCTGAAAAATGAGATTGAAGTTGACGCAATAGGATCTGTTCCAGCTTTCTTATTGTCCATAAAGTCCGCCTCATTTTCTATCAAAAGAAATGAGTCTGGTCAAGCTTCAATGGGCCGCCTGTCTTTCCAGTTTGTGAATCAGTACGTTCTCCATTTGGCCTTTATAAAACTAGAGTGCTTATGTGGTTTTAGATTTGACCAGTCTCAATCTTCCCAATTCGATGGTGATCAACACAAGAGCCGCAATAAACTCCTTTATCCAGAAATGGAAGCAGCATTTCGTTCATCGACTTCATCAACTACGCGACATTGGCAACTTGCTGCTCGAGTAGATGGCTTTAACTTAGACCTGGATCCTGCAATCGTGGATAATGTGTTCAGCTTAATTACTGTATATCGTAAGGGAAAGGAGCGTGTTGACAAACTTACTCGCATGCCATCCACGGAGAAACCAAATCCTCCGCAAGCCGTTGTTCCAACAGCTTCAATCACGGCCAGCTATCACTCAATAAAAACTTCTCACATTATCATCAATCTAATGTTCCAAGGGGGAAGGCTCTGTCTTCGTGGCATGGATTCAGAATACCCAAATACGTCACCTCAATACAACGAGTCATCAGACGGGAGCCGAGACTCCGACGCGGAAGAGATCATCATGTTCCCTTCCATCACTGTATGGGGTGAATACCGTGCAACACCTGCTGCCACCAAACTATCTAGTACTGATGAAGTAGAAAATTCGGCTCTCATATTCAGAAGTCAGATTTATCCAACGATCAACCGAATAAGGCCCTCGATATTTGCCTTCCTCATAGGTTTTACTGAACGGATTGAAGATCGTTTGGGTCGCGTCGGGTCAGAATCTGCACCATCGACACCGACTATTCCATCTCAGGACTCCGAGATAGACTCCGAAATGCATAGCCCTCATGGTGGCGAATTTTTGTCGCCTGACGTCTTAGGAGGGATTCAGATCAGTTTTAGCTTACGTATTGACTCATCAAGATTAGAGCTTGACTGCGAATCTGTAGGGGTGATAGCAGCACTTCATTGGGAAAGCGGAGGCTTTATCGTTACGATCTCCCCGGTGACGCGGACGGCCCAGTTTGTAGGATCCGTGACCGGATTGAAGGTCGACCTCCGTCATACCAGGCACCAGGCTGGTACCGTGCCGGCAGGCCGTATCGATGCTCGCAACCTTGCCCTTTCAGTCTCTTACTCTCAAAAACGTGATTCGGACGTTGAGCCAGATCATGCCATATCAATCGTTTTGGATACCGAGTTCAACACGGAACTCCGGCTGGACAGGTTGCAAGATATTTTAATATTCAAAGCTATTTACATTGATAGACTGCCTGGGACTACACCACAAGCAGCTTCCAAGCGCCCTGAGACTTCAGTCAGTAGGGCGACGTCTGGCATACCTGGGTTGACGACTCTGGTTTTGATTCGTGTGCGGCATATTGAATTAAAGGCTGACTTAGGGCATAATGTCGCTTCTGCCGTGATCAATTTGGAGAAAGTTGTTTTTCAAAGTCTACTCACTGGTCGTGTTACAGATTTCTCTGTATCTATTGCTCAGACAAATATCGATTTGCAAGAAGACCGTCCATTGAATGGGTACATGCGGTTGCCGGACTTCTCATTCACAACTGCACGACGAAGTGATGTTCGACTGGGGAATAAAGATAGTACAAATAAAATGCTAGAGGTCACCATGGGAAGCGGTCCGTTAGATATCGTACTCCAATCGGAGAAAAGAATGTTATTACAGTACCAGTACGTGTTCATCAAACTTCTACCGTCCCTAGTCTAATGTGCGAGTGTAAGTGCCGAACCATTCGATATACATATAGTTGACGATTGGACCGCTATCGATTGGAAATTACCTTCAGAAGAACGGACCTTCCACCTTGATTTCTCGGTCATGGGCAAAGATGTTCTTGTCGTAGCAAATCTTCAGTCAATCCCTCGCATAATAACTCTTCTAGACAAGCTGAAGACAGACCTTCAAGTGCAAATGAATGAGGCTCGGAATTCCCTCGCCGGATCGTCAATAGCGTATATACCCAAACCTGAAAGCGCTTTGACAGATATGGCCGACGCCATGATACGCTCTGCTCGTTCGAAATTCAGAGATGCGCCAACATTTTCATATGCCATTATTCAGCGCATGACATTGCGTCTCTCCAGCTTACGTCTGGCTCTTTTCAAGAACCCCAATGATGGTGAAATGGCTTTATTCCAGGGGAAAGATGTCCATGCCGAATTAGAACGAATCATACACTCATTAACTTCGCTCCCAAGCCGCACTCTTAAGTTGGCCTTTTCATCCCTCTATCTGTCGAAGTATTCTTCCTTGAAGTACCGAGCTGTTGGTGATGAAATCATGGCTGTGCAATGGCTGGACCGTCTTCTCAGAGGGGCAAGCGAATGGACGATCGCTCGCGTTCCTGCGATGAACCTTGAAATGAACAGCGATGCAGAATATGAAGGTCCACAAGAGATTTTGCATTACGATCTAGTGGCGACGCCAGACGAATATGTGCAATCGGCGAGCAGCATATACGTTTCCCTCAACTTGTCGTTATATATTTGGGCGGGAGCGCTCGTTAAAGGTCTGGGGGCAGAGATTGACAAAGCACTGGCTTCAAGTGGTCTCAATCAGTCCAGCATAAAATACAATGCACCAACTGCAAGCATTCCTTCCCCACAATCTGGTACAGCACCTGAGGAATTAAGAAAGCCAACAGCGACAGTCTCGCCTACTTCAGCCTCCCCAATGTCAATGAATCCAAAGACTCCGATAATTTCGGGGTCAACCCTCCCTATCAAAGATACTCCTCTCCCGCGAAAATACCATGCCCGGTCAGAGACGTCCATTGATTATGGAACGATCCAGCAATTAGGAGAAGCAACTCCAGATGCCAAGTCACCCTGGCTAGGGTTGGAGGAGACCGTCCCTCCGCGTGTTCACGAATATGCAACACTACCTATGGAGGCCTTGATGAAGGTGCTTTTGGAAGTATATAATAAACAATTGAAGATGCCCTCTAGAATGACCTATACAGGTGATTCTCCAGCAGAAAAAAAAGGTAACAGCGGGGCAGACGGAGATAGAGATCGACCCGAGGTCTTGCATACAATCAGTGAGCTATCATTGTAGGCGGTATAACATAACATCACACGTTCCCATTGCCATCATGGCAATCTCATCATCTATGTAATATACATGGTCGATTTTATGGTATTAATATATAGTGCTCTCATGGATTATTTTTTACACTGAGCTGACTGAAACATGGTGTTTGATGTATGAATTGGCTGCATGAGGGTTGGCGAAGTAGAGGATTAGATAGGGAGGTGTCTTAGACACCGGGGATGATGAGCAGAAAATGAATTCTGCAGGTTGGAGGATGGAGGGGTGTGGAATTGTCTCAGAATTATGGTCAAGAAGGTGTGCAATATCACCACTATCATGGTGGTGGGGGAGCTGATTCTATCACAGAGGTCCAAATGTCAAATAACAGGAAATGAGAAATTCTGAGCATAGGAATAACTTGTGTTAGGATCCCTACCATTTTGGACCTCTGCAACTTGTTTTTACCTTCATAACCCTCTGGTACTCTGCTATTGGTACCCCCTGCCATAGTATCACTGCCTGCAGCACCCTCACAACTGTTTCTCTGTAGATTACCTTTTGGGTCATTCTATCCCATCTCCATCCCAATGCTCTCCTGTCACCCATTCTACATGTAAAGATTATTTGCCACCTCACAACCTTTGAATACTTGTGTTTCATCACATTTAGTTTTAGTTTGATTCTTGTTTCCTTTCCTGCTTCCCTTGACCCATCGTGACTTCTTGCTTCCTTGACTGGCCTTCCAATCATCCATTACACTTTTGTATAAAAACCCTATCATGTATGCTATAGTTCTTCAGTTCAAATATCAACTTATATTACCCTCTTTCATTCCAAAGTCCCTTTGCTTTGTCCTAATTCTTTTGAAAATGTTGTCAGCCAGCTGCAACTCTTATCCCCATGACCCTTAGCATTTCAGCCTTCCAATTGATTCAGCTAAGTATCATCTTCAGTCCAAATTGGACTACTTGCTCTTCTTGAAGTACCAGAGCACCCTAACAGTTTGTGTGAGGGTGTAACACATAAGTTGAAGTTAAGCTCCACTTGTTTTGGAGAACTGGACCTTGTGGTTAAGTATAAATACCTGTCAGCCTTCCATGTTAAGATCTAAGCAAGGGGGGGCCAAGGGGATGGTTTCAGGGGTCCAAAAATGGTGAATCATACTAATTGGGAGGTCTGATTCTATAAAACAAGTGGAGCTTGGCTTCAACTTACTGTATGTATTTCACCCTCACATGAACTGTTAGGGTGCTTTGGTATTTCAGAAGGAGCAGGTAGTACAAATTTAGACTAAAGACAACACTTAGCTGAATTGACCAGAGGGCTGAAATGCTAAGGGTCAAAGGGGGTAAGTGTCATAGTTGACCAACAATGTCTTCAAGAGAATAGGAGGATAGTAGAGGGAATTAAACACAAGAGAGGGATAATCTAAGTTGAGTTTCAAACTAAGGAACTGTAGTGTACATGAGAAAGACTTTATACTAAGTGTAATGGATGTTTGGAAGGCTGATTAGGGAAGCAAGAGGTCATGACAGGTCAAAAGAAGTATGGAAAGGAACAAAGAACAAACTAGAACTAATAGGATGTAACAAGAGTATTCTAAAGGGTATGAGGTGGCAAATAACATTTACACATAGAACAGATGAAGGGAGAGTGTCAGAATGGAGACAGAATGGAATGACTAGAGGGATAATCCACAGTTTCAGAGTGCTGGAATATAGAGGGTCCATTATGAAGTCCAAAGGGCATTCACCTGAATTGCCACAGTCCTTGATGGGATCTGAAAGTGGTCTTTGGTTTATCTTCTTCTAACATTTCGAGTTGGGCTAATGTGTCGAAGGAAGATAGGATGTTGGACCCTGAAAGTGCTTGCATGATTTTGGACTGGCATGGCAATGGGAATTTGTCGGGAACTGTGAGGCTATTCAAATTTCTATAGTCAATCACCACTTTCAGTTTCCCATTATGATAGATGACGAAGGCTGGTGCCCCCCAAGGACTTTTGGACGGTTCGATTACTCCCTGTTGAAACCAAGTATCCATTTGCTCATCGATGACCTTCCTATTGGCTGGGGAAGTTGGAAACATTGACATTGAAATAGGTTGCACACCTTCTTTCAACGGGACATTAACTTTGATGTCTACTTGTCCTAAACACCCATCTACTCCAAAGGCTTGAACATTCTTAGTCAGTACTGACTCTAGGCAGGAGGAAACGTCAGCAGGAATGTCAGGTCCTAAATTTACCAACTTATGTAGGACCTCCACTTGGAATGTTTCCGTGGTGGTGACTTCTGACATTTTAGGGCCCGCTGGGTCGAAATCGTCTGCGAGTTCCCATTCTGGAGGCTGTCTGGAAGGTTGAGGATTAAGGACGTGCTCCTCTTCTATTCTCAATAGGCTCTCCACAAGGTGAGCGATCTTGGTTGCTGTTGGCTGCATCAATGCTCTCTCGGTTGAAGATCTAGGTGTCTGGGCCCATTTGTTCACGTCGTGAATTAATCCAACAGTTTCCCCTCGTCAAATGATTCTTGGTGTCAGAGAGGGGTTAGTGAGAGGTATCGTGGTGCATTCCCTAGAGATAGCAGTGGTGGGAGCGGCTAGTATACTCCCATTGTCATTCTGCAGCACAACTCCCTCAATTATCCGTTGATCACCAATAAGATCGCCAACAAAAATTGGTACTAGTCGAGCTGATTTGGGCTCTATAGTACAATCCTGTAAGGCCTGTGTGACTCTTTCAGTACACACCCCTTTGTCTGGTTTGGAAGTCAATTCAGGTGAGTCATTGGCTAGTTCCTCAAGGGGGATCTTGCTAATCGAAAAGGCCAAAGACTGTGGCTCCTTGGAGGAACTGGCTGGAATAGACCCCGCCCTCACAAGTAATTTGGTTGTTACCCAAGCTTGTGATTTACCCATCAATTTCCCTTGTGGAACATCTCAATTGGTCACTTTCTATGTGACCCAGTTAGACTCAAGTTGCTCAGTGGTCCTAGGACATAACTGGCTTACCCGCTACAATCCGTTGATTGACTGGATAACCAACAGTATAACATTCTGGACTCCTGCGGCGACCGAAGAAACTGCACCCGACCCGGTCTCCATGGCACCCATGGCTTTCCCAGCACCTGCAGTCTCGAGGACTCCTGTGATCCCTACGGCACCAATAGCTTCCCCGGAACACATGGCACCTCCGTCCATTTCTCTGATTAATGCTGCAGCTTTTATTAGGGCTTCAAAAATGGATGGGTCCCAGGTGTTCACTATCAACTTAAAAATTGATGAAGCAACTGGACATTTTTCAACCCCAGTATCTGAATCTGAGCAAGCCGCTGACCTAGAAGGCATCCCGGAGAAATATCATGACTTCGTGGATGTTTTTAGCAAGCGGAAAGCTGACTGGCTTCCACCTCACAGAGAATACGACTTAAAAATCGATCTTGAAGATGGCGCCCAGCCACCCCTAGGACATATTTACCTGCTCTCGTCCACGGAACTATCCACAATCTGTGATTTCCTGGATGAACATTTGTCCATAGGTTTTATCCGACCCTCAAAGTCTCCTTTTGGAGCACCTGTTCTGTTTGTCAGAAAAAAGGATGGATCCCTTCGACTATGTGTTGATTTTAGAGGACTCAATGCTGTCACCAAAAAGGACAAATATCTACTCCCACTTATATATGACCTGCTCGATGCTCCGCAAAATGCCCAGATTTACACCAAAATAGATCTCAAGCACGCCTATCATTTGGTCTGGATCGCCGTGGGCGACAAATGGAAAACCACTTTTAGAACCCGTTATGGGGCCTTTGAGTGGTTGGTGATCCCCTTTGGACTCACCAATGCTCCATCTGTTTTTCAGCATTTTATCAATGACATTTTCTCTGACATGCTCGATGTATGCGTCATTGTTTACTTGGATGACATTCTTATCTACTCCGAGAATCCCGTGGAACATGACAAACAAGTCTGTGAAGTTCTCCGGAGGCTCAGACAACATGGTTTATTTGCAAATGGTAAAAAATGTACTTTTGACACAGACTCCGTGGAATACCTAGGTTTCATGATGGGACCTGATGGACTCCGAATGGATGAAACTAAAGTACAAGTCATCAAAGATTGGCCCAAACCCCGAAAAGTTAAAGATATACAATCCTTCCTCGGCTTTGCCAATTTTTACAGACATTTTATCCGTGGATATTCCGACATCACGGTACCCCTTACCCATCTTACGCGTAAGGGTACTCCGTGGAATTTTAATGATAAGTGTCAAAAAGCTTTCAATCTTTAAAAAATTCTTTTTCTACAGCTCCTATTCTGTCGCATTGGAAACCAGACTTCCCGCTCATTGTTGAAACGGACACCTTAGATTATGCACTTGGAGCCATTCTGTCTATCCAGGACTCCGATGGAGAAGTCCACCCCGTGGCTTTTCTGTCCCGGACTTTTACCGGAGCAGAGCTCAACTACAACGTTCATGATAAAGAACTTCTGGCAATATTCTCAGCTTTCAAAGCGTGGCGACACTATTTGGAAGGTTCAGGAGCTCCTATTGACGTTGTAACAGATCACAAAAACCTGGAATACTTTTATACCACAAAACTTTTGACCTGCCGGCAGGCCCGCTGGTCTGAATATCTATCTGCCTTCAACATGATTATCCGCTTTCAACCCAGCCGTCTCGGCGGCAAACCCGACGCTTTAACTAGACGATGGGACGTCTATCCTAAAGAGGGGAGCAACAACTATGCAACGGTAAATCCGCACAACCTGAAACCTATTTTCACAAATAAACAGCTTACCGCATCGGTCTGCACAACTTTCCTCGTCAATCCCATTGTCCGTGGAATTATCATTATGGATATCGAGAAGTTACATCAAGATATTCTATCAGCAATTCCGCTAGACCCAGTTACTAAAGCTCATCTGGACAATCCCGTGGACCCCGATCAACCTCGGTGGTCTCTTGATCAACATGGTTTCATTAGACTTGACGATCATATCTATGTACCGGACTCTGACGGCCTCCACCTCAGGATCCTTCAATACAAACATGATCATCCACTCTCAGGACATTTCGGGTACAACAAAACTCTATCATTAATAGGAAGAGAATACACTTGGCCCAGACTCCATGGATTCGTTAAGCACTATTGTAAATCTTGCACTACTTGTCCCTGCTCGAAATCTCAGTGACACAAGCCATATGGCCTTTTGAAACAACTCCCGGTACCGGAACACCCGTGGAATTCTATATCTATGGATTTCATTGAACACCTACCGGATTCCAAAGGCTTTTCTGCTATTCTAGTCATTGTTGACAGATTCTCAAAACAAGGTATATTCATCCCTACTTATGATACAATTACGTCCGTGCAGTTAGCAGAACTTTTCATTATCCATGTATTTTCCAAGCACGGAGTTCCATCCCATGTGACTTCCGATCGAGGATCAGAGTTTGTGTCTCACTTCTTTAGATCCCTTGGAAAATCCTTGGACATGACATTACATTTCACATCCGGACATCACCCGGAAGGTGACGGACAAACCGAACGCGTCAACCAGACATTGGAACAATACCTCCACATATATTGCAACTACCAACAGGACAATTGGAAGACCTTGTTACCACTTGCAGAGTTTGCTTACAACAATGCACCTTCGGCCACTACTGGTGTTTCCCCATTCTTTGCAAATAAAGGATATAATCCAAATATTACAGTACATCCAGAACAAAATCTCGCCTCTGCTCATGCTCAAGAGTTCACCACGGACCTCCACGAGCTCCACGAGGAACTCTGGACTGCAATATTGTCTGCCCAAGAGCAATACCAACAACATTCAGTGGACAAACACCGGATCCCGCCACCAAACTTCAAGATTGGCAACCGTGTTTATGTCAAAGCTCAATTCTTCCGGACTACCCATCCATCAAAGAAGCTTGCTGAAAAATTTTTAGGTCCGTTTGAAATTATCGCACAAGTAGGTTCAGTTTCTTGGACTCTACAGCTTCCAGATAGCATGTGCATGGTACACCCGGTATTTCATGTTTCTATGTTAGAACCTTGTACTGCTAACACTATCCCGGATCGTGTGCAATCTCCACCTCCTCCTGTCATTATTGACGGAGAACCCGAGTTTGAAATCTCACAGATTTTAGATTCAAAAATTGATAAGCATCGATGCACTTGTAAACTGTTTTACTTGGTCAAGTGGGTGGGTTATGAGGGCACCGATGAAGAGACTTCATGGATTTTGGCCACGGAACTCGGTAATGCCACGGAAATCGTTACTGACCTTCATACAGCTTACCCGCTCAAACCTGGACCATTATCTTCTCTCTAACCGCACTCCGCAGACCCCGTGTTACATTTGGACTCATTTTCATTATTCCCTGTTGCCCTATGTCTCTCTTTGCTTTTACAGGTTCTGACATGTCTTGTCAAGTCTTTAAGTGGACTCTCTGTGGACTTTGGCTTTGACTTTTATTTTTATGTTTTTTCACGCTTTACTTTTATGTTCAAATTACTATTAAGTTTGTTTCTATTCATCTACATTGATGGGGCTATCTTTTTTCCCCACCTCTTTTTCCACCTCAGCCTTTCCCGCCTCATTCACCTCCTCAGGTAGCTCCGCGATCTCCGTGGGCACATCCCCCTCATCTGAACTGGCTTCCTCGGAACTCCCGGCCTCTGGCTTGTCATATACAAAGCCGGCATACTCCATAAGGAACTTGAAATGGTCCCCACGGAGTGCACGGAGATCGTTCACCATCACCACACTGATCTTGTTGCTCTTCCGGAGCAACTCGTTCTGGGCCTCTATGCCCTCGGCGATCTGTCCCAAAACCTCCTCCAGACCGGAGTATCTGTCTGACCCGCCATTCTCCCATGAACTGGACCCCACGGCCTGCTCATGAACGAGCAAGCACCTCACCTTGAGGTGCACGCACTGGTAACAGCCCGGGCCCCGGCTGGACTTCCAATTGCACTCAGTGTTCTGGTCATTACAACTGGAACACCGCGGGTCGTTCTGAGTCGGTAGGCAGACTGGCACTGCCTTCCTTGCTTTCTGTTGACACAGTTAGCTCCACAGTATACCCACGGACCCGAGACTCACTTTGTTGGGGCTTTCTGGCTCCCCCTCGGACTCGGACTCGACTGCCTTGCACTGAAAATGCCAAGTCAAAAAAAAAAAACGAGAAGTTGAACTATGGGACTTACCTTTCCTGCAACTACCGCGGCTCTCTCCGCGGCCACCCAGGCTTTCTCAGCCGCTACCCTGGCCTTCTCCGCGGCCACTCACGCAGCCTCCTCCTCCTCCCTCTGCTTCTGCCTCACAGCCTCTTCCTCCGTGGCCACGGCCGCCTGGGATTCCCTATTCAGGGCCTCCTCGACCTCCCGGGCTTCTGGTTCCGCCTCTTCTCGCTGTCGCCGTTGCTTGTCCCGCTGCGCCAAGATTTGGGCAGCAGAGAGTGGCGCCTGGTACTGACTGCCCGTGGAGGGCCTGGTGGTTGGCATAGGCTTGCGCGGTGTGGGCTTTGGTCCCATGCTATCGATGATGGGGGTAATAAAGAAGAAGAAATTTCTATTTTTTCAAATTTATATATAGGCTCGTCGCGTTTGAACCTTACCTTCCAGATCACATGACTCTTTGACACATACGTGTAACTGACATGACTTTTGACACATGCGCGTAGCCGACAAGAACCTTATCTAGGTCTAGAGCCTCTTTGGGACTTCAGCATAAAGGGAGGATACTGTTATGATGAGTATATACATAATCTGTAAGAGTTGAGTCATGTACATGCACGTGACCACCCACATTCACCCACATCGATAACCTGGGATAACCCCCACATGATCTGTTAACCCCCATGAGTAAAAATACAAATAAACAAATCACAACAAAGTGTGATCTCTGTGACACAACGTGTCAATATCACAGTCAGGACACATCACACACCCTGCTTCCTGCTTCCATTCTCAACTGATGTCTTCCAGCTCAATCAACCTATCAAGCCTTCTCAAAGTGGCAGGAGATGACATTATCAGAGCATATCGGACAAAAGTGAGTGTATAAATATTTACGCCTTGGAGTGCAGACAACAGCTAAATTGATTGTTAATTCTTTCAGTACTTCACTACTGGTATCATTGAAGCATCTCGCGACTTTCTTTCTAACAAGAATGCTATAAATTGGGTGAATGCTGAAAATTTCCAGCATTTCATAGTTGAATGGCTCCAGGTTCCCACACCGTGTACTCCACAGATCATCGAGTCTTCAACATCTGCAAGTGCACTTCCATTGAGACAGTATAAACGACAGCGGGGATCATTAACATCTTCTGAGCATTCAGTGGTGATAGCCAGTAAGCTTCATATTCCCTCCAGATGTTCTTTGCTAATTTTCATGAGATAAACGACTGCGGAGAGTATCTAGATCTCCTCCTCCAACCACCTGGGTGACCCTAAGTAAGCTTTATATTTTCTCAGTCAGCTCCATTTTTGCTAATATTCGTTAGATAAATCTACTGGCACACTAGCCAAAAAGCATGCCCGGTATTCCAAACATCAAGCAATGACTGATGCTGGCTGGATACAGATCACATGCCAACAATGGGTCAAGCAGCTGGTTGAACTGACAGAAATTCCTATGACCTGGCCAATTCCTATGGAAGGTGAATCCATAGGATATATTCTTGATCTGACCAACAGCGCCTTCAAATTTATTGATTCCAATGGTAATCCACTCTCCATGGCAGCTATTATTAAGAACAAGGTATGTTCATTCTCATTCTTGATTTTAATATCTTATTATTATTATTTATATGTAAGTGCGTTGATGGTTGGGGTGATGGAAGTGGTGGAACCAAAGACGCTGGCCCTGTCGTCTTCCTCCTTGGCAAGATCAAAACTCAACAAGCTATTCATGTTTGCCGTGGCCATTTTATGTGCTCATTTATCTTACCTCCAACAATCTAGACTGTACACGAATTCTGAGCCTGTGTTTCCATCTGCCACTTGCCCTCCCAATCTTCATTCTAACCAATAACCGATATAATTTTTTTATTACTGTAATTATTTTAGTTTGTTATAATATTTAGTTAATTATTCAATTTTAATATTTAGTTAACTAATTAAACTTCCTTAAATGGACAGGATGACTCGACTCTTACAGATTATGCATAGCCTCTGTTACGACCAGACAATCCCGCCGGACTCCGGGCACTAACCCATACGCCCCCACGTGCTACAAGCACCAATTGTCTGTTTATAGGATTTCCTGCCCGGACTCCGTTATGTCAAGACTAGTTACATTCGACCTCATTACGACACATATCAGTCACCAGACTTCCCCCGGACTCCGTCTCTGTCTATGTCCGTCTTCGTCCCACGCATCAGTCACCGGATCCCGCTTAGAATCCCGTCACCACTCTAATCGAGCCCCGTTCCCATTTTAGTCAAATGACCTGTCATGATTTAGGACTCCACTCCCGCTCCATTTCTCGTTATGGGTTATGCTTTGTCACGATTCGGACTCTGCTCCATTCCGTTCCGTTCCTAACACCAATTTGGTGTTTACTATTCCCATTTCATGTTTTGTTAGTTTCGTTTCGCCATTACTGGATTTGGTATGTCATTCACTCCATGGTCTATATAAACTGGCAGATGTTGTACATACAATCCAGTCAGAAAATTAGCTTATATTTCCCCCAGTAATCTAATAACATTTTCCACTCTAAAAGCTTACTTGATTCACATTGCTCACACTAGTTGGAGCCCACGGGCTCTGGCGCATCTATCTCTCTCAACTATCTCGACTCACGACCCACGACCTCCGACTTACGATCCACGACCCCCGACTTACGACCTACGACCCACGAACCCCGCCCAGACTCCCCGGGATCCCTGTCCGTTCGTTTGAAATTGGACAACACGATCTAGCGAGGGTGCAGCCTATAAGCTGAAACCAAGTCCTACCGGATATCCCGCGGGTTTCTCCAGAAACCCGGCCTGTGTGTGTATCCTAACAAATAGCCTCCTGAAATTAACCTGATTTTTACAATTTATTTTTATTATTTATTTTGGGAGAGTTATCGAATTTCTACTGTTTATTCTTTTTTATCTAAATATCTTCCAAGTTGGCCATCTGGTGCGTATTGTGCAATGCGCAGGAAAATTCGTCACAACAAGTGACTGTCGTCACCAAATGCGACGACTTGTCACAAATGTGACCCAGCTGTCACAAACACGGCTGAATAATCATAATGTCACACATATGGAAACATTGTGACATGCATGGGAAAATTAAGTAATCAGCGTGTGCACATGAAATCAGCAACTTCACGATGTGCGAGAACATTACATCAGCATATATGCTACAATGGAAAGTAGTAGAAACTCCTGGAATATTCCGATAAATATCTTTTAAAGTTGTTGGTTATCCTCCTATGAAGCAAAGTGGTTGGATATGGAATAAAATGATGAATGAACAGATGATAACATGGGGATTCACCAGACCTACCTCTGAATCTTGCATTTATTACAGGTGCACAGCTACTCACATCATTATTGCAGTGGTACTCATTGATGATTTTCTTTCCATTGCTAGTACAAGTGCTGAGAATGAGGCTTTTAAGGATGAAATGTGTCGTTTTTGGACTATATCTGATCTCAGATCTGTGCACTTTGTCATTGGCATTGCTGTAGAACTGGATTGGTCTAATCATTCAGTCTACCTCTCCCAAACCACACTGATAGACATCTTATGACAATTTGCTCAAATTACTGCAACTACCTTATCTACTCCCATGGACCATGGGCTTAAACTTCACTCACTAGTCTGATCAAACATCTCTGTCCAAGTCTGATACCGACAACCTACTCAAACTACCCTATAGGTCTTTAGTTGGCTATTTACTATATCTCACTATTTTTACATGCCCCAACATCTCTTTTGCTGTCCAACACTTATTGCAATACCTAGATAGCTACTCTACCACACATTGGACTGTGGCTGTTCATGTCATATAATATTTAAAGGGGATACAAACTCTTCGACTATGTCTGGGTGGATTAAATAACATCAATCTCACTGGATACACAGATTTGAACTGGGTCAACTGTCTTGATACCCATCACAGCATTAGCAGCTACACCTTCACTCTAGGATCTGGTATCAATTCATGGGCTACAAAGAAACAAAAAACTGTTGCTGCTTCCTCATGTAAGGCTGAATATGTTCCCACTTTCAAGGCCATCAAAGAAGGGACTTGGCTTCATTCATTACTTTTTGGAATTTCCTTCTCTTTCCCTGGATCCACTACTGTCTTTTGTGATAATAATGCCACTAGCAACCTGTCCAAAGATCCCCTTTTACATTCCTATCTCAAGCATATTGATATTAAATATCATTTCCTACAAGAACACATCCTTACTCCAGATTTCTCCTTATGTTATGTCAACATGTCCAATAACCTTGCTGACATCTTTACCAAAGCCCTTGGGCTGTCAAATTCATTAAACTTTGTAGTTTCTTACATCTTCAGTGACAGGACTACCATGTGAGGAGGAGTGTTGGCCAACACCATAGAAACTCCATTACTATGTTTGGAAGACCAAACAAATACAAATACAAGTCTATAATAACAAAGGAACCATGAGGCTGAACCATTGTTCTTGTCTCAATCTTCTCTTTGTTCTATATTCCTTTCTTCATACTGTCTATTTACATTTAGTATATATAGTGTAGAAAGGATACTCATGCACCTCAGTCCATTATATATCTATATGAGACTGAGGTGAGTTGTTTCACTTCTATCATGTTTATATAGTATATTCATATATATTGGAGGTTGTCCATAATTACTATAATATCAGATGTTTACTGGTAAAATTTATATTTCTACAAAACTCCATCTTTAAATAGTGATATATCTTCTTCTGAGACTATTATATTGTTAACCACCAACCATGAGAAACAATTCTCCATATTATATCCTAAACAATTCAGAGTCAATTAATAGAACCTATTGTATATTGTTTTCAAAGTTATGTAAATACTTGCTAATACTTTTGTTGGTAATTTGTGTTTAAAAGCTAAACTGTAGTTATTTCCTAGTAAAATATATAAGATGTCATTAGAGATTTTTCATCCTATGACTTTCTTCATTAAAGGAAACCACCTATATATTCTTGGTATGTTGAATCAAGTAGAAATCTGTTCAGATTGACAGACCCATTCCAATGTAATACATATATATATGCATGAAATGGACCATTTAAAAGGATATGTATGCTTTTTAAAAGTCTTAATGTTTTAATCTACTAAACCCTTTCAAAATCTATTCCACTCTTGAAAGATGATTTGTTTCATAATATACTGTTAGAAGTAAGACCTAAATACAATAAACTCAGTCTCATATATGATATAATGGACTTGCTAGGTATCATGTTATTGGTGTTGTATGGCCGTGCCCGAGAGTTTATTGATACTGGGCAGCCATGCCCGAACTTAGACGTTTTGATGGTGTTGTTCAATACTCCTCCTCACCATAGGGCAATACATTTCAAAAGGTCTTTGGAAATGTCATCCATTTTGTAGGCATGATCAATGAGGGAGCAGACCTTTTTGGCAGTAACGGGTAGGGGTGTAGTGCGAGCACAATGGGTAGTGAGGGCTTCCTGTAATAGCTGGACTTGTTAAATTGGGCCCTCACTTTGGTGTCATTGTCGGATAGCCTCCCAACATGCTTTTGCACCCAGTTTGCAATCGAGGTATTCCTGTTCAGAGGTCTCGACAGTAGAGGCGATAAGTGTGGTGGCCAGTGAATTGTTGGCCAGCCAGTTGGCTGCAGCACAAGGTTCTGTAACACTGGGTTCAGGGATAGAGCCATCATGTAACCTGAAAGTCCAGTGAGGGTGAGAAAGAGATCAGCAGCATGGAACCAAGGACAGTACTTATATTTGAGTTTGTCGAGTTTGGGTCCCATGTAGGTTAGATTGGTGCGGATGAGGGAAATGGAGGGTGCAATGGCATCTGTGGGGGTAAAGGTTGGGGTGGTCATGGAAGAGATTGATTATAGGAGTGTCTTACTCAGGAAGATAGGCCCATAACCTGTCAGAAGTAAGACCTAAATACAATAAACTCAATCTCATATATGATATAATGGACTTGCTAGGTATCATGTTATTGGTGTTGTATGGGCGTGCCTGAGAGTTTATTGATACTGGGCAGCCATGCCCAAAATTAGATGTTTCAATGGTGTTGTTCAACATATACCAATAATTTTTAAACATTCTAAAGTTTTAAAAACCAAATTATGTTTGGATCACATCCCAGATGTTTATAGAGTATATTAGAATTTGGTATACTTAATAGTTTTCAGATATCATCCATTATAGATTATGTTAAGTTTTTGTGGTGCTGTTCCTAGACCGTATAATTTTCCGTTTGTCTGAGTGAGGTGGCAGTACTCGTTGTAAACGGATAAGGACTAAACAAATACAGATAGACCTTATATAATCCAGAATACATGGTGAATTCCCAACCGCAGCGACCCGAGCCCTAATGCTCGTGATCCCTCGCTAACCCAAATCCCAGAAAAGTCGACAGATTACCGTTAGGTATTTTATATAGTCCATTATACATCTATACAAGACTGAGATTACCATTAGGATCTTACTTTCTAACAGGGTTTGCCCCCCGGGTCAGCCTTGTTGTGTAAAAAGACAGGGATGAAGCGCTGTGTATCTTGTGTAAGCACGGTCACAAGGCTATCCCTTTTAATTAACTCCGTGGCTGATGAGTCTGTATCAATGAAATTAGAACGCTTCCTAGATAAAACTATGAATGATCATACTCATGGGACGTATCTAGTTGAGGTTGATGATAGTGCTTTCTGCGGTAGACGATCTGATGAAGTGTAAGAAAGCAGGGTAGTAAGGTAGCTTGAGTGAATCCTGGAGCCTGTGCTATTTCAGGAGGGCGGGTGTGCCTTGTTCAAATGGAAGCGATAAAACGCTGTGTATTTCGTGTCAGCACAGCCAGAGTGCTATACCTGGAATTTGACAATATGGCTACGGGTGCGACAATAACTGTTGTCCACCAGTGTCTACTTTCAACGAGACGGCTCTGACAAACACGATATGGTAAGGACAGAGACCCTCCTTGAAGACGCAGAGGAGCTACCACCCTTGCTTTCGCCAGGGGTATTAAGCTCGACACAACACGAGCAGACCATGACCATGAATACTGGAATGAGGGAAATATTCAGGGAGAAGCTTCGAGAACGATGGAACTGTAACGAACACGGGCACTATTTGTGTTACCGGACCCCAAATGACGACCAGCATAAACCGCTGTCCGAAAACGATGTAGAGGTTTGGGTTGACGAGTTGGTGAGTAAAGTATTATGCTACTGCCATGCAATCTGTATCACATCCTACATATTTCAGTGCCAAGGAGAAACAACCTACCATGACCCACCAACTATTATTGTCATAAACTTCTCTCAACCAAGAGGGTCTTTCCCCGCAGGTGCAACCCCGAAACCCCAACAACCGGGTGGCTATGCAAATGGTTCCAACGTGCTTAGGTCATTCTCTAAAGTGTTTAGGTCATTCTTTACTACTCATTCCACTACGAATGGTGCTGGTACTGCACCGTATTCTTCTGCGAGTGAGGCTAGTGCAAGTTCATCAGCAAGCGGGTTGGAAACTCCGTCATATTCTTCAATTAGTGGATCTAGGGTGAAAACTGCACCATGCTCCCCGAACACGTTGTGCCCCTCTGACGTGTTTTCAAAACGATCATCTCTTTGCCTTGACGGTTTAATAGTGCACCGCAGCAAGTATCCAGTAGCAGGTGGCGGTTTCGCAGATATATGGACTGGGAAATTAAGAGGGGAAGAGGTTGCCATTAAGATTATGAGGCGGTTCACCAGTAGCGGATTGCCTATTATGGAGGGCAAAATGTTGAGGGTAGGTACATATCTCATGGATAGATATGTAGACTCTCACCACTGCGATATTTGAATTATAGCGAATATGGCGAGAATATCTTGCATGGTCTTCCCTCAGTCACCCTAACATACTGTCATGTCTCGGATTTTGCTACGATTTCACTTCGAGCCCACTGTCAGAATTACCGGCTTTGATCTCTCCGTGGATGTCCCAAGGCACTGTGTTATCCTATATTGCGAATCACCCAAATGCAAACCGACTCCCTCTGGTCCGTGTTCATTCATCCGAATCTCCCTATTGCTGAATGTTCAATATAGATCGCAGGAATCATCAATAGTCTTGTATTCTTGCATGACAGAAGTCCCGCCATAATTCATGGCGATATTCGCGCTGTATGCTTCGACCCCCTGAGTGACTCGGAGGTGTGCTGACCTACCAACAGGGCAATGTATTGGTCTCAGAAGAAGGCATTCCTTGCCTAACCGACTTTGGACTATCCAGAATATTGGACAATAGCGGCATAAGGGAAGTGACGACATCTACGAACATAGCTGGTTCATTGAGGTGGACGGCTCCAGAGCTCCTTTCCGCGACCGAGACAAGGCCATATGTTGATGAGAAGAGTGACGTTTGGGCATTTGGAATGACAGTGCTCGTACGTCCGCCATAAGTGGGCATGTGTCGTATCGCTTGACCAATTCAAAAGGAAATACTTACTGGGGATCCACCATACGCAGACACCAAACGTGATCCGGTTGTATTTGGTATGATCGTAAATGACATTATCCCATCTCGTCCGGATGTGCCTGGTATGACGGATGGGATATGGTCGGGCTGCAACCTGTGTTGGAAGAAGGATCCTGAGATGCGACCTGCAATGAGGGAGATGCTACACCTTGTTTAAGAATCTGATAAGTTTTGAAGTATGCTTCCTGAATGGTGAGTCTCACCATTGTGTAATAGTTAGACTGTATTGCTTCGACTGTTGTTGTCCCGATTATGAATCACTCTACCGCACCCAGACTGATAACTTGATCTATTTACGACTCCGCGACGTTGCTCGTCGTTAAATTTCCCAAGTGCTTCCGGACCACTCATGGAAGGGGGGAGCCAATAGTCAATGATTTTAGGCTGTCAACATTTAATTGGATTACTCGGAGAAGTCGAATGACTGGAGAAATATATCATTTTGTCCAGGGCATAACACGATGAAGGTCCCAATGGACAATAGGCCTCAGATCTCTAGATCTTGCTCTTACAATATCGAACGGTTTGTACTCACTGATGTTGTTTCAGGTATAATGTGACAGTGAACCAATTTCCATATATAATACATAGAGAGGGGGGGGGAATCAATTAAGGTGCTGGAAGCGCTAGTGCACTTATGGTGCACCATATTGTAATTACATATGGCTACATGATGACTATGTACTGAGGGGAATATGGCATTACCCTCATTTCCACTGCTGCCACCTGTACCTCCCCTCTGAAGCTGGGTTTAGGGTTTAATACAAGTTTCAGAAGAGAGGCATAGCAGCTCAATGGATGATATTGTTGGAATATGTGGTTTAGGACCCTAAGTAGCCACATGTATTGTTAGGACTGGAAAACCTGCTGGGACCCAGATCCTACTCTACAAGTCTCTATCTCTTCTTTCATACCATCACTCACATTCCACCATCATTCTCACACACCACATGAGACTTATCACTTGTAAACAATCAACTTTTGCCACTGGCATGAAGGGCTGTGCAGAATACTGATGTTAAGATCTAAGCCTAAAAGGGAGAGGGGGCTCTAAGTTGGAAGGCCAATGATGGTAATCAGGGGGCTGACAATAGAGATTGTACTAAGTTGGGAAATCTGCAACTCTATAAATGTAGTGGAGCTTGGCTTCAATGTATGTGTTGTGCCCTTGCACAAACTGTTAGGGTGCTCCAGTATTTCAAACAGAGTGGATAGTATGATAAGAAATAAAGATCAACACTTCACTCAATCAACCAGAGAGCCACATTGCTAAGGGTCATGAGGTAAGGGTTGTGGCTTGCTGAAGACAGCTTTGAGAGTATTAACATAGGGGTAATCTAAGTTGATATTCCAAACTGGAAAACTGTAGCATATGTGGAGCACACTTTATACTATAGTGACAAGGATGATCAGACAGCTGATCAGAGAAGTGAGAGTGATGACAGGTCAAAAGGAAGTAGTGAAATGAATGGGAATCCAAATGAGACTAATACAAGATAACAAGGTATTCTGAAGAGGTGTAAGGTGGCAAATGGGATGTATACATGGAAAGGTGATGGGGGAGCAAACAGAAGGCAAAAGTGCTAAGATACAAAGAAACAAGTGTTGGGGGTGCTCTGAGCAGTGCTACCATGAGTGGGGGTACCAATAGTGGGATGCTGAAGGGTTATGAGACTAACACAGCTCACAGGGGTCTGAAAATGACAGGGATCCTCAATAGGTTGAGACCCTTCAAGACCTTTCTAGAAAATGATGCCAGGGTGTCTCATGAAAAAGTAATGAGAGACATAGGGCAAATGGGGAGTAGTGAAAATAAGTCCAAGGGAAAATAAGAGGCATGATGATGTGTTAAATGGTCAAAAGGGGACCCAGCCTTGCCTGGGTTCATAGCTTGAAGGTCCAGAACAACTTTGGGTGCATTTCCAAGTTCAGTGGTCAGAATCCAGGATGTTTCTTTGTCTGTACCTTTGTAGCCAGACCATTTTACTTAGGTAGAGTAGTTTACAAGCATGCCACCTATGATCAATTTTGGAATCTAACATGGCCTCAATTTCAAATTCAGGCTTTCCATCAATAATAACAGGTGGGGGAGGAGGTTGGATATGTTTGGTGATGGTATTTGGTGTGGCCAGTTCTAGTATGGAGATATAGAAAATTGGATGTACTGCACACATGGTATCAGGGAGGCAAAGGGTGAATGAATGGGTACCAGCTTGTGCAATGATGTTGTATGGACCAAGATATTTTTCAGCAAGTTTTTTTGTGGGTCAGGTAGTCCTAAAAAACTCAGCTTTAACAAAGACTTGGTTGTTGTCATTAAAATTGGGTGCCCAAAGATGTCAGTGGTCTGCTGATGTTTGGGTACATATGTATATGCTTGAGTGTCAAGTAGGGACTGCTGAAGAGTGTGGTGAAGTTTGTCTAGATCAGTGACAAACTCCTGAGCATCGGCAGAGGCCAGATCATGTTCTGGGGATGGACTGTGATATGTGCAGAAGGACAGGTGCTGATATGAAAGTGTCTTTGAGTTGTTGAAAGGGTGTTCTGCACTGATCTGTGAAGTTCCATGGGGCCCCTTTACAAGTAAGGGGAATGGAAATGTCTGAATAGTTGTAGATGAAATGACAGTAGAAGTTGGCAAAACCGAGAAAAGACTGAATGTCTTTAACCTTTTGGGGTTCTGGCCATTCACAAATAGTCTGGATTTTGTCTTTATCCATTGTAAGTCCATCAGGTCCCATGATGAAGCCTAGATATTTGATCTGATCAACATCAAAAAAACCCTGTGCTTTTGGAGCCTCCAAAACACTTCACAAACATGTTTGTTGTATTGTGTAAGGTCCTCTGAATAAATGAGGCTGTCATCTAGGTATATGATGACACAAATGTGTAGTAAGTCACTGAGGATGTCATTCATAAATCACTGGAAGGCCACTGGGGCATTAGTGAGCCCACATAGCATGACCAACCATTCAAAAGAACCATACCGTGTTTGGAATGCCATTTTCCATTCATCACCTTCAGTGATCTATTGTTAAGTGCATGGCTCATGGGTGGGTCTCCAGGGGAAACCCACAGAGGTTCTGGGGAGGACTTGGCTTCAGCTTCTGTGCTGCACCCTCACATGATTGTGTTGTCCAACTTCAAACAGGAGCAGATGGGAAACCTGTGGGTCCGAAAATATGCTGAGGCAGATACTAAGTTGAAGCTAAGTTGATTTTCTGATTGAATTGTAAGCACAGGTAGTAGCTAGACTATATAGACTAATAGATTATTGTACCACATATCCAGAGATACAATAAGACAATAAACCAGATTTCAAACTGATTTGGAAAACCTTTCAAAAATCCTAATATTTGGCCAAATTTTCTAAGAATTCTTTGAACTGATAAATTGTTTGAAAACTTTAAGTTTTAGTAGAATTTTCCAAAATAGAAAATCATATCTGAAAACTTTAAATATTTGTATCAGAAAATCTGAGGAAACATCATTAGTCAGAGTTTTTTGATATAAATATTTAAAGTTTTCAGAGATGATTTTCCACTTTGGAAAATCCTACTAAAACTTGAAATTTTCAAAACATTTATCAGTTCAAAGAATTCCTAGAAAATTTGGCCAAATAGTAGGATTTTTGGAAGGTTCTTTAACTCCAAAAACCTTGGGGTGCCTCCAGTGAGGGGCAGACTGAACCAGATATCAAATGGGTAAATATGGATTGGGAACAAGGGGTCTGGAATGTCTGGGCAGAGTCTGGTGGCTAGTTTATGTGATATTGAAAGTTGAATACCTATAGGATAGGGCCTGGGTCCCAGCAGATTTCCTGGTCCTAACAGTACCCTCCCTTTAAGGTTAAAGTCCCAAAGGGGCCCTAGAACTTATTATGGTCCATCAGTTACATATATATGTCAAGACATCAGGTGATCTGGAAGGTAAGGTTCAAATGTGAGGAGCATACAGTGGCTCAAAAAATTGTTCCAATGTTTTGTTGTTTTGGAAAGATTGATTCGCAATACAAATACCAGACATCAGAAGATTCTTAAAATATTATCCCATATAGTATAGCATATTAGCTTGAATTGTATGCTGAGCCTATGTAATTTGAAGCCAAAATGGTGGAATAATAAATGAAACAAGATAATCCCCTCATTGGAACAATTTTTTGACCCTATATTATTTTAACAGAAAAGCTACTATTTCAGTAAAAATATAAGTCTAAACCAATTGTAATAATAATGAACATGTCATGTGACTTTGTTTACATCTGTTTGACATGTTGACAGTTGGTTCAACCACTTCTTAGATTTTACCATTACTATGAAAGCTATTTTTGATATTCAGCACTTTAATATTATCTCTCTTCTTCCAGAGAGGTGTTCCTATCCTCAAATCCAGACTAACACTGACTCATGAAGGGATAGAATAAGTGTGATCAAGGTTGAAGTACTTTTGGATAAAGAAAACACCCTAGCTGGCCATCCTTCCAAGCTTATTACTCATGACAAACAGTCAATTGGTGCACAGTAATGCAATGGGGTTATGTGTCAAATACAATGGATGCACATAAAAACAGTCAAATAAGTGCCCGTATTATCTTTCCATTTCACAGTAACACTAAGTTGCTATTATAAATAAATTTGACCTGCAGAGGATGGTCACACTTTATTGAATATACAAAATTTTACTGAATAATCCCCATATTTTTCAAGTAAGACTATTCCTTCTGGCCATAACAACTTATTCTATAAGTTTATCTTTAATTACCTGAAATTTCATCTTTAAAATATGCATGCCCTTTTAAAATATGCACAAATGACATGCACAAATGACATAGTTGCACAAAAATATTTGGGTTATGACTTAATCTTTGGGTTATAATGTATTCTCTTGTATACAAGCAAACTTTCAAATATATTTCATATAATTTAAATTTAGTTGGCTTAGAGAGTTAACCAGAACTATCTGGGGTACCAATCCCCATTGTGCAATTTATTCCAAAAGAATAATCTACAGATGATTGTTTGACTAAATTTTGTCAGATATAGGATAAATATTAATATTTTTGCATTCTTTAGAGTGATACCTAATCAACTGAATTTGATTAAATATTAATTCTACAGCAAACAATATGAATGTATATACTTTATTGAATAAATTGTTTTAAAGGTTTTGGGTTATCCTCCTGAGTCAAACCTCAGAAAAATACAGTAGATGGTTCAGGGAATCTTCCATTCATAACTGTGTGTTATTATTTTGTGAATGTACATATGGTACAGATGACTTGTTACTCAGTGCTCACAGTCATACTACTGATACTACACTGAGAATGCTGTAAATTTCATTTCCTGAACAGCTAACAGTGACCCAGCATAGTACTTGTCAATATATTCAATGAGCAGTTATTCAAGAAGCAACTGTGTTGTAAGTACCTTGCACTGCTTATAATTGCACACATCCTGACAGTAGCATTTTCCAGTGAATTTAACACTTCCATTGTTCTGGCAGTTCTAGGTATACACAGAGTTACAGTTGTTTACCATATTTATAGACGAATATCTCAGTGCTAATCAGTTATGATACAATTCTGACTCTTCATTTGGAAATCTAGTTGGTATGGAAGGGCAAGATCAGACTGGCACATGCACTGTACATCAGTGCCCAATATTCATCTCGTGTCAACTATGCACCGCCACCAGGGCCACCCCCTGGACCTCCCTTCCAGACTACATCAATGCAATGGGGGTCCGCAATCGGAACTGTACCTATGGAAGTAGATCGGGATCTTAGGACACAGCAATGCATCCCGCTCAATACCTGTCGTAAATGTGGACAGGTGGGTCATTGGGCACATGATTGTCCAGAGATAAGGGAGATCCTCTGTTTCCTCGCAGAAGACCCAGAAGACCTGTTGGCATTCACTCAAGATATATTGGCAGTAGAGGATGCAGGCCAGCTTTCCAATGTGGACAAGGAGCCACCTGTTAGAAAACATGAGTAATGTAGAAAATGAATAGCCAGACTGGGGATTGAACCCAGGATCTCTCGATTACATAACGAAGGTGTTAACCACTACACCATCTGACCTTGGGTAGGTTTGGTCTTACACTGTACTTAAGGATATAACCCTAAGCGCCATTCCTATTAGGTCATATACACACTGAACTCAGAGCTGTACACCATATGGTCCCAGTTGGAACAATGGTTGGTATTATATAATCTAACACCACCCCCATGGAGACAGTCAGTAGAACAGGATTTTCCCCCCAGCAATGAGTGAGGGATGTGCCCTCGTTGCTTATTCAGGACCAACTTCACAGTGTAATGATAGATAAGATAGAGCCCCAATACACTCCTTCTACTTATACTGAAACTGTGAAACCAATCATCACATCTAATCACCCAAAACCCTACCTTCATCTCCCAAAGTGGGAGCGAAGGTTGCCATCCATCTACATCATATGCTCAACCCCCTCGACCAATTCCTTGTCCTTGCCGATTCAGATTCAGGCAACAGACACTGCCAAGATCCATGCCCTGAGTGCTCTTTTAGATTGTGGTGTTACAGGACTGTTCATTGACAGGGATTTTGTTAAAAAGAAGTGCCTCACCACTTGTTCCCTCACTCGTCCAATTCCAGTCCTTAATGTCAATGGCACTCACAATGAAGCAGGTGCTATCACAGAAGTAGTTGACCTCATCCTGCATTACAGAGATCATTATGAGCATGCTGTCTTTGCAGTCACCAGTTTGGGTCGCCACAAGATGCTTCTCGGATTCACCTGGCTGCAACAGCACAACCCAGAGGTGGATTGGTCAACAGGCAAGGTCACCATGAGTCGATGTCCATCCCAATGCCGGACTTGCCAACAAGAGTTAAAGGAAGAACATCAGGCAGCTGCAAAGCTCCGGGTCTGTTGTACTGGGCCATTACCGATGCCCACCACTCCTATAGAAGAGGATTCAACAATAGAGGGAGAGGCGGAAGAAGATACTGAAGAAGATACTGATCTTCGAGAGGATGGAGACCGCATTTGGGTAACCTCACTCCCCCCAGCAGAAGAGTTTATTTGTGCAAGTACCACCACCTCTCAGCGTCTTGCAGAGGCATTTCATCGTAATTCCCAACCAACAACTTCAGGTAAAGGATCAGTACAAGATCAAATTCCTGTGTACCTGCATGGCATGAATATGTGGACATCTTTTCCAAGGCCTCCTTTGACAGACTCCCTGACCAGAAATCCTGGGACCATGCCATCAAACTGGTACCAGATGCCAAACCTTCATCTTACAAGGTGTACCCTTTAGCTCCAAATGAACAGGCAGAGCTTGACACCTTCCTTCAAGAGAACTTATCCACAGGCTGTATCTGACCCTCAAGTCACCCATGGCTTCCCCAGTCTTCTTTATCAAGAAAAAGGATGGGTCCCTTAGTTTAGTACAGGACTATCGTGTTCTCAATGCTGTCACTATAAAGAACCAATATCCCCTTCCTTTGATCTCTGACCTTATCAATCAGCTCCATGGAGCTCGCTATTTCACCAAATTAGATGTACACTGGGGCTATAACAATGTGAGGATCAAGAAAGGGGATGAATGGAAAGCAGCCTTCCGCACCAACCGTGGATTGTTTGAACCCCTTGTTATGTTTTTTGGACTCACCAACAGCCCATCCACCTTCCAGACAATGATGAATGACATTTTCCATGACTTCATTATGGAGGGTGTGGTGGTCATTTATCTGGATGACATCTTGATATTCACCAAAACACTGCAAGAGCACTACCATGTGTCACATTTAGTCATGCAAGGGCTATGCCAGCATAAACTCTATCTTAGGCCAGAGAAGTGTGAATTTGAGAAGACCAAGATTGGGACTCATTATTTCAGAGGGTCAGGTGGAGATTGATCCAATCAAAGTGGCTGGTGTAGCAGAATGGCCAACCCCAGTCTTTCCTGGGGTTCACCAACTTCTACCGACACTTCATCAAGGATTTCTCCCACCATGTGCATCCCCTGTTTGATCTCCCAAGAAGGAGCAGCCTTGGAAGTGGGGTGAGAAGGAAGTGGATGCCTTCCACACTCTCAAGCATCTGGTGACTTCAGCACCAGTTCTTGCCTTTGCGAAAGATGACCTTCCATACCGTATTGAGGCTGACAGTTCAGACTTTGCCACAGGTACAGTACTGTCTCAGCCGTCACAGGAGGATGGCAAGTGGCATCTCATTGCATTCTACTCCAAAAGCCTCAATGAGGTGGAATGCAATTATGACATTCATGATAAGGAGATGCTGGCTATCATCCAGGCACTGGAAGAGTGGCATCACTTTGTAGAAGGTGCTGAGCATAAATTTGAGATCTGGACAGACCATAAGAACCTGGAATACTTTCACACATCCAAGAAGTTGAACCGGAGGCAAGCCAGATGGTCACTTTACTTGGCACGGTTTGACTTTGAAATGCATCATCGTCCCGGAGCCTCTATGGGAAAATCAGATGCTCTATCCAGACGTGCTGACCATGGTTCTGGTGCAGAAGACAACAAGGATAGGGTACTCCTCCGACTGGAATTGTTTGCTGTTCAAGCATTGGAAGGGGTAGAGGTTTATGGTGAAGAATGGGACATCCTGAAGGATGTCTGGAAAGGCTTAAAGGAATCCACTCCAGAAGATGGAGTGGCAAATGCCATTCAGGAGATGCGGAAGACTAAAAACAGGTCTATACAATCCTCAGAGTGGTCAGAATCAGAGATCCTACTCCTGTTTTGTGGTAAGGTATATGTTCCAGACCACTTAGATCTCCACTGCCACATCATGGCCCAACATCACGATACCAAGGTAACAGGCCACCCTGGCAGATGGAAGACCTTAGAACTCATTTCCAGGAATTACTGGTGGCCCCAAATATCCAGACATGTAGGAATCTATGCCAAGACTTGTGATGTGTGTTGCAGACAAAGATCATCTGGCATAAACCTATGGGCCAGTTGCATCCATTGCCAAATCCCAGTCAATGCTGGGAAGTGATCAGTGTGGACTTTATTACGGAACTGCCAGAGGCCCATGGTTTTGATGCAATTATGAATGTGGTCAACTCACTCTCTAAATGGGCACACTTCATCCCTACCATTACCACAGTATCAGCAGCAGGTACAGCACATCTTTTTCTACAGCATGTTTGGAAACTACATGGCTTGCCAGTGAAGGTGATTTCTGATTGGGGATCACAGTTTGTGGCAGAATTCACCAAGGAACTCTACCACTTGCTTGGCATCAAGATAGCCTCCTCTATGGCCTATCATCCTCAGACAGATGGACAGACAGAACGTCTCAACATGGAACTAGAGCAATACATACGGGTGTTCACAAATGAGCGACAGGATGACTGGGATGAATTACTCCCCTTAGCAGAGTTCCAATACAATAACCACATACATATGTACATTCTTCCACACAACACACACCATTTATGGTTGACACTGGTCGTCGTCTGCACATGGGTTTCGAACCACATCAGGTGTCATCCAGATTGGAATCAGTAAATGAACTTAAGGAGTGTATGGCAGATGCCCTACAGGAAGCTAGGGCTGCCTTACAGAAATCAAAGGATGACATGGTGAGATACTATAACCGATGGCGAGAACCCACTCCAATCTATCATCCAGGAGATAAGGTGTTTTTGGATGCAAGTAATCTGGCTACTACCCGACCATCGGCCAAACTGGCACACCAGCATTTGGGTCCCTTCACAGTGGAAAGGGCAGTGGGCACACATGCATATCAACTATGGTTACCTCAAAAGCTCAAACATTTACACCCAGTCTTCCCTGTTGTTAAACTCATGCTAGCTCCAGTGGATCCATTTCCAGGCCACCCTAAGCCCTACCAACCCCCCCCAGATCTTGTAGGTAACCAAGAGGAATATGAGGTAGAGGTCCTAGATAGCAGAATGCACTACAGGAAGTTCCAGTATCTCATCAAATGGAGAGGTTATGGCTATGAGGAAAATGAGTGGGTAGATGCCAAGGATGTCCATGCACCAGAGCTGGTGGCAGAGTTTCATCGACTACACTCAGGGGCACCCAGACCCATTCAGGAGGAAGACTTTGCCATTTTCAGGGACCCCAAGTTGAGGTTGGATAACACTCATGTGTCGGGATGCCACACCTAGATAGTTATCTTGTATTTAGATACTTATATATACTTTGGATTCCTCTATCAGTGTGATATCCACTACTAGGGTTGCCCTTACAGCTGCCACCACGTACATCCTGATGGACACACAGTGCTTCACACTGTGTGTCCATGGGGCCTCCTTGTGCACCAGTACTGCAAATGCAGTTGGCACCTATGCAAGTGCCAGCATGCTGGGTGGACCTACACAGTGCCGGGTGGGATTACATAAGTGCCAAAGCACAGTTATGCACTGTAGGGTGCATACATGCCATTTTTCTGCTTTTCTCAGATTTTTAATAAATAAAAAATACTAAATAAATATTAAATAAATAGAATAAATAGTGGACCTGTGCATACTCATTTCTTTAGTTTCAATCTCTTAGGAATCCCACTAAAACAAGTGTGATCTCCCCTGTCATTGAGCTGTCCCCTCCTCACTTTATATTTATATATTCTATCTTGTGTTTGGTAGCCTTGTTAGTGTTGCCCTAACAGTACCATTTGAGCCCTCAGGTTAGTTGTTTACTGATTAGCCATAGGGCATGTAATGCAGGCAGTATTCCACACCTTGGCCATTCTGCAAACTGCAGCAGTGCTTAGTGTACACAGTGATTAATCTATTTAGTACAAGGCTGTGGCCCATGGGGGGCAAGTCCCCACCATGCTACCACCCTACACCTTTACTCAGTTGCTTCGTGACCTGGTGGATCAATAATAATGTCTTTAGTCTTTAAAGACTACATCAGCAGTCATATCTGTCTTGGAATCATATTTTCAAATACTTGATTACAAAACGTTTGTATTACCTTCTGTGACCATGTCATATTAAAGGCTTATGTATGTACATTCCAGCTTCCCATTTATGCTCATTCAGAGACTTATTTTAAGGTGATTAATGTTTACATATCCAGAATTATTTATACATTATATACATTTGCAAATTCACTGAATCTAAAAAACAAAAGTCAGTCTCCTTCTGGAATCTTGCTGAATACTTAGTTATGGATCAATAATAACATCTACATATTTGGCTTGGAATAGTAGTTTCATTCTTCCTCAATTTGTTTCTCTTGAAGTGTCAGGTGTTTTGTTCCACATTGGACTTCCAACTTCCCATATGGCTGTGATTGCCCCATTTATTCTCTTTCATACTCATACTGTAAGGGCAACCCTAGTAGTGGATATCACACTAGTAGAGGAAATCCAAAGATATATATAAGTGACTAAATACAAGATAACTATCTACTCACCTAGTAGAGGAAATCCAAAGAGAAAAGTCTAAGGAAACTCTACCAGGTGTGACATGTCAGCTATACAGCACACAGTGTATTTTCCCACGCCTTAAGCGCCCTCATACATCAGTTAAATATGTACTCTATAAAGAATAAGGTGTCCTGTAATGGGTAGGTAATAAAAGGGAATAGACAATAGAGGATAATCTAAGGGATACTAATCTGGGTAATATAAAGTGTGAATGACTTGTCCCCTTACACATACCCCACTTTCCTTCCATTCCACTCATCTGTCTGTCATTGAATCTTTAGTATAAATTATTGTCTTGTATCCTACTAATCTCCAATTCAAACATTGATTTAAAATGTTAGGGTACATATACGGCGGGTTTCCAGAGAAACCCATGGGATATCCAGTAGGACTTGGCTTCAGCTTATAGGCTGCACCCTCACGAGATCGTGTTGTCCAATTTCAGACAGGCGGACAGGAATCCTGGGGAGTCCGGCAGGGTTTGTGGGTCGAGGGGTCATAGGTTGGAGGTCATGGGTTGAGAGGTCAGGGAGTCGGGATAAATAAGAGAGATAGATGTGTTGGAGCCCATGGGCTCCAACTAGTGGGAGCAGTGTAATTCAAGGAGGAGTTTAGAGCGGAAAATGTATTAGATTACTGGGGGGAATCTAAGCCGATTTTCTGACTGGATTGTATGTACAACATCTGCCAGACTATATAGACCGTGGAATGAATAACATACCAAATCCAGTAATAATGAAATGAAACTAGCAAAACATAAAGCGAGAATAGTAAACACCAAATTTGGTGTTAGGAACAGGACGGAATGGAGCGGAGTCTGAATCGTGACAAATCATAAACCATAATGGGAAATGGAGCGGGAGCAGAGTCCGAATTGTGACAGGTCAATGACTAAAATGGGAACGGGGCTCAGTTAGAGGGATGATGTGTTTTCCGAGCATGGGACGAGGTTGGACATAGACAGGGATGGAGTCCGGTGGGTATTCCAGTGACTGATACATGATGTAACGAAGTCGAACGTAGACAAGTCTGACATACAGAGTCTGGTGGGAATTCCGGTGAACTGACAATGGGTGCATATAGGGTGTGGGTGCGTATAAGTTAGTGCCCGGAGTCCAGCGGGAATTCCAGTTGTAACATAAAACCTTTCTGTTAAGAACCACATTGTTCAGGTCCCTATGTGTATTTTCAACCTACATATGTATACTGTCCTCCGGCATTGTGATACCCAATAACACACCCACTTAATGACTTCCTTTTCCAGCCACTCTATCTCAATTCTGTTCTAATGACATTCCATTATTCTTTGCATCACAGCACTTCACCATATCATTTGCCACCTCAGAATATTTATCTTTTTTCTGTTGTCTTGCATTTCTTTTCTTAATATCTTGTTCAGTTTCCTGATTTCCTTTGTTATGTTAATACCAAATCTCCATTGTCAGCTCTGTGCTTCCATTTACTTTTGTATAAAACCCCATCATGTTCACTACTATCCTTCAGTTTGAATATTGACTCAGAACACCCATTTGGAATCCCCCTCTCATGTTTAGAAGTGTATGCAATAATACCTTCATTCACCTTTTAAGTATTGTTCACACTGCTAAATCCTTTTGCTGCATTCATACTCCCATTCTACTCATCTGTCTGTCATTAAATATTTTAGTATAAATTATTGTCTTATATTCTACTAATTTCCAGTCCAAATATTCAGTTAGAACCTACCTGTTAGGAACTATGTCATTTAGGCCCCTATATGTGTTCTCAACCTATACTCTGGTATCCTGACATTGGTATTCCTGATGTAACATCTCTGATGACAGTGTACTGACAACTCACCCACTTAATGACTTCATTTCCTAGCCACTCCATCCCATTTTCCTTCTGATGGTATTCTATTATTCCTTGCATTACTTTGTCACAACTGTCACAAGTCACATTATTGTCACAAACATTCAAAGGTAATTTTCGACAACTCTTCGACTCACCGAATTTGACTTGACAGACCCAAACATTATTTGACACCATCAAATCTCTTTTGACATGTCTCATTTTGATGTCATGTATGATTTTATTATTACTTCATAACATAGTCATAACGATATGAAGAAAAGCATAAAAGGGCCATGAAAGGAGTGAGGAAAGTCAGTCAAAATATCTGTAAATTAGTGATACTAGTAATCTAACGTGTCGTAACTTCTTCAACAAATACTTCCATGAGTTCTCGTGACTGGTAATAGCCTCTTACTTCATCGACAGGGCAAACAAATATATACTTCGTTGAACGAGGCTTTCGAATTCAATCAGTAGAATATTATTTGACTTTATTGAAGAATAATTGATTCGTGACAGTATATTTCAACTATCAAGTGTTGATGAAGGCCAGGACACAATCCAAGACTACCAGAGCATCAAGTTCCACAGCACTTCAATCCGTAGCCCCTATTCCTTCACCGAGAGTTATTCAGCCATCACAAATTCCAGTTTCTCCTTTAACCAAACCTAGAAGAGCTGCAATGTCTTCAATCCGAGAACCCGAAGAGATTCGAGAAGAGCCAAGCTTGCCAATTCAAGAAGAATCCGGATCTCCTTTAATGCCTTTGCCTGAGTCTCCACCCCCCAAAGCTGTTACATCTGACGATGAAACAATGTTACGACATTTCGGAAATGTGCTCGGAAAAGTATTGAAGGACCAGATGTCTTCGAAGGAGCCTGAAATCATGGTGAATAAGCCCAAAGAGTTTACCAGAGAAGAACCTTCAATGTTAAAGAATTTTATCACTCAATGTGAAATGGTCTTTTGATCTCAACAAAAATCATTCAAATCCAATCAATCGAAAATTATGATGCTAACTTGGTATTTCCAGAAAACGGCTCAAGAGTGGTGGTAACCTTTTCTATTAAATCCTCCGATTCCACCTCCACCTTTCCTTGTGGATTATCTTGATTTTCTAGATGAATTATATGCTCAGTTTGGAGAAATTGATGCAGAAGGAGAAGCCAAAGAAAAACTCAACAATCTTCGAATGAAAACTCATTATCATGTTGCAAAGTATTCAATTCAATTTACAAGTCTTGCTGCTCAAACTCAACATGACAAATTTGCTTTACGACGATGATTTTATAAAGGACTTCCAAATCGAATTAAGGATGAAATAGTGAAGCTTCAAGTTCAGCCCGAAAATTTTGCCAAATTGCAAACGGCAGCCCTTCGACTCGATTCTTACTATTGGATGCAAGAGAATGAACGACAACATGAAACAGAATCAAGTTCCTCTCTGCAAAGATTTGAAAGAAGACAACCAGTGGTGCCTTCAACTTATCCTTCGACATCACGAACACCTTCGACTGCAAAACCGACAACTTCGACTTCAAGAACATTTAGGCCTTTGACTCAAGTGAAACCATCTTTGACAATTTTCGGACCTGATGGATGATTACTTCCTGCCAAATGAGACAGAAGATTTAAAGAAGGGTTATGTATATTATGTGGAGAAAAAGGCCATTCAGTGAGGAATTGCCTGAAAAGAAAAACTCATCAAATTGCAAAAGGACGAATTGTTGAAGTTCAAGATTCGACAGCTCAATCCGATCAGTTGAATCAAACATCAAATGTCAAATCAGAAAATTGAAAAGGGATACTCTTCAGGCATGTGATGAGTATCGAAAAAAACTCGATCACACCAAAAAAGATTCCTGTGTAATATTACAAGCAATAACAATTTCTGATTCTTTAACTATTGAACTTAAATTGAAGAAAATTCTGAAAATAAAAGCATTAATTGATTCAGGATCTAGTCACATTTTCATGGACAAAACATTTGCACGACAAAATAATCTACGTTTTGACCAATTGAAAAATTCATTATCATTGAAATTAATCAATGGATCAGTTCCGACATCAGGACAAATCATGTATACGACTACATTACAAGTTTATTTTCCATCTGGGCAAACTCAAGAATTACAATTCTTTTTAACCAATCTCGACTCATCTTGTCAAGTAGTATTAGGACTCAACTGGCTGAAGCAATACAATCCTGCGATTGACGATCTGGCCATATATCATTTGAACCTACTTTGACACCTTTGACAAATCCGAATCCGATTCAACTGTCAATTGAAACATTATCAGAAGAGAAGCATGCTTTGACCTCAGCAAGTCATTCATCTATATTTGAGAAAATCTGTGAAGAATCAAAACCTGAGACTATTAATCTGAATATCAATATAGTCAATCAAAAGACATTCTTACGAGCTGCGAAAGCAAAAGATTCTCAAACCTTTGTGGTCTTTATTTGTGATTAATCATTCAAGACTTGTAAGGCCTCTGGTGCAAAAACTACAACTTCGACTTCGTTCGACATACTGAACATTCCAACTGATATTCTGATTTCTCAGACATCTTCAACAAAAAGGAAGCTGAAGCTTTACCTCAACATCGAAGTTATGATCATGCTATCCCATTAGAAGAAGGAACTACTCCACCTATGGGCCCGATCTATTCGTTATCCGAGACAGAACTTCAAGTGCTACAAGAATATCTCCAAGAAAACCTTTCGAAGAAGTTTATTCAATCATCACAATCTCCCACCAGCACACCGATTTTATTCATTAAGAAGAAAGACGGAAGCCTATGACTCTGCATTGATTATCGAGGACTTAATAAAATTATGTGAAAAAATTGATATCCACTTTCTCTAATTCCTGATTTTTTGGATCGACTTCAAACAGTGAAATATTTTATGAAAATCGATCTCTGAGGCACCTATAATTTAGTTAGGATTGCTCCAGGTGACGAATGGAAAACAGCCTTTCAGACTCAATATGGATCTTTCGAATATTTGGTGTTGCCTTTTGGACTATGCAATGCTCCGGCAACTTTTCAACAATTAATAAATGAAATATTTTCAGATTACTTGATATTTGGGTAATTATCTATCTCAACAACATACATACTAATATTTTCCAATAATCCTGAAGAACATTTATGACATGTTCGAGAAGTTCTTTGACAGCTTCAACAAAATTGATTATTTGTGAAACCCAAGAAATGTGAATTTCATAAAACTAGTGTCGAATTTCTAGGATATGTTATTTCTCCTCAAGGTGTGTATATGGACAAAGAAAAATTCAAAGTTATTCAAGATTGGCCCAAACCACAAAAAGTCTGCGACATTCAATCATTTTTAGGATTTGCAAATTTCTATTGAAGATTTATTCCAAGTTATTCTGAAATCATTTTACTGTTGACTCAACTTACTCAAAAAAAGGTTCAATGGCATTTCAATGAAAAATGTCGACATGCATTTAACTATTTGAAAAAAGAATTTACTACAGCTCCGATTTTAATTCATTGGAATCCAGATTATAAACCTATACTCGAAACTGATGCTTCTGATCATGCCATAGCTTCTATATTTTCTATGCAGACTGCCGATAATGAAATTCATCCAGTCACTTATCATTCAAGAACCCTTTCGACTTCTGAAATCAATTACAACACTTACGACAAAGAATTATTGGCAATATTCAAATCTTTCAAAATTTGGCAACATTATTTCAAAGGAACAAAAGAACCAATTGAAGTTTTAACGGATCACAAGAATCTCGAATATTTTGCGACAACTCGAATTTTGTCCCAATGACAAGCTCGATGGGCAGAATATTTATCAACTTTCAATTTAATTATTTGATTTCAACTGGGAAAACTAAATTTGAAAACAGATGTTCTTTCAAGAAGAAATGACATTTATCCAAATGAACCCAACTACTCGAAAAAGAATCCAACTAATCTTCAACCGGTATTTACGAATGAACAAATTCAAGCTTCCTTATGTGCAACATATTGAAAGCTATACACTACACATGATCTGTTCACTCAGAATAGATAACTAGACTCCTTGCTTGTGCGGGAGCATTCGCATCTCCATGAAGGTCGGATGCCTCAATGGTCCTTTCATGCAGCCGAAAACTGAGGGGACAAGCGGCAGTGTGTTTGAGCTGTCTGTGGAGTAGGTGGCTATGATGGAGGATATAGGATTCACGTGAAATGGTGAGTAACCACACGCATACACGCATATACACATACATGCAATGGGATATCTGCTGTATTTTAGTCTTATAAACAAAGGCAATGAGTTTTGTTACAGCATTTATGAGATGTATAGACCACCCACACTCAAATTACCAATATAAATTACATGAGTCATTTCTGGGAGACCACAGCATGTTCCTCAATTTTTTATATAGCTGGTATACGTTTTCTGCATACATAATAATGAACATCTTATGATAAAGCACCACTATGTAACACAGGAGATTCAGGTCAGAGAAGGATTGATAGGATATTATTTTCTAACCTGCAACTTTGCAAGATCAACAGAGGTAGTATATAGAGTAAAAAACCTCTCAAGATTGGTCATATGTCTAGAATGATGTCAGGGAATTGGGAAACAGCTAGCGAGTCTAGTTATGAAGCGTAGCGAAGTTATCTCAGGTAATGTCATTGAGGTAGGCTAGATACTAGATATAATACCTTGGTGCTAGTTAACATCCATACATGCCAGCTAGTACTAATAGCATGTTCCAACTCGGCTAGACAAACTGTCCAATCAATGACTTTTTGTAATAATTTTTAATAATACTTGATACCACCCTTATGACAAAAATGTTGGAATTTGTGGTTCAAACCCTAGGTACCCACATGTATCCATAATAGTCCTGTCCAGTATGCGGTCGTCTGAGTTCGGTTACTTTTGGTAACCAGTCTGTCTCTGTGTCCAAGTGGTGGTCTATTCGTCCACTAGGGTCACTATTATATGCCCTGATCCCCCATCTATTCTATCCTTTTAATAAAAAAGTAAAAGTAAAGCCTGTCAAATTATGTTGCCTTGTTTACAGATAGAAATGACTACAAATAAAAAATATCATCTCCCCTCAGTCCAGCTTAAGATTGCACACACTTACTGTGAAACAGAAGTTAGTGTTACAACGTATCATCCAGAAAGTCTAATACCCACTTCGACGACTAGAAGAAGATGCCACTAACGTTGAAGTGCTGTGAAAGTCATGTATGGTCAGGGCTTACAGTGAAGCGACATTTACAGAGTTCCATGTCGTCTTAGAATCATTAGTCGAGTATTCTTGAGAGTGTAATAACACAAGGTGGGAAACCAATGAAAAGGTATTTTTCGAGTCAGGACACTGACCCGATAGTTGGTCGGTTTTCTGCCGCGTAGATAAACCTGTGATATTAGTCAAGGTAAAATTGAACATTTCTGCAGCCCGTTTGTCAGTATCTCGGCTTCGGCGTGCCCACGTCTCAAGTGCAGAAAGCATGGAGAGCATACGCACCGCTTTACATCAAGAAAAATGGGATTAAGGGTGTCCCTCCTTACAAGTTGATGATCAGTAAGCACAGTAGTAGTTTTTTGGAATTGATATTAAAACCTTCATGATAATAGTAATTCGACTCTGGAGAAGAGTAGTTGTGGAAATGCCACCAGAGATGTAGACCCGCCAATCTTAGTCTTGTTTGAAGACATTTCTCCACGTTGATTTTCTTGCCCTTCCGAGAGTCCTACACAGGTTCCTATTATTCCCTCACATATAAGACCCTTTTCTACTATGCTGGATCTCAGTCTATTATATTTATACGCATAATATTTAGAGTCTTGATTTCCAACAGATTTTTTTAAAGAAACATATCGTGTGTAGCGAACGTAGTGTGGTAGGAAAAATATGGACTGACGGGAAGCATGTGATATCATCACAAGGGGGTTAGTAACGAGTCTCCTGAGTGACCCCCTAATCAATGCCACAACCTACCATGGTATAACCAGGAGGAGGACTGTACAAGAGCAATTAAAACAGAGAGACAATGGAAGGTAATATATGACCTTTTATTTCCTCATCTCTTTTTACTCGTGTCTCTCAATCAAAATTATATCAAAGCATTAAGACCGTTTGTTCTTCACCCTTCGACAAACTTCCAATGGAGTTGATAATCAAGATACTGTCATTTACTTCAAGAGATTATTGGACGGCATGTTCATTGTCAGCTGTATCTAGAACCATCAGATCTTGCATTCCCTCAATTTTCTTCCGCACCATTATCCGCTCCCACCCATACCCTTTTGTTAAGAAGACTCTGAAACCAAAAGTAATAGGCGATGAAGATGATCATTCTGATGTCGAGAATTTGTTCATGGCTATGGGCATTGATGATGACATCCGCTGGTCACAATTGAAGCCCAAACATCTCTGCATTACACTATTCGCAATGTCAGGAATTGTCCCCCGTGTGCTTTACGACCCCTTACCGAACAGTCTCACCCACTTAATTCTTGGACTAAATCACTCTATGACTGAGGTGCTCTTCCACTTCTTTCGGCTTGAGACGATCACACACATGTCTATAACTGTCATCCATAGTTCAGAATTTCCATTTTCCGCCACCTCCCCCACTTTCCCTCCTCGACTTAAAGCTGTGGTATTTCCCGTAAACCCGGACGATGTCACGGCACAAGCCTTCGAGCAATTCCTTGACGGCTTGGATGGAAGGCCTCAGCTGCAAGTAATTGGTTTAAGCACATATAAGGTCACCCTGGACTGCATCAATGTTTTTTACACTCTAATCAAGCACTCCACTGCGGTTCTCACTCATCGGAATGCATCTCGAGTGGTCACAATGCCACTGGAAGACATCACTCCGTCAAAGTGGTATGGCTCGTTACAACCTGGTGGGACTGAGAGTGTGTGGGATAAAGCCCGTCGGCTTCTCGAGGAGAAACAGGAGTCCGTTGTTAAAATTAATATGTAGTGGTTTATAGGCTCGGCCAGTAGGGGCTGGGTTGTTGGGATAACGCGAGACGTTCCATCAAAAATCGCACAAAATTCTGTAATGATATATCTGACGTAGTGAAAGAGGAGCCATTCGGTTAATACTGGGACATTCGAAACCATGGTTCCAGAGGGTGTAACTTGATAGCAACATGTAGCTTTAGGAGAAATCTGGTAACATACCTCCTCATTTGCAAGCCGACTCGCTGATCGCGATTCGAAGAATCCTTGCTGCAGAGCTGTCCAGTGTCCAAAACGAGGAAGTATGTGAAAGCTTCATCAGCGAGGAACTTGGATATGTTATGAATAATAACGACACCTTAGAAAAAATAGATGCGATGTTTGCTCGGTGTTGTGGACATAGTGAGAAAGACAAAGAAGCTCATGAGAAGGCCCGGTTCAATTTCTATTGTCATAATTTTGAACTTGAAAATTACAAGTTCGTGAAATCACGTGACCATATGAGGGCGTACAGCTGCCATCTGTCATTTACTCCCATTTGCTTCTATCTACTCGGACCGATTACCAGTACATTTTGAGAACAGATAACTTCATGATGATACTAGAAAATCCATGAAATATATAAGATAGACAGTGATCTCATACTCACGCCCGGCTTCATTACCAGTTTTCCTAAAAATAGTTCATATGTTGGGAGTTAACTAGGATGGTGCAGGCGGACGTAATGGAAGTCCCTTGCGACTGTGGTCCCGTTCATCACTCTATTTTTAATTTAGCCAGCTGATAGAGTTCGGTTCTCATGATCACCTCTGGCACCTTGAACCTGCCTATGAGTATGACAATGATCAAGTCAGAGATCATCCCGTTAGAGGTTTCTCACAATGCGAATTCATGATGCTTAACGAGGTATCAAAAATAGCATATTGCAGGCGAATGTATCTTAAAGAATGTTCTGGCTAAGAGGCTCTCCTGGGGACTCGGAGAGCCGTCTACTGATGCATCAGCAGATCCTCTATCTCACATCTCTTTAATTTTCACTTCCCGGCTTCATACTGTCTCCAACCTCGGTCCACTTCCTTAGATAATTAGGATAAACGCGCGTAGTAGTTTTTTCATTATCGTTTTTACCTACCGTCACTATCGTGTACTGCCGTCTCTGTTCTTAGATGAATATACTCGAGTCCTATCAACGTTGGACTGAGACTCAGTGAGGCTGCAATTGACGGCAGCCTTACAGTGAGAGATGAGATGGTACTGGATGTACATTCAAGTTGATAACAACTTTTCTTGGGGTCCTACTACTTTTTGACTATGTAGCGGACCTGACGTGCAAGTAAATGTTCGGGGACCGAATTTCACTGCAAGATCCCACCGTCATTAGCAAAACTAGGTATGATATATTTTATGACGACAAAGAAGTTTCAGAATGGGCAAAACCTTTTTAAGGCCTAGCGGCCATTTCAACTTCTGTTTGGCTAAGTAGGTTCAACCAAAATGAGGTCCCTGGGAGTAACACAGCGGTGAGACTTATACAACTTCAGCCAACAAACTATGTAACAAGTTGGACATGGCGGGCACAAGATACAAGAATAACCAAGATGGGCACATCATACTCAATAGTAAACTACTGGGCTTGGTAAGATACAGTGTTAAACATACATAAATGATGGCATTAAACAACATATCGACCGTAGCGTTCGGATACAACAAGGAGCACAAGAACTTAACAAAATTGAACATTACCATCATCCTCAGCCGCCCTTAACTAGAACTATATAGGCCCAAGAAGTGTAAACGTCAGTAATCATACCAATCATCTCACGCTTCTGCTGCCGCTTTAATCAAATCTGCGGCCTTCTCGGCCATGGCGATTACCACGGCACATGGGTGTCCCGATACTTGCGTTGGGAAGGCGGACGCGTCCACAACGCGTAACCCATCAACACCGTGAACGCACAGCTTCGAATCAATAACACTGGATTTTTCGGATATTCCCATTCTGGCGGAGGATGTCTATGGGAGAAGAAATGATTGAGCGCAATAATAAATAAGTTAGCTTTTGGACATAGACGACGTACACGACACGCACGGATGAAGTTCATCATAACTCCAACCTTCTGCACCATTTGCAGCCCACGAATTAAAATCTGTAAAGTAATCTCAGACGATGCGGGGTAAAACGTTGGTAAATGAATGAATTATGCAGTACAACCTTGGGGGGAGCAACGGTGGTAAATACACGCGTTGAGCGAACTTGATGATGGATAATATGGTCTATATTCACAGCGTGAAGGTCGTAACGCATAACGCAAGACATACCTGGTTCCTCCAAGTATCTTTCCTCGGGGCATATAAACTTGACGATTATTCAGATTTTCTTGCGGACTGTTACTTCCATATTAGACGGCGTGACTTATTGTGACGCACGCTAACGAACGCACACTGAATAATACTCCCAATCAACCTTTGTTTTCAGCAATTTAGCAAACCCCATAGGAAACTTCGTAAAGAATGTTCGTTTGTGACTGCGTGCAGGTCAGATATTATTTATGTTTGTCATTTTCAGGCATTAAACGCAAAGTTCACCTCTGTCCTGCCTCCACAAGAAGTACCGTCGCATTTGGATTTTCTGATAAACGTGATGCCAAAACGCATCCAGCAGTTCCTTAACAAACGAATGAGCGGGATAAATTATTTCTATGCCCAACAACTGACCACCTCCTACAATCACATAGTCGTAAGTCTTCCACTGGGATGGTGCTCGATAAGAGTCCTTTGGATCGCTTCGAGTGCCAACCAGGGAAGGATCAGATCCAATAGCGTTCTTTGACAAGGTGATACCCATGGTATTTCGATGTCGAAGGTATCAAAACACTAACCACTAGCAAGCACTTTATAGTCAGTACTAGTCATCTTCCCACACCAGCATCGCACTTCGAGGGATCGATCTTCGCCAAATTTCAAATAGCGAACTGGCCTGTACAGGGAGGTGTTCAGCGGGTTATGAGATGGGCTTACATAAGAAGGCCAATTAAGGGAAAGTGCAATCGAGTGATTACGCCTATAGAATCAATTGGAGGCTATAGAAAGCTACATCCGAGTCGAGCGAAGAATTGAGTTTCATGAAGAATGGTTCGATCAGTCAACACCAGACTCGACATTCCTTACAATGTACTAGTCCTTCTTAGTAAAAGATAATGAATAAATGGACTGTCTACACAAGGATATAAGCTCAAGTTGGACTGTTCGGCAGGTAGGATCTGAATTAGTAAGTTACCCGCTTGTCCTCGGGAAATAGCCATTGGCTTGCATAATCACGTGATGCAACGCGTCTGATGTTTGTCTATCATCCTCCCTGGTCGCCTGAAACAGGGTGTGTTTCAAATTCTGTCACAGAATGTCTGCTGTCGTTCAAAGGTTGCACACCTCAAATGATGTCTGTCCGATGGAGGGAAATTAATCGCCAACTGTGTGTCAACAAAGTCACCCCGTTTGTATCGGATAGCCATACATCCTATTACTTTACAATATTATTTATGCATATGTGACAGGAGTGGAGCGCAATCTCGATACCGTTGCGGCTGTTGTGTTGAGTTGCTGTGTTAAATTCGGGATTCGGGACGGGTTGACCGATGAGTGATGTCGGTGTTTTTTGTGACGCTGGAGGAATGCTGGATAGATCTCTTAAAATGCCAGCCTCTAGAGGTGGGTACCGATTAGTTAGTAAGCTATGGCCCTATTATCGCCCAGCCACACAACGTTGCCCCTTATCGCCCTCCATAATCTTACCGTTGACTCCGCTGCTCCTTTGCCTCAGACTTTCAACAATTTCAACAACGATTTGCCATATAAAGAATTTTCGTCACATACTTTTGGAATATCGCCTCGGAGTGGGACCCTCTGTGGTTTCAGACAAGGAATTCGCCACTTTGGTTTCCAGTCTGAAGCACATGGATGTAATGGATGATCTGATTGTATACCGTCAAACCAAGGGATGACTTGGGTCACACGAGATAGGCATGAAGAGGGCATGTCGGCACTTTTTCTGTAATGGCGTTCATTGGAAACGCGATTCTCAATCTCCCTATTGCTCTCGCTAGGGTCTCAAGCACGACGTGGGGCTGTCCGTGCATGCGAAAATGTAGCGAAGGCGTGTCTTTCGAAATGCAAGCTCACCCCTCTCTTAATCGCGTGAGCCTGACTGGAATAGACCCATTATTTATGAATGTGTCACACCAGGAAGACAATTAACAGTGAGAGGGAGTACGGGAGGAACCGGTTACAAAGCAAACGGCGATCTTCTATACAACTTGTCAGGTATTCTCATATGGTTGGTTGTCCACCCGTCAATGCTCCGTCGGACATCCGCCAGGCTTAATACCAATTCCCATTCGTGGATCCTTGACAGCAAACTATGCGGTGACTCAATTGACCAACGCCATATTAGACGCCCGGGAAGATCGACTTATTGATTTGTCGGAGATCATAGACAACTCAACCTTGCTCTCAACGACTAAAATTTTACAACCTTCCAAAATCAACGCCATGGTCATCAAAGCTATGGCTCGCAACATTGGTCCTTTGGCCAATGTTGTTATTCTCCTTCTGGGAGTCATTTATACAGTCAAAATACTTGTCCATGGCACATTGTAAGTTCATTTTCCTCGTCTCCACACATAACCTTAATGTCCCCCGTATAGTATTCCGCGACTTTCCCATTACCCTCAACCTGCTGAACTCATTGCCCACCTCCGTCGCTTTGCAACACACGCTCTCGCTGTTTCCATTACCTCCTACGTTAATATGTGCGAATATTGCCTTCACATATTACTTGTGGTTTCTTGGTTCCCACTCCATCAGTGGAGCATTCTGAAGTTTCTCAGCTTTGTGGCGGAAAAGATCTTCGGTCCATCGCTGCTTCCTGCGCCTGTAGCGGATGTGTCTTCTTCCTCAATTCATGGCGCTTTTCAAGGTTATGACAGGAGCGAAGATTGAGCCATATCACGCCAACATTTTTGTCAACTTGTTGCCTGTCAGTGTCTCCTCACAGCTGATGTTACGTTCCTGCTATCATCAAAGGTGAGCCAGTCATCCATTTATTTAACAGCCCATCCTGTAATCTAACCATGTCCATAGCCTTGCCCCTGTCAGGGGTTCTCTCTGGAAGATGTTGCCTGCCATCCCATACATGCTGGCTCAGAGTCCGATGCCCGCAGATGTTATCGATCAGGTCATCAGTTTGTTCTCCGGTGTTGAACACTCTCTTGAGGCAGAGGCTTGCCCCATGGTTACTTCAAGGTATATCCCCATTCCCTCATTTATGTCCCGGTCATTGACAAGCTGCACATTCAGGATCACAGCAACGTTCGCATGTGTCGTAGTTACACCACTTATGGTAGTGTATCTCCGCAGAGCCATTTGGAACGTTTGCCATCAAGCGTTGTGCCTTGTGGCACGAGCCGCAGGAATGGTGTTGTTTTGGTTGCTCAAAATCGCAGCAACAATTGTGTTTAAGTTCCTGAAATTTGTTTTGGGATGTATCTGCACGGTCTCAGTGTACCGGTCATATTCTCTCGCAGATGACCTGATGTCATCCCCCCTTGTCCCCGTCCTCATGATGCGCAATACTATCACTGTTCGCCGCGCGTGCATTCAATCCACAACCAACAGCATCAACACAGTGAGCGGAGCACAGCAGGGCGCCCCTGAGAGCATCAATGAGGACAAGGAAGATGTTTTCAATGAAGAGATGTCCCGCCGCATGAGCGCCTCTTCCAACGCCAAACCTAGTATATCCACTGCCGCTGCCACTGAGGCAGACCCCACCCCACCCGCCACCACCGCCACTGCAGACCCCACCCCGTCGGCCACCACCAAGACTGCAGCAGAACCCACCCCATCCGCCGCCACCAAGACTGCAGCAGAACCCACCCCATCCGCCGCCACCAAGACTGCAGCAGAACCCACCCCATCCGCCACCACCGACACTGTAGCAGACCCCACCCCATCCGCCACTACCACCACTGCAGCAAACCCCGCTCCATCCGCTACCACAGCTACTGCAGCCGACCCCACCGCGGACAGCGTCAATACACTCGGCGGAGCGCAGCAGGTCGCCCCTGAGAACATCAATGAGGACACCACCGACACCACAGTAGACCCCACCCCATCCGCCACCACCGCCACCACCGACCACATTCCACCCACAGATATAACTGCCTCTGGTGGCGAGGGATTGGAGGCCTCGATGTGGGCCCCGGGAAACCAGGCTGTGGAGTATGACACCCAGGAAGAAATTGATGACCTCTGGTCTGCATTTCATTCAATGAAGAAGCAGACCAAGGGGGAGCTTGCCGCCACTGCCAAACCGATGGCATCCATAAGTACGGCTGCCTCTGGTGGTGAAGGATTGGAGGCCTCGATATGCGTCAATACACTCGGCGGAGCGCAGCAGGTCGCCCCTGAGAACATCAATGAGGACACCACTGACACCAGAGCAGACCCCACCCCATCCGCCACCACCGCCACCACCGACCACATTCCTCCCACAGATATAACTGCCTCTGGTGGCGAGGGATCGGAGGCCTCGATGTGGGCCCCGGGAAACCAGGCTGTGGAGTTTGACACTCAGGAAGAAATCGATGACCTCTGGTCTGCATTTCATTCAATGAAGAAGCAGACCAAGGGGGAGCTTGCCGCCACCGCCAAACCGAGGTCATCCATAGACACAGCTGCCTCTGGTGAGGGATTGGAGGCCTCGATATGGGCCCCGGGAAACCAGCGTACCAACAAGGAACAAGCCGACCCCCGGGCCACATCGCATTCGATGAAGAGGCGGAAAGGGGGGAGGCGGAGCTAAGGCAAGCAGAGGTCAAACTAGCGCAGTAGTTTTGATTTTCGTTTTTGTTTTCATTTTTGTTTTCATTTTCATTTTCATTTTCATTGTCGTTTCCGTTTCCGTTTTCTTTTTCTTTTTCTTTTATTGTTTCTGCCCTCCTATTTACTTTCCTTGGGTTATCGGCTCGGCTAGTTCTGGCTCTTGTCTTTGAGAACAAGGTGCGCCGTTGTTCACCTTCCTGGCTCAGTTTACCTATTCGCTGTCATGTAGCTGTGTCTGTTTTGTGAGTATTGTGTCTTCGGAGTCTCCTAGACCACGGGCTTGCTGTGCAAGCCTTTGGGACATCGCTATGAGGACGTGCTGCACGCTGGATGACTAAACGTATGTCCTTTGTCTTAAGATAGCGGAGTCTACTCTAACGAATGTGTTCTTTCTTTCTTCGTCTTTCAGCGGCTTGGGTGCAATGGGGCATCCGTGCAAGGGATTACTGCCAATTCCCGACTGGTTGGGTATGCACAATTCTCACATTTGTTTTCATTCCTTCTAACGCATTTTTTTTTTCAGTCCTGTAACCAGGTAGGACAGTTTCGGCATCCACCTTTGGCAAATATTGGCGTTGAGGCCTACCGAGCGGATTCGAGGCTGGATGGAGCACCTGCAGAAAGCATTCAAACCATACCCGGTGGGTTTTATTATCCTATGTATTGTATAATTTCAATACTGATCCCATTCTACTCCCACACTTTTGACGCAGGACGTCAAGACTGGCTACTGACTTGGATTTTACAGTCTTCCCTTGGCGCCGACTTCGGGCTTTCGCGGCAAATTGTCTAGGTTTTGACTTTTTATTCATTTATCGACCTTTGTATGTCCAAATATTGCCTCGTATGCTTATCTTCTGAAATTTTAACGGATTTTTTACTAATTTGTTAGTGTCCTACCTTGGAGCGTATCAGCTAGTACGGGTCAATCCGGCAAACGGCGACCCTGCATCGATGTAACTGTGAGTTCCTCTCGCTCCAGTACAATTATGCTCTCATACTCACCTCATCCCATCTCAAGCGGCGCCCAAGGAACGGTTTTGTTGTCTGTCGGAAGCACTCCTCTAGTCGTCCCATATGGTCTTGAGAGGTTGGACTCGTATAAGGCCTCTCACCGCACTCTGTCTCCTTAAGAGTGTAGCCTGCCTACGAGTCCGACTGAGAGTTCGGTGAGTTTCCGTTTACAGTAAAAGTTTTCATATTTTAATCTGACCTCTCGTTTAGATGACACGAAACTACTAACAGACAGACTTTCAAATCCAGCGACGTTCTTGAAGTTCACGAGGTGAACCAACCGAGCCCCCCAAGGTTTCTTTGTGTTGATAACTTTAATTTCTTGTTGATTTTTCCGATCAATTTCATTGTTTTGTTTTGTAGTCTGTTTTGTTTCTTGTTTTGTTCTGGTTATTTTGTTCTGTGTTTCGCTATGCTGCAACTTTGCTCTGCTGTTAATTGCTCTGGTATCAAGGTCACTGCTCGTAAAATAAAATTTCTATCAATTATTGGCGAAAACGCAATCAACCTGCTGTGAAACTGTTTTATAGGAAGAATTCTATCGTTCTGGTGAAATGAAATAGAAATTGTAACGTAGTTGGTTGTGCATTAGTCACGTCGGAAGTTGGTGGACAGATGTTTGGAATCTTACCAACGCCATTGCCATTGGAGCTCTTTGCAAGCCCGCGCTTTTGAGGACGTGCGGTCCTTGGGAGGAGTACGGAGCTTTTGCCGTTTAGTCGGCATCGATACGTTGTCGTTTTCCAGCTCTAGACGCTGTATTTAATTTCACTCACACCTGTGAATATGATGAAGGTCCCCCAAGTCATCCGGTCTGACTTCTTCTACGATCTTGGTAACGTCTAAACATAAATTCTGCAGTGACATATCTGACGTAGTGAAAGAGGAGCCATTCGGTTAATACTGGGTCATTCGAAGCAATGGTTCCAGAGGGTGTAACTTGATAGCAACATGTAGCTTTAGGAGAAATCTGGTAACATACCTCCTTTGCAAGCCGACTCGCTGATCGCGATTCGAAGAATCCTTGCTGCAGAGCTGTCCAGTGTCCAAAACGAGGAAGTATGTATGTCAAAGCTTCATCAGTGGCGAAAGTGTCGTAACTACTGACCTCAGCATCTTGGATATGTTATGAACAATAGCGACACCTTAGAAAAAATAGATGCGATGTTTGCTCGGTGTTGTAGACATAGTGAGAAAGACAAAGAAGCTCCCTCATGAGAAGGCCTGGTTCAATTTCCATTGTCATAATTTTGAACTTGAAAATTACAAGTTCGTGAGATCACGTGACAATATGAGGCAAGGCGTTCACCAGATTGGATTCGTTTGCTACATACACCCAATTAACACAACTCTAAAATGCTGTCTCCATCTTTGGTCGACATTCCTTTGGAGTTATTAGAACAGATATTGGGAGAGATTCTAGTCTGAACGACCTCCTCTCGCTGGCATTATCGGCGAGCCCCGTCAGCTAGAGGGCCATATTACAGCCCAAGAAGACATGCAGAAATGGCAAAATAGTATTTTACGTCTTATTGACACTGCTATCAGCATTGGTCCTTGCAATGGATGGATAGACGCGGACGACCTCGCCCACTTCATCTGACGCAACCACTGCCGTCAGATTCTCCAATTCTCGAGCACAACCACCCGCAACAGCACTGGTACCCGTACCTTGTGTAAGGATGCCGGTCGCTCCTAATCCTCCACAGACAAATCCGCCTTTGAAGGCGGGGCGGTTCTGGTCTGGAAAGGATGCGAATTATTCATCTGTGAGTGGTTTTCCTTTTCCTTCCCCTCCCTTCTTTGCCTTGCCTTCTTTCCCTGCCTACTTTCCTTCGCATTCATAGTTTCGTTTCGATGCTTCTAAGACACCTTTCTAATGCTCTCCATCTAGAACGAAAGTGTGCGCTCGAGGTACAAAGTATCGATATATTCCTCGACCGGGCGATGAGCATGGATATGGCGTGGGTATCAAGGCAAATAGGCTGAGGGAACGACAAGGGCTAATACGGAGGACCTTTCGTGGCGCGTTTTGGCCCAGGTGTCGCGGTCGCGTTCCTGTTGTGAGCTGTGAGCTGTGTTGTCAGCATGGCATAAGGGCAGTTGTTGCAGGGCAAGCGTTCTAACTGAAACATACGGTGCGCCCTCCTCCCTTCCTTGCACGTTATCACCCTGACGCAACAATACGTCCTGCCCACACCACACTGTCGCCATGGCTCCAACCATATTGCCCTCCACTGCACGGACCCACCGTTCCCGCTTTCAAACCCTCCCAGGCACACTGATCCTCACCTTCGTGTCATGATTCACACCAAATGGGTAGGTGCCGTCGTCGCTGGAAGGCAGAGGCACGAACACAGCATCGGCCCAATCTCCTTGGACGATATGGCAAGGAAGTAGCCGCGAAGGTTGTCACAAGCATTAGGGGCTTGAGTGGGGGGGGAGTTGGGTTAAGGACGATGGGGGAGGGTTAAGATATCGAGGCCGAGGAGTACTTTTGAGGAGATCTGGACCAGGTGTGTTATGGAGAAAGGGATGATTGCGAGAGACTCTGTGCATGGACCGTTTATCCTACACTCTCCACGGTCGTCCCTGTCTTTCGCGCTCCTGAGTGTGGGCTAATTACTGGCTCCTATGTCCATCTCGAGTGAGGCGTTGTATTATCACCACGATAATGCTTTAAAATAAATAAAATGTATATGAACTAACTATGGTTCTTCCCAAATCTGAACATTAAAAATACACTATATTTATTGTTTCGAACCTGGAGGCTACAATCAAAGATGGATATATATAAAAGCAATATCTAATTCGTATGATGCATGATTGATAGCAATGTCGCGTTTCAGCTGTGAGAATGGCAACATACAAAAAAAAAGTTATATATACCTTTAATATTACTTTGGGCTACATTGATTTTACTATGAAATATGATAATACGTCTTTGTTTGCAACTCTGTGACTTTTTGCAATTCTCTGTTTGCAACTTTTGTGACTTTTGTGACCTTTTATGACTCAGGGTTTTTGCGAACGGCACTAAATCAGTCCAGGTTTCTTAGCTTAAAATAAAACCTTTAATTTCCACAAACCCATTTTTTAAGTGTTTTGGAGCAAGAAAAACCTTGCTAAAATATATAATTTTACAACGATTTTAAAATAGAATTAATTTCTAAATTTCAACATAGTTAGCCCTTTGAAAATACTTCAAAAAAGACTTTGTCTTGACACATGGTTTTTTCAGGTAGAAAATCCATTTTTCATTCAATTCTCTGAAGGGAAAAATTAACTAGAAATATATGGTTTTCAATTAATTTGCTTAGACGACATTATTACTGAGGTGACGAGGGTAAATGTCGATATTGGCGTGTACAACCCACTCAGGAGGAAAGCTCCATTCATATAAGTACTAGTATACAACGCGGAGGGCGGCGAATCAACAAGTTGAAAACATGGTTGAGAGGTAAGAAATAATTCCGGTATCGTGACAAAATCATCGACTCCTCCAAAGGTCGGTGGCGTGGATTTACTGCCTTAGTGGAACCTGAACGCGATGCTTTTTGATTAGGCGGATGATTTCATTGAGAGTGTAATCATTGTCTCGGAGGCGGAATGGAAAGTTATCGTTGATGAACTTGCGTATGTCATTGTGAACTTGGAAAATCTGCGATGATCTGGCATAATCAAGAAGGACGGTTTCGACGGTTTCCTCTGATACCTCGACTGCAAAAGACAGTCGGTGCATTATGATGGTGAGATCTACAACGTATCCCATCATACAGGCCACATTTCCCGAGGTGAATATGTATATATATCTTGGGGTGTTTGGATTTGAAACCAAATCGTCAACGAGAACGATCAACTTCGCCTTGAATGTATCGCTAATAAGTAACTGTGCAATGAGGAAAGTCAGGGCTATAGTGGCGTGTCCAAGAAAAGAATGGCACTACATTCAAATTTTCGATGTTCCAGACAGAAACGATATCGCGATGGATCGCATCGAGGCATTGTCTAAGTTTCTTTCCGGAGAAGTCGGTATTTGAAAGTAACCTCCTCCAATATTCTGAGTTAATGTGATTAGAACAAAAATGAACGCAAAGTCCAGGAGAGAATATAGACGTACTTAGGCGGCCTATGCTATTAGGGACAAACGAAGCCTCAGTACGCGCACTCAAACTTACTCGATACAGTACTCACTCAATTGATGCATCAATTTTCATGTCGGTATTCACCCTTTGAGCGGCGGTGAAGTTGAGAGAATGTGGTTCTGTATGGGAGATGCCCGTTTGTTGCTGTATTTCTCTATCAGTGGCTTCTATCACCACCTTGATGGTGTTTTTGTACCTATCACGGGCTACGAGTGACAAGAGACGCGTTATGCATACGATCAGCAACAACAAGCATGATTACCTACTTGACACCATTAACGGCACCTTGCCAACTGCTTCACGCCACGAACCAATGCACAGATTTTCGAAAGCCTCGATTGCTTTATGCTCTCCGTATTGAAACATTCCTTCCTTGTCCAAATGATCAACAGCATCGAAGTCACTCATCGCGGTCGTGACAAGCTGGTCATACTTCGTGAATATGATAATAGCGGGTATTTCTGCATCGTTGTGATTTATACCACAAAAGAGGTCACCAAAGAAGGCACTCACTTCGTTCCTGCGCCATATTAAAAACTTCCTGTACTTCGGTTTCTATGACACGCTCATTGGCTCTGGGCATTGATATACAAATCCTGGATTTCGGGCGCGTCTTGAGAAATGTGGAACATAATGGAGTATTCGGAACTCACCAGATGACATGAAGTTTGTCTGTTTCAGGCATTTCGCTCCGAGTCCGCTCTTCAATGAAACACTTGGCTTTATTGAGCTTTTCACTCTCCCCTGGTTCGAAGCCTTCGGCTTCATGTAGGATAAATCGGTTGTTACTGCTATGCCGAAAACCAATCTGGATGTCGGTTGTTCCAGGGCGATCATGGGAGACTTCCTACTCGGAGGGATCGATCAGCAGGAAGAGTATCTAGAGCAATGTGAGTGCTCACTGCTTGGTCGACACCAAAGACTTTGTTAATCAGTGACGACTTCCCACATCCCGTCTGAAATAAATTGGGTGTTGGCTGATATACTACACTCCTAGCCAAAAATACAAGGGATTTATACCTTGCCCACAAGCAATATGCGAATACCACGGGAGTGCGGGTTCTCGGTCAATGAGGCGAGTTGTGAGGCGGGTGAGGGGAACTCGTCGTTCTCGTCATCCAATGGAGTTTGTGAAACACTGGTCGAATCAGCTAATGTTACAAGTGGAGGTGGTTCGGTTGGAATATTATCCAATTGTGATCTGTCTATTGTTGCTCACTAACAATTTGCAACCTCAGATAAAAGTGATCACGAACGCTTCAGTCCAGGAAGATACGTTCCCTATACACGATGACTCTGTTAAATATTTGCGTAAATTCCCCACTCGTACGACGGCAAGCTTAGTCCGAGGAAGGACGCGTGTCACGTTTTGTCTAGAAAAAAGACATCAATACAGAAAAAATGCAAGCAGTTTAGGAACTAGTTTTATACTCCTTTATATTCGACATGAGGTCAACAGACAGCTTGAGCCATTTAGGCAGGTCAGAGAGATGTCCCGGGGAGTGTTTCAGTTGCCCTGCCCAATCGTCCATCCCTGTCAACACAGCATCTACCAGGAAGTCAATTCCTTCTGTATCTTGACAGAGCAGTTCACGTCTGGTGCAAGGGTGGGATAAATCCAGTCCTAGATTCTTGACAAGGCCCGCTGCGCCCGCTAGCAGTTTCTCTGCAGGCGTGAGCTTGTTGCGTTCTTCAAGCCAGAAAGGAGGCAGTTGGAGTATACCGCCAAGATACCTAATGGCTATTATCCTTGGAACATTCTTAGTGTTTATTGTACTGTGATTGAATTGAGCAAATGCGTTTTCCCTGTTTTAACAATCACTTATACTGACTCTGTAGCAATCATTACCAAACGTTCAACTATGCCCTCTGAGTGATCGAAGAAACCCCCCAAGTCATCCGGTCTGACTTCTTCTACGATCTTGGTTACGTCTAAATCTTTCTCGGCAATGCAAGAAGCCGCAAGCTGGCGAAAGAGCTTCCATTCATTATCCATAATCTCCTCATCTTCACGCCTCCATAATACCTCTGGCTCGATCACCATGGGGGATGAGTCACGGCAAAAGACGCGTCTGAGACCAGGGTAGCAGGTAACCACTCGGACTATATCCTTGAAAGCCTCAAGCTGAGTCTTGGGAGTCTTCACCCTGACGGTAAGATTGGTTGTCAGCCCAGACCAAGGCAACTCTGACATCCACCTACGGTGAAGCATAGCCACTCAGACTTCTACAGTAATGTTCCAGCTTGTCAATGTCCCAATCCCAGTCAGGACACCCTGGAGATAGCTGCCGTGGGCGATTTTGTTCAAGATCGTATAGATCGCACAACCGCTTGAGTTTCCGATCTGTCCCGACGCCGAAGGCTTGTTCAATATCCTGTGCCGGAAATCCAGGGCCTTTGCCCATTTTGTGAGCCACTTTGCCAACAGAATGGATGATTTTGTGTCCAGCCCATGTGTACCCTTGACCAATAATGGAGCTTGGACCTGCGGTTCTTCTGTACGGTTGTAGAATCGCTCCTGGAGTAGATCGGATTATGAGTGCTTGAGAATAGTGGCTAGATGATGCCATGACCACGGATACCAAGAGAGGAAAGGTAAAGCAAGGCATCCCTAGAATACTATAGAATATCTTAAAATATACTTAACATAGCCTTAGTAATATCTGTCATCCCTTCCAGAAATTTCTTCCCTGTAGATATAACCCTGTTGCGATATAGGGCTCACGCAGGCTCGTCATCTCTTATAGTTCGTTCGTGAGTCTGGGCAAGCAAAAGAGATATATTGCGTCGCCACCGCTCTTTTGCGCGACCAGAAGTTGATCGGGCCGTGCTCAAGCCGGCGGAAGCGAGATACAAGAAGAATAAGAACTAAGACTAGGGAAAGCGGAAGGGTGGTGCAAAATAAATGGAACTCGAAGTCTTTAGAGACTATCAAGTGCGGAATTAAGACGAGACGAGATGAGGGATATGAGATATGACATGTAATATATATAGGAAATAGAACAAAAGGACAAGGGAACAGTGGAGTAGTAGCGTGGTTGAGCATTGTCAAAGATATATCACGTTCCTTCATCAAAGACCATGGATAAATAAAGCTTTGTGCAATGGAGCCTGCGGCCCCCGGATTCGCTTCCACTGGGGGTCCGCTCACCAAATACGGACAGAGACGAACGCGGACTAATTTCATTGGTCAGTTCCACTTTAAAAATTACAAGTTCGTGAAATCACCTGACAAGGATGAGGCCCAAAGAGGCAAGGCATCGATTATCCCCTTGCCCACTTAACACAGCTCTAAAATGCTGTCTCCATCTTTGGTCGACATTCCTTTGGAGTTATTAGAACAGATATTGGGAGAGATCCCTAGTCCGAACCACCTCCTCTCGCTGGCATTATCGGCGGGCCCTGTCAGGTAGAGGCCATATTACAGCCCAAGAAGACATGCAGACATGGCAAAGTAGTATTACACGTCTTATTGACACTGCTATCAGCACTGGTCCTTGTAATGGATGGATAGACGCGGACGACTGGGGCGGTTCTGGTTTGGAAAGGATGCGAATTATTCGCCAGTGAGTGGTTTTCCTTTTCCTTCCCCTCCCTTCTTTGCCTTGTCTTCTTTCCCTGCCTTCATTCCTTTGCATTCTCAGTTTCGTTTCTCAGGCACCTTTCTAATGCTCTCTACCTAGAACGAAAGTGTGCGTTCGAGGTACAAAGTATCGATATATTCCTCAACCGGGATATGGCGTGGGTATCAAGGCAAATAGGCCGGGGGGACGACAAGGGCTAATACAGAGGACTTTTCGTGGCGCGTTTTGGCCCAGGGGTCGCAGTCGCGTTCCTGCTGTGAGCTGTGAGCTGTGTTGTCAGCATGGTATAAGGGCAGTTGTTGCAAGGCAGGCGTTATAACTGAGACATACGGTGCGCCTTCCTTGCACGCTATCACCCTGACGCAGCAATACGTCCTGCCCATACCACACTGTCGCCAAATCCTCAACCACATTGCCCTCCACTGGACGGACCCACCGTTCCCGCTTTGAAACCATCCCAGGCACACTATTCCCCACCTTCGAGAGTGTCATGATTCTCACCAAATGGGTAGGTGCCGTCGTCGCTGGAAGGTAGAGGCATGGACACAGCGTCTTCGGCCCAATCTCCTTGGACGATGTGGCAAGGAAGTAGCCGCGAAGGCTGTCACAAGCATTAGTGGCTTGAGTGCGAAGTTGGGTTAAGGGCGATGGGGGAGGGTTAAGATATCGAGGCCGAGGAGTACTTTTGAGGAGATCTGGACCAGGTGTGTTATGGAGAAAGGAATGATCGTGAGAGACACTGTACATGGGCCGTTTATCCTACACTCTCCATTGTCGTCCCTATCTTTCGCGCTCCTGAATGTGGGCTAATTATGGTTCCTATTTCCATCTCGAGTGAGGCGTTGTATTATCACCACGATAATGCTTTAAAATAAAGTTATATGAACTAAATATGGTTCTTCCCAAGTCTGAACATTAGAAATACACTATACTTATTGTTTCGGACCTGGAGGCTACAATCAAAGATGGATATATAAAAGCAATATCTAATTCGTATGATGCATGATTGATAGCAATGTCGCGTTTCAGCTGTGGGAATGGCAACATACAAAAAAAAAAGTTATATATACCTTTAATATTACTTTGGGCTACATTGATTTTACTATGAAATATGATAATGCGTCTTTAACTGGCTCTACTTCACGATCGCCATCCCCTGTTGACATTTCTCGAAAGATCAAGAATTTCAAGATTGCACGCCGTGCAATGCCAACTAAATATTGGCATATTGAAGAGATTGAGAGATATCGTACACCATACTCATCCTGCAGCATTCGGGTCCCATTGATAAAGGACCGGCCATATTGGCCGCCTGTTGCCTGGACCGCTCATAAACTGCATCGGCGAACCTGAAAATAGTATTAAAAGCGGTCGTCATGGATTTCGTTTCACTATTCTCGTAAAGAACCAATTATGACCATAAAGAACGACCGGAAGTTAAAGATAGACGTGGTCTATTAGAGAGTATTTGCAACTAATGAAATATGATCACCGCCATTGATTGCTTGTAGAGAAAAAACAAATATGTAATTATTTTTTATAACCTTGATTTCATCACACGCCACCCTTCAAATTTCAGTACTAGATGAGCAAAAAATGACGTCATGACCAACTCTGTAGTATCTGCATCTGCTTCCATAGCATCAAATAGCATCGATCTGCTTGGCTCTAATCCTCTACCCACAGCTTTTTCTCACCATCAATCCATCTTGTCCATCGTGATTCTTTGTGACTCTTTGTGAACTGCACTGAATCTGTAGGAATTGGAAAAAATCAGTCGAGGGTTTCTTGGCTTGAAAGAGCAAACTCATGTGAAACCTTTAATTTCTTCAAAATTTCACATACCTATTTCTTGAGTGTTTTGGAGCAAGAAAAACCTTGCTAAAATATATAATTTTACAATGATTTTAAATATAATTAAATTCTCAAATTCAATATAGTTTGCCCTTTGAAAATACTTTAAGACAACTTTGACTTGACACATGGTTTTTTCAGGTGGAAAATCACATTTTTCGTTCAAAATTAAGTAAAAATATATGGTTTTCAATTGGTTTCTTAGACATATTATTACTGGAGGGGACGAGGGTAAATGTCGATATTGGCATGTACAGTCCGCTCAGGAGGAACGCTCCATCCATAGAGATACTAATACACAACGGGGAGGGGCGACGAGTTGAAAACATGGTCGAGAGGTAAGAAGTAATTCCGGTATCGTGACAAAATCATTGACTCCTCCAAAGGTCGGTGGCGTGGATTTACTGCGTTAGTGGAACCTGAACGCGATGCTTTTCGATTAGGCGGATGATTTCATTGAGAGTGTAATCATTGTCTTGGAGGCGGAATGGAAAGTTATCGTTGATGAAGCTGCGTATGTCATTGTGAACTTGTGAAATCTCCGAGGATCGGGCATAACCCTGAACGACGGTTTCGACGGTTTCCTCTGATACCTCGACTGTAGAAGACAGTCGGTGCATTATGATGGTGAGATCTACAACGTATCCCATTACGCAGGCCACATTTCCCGAGCTGAATATGAAGTCAGTCTTTCCGCTCCGACCCCGCAAACTAGGCCACATACGTGTTCTCATATACATCATAAATCCACTTCAAAAGCTGGAGACCTACTCCCGCCGCTATGATAGTAATGCCTATAGGAGTCGTCGCAGCAGTAGCCAGGGCTGCCACCGTTGCCAGTTCTAGACCCTCGCGCGGGGTGCTGGGTTTTGAAATCAAATCATCAACAAGAACGATCAACTTCGCCTTGAATTTATCGCTAACAAGTAACTGCAATGAGGAAAGTGAGGGCTATAGTAATGTACCCAATAAAAGAAAGGCACTACATTCGAATTGCGGATGTTCCAGACAGAGACGATATCACGATGGATCACATCGAGGCATTGCCTAAGTTTCTTTCCGGAGAAGTCGGTAATTGAAAGTAACCCGCTCCAGTATTCTGAGTTAATGTGATCAGAACAAAAACGAACGCAAAGTCCACGGAGAGAATATAGACGTACTTAGGCGGCCAATGCTATTGGGGACAAACGAAGCCTCAGTACGCGCACTCAAACTTACTCGATACAGTACTCACTCAATTGATGCATCAATTTTCATGTCGGGATTCACCCTTTGAGCGGCGGTGAAGTTGAGAGAATGTGGTTCTGTATGGGAGAATTTGCCTGTTTGTTTCTGTATTTCTTCATCGGTGGCTCGTATCACCGCCCCGATGGTATGTTTGAACCTTGGATGGGCTACGAGTGATAAGAAACGCGTTATTCATACAGTTAACAGCAACGACTACCTACTTGATACCATATGTAACGGCACCTTGCCAACTGCCTCACGCCACGGACCAATGCAAAGATTTTCAAAATCCTCTTTTGCTTTATCCTTTCCGTATTGCCACATCCCTTCCCTGTCCAAATGAGCAACAGCATCTTGGTTCGACAATGCTTTCGTGGCAAACATGTCATACTTCGTGAATATGATAATAGCGGGTAGTTCTGCATCGTTGTAAACTTATACCACGAAAAGAGGTCACAAAACAAGGCACTCACTTCGTTCCTGCGCCATATTAAAGACTTCCTGTACTCCGGTTTCCATGACACGATCATTGGCCATGGGCACTGATATACAAATCCTGGATTTCGGGCGCGTCTTGAGAAATGTGGAACATGGTGGAATACTCGGAACTCACCAGATGACATGAAGTTTTTCATTGTCGGGCACGTCGCTTCGAGTCCGTTCTTCAATGAAACGCTTGACTTTTTCGAACTTTTCAGATTCCCCTGGTTCGAAGCCTTCGGAGTCATGTAGGATAAATCGGGTGTTACTGCTATGACGAAAACCAGTATAGATGTCGGCTCCTCCTGGGCGAACATGGGAGACTTCCTACTCGGAGGGATCGATCAACAGGAAGAGTATCTAGAGTAACGTGAGTGCTCACTGCTTGGTCGACACCAAAGACTTTGTTAATCAGTGACGACTTCCCACATCCCGTCTAAAATCAATTGGGTGTTGGCTGACATACTTCACTCTTAGTTAAAAACACAAGGGATTAGATACCTTTCCCAACACCAATATGCGAATGCTATGGGACGCAGATATGGAGCTTCAGTACTGAGTGAAAAATGGTAGTGCGAATGGCACTCACTGAGGACAGTTCGCGGTGATATTGTCAACAGTGGAGAGAAGTGGAGAATTTGCATCGTTGTTGTGTGCCATGTTGGAGAGCCACCGTGAGAGGATATACCAGATCGCATACCCGTCCACGCAGACGCTTACACAGCCAAAATTCCCATGAGGGTATCCACGCGTCCATTAGCGCGGGGGTGGGAGGCGTGGAAAAGGGCAGGTAGGGCAGGACAGTTATGTCACTCCGAGTGCTGATGGCCTGTATCATACTTATCATATAAATGCACTTTGTGAACGATTATTTGTCTCTTCCCGACTAGGACGCCAGCTTCTCAAACACCCCCAATAAAATTTTGGTTGGAACTTCGAAACCATCGTATTGATGCTCACTGGGAGTCTCACACCATAAGAAGACACCTTACCAATATGAAGAAACAAGCCATGTTAGATTTTTTGTTGGAGTTGGTGATGAAACCACCTTTTTCCTAGGGGCAGTTCACCCATTTCTTCACTTTTTCATAGGAGGATGCTAATTGTGGACCATGTTTTCTGAGGTTAATGCATGCCAGAACCAGTGTACACCTAAACTAGCATCCTACCTATCATGTCAGAAGGTGATTCACTAACTGACACATTGATTGACAAACAAGTACTATTATTACAAGTCTATTACCCACTTGTAGATTGTGTATTACAATAACTCATACTATTTTTAATATTTTTGGATAAAGTGAGCAGTTGGAGTTGTATAGTGACTAGGGTCACTATTACCCACATTCATTACCACTCTTGTTATTAGTACAGTGACTTACAAAATGTATCCAATGTTTTGCAGTTTCAACTTGTATAGCTTATATCCCAGTAGATAAAATTGTAAAAATCACCGAAATATTTGCCAACATACTTTATCATGTATAGTCCAAGACACCATAATGACATTATGTAATATCCATATATGGTAACAATATGAATATTTTAATAGAGAGGGGTCATTGGATACCTTTTGTCACTGACAGGCTTTTGGCAAGAAATTACTTCTATTTAATATTTGGTATAGCCACTCTTTGTCTTTAATACATCTGCAACCCTCCTAGCATACTTTCAATCAAATCCTGGCACACCTTTGCATCAATCTTGTACCATTCCTCCACCACCCTCTCCCAAAGCTCTTCCATCCCCTGGAGTGCATTCTCATACCCTGCTAACCTCCTCTTCAGGTGATTCCATAAGTGTTCAATGGGATTCAGGTCAGGAGACTGTGCTGGCCATGAGAGAACCCTGAAACCATTTTCTTGGAACCAATTCTGGGCCTTCTTGCAGGTATGCTTGGGGTCATTATCCTGCTGGAAGATGACATCATCTGCAGATTTACCATAATCCCTGAGGCTGGCTTGCAGGTAATCTTCCAGAATCTGTATGTAGAGATCCCCATCCATCCTTCCATCAATCTTGCATACATAACCCCCCCCCACAGCATGCACCCCCACATCATCAAAGATCCACCATCAAACTTCAGGGTTCCCTCAACCAGCCTGTCACTCAAGTCCTCCACTGCCTTTTTCCACACCCACTTCCTACCATCTGATCCCAGCCTATTGATTTTTGTCTCATCAGACCACACCACCTTCTTCCAGTCCTCCACAGTCCAATCCTGATGTGCCAAAGCAAAGTCCATCCTCTCCTTCCTATACTTCTTAGAAAGAAGAGACCTTCTCTTCTTTACCACAGGCTTCATCCCAGCTGCCTTGAGTCCACAACATACTTTTTGAGGATTGAGTGACTGGTTGGTGATAGTGCAAAGTGCCTTTGTTGCATCTACAGCTGTATCAGCCTTCCCAGAGCTGATAAGATGTTGTGCAAAATGGATATTGGCTGTAGAGAGTTTGGAAGGATGACCACCAGAGGATTTAGAAAGGTGGGAGCAATGTTTAGAGCAAAGTCTAGAGATAGTAGCAAAGCCATATCCAGTGGAAACTGAAATATGTTTGGCAGAATGGCCAGCATCAAGTAGAGAAAGGATTTCTTGCTGGGCAGCAGGGGACAGAGGATGCATAGTTGAAATTAGAAGAATCTCAGCTGTGAGAGCCCTTCTACTTACAGTAACTCACAAAACCTTTCCAATGTTTGGAGTTTGCATATTGGCAAACTGCTACCAGGGGAGACAAAATAGTAAAAAATATCAAAAATTCACACTAGATGGCTAAACATGTATAGAATTGTGGCCTAGAATATTATTACATAATATGTATTTTTGGGCATGCTAAAAATAGTTTAGTCAGGCCTGCTCATTGGAAAGGTTTTGTGGCTGATGATTATGATGCAATATATGCTATATTTTAATACTTGGTATACCCTCCCTTGGCCTTTATGACTGCCTCAACCCTCCTTGGCATGCTTTCAATTAACTTCTGACACTCAGAAGCTGGTATATCTTCCCACTCCTTCTCTATCCTCTCCCACAACTCCAGAATCCCACTTGGTGCAGTGGCATACTGTCTCAGCTTTCTCTTCAAGTAATCCCATAGATGCTCAATTGGATTGAGGTCTGGAGATTGGGCAGGCCATGGTAGGACAGTCATTCCATTATTTTCAAACCATTCCTTTGCCTTTTTGCAGGTATGTTTTGGATCATTATCCTGCTGAAAGATGATTTTAGCAGGGTCCAACTGGTAATACCTGATGCTGTTTTGGAGGTCTTCATCCAAGATGCTCCTGTAAAGTTCCCCATCCATTCTACCTTCAATCCTGGTGGCATATCCCACACCCTCCCACATGAAGCATCCCCAAACCATGACTGATCCTTCACCAAACTTCACTGTCTTTTTAGTCTCATCAGACCACACAACCCTCCTCCAGTCATCTAAAGTCCAGTGTTGGTGGGCCAAAGCAAAGTCAAGCCTCTCCTTCATATGTCTCTTGGACAAAAGTGGCTTCTTCTTCTTCACAACTGCTTTCATCCCTGCTTTCTTCAAGCTCCTCCAAACTGTCTCAGCTGAAATAGGGTTGTTGGTGATGGTCTGAAGTTTCTGGGCTATGTCCACTGCAGTTTCAGCCTTTCCAGATGTGATTAGATGGATTGCATGACAGATGTTGGTAGCAGAGAGCTTCTTGGGACAACCTCCAGTTGATTTGGGAAGGGTAGGAAGGTGCTTAGAGCAAAGTCTGGAGATAGTACCAATGCCAAAACCAGTGATTGAGGCAATGGATGGAGTGGAATGGCCAGCTTCAAGTAGAGAGATAATATATTGTTGTTGAGCAGGAGAGAGGGAGTGCATGATGGATTGCTGGCAATGTGAAGAGACAGTTATTAAAAATAGTATGAGTTGACTCTATTGCAATACACAATATACAAGGGTTTAATAAGCTTGTAATAAAAGTACTTTGTGTCTCAATATCTTGTGTCAGTTAGTGTAGCACCTCCTGACAATATAGGTTGGATGCTCTGGGAGGTGTATAGTGGTTCTGACACACATTAACCTCCAAATGCATGGTCCACAATTAGCATCTTCATATGAAAAGTTGCAATAATTGGTGGACTCCCCCTATAAAAAGGTGTGTTTCATCATCAAATTTAACAACAGTAATATCAAAATTGACTATAGATCAACAAGTCATGTGACCATATTGAATAGAATCAACAAAGACATGTGATTTGGCCAGTTTATATAGTATATATTGTATCAAAATCATCAGCCACAAAACCTTTCCAATGAGCAGGCCTGACTAAACTATTTGTAGACCCAAAAATGCATATTATGTAATAATACTCTAGACCATGATTCTATACATGTTTAGCTATCTGGTTTTGACGTCTCTGGAGACGGGGGTGACCACAGGTAAGTAGAATTGGTCCCCTTTTCGGCTAATCAAACAGAGCAAATGTGACGTTTCGCGCATAGAAAGTGTTTGGGACTCGAATATAAGCTTCTTGAGTTTTTTTGTTGTGATATTGGCCAACACCGTGCGGAGCCTAGCCTCGTATTCTTGTAACTGAGATGTGTCGTACTCGATACATAGACGGGGAATCGGGCCCAGACGATGGTATTTCTCAACGACTTCTTCTTCTGAGAGGTTGTATAGAGAAGCGCTGAGTGCAGACCGGTATTGATAAGCTTGTAGTTGAAGAACTAGGTCAGAGAACTCACACTTTTTTTATCTCTCCTATGCTCCATGGATTCATAATGAAGAGGTAATACGATGTTGTCTTGTGCAATCTGTGCCATCGTCCCTCGGTTGGGGAAGTGGTGAAGAAGACAACCAGCTGAGTGCCGAACGGAGTGAGCCTAGCTAGAGCCCCAGGGTCACTTTCCGAATCGATGAATGCCCAGACTCGGGAGCTGGGGAGGAAATCTCCAAGTGCCCAATCGGTGGGCAGTTCATAGGCACCCTCCTCCACAAAGAGGGTATACCTGTCTTGATAGAGCCATAGAAACGGCCGCTTCTCAGCGGCACAGCGGCGTGCAGCGTAAATCTGCCAAAGAGTTTTCCCTTTTCCAAGGATGAGGAGCGCAACAAGAGACTATAATCGTATGCCTCACCTATTCCAGGTTGCCCTGTAATCACGAAACTTGGGGGCCTCTCGCTAAAGTAGCGACCTTCGTATTGCCGCTGACAAGCGTCGAAAATGCGAATGTACTCAGCACGAATCCAAATAAATTGGGGTAATCCCTCAATGCCGGTCCCAAGAAAATAGCAACCAGGGAGGATGTCGGCTTCTTCATCGTCGTCCACGTCCATTTCGAACTCGTTCAATGCGCCTTGGCCGTCCGCTTTGCTCCATGCATCCCTTTCATCATTCATGCCCGTGCCCCAGAACTTAGTATGAAACTGTGCGAGCGATCTATCATGAGCTATTTTAACCCAAGATGCTGCATCGGAAGCTTTGGTGATAGAGGCGAGGCTGGATGGTCCTGGCATGGAAGAAAGGTCGATAGTGACCAAAAATGACGCTTCACTCGGCTAATTTAAAGGTAGGTAGAAGACGGCAAGCCCCCACCCTATACCTAGCCTGGATTAAGAAACTCATTGTAAAATGATTAAAGTTTATGACTTAATTACAATTATATACTTGTTTTAATTCATTGAATCTAAAAGACATAATTTAGTCTCTTTTTGCAACCTTGCCTGAATACATACTCATGGTCAATAGTAACATCCTTAAATACTACATTGGCAGTTATATCAGTGTCATGGAGTAGAATTTTTACTTTTTCCCAATTTGTCCATCTTGAACACCAACATAAAACTGTCCATATGAGAAGGCAGGAGTGTGCAGATGCAATCCAACTATTTTTAAAGATTAATCCTGTGACTTATTGATAGCCATACCAAATACCAACAGAACTGGAAACTGCTGATGATGCAATTCAAATGGCAACTGTTTTACAGTTAAAATAATTCTACAATATCTTAGTTTGAAAATTGACTTAGATTACCCCCTATTAGTTCTCAGTCCCTTTCCTCCCTTCTCAATACCCTTGAAGATGTTCTTGGCAAGCTGCAAACTCTTACTTTATGACTCTTAGTACTTTGGCCCCCCCAGCAGATCAAGCTAAGTGTTGAACTTCATCTCTATTGTACTATCTGCTCTGTTTGAAATACCAGAGTACTGTAACAGTTTATACAAGGGCACAACACATAAGTTGAAGCCAAGGTCCATTACATTTATAGAGTCAGACCTCCCAACTACTACAATCTCTATTGTCAGCCCCCTGATTAGCTCATTCCCAATAATCAGAACTCTGACAAAGAGCCCTCTTCCTTTTTAGCTTAGATCTTAACAGTATTTTAAAACTCAAGCTCATAAACTGTTAAACTATGGCCTTCCAGCTCAATGTGTCCATTCTTTTAGACCCCAACTCCCCTTTCATATCCCTGACTTCAGCACACACTCCTTCCAGTTTTAGGATATCTGAAAACTATCAAGTATACCAAATTCTAATATACTCTAAAGGTCATTTAAACATCTGGGATGTGATTCAAACATACATAATTTGGTTTTTAAAAGTTTTTAAAAGTTTTAAACTCTTTTATACATTACAAACTAATGAATCTTTCTGGACACGAGTAGACAATAAAAAAAATTAGTAGTTTGAAACACTAATACTTTTAAAAAATAGATACCTTTAGATAGCCCATTCCATGCATATGTATATCATTGGCACCTCTAAATACATATGTATTACTTCGGAATGGATCTGTCAATCTGAACAGATTTCTACTTGATTCAACATATCCAGAATATATAGGGGGTTTTACTTAATAAAGACAGCTGTGGTATGAAAAATTTCCAATAATATTTTACATATTTTACATGGAAATAACTATATTACAATTTTTAAAAAACAAAGTACTAATAAAAGTATTAGTAGGCATTTGTAAAAGGAAGGAAATTATATACAATGGAATTTGTTAAATAACTATGGGTTGTGTGGGATGTAATATGGAGAACTATTTCTGATGGTTGTTTTTTGATGATATAATTGTTTCAGAATAGATATCATTATTTAAAGATGGAGTTTTGTAAAAATAAGACTTTTATTAGTAAATATTTGAGATTATAGTAATTATAAACACCCTCCTTGGTAGACTCTGAATCAACCCACTGCTTCATAGACACCAATTTCCTCATCATTCACAAGCTCAAAACCTGATTGGTCGATCCAGTCCCCTCTGATTCTTCAATGGCACTGGCAATAGTGTCATCACTCGATTTTGTGACCTTGTGGTCATTTTTCCATGTGGAACTCTTCAGCAGCTCACATTCTGTGACACAGCTGGATTCAAGTTGCATGGTCATCCTTGGATATGAATGGCTCACCTGTTACAATCTGTTGATTGATTGGTATTGGGACATCTAACGTTTTGGGTGCACTCTGGTCAAATTCCAGCCTCTTCAGTTTCAGCCAGGGCAGCAGCAGTTCTGCTGGCCACCCCTTCCATGACAGACCCCCATGCATCTCTCTAGTTAATGCCAATGTGTTCTTATGTACACCAGTACGATGGATGGATCCTGTTACAACCAGAAATCCCACTGGACCCCAGGCACTAACTTATATGCACCCACACCCTATACACTTATCAGTTTACCAGAACACCCACTGGACTCCAACGTCAGACCTGTCTATGCTCGACCTTCATTACTTCATGTATCAGTCACCGGAATACCTGCCAGACTCTGCTCCTGTCTATCTCTGACCCTGTCCCACACACCAGTCACCAGACTCCACTTGGAAAACCCGACAGCTCTCTAACTGAGTGTTACAACCCGTTCCTGGATGTTTCAATATCTGACTTCTGACTCCCAACTTATGACTTCTGACTACAGAACATCATAATCTTCTGCACTCTTCCCTTGTTCTGCATTTGGTAATTTGTCTGTTGACAAGTATTCACTCGTTTGCTTATTATATTCCCATCTCGGAATATTATCTCCCTAATTTGTCTTATTGTATTCCCATTTCAGAATACTTCCATTTCCATCTTATTGTGGTCTTAGTTTGTAGTATAATAACAAGAAGACTTATATTAGTTTCCGTGAATTTGTACTTTACTTTAGATCTGATATCGACTTAGTTCTTATTCCTTCTTCTGTCTTTCTGTATGCTTGATATTCAGAACTCTTTGGAACTCTGAATATCTGTTTCTTCCATTGTAAGTCTCACCTTTGAAATTAAGGACTTTGAGCATTTGCGTAGAGATGCAGCACATAAGCTGAAGCCAACATCCTGACCCTATCTGTTAGTTCCCAACTTCCAGTGACTTCCTGATAGTTCTGGAATAAGTTCCCAACATGGTCCTTAACAGTATATCAGATCTGAACTCTGCAACTCACTCATCATGGGTCCCAAACGCAAAGCTGCTGAAGGACCATCTCAACTTCAATCCCCGTTGCAACTTTATACCACCCAACCTGAAACCCCAATTCAGCCAACAGCATCAGCTTCCATTGAAGAAGTTACCGAGGAAGTTACTGAGGTAATGAAGGATCCCAATGCTCCCAATACTTCCGACAATGAAGCAGAAGAACAACTGTCGTCATCGAAAAAGAAATCTTCTGATGAACTGACCAAACTGTTGTTTATCAACTCCATTGTGAAATTTGCTGACTATTTGAAATCCACTGAGGAAAGCAAAGAATCATCCCACACCGGAGTCAAAGAACCCAAACCATTTACTGGCAAGGATCCAAAAAAATTGAAGAATTTCCTTCTCCAATGCCATTTTAGTTTCCGTGATCGACCCACTACTTTTAAAACTGACAGTCGAAAAGTCAATTTTGCACTCTCTTATCTCAAGGATACCGCTCAGTATGGCTCGACGACTGGGACACATTTGTGGAAGAACTGGAAACTAATTTTGGACCTTACAATCAATCTGGTGAAGTGGAAAATGAACTAATGATGCTCAAGATGAAGGATAACCAATGAGTTTCCGATTATCTCGTCAAGTTCAATACCCTCACCGCATGATGTGGGTGGGACGATTCCGCCCTCAGGCACCATTTCTATATGGGACTTCCGTCACACCTTACAGATGAGATCTGCAAAGATGGAAAGCCAAAAACTCTCCAACTCATGTGGATTAAAGCTCAGACATCCGATGCCCATTATTGGGAACAAAAAGCCGAGGTCTCTTGAGAGAATCCAACAGAACATTCTCAGAACAACAAGGTGTCGACTAGCAAGTCTTCTGGCAACAACTCAGGCAATAACACGGCAACTCTGGCACTAATACTGAAATCAAACTCAGATCGGAAAAAAGACAAGAAATCCAACAAGGAAAAACAGTCAACTTCCGACAAGCCCGGCATCTCCCATTTGTTGGGCACCGATGGTAAACTCACCCCAAAGGAGAAACAATGACAGATGGACAACGATCTCTGCCTTTTCTGTGGGAAAGGTGGACACAAGGTTTCCGACTGTACCATTAAGTCTAACTCTTCCAAGGCCCACGTGGCAACTTCCACTATGACTACCACATCCAAGGAAAAACCTGCCATGGAGTCGAAAAAAGAGTAAGCAACCCTCCAGAATTTTCACGGACAGAGGGTTGCATTGACTCTCTCCGTGTTCCTGAGATTGTCCATCTCAACACGTCCACTCTCTCTATTCCCGACTCATTATTTGTAAAACTTGTATCTGACTTTCTTAGAAATTTAGTGTTCCGAGTTCTGATAGATTCCGGCTCCATGCACTGTTTTGTAGATACCACCTTTGCCATGAAACATAATCTGAAACTCCATTCTGTTCCTTTGCATCTGATGTATCCAGTTGATTTTCACAATTTTTCCTTAATTTTCCCAAATTTATTTCAATTTATTTCCATTTATTTTATTTATTATTCCAAGAATTAGGCTGTTTCCTTTTAACTTTGAATACTCAAAGCTTCAAATGACATCACATTATGTAATCAAAGCCTAGAGCGGTCGAAATATAAATATAATAAAGCCAGGTTATCTAATTCTAGACAGCCAGGTTTTTATTATATTATATTACTACATATATGCACATTATTATCGCGCGATCACGTGACATCACGTGACGATGATGTCACGATGTATTTACAAATCGTCGTGAGTAGTTTTCACAGCCACCCAGCCGCGTTTATTTCCGTTTCGGCCACCTGGCTTATTTTGCTTCTACCCTCGGCCATCCCAGGTTTGTTTTCTGACTCAACTGGTTCGGATCTTCGGTTCGGATCTTCGAGTCAGGTGAGGAGTATGATATCATAGCGGATTTATGGAAACTTCTTAGAAGCTTCTAAAAGTTTCCTAATTAGTTATTTAGATATTATTAAGCAGAACTCTCTACATGTATAAAAGGAGGCCTAAATCACTGAATAAATCAATCTACTTTACTGCTATCAACAGCACCAGCTCAAAGCTTATCTAATCATCCTAAGGACAAAAATAGCCTTAGTCTGATATCTAACTGCAAGCACCTACACTTGCAGCATCTTGAACTCTTTCTCTTGAACTTAGCTAATTCATCTAAGTTCCCTCAGCTTCCCAGAAAACCTTTAGGCTTACTAATCACTTAAGTAAATCTAAATTCTCATTACTGAAATCCCTGCCCGTTTAGGTTATTCAAGAGCCCATTTTAACAGCACAGTTAATCAATCTTTAAACAAATGCTTGGATATTCGACTCTCGGACAATCTCTCTATTTATAAATTATTTAACAGCTTGTTAAATCTTTATAAATAGTAAACTAAAAGGCTACAAGAAAGCGAAGGCTTACGACAGGTTTCCGCCAACTTATTGCGCATACATTCAGCTCCCAAACCTTTATTCTCAAAGAGAACTTAACTTTTGTAGAGCACGTCACTACAAGTTCATCTGAATTTGTCAAGAGACCAAACAAATATTGACTTTAGTTGTTTAAGCTTAATAGCGCAGCTAATTAATCTATCAGTATTTAAATTACTGGACCTTTATTTGTTTATTTCTTGAATCCCTTGCTGTGTCAACATTTGTTAATTATTTGAGAGAGTAAATAGCCGGATACCTTACAATCTGTTTGACAGCACTAGCAATATGGCAATTATCCAAGCCTGTGACATGTCTATCCAGTTCCTGTGTGGAACATCCCAGATGGTTACTTTTTTCGTAACACAGTTGGACTCTAGCTGTTCAGTAGTTCTTGGATACAACTGGCTTACCCGATATAATCCATTGATTGACTAGGTATTGGGCAGTATTAATTTCCATATTCCCAACACTTCCATTCCTCCTGCAGTGTCTATTCTGGCCAGAGCCTTTTCGGCCTCAACGGCACCTCAGGCTTCTACCAGAACCTCTGAGCCTCCAAAAATCTCTCTCATCAACACTTTGGCATTTGTTAGGGCAAGTAAACTGGACAGATTGCAGTGTTTTTCGATCAGCTTAAAAGTTGATGAAGCATCTGGATGTTTTGCAACTCCAGAATTATCCGAGCTAAAAGCTGACCTGGAAGGAGTTCCCAAGAAATACCATGATTTCGCAGATATTTTCAGTAAGCAAAAAGCTGACCGGCTTGCACCACATAGGCCATATGACTTAAAAATCAATATTGAGCCTGTTCAAACCCTCCATTAGGACCTATTTACCTGTTATCCCGATCAGAACTTTCATCTATTCAGGAGTTCTTGGATGAACATCTGTCGATAGGTTTTATCGGTCCCTCAAAGTCTCCATATGGAGCACCCATCCTTTTTGTCAAGAAGAAGGATGGTTCTCTTCAACTCTGTGTCAATTTCAGAGGATTAAATTTCATCACACGGAAAGATAAGTACCCACTTCCACTCATTACCAACTTACTCAATGCCCCACAGAAAGCACAGATCTACACCAAAATAGGCCTCAAACATGCCTATCATTTGGTCTGAATTGCCGAGGGCGATGAATGGAAAACTGCTTTTTGAACTCGTTATGGATCCTTTGAATGGTTGGTTATGCCGTTTGGTCTTACCAATGCTCCTTCCACCTTTCAACATTTTGTTAATGATATATTTTCCGACATGCTTGATGTATGTGTTATAGTCTATTTGGATGACATTTTGGTATTTTCCGAGGATCCCACTCTTCACGATGAACAAGTCTGTGAAGTCTTCCAAAGACTCCATAAACATGGCCTTTTCGCCAACCATAAAAAGTGCTACTTTGACATGGATTCTATTGAATACTTAGGTTTCATTATTGGACCCGAGGGTCTCTGTATGGACGAAACTAAGGTTCAAGTTGTCTGTGATTGGCCTGAACCACGGAAAGTCAAGGACATTCAGTCATTTTTAGGTTTTGCAAACTTTTACTGTCTTTTCATTCGGAATTATTCAGATATTAAAATACCACTCACTTGTTTTACCTGTAAATCTCAACCATGGATTTTTGATGACAAATGCCGCTCTGCTTTCCAGACTTTGAAAAATACTTTCACTTCTGCCCCAATTCTTTCTCATTGGAAACCTGATGTTCCGATTATTGTGGAAACTGATGCTTCCGATTATGCAATTGCCACGATTCTTTCCATTCAAGATTCCGATGGTGAAATTCATCCGGTTGCATTCCTTTCTCAGACACTGAAAGTGTCCAAACTCAACTACAATGTTCATGATAAGGAACTTTTGGCAATTTTTGAAGCTTTCAAACATTGGCATCATTACCTCGAAGGTTCCGCGACTCCCATTGATGTCATTACCAATCACAAAAATCTCAAATATTTTTCTACCACTAAAATTTTGACCTGCTGGCAAGCCCGCTGGTCTGAATTCCTTTCTGCTTTCAACATGATTATCTGTTTTCAACCTGGATGTCTTGGTGGAAAACCAGATGCCATGACTCGACAATGGGACATCTATCCTAAAGAGGGGGAAAGTAACTATGCCATTGTTAATCCACATAACTTGAAACCAGTTTTTACAACATAGCAACTTTCTGCATCTATTTGAGCGACTTCCCTCTACTATCCAATTATGTGAAGCATCATGATTATGGACATTGAGCAATTACATCAAGATATCCTCTCCACACTCACTTCCGACCCGGCTCTCAAGCCACACCTAGAAGTTCCCGATAATCCGGACCAACCCCGATGGTCACAAGACTCTCAAGGTTTATCCGTCTCAATGGACGTATCTACATTCCAGATTCCAACAATCTCCGACTCCGTGTACTACAGTACAAACACGATCATCCAATCTCCAGACATTATGGCATTAACAGTACTCTTGGTCTAATCTGTAGAGAATATACTTGGCCCAACCTCCAAGATTTCGTAACCCAGTTCTGTAAGTCATGCACCACCTGCTTATGCTCTAAAACCCAGTGACATGAGCCATACGGCCTTCTCAAGCACTTCTGATACCGGAAAAACCCTGGAACTCAATTTCCATGGATTTTATCAAACAACTCCCAACTTCTGAAGGCTTTACATCCATTCTAGTTGTTGTAGATCGATTCTCGAAACAAGGCATTTTCATACCCACTCACGATACAATCACATCCTTACAGTTAGCAGAACTTTTCATTATTCACGTATTTTCCAAACATGGTGTTCCATCTCACGTAACTTCCAATTGAGGCTCCAAGTTCATTTCCCATTTCTTTCAGGCCCTCAGAAAAGTCCTCAACATGAAATTACACTTCACCTTGGGATATCATCCGGAAGGTGATGGACAAATGGAACGTGTTAATCAAACATTGGAACAATATCTCCACATCTACTGCAACTATCAACAGGACAACTGGAAATCCCTTCTTCTGATTGCGGAATTCGCCTACAATAACTCTCCGAATGCAACCACCAGCATCTCTCCCTTTTTTGCCAACAAAGGCTATAATCTGAATCTCACAGTACATTCTGAATGAGATTTGGCTTCTATCCATGCTCAAGAATTTATCACTGATCTCGATGAGTTACATCAAGAATTTCGGAAAGCTATTTCTTCCACCCAGGAATATTACCAATGTTCCATGGACAAAAACAGGGTCCCACCTCCTAATTTTAAAATTGGTGATCAGGTTTTTGTAAAAGCTCAATTCTTCCATACTACCTGACCTTCTAAAAAACTTCCTGAGAAATTCTTAGGCCCTTTTGAAATTATAGCACAAGCCGGTTCACTTTCATGGACTCTCCGACTTCCTGATAGTATGTGAGCAGTCCATCCCATTTTCCACATTTCCATGTTAGAACCTTGCCTTCCTAACAATATCCTGGAACATATTCAACCTCCACCACCTCCGGTCATCATTGATGGAGAACCTGAATTTGAAGTTTCCGAGATCCTGGATTCAAAAATCGACAATCGCCGACATACTTGTAAATTACTCTATCTAGTCAAATGGGCAGGTTATGAAGGTACCGACAAGAAAACTTCATGGATATTGGCTATGGAAATTGTTACCAACTTCCACACAGCTTATCTGAGTAAACCTGGACCTTTATCCTCACTCTAACCTTTTTTCTGTTTTCTTTCTGTTCAGTCTCCGACACTTCCGACACTTCCGACACTTCTGATACCACACTTGTTTTTAGGTTTTGCAAGTCAAAAAAATATTATTGGCACTATTTTAGAGTCTCTGACACCCCAAATCCACTTTCTATCTCAACTCCCATCTCATCTGCAATCTCCACACTATTCACCATATCCTGCACCTCTTCATCCTCACTTTCTGGCCCCTTTCCTGACTCCCACCTTTTTTTGACACATTCCACCAACAGATCATTTGGCTGTTCCCTTGCCTTATTGGAAAATCATTCGGAAACTGCGATGATGCCAATGCTAACCATTACCTTCTCCAGGAATTCATTTTGCCTCTGGAAATTCCGGGTCAACGAACAGAAACCTTTTTCCTGGATATCATTATCGTGCTCCAGTGCATCCCACATTTTCATAAGCTCTGTCCCAATAAAAACCAACGTGTTGACGGTGTCTTTAAGGAGCTCAATGCCAGTACCATCTGTATCCAGCACTCTAGTTTCTGCAATCTTGGCTGTTCCCAAATTTTCTGCATCATCAGTTTTCTGAGCTTTCTCACCTTTTGGAACCCTCTTCATGGTGAGAGTGCATGGAAGTTTGAGAACTGTGCAGGGATAGCAAGTTCTGCCCCATTTTACCTTCTGTTTCCAACATGTCATATTCCAAATCGAACATCGATAACATGGACTGTCATGGACAATTTCCATCTGTTCCAGAGCTTTGACCTTTTGATTCTGTTTCAGAAGTTAACCAACTTCCAGTCTTTTACGGATGTCACTTACTTTGGGACTCGAAGGCCCAGCCTCTCCCTCTGCCTCTACCTCCATGGCTTTTCACTGTATCCAATGGTTATCGGATGAAAACACAGAAACTTATGGTTTCACATTACCTTTCCCTCCCTTATCTCCTTCCTCTGTTCTGCCACCTCAGACTCCCATTGCTTTCTTTCCACCTCTTCCTTCTTCCTTTGAACCTCCGCCATCTTCCATATCCATGCCTCTTTTTCCGCCTTTGCCCGCTCCAAGTCCCGTTTTTCTGCCTCTTCAGCCTCCTTCAACTCCCGCATCAATGCCTTTTCCTCCTCCTCTTGTTGTCGCTTCATCTCCTCCATCCTCTGTCATTTTTGTCTAAGTTCTTCAACCTTTGACATTTTTTGAAGTATGGCAATTTCAGTGTCTGAATCTTCTGGGGTAGTGATGAACAATGGTCAACATATCGACATGCAAGTTGTGGATAAAGAAACAAAATTGTTAATTCGAATATTTGGAGGTTTTTATACTCAGAGCAGCAGCCAAAACTCTCACCTCCAGAATTGCGTAAATTCCACGACACATACGATCAGCCTTCACTTCAATCACTCAGTACCTAATCACCTCTATGGGATTTTGGCCTAACAGGGGGGTACTGTTACAACCCATTCCCAGATGTTTCAATATCCGACTTCCGACTCCCGACTTCTGACTTCTGACTACGGAACATCAAAGTTACCATATCTTCCACACTCTTCCCTTGTTCCACATTTGGTAATTTGTCTGTTGACAAGTATTCACTCATTTGCTTATTATATTCCCATCTCGAAATATTGTCTCCCTAATTCATCTTATTGTATTCCCATTTCAGAATACTTCCATTTCCATCTTATTGTGGTCTTAGTTTGTAGTACAATAACAAGAAGACTTATATTAGTTTCTGCAAATTTGTACTTTACTTTAGATCTGATATTGACTTAGTTCTTATTCCTTCTTCCATCTTTCTGTACACTTGATATTCGGAACTCTTTGGAACTCTGAATATCCGTATCTTCCATCGTAAGTCTCACCATTGAAATTAAGGACTTTGAGTGTTTGCGTAGAGGTGCAGCACATAAGCTGAAGCCAACGTCCTGACCCTATCCATTAGTTCCCAACTTCAGGTGACTTCCTGATAGTTCCAGAATAAGTTCCTGACACAGTCCTTAACACTGAGCCCTGTTCCCATTATGGTCAAATGACCTGTCATGATTTGGACTCCGCTCCCACCCCATTCCCATTATGGTTTAATGACCTGTCACAATTTGGACTCCACTCCACTCCATTCCATTCCTAACACCAAGTTTGGTGTTTACTTATCCCGTTTCATGTTTGCTAGTTTAGTTTTCATTAGTACTGGATTTGGTATGTTATACAGTGACTCAAAAAACCCTTCACATATTTCATACTTCAGACTTATATCCCTGATAGCTCAAAGAATAAAAATGCAAAAATATCAAGAATATTTGTGAATATGCACTATCATATCTAGATTATGGCAGTATGATGCCATTACATAAGCTCCAAATATGGAAATATTACAAATATTTATATACAAGAGACTCATGTGAAGGGTTTTTTTGCTGCCAACTTTGATGACTATACTGTAATGCTTACAGTCATGTGACCTTGTTGATTGTTTACCTCCAATTGGGTCATATTGACAAAATCATGTGATGTCACATGACCATGTTGTACTGGAGTATAAATATATGGTCTTTAGCCACCAGCAATGCTCCAATTCTGTTAGGATACACACACAGGGTGGGTCTCCGGAGAAACCCGCAGGATATCTGGTAGGACTTGGCTTCAGCTTATAGGCTGCGCCCTCGCTAGATTGTGTTGTCCAATTTCGGACAGGTGGACGGGGATCCTGGGGAGTCTGGGCGGGGTTCTGGGTCATAGGTCATAGGTTGGAGGTCGTGAGTCGTGAGTCGAGATAGTCGAGAGAGATAGATGTGCCGGAGCCCGTGGGCTCCGACTAGTGTGAGCGGTCTGATAAGAGTAAGGTTTTAGAGCGGAAAATATATTAGATTACTGGGGGGAATCTAAGCTAATTTTCTGACTGGATTGTATGTACAACATCTGCCAGTTTATATAGACCATGGATGAATAACATACCAAATCCAGTAATGGCGAAACAAAACTAACAAAACATAAAATGGGAATAATAAACACCAAGTTTGGTGTTAGGAATGGGACGGAATGGAGCGGAGTCCGAATTGTGACAAAGCATAACCCATAACGGGAAATGGAGTGGGAGTGGAGTCCTAAATCGTGACAGGTCATTTGACTAAAATGGGAACGGAGCTCGATTAGAGTGGTGACGGGATTCTAAGTGGGGACCAGTGACTGATGCGTGGGACGAAGACGGACATAGACAGAGACGGAGTCCGGGGGAAGTCCAGTGACTGATATGTGTCGTAATGAGGTCGAACGTAACGAGTCTTGATATACGGAGTCCGGGCGGGAAATCCTATAAACAGACAATTGGTGCTTGTAGCATGTGGGGGCATACCAGTTAGTGCCCGGAGTCCGGCGGGATTTGTCCGGTCGTAACAGTTTCCCAAAATGCACACTTTGTCTCTTGCCAGCCAGAATCATATCCTCTCATTGCTTGATGTTGGCCATTCAGCTAGCCACATTGCAGCTTTTACTGGTCATAGCATTTTCACAGTCTCTAAGCTTCACTCTAAGCATTGTTCTCATCTCTCTAAGTCCATTGGTGGTCACCCCTCAAAGCTTTCCCCTACCAACATTCACTATGCACAGCACCTCATCAGCTCTGGGAAGGCTGACACTGCTGCTGATGTGGCCAAAGCTCTTAGGAGTGTCACCAACCAGTTCATCTGCACCCAAACTGTGTACAATAGTCTTAATATAGTTGGGAATGCCTCAATAACCCTTCTAATGTTTGGTACTTCAGATTTACATCCCTGATAACTCAGAGAATAAAAATGCAAAATATCAAAGATATTTGTGAATATGCTCTATCATATCTATATTATGGAAATACAGTGCCATTACATAATCTCCAAATATGGAAATACTACAAATATTTATATATAGGAGACTTATTGGAAGGGATTTTTTATGAGGTTTGGAGAAGGATTTGTGATGTTATGGGCTACATGCTGTGGGAAGGACCTGGGTATTCTTTCAAGATAGATGAGAGGATGGATGGGGACCTTTATCTTAAGATTATAGAGAAGGACCTTCAAGCCAGCTTCAGCTATTATAGAAAATATGTGGGTGATGTCATCTTTCAACAAGATTATAACACCTTGAACATACCTGCAAGAAGGCCCAGACTTGGTTTCAAGATAGTGATTTCAATGTTCTCCAATGGCCAGCACAGTCTCCAGACCTCAACCCCATTGAACACTTGTGGGACTATGAAAAGAGGAGGCTAAGGGATATTGGTGTTGTGGGAGAGGGTGGAGGAGGAGTGGAACAAGATTGATGCAGAGGTGTGTCAGAATTTGATTGAGAGTATGTGGTAGGATACACACACAGGGCGGGTCTCTGGAGAAACCCACGGGATATCCAGTAGGACTTGGCTTCAGCTTATAGTCTGCACCCTCGCAAATGTCTGTTGAGTGTCCTTAAATTTTGGGTGGGTGAAGACTAATCCTAACGAGTTCCTTTCAGCGAGATACCGATCAGGACCAAAGGTTAAGTCGAGTGTCGGGCCAAGGGTTGGTGTTAAGTGCCGTGTCGGGAACTTATTCCGGAACTATCGGGAAGTCACCAGGAAGTCAGAAACTACTAGATAGGGTCAGGATGTCGGCTTCAGCTTATGTGCTGCGCCTCTACGCAAATGCTCAATGTCCTTAATTTCGGAGGTGAGACTTATGATGGAAGATACGGATATTCAGAGTTCCAAAGAGTTCCGAATATCGAGCGTACAAAAAGACGGGAGAAGGAATAAGAAACTAAGTCGATATCAGATCTAAGGTAAAGTACAAATTCGCGGAAACTAATATAAGTCTGCTTGTTATTGTACTACAAACTAAGACCATAATAAGACGGAAACGGAAGTGTTCTTAAAACGGAAATACGATAAGACATATTAGGAAGACAATATTCCGTAACGGGAATATAACAAACAAACGAGTGAATACTTGTCAACGGACAAATTACCAAATGTGGAACAAGGGAAGAATGCGGATGATACGGTAACTATGATGTTCTGTAGTCAGAGGTCGAAAGTCAGAAGTCGGGGATTGGAAGTCGGGAGTGGGAGATCGGAAGTCGGATATTGAAACATCCGGGAACGGGTCGTAACAGTTGGTGACCAAGAGTGGGCGAGTGCACGTGAAGGTGGATGAGGGGATTCTTAGTACAAGACTGCTAGAGGTGCAAGAGGGTATTCTGAGTCGATATTCTGATTGCCTAGTAACTACAACTACAGTGGGTTCATATACAAGTATTGGGCATCTAGAAAATACTAACTAGGAGAAGAGTGGAACAGGGTATTGACAATAAGCTTGACTAGGAATGGGGAGTTTATGATTAGTTCGGAGGCCAAAGAGATAACCGAGAGTGGGATTATGGGAAAAGGAAATAGTTCGAGGGTTACAAGTATATATAGAGAATGGATCATCATAATAAAAAGGATGTATCAAAAGTTTAACCAGATAGTACGAGTATATTTTGATGTGGGCATAAACAGAGTTTGATCACCGTGAAAGCATACATCAGCATCGGGGGCGATGGTTTCCGATGTGGTGACTTGAGCAATAACTTGAATCGTTGATGGGTGGCGATAACCTCGGGGCTGACCAGCTGCAACACGGTCGTAACACTTTGGTGTATGCAACATGAACAGAGAGGGTAGAAGATTCATCCTTGGCTGCAGACTTGGTTTGTTAACTTTTCAGAGAAAATATGAGTGAATCACAAGAGAACAAGCATGATGCATTCTGAGTGATATTGGAGGGTTATAAATGCATGGGGTCTCATGCATAACTACAGGGATTATATACAGTGACTTACAAAACATATCCAATGTTTTGCCATTTCAACTTGTATAGCTTATACCCTAGTAGATAAAATCATAAAATCACCAAAATATTTGCCAACATGCTCTATCATGTATAGTCCAAGGCACCATAGGGTCATTATGTAATATCCATATATGGTAAACAATATGAATATTAGAGAGTGGTCATTGGATACCTTTTGTAACTGACAGGCTTTTGCATGAAAATCATATGACAATGTTGATTGTTTGCACTTGTTTATATTTTCCAACATGTCATGTGATCATGCTGTGCTAAGGTATACAGTGACTCACAAAACCTTTCCAATGTTTGGAGTTTGCATATTGGCAGACTGCTACCAGGGGAGAGAAAATAGCAAGAAATTTTAAAAATTTATACTCTCGCCAACCGATTTCACAAAGAAGGGCTAAAGGAGAATATTTGCCTATACCATCATTTTGGGAAGGAGGTTCTTGATTTGAGGAGTGTAGCCGATATCTTTTTTGAGGCGGCGGTTCTGTCCCACCTTGCCACGGAAATTTCGCTCACCCTTCATCCAATGGTGAAGCGGGAGTGCAATGGGTCGACGAAGAAGTTGCCGCAATGGTACTCCAGTCACATTCCCCTTTCCAATCCGGAACGGAAGCAACTCCGTGTTCAGGCCGTCGAGGAAGGTCTCAGTATCACACCGATCCAAACCATCGAATACATGGAATCTGAATTGGACACCATTCTGTCTGATGTGTTTTATGTTCCCGGGCGATACAATCAAGTTGCCATTGATTCCTTCATTCTTTCGAACGGTAAACTCTACCTCTTCCAATTCACCACTGCCCAGAACCATCCGATCAGATCTGGGATCATCAACTACGCAGCCAAGCATAACTTTCCAAAACAAGAGGATTGGCGCTTCGTATTCATAATTCCACCCGGATTGACTTTGACAGTTCCTCAACAGCCAGCTATCAAGGAAGTTCGCTTGTACACCGCTGTAGTCGATGTTACTAAAATCAAGGTGTTTTAGGTTAATTTCTCCGTAGCTGCATCCTTGTATTATACAAATATAAAGACCTACTCGGGGAAAGACCCGTCGTTGCACACTTGGCAAGGATCCAATGACTACAGCTGTCAGATGGGCGCGGTGCAGCTAGGCTAGACTTGTTATCTCTATATACATTACACAACTTCATCCTGCTTGGAGGCCTGTAAGAGGGGCAAGAACTACTCTGATTGCAATACACCTATAACACAATATATTTCCTTATCTAGCAATACTTTCACTCATATTATATATCCTAGTACAAGACTAACAGCCCTCGCCTCGCGTCTTGGGACGTATTGCAACTCGGGCTATTAGACCTCCGGTCCCTCGATCTTCCTTTCTAACACTCACCCTCCGAAATGCGGCACAAGACGACGCGAACATTCCGTCTCCACGCATAAACCGTCACAATGCGCCGTTTCCCACGTGATGCGCATCAACGAAAACAATTAACAACGACGAACACATCATCCACATCCCTTCTTCCATCTCGATAAGACAAACCACCAGGTCCTCGTCGGCTGGGAAAACTTCTATCTCTGTCATTCGTTCGTGAATCTGGGCAAGCAAATAGAGTTCTATTGCGTCGCCACCTCTCTCTCGCGTGACCAGAATAGATCAGACCGTGCTCAAGCCAAAGATTTAGCGAGGCGAAAGTCCAGCGGACCGACAGGTTGAGAGTTGGGAACGGCCCAGTGAAGCCTAGCAGAGAGATTAAGAACGCGTGTGCGGGATGGGATGACTCGATATAAAGCTTACAGCCATCGCTACGCCAACGCCCCGTTAGTTGAATTTCATAGTAAACCCCGCCTCAGCAGCAGAAGAAGCCGCGAGCCTTGAGGTGAGCAACCCATTCAACAATGGCGTTCTTGCTTGCGGAGAGGAAGGGCGATCCTCGTTGAGATAAGGTTGGAGGGTAACAAGGTCGATGAATGACCTTTGGCCGGTGCTGTACGTCCTCCTAGTGCTGTGGGCAAGGCCATACCAGAGGGAAAAGCAGCTGGTGGGGAGAGGTAAGCGTTTGTTTGATACCAACGAGCAAGGTCGTTCGAGCAATTCTGTGTATCCCAGGAGGGTCCGAGAGTAAAGAAACGTGTATATTGAAAGCGAGAGGCGGAGTCAGCAAGGGCATTCATACCGTAAGCGAATGTGGGAAAAAAGCCGGACCTTTTTTTAATTAACACTCCGCTCGAGTTTTCAAGAGAACGGCGGTATGGTGAGTAATTGTGAATCTGGTGGCAACTCGTGCTGATTTCTTTCTCTCTCTGGTTCTCTTATTTGAATGGATAGCCTCAAGTATGTATATTCTGTATAAGTGTGGTGCGCATGCGAGACTAACACTCGTTTCTAGAACGAATATATCGAAGAGCACATAAAACGCCATGGACGGCGGTTAGATTATTTTGAGAAAAGGTAACGTTATTTTCTTCCTAACACCGTCGATTCAAAACAATCCCTCATTCTCAACCCCCTTCCCATCCCTTTCATAGGCGAAAACGCATAGCCCGCGAGAGCCACCGCGCCTCCGCAACCGCCCAAAAAGTCTTCGGCCTCAAAGCCAAACTCCTCCACAAAAAGCGGCACGCCGAAAAGGTACAGCTGCGCAAGACGCTCAAGGCGCACGACGAGCGGAACGTGAAGCAGCGGGATGCAGGGCCCGCGCTGCCGGACACCGCGCTGCCGACGTATCTCCTGGACAGGGAGGGCGAGCGGGACGCGAAGGCGCTGAGTTCGGCGGTGAAGCAGCGGCGGAAGGATAAGGCCGCGAAGTATGCGGTGCCGTTGCCGAAGGTGAGGGGTATTGCGGAGGAGGAGATGTTCAAGGTTATGAGGACGGGGAAGAGCAAGAGCAAGGCGTGGAAGCGGATGGTGACGAAGGCGACGTTTGTTGGGGAGGGATTTACGAGGAAGCCGGTGAAGATGGAGAGGTTTGTGCGGCCTATGGCGTTGAGGTTTAAGAAGGCGAATGTGACACATCGTGAGTTGGAGTCGTCTATGGTCGTTTTGATGTTGGTTGCTGATGGTACTCACGCCCCTTGCAGCCGACTTGAAAGCCACTTTTCAATTATCAATTATTGGCGTTAAGAAAAACCCACAGTCGCCGATGTACACACAACTCGGTGTCATGACGAAGGGTACGATCATCGAGGTCAATGTATCGGAGCTTGGGATGGTGACTACCGGTGGCAAAGTTGTGTTTGGGAAGTACGCGCAGGTCACGAACAACCCTGTATGTCAAAGGCATCTGTATCATTACGCAAAAGGGATATTAACGGATTAATTGTGTGCAGGAGAATGATGGCTGCATTAATGCGGTACTTTGTAAGTGGTTGTCTTTATTTCGAATCTTGTCTGTGAACTGACTTCTTTCCTCTTTACAGTGGTGTAATATCAGTTAATTTGTATGCATTACTACGCTATGTCCTCCATCTTATCAGCAACTCCTACATGATTATTTATGCGTGTATTGGCCTTCCGAGTACTGGTTTATCTCTATTCTCGTCTATTTCTCTTGACACTCCCACTGATCAACCGCAGATGCAAAGTTCGCAAGTGCTATAACTAAAAGCTTGGAATATGTGAACGCGATCAACTAGTATACATAGACAACTATCGTCGATGGATATGGCGTCCGTAAACAAGATATATCGCATACAAAGCATTACAAACCCAACCCCGAATGTCTTCTCATCAACATAACCACTTATACAAACTTGGTATCTTTCAATGTGTTCTTCTCACTGATCTTCCTCCTCGCTTTCTCCGTCTCCTCCACAGTCGTCAAGATCAAATCTCTCTCGAGAAGCTTAAATGGACCCTTCTTGAAGCCATATTTCTTCGCCTCTTCATCTGACTCAATGGTAGTGAGTTTCTGGTGGTAGGAGGTCACTAAGTAAGTGCACAGGCAGTGATGTATTCAGGGACACGCACGACAACAAGCGACTCCTTCACTCCAAAAACGCTATCACTGGTAATGAAGGGGTCGCCCTCGGGATAGAATGCGGTGACGAGCTTGTGATATCCCTTTGCCTCGATCATCATGTGTAAATGGGCCGGTCGATTATTATGCCTATGCATTATCTCCAACAACTCCCCAACAGGACCCTATACGCACTCATCAGCAAACCGCGCACCCCAATAGCACGACATAAACCCAACACACTGATACGCACATCTCCAGGAATGGGATACGAAACGGGCACAACAGCGCGGTATTGGTACCGCCCCTCTGCATTGGTCTTCAATCGCCCTCTACAATCAGGCGCAGTGCGGTTGACGTATTGGGTGTCGTAGAACCCGTTTTCGTCGGTTTCCCAGGTCTCGATTGTCGCGTTGGGCACGGGGTCTCCGTGGACATTGAGCACGCGGCCCTTGACGAGGAGATAGTCGCCCTTGCCCTCGGAGGCGATGCTTTCGCCGTGTGGGACTGGAGGTGAGCGGGCGGGTGAGTGTGTGGAAGGATGTAAAGATGAGACGGGAACTGACTTTCTGCGGCGTCTGCAGTCAAGAAAGGCCCGAGGACGGAGGATTCGGTGGCATTGCCGACCAAGGGGTTGTTGAGGGCATCAACTAGGGCAGAGATACCGAATACATCGGATAGGAGGATGAATTCTTGGCGACTTTGATTGAAAAAGGGGTGGGGATTAGAGAGAGGTAGTATTCGTGTGTTGTTGATGCTTTGGATACATACAGATCAGTGCATTTCTGGCCGGTCGCAGTCAAGAATTCGATGGCGGACATCCACTCATCTGTGGTGATGCTAGTCCAAACCGGGACGTTAAAGGTGTCTGTCTGTCTTTTGAGAGGGTAACTTGGCACATACTCTGTTTCTTTCACGAATTCATGCAAGTGCCGTGTTAGGTTCTGGAATATGAATTTCTGGCGGCTTTGCTTGTATATTTAGTTGTTATATGATATAGTAGTTGATGGAGAGGTCGTACGCATTTGGAGTTTGGCCAGCGAGTTTGATAGCGTTTTCAGTGATGATCTCAGCTGTAGCTGGTAGCTGTGAATACAAGGATGAGATGATGCCTGTGATGAAGAGAGGTGATTACTCACTGGGAGCGGGTCACTCGGTGGGCCAAACTGATTCGAGATTGCCTTGATAACTTCAGGTTGAATGGACATGGTGTAACAGTGGATGGGTAAGATCCTTTGGAATATTATATACCCTGCAGTGCTCGTGACAAATCCTCTTGGTCAGGCCTGCTTCTTTAGAACCACCATCTACTTCAAACCTTCCCACGCTCAAATTACCCCTAACCAAAAATGTGAGGGACCTCGTTCGAGTTTGTAGCACTCAAACAATGGCAACTTCTCGGGGAATTTTAATCAAATTAACTACTTTATATATAAGTAATAAAATAGTTGTATCCGTCAAAAATTACAGATAAGATAGACCCACTGCAAATCCTACACCCCATTACATAAGCAAACTGCTCCGAGGTGCCGCGAAAAGTGGGCAATTGCCGCGAACACACATTTTGGTTTCAAACTAAAACAGAGTCATATTTTGAAAGGCAAAATATCATGGTAAATGATATTTGCTATTAGAAAGGGGCCTAATACATCATTTTAAACATTAAAACTAAGTCTTAAAGTAAATTAACAGGCAATATTGATAAATTATGAAGAATAGATGGAAAGTTATATCTATTTATGCTAGTCAAATGTGTTTTTGAGGTGTTCGCGGCAGTCGCCACACGCGCGGCACTTTCCCATGGCCCCATGGCTTATAAACCGCAAAGTCGACTATTTTTACGACTTATCTTTCGTCAATTCCCATCTCATTCATGTCGTCCCCTAATCCAGCCAGGATCGCATTGTTGGGTGCTGGTATTTTCGCAACTGAAGGTTCGCAATACTACCTCTTGACACTAATTGAGGTTATTGTTGATTGATTGAGACGCTTTTACCTACAGCACATCTTCCAGCTCTTTCAGAGCTCACGGAGTCTGCAAGTCTCGTTGCAATTTACTCCCGTAGTTTTAAATCAGCAGACACACTGTCTAAAACCGCCAAAGATGTCTTGTCTATGTCATCCCCACCATCGGTATACCACGATCAAGGCGGGAAAGATGGCGATCTAAATGCTCTACTATCCCGCTCTGATGTCGACGCCGTGATAATTGCTTTACCTATAACAATCCAGCCAGATATCATACGGGCTGCTTTCGCGCATGATAAGCATGTGCTTAGCGAGAAGCCAGTAGCACCCAGTGTGGCGGAAGGGCTCGAATTGATAGGTGAATATGAGGCGAAGTACAAGGGAAAGCTGCTTTGGCGGGTTGCGGAAAATGATGAAGCTGAACCGGCGTTTAGGAAGATCGGAGAATTGGTAAAAGGAGGGGCTATTGGCAAAGTTACTTGGTGGAATCTTACCGCAGTGGGATCCTTAGGTAAAGATGTCAAATGGTACAAGACGCCATGGAGGACCGTGCCAGAAGTTAGTCACTTCATCACTCTGAATTTATTTTGAGCTGATCAGCTTATGAATTGTATGATAGTATCAAGGAGGATTTTTGGTCAGTGAATAAAACACAGCCCTTTATTTTAAACTAATAAATTACTCTTACCAGCTCGACGGCGGAGTGGTAATACTCTCCTAGCTTTCATCTCCCTACATTGTGCTAACATTTTCGCTAGCATTCAGCTGCGCTTCTACGAACCGCTTTACCCTCACATCCCATCTCACTTTCTGCCCACGTTTCTCTTAATCTTGAACATCTAGCTCCAGCCGATACATTCACTGCACTCTCTCAATCATCGGATGGCTCTCACGGGCTGTTCGAGCTGGTCCCAGGCGCACCAAACTCTTCCCGTGACACAGATTGGTTCAAGATCACTGGAAAGGATGGGTGGATTGATGTCCGCTTTGTTGAGCCAGTCTACAAAGTGAGCGTACATAGAAATAGGAAAGAAGGGGAAGACTTGGAGGTCTTAGAAATTAAAGGTGAGGGCGTCAAGAAGGAGATCGAACACTTCCTAGGTGCGCTGCATGGGAAAACGTCTGAGGATATTGGAGACCCTAGGGAAGCCCTCAGAGACGTCGCGTTTATTCAGGCGGGTTTGAATAGTAAGGGGGAGAAAGTTGACTTGGAGAAGTTGGTTAAAGATGGCAAATGAGCGACCCAATTGTCCACTCATATGTACACTCTCATGATGGAATATTATTAAAGGGGGGATGTGGCAGAATCACGAGGCCTCCAACTGAACTTCGTCTTTAAATCACAAGTATATTTTTTAAGAATTAGAATAAAAATATATAAACCAATTGATCAAAACCGGTGGCACCGCAAGTCTCGATCGGACTATACCTTTCTTGGACCACCTCCGCATTTGGACACATTGAATTAAGAGGATCTCGGACCACTGTTGATACCTCATAAATTTGCACGCAAGTGGCTTAGAGCATTTTAATCAGGATTCAGCAGGTGTATACGAGAAAACGCATTTGCTATTTTTTCATGAATCCGGTACCTCAGGTATGGGGTCCTTTGTCACCATCCAGTGCATAACATTTACGTGCACATTACCAAAGGCTGTTTCGAATTTTGCTTAATTGGAACCGGCCCATTCGTTGTTGCCAAAGAGCGTGTAGAAAAAATCCAGAAGGCGAACGGGTTCTAAAATATTCGGAAAATCGCTCTCCAGTGGAGCGGCGAAGTCGCGGGCAACCAGAAGTGTGCGCGCACCAAGTTCACCCATAATTCCCTTTTCGACTAGCCCTGCACTATACAAGTCGTTGCTCAGAGTGCGTAGGACAGTCCCCAACCGCTTCGTCCCCACTGTGTTGTATAATATATCAACACTGCCTAGTGCAAAAATTGGTTCTGATGGCGAGTGTGTGTAGAATGTCTCGCCGTTAGCTGAGAAGCCAGTGAGAAGTCTCATATGATGCGCGACACTGCGATCTGCGAGTTCAGCAGCTTCAGAATTGGCCAGCACCAGATCGAGACAGAGACGCTGTGAGAGCACAGCAAAGACATGATGCTAGTCCGTTGGCAAGAAATGCTGCCCATTTGTAAGCTTCAATGCAGCTAAGTTGATCATCTCGCCACTTTGGTGTTCAGGTAGCTGGGCGCTCCACCTGATTCAAATGTAAGCAACTGCCTCTGAAGGATAAGAGCTACATACAAAGGCCATTTGTATTGAGAAAGATGTTTGATGGTTCGGAAATCACCATGTGGGAGATTGTTGGTGTTTGACCCTTAGCAATCATTTGCTGATCGAAGCCAACAGCAACATAAGGCGGCAGGAGCCAAGCCATTTCCTTTTTTAAGTCACAGAGAAAGCACTGTGATCTTAAATAAAATGGGTGGCTACAATTAATGGAAGAAACTAACGTTCAGTCGGACGTGGAGCAAAATAGGAAATGCTCGATTTTGCATCCATGAAGACATACCACATTCGTGTTAGATCCTTGACCTTGCAAGAGGCGTAAGAGGACCTAGAAACACGACCCCAATTCATGGGCTTCATCAAAGTACGTTACGCTTAGAGCTTGGGGAGGCTGAATCGTGGAAAGAAATGCCATAAGGTCTTCAGTGGCCTTCTCGGCGATGGGTGCATAACATATGGTACTGAAGTCACGGGTCGAGATCGCTTGGTTCCGGATTTCCCGTCTGTGACCTTATAGGACTCGTGTTTGGAACTCCAAGCTTCCCTTTTAACTGCTAAAATACTGAGAGCATGACGCCAGAGAAAAAATAACAAACTTGTAGAATTTGCTCATTTAACAACTTCTGCAAAAAATCGGTCCGGCTGTCACGCACTCCCTGTGGTTCCATAAGCTCATGCCAGTGCTTAAGGAGCTGTGGTCTGTCAAACTGGTATTGAATTTTGGTTATCTGCAGCCAGTCGAGCATAATTGTATATGCAGTAGCAAGAAAGCAGGCAATGGCGTCATGCGCAGTTACACTCGGGTTGTTATCCTTGGACAAAGCAGCAAAGTACTTGATGACCTCTAGATCGGAAGGTGGATAACCTGGAGCACCCGCCTGACGAAGGCAGATCGGAAGTGTGAATATCTGTCTACCGGCCTAGCGAAGAGTTTGTAGCATAGCGTAACAATACAGAACCCCGAACACACCTCTGTAAGCATGCGCAACTTGCCTGTTCCGGAACTTTGAACCACGGGAATAGCTTTGGTGTAGATTATTTCTTTGTTTGTTCGAACCTCGTCATCGGTCCTTTTAAGATATTCGATGAAATTAGTGGCAGTATCTCCAATAAAGGGTGTTATGTACATAGGCCGTCGTGAGCCCTGCCGAAAATTAATCAAAAGTCAATGATAGGAGCCAAGAGTGTCATACTTTGAAGAATGTGAAGACTAAAATTGCAATGTGTAAGTATTCGAGTGAGTGTACAGGAGGAAAAAAGCGTGCCGTTCATCAGCACTCCAAAAAGTCTGCCCGACAGAACGGCACCCCCTAAGTTTAGCTGTGGAAGTGATGTGATTGTGTGATTGTGTGATTGTGGTTAAACCCGAACGAACCATCCGATAGTCCAACATGTACATACGATGCATAATTAGACTAACCCAATTATTCTTTCCACACTGTTCCACATTCCAGCATCCCATTGTAAAGACGTTTAAGTATCTCAGCGATTAAATGTTCGCTGTATTATACAATACCTAAAGACGTTTAAGTACTATATACATAGATAAGTTTTGTTTCGTGAGAGGCAATAAATATATCACTTACTCTCAGCGATTAAACGTTCACTGAGAGATTCCCTCGCTATACTACGCATATATAATAGTACATTTGAGAGGAGATTGAACAATATGATGCATTGCGTCTTTTCGAGACATTTTGTCTCACCTTTTTCATACACACACTTACTTCTGCAATACTCGTTATACCTAATACTCCTCCTCGAGTTTTGAAGAAGTAAGTCCTAAACGTCCTGTGTGATGGTAATGAATTGGTGAAGAAAGAGACTTCGTTAAAATATCTGCAATCATTTGTTTTGTCAATTGATAGATAAGTTGGATAGTGCCGTTTTCAATCAAATGATGAATGAAGTGGTATTTCACTTCAATGTGTTTCATCCTTCTCAAAGCATGTTGGTTTTGAGCGAATGCGATAGTACCTTGATTATCTTCAAAAATTGCCATCGGTTCCTCATATATTATATTAAGTTCTTTGAGGAAATGACGCATCCTGTTATGACCGTGTCGCAACCCTATCGGTCCCCGAGGTTATCACCACCTATCGACGATTCGACTTACTGTTCAAGTCACCACATCGGAGACTATCGGCCCCCGAAGCTGACGTATGCTTTCGCGGTGATCAAACCCCGTTTACACCCACGTCAAAATATACTCGTACTATCTGGTTAAACTTTTGATATGTCCCTTTTATTCTCATGATCCATTCTATCCCCGCAGAACCTAGTTTCAAGAGTTATGTTGTCCCGAAACTCGACCGTGATGGATCGAATTGGGTTACCTGGAAGAACCAGATGCTGATGGTACTCAGCGCCGGTAGAGGTCTAAAACGTCATCTTGAGGGAACTGCGAGGGAGCCGCTACCGCCGCCAACGTTTGGGGCGAAGCACATAATGACGGAAGATGATTGGGCCAAGGTCGAAGCTGCGGAGCAACGACAGGACGAATTTGAACAACGCAAGGCGTGTATCAAAGCCCACATCTTCACGACTATCGAACCGAGCCTTCAGATCGAAATTCAGAAGTTCCGAACCGCGAAAGAAGTTTGGGACGCACTGTGCACTAAGCACGAAGGCAAATCACTGTCTGTAAAGATAGATATCAGACGTCGAATGTACGGAATGAAATGCGAGGACGATTCAGGAGTCAAGACACACCTTGACGAGTTGATGAAAATGCAGGCTCAACTCGAAGGCATGGGTGCTGGACTCTCGAATGACGATTTGGTTACCGTTATCCTCGGATCGCTACCAAAGTCGTACCGTCCATTAATCAGTGTTATATCAATGTCAGCGAAGTTCTCGGCTACAGCTTTAGAACCGGTAAAGGTCGTCGACGCCATAATCGAAGAGTACGAACGACTTACCATAGAGGAGCAAAAGTCAAAAGGATCGGAGACGGCAATGGCTACTTCAAAGGGGCACAGCAAGCCAAGAGATAGCGAAAGGCCACAGAGATCCGCTGAGAACATCGAATGCTGGAACTGTGGAAGGAAGGGTCACTTTGCAGCCGACTGTCGTAAACCGAAGAAAAGGCAAGACGAAAAGGGTGATGATAATGCGAATGGTCACATGGGCGAGAATGCGAACATCGCCATGTCAAGTATGGATTTAGCGTTAATGACAACATTCACCAGACCCACCTTATCGCGAGAAACGAATCCACCCAAGCATATGGAAACTGACGTCTACAATTTGGCAATGTCGAACCACAAGTCACCTAACCGCCGTCGATTCGCCGCCTTTAGTGAAAACCGCGGGAATCTTGAACTCGAAGCTGAAAAAGGGCGTTGTGTAGGATGCAGCAGCGAAAGACAAGGGCGCCGTACCTATTCGCATGGAAAACGACGCGCCACGGTGGAACGAAACGTCAAGTTCGACGAATCAGTCGTCGAAATTTTGAACGACGCGCTGGTTGAGGGAGGGAATGACCCAACGAGCACCCAACGCGTTGTACAAAATACACTGACCGACACACTCGCGCACCATGGACTGCGGGATGAGATCCCACATGCAAGGATAGAGCCTCTTGAGGATCTTGAGGACATCACGCCAACGCCAGAGTCGGAGACACCATGTCGAAGCCACCATGCACGTAAACCGTCAGCATATGTCTGCGATATTAACAGCAGACAAAGGACGACGGAGATACGCCCAAAAGGTGCGGAATTCCCTAGAGGACTCCAGACACCCCTGGCGACATCACACGATACTGCAGATGTTGCGGCGTTGCTGCAAATCGACAGAGCACTTGAGGACGAATTTGACGACACGCTACCAGCGATTCCAATATCTTTCGAGAACGCGATGGCCACAGCAATCCACAAATTGGAAGAACCACCCACCAGTGTTGAGGACACGAGACGTGGAGTAACTATCGAAAGAAAAATGGAAGTCAATGAGGCAGGCCAAAATGATTTTGATAACACGATACCGGTGATTTTGACGCCATGTGAGGCTACTATGGGAGTGGCAATGCATGAGCTGGATGACCCACCAGCGAGCGTTGAAGAGACAGAACGCCGACTGACTATCGGGTGGAGCGTTAGGCTCAATGAATCGGACACTACCGTTTTGAACGACATACCGATTGAGGGAGGGAATGGACCCCTGGACACTCGGAACGTCGTGCAAAACGCACAAAACGGTGAACCCAATGAGATGTTACCAACAGTCTCAATGTCATATGAAACCGCCATGACAACTGCAATGGAAGAAATCAATGAATCAGCAGTGAATGTCAAAGAGGTAAAATACAGTACTCAGGAACTCATAGGACCGCCGGAAAATATGAATGCTATTGACAGCAAGATTATTCCGCTGTATAAACACGGGCCAAATGGCGAAATTACCGAATACAAACTTAGGTTCGCCGCGCAAGGTTTTTCGCAGGCCAAAGTCACCGCAGTTGACGTCGACGATATGATGATGACAAAAGATTCGAAGTCGGTCATCACACGATTCAAGGACAGGCTTACAGAACGGCTCGAAATAAAAGATTTGGGAGAATTCAACTGGTTATTTGAAATTCAAATAGAAAGGGACCGCACGACACGTACTATATCATTTTTACGACGTACTAACATCGAGAAAATCGTAGCGCATTTTTGTCTACAGGACGCAAAACTGCTAACCCCACTTGATCCCCACCAGCATCTCTCGATCCAATGCCCAACCATGTCCCGTCGACGTGAAGATATACAAAACGGACCATATCGCGAAGCAGTTGTATCACTATTGTTGCAATACATGCAGAACCACAGCCGTCCGTATTGGAAAACCGCAAAGAGAGTTTTTCAGTACCTGAAAGGAATGCGAGACAAATCGTTAGTGATTGGCGACAAGCATGACGACTCACGGAACGACATCGAAGTCTTCGTGGACATAGACTGGAGCTCGCAAGAGCATCAATATTCGACATCCAGTAATTTTTTCAACATGGATAGAGGCGCGATTTCCTGGAATTCGAAAAAGAAACCTTTTGTTGCACTATTATCGATAGAGGCGAAATATATAGGTGCGACTCACGTTACGAAGAAAATTTTTTGGACACAGGCATTTAGAGCCGAAATCGCGTACTCACTCACTCGTCCTATCACTGCTAATTGCGATCGCCGATCCACAATTCCGATTATCAAGACTGGCGAATTTCACATTCGCACGAAGCACGTTGAAAAGCAAAATCGTATTTGCAATGTAGCTATGACACGACTCACGTTCATGCCGCTACATCCCTACAGACGACGACCCCGCCGACCTCCAAAACATTAGCCAGACCGAAGGCCGAAATGTTTTCTCATACCTGATTGGACCGCGTTCCGCTTAAGGGAGGGTGTTGAAATATTAGCATTATGTAAGCTACCTTTGGTAAGCTGGAACGCAGTGTAGGGTAACTGTATAGTTACATTACGCTTATGGATACTATATTAGTATAGAGACCGATCGCGTAGCCTCTCAGTGAAGGTTTATCACTCACTGAGAGGTATGCAATTTTCCCCAGTTCTACATTAATAGTTTACTTACTATTAATTCAGTATTATTTAGGTAGATAACAATAGATGTTAGTGAAGGTTTATCACTCACTGAGAGTATTATTTAGAACTGCGCAAATAATCTCAACATATCCTATGTTTCACATACATGTATGTCTATCTATATTTGTAGTCCTCAAACTATTTCCTTTTTCCGTAAATCCACTCTCGGTTATCTCTTCGGCCCCCGAACTAATCATAAACTTCCTATTCCTAGTCAAGCTTATTGTTAATACTGTTTTCCACCCTTCTCCCCATTAGTATTTTCTAGACGCCTGCTACTTGTATATGAACCCGCTGTAGTTGTAGTTACTAGGCAATCAGAATATCAACTCAGAATACCCTCTTACGTCTGTAACAGTCTCATACTAAGAATCCCCTCATCCACCTTCACATGTGCTCGTCCACTCTCAGTCCCGACCCCCCTTGGCCTGTGTTATGTATTTTTAAAGGTTTTTCCTATTTTTCGCAATTTCCCCAAAACGAATTCTTAACAAAAGCTGTTAAAATGTACTTATATCGCGATTATAAAATTCTACAATATTCTCTTGATTTATATTGAATTTATGCAATTTACTTTGTATTTTTATCTTATAAATTGAGGGAGCTACGAAATTTCTACTTTTTATTCTTTTTTAACTATATATCGTCACAACAAGTGACCGGTCGTCACAACAAGTGACCGGTCGTCACAACAAGTGACCGGTCGTCACAACAAGTGACCGGTCGTCACAATAAGTGACCGTCGTCACAATAAGTGACCGTCGTCACAATAAGTGACCGTCGTCACAATAAGTGACCGTCGTCACAATAAGTGACCATCGTCACAATAAGTGACCGTCGTCACAATAAGTGACCGTCGTCACAATAAGTGACCGTCGTCACAATAAGTGACCGTCGTCACAATAAGTGACCGTCGTCACAATCAGTGACCGTCGTCACAATCAGTGACCGTCGTCACAATCAGTGACCGTCGTCACAAGGGCGCGCGACAGTCACAAGGGCGCGCGACAGTCACAAGGGCGCGCGACAGTCACAAGGCGCGACAGGTGTCACACGCGCACTAGCGCGGGAATATTATGTCATACATTATGTCATTTGGGAATATTAAGTCATATATTATGTCATTATATATGCTACAGTAGAGAATGGTGGAAATGTCTAAAACATTCCAAGTAAAATAGCTAAAATAGGATAGAAATAAAGTTCAATATGTCTCTAAATGTCTCACATCTCAGTGTATATAAGGAGCTCTGCTCCAGCCATGAAATATAACCAATTTTATCAACCCATTTACACCACATCTGTGTGTCACTGCAGCAAGCAGCCTAATCCACCCCAATGGGCAGTTGGACATCTAATTCCACTTCTATCAGAGCTGTTTGAAACCCTTGCCACCTCTATCAGAGTTGTTGGCCCAATCAGATCCCTTGGCACCTCAATCTGAGTTATTGACTGATCTTTGTTCCCCCTGTCACCTCAATCTGAGTTGTTGACTTTTGTTCCCCCTTGCCACCACTTAATTGAGTAGCTGGCTTTATTACTTTTTCTAAATTCTATTTAAGTTGTTGGAATCCGTTGCCACCTTGGTTAGAGTTGTTGGCTATCAATCAAGTAATAAATAAATTGTTTGTTTGATTGTTTGAAATTAGAATATAATTCTAATTTCTCCTGGTTTGGCTTATAGTTAAATACTGAGAATATTCTTGCAGAATCATTAAGACTACATTAAGATCCTGATAAGTTAGTATCACAGTAGACCTTGTAGGTTAGTGTAAATAAAGCATATATTAGCCAAATAGTGTTTTATTCTATATCTAATCTTTTGACCTGTTTATAAATATTTTTACTGTTTGATAAATAGTATAAAATATATATAAACTAGCTAGCATTGAAGTTAAATCTAGCTTTGGAATCAGTAAATTGTTATTCTTATTTTAGTAGTTGTTATCACAGAAAAAGAACAAGCTTGCACAAGCAGCTCTCAAAACCTTCTTTGCGAAGTAGGGTGCATATATTTAAGCAAACTCTTGACTTCAGGGGTTCTAAGTCTATTAAAGGCTGCCACTGATTAATATCAAATACTTAAATTATTTTACCTTGTAGTGAATTGAGTATTGCATACTTTGATAGAGTATTGGACTCCTTTTTCCAGAAAATAATATTAAAATAAGGGTAATACATTACAGCCTGACACTTGACTTAACCTTCGGACCCGATCGGTATCTCGCCAAAAGGTACTCCTTAGGATTAGTCTTTGCCTGTCCGAAATTCAAGGACACCCTACGGATATTTGCAAGGGTGCAGCACATAAGCTGAAGCCAAGTCCTTCCGATCGGTCCCTGTCGGCCACCGACATTAGTCAGTTTTCAGTTCTTAACAGTATATTCTGATTTCACACTCGCATTTTCCATTTAATCATGCCTCCGAGAAAAAATGCCAAGCCAAGCGGCGAAGCAGAATCTTCCACTCTCAAGTCTCCTTTCCTGTATACAGCCCGAGCTACTCAGAGAACCCCACTACCAGAAACCTCTGAAGAATCTCACTTCGTGGAAATTACCGGCCATGCTGAAGAAGTAACTGAAGCAACCGAATCCGAAGCAGCTGAAGAGATTAACAATCAACCAGTTCCGGAACACGAACCCGAGGATGGTGACCAACCTCAGGCTAGTGGTTCCAAGAAGTCCACGAAAAAGAAACTGGCTCTTGACCCTGAAGAGACATGGGAATTGTTCTCAGGTACTCTAGGATCCCTTAACGAATTCCTTAAAAGCAATATCAAGGAAAAGGAACCTGGGCAAATCTGAGTCAACAAACCCGAACCATTCACTGGCACAAACCCGAAGAAATTGCTGACATTTCTTATGCAATGTTACCGCACGGAATCCAGAGAGTTGCTTAATCTTTTTTCGACTCGGCAGCCAGCTTGGCCGGTTGTGAAGTAATGGCCGTATTGGCCGATCGGGCTTTTGTGGCCTTTGGGCATGCAGTGACTCGGTGTCCAGGATCTGTGCACAACAAACAAAGGTTGTTGTCCATTCGGCGTTGCTTTTCCTGTGGTAGGAGCTTGCCATCGGAGCTGAGTTTGCCAGTTAAGTTGGGTTTGTCTTTGTCTTGAGACTTATTCGACTGTTTACCCTTGCCTTTTTTGTCGTTAGCCCCTTTGTTTTCGGACTTCTTATCAGAGGTCGAGTTGCCACTGTTGTTGGTGTTTTGATTACCAGACTTGTTGGCATTCTTATTGTCCAACAATTTCTTGTCCGAGGGGTTTTCACAACTAATTTCCGAACGTCGTTCCCAGTATCAGGCGTCTGCGTTTTGGGCTTTCAGATGCATGAGAGGGAGGGTCTTCAGCTTGCCGGTCTCTCCTTTGGAAACTTCATCTTTGAGGCGAGATGGAAGGCCGGAGTAAAACTGGTAACGGAGGGCCGAATTGCCCCAGTCGCAACGTGCGGCGAGGTTGTTGAACTGGATGATGTAATCGGTGATGTGCTGGGTGTCTTTCATTTTGAGATTAGAAAGCGCGGTTTTGGCATCACCGGTTTGGTCATAGGGACCGAAGTTGGTTTCGAGTTCCTCAACAAAGGTATCCCAATCGTGAAGCCAATCGGGGTCTTCGGAGGTGAGGCCAGAGAATGCGGGTTCAAACCAGGCTGCTGCGGAATCCTTAAGGTATGAGAGTGCAAAGTTTACCTTTCAGTCATCTGTTGCGAATGCAGCTGGGCAGTCCCGAAAGTTGAGTAGTAAACTACTCGACCCTTTACACATATGGCCTACTCAAACAATTACCGATACCGGAAAAACCTTGGAACTCGATTTCTATGGATTTCATCAAGCACCTACCGGCATCTGAAGGTCACACAGCAATCCTAGTTGTTGTGGATCGGCTCACAAAACAAAGTATTTTCATTCCAACATATGACACGATAACGTCTGTACAGTTAGCTGAATTATTCGTCACCCATGTATTTTCCAAGCATGGCGTTCCATCGCATGTCACATCCGATCACGGATCCGAGTTTGTCTCTCACTTCTTTAGGTCACTTGGGAAAGCACTAGACATGAAGCTACATTTCACTTTGGGCTATCACCCAGAAGGCGATGGCCAAACCGAACGCATGAATCAAACCTTGGAACAATACATCCATGTCTATTGCAACTATCAACAAGACAATTGGAAATCACTACTACTGCTAGCCGAATTCGCATATAACAACGCACCAAATGCCACTACTGGCATTTCGCCTTTCTTTGCAAATAAAGGCTACAACCCCAACATCACAATCCACCCGGAACGCGATCTCGCATCCATCCATGCTCAAGACTTTGTTATAAACCTTGACGAGCTACATCAAGAACTTTGTAAAACTATCGCAATGGCTCAAGAACGATACCAACAGTCTGCGGATAAGAACCGACTTCCACCTCCTGACTTCAAGATTGGAGACCGAGTATTCGTTAAAGCCGAGTTTTTCAAAACTACTAGATCTTCTAAGAAGCTCTCTGAAAAATATTTAGGTCCTTTTGAAGTTATAGCACAAGCCGGCACGCTTTCATGGACGCTTCGGCTCCCCAACAACATGCGTGCAGTACACCCGGTATTTCATGTATCTATGTTAGAACCTTGTGTTGCTAACAGTATACCGGATCACATACAACCACCACCTCCACCCATGATTATTGATGGGGAACCCAAATTTGAGATATCAGAGATCCTAGACTCAAAAATCGACAATTGCCGACGCTCATGCAAATTACTTATTTGGTTAAATGGGCTGGCTATGAAGGTACAGATGAAGAAACTTCATGGATCCTAGCTACCGAGCTCGGTAATGCCTCGGAAATCGTTTTAGGGTTTCACCAAGCTTATCTGAACAAACCCGGTCCTCTCAATTCTTTATAAGCCTATCACACAGTATCCGACCTTTTCCCGACTATGCCTTATGTTATCATGCTATGATTTGTTTGTTTTAAAAAAAAGAAAACCGATATATTTCTAGTATCTAAGTTTTGTCTTCTGCCAAACCCACCTTGGGGCTCGATGGCCCCGGTGCATCCTCCTTGTCCTCCTCTTCCTCTTCGTCATCGGACTCCAAAGGCATCGCAGCCTTACACTAAAATATAAGTCAGTAAAATCTGCAAAAACACCGGCCGGAGCTGACTCACCTTCCCCTCCCATTTCTTCTTCGCACCTCCTCTCGCGCCCGTTTGGCCTCGCACTGCTTTTTCTTCGCAAGCACTGCATCCCAGTGCTTGCGCGTGGCCTCTTCCACCACCTGTTTCTTCTCCTCAGCCTCTATGGCCGCCAACTCCTCTCTCTCTTTCCGCTCCTCCTCTTCACGTGCCTTCCGCTTTTCCTCGAGTACGCGATGGCGTTCCTGCGCGTTAGCTGGTAACTCGGGACCGACAAGGGAGTGACCGTTAACTGAACCAGGAAGGGTTTTGACCCTGAACCTATGGTCATGGTGGTCGAGGGAAGAGAAGTGGAAATTCAAGCACCAGGACCCCTTGAATTTTTATATGTAAATTTTTGCCGAGTCACATGATGTCTTGACACACCAAACCGTACCCGATGAGTTTTATGTATGGGATCTAGATTTTCGGCCTCCTTGGGATTTCGGCCAAATGGGGGGATACTGTTACAACCGTGTCACAACCCTATCGGTCCCCAAGGTTATCACCACCTATTGACGATTCAACTTACTGTTCAAGTCACCACATTGGAGGCCATCGGCCCCCAAAGCTGACGTATGCTTTCACGGTGATCAAACCCCATTTACGCCCACGTCAAAATATACTCGTACTATCTGGTTAAACTTTTGATACGTCCCTTTTATTCTCATGATCCGTTCTATCCTATGTTTCACATATGTCTATCTATATTTGTAGTCCTCAAACTATTTCCTTTTTCCGTAAATCCACTCTCGGTTATCTCTTCGGCCCCCGAACTAATCATAAACTTCCTGTTCCTAGTCAAGCTTATTGTTAATACCATTTTCCGCCCTTCTCCCCATTAGTATTTTCTAGACACCTGCTACTTGTATATGAACCCACTGTAGTTGTAGTTACTAGGCAATCAGAATATTGACTCAGAATACCCTCTTACATCATCTGTAACAGTCTCATACTAGGAATCCCCTCATCCGCCTTCGCGTGCGCTCATCCACTCTCGGTCCCGACCCCCCTTGGCCCGACACTTGACTTAACCTTTGGACCCGATCGGTATCTCGCCGAAAGGTACTCCTTAGGATTAGTCTTTGCCTGTCCGAAATTCAAGGACACCCTACGGATATTTGCGAGGGTGCAGCACATAAGCTGAAGCCAAGTCCTTCCGATCGGTCCCTGTCGGCCACTGACATTAGTCAGTTTTCAGTTCTTAACACATCCACATAATTTCACAAGCCACTTCTGAAAGCGCAATATATTCCGCTTCGGTGGATGAAAGGGCAACTGTTGATTGCTTCCTTGAAGACCAAGATACCACTCCCAAACCTAAAAAAATTGCATATCCTCCTGTTGAATGTCTATCCTCTTGATCTCCTGCAAAATCGGCATCTGAATATCCATGCAAACAAAGTGCTTGTCCTCCCAATTGAAGCTTGAAATCACGAGTCATATATAAATATTGCAGGATGCGCTTAGCTAAGTTCCAATGCATTCTCATGGGATTTGATGAATATTAAGATAGTTTGTTAACAGAATATGCAATATCGGGACGTGATACTGTAGCTGTGAACATCAAACTTCCGATAAGTTCGCGATAGGGCAATTTTTCAACTTCATTTCATTCTTCTTCAGTATCTGGACGAATAATAGAGGCGAAATCAATTCCAAGTGATATGGGAGTTCGAATTGGCTTGGAATTTTGTACGTTGAACTTCTTCGCTATATTTTCGATATATTCCCTCTGCGATATGAATGCTGATTTCGATTCAGCATCTCGACGGATACTCGTTCCTAATATCCAATGAGCTTCGCCTTCACTCGAAATTCCAAATCGTTCATGGAATGCCCTTTCTAGATCTAGGAGTCGTTTTTCATCACCTACGGCAGTTGCATCATCCACCCAAAATGCAACTACGGCCCAACTTCCATTGTCCCATATTTTGAAGAATGTAGCACTGTCAAAATCGGAACAGAACCAGGTGAGTTCTTTAACCATAAAATCATATAGTGTTTTTCTCCACTCATTGCCTCCCTGTTTTGTTCCATATAGAGCCTTCAATAACAGTAATACTAAATTCTCCTTTCCGGGTTCTTCAAACCCCTCCGGTTGTTGAACCCAAACCTTTTCTTTCATCATCCCATGTAAGTATGCCAATTTGACATCGAATTGACATATAGCTGAATTTGTTATTGCTCCCAGTGCCAGTAAAATTTGGAACGTTTCCCACTTCATGACTGGTGTGTATGTTTCATTAAAATGTAATCCAGTAATTTGACTAAATCCTTTTACGATGATTCGTACTTTCCTCTTTATTAGTTCACTGTTCTTGTACGATCCACGACACACCGTTCCAGTTTTTAAAACACGTGTTCCTGGTGGTGGTTCTTCAGGTGCACCGAATACATTATGTTCTACCATATTCTTCCACTCTGCCTGCCTAGCTTCTTCCCAAGCTAATCCTTCATCTCCTGGTATATTCAATGCCTCCTCTATCGTCGGATTGCCCAATGTCGAGAAAACAACTGGTACATTAGAATCTTCTAATTCTTTTTCTTCGACTGACAATGAACTTTGAATTCCTTCCTGCACTTTACCAGATCTTGTTATTCCACGAGGATAGTCAGGTACGTTTGACACTAATTGAGATTCTTCCCTCATTGTAGTCTCCTCTTTCTCTTCGATAGGTCAAGGACGAGGTGGGATACAGATCGTGAGTCTAGGCTGAGGCTCTTTCTCGGGTTGTATTGGAGGTACACTATTTATATTCCTGAATTGACCTTTGTCTCCATAAGGCACCAGTGATGGTAATGTCATCACATCTTCGTGGAATATCGCATCTCATACCTTTTCAATCCTCCTCATTCCAGGAAACCACACTAAATATCCAGATGAATATGGTTCATACCCAACCATATAACCCATCTTTGAACGTGAGTCCCACTTCTGATGTCTTTGCTTAGGAACTGCAACGCTAACTGGACTTCCAAATATGCACAGATGTGCTAAATCTGGCTTTTCACCAGTTATGCGTTCAAGAGGCGTATGTCCATTGTTTGCACGTGATGGACTCCTATTCCTCAAATATGCCATCATTTTGACCGCGATCGACCACAAGAATTTGGGGAGTTTTGATGTGTATAGTAAGTTTAAGTTTCATGCTCCTTCTGCTATTTTCATCGCATATAACATTGTTCTTGCCCCTTCAGTAATGATGCGTATACCTCTTTCTGCAACACCATTTTGCTGCGGCATATATGGCACCGAGGTAAATAAAGCTATGCCTTTCGATAACAGATAACTTCTAAATTCCAAATTTATTAGCTCAGTTCCATTATCCATCATAACTCCTTGGACCCTCGTATTGAATAACATCTCCAGTTGAGTTATATATTCTTGTATTTTGCGCACTGCTTCCAGCTTGCTTGCTAATGTTTCAACCCATACAGCACGGGAGAAGTCGTCAACAACAATAATGAAATAACACTTTTTGTCGAAACTTATCACTTCCATAGGTCCAGCTAAATCCATATGGAGTAATTCTCCCAATTTCGTCGCTCTGGTACGTCCAGTTTTGAATGGGTTTCTGCGCTGTTTACCTTCAATACATGCAATGCAGTCAGCTTCGAAACCTTCAATTTCTTCAATCTCCATTCCAGTCGCAAAATGTCGTGCAAGATTCCTAATAGCATTCATGCTCAAATGCCCCAAACGCTGATGCCATTTCATAATATTGCATGTCAAATTCGCGGAAAACATCATAGGTACATCTTCCAACCTACTTTGTAGTTCATCTTCTGATAAATTCATATATTCGCATAGTGGCGGTGACACGAAGATCATATCCAGCTGGAAAGGGTATGCATTACCCCTCTCATTCGCCTCAATCAGTGTACGGCCTGACGAATCGACAATTGTAGAACCTGTTTTGCTCAACATAACGTGATATCCATCTTTGAAAAACTGCATGGGATTAAGGAGTCACACCTTAACTTCTGGAGTCCATTCAACATTGGGAATTTTGCCTATACATAAACTCCACACCATGTTTTTTAACCTTGAAACACAATGTTCCAATACCTCTGGCATGAATATAAGTGCCATTTGCCATTTGGATTTTCTTTGGATTTTTATATGCCATAAAATCATGTAAGTCACACATACTCGGCACATAATGTCCTGATATTGCGGAATCCAGGAAATATTTATGTGACACACTCTCCTTGCTCAAGAAAAATGTGGATTTGATGGCAGTAAACATTCCCCTACTTGCAACTGAGGGAGATGGCGTATTTCCAGATGAGTCGTTACTTTGAGCATATCGCTGCTTTCTCTTAGGACAATCGCTTGCCCAATGCGACAAATCCCCACATTCAAAACAACCAGATTGTGGAGTACTCCTCCTGATCTGTGTTCCTCGTGGAATGGCGGCACAACTGTGACCCCTATTACGATACACTCCTCGCTGCGTACTGATTCCCCTCTGGGGGCAAAATGTGGAACCTTCACCATAGCCTGGATGTATTTCCTTTCGAATCTCAACTTGATGCAGTTTATTAACTACTTCTTCGACAGTATCAATGTCATAATCAATTATTGTTGACATTATATTGAAATCCTCAGGTAGCATACTCATGAATAGGCTGAGATAGTCAGCATATGTGATGGCATGACCAGCCTCCAACAATTTAAGTCTGATGGAGTCCATTTGGGATTTATATTTGATAATTCCTGTCCTGTTGTAATGCATACAAATGAGTTCGGAAAGTAGCGTCGCACGACTATTGGCCAATTGCGTTCTGTAAGTTGTCTTCAAAGTTTCCCATGCATTGACTGGATTACTATCCACCATTATAGCCACCCTGGGCTCGTCTTCAATGCGGAGCATTATCTTGCTGTAGGCCCTCTTCTTTCGAAGTTCCCAGGCCTCTTCGATCTCAAGTTCCTCCATTGTTGGAACCTTCACATCTGTGTGGATAGGATCCACCAGTTCTCCAGTTACAACCTTCCATTGATTCAAAGACTCCAGCATGGTTTTCATACTCGCGCTCCAAGTAAAATAATTGTCTTTGTGTAACTTTGGAAAAACTTGGTAAGCACTCCCAGTGCTTATTTCATAATTCATAATTTTGTCCAGGGTAATCGTTTCAGCAATTCATTAGGATGGCTTGTTAATTGTTTGCTATCAATATAAAGAGCCGGGGCCCATAACCTAAAAACGTTTAAGTATCTCAGCGATTAAACATTTGCTGTATTATACAATACCTAAAGACATTTAAGTACTATATACATAGATAAGTTTTGTTTCGTGAGAGGCAATAAATATATCACTTACTCTCAGCGATTAAATGTTCACTGAGAGATTCCCTAGCTATACTATGCATATACGTATAATAGTACATTTGAGAGGAGATTGAACAATATGATGCATTGCGTCTTTTCGAGACATTTTGTCTCACCTTTTTCATACGCGAGCTTACTTCTGCAATACTCGTTATACCTAATACATTGTTCCACCTCTTTTGCATTGAAACTTCTAGAATGTCACATCCTTGAAATCCTGGAGCTGGGATAACATCACCATTCAATTCTGTCTTTGCTACTTCCAAAAGGAGGAGCTCCAAAACTTGTGAAGACAGCCAAAGCCAGTCTTTATCACTGACCTTCTCAAACCTTGACGAGTTCCAAAAACCCCACGTATCATTTCATCTCGACGTTCAGCACATCTAGGTCAACTCCCACTAGATCTGCCATCAAGAAGGAACATGAAGAGGTGGAAATACCTCCTGAACTGGGGTTGACAGACATTATGCCATGCCTTGCATGTACCCTTTTAGGGTCTGCTGAGCAGTGAATGAAATAACCCTCAAGGGTGACACAATACAGTTACAGCAGTATATTGTAAATCACGAATATATAAATTACATTATGGCATTGTTACTACTAAAAATCAGTACATTTTCAAAAAGGTACAAATTGATCAATTGAGAACATTGTTTAGTGCAAGGGGAGGGTTCAGAGTAGGTATTGTGTTTGAAGTGGTGACACATGATGGATGACCACTATTTGAAATTTGAACAAGATGCCATTAAATTAAGAAGCACTGATTCAAAACATTTTTAATTCCATCAATCAACTAACTTCTACTTTGTTTAATTATTGCCCTATTGAGTTGAGACTGAAACCTAGTATTTCCTGATTTACAGTAGGCAACAAAACCCTTACAGTGTTTTGCACTTTTTGAAAGACATGGCTATTCCTCCAGAAATAAATTCTGTAAATTGCTGAACATATTATGTAATATACTTCAACATCATACCTTCCAGAAATGCACAGCCACAAGGCACCATGTCCTCATTTGGTAAGTCCACATCACACACAAACCAATAGCTCATTAGAGAGTATTTGCAACTAATATATATTAGCTAAACTGAATTGTTCCTAATATGAATATCAGGAACCAATTCAGTTTTGCTAATATATATTAGTTACAAATACTCTCTATTGTAAGGGTTTTGTTGCACACTATTTTGAGACTATTATTACAAGAAATTAGTATTTAGTATGGCCCCTCTTTGCTCTAATCACTGCTGCAAGTCTTCTAGGCATACTCTCAATAAGCTTCTGACACTTCTCCTCCTTTGGAATCTCTTCCCACACCTTCTGCACCCTCTCCCACAGTTCATGAACACTATTTGCAGGCTATTCATACTCCCCCAGCTTCTTTTTGACATGATTCCACAGATGTTCAATAGGATTCATGTCAGGAGATTGTGCAGGCCACTTGAGGACTGTAACATCATGGTCAGTGAACCATTTCTGGGTCTTTTTGCTGGTGTGTTTGGGGTCATTGTCTTGTTGAAACACAATGTCAGCCACTGTTTTGTTGTAATATTTGAGGGTTTGCTGGAGTTCATCATCCAGGATCTCCACATAAAGCTCAGCATCCATCCTCCCATCAATTTTGGTTACAAACCCAACCCCATCCCAGCCCATGCATCCCCACATCATCAGGTTTCCTCCTCCAAACTTGACTGTTCCCTCTACTAACCTATCATTTAACCCCTCACCCACATTTTTCCACACATATTTCCTTTCATCTGATCCCAGCCTATTAATCTTAGTCTCATCAGACCATATGGCCCCTCTCTGCCTCCTTGGTCTCCCTCTCTGCCTCCTCTCATTGACGGTGTTGTTCCTCCCACTGCACCAAGATTTGGGCAGTGGTGAGTGGTGCCCAATATGAATTGCCCATGGAGGGCCAGTATTGGCTTGCATGACATTGGCTTGAGGCCCATTTCGATGATGGGGGTAATAAAGAAGAAGAAAAATTCAGTTTTTCAATTTTTTATATAAACTCATTGCATTTGAACCTTACCTTCCAGATCACATGACTCTATGACACATATGTGTAACTGACATGACTTCTGACACATGCGTGTAGCTGACAAAACATTATCAAGTTCTAGAGCCTCTTTGGGACTTCAGCATAAAGGGAGGGTACTGTTACAACCAGAAAACCCACCAGACTCCAGGCACTAACATATATGCACCTGCACCCTATATGCACCAATTATCAGTTTACTGGAAAACCCACCAGACTCTGTATGTCAGACCTGTCCACATTCAACCTTCGTTACTTCATGTATCAGTCACCGGAATACCTGCCAGACTCTGTCCCTGTCTATCTCCAACCCTGCCCCACACACCAGTCACCAGACCCCACTCAGAAAACCCATTAGCCCTCTAACTGAGCCCCATTCCCATTATGGATATATGACCTGTCATGATTCGGACTCCACTCCCACCCCATTCCCGTTATGGTTTTATGACCTGTCACAATTCAGCTCCACTCCACTCCTTTCCATTCCCTAACACCAAGTTTGGTGTTTATTTATCTCATTTTATGTTTGCTAGTTTAGTTTTCATTATTACTGGATTTGGTATGTTATTCATTCCACAGTCTATATAGTCTGGCAGATGTTGTACATACAATCCAGTCAGAAAATCAGCTTAGATTCTCCCCAGTAATCTTAGTACATTTTCTGCTCTAAACTCCTCTTTGAAACACACTGCTCTTACTCATTGGAGCCCACAGGCTCCAACCCATCTATCACTCGACCTCTGACTTAGCTATCTTGACTCCCCAACCCACGAACCCTACCCGGACTCCCTGGGGTTCTGTAAAGGGTCAAGTAGTTTACCACTCAATGTGCAATTGTTATCGACTAATAGTAGTACAAATTACAATTGACTAGTAGTTTTAGGTATTCAAGATGTAGGTTACGATCGACCTTTAAGGTGCGATCAGTAGATAATTACGAGGCCGGATTGACCTTATGGTATGATCCAACTCTGTAGCTAGCTGGGCCGATGGCCAAGTAGATAAGAGAAATTATATATTGCAAGAGAGAGAGAGAATATCCTAATAAAGTGAGCTATGATGGATATTCTTACTGCGTGAAGCAAGAGCTTGAAGTCGAGTCGAGTAGTAGTAACTGACTTTGACTGTTTCAGTGCGAAGTATAGCTACTATGGATCTATGAAAAGAGATAGAGTGAAGACTTGTTGTAGACGAGACCCCGAACCAGTACTTGCGTATGCAGGTGATGGTTGTTGGGGTTGAAAGTGTCTGAAATTATATCGTGTGACTACTATTGTGACATGCACATACGTCTTGTGGGTGAGAGCGCCCACAAGCATACATGGACTCTTGAACTAATAAAAAGGGGTATGACCGTATTTATGAGTAATAAAAAGAGAATAAAAAATATAAAACATAAAGGAAATAATGGCATTATAAAGCAGCTAAGGGCTAAGGCTTAGAGCTTTTAGCCGTGCCTTCTATGTGACCTATCCTTCACAGTGCCCCCCCAGTTTGGAGGACCATGTCATGTGAAGTCTTGTAGCCTACTGGGACTCCTCTCCATGCTTCCTTGTCGGAACCCCCTAACTGTAATATCGCTTGACCCCATTCCTCCCACTTGTTACGGAGGGGACCTACAATCTCACAGAGCTTCAAGTCACGAGAGTTGGGAGACAATTGTTCCGCTTTGTGCACCATGGATACCCAGCGGGCATAGGCTTTTTGCCACATCCTGATGATGAGGCGAATCCTGTCAGCTGGGTCGAGGTCCAGCCGCGAAAGGAGATGAGGTGCCGTCTGCTGGGGAGTAGTACTGTCCGTGGTCACGCAATCAGGGTTTATCCGGTCGTCACTAGTAGGAAGTAACTCCTCAAGTAGATCGACAAGGTTGGTAAGGGGGGTAGAGATTGAAGGTTCGGGAGGGGTGCAAGGGAAATTCGCCGACAGCTGTCTGAATGGTGACAGCTTGATTCCTGAAACAATGCCTTGCAGCTTCTCCGCCTCTGCCACATCATTTATAAGCAGGTAAAAGTCGACCATAGTCTCTTCCAGTGATGCGAGTCCTCTGCAGTCACGTACCTTCCCCTCTAGCAAGGGTGGCTGTAGTGCGGGCAGTAGCTGACCCAGGACCCTGCTGATGGTGAACTGTGCCAAGTGGTAGTTGATTGCTATTCGCACCCAAATGTCGCCATCAGCCTTGTTCCTGCTTATCACTGTCTCCCTGACCTCCGGCTCGATTGGATGGGAGACTCTTTGCGTCCCACAGGCCTTTTTGCTCGAGGGAATAGGCGTGGAGGGTGGCTTGGCGATTGGAGGGTTGAACATCACAACATTGCAGACCTGTTCTGATTGGTATGGAGCTGGCGACAGCTCACGGGTAGTGGCAGGCATAGAAAGCTGGAGGTTCGGGGGGTGGTCCAAGGAGTCTCGTAGCGGTGGTGGCGCATGCTCCTGTAACTCTGGGGTGGGAACGGGTAGAGAGGGAGGTGTGGGAGAGGGTTGGATGGGGTTTTCCGTGGTGATGGCAGTCGAGGTCTTGTTTGGTCAATACCCACGCCATATTCTGACAGTTGGTTTAAGTTCCCTTCTTTGATTTGGATCGCTAGAGACGAAGTGTATGGGCTTTGGCAGTAAGAACCCTTCGAACGAATCCTCCCCCAGATACTTCGCCCCGTATCATGGATAGGTGGTGTCATTATCCTCCAAGTCTGAAGAAGAGTTGGTGGGGCTGACCCAAAACCTTTTTTGTGCTGGTCCCTGAGGAGGGTTGGTCCCTGAGGGTGGTTCCTTTTCGTCTCCTCGGGTTAGCTTGATACTTCAGAGTTTAATCCGTCTGACCAGTTCCCAATCGTAAAAGGTAGTACCATCCTTCCCTTTCTGGCTTTTAGCTCCAGCGGTGCGTATGCAGGGGGTTCCATTATCACTCTCCTTGGTTTCTACAAAATCCGCCCATTTCTTCCCCGGGGGAGGGAGAATTGGTGTGACAGGGGCGTAGCCCTCCCAAATCCTGCTCTCTCTTCTTTGGGCCTTTGAGGGTATTCCTTCCATTCCTCCCCTGGCTATCCGATCTTGCACGAACTTCTCCCTCCTCTTTCATTTAAGTTCCCTGAGCTCCTGTTGGTTTCGGGCATGATGCTCCTGCTTTTCGCGACGTTTCTGGGCAACTTCCTTGGGTGGGGGGGATGGGGAGGTTCGAATGGGGGGTCCGTTCCAAGGGAGATCCTTTAGGTCCCAACATCTGGAGGGAGGGGCTTGGTTACAAGGAGTGGGTGTCTCGACCATTACGGTGTGAGGTGGCCCTTGAAAATTGTGGACGACCCTCGAGATAGTCTCTGCTGATCCCCAGGCTCGAGTGGAGGGTCTGTCCTAAGGGATGTCCTTTAGGTTCCAATATCTGGAGGGAGGGGCCTGAGTACAAGGGGTGGGTGTCTTGACCATTTCAGTGCGAGGCGACCCTTGAGAATTGTGAATGACTCTCGAGGTAGTCTCTGCTGATCCCCAGTGTATTGAGGAATAGCTCGAGGAATTAGAGGTGGAGGCCTTGTGGTAAGAGAGAGGGCACTCGACTATTTCAGTGTGAGGCGGTCCTGAGGAGGTGGTGGCAGGGTTCCATAGATGCTCGGTGGCAGGTGTTTGTGGGATCCTTTTGAACTTAGGGAATTTGGACTTCGAGGGAGGTGGTTGGGACATGTTATGATTACGGGTTGTATGGGTGTTGTGTGATGGTAGTGGTTGGAGGTAAAGAGAGGTCAGAGATTCTTAAGCGACTTTACGTCTTTCGTATCCTTAGGGATTAGGACTCTGCTCGGTTATTGGCATGAGGTGAGGAGGCGGTAGGCTAGAGGTTGGTGGTCGTGGAGTGAAGGCAAGGTGACTGAAGTTGAATTTTAGAAAAAGGAAATAAAAGTTAAAATTAATTAGAGTTGATTGTCGAGTAGAGTAAAGAAAATAGACTGCATTCTTGGGAGGGAAGTGGTTCCGGGTTCTTGGTGAGACTGCATATACCCATCATCAAATCTGATGCAGTGTCTTGTACGCTCTGAGTAGAGCTGGGGCATTTCAGAGGTCAGTGCTGTTTAGCCAGGAGTCCTCCTCAGGTCCATAGCCTTTCCACCTGGTTCAAAAAAGCAGACAATTTTGAAGTTTCATGTGGCCAGTAATGGCTTTGACTTCGTATTCTTCCTCGTTTGAACTTAGCTCTCTGGGGTTCTTGAGTAGTTCCCTAGGGCCAAACACTTCCGGGGACGAGTGATATTTCTTAAGGTGGGCTCGATTAATGACGGGGTGCATTTGGTACTCTGGGGGTATTTTGAGTCTAAAGACTTGGGGATTAATTTTTTCCAGGACTTGAAATGGTCCGATGCATCTTTGGATTAGTTTCCTTCCGCTACCCTTAATTTCTACCAATTCTAAGGAATGTGGGTTGACTAATACTAGATCCCCCTCCAAGATTTCTTCGACCGGTTTTCGATGCTTGTTGTAGGATCGAGCTTGGGTTTCTTGTGCTCGGGCGATTGAGTCCCTCGCCATTTGTCTGTGACTCTCCAATTCCACGATCCATGAGTCCACCATAGGACTTTCAGACAGTTCCCTGGGGACTATAGGATCGTCTCCTCCTAGTACCCTGGACATTCCCCTTGGTAGGTACCCCATTAAGAGGAAGGCGGGAGCATAGTTAGTTGAACTATGGACAGTGGAGTTGTAAGTGTTGGCTACTATCCCAATCCATTTTGACCATTCTTCCTTGGCTGATGAGCAGTAAGCCCTCAGTATTTGTTCGAGGGTGGCATTCATATTTTCTGTCTGCCCGTCCATCTGAGGGTGGTGAGAAGAAGAGACAGCTAAAGCAGTTCCATATATCCTGCAAACTTCCCTCCAGAATCTACAGGTCCACCTTTTGTCTCTATCGCAGATCATCCTGGAGGGTAGTCTGAAAGGAGATGCCACTCGGTTTACGAAGATCTGTGTGAATCCTTCGGCAGACAAATTAGAAAAAGTGCATTCACAGATAACGAAGCGTGTCAGCTTGTTGACTACCACGAAAATGGCCAAGTAAGAGTCGCTGCCAGAAGTCAGTAATCTGGTTATGAGATCCATGGAGACCACTTTGAACGGCTTAGAAGGTACATCAGCTGGTCTGAGGGCTCCCTGCAGCGCAGAGTGATCGATTTTCGTCTTCTGACAGGTGTCACAACTGCGAGCATATGCCGTGCAATCCTGTAACATTCTAGGCCAGAAGAAGCGGTCTTTCATGAACAGGAATAGTCTGCGCCCTCCAGCGTGATCTCCTTTGAAGGGATTATCGTGTATCAGCTTTAGAATTGTGGTTGTCATATTGTTAGGAATGCAGATCCAACTTTTCCAGTCTGAATTGTGAAAATACAACAACCCCTTTTCTCCGATGAAGAAATGTGAAGGGGTAGCTACAGCGTTTGGGGATTTCAGTTCTTCGATGTAGTAGCTTCTGAAGGCGGGGTCCTTCCGATATCCTTCTGAGAACTCTTTCAGGAATCTTTCATCGATGCTTACGAGCAGTTGAGGGTTTAACGAATGGAATAATGATTTGTCCACTTCATCGTCTCTGGGGAGGTTATACAAATCCCATTCAGTTTGTGGGGTGTCCTCAGGGGTTCCGATGGGTTCTACGAGTTCTCGTTGTGTGGCAAATATGGCTCTCCTTGCAGGATTATCCTCTTGTGGTTTCTCCTCAGTTCCTTTGCTGAGCAAGCTCGACACAATTGTCAGGATATCATCTCCAGCTGGACTCACTGAGTGGGGTACTTGTGGTAGTCTAGATAGGGGATCGACATTACTGTGTACTCGTCCAGCACGATGTAGTATTTCGAGGCCTGGGTACGCTGCATACACTGCCCCCCATGCAGCCAGTCGTCAATTGGTGTTCTCATATGACCTGGCCCATTGTAAAGCGGCATGGTCTGTGATGAGGAGTATGTGCTCCCCTTCCACGAATGGTTGAAAATGAACCAGGCCTTCCTTAGCAGCTAATGCTTCCCTCTCTGTGGCCGAATAGTTGTGTTCCGGGTTCTTGAGGGTATGACTCCAGTACGCGATAACCCACTCTACTGTAACGCAAGTATCCTTGAATGTTTTCACCCAGGAGTCCATCCAAGTGATCTTGGGAACCTTGGTCTTAAAATGGGTGACGAATGTTGGTACTGGTTTTGACTGTTTGAATGCTGATTTCACTTGGGTATAGATCTTCGTGTTCTTTAGGTCCCATAGAGTCATTTTTTGTACTTGCTGCAGACAGCAACCTAGGGTGAAGTCAGAGGCGTCCGTGTAGAGATGGTAGGGCATTCTGATCACGGGATGTGCTAGAACTGGAGAAGAGCTCAGGGCTGCCTTGATGTCGTTAAAGGTTCGTTCCTGATCTACTCCCCAAGACCATCACGTGCCCTTTTTGAGTAGCAAAAAAAGCGGGGATACGGTCCATGCGTAGAAGGGTATGTAAGCCAAGAAGTACAAGACCATACCCAGAAAATGTTGAAGTTCAGACACCTTAGTTGGGGTTGTGTTACGACCCGTTCCCGGATGTTTCAATATCCAACTTCTGACTTCCGACTTCCGACTTCCGATCCCCGACTACGGAACATCATAGTTACCGTATCATCCACATTCTTCCCTTGTTCCACATTTGGTAATTTGTCCGTTGACAAGTATTCACTCGTTTGTTTGTTGTATTCCCATCTCGGAATATTGTCTCCCTAATATGTCTTATTGTATTTCCATTTTAAGAACACTTCCGTTTCCATCTTATTATGGTCTTAGTTTGTAGTACAATAACGAGTAGACTTATATTAGTTTCCACGAATTTGTACTTTACTTTAGATCTGATATCGACTTAGTTTCTTATTCCTTCTCCCATCTTTCTGTACACTCGATATTCGGAACTCTTCGGAACTCTGAATATCCATATCTTCCGTCATAAGTTTTACTTCTGAAATTAAGGACATTGAGCGTTTGCGTAGAGGCGCAGCACATAAGCTGAAGCCGACGTCCTGACCCTATCCACGAGTTTCCGACTTCCCAGTTACTTTCCAATAGTTCTGGAATAAGTTCCCGACACGGCACTTAACAGTATATCAGATCTCAACTCTGCGACTCGCTCATCATGGGTCCCAAACGCAAAGCTGCCGAAGGACCATCCCAACTTCAATCCCCGTTGCAACTTTACACCACCCAACCCGAAACCCCATTTCAGCCGACAACATCAGCTTGAGTCGAAGAAGTTACCGAGGAGGTTACCGAGGTAACAAAGGACACCAATGTTCCCCACACTTCCGACAACGAAGCAGAAGATCAGCCGGAGACATCGAAAAAGAAATCTTCCGACGAACCAACTGAAATGTTGTTTATCAACTCCATTGTGAAATTCGCTGACTACTTGAAATCTGCTGAGGATAGTAAAGAATCATCCCACACCGGAGTCAAAGAACCCGAACCATTTACTGGCAAGGATCCGAAAAAATTGAAGAATTTCCTTCTCCAATGCCGTTTCAGTTTCCATGATAGACCCAATGCATTTAAATCCGACAGTCGAAAAGTCAATTTTGCACTCTCATATCTCAAGGATACCGCTCAGGATTGGTTCGAACCCGGACTATCTGGAATATCCGACGAGACACCCATATGGCTCGACAACTGGGACGCTTTTGTGGAAGAACTGGAAACCAATTTCGGACCTTATGATCAATCTGGCGAAGCGGAAAATGAATTAATGACGCTCAAGATGAAGGACAATCAACGAGTTTCCGATTATCTCGTCAAGTTCAATACCCTCACCGCAAGATGTGGATGGGACGATTCCGCCCTCAGACACCATTTCTATATGGGACTTCCGTCACGCCTTAAAGATGAAATCTTCAAAGATGGAAAGCCGAAAACTCTCCAACTCATGCGGATGAAAGCTCAAACATCCGATGCCCATTATTGGGAACGAAAAGCCGAGGTCTCTCGAGAAAACCCGACGGAACGTTCTCAGAACAACAAGGCGTCAACTAGCAAGTCTTCCGGCAACAACTCAGGCAATAACACCGGCAACTCTGGCACTAATATTGGCAAATCAAACTCCGACCAGAAGAAAGACAAAAAATCCAACAAGGAAAAACAGTCAACTTCTGACAAACCCGACATTTCCCATTTGTTGGGTACCGACGGTAAACTCACCCCGAAGGAGAAACAACGACGCATGGACAACGACCTCTGCCTTTTCTGCGGGAAAGGCGGACACAAGGTTTCCGACTGTACCGTTAAATCTAACTCTTCCAAGGCCCGTGCGGCAACTTCCACTACGACTACAACATCCAAGGAAAAACCCACCACGGAGCCGAAAAAAGAGTAAGCAACCCTCCGGAATCTGCACGGAAAGAGGGTTGCGTTGACTCTCTCCGTGTTTCCGAGGTTATCCATCTCAACACGTCCACTCTCTCTAATCCCGATTCATTATTTGTAAAACTCGTTTCTGACTTTCTTGGAAATTTAGTGTTCCGAGCTCTGATAGATTCCGGCTCCACACACTGTTTTGTAGATACCACCTTTGCCACGAAACATAATCTGAAACTCCATTCTGTTCCCGCAATTTCCTTGCATCTGTTTGACGGCACTAGCAATATGGCAATTACTCAAGCCTGCGACATGTCTATCTGGTTTCCTTGTGGAACATCCCAGACGGTTACCTTTTTCATAACACAGTTGGACTCTAGCTGTTCGGTAGTTCTTGGATACAACTGGCTCACCCAATATAATCTGTTGATTGACTGGGTATTGGGCAGTATTAATTTCCGTATTCCCGACACTTCGGTTCCTCCTGCAGCATCTTTTCCGGCCAACACCTTTTCGGCATCTATGGCACCTCCGGCTTCTACCGAAACCTCCACGCCTCCAAAAATCTCTCTCATCAACGCTTCGGCATTTGTTAGGGCGAGTAAACTGGATGGTTCACAGTGTTTTTCGATCAGCTTAAAAGTTGATGAAGCATCTGGACGTTTTGCGACTCCAGAATTATCCGAGCTAAAAGCCAACCTGGAAGGAGTTCCCGAAAAATACCATGATTTCGCAGACATTTTCAGTAAGCAAAAAGCTGACAGGCTTGCACCACATAGGCCTTACGACTTAAAAATCGATATTGAGCCCGGTTCAAACCCTCCATTAGGACCTATTTACCTGTTATCCCAATCAGAACTTTCGTCTATTCGGGAGTTCCTGGATGAACATCTGTCAATAGGTTTTATCCGTCCCTCAAAGTCTCCATATGGAACACCCGTCCTTTTCGTCCAAAAGAAGGATGGCTCTCTTCGACTATGTGTCGATTTCAGAGGATTAAATTCCATCACACGGAAAGATAAGTATCCACTTCCACTCGTTACTGATTTACTCGATGCCCCATGGAAAGCTCGGACCTACACCAAAATAGACCTCAAACATGCCTATCATTTGGTCTGAATTGCCGAGGGCGATGAATGGAAAACTGCTTTTCGGACTCGCTATGGATCCTTTGAATGGTTGGTTATGCCGTTCGGCCTTACCAACGCCCCTTCCGCTTTTCAACGTTTTGTTAATGATATATTTTCCGACATGCTTGACATATGTGTTATAGTCTATTTGGACGACATTTTGGTATTTTCCGAGGATCCCGCTCTTCACGATGAACAAGTCCGTGAAGTCTTCCGAAGACTCCATAAAAACGGTCTTTTCGCCAATGGTAAAAAATGCTACTTTGACATGGATTCTATTGAATACTTAGGTTTCATTATCGGACCTGATGGTCTCCGTATGGATGAAACCAAAGTTCAAGTTGTCCGTGATTGGCCCGAACCACGGAAAGTCAAGGATATTCAGTCATTTTTAGGTTTCGCCAACTTTTACAGTCGTTTTATTCGGAACTACTCAGATATTACAGTACCGCTCACTCGTCTTACCCATAAAACTCAACCATGGGTCTTTGACGATAAATGCCGATCCGCCTTTCAGACTTTAAAAAATGCTTTCACTTCTGCCCCAATCCTTTCCCATTGGAAACCTGATGTTCCGATTATTGTGGAAACCGATACTTCCGATTATGCAATTGCCGCGATTCTTTCCATTCAAGATTCCGACGGTGAAATTCATCCGGTCGCATTTCTTTCTCGGACACTGAAAGTGTCCGAACTCAACTATGACGTTCATGATAAGGAACTTTTGGCAATTTTTGAAGCTTTTAAACATTGGCGCCATTATCTCGAAGGTTCCTCAACTCCCGTTGATGTTGTTACCAATCACAAAAATCTCGAATATTTTTCTACCACTAAACTTTTAACCCGCCGGCAAGCCCACTGGTCCGAATTCCTTTCTGCTTTCAACATGATTATCCGTTTCCGACCTGGACATCTTGGTGGAAAACCAGATACCATGACTCGACGATGGGACGTCTATCCTAAAGATGGGGAAAGTAACTATGCCGTTGTTAATCCACATAACTTAAAACCGGTTTTTACAACGCAACAACTTTCCGCATCTATCCGAGCAACTTCCCTTTACTATCCAATTATGCGTAGCGTCATGATTATGGACATTGAGCAATTACATCAAGATATCCTTTCCGCACTCACTTCCGACCCGGCTCTCAAGCCACACCTAGAAGTTCCTGACAATCCGGACCAACCCCGATGGTCACAGGACTCTCAAGGTTTTATCCAAATCGATGGATGTATCTACGTTCCAGATTCCAACAATCTCCAACTCCGCGTACTTCAGTATAAACACGATCATCCAATCTCCGGACATTATGGCATTAACAATACTCTTGGTCTAATCCGTAGAGAATACACTTGGCCTAACCTCCGAGATTTCGTAACCCAGTTCTGTAAGTCATGCACCACCTACTTACGCTCCAAAACCCAGAGACATAAGCCGTACGGCCTTCTCAAGCAACTCCCGATACCAGAAAAACCCTGGAATTCAATTTCCATGGATTGTATCGAACAACTCCCGACTTCTGAAGGCTTTACATCCATTCTAGTTGTTGTGGATCGATTCTCAAAACAAGGCATTTTCATACCCACTCATGATACAATTATGTCCTTACAATTAGCGGAACTTTTCATTATTCATGTATTTTCCAAACACGGAGTTCCATCTCACGTAACTTCCGATTGAGGCTCCAAGTTCGTCTCCCACTTCTTCCAGGCTCTCGGAAAAGCCCTCGACATGAAATTACACTTCACCTCGGGATATCACCCGGAAGGTGATGGACAAACGGAACGCGTAAATCAAACACTAGAACAATATCTCCGCATCTATTGCAATTATCAACAGGACAATTGGAAATCCCTTCTCCCGATCGCGGAATTCGCCTACAATAACTCTCCGAATGCAACTACCGGCGTATCTCCTTTTTTCGCCAACAAAGGCTATAATCCGAATCTCACCGTACATTCCAAATGAGATTTGGCTTCTGTCCGTGCTCAAGAATTTATTACTGACCTTGACGAATTACATCAAGAACTTCAGAAAGCTATTTCTTCCGCACAGGAATATTATCAACGTTCCGTGGACAAAAACAGGATCCCGCCTCCTAATTTTAAAATTGGTGATCAGGTTTTTGTAAAAGCTCAATTTTTCCGTACTACCCGACCTTCTAAAAAACTCGCTGAGAAATTCTTAGGACCTTTTGAAATTATAGCACAAGCCGGTTCACTCTCATGGACTCTCCGACTTCCCGACAGTATGCGAGCAGTCCATCCCGTTTTCCACGTTTCCATGTTAGAACCTTGTGTTCCTAACTCAATCCCGGAACGTATTCAACCTCCGTCCCCTCCGGTCATCATTGATGGAGAACCCAAATTTGAAGTTTCCGAAATTTTGGATTCTAAAATTGACAATCGCTGACGTACTTGTAAATTGCTCTATTTAGTCAAATGGGCAGGTTATGAAGGTACCGACGAGGAAGCTTCATGGATATTGGCCACGGAACTAGGACACGCTATGGAAATTGTCACTGATTTCCACACGGCTTATCCAAGTAAACCCGGACCTTTATCGTCACTCTAACCCTTTTCTGTTTTCTTTCTGTTCAGTTTCCGTCACTCCCGACACTTCCGATATCACACTCATTTTAGGTTTTGCAAGTCAAAAAAATATTATTAGGACTATCTGAAAGTCTCTGACACCCCAAATCCTCCTTCCATTTCCACTCCCATATCATCGGCAATCTCCGCAATTTCCACCATATCCTGCACCTCTTCATCCTCACTCTCTGATTCTTCCGGCCCATTTCCTGACGCCCACCTCTTTTCGACACATTCTGCCAACGGATCATTAGGCTCTTCCCGTGCCTTATCGGAAAACCTCTCGGATACTGCGATAACACCAATGCTAACCATTATCTTCTCCAGGAAATCGTTTTGCCTCCGGAAATTCCAGACCAACGAACAGAAACCCTTCTCCTGGATATCATTGTGGCAATCCATTGTGTCCTGCATTTTCATGACTTCCATCCCGATAAAAACCAACGCGTCGACAGTTTCCTTGAGGAGCTCAATGCCCGTATTATCCGTTTTCGGCGTTTCAGTTTCCGCAGCTTTGGCCGCTCCTGAACTTTCCACGTCGTTAGTTTTTGGAGTCTTCTCACCCTTTGGAACCCTTTTCGAGGCGAGGGTGCACGGAAGTTTGAGGACCACACAGGGATAACAAGTCCCACCCCATTTTACCTTCTGTTTCCAACATGTCATATTCCGTATGGAACATCGATAACACGGAGTTTCATGGACGATTTCCATCCGTTCCGGAGCCTTGACCTTTTGTTTCTGTTTCGGAAGATTAGTCAATTACTGATCTTATGCAGATGCACTTACTTTAGGACTCAAAGGCCCAGCTTCTCCCTCTACCTCCACCTCCACGGCTTTTCGCTGTATGCAACAGTTATCGGTTGGAACCACAGAAAATTATGGACGGCACTTACCTTTCCTTCCTTTATCTCCTCATGTTGTTTTACCGCCTCTGATTCCCGCTGTAACTTCTCCGCCTCTTCCTTCTGTTTCTGAACCTTTGCCGTTTTCCGGATCCACACTTCCTTCTCTGCTTTCGCCCGCTCCAATTCCTGTTTTTCCGCCTCTTCCGCATCTTTCAACTCCTGCATCAACGCTTTTTCCTCCTCCTCCTGTCGTCGTTTTAACTCCTCCATTTTTTGGTGTTTTTGTTGAAGTTCTGCGACCTTCGACATTTTTTGAAGAACGGATAATTCGGTATCTGAGTCTTCCGGGGTAGTGATGAATAACGGTCGACGAATCGACATACAAGTCGTGGATAAAGAAACAAAAATGTTAATTCGAATATCTGGAGGTTTTTATACTCAAAACATCAGCTGAAACTCTCACCTCCATATTTGCGTAAATTTCACGACACATAACAGTCAGCCATCGCTTCAATCACTCAGTACCTAATCGCCTCTATGGGATTTCGGCCTAACAGGGGGGTACTGTTACGACCCATTCCCGGATGTTTCAATATCCAACTTCCGACTTCCGACTTCCGATCCCCGACTAGGGAACATCATAGTTACCGTATCATCCACATTCTTCCCTTGTTCTGCATTTGGTAATTTGTCCGTTGACAAGTATTCACTCGTTTGTTTGTTGTATTCCCATCTTGGAATATTGTCTCCCTAATATGTCTTATTGTATTTCCATTTTAAGAACACTTCTGTTTCCATCTTATTATGGTCTTAGTTTGTAGTACAATAACGAGTAGACTTATATTAGTTTCCGCGAATTTGTACTTTACTTTAGATCTGATATCGACTTAGTTTCTTATTCCTTCTCCCGTCTTTCTGTACGCTCAATATTCGGAACTCTTCGGAACTCTGAATATCCATATCTTCCGTCGTAAGTTTTACTTCTGAAATTAGGGACATTGAGCGTTTGTGTAGAGGCGCAGCACATAAGCTGAAGCCGACGTCCTGACCCTATCCACGAGTTTCCGACTTCCCAGTTACTTTCCAATAGTTCCGGAATAAGTTCCCGACATGGCACTTAACAGGTTGCTAGTTCCAATATGGCTCGTACTTTCTCTTGATGGGTCAAAAAACCTAACTGCGACACCTTGTGTCCGAGAAGGAGAATAGAGTTGTAGCCTACATAAGGTAGGCATCACTTTAGTTCAGCACCTGTGTATGTAAGCAAAAAAGTGACCTACTCACACTCCTTTCTGTGCTTCCACAACATAGATAATATGTAATTAAAGCCCAGGGAAGTGGAGTTGGGATCCATTCCTCCAGTTCTCAGGTTTAAAACTTGAAAAATAATTCACCCTTGCCAAGTAGTAGGACTTACAAATTTTAACTTTTTTTTTGAGTCTCTGAATGCTTAAAAACTCGTTTCCATGTGATTCTGAGATTTTCAAAATTTCGCAAGTGTCAGTATTGGCCGCTTACATAATCATCACGTGATATATTGGGCAGCCTTGTTTTAAGGGCCTAAAATTGGGAAAGAAAACTGTATTAAATTCAAATATATGTACTTATCTTACTACATAAAAATTCTCCTAAGAAAAAGAGGGTATAGCTGCACATGTACTTGTGCAGTAAGCTGTGCACTTGATCACAGGCCACATTACATAAGCAGTGCAGTGGCAAATGCACAGTTGCACAGTTCTACTACCATGCCTCAGAAGTCTAAAGCTGCACAATCTCGCATCAAAAACCTTGGATCCAAGGCACAACAAAAGCCCTCAGTGACAATCAAGGATGTCCCAGATAATGATGACTTCAATTGCAAACCAGTTTCTCTCAATCTAGATCAAAGCAATGAAAGGATGTATGAGGAAGCATTTATTGTGGATGAAGAAGATGGATCTCTCACCTTGGTAGGCTTTCTTGATGACTTTGAGGAAGAACCTCTACTAGATCTTGCTCATGATTTGGACTCGGATGATGAAAATGATGAAAATCCTAGAGATAATTACCCAGAGATTCAAGAACTCTCTGACCTGGAACAGTTCTCAAGGATACTTGCTGAGGCACAGAGGATAGCAGTTGAGGCTGAAGATGAGAGGTTAAAGGAAAACAGGCGACCAAAGAAATATCTCAAAAACTCTGCACGAACAAAACGAAGGCATAAACAGATTGGAAAGGACCTAGAGAAGCAAGGTTACCTTTCCATTAGGACATGGTTTGCAAAAGCCAATGCTGCAGAGAGTGAGGTTAATGAGGTTGCTAGGGGGCAGAATTCTGAGTCAGATGTGGAAATGGCCACCCTTGACAAAGATCAAGAGAACATATCTGCTGGAAAAAGCGACTCAGTGAGTTTGATCTTATGGACTGCTGTGGTTATTGTTCTACTGACCAAATATTATTAGTCAATTGAAGAAATTGAAAGACAGGTTAACACTGAAATATATCCACCTTCCAAAGCTCATGAAAAGGTTGAAGAGCTCCTTCAGGCACTACGAGAAGGCCAAAAACCTGGGGACAACACTCTATCCACAGAATCTGATATCATACTGGATCAATTAAATTACAAGGACTTACCAAAGCTTCGGCAAGCCTGTGCAGCATTGACTGTGAAGAGCAAAGATAAGAAAATTGATGTTCTCTTTCGAGGACGGCTTACTGGGATGGTTGGGACATTGAACCTTTATCTTGACCCACAGCTCTCATATACCTGGCGCGAGGCTTCTCTTATTGCATCAAAATCACAAAGCCATGGAGTTAGCCATGCATGCAATCTGCGAACATGGATACATCAGTTCCTGGGTTCTGGAAAATTACCTCTTCACAGATATGGAAAGCTATGGGGTACCCTTCTTGATGATGAGGACTTTTCACAAGCAATACAGATTCACCTGTCTGGAATTGCCAAGACCAACTATATCCAAGCTCAGGATATTGTTGACTTCATGCAGACACCAGAAATGCAAGAAAGGCTTGAGGAGATTGGTTCCAATAAAAAGAAGATATCAATACATACCACACAACGGTGGCTCCATAGGATGGGATGGCAATATGGGAGGAAAAGGAATGGTATGTATGTTGATGGCCATGAGAGGGAAGATGTTGTCAAATACCAGATGGAATTTATTGAACGGTGGAAAGTCTATGACAAGCGGATGTATTCATATGATAATGATGGAAACCATGAAGGTGAACTCACTGGATTCCCTGTCCCACCTGGCCAACGTTTCCAGCTCATTCTTATCACCCATGATGAATCAACATTTTATGAGACTGACCGTCAGAAAACCATGTGGGCCCATCAATCAGATAAAGCAGTCCCATTAAAGAAGGGGGAAGGTGTTTCTCTCATGGTCTCAGATTTTTTGACCATTGAATGGGGAAGATTGCAAAGTGAGGATGGCATGGAGTGAGTTAATCTTGCACTCTAAATTTAGAATTACTATTTAATCTATGAAATGCAGGTCAGCACGCATTGTCTTCAAAGCAGGAAAAAATCGTGATGGCTACTTCTCATCTGATGACTTGATCACACAAGTTGACACAGCCATCGATATTTTTGAAGGACGGACAAATGGGTTTGCAACAGGTCTGTTCATTTTTGATAATGCACTGAGCCATCAGAAGCGTGCAGATGATGCACTTTCTGCAAGAAAGATGCCAAAGTATCCATCTGCAACCTGGGTTCATTGCAAAGGAGGCTCTCACATGCGAAATACTGTGTTAGCAAATGGAGACACCCAGTCCTTTTATTTTGAAGAGGACCATCCTACAATGCCTGGATGGTTTAAAGGGATGGAACAAATCATCCGGGAATGAGGCCTATGGAGGGAAAGTGGCTTACTTGCACAATGTGAAGGTTTTAAATGTGTACAAGGAAAAACTGACTGTTGCTGCCGTCGCCTTCTTTTTACCCAACCAGACTTTGTGGCACAAAAATCTCAACTTGAAGAGTTCATCACATTGCGGGGTACATCTGTGACTTCTACCCAAAATATCACTGCAAGCTTAATTTTATTGAGCAGTATTGGGGTGCAGCAAAGTTCCATTACCGAAACACCCCCAAAACCAATAACATTGTTGAGATGGAAAAGAATATGCTTACATGCTTGGATGATATCCCTTTGCTTCAAATCAGAAGGTATTTCTCTTATCCTTCTGCCCACTATCTGATCTCATTGTTTTCCCATGCTAGATATGCAAATAGGTCTGCCTGGTTCATATCAGGTTATGATCTCGGACTGTCAGGAGTGGAGACTGCATGGGTCAACAAAAGATACCATGGCCATCATACATTACCTCCAATCATGCTTGCACAAGTATGGCAAGCTCAAATTAATATGCCTGTACCATTATAGTGACTCCAATTTATTTTTTGACTTTGTAATAAATTTTTCAAAAATTTGATTCGCAAATTTGGCCGCTCTTGGCGCTTACTAATATGATTACATAAGGTGCTGAATTAAAGTGATGCCTACCTTAGCATTTTTTGGGAGAAAGAATGATGCCAGCCAAAATTATTGCTTGTAATACTCGGTCCAGGTGCTCGATATGATCCTCCCAGGTCTTAGAAAAGATTACTATATTGTCTATGTAGACTAAACAGAATATCCACAGATAGGGTGCCAGCATGTTTTGCATGACTCGCTGGAAAATGGAAGGTCTGTTCCTTAATCCGAAAGGCATCCTTCTAAATTGCCATAGTCCTCAATGTGATCGAAAGGCCATTTTGTGTCGGTCTTCCTCCAGCATTTCTAGTTGGGTAAAACCAGCTAGGGCATCGAACAAGGATAGAACATTGGATCCTGAGAGTGCTTGCATAATTTCTGATTGTCAGGGCAACGGGAACTCGTCTGGGATAGTGAGGCCGTTCAGTTTTTGATAATCAATGACCACGTGAGGCTTATTATTACGATAGACTATGAAGGCAGGCACTACCCAAGGGCTTTTTAAAGGTTCAATGACTCCTTGTTGGAACCAGGTGTCCATTTGCTCATCTATGACCTTCCTGTTAGCAGGGGAAGTTTGAAACATTGGTACAGACACTGGTTGCGCATCGGTTTTCAGTGGGATAGTGGCCTTGCTGTCTACTTGGCCCAGTCTTCCATCAACTCCAAACGCTTGCACGTTCTTAGTCAATATTGAGCTAAGGCAAGGATAACGTCAGGAGGGACGTCAGGTCCTAAATTGACCAATTTATGCAGATCCTCCGAGGAGAGCTTCTCCAAGGAAGGAACTTCTGAAGTCTTTGGGCCTGCAGGATCGAAGTCATCTACCACCTCATTCCCTAAGGGTACCATAGATAGTCAGGGACTGGAGGTATTGTCTTCTTCCAGCTTGAAGATGCTTTCTATGAAGTGGGTGATCTTCGAGCTTGCGACTCGCATCAATTCCTCTTCTGCTTGGGATCGAGGCTTTTGGGCCCAGGCTCAGGCATCGTGAATTAGACCTATGATCTCTCCTCTTCTGATAGTTTGAGGAGTTAAGGTTGGATTAGCCAGCGGCACCATACTCTTTTCTTTAGAGATAGCGGTTGTGGGAGCAGCAAGGATAGTCCCATCTTCGTTCTGTAAAACTATGCCCTCCACAATCCATTCCCTGTCCTCTAGGTACCCAGTAAAGATGGGTATTAACCTAACCGACTTGGGCTCTATCGTGCAATCTTCCAGGGCTCTCGCGACTCTCTCAGCACGCATGCCCTTGTCGGGTTTGGACGTTAAATTAGTCGGCATGATTAGTTCGTCTTCCAGTGGGATCTTGTTGGCTGAAAAGGCCAACAGGACAGGTTCATTGGAGGAGCTGGCAGGAATGAATCCTGCCCTCCCAGGGAGGATTAGTCTTGATCCCAGGGGTTGATCTCACAATGTTCCTATCTCATAGTTGATATGGAAGTCTTCTCCTAAGAGGATAGGTACGGTCATCCCACGTACTATGTAGGTTTCCATGTTAAATCGCAGCAGGGTTCCTTTATTGTCCTTAAGGTAGACGGGAATGTTAATATAACCCAGTACTCGGGCACTCCCGGTAAGCTGTATTAATTGCAGCTGAAGTCCTTGCTTCAGCTTAGGCTGATCCTTCAGTTCTCGGTAGAATTCCTCTGACATGAGAGACAAATCGGCTCCAGTATCCAGTCTAATTTTGATTGGTTCTTCCCAATCGGGATTCCCTACTCCTCTGAGTATATGTAGTGCTGAAACGCCAACACTAGAATATCCTCCCAGTGGCTCCCTTTTTCAGTATATGATTGAGGCGTCCTCTTTCATTAGCTTACTGGATTGGGGATATTGTATTCTAGGTCGTTTCACCTCTTGTACCCAATAACCCTTCGACTATGCTCCAAAGGAAGGATCTGTGCGATCGACTGAATTCAGTGTGATGCTCATGATCCAAAGTAGTCCACCAGACTTTCACGTTTCCCTTGAGTCGTCTGGGAAGAGCAACACCTAGGATCATCATCATGGATTCTGAAATTTCTGACAAGCTCATAACATCCATTATGTAGTCCAGTGCCTTAGACTGCGAGCCGTCATATTCTGGGAGATCAGACCATTTGATTTTGAGATCATTGGTGTTCAAAGTTAACTTCCCAGTGTCGGTCTCAGGAGTGGCACTCCTAATGTTCTTATTAGCACCTGTTGGGCCTCCTGGGTTTCTTGGGTTTCGCCTTCTCTTGTCCCAATCTCTTCTGTGGTCCAAATTGCTGGATCTGTCAGAAGAATCCCCAGGCAATCCTCCCGGGGGAAAGAAGGGGGCTCGCGAGATCAGCAAAGGAGGGAGAGTTTTGTTTGGGTAAGGTTCCCCTCCCAGGTATTTGTCCAGTGATTCCTTCAACGAAAGTGGTAGCAAAGGAAGAACGATTTCGATTTACAATGGATCTAATAGGGACGTTGGAGTGACTAACCGTTGTAAAGGGGGAAGCTACTTCAGACCCAAAAGCAACTCGACGGTGGGGAGTATCTGGCTCTTCGTTCCTTCGTGGTCTGTTTGAAGTTCCCGGTCCGCAGTCATCTTGGGGTGACACGCCGAGGGTCTTGATTCCACTGGCCAGAAGGACGGGTGCAATAGATTTCTCGTGGAGTCTTCCCAAGATCTCCTCCCTCATATCCTGGGGAAAACTCTCGAGGATAGATTTACGGTTGAGAGAGCGCAGAAAGCTAGTGCCGGGGGATCCTTGGAGATCTCGAATGAAGGTCTCAAACGTATGAGCCGGAGAAGCGGGTACTTGGGTACTATCTTCATACAAGTGGAGAACTTCCATGAACAATTTGTCTCATTTTTCATGGCAGCGAATGAGCCTATGTCGCAGGCTGTCATAGGTGAATGGGAGATTCGGAGAGGCTTCGTATAGGGATCTTTCCAATGTATGTGTATAAAGATACCGGTAGTCCACCTTAGGTACTGTTCCGCCCCGATCTAGGATCACGTGTAGGATCTGTAATGTGTCATCGTGCATGGCCACTAAGTCAAGAATCCGTTCAAATAGTGCTAGCCTTATACATCCCCTTCCGGTGACATCAATAGTGACTAGTTCCTCAGACCACTCGGGGAGTTGCTCCGCCAGCTGATCTATAGTACCGATTCGGGAAAAGAAAGAATTGGTGATCACAATGCTATTCAACCTGCCTAGCCAGACGGACACTTCTTTCGGCATGTTGGGGTATTGTGATGTATCAGCATCATATCATAATATCCTCTTAATTTTCTGTGGATTATTTAATATTCTTTCGAATTTATTGTATTTTTATTATATTTTTATTGTGAAATATAAGGCTCTATTCCTTTTAACTTCGCATAATAATAGCATATATGAACTCATATTATGCTATTATATCTTAGTTAATTTATTATAATTTTTGACGAATTATTTATATTTTATTTACTTAGTTATTACCTTTCGGCACCTTGCTGCAGCCTAGTTTGCGCATTTTTGGAGTCATGTGACTTATTAGATAAGCCTCCGGTGTTGGGATGTCACAAAGGTCACAAATGTGACTACCCGAGTCACACAAATCACGAATGTGACTACCCGAGTCACACAAGTCACGATTGTGACTACCGAGTCACACAAGTCACGAACGTGACTACCTGAGTCATTATTAGATTCCGCCGACTCATCGTTTGCTTCCGTCCCGGGACCGCGGCCTTGAACCTTCCTGTTCAAGCAAGAGGTTAGAACCCTTGTCTCAGGGAAGGGAATCACATGATAAACAAAGGGTAAATAATGAGTAGAATATGAGGTCATTATGATCTCACTAATGACCTCATAAACTAAATAGTTAGCTAATCATTGAGTTGTCAAAATGTATATAAGGAGGGCCAAGTTTCCAATAAAACAAATCTATCTCTCACATATTTTACAGTACAGCACAGAAGCTTACCTCATCATCCTAAGGACAATAATAGCCTTAGTCTGATACACTCACTGCAAGCACCTACACTTGCAGCATCTTGAATCTTTGTCAGCAACTCCTGGACTTAGCTAATCATCTAAGTTCCCCAGCCTCACAGCTACCCTTTAGGCTTATTAATTAGATAATAAACCTAATAAGTATCTAAGTATCCTTACTGAAATCCCTGCCAATACTAGATTACTCAAGGCCCAGCCCTAAGTTTATTGAATTAATCAAGTACAAGCACTCAGATAATCCAATACATATTATTTTCTCTATTAATAAATTATTTAACACCTTGTTAAATAACTATTAATAGTTACAAATAAGCATACAAGAATCTGAAGCTCTTATATCAAGTCTCTGCCAAGTTACTGTGCATATATTTAGCTTCCAGCCCCTATTCTCAAGGAATAGTTCTTTTATTGCTAAAAGAGTCATACACAGTTCTATTGAACCTTTCAATAATCAAAATAAGCATTGATTTGAGTTGTTTAAGCTTCATAGCGCAACTCATTAATCTATCAGTATTTAAATTACTGGACCTTTGCTTGTTTTATTGTTGAAGCTCTGTGACACTATAGCATATATTGAGCTATCTAAGAGAATCCCCTGAATACATTACAGGTATCTGTCTAAGTAGTCCATAGCTACCGCGTCAACTTCCTTCTCTTCAATTTGTTCCGAGTAGTATTTGTCCCATTTGTCATTTGCTAGTTCAGCAAAATATACCTGACCCCTAAAGGGATTCTGCAGCATTACTTGAGGTGGTGGAAATTTTAGGCTGGTGTTGTTTTTGTTTGCTCAAGTGGTAAGGAGTCCAAGGGTTTCCGACGACTTAAAATAGGAGTTATCCTTACTCATTCCAGCAGAATCACTTGTGGGGAGCCCGTGTTCACCTTGTGAGGGCTCCAAGACAGTATCGGCCTCTTGGGTCATTAGAGACAACTTTCGTGTCATGACATTACTGGATAGCCCTAAGCCGGGGTATTCCTTTCTAGTCCGAGGGGCACCTGAAGGCGTAGTAATTTGGGTGGTTCTGCCACTGGTTAAGGTCATAATACTACTAGCTGATTGTTTGCATGAATGAGGGTCTGGCCTGGATCACCACTGTAAAGGGTCAAGTAGTTTACCACTCAATGTGCGATTGTTATCGACTAGTAGTAGTACGAATTACAATCGACTAGTAGTTTTAGGTAGTCAAGATGTAGGTTACGATCGACCTTTAAGGTGCGATCAGTAGATAATTACAAGGCCAGATCGACCTTACGGTATGATCTGACTCTGTAGCTAGCTGGGCCGATGGCCAAGTAGATAAGAGAAATTATATATTGCAAGAGAGAGAGAGAATATCCTAATAAAGTGAGCTACGATGGATATTCTTACCGTGTGAAGCAAGAGCTTGAAGTCAAGTCGAGTAGTAGTAACTGACTTTGACTGTTTCAGTGCAAAGTATAGCTACTACAGATCTATGAAAAGAGATAGAGTGAAGACTTGTCGTAGATGAGACCCCGAACCAGTACTTGCGTATGCAGGTGATGGTTGTCGGGGTTGAAAGTGTCTGAAATTATATCATGTGACTACTATTGTGACATGCATATATGTCTTGTGGGTGAGAGCGCCCACAAGCATACATGGACTCTTGAACTAATAGAAAGGGGTATGACTGTATTTATGAGTAATAAAAAGAGAATAAAAAATATAAAACATAAAGGAAATAATGGCATTATAAAGTGGCTAAGGGCTAAGGCTTAGAGCTTTTAGCCGCACCTCCTATGTGACCTATCCTTCACAGGTTCCCATCTGCCCATTTGAAATTGGACAAGACGAGCTTGTGAGGGTGCAGCCTATAAGCTGAAGCCAAGTCCTACTGGCTTTCCCACAGGTTTCTCCAGAAACCCTCCATGTATGCAAGCTTAACACCTTGTTCCTTGATGGACATGATATGATGCAAGGTTAAATATTCTTACAAGTTAAGAAATCTGGATGCTCAACACAGGTAGCTTTGGATGTGAATGGTATGGTCTTATTTGTATCTAAGTTAGAGCTGTGTGCTTAAAGTCTAGATAGACCAATGTTTACAAAATTACATATAGAAAGATTTATGCATAAAGATGACTGTATGGGACTTGATGGAGCATATAAACCATATATCAATAAGACTCTTGAAATAACAGACCTAAAGGAACATAACCTTTTTATGTCCTATTTCGAAACCTAGAGGTGTTTATTTCATCCCTGGAGGATATCTGAAAACTATCAAGTATATCAAATTTTAATATACTCTAAAGGTCATTCAAACATCTCAGGTTTGATTCAAACATATTTGGTTTTACAAACTTTGAGAATGTTTAAAACTTATTTGTATATTATGAAACAAAGCATCTTTCAGGAGCTGAATAGATTATAAAAGAGTTTAGTAGAACAAAATATTAAGAGTTTTAAAAAGCATATCCTTTTAAATGGTCCATTTCATGCATATATATATATATGTCATTGACATCTCTGAATACATATGTATTACATTGGAATGGGTCTGTGAATCTGAACAGATTTCTACTCAATTCAATATCCCAAGAATATATAGGTGGTTTCACTTAATAAAGAAAGCCATAGCATGAAAAATCTCCAATGATACCTTGCATATTTTACTGGGAAATAACTACATACAGTGTAGCTTTTAAAAAACAAAGTACCAACAAAAGTATTAGCAGGTATTTACATAACTTGGAAACCCATATACAATAGGTTCTATTAATTGACTCTGAATTGTTTAGGATGTAACATGGATAATCATTTCTCAAGGTTGGTGGTTGACAATATAATAGTCTCAGAATACATAGATACCACTATTTAAAGATGAAGTTTTGTAGCAATATTGCTTTGATGAGTAAACATCTGATATTATAATGATTGCAGACAACCTCCCCTGAATAAAATAATCATAATCCAAAATTGGAAGTTTCAAACTTCATATTGAACATCTATTTGGTCTTATAAAGTTCAATAATAAATCTGTAATTAGAACTTTTTTACCCAAAGTTTTTACACTACAATTTAAACTGGCATGTTTACTATTAAACATACACCCATTTGTTAAAATGGATGACTAACATGAATCAAATTTTCTAGACAAATATCAAAGTAGTAATCAAATATCTTCAACTCTGTCAAATATGAGATTGCCTCTTTCAACAAAGTATTAATTCATCCTGGAGATGAAATGAGAGGTTAACTAGGATACAGAGGACTCATGAATAGATATATTGATCAAGAAATGGAGCAAAGGATCAAGAATGACACAAATCAAATTTCCTTCAATAAAGTCAAATAATAATCATAATATATTCTACCTAAACTGAATAGAGAAGCCTTGTTCAACAAAGTATAGATTCACCCTGTCGATGAAGTAAGAGGCTAATACCAGATGCAAAGGCTCACTGAGGTAATGTTGAAGAGTTTTGACAATACAAGACTCAAATTATTAATACAGAAATTAATATACAGATGATAGTTGAGATTTTCTGACTGACTTCCTTCATTCCTTTCATTGCCCTTTTATGCCTTTCTTCATTAAACTATGATTATACTATGACCTGTTACGACCGTGTCATAACTGTGTCGCAACCCGACAGTCCCTGAGAATACTACCATCTATCGACATTCCAAGTTATTGATCAAGTCATTGTTTTGGCAACTGTCAGAACACCAACACTGATGTATACCTTCACGGCGATCAAGCCCCATTTACACCCCTGTCAAAATATACTCGTACCATCTGGTTATGCTTTGATATGTCACCTTTCATTATGATGATCCATTTTACTCTATGTTTCACATATGCCCATATATACTTGTAGCCCGTGGACTATTCCCTTTTCTTGTAATCCCACTCTCGGCTAAATCACGGCTTCTGATATTATCGTAACCTACCAGTTCCTAGTCAAGTTTATTTGTCAATCGTGTTTCCACTCTTTCCTTAGTTAGTAGTTTCTAGATGCCAATAACTTATATATAGACCCACTGTAATGTAACTACTAGACAATCAAGAATATCGACTTACTGTAGATACCCCTCTAATTTCCGACACCATTATCTATTCACAATCACCACATTCCAACTCCATCCGATTTACAATTCAACCTACATTTATGACTTCAACCTCTAATCTCTGACTCTCAGTCTCCGACTCTCCAAGCCAACCCTCAACTTATCCTTCAGTTTCCAATCAGTAGTTTACCGAGAGGTTTACTCAACAGGACTAGTTTCCACCTGCCCAAAATTTAAGGACATCCGACGGTAACTTGCAAGGGCACAGCACATAAGCTGAAGCCAAGTCCTTCCGTTTGGTCCCCATTGGTCTACCAACATCAGTCAGTTTCTGTTCTTAACATGACCTAAAAATGAAATCATATATGATGTTGAATTGAGAGTGATCTGACAGTAATGGTTAGGATTAGAGTGGCTAACTAAGTACTTTCCAAGAACTGGGGAACATAAGACACTCCATTAGAGGAGTTGGGAGAAACCAGTAACAGAGTAACTACATGGGGAAGGGAAGTCATCATTGTGATGTATGATGTATGACTAAAAACAAAAATAAGATAAAATAAATATAATATCAGGAGAGCCCTGACAGGCCAAGTGCAAAGGATGACGCATTTGTAAATTCAGTCAGTATTTGATACTTGCATAAAAAGCCCCTAAAGTTTGAAGTGGGAAAGAAATTCTCAGCAAACTGCAATATATCCGTGTTACTTAATAGTGTGGAACTATATCTGTTTTGTATCAATATTATTGTGAAACAAAAGTTACCTACTTTAGAGAAAACATAAATAACTCTGCAGAAGATAGACATTGCTGACAATACAGTTTATAGAAATAAGAAGTCACTAACCATGGCATCCTTGCCAATGGTTTCCATGGGCCATATGGCTCAAATCAAGCTCAATAGCTGTTCGTGGAATGAAAAGTCTAGTTAATGGAGTATAAAATGGCTTTCGAAAACCAGGTGGTACCCAAAATAAGAGTCGGTTATTGGGTCCCTTCATCCATCCTTCGCTGTCCAGTGTGAGTAAACTCAGGCAATAATCATCTAAGGAGATGCCTTCCAGAAGCTGTGCCATTCCAGAAAGTGCATGATCATTGCACGGTGAAAACTTAACAGAGGGTTGCACGATAGCATCCCATAGCTGGATGGTCTTGTCAGCAGAACCGGACACAATCCTCGTCCCGTCCGGCGAAAACGAGACCGAACAAACCCCAGACGTGTGTCCCTGCAACGGCTCCTGCAACGGCTTTCCCGTCGCCACATCCCAGAGCCGGATGGTGTTGTCATCAGAACCGGACACGATCCGAGTCCCGTCCGGCGAAAACGAGACCGAAGAAACCCAAGACGTGTGTCCCTCCAACGGCTCCTGCAACGGCTTTCCCGTCGCCGCATCCCAGAGCCAGACGGTCTTGTCATCAGAACCGGACACGATCCGAGTCCCGTCAGGCGAAAATGAGACTGAAGAAACCGAAGACATGTGTCCCTGAAACGGCTCCTGCAACGGCTTTCCCGTCGCCGCATCCCAGAGCCGGACGGTCTTGTCACCAGAACCGGACACGATCCGAGTCCCGTCAGGCGAAAACGAGACTGAAGAAACCCAAGACGTGTGTCCCTCCAACGGCTCCTGCAACGGCTTTCCCGTCGCCGCATCCCAGAGCCGGACGGTCTTGTCACCAGAACCGGACACGATCCGAGTCCCGTCAGGCGAAAACGAGACTGAAGAAACCCAAGACGTGTGTCCCTCCAACGGCTCCTGCAACGGCTTTCCCGTCGCCGCATCCCAGAGCCGGACGGTGTTGTCATCAGAACCGGACACGATCTGAGTTCCGTCAGGCGAAAACGAGACTGAAGAAACCCAAGACGTGTGTCCCTCCAACGGCTCCTGCAACGGCGTTCCCGCCGCCTCATCCCAGAGCCGGACGGTGTTGTCATCAGAACCGGACACGATCTGAGTTCCGTCAGGCGAAAACGAGACTGAAGAAACCGAAGACGTGTGTCCCTGCAACGGCTCCTGCAACGGCTTTCCCGTCGCCACATCCCAGAGCCGGATGGTGTTGTCACCAGAACCGGACACGATCCGAGTCCCGTCAGGCGAAAACGAGACCGAAGAAACCCAAGACGTGTGTCCCTGCAACGGCTCCTGCAACGGCTTTCCCGTCGCCACATCCCAGAGCCGGATGGTGTTGTCACCAGAACCGGACACGATCCGAGTCCCGTCAGGCGAAAACGAGACCGAAGAAACCCAAGACGTGTGTCCCTCCAACGGCTCCTGCAACGGCTTTCCCGTCGCCGCATCCCAGAGCCGGACGGTCTTGTCATCAGAACCGGACACGATCCGAGTCCCGTCCGGCGAAAACGAGACCGAAGAAACCCAAGACGTGTGTCCCTCCAATGGCTCCTGCAACGGCTTTCCCGTCGCCGCATCCCAGAGCCGGATGGTGTTGTCATCAGAACCGGACACGATCCGAGTCCCGTCCGGCGAAAACGAGACCGAAGAAACCGAAGACGTGTGTCCCTGCAACGGCTCCTGCAACGGCTTTCCCGTCGCCGCATCCCAAAGCCGGATGGTGTTGTCACGAGAACCGGACACGATCCGAGTCCCGTCAGGCGAAAACGAGACCGAACAAACCCCAGACGTGTGTCCCTGCAACGGCTCCTGCAACGGCTTTCCCGTCGCCGCATCCCAGAGCCGGACGGTCTTGTCATCAGAACCGGACACGATCCGAGTCCCGTCAGGCGAAAACGAGACCGAAGAAACCCAAGACGTGTGTCCCTCCAACGGCTCCTGCAACGGCTTTCCCGTCGCCGCATCCCAGAGCCGGACGGTCTTGTCATCAGAACCGGACACGATCTGAGTCCCGTCCGGCGAAAACGAGACTGAAGAAACCGAAGACGTGTGTCCCTCCAACGGCTCCTGCAACGGCTTTCCCGTCGCCGCATCCCAGAGCCGGACGGCGTTGTCATCAGAACCGGACACGATCCGAGTTCCGTCCGGCGAAAACGAGACTGAAGAAACCGAAGACGTGTGTCCCTCCAACGGCTCCTGCAACGGCTTTCCCGTCGCCGCATCCCAAAGCCGGATGGTGTTGTCACGAGAACCGGACACGATCCGAGTCCCGTCAGGCGAAAACGAGACCGAACAAACCCCAGACGTGTGTCCCTGCAACGGCTCCTGCAACGGCTTTCCCGTCGCCGCATCCCAGAGCCGGACGGTCTTGTCATCAGAACCGGACACGATCCGAGTCCCGTCAGGCGAAAACGAGACCGAAGAAACCCAAGACGTGTGTCCCTCCAACGGCTCCTGCAACGGCTTTCCCGTCGCCGCATCCCAGAGCCGGACGGTCTTGTCATCAGAACCGGACACGATCTGAGTCCCGTCAGGCGAAAACGAGACCGAAGAAACCCAAGACGTGTGTCCCTCCAACGGCTCCTGCAACGTTTGCTTTCCCGTCGCCGCATCCCAGAGCCGGATGGTGTTGTCACCAGAACCGGACACGATCCGAGTCCCGTCAGGCGAAAATGAGACTGAAGAAACCGAAGACGTGTGTCCCTGCAACGGCTCCTGCAACGGCTTTCCCGTCGCCGAATCCCAGAGCCGGACGGTCTTGTCATCAGAACCGGACACGATCCGAGTCCCGTCAGGTGAAAATGAGACTGAAGAAACCCAAGACGTGTGTCCCTGCAACGGCTCCTGCAACGGCTTTCCCGTCGCCGAATCCCAGAGCCGGACGGTCTTGTCATCAGAACCGGACACGATCCGAGTCCCGTCCGGCGAAAATGAGACCGAATGAACCGAAGACGTGTGTGCCCGAATTACACTTTGAACAACCGGCCAGTTGAGATTATGCCTTGAAGCCAATCGAAGAGTATTAGGATATATTTCATTGAATTTGCGTGATATAATGGAGTTACTTGGCGACAATGGAAGTGCTGACAGGTATAGGTGCGGAGTGCTGTATGTAATCGCAACACCAAACATCTGAATGAACCTGACAACATCTAATACGGTGGAAGAAACGTCTTCATATCCGGCTTGCTCCTACCATGGTCCATTAACATCTTCCATTGTCTCCATTATTAAATGATAATCACTAACCTTTAGCCACCCAGCTATTCGCAGAAGTTCTGATGCCGTGCTACTCGTCAGAGCATCGGCAAGGCTGAGTGCCTCGAGCCAAAATAGTGTATGTTCATCATTGAGGAATGATACCACTTCATCAACCAGGCGTTTTTCGAGAGCAATTCTTTTCTCCTCATTTACGGTTGCATCGCGCAGTGCTTCCAGAATATGTTTCAACCAAAACCGACATGAATACGACAGATGAGGGGAGATGTATTTCTTGACGGTTTCTGGCAGGCCCGGAACCTGTACGTTAGGGTAATACGACGACTCTATCTTGCAAATGTTAAACCGAAGACCATGTCCCGGGTCAATCATAACTCGCAACGACGCGAATGCAAGGTCATTATGCGCCTTCGAGATGTCCACAAAAAATTCTTTACTAAGTTTCTGGTCCGTCAGAAAATCACGAAATGATGCATGAAGAGGTTGGATGGGGGAAGATGAGTCAGTTACACCGTTCAGAAGCGAACCCATATGTTTCACCACCAACCCCGCGTCATAATGGTCATTACTATTTGCAAATTCGAGCCGCATTGCATTTAAAGAAGCCAACGGGAGAGGTTCGGCTGCGCTAAGTATTTGACTCATCACTGAACAGAACTCTGACAAGAATCTTGAACGTGAGTTTTTTTCACCATCAACGCCCGTTCCATCATCGTCTGGTGCAATCTGTGACAGAATGGAGTGGTATAATTTGTTAAGCCCTCGAGGGGTGTGCGACGTGATATAACGGAGTCGTTTTATAGGGTCCCGACCACGCGTGTCTGAGATATATTGGCAAGCAATGCGTGCCCACTCAAAGACCCCTTCAGCTTTCTTGGCAAGAGATGTGAACTCCTCCATTCCTAGGCCGGCAATCTCTTGTAGCTTGTGCTCAACGTAAGTCCGGACGTCATGCTCTGCAGAGTCCGGCCGAATATCATTCATGGAAACTTGTTTAATGTGGTCGACTCCTTTGAATTTGTCTGATATGTCATCAAGGGGACGGGATGTGACGAAGATCCGAAAATTGTCAGGAAGTTTAGTAACACGTGGAATGGCAGGATCATCGAGTTTGCAGGACAAAACACGAAGGAGGTGCTCTCGCGTTGCAGCTTCTCCGCTTTCATCCAATGCATCCATCACAATGACTACAGGGCCCGCATGCAACCCATGCATTTTCTTGAGAGGTTCCATTACAAGCTTGTGCCACTGCTGTACAATGTCAACCGTACCCTTCAGTTGCGTGTTATCCTTAACAGCGTTCGCCAGTGCTAGCCTTATCGCAGGATCGAGATCCGCGAGGTCCCGAGCGATAGTTGAGAAGACTTTTTCGTGCCGCCGATCGCTTGTTCTGTTACGGTCGAAGCAGAAGCATGAACCGAGGGCTCCAACATCCTTGCACCACCGAGCTATCGTGTGAGCGATTGCTGATTTACCTTTGCCTGCAGAGCCAGATAGCCACACGATACGGGGAACGTCACTTCCTGTCATGAAGATCCAATCAACGATATCCTTAAGGATCTCTTCACGTGTGTTCGGCAGGCATTGTTTGCTGGTGTCCAGCCCAGCGCCACTTGCATAGATTATGTCGTTGATGTCGAGTGTTTCAGTCAAAGGCACGAAAATTTCCTTGCCTATGTGATCAACAAAGAGCTCTACATCCCGAATGGTATTATCTCGCAACTGCTGCATGAGATAATCCAAAACACTATTGTATTTTCGGATCGCGTCATCTGTCTCTGAGATAATGTTTTTACCGAGCCTATTCCCTGCCATACGATATATGAATGAACGTCCGTGAAGTGTGGTAGGACATTGATGGATGATTACTCACAAAAGGTTTTGGTCTCCGAATAATGACTGATGAAATCCACACATTCGAGAGTTTGCTGAGTCAGCTTCCCAAAGGCAGCAGCCATCGACGGGTTCTTGCGCAGCTTCTCTTGTTCTTTAGCCAGGAAATTGTAGACGTCGCCCAGCTTTTTGAGTAGCTCAAGTATTAATGTGTCATGTTCCGCTTGAGCAAGTACCGTCTGCGAGAAGTTTTAGGTAAAAATAAAGTTCTGTATGGAAAACCGTACCCTAGAAGCAGCGGAAAGCATTCCCAAGGCCAGCTTAATGTATGGATGGACCTAATTAGAAGAAAATGAGCCTTTTCATTCCAAGAAGTGACAAGACATACATCGCCCATCTCCTTTATCACGCCGTCGAACACCTTGAGCGGCTGGAGGTACGTCGTTTCAATGTATTTCCAAGTATCAGGGTCGCCGTCCGCGGTACCAAGGTAACTTGCCACAGACTGGGGATGACCCTGAAGCATTTTCATGCTTGTGGTGCTCTTAACACCGTCAAGTGCCCGTTTTGCCTGCTCGAAACCGATTGACGTCTCGGGGGTAGGTCCACCTGAAGTTATTTCCATGACTAGCAAATCCTGGACATTTTGTCAGATGACCACGCGGCCGCACTATGGTAAATCACTTACTTCAGTAGGACGAGTAGGGGGATGGGGTGAACCAGGCCTAGAACGACCAAAATGCTTTGGAGATATCGGTGTCACAACAGTATGCAGCATCCACTGGACACACCAATCTATCCTTAACAGGGCGCAGGAATCGCTTGATCTGAGGTTGGTCGAGAAATGCATCAGGGAGGCAAGCCTTGAAAATAAGATCTCAGAACTACCTACTCTTTGAAGAGGCTTTTCCTGCGATGCTGGAACACGAGATTCACGCTGCACGAGATTAGCATTGTCCTCACGCATCACGAATGGCTAGGAAGCGGCAGATCCTCTGGTTAAACAGTTAGAAGTGAAAGAGCCGACGCTATGGAGAATCGAGAATCGAGTAAAGTAGCACTGTAGGGCGGCGCCGAAGGCGCCCGACTATCGTAATTTTTGCCGCACTATGAGTCAGCGCGGGACCTTTTGCGGACCCTTTTTTGCTTCCGGGGGAGTAAATCTGCAATCGCGGGAGCAAATCTGCTCCGCGGGAGAGTATTTTCAACGCGCGAGAGCAGATTTGCATCCGCGCGGGACTTTTCAAGGTTCGCGGGAGTATTTTTACCCCGCGCGGAAGTGTTGCGCGAGAAGCAATCTTACCACCGCGAGAGTATTTGGTCACGCGCGGGAACTGACAATTAATAAAATACAATATAACAAATTTTCGACGCCGCGGGAGTAATTCTGCCTCCGCGTGGAAGCATTTTAATCCGCGCGGGACTTTTTCAGATTTGCAGAAATATTTTTACCCCTGTGCGGGAGTATTTTTGCCCCAGCGCGGAAGTATTTCTTTTGTGTGGGAGTATTTTGTGACACGCGGGTCTATTTTCGGCAGCGCGGGAGTATTTCGTCACGTGCAGAAATGTTGGGTGCACTATACATTATGTAGTACCCGACACGTTCTTTAAATACACCTGGGGGTAGTTGCCCAGACTAAACGTTTTCTACCAAAACTGAGAAACTTTTCAGAAAACCTTTAAAGTCATCTCCAAAAGCATCTGCGGTCCTCTACAAAAGTACAAGCTAAATGGCTACCAGGGGACGCTGGTGGAGGGAGAGATAGAAGGGGGATAATCGATGGCAAACAAGGTTTGGAACGTGCCCCGCTCGTCGGCCACACCATATTAATTATAGCTTCTATTGATTCTCGTGCCCCAATCTGGTTTTGGGCGCTTATTCAAACGGAGCACATTTATTCTATCGACCATTGTTAGCCTTTGAAGCCCCCAAGTGACTCAGGCCATGCCTTCGCGTTATGCACCAGACCCTGACCTCGCCGAATCACAGACACCCTCTGTCTCAGGTATTCAATCAGAGTTTACACTGTTCTAAACTGAGGCATGCAAACAGAGGAACAAGGAACGACCAATCGTCAACCTGCTGAGAATTCCTCTAGCGCTACCGAGGCAGGATCCAGTGGTGATAATGGCTTAAAAAGCGAAGATGATAATCATAACCCCTACAGAAAACACATTCAACCAGATTCAAAAATATGGTCAATATACCTGGAAGAAGCAGAAAAAGTGGATAAAGAACTTGCCGCCTCATTGCAAGTTGGTGTCGACCAGCTTCTCATATTTGTATGTTGAATACGATTTTCTTTTTTTTTATCGAAATTCCCTTAATTCACAGGTTTTAAGGCCGGTTTGTTTGGAGCGATTCTTACCGCGTTCCTGATCCAAAATAGGAAGGATTTGCAGGGAGATCCTGTTGAGGAAATCCTTCAGGTGCTTCAAAATCAGTTCGCTGGAACTACCTTTCAGCCTTTTGAAGTCTCCAAATCAGCCCTTATTGTCAACTATTTGTGGTTCACTAGTCTCGGTCTGACGCTCGTCAGTGCGCTTGGTGCTGTACTTGCAAGAGAGTGGCTGGCAAAGTATAATCCTGTATCCCCAGGAATTTGTTCAAGTGATGCATGCCAACGTCTCCTTCGTTTTAAGAGAGCACGTCAATGGCGGCTCGGATCAGTTGTTACTGGAATCCCGCTGTTGATTCAACTAGCTCTCTTCCTTTTCTCAGCAGGTCTCGTCGTATTCACATGGAATAACAGCGTAGCTTTGGGCGTCCTTGTCCTTTTTTTGACCATATTCGCAATTGTGCTATATATGATGGCCACCATTTCCCCCCTTTTTTCCCCAGCTTGTCCCTTTGAGACACCTATCTCACGGTTTTTCCCAGCGGTCGTTACAAGCGCAAGGTATGATGCATCCACATCAGACGATTGGGGGTCTTTTTCACCCAAAAAGACGGATACGTCCGGAACATCTCAATGGCTAGAAAGCCTTTCTCGCTTCTTGGCCGAAACGAAACTCAAGCCTCAACGGGTCGAACTTGAAGCTGAAATCCTGGCATGGGTAATTGCAAAATCCCCATCGGAGGAGGCATTTAAGGAGGCACTTAGTGCTGTAGCAGGTGCTAAACAATGTGAACAGTTGCGGATTGCCTTGTGCAAACCAGCCGTCACGGAGAAATTGTGCAACATTTTGGAGACCTGCCTTCACCGCACCGGAGGCCTTGTCACTGTACGTGATGCAGCGCTTGCGGAAGTTTCTCTCCTTGCAATGTCACGAATCCTATCGCCGCGAATGGACAAACTCATGAACAAAGAGTACCTTACGCCCTTTGAAAGACTCCTAAAAGTTGGGAGACCATTACATCAGTTGGACAATTTACATCCTTGCGTGAAGACATTGGGATGGGCCGTTCATATTGGTATTTGGGTAAACATGGATGACGTTAAGCTAGAGGTGCCGACAGAACAACACATTGAAACGGTGGCCACTATGGGTGCAGCACCATATGAGCGAAGTACATTAATCGCGGCAGCGATTGATGGAGCACAGTCAGGAAAGGAGGACTTACGTGTAACCTGCGAACGGTTACAATTAGCATATTGGCATCTTAGTAAGGATTTTTTCCATGGCACCGCCAAAGAAACTGATTGATGTGCAGCGGATTGCCGGAAAATGCTGGAAGAAAAGCGTGTAATAGCAGGTAAACTGCGCATACCACAAGTGAAAACACATGTACCTAATTATTATCACAACAGGGAAAGAAAGAGACTGGATGGAGAAAAGGGTTCAAAAGGTAGAGGGTGCTGTAGAAGGATTACTAGTGGAATGTGGTAAGAAAATGCCAAGTGGACGAGGAGTACGATATAATATCCTCCGGCGTTCAGCTAGATTCCCAACTGGTATGATCGGGGCCATTCCCAATGTTGTTGCACTGTTAAAGCAGTTTACCCCTGACGTTCGCTCAAGGGCAGTGTCAGTCCTGGGGAAGGTGTCAGAGCAAGGTGCAGTGTGTGACAATGTGATGGGAATGTACCTGACATTTGACCACAGCCGAATTTCAAGCCGTCATTGCGGGTGTCATTCCCGACCTTGCTGCACTGGTGGAGGACTCTGACTCTGACGTTCGATCAAGTGCAGTATCGGCCCTGGGGAAGGTTTCAGAGCAAGGTGCGGTGTGTGACAATGGGATGTGAATGCAGCTGACGTTTAACGACAGCCGAATTTCGAGCCACTATTGGGCGTGTCATTCCCGAAATTATTGCACTGTTGAAGGACCCTCACTCCGACGTTCGAGCAAGGACAGTATCGACCCTGGGGAACATTTCAGAGCAAGGTGCGATGTGTGAGAATGGGATGGGAATGGAGCTGACATTTGACCACAGTCGAATTTCAAGCCGCCATTGCGGGTGTCATTCCCGACATTGTTGAACTGTTGAAGGACTCCCACTCCGCCATTCGGTCAGGCGCAGTATCGGCCCTGGGGAAGGTTTCAGAGCAAGGTGCGGTGTGTGACAATGGGATGTGAATGCAGCTGACATTTAACCACAGCCGAATTTCGAGCTGTGATTGCGGGCGTCATTCCCGACATTGTTGCATTGTTGAAGGACTACAACTCTGACGTTCGATCAGGCGCAGTATCGGCCCTGGGGAAGTTTTCAAAGGAAGGTGCGGTGTGTGACAACGGGATGGGAATGCAGCTAATGTTTGACTACAGCCGAATTTCGAGCCGCCATTGCGGGTGTCATTCCCAGTATTGTTGCACTGTTGAAGCACTCTTACTGGCATGTTCGATCAGGTGCAGTATCGGCCCTGGGGAAGGTTTCAAAGCAAGGTGCAGTGTGTGACAATGGGATGGGAATGCAGCTGACATTTAACCACAGCCGAATTTCGAGCCGTAATTGCGGGCGTCATTCCCAACATTGTTGCATTGTTGAAGGACTACGACCCTGACGTTCGATCAGGCGCAGTATCGGCCCTGGGGAAGTTTTCAAAGGAAGGTGTGGTGTGTGACAATGGAATGGGGGCGCGGCTGACATTTGATCACAGATGAATTTGGAGACGCTATTCGGGGTGTCATTCCCGACATTGTTGCATTGTTAAAGGACTCCGATTCTGGCGTTCGATCAAGGGCAGTATCGGCCCTGGGGAAGGTTTCAGAGCAAGGTGCGATGTGTGACAATGGGATGTGAATGCAGCTGACATTTAACCACAGCCGAATTTCGAGCCACTATTGGGCGTGTCATTCCCGAAATTATTGCACTGTTGAAGGACCCTCACTCCGACGTTCGAGCAAGGACAGTATCGACCCTGGGGAACATTTCAGAGCAAGGTGCGATGTGTGAGAATGGGATGGGAATGCAGCTGACATTTGACCACAGCCGAATTTCGAGCCGCCATTGTGGATGCCATTTCCGACATTGTTGCACTGTTGAAGGACTCCGACTCTGACGTTCGATCAGGCGCAGTATTGGCCCTGGGGAAGGTTTCAGAGCAAGGTGCGGTGTGACAATGGGATGGGAATGCAGCTGACATTTGACCACAGCCGAATTTCGAGTCGCCATTGCGAATGTCATTCCCGACATAGGTGCACTTTTGCAGGACTCTTACTCTAGCGTTCGATCAAGTGCAGTATCGGCCTTGGGGAAGGTTTCAGAGCAAGGTGCTGTGTGTGACAATGGGATGGGTGTGCCGCTGACATTTGACCCTAGATGAATTTGGAGACGCCATTCGGGGTGTCATTCCAGACATTGTTGCACTTTTGAAGGACTTGGACTCAGACGTTCGATCAAGGGCGGCATCAGTCCTGGGAAAATTGTCAGAAAAAGGTGATCCAATAAATCTTGTCGTAGGATATGTCTTAACTCTCCGCAGGGAGCTTTCTCCCTCTCATCAGGGCTGCAATACGTGCGGCTGTAGGATTGTCGGAGAAAAGTATTCACATTCCCTTGTTTTACCTCTCATTCTGATCGATATTGCGATAATTTAGCAAGTAAGCCCGATATGCAAGATTTCTCACGATTATCTACCCGTCCTCTGTCGTCAACTGTGGATCTGTTGCGTAGTACTGATTGTATTTCGCGTCATGAAACTATCAAGATCATTCAATCTGTAACCATTACATGTATGTGAAGACAAGTCATTATTCATTCACTAATTTCCATGCCACTTTAAAGCGCGGAATTCTTCCTTTACCTTATCCAGATTCGACCTCAGAGCGCCAAAAGAAAGGCTGGCTCTGATAATTGTGGTCACTGCGCTGCATATATTTGGTCGGTGCACCAATTCCTAGTAAACCGCCATGATTCATGAACCTGCAGATGTATGTGGTACCGCTATTATCGCCGCCATTCCCGACGTTGTTACACTATTGAAGGACCACGACTCTACCGTTCGATCAGGGGCAGTATTGGCCCTGGGGAAGGTTTCAAAGCAAGGTGCAGTGTGTGACAATGAGATGGGAATGCAGCTGACATTTGACCACAGTCGAATTTCGAGCCGCCATTGCAGGGGTCATTCCCGACATTGTTGCATTGTTGAAGGACTCCGACTCTGACGTTCGATCAAGTGCAGTATCGGCCCTGGGGAACGTTTCAGAGCAAGGTGCGGTGTGTGACAATGATGGGAATGCAGTTGACATTTGACCACAGCCGAATTTCGAGCCGCCATTGCCAATGTCATTCCCGACATTGTTACACTGTTGAAGCACTCTGACTCTGACGTTCGATCAGGCGCAGTATCGGCCCTGGGGAGGGTTTCAGAGCAAGGTGCGGTGTGTGACAATAGGATGTGAATGGAGCTGACATTTGACTACAGCCGAGTTTCAAGCCGCCATTGCGGGTGTCATTCCCGACATTGTTGCACTGTTGAAGCATTCTCTCTGGTACGTTCGGTCAGGCGCAGTATCGGCGTTGAGGAAGGTTTTAGAGCAAGGTGCAGTGTGTGACAATGGGATGGGAATGCAGCTGACATTTAACCACAGCCGAATTTCGAGCCGCCATTGGGCGTGTCATTTCCGACATTGCTGCACTGTTGAAGGACTCTGACTCTGACGTTCGAGCAAGGGCAGTCTCGGTCCTGGGTAAGTTTCCAGAGCAAGGTGTAGTGTGTGACAATGAGATGGGAATGCAGCTGACATTTGACCACAGCCGAATTTCGAGCCGCCATTGCGGATGCCATTTCCGACATTGTTGCCCTGTTGGAGGACTCCGACTCTGACGTCCAATCAAGTGCAGTATTGGCCCTGGGGAAGGTTTCAGAGCAAGGTGTGGTGTGTGACAATGAGATGGGAATGCAGCTGACATTTGACCACAGCTGAATTTCAAGCGGCCATTGCGGGTGTCATTCCCGGCATTGTTGCACTGTTGAAGGACTCCGACTCTGACGTTCGATCAAGTGCAGTATCGGCCCTGGGGAAGTTTTCAGAGCAAGGTGCAGTGTGTGACAATATGATGGGAATGGAGTTGACATTTGACCACAGCCGAATTTCGAGCCGCCATTGCGGGCGTCATTCCCGACGTTGTTACATTGTTGAAGCACTACGACTCTGACGTTCGCTCAAGTGCAGTATCGGTCCTGGGGAAGTTTCCAGAGCAAGGTGCGGTGTGTGACAATGGGATGGGAATGCAGCTGACATTTGACTACAGCCGAATTTCGAGCCGCCATTGCGGATGTCATCCCCGACATTGTTGTACTTTTGACGGACTTTAACTGGCGGGTTCGATCAAAGGCAGTCTCGGCTCTGGCGAAGGTTTCAGAGCAAGGTGCGGTGTGTGACAATGGGATGGGAATGCAGCTGACATTTGGCCACAGCCGAATTTTTCGCCGCCATTGCGGGTGTCATTCCCGACATTGTTGAACTGTTGAAGCACTCTGACTCTGACGTTCGATCAGGCGCAGTATCGGCCCTGGGGAAGGTTTCAGAGCGAGGTGTGGTGTGTGAAAATGGGATGGGAATGCAGCTGACGTTTGTTTGACCACAGCCCAATTTCAAGCCGCCATTGCGGGTGTCATTCCCGACATTGTTGCACTGTTGAAGCATTCTCTCTGGTACGTTCGATCAGGCGCAGTATCGGCCCTGGGGAACATTTCAGAGCAAGGTGCGATTTGTGAGAATGGGATGGGAATGCAGGTGACATTTCACCACAGCCGAATTTCGAGACGCCATTGCGGATGCCATTCGCGACATTGTTGCACTGTTGAAGGACTCCAACTCTGACGTTCGATCAGGCGCAGTATTGGCCCTGGGGAAGGTTTCAGAGCAAGGTGCGGTGTGACAATGGGATGGGAATGCAGCTGACATTTGACCACAGCCGAATTTCGAGCCACTATTGGGCGTGTCATCCCCGACATTGTTGCACTTTTGAAGGACTTTAACTGGCGAGTTCGATCAAGGGCAGTCTCGGCCCTGGGGAAGGTTTCAGAGCAAGGTGCGGTTTGTGACAAAGAGATGGGAATGCAGCTGACGTTTGACCACAGCCGAATTTCGAGCCGCCATTGCGGATGCCATTCCCGAAATTGTTGCACTGTTGAAGGACCCCCACTCCGACGTTCGATCAATTGCAGCATCGGCCCCAGGGAACGTTTCAGAGCAAGGTGCGGTGTGTGACAATGATCGGAATTTAGCTGACATTTGACCACAGCCGAATTTCCAGTCGCCATTGCGGCCGCCATTTGCGACATTGTTGCACTGTTGAAGGACTCCGACTCTGACGTTCGATCAGACGCAGTATCAGTCCTGGGGAAGTTTTCAGACCAAGGTGCGGTGTGTGACAATGAGATAGCAATGCAGCTGACGTTTGACCACAGCCGAATTTCAACCTGCTATTGTGGTTGTCATTCCCAAAATTGTTTTACTGTTGGAAGTCACAACTTTCCAAATTCAAACAAAAATTGTTGACTTGCTCATTAAGCTAGCAGCTTATGGTGTGTTTTCTTAACATGCAATTTAATATCTTCTCATTTGTTTTCCAAGATTGCTTTCGTAAAATTATTATTGGCTGTAATTTAGACCACTACTGTATATCCTTTGTTGATGCCAAGGATAAGAAAATTATTTCAGCTGGTGGAAAATTGTTTGTAGCTTTTGCACAATATGGTAATCTTCAATTTTTTTTTTATAATTCACTTTTTTCATGGTTTTGCAGGTTATCTTAGCAATATTAAGTTGCAAATAGTTCTGTCTGCATTGTGTCATTTATATTTTTTCACACCATCTCAGGAACATTGTGAGTTGATTGAAATTCTCTTGAGATCTTGTAAGTGTTTGCATTCTCTAGTTGTTATCAATGCTGATTTTTGTAGCTTGTGTAAGCCATACCATTCTTGAAGTTGCTTATATTTTATTTTTCATAAAACATTGGATGGGAGATATTTTTTCTGAGGATATTCAGGATTTGATTTTACAAATGGATAGATATGGATTATTAATAACATTGTAGTTTTACAATTTAGTTTATAAGTAGATGAATGGTAAAAACTTTTTCTACTCTGGTTTATTGTATATCTATATACAGTGACCCAAAAAAGTGTCTGGATGTTTGGTGAAATTGGAAAGATGGGTTTGCAGCTCCAGAAATAAAATAGATAAAATTCTGAATAAATCAGAGGTAAGAGGTATACATCTGACCTACATGATGACATAAGCATGACATCATAGCTTTCCTTATCAGGGAAGTAGGAAATGAACAATGGACATGGTGCATCTGGACATTTGTTTTGCTCTGTCAACTGATACATGAAACTCAACTAAGGTTCATATAACTGTGGGAATTTCTGGTGAGGTTCAACAATGTCATGTGACCACATGTTTAAATAACACATTTACATGAACCTTTGCCTCAATTCACTCCCCCACCACATGATGAAGAAGCATGCTACTGAAACAAGGCTCTCTGTCATTTCTCTTCTCCAGGAGGGTCACTCCTGCAGAACAATTGCTTCTAAACTTCATATTGGGCACTCTACAGTATCAAAAATTCGCTCCCAACTCCCTGGTCCACTTCCAACACCTTCCAGAGGTTGTCCTCCCAAACTCTCCCCCAGGGATCATCACCACCTGGCTCATTCTATCACCTCTGGACAGGTTGATAATGCCTCCCAAGCCAAGTCCCACCTCTCCCTCAATGTCTGCACACAGACAATTAGAAATGCATTGAAGAAAGAGAATTTGAAGGCTGTAGTGAAGGCCAAAAGACCTCTTCTTGCCTGTCGACACATCAAGGCTCGATATGAGTTTGCTATCAAGTACCAGCATTGGACTGAGGAGGACTGGTTTAGGGTTATCTTCTCAGATGAGACCAAAATCAATCGTTTGGGCTCTGATTGTGAAGAGTGGTGGAAGTTCTAACCGTTCTATATATGAAGAATATCGACCGTTTAGGTACGACACTAAGATGTATTGGCTGTCTAAGTCTAATACAGACTGAACACGTATTGACTACTTAGTTCAATATGGTAGAGAGAAGTAGCTATCTAGAATAAGGTAGAGAGCTAGAACGAATAAGTAGAATCGACTGTTAAGTGCGATTCTGAACAACTGCTCGAGTGCAAAGTAGAGTAACTAGAGAGTCGAATAATAGAGTAGTGTGGATGTAGTCCACGTGGATTGAGATAAGGATTGAGTTTTGACTGGTACAGTTCGAAACTCTGATTGAGTAGATGGCTAAAGCCCATCTGTGATGGTCAAGACGATACACCAATCACAACTTACAGGACACTAACAGGTGTCTGGGTAAGTTGTGGTTGCGGTGTAAAAAGTGTCTGAGTTCTAAACTACAGGCGCTAGAATACATAAGTCTGGCATGTGTGTGCCCACAAGAGTCGATGTACCGCATACATAGGTTGTTGAACTAATTATAGATATAATAAAAGAGAGAAAACAGAAATAATAAAGGAAATATAGTAAGAGCTCATCCGACTATATTTCCTGAGTGTATTTCACCATACCTCTCACAGTGCCCCCCAGGTCGAAGAGCTATGTCAAAGAAGATGTTGAAGGACGCTTGGAACTCCTCCCCATGCGTCCTGCGATGAACCCCCAAGGTGTAGAATAGCGTTGCCCCAGGCGAGATGCTTGGCACGAAAGGAAAGAGCGATGTCCTCCCACTTTGAAGCATCATTGGCGGATGTCAACCCATCCAGTTTTTGGATCGACGAGACCCAATGACCATAGGCCTTCTGGCATGTTCGAATTATGGCGCGAACGCGATCAGCAGAAGCGTCAGTAATGCGGGCAATGAGAGGGGGTTGAGGGTGTAGTGATGGCGGGGTAGGAGTGATAAGCGGTGTGGAGCTCATGTCTCCCCCAGGGGGGATTCCTCTCGAGGTGTCCGAATCCGGCAACAGTTGCTCCAACAAGTCAACAAGGTCCACTGCTGAGTGGGTTGGTGTGTGTTCAGGAAGAACACAAGAAGAGTTGACAAGTAAGGACCGAAACATGGAGAGTTCCACCCGTTCAATATCCTCCGCTAAATGCAGCTGTTCCTTAGGGTCGTTGACGCATAAATAAAATGCACTCATGCGGTCCGACAACGTGAGAGACCCGCTATACCCCTGGATATGCCCTTTAAGAAGGGGGTGCCGCAGGGTTGGTCCCAGTCGCGTTAATGTGCATCCCACAGTGAAGATGTCGGAGGGGTAATTAATGGACACGTGCATCCAACTTGACTGGAAGGGACAAGAGGGGCCAGCTGTATCCTGAGAGTGGAAGGGAGAGGGCGGCTGTGGCGGGGGGCTGCGAATGGGGTGGGCCCAGGGGGGGGTCAATGACAAGGGGCTCATTGGCCTGAATATCGGTTCTTCATTTCCCTTTTGCTTTTTCGCTTAAGGGGGGAGGCTCCTCGAAGACTTCCATTGCCGGGGGAGGTTCCTTGGAGACGTCTGTGGCTGAGAGAGGCACCTCGAGGACTTCCTCCATAGGCGTTGCGAGAACTTCCGGGATAGGGTGATCAACATCCATTAATGTAATGTTAGGATGCTGAATGGGGCTTCCCAGAGAAACACAAGGGGAGTAGGAGAGGTGGGCGGTGGACTCCGCGTTGTCAAGGAAATAAGGGGAGTGTTCGACACCGCAGGGACCAAAGGCATCGGAGTAGAGTGGGAGGCGACGAGAGGGTCAGGTGACGTGCGGAGGGGTGAGATTGGCTGTGGTGCTGGAGAAGGCTTGGGTGCAGATGAGGACAGTGATATAAGGGAATGTCCTGCGAAGGGGAGGGGTAATGGTATAGGGGGAAGAGGAGGCAGCTCGGCAGATGGTACAAGACCTCCCGGTAACTCTGAAACGGGTGTAAAGTGCTGTAATGTGGGTATGGAAGAGACCGGTGGAGGGGAAGGGAGGTGAGTGGAACTGGATGGCATTGCAGAGTCTGCTGGATGATACCCCCTCCAAACTCTGACAGAAGTCGGTAGCTTTCGTCGTTGGTTAGGATCACTCATGAAGAAGTGAATGTTGTCAGGGAGTAGGAAACCTTCATGGCAGTCAGCACCGAGGTACTTGCTGTTGTAGGTGGGGTAGCGAGATTGGTTGTCCTCCAAGTCAGATGAAAGATCACTGGGCCTCATCCGGTAGGTCCGTTCCTGAGGTCCACATTGTGAAGGGGGTCTGGGAGGTAGTGCAACTCCGTCTCCACATTGCAATGCAATGCTTTGTAATTTTATCCTTCGTATTTTGTCCCAATCGTAGAAGGTGACCCCATCTTTTCTTTTTTGTCCCACACTCCAAACACATGGTGTGCCTCCATCGCTGCAATCCGTTTCAGCGAAATCCATCCATTTATGACCCAAAGGGGGAGCGATGATTGAAGGATTATTGTGCCCTTCCATTCTCCTCCATTCCTGCCGTGTCCGCCATGAAGGGATGTTATCCCTAGCCCCCATCCTCCGCTGTCCTTCCAAGTACTCCTCTCTCCTCTTCCGTTTAAGTGTTTTCAATTCCTCCTGGACCTGCGCAGAGAAAGCCTCAGACTGCTGTTTCTTTTTGATCTCCTCTTCGGTAGAAGGGAAAATACTATGAGAAGGTGGTGGGGTTTCACTCCATGTTCCCGAGGGAGCCCGCCAAGTATTAGAGGACCATGGTGTAGCTTTTGAAACGGGGTCCGTCTGCATAGGGTTCGTGGACGATGAGGTCTCCTCCACACGCTCGACAGTTTCTGTTCGAGGTGGTGGGGAAGAAGGAACTGTAGTTTGAGGTCGAGGTATTCTTTTAAAATTGGGAAATCAGGGTCTGGGGAGAGGAGTGTATGGAGTAAAGGCGGTTCCATTCCCCGAGTTGGTGGACATTCCCGCAATGTCGCCCTGCGCAGCGGAGGGTATTGGCAAAGGTGTTCTAGAATTACTCGTGGAGTGCTCGACTTGTTCAGTACAAGACGGCATGGTAGAGGTATTAATTGGTTGATGTCGCGGTATTCTTTTGAAGTTGGGGAACTTGGGTTTGGGTTGTTGCTCCTGCGACATAGTGTACTGATTTGAGAGGTTGACGTGGAGGGAAGAGATAGGGGGAATAAAATTTTCTTTAGTGAATTTACGTATTTTATATTAATTTCAAGCTCCGCTCAGTTGTTGAGCTGAAAGGCTGAGGGGGATGAAAGTGGGGGGTAGAGCTAGAAGTAGATAAACAGTGTTGTCGTCGTAAGGATGTGAAATGATCATTAAATTCGATAAATAGTCTTGTAAGCTCTAAGAAGAGTGGGAGCGTTACGAAGGTCATTGCCGTTTAACCAGGTGTCCTCCTCCGGTCCATATCCTTTCATCGAACCTGGAAAAGGAGTTGATTTCGATGCTTTTTGTGCCCTACTATAGCTTCTACTTCGTACTCCTCGTCATTACGATTGAGTTCTCGAGGATTCTCGAGTAGCTCCCTGGATCCGAATTCCTTAGGGGAGAGATGGTACTTTGTAAGATGGTCTCGATTAATCACTGGGTGTAATTGATATTCTGAGGGAATGTGGAGTCGGAAGACTTGAGGATTGATCTTCTCCAAGACTTCAAACGGCCCTATCCGTCTTTGTATAAGTTTCCTTCCAGGTCCCTTGGCTTCGACGAGCTCGAGAGAATGGGGATTAATCAGAACATAATCTCCCTCTGAGATATCTTCCACCAATCTCCATCTCTTGTTGTAGCTGCGAGCTTGGGTTTCTTGTGCTCACGCAATCGAATCCCACGCCACTTGTCGATGGTTTTCTAATTCTAGGATCCATTGGTCGGCTATGGGGCTATCCGATAATTGTCTGGGAACCACAGGGTCATCCCCTCCTAGACAGCAAGACATTCCTCTTGGTAAGTAGCCCATCAGCAAAAAGGCCGGCGCATAGCTTGTTGAGCTTTGAACCGTCGAATTGTAGGTATGAGCCACTACTTGAGTCCATTTAGACCATTCCTCCTTCAAAGAGGCGCAGTACGCTCTGAGCATTTGCTCCACGATAGCATTGGCGTTCTCCATTTGACTGTCAGTCTGAGGATGGTGGGACGAGGATACTGCAAGGGCACTTCCGTATACCTTGCAGACCTCTCTCCAGAACCTACAGGTCCACCTCTTGTCTCGATCACAGATTATCCTTGAAGGTAGGCCGAAAGGAGCAGCCACTTTATTCACGAAGATTCGCGCGAATCCTTCTGCGGATAGATCTGAAGTGGTGGGTTCACAAATTAAGAAACGCTGAGTTTATCCACGGCGACGAAGATGGCTGAATAAGCACTCTCTGTAGAAGGAGGCAATCCAGTAATCAGGTCCATTGAGACAACCTCGAACGGCCTTAGGGGTACATCTGCGGGTTGAAGAGCTCCTTGTCGAGCAGAATGATTGACCTTGGTTTTCTGGCATATGTCACAGCTGCGAGCATATGTCACAGCTGCGAGCATATGTCGCAGCTGCGAGCATACGCCATGCAGTCATGCAACATCCTCGGCCAGAAGAAACAGTCTTTCATCAGCCCAAAGAGTCTGTGGCCGCCTGCATGAGCTCCTTCGAAGGGGTTATCATGTATCAGCTTGAGTATGGTTGTCGTCATGCTGCTAGGAATGCAGATTCGACTTTTCCAGTCCGAATCTCGAAAGAACAATAGCTTATTCTTGCCAATGAAATAATGTGAAGGAGTAGTTACCATGTTTGGAGAAATGGGATCAGTGGCGTAATGATTTCTGAAGGCAGGATCCTTCTGGTATCCATCACGAAGTTCCTTAGCATAATTTTCGTCGATCTCTATAAGCAATTGTGGATTCGAGAGAGTAAAGTTCGTTTCATCGGTTTCGTCATTCCTGGGGAGGTTGTGCAAGTCCCATTTCATTTGGGGGACCTCTTCCATGGTTCTGACTGGTTCGACTAACTCGTGATGAGTGAGAAAGACGGCCTTTTCCACATGTTTGTTCTCCCATAACATCTCGTTGTCATTCCGGTTGTGAGAATCTGCTACGATGGGTAAGAGGTCGTCTCTTGCGGGGCTAGCATAGTCAGTTACTCGAGGAAGTCTGGACAGTGGGTCAACATTGCTGTGTATCTGTCCCACTCTATGTAGGATTTCCAGACCGGGGTATGCAGCATATACTGCCCCCCATGCGGCCAGTCGATGATTAGTATTCTCGTAAGATCTGGCCCATTGTAACGCTGCATGGTCAGTGATCAGAAGGATATGTTCTCCTTCGATAAAGGGCTGGAAATGGACTAATCCTTCTTTAGCGGCTAATGCCTCTCGCTCTGTGGCTGAATAGTTACACTCTGCTTTCTTGAGCATACGGCTCCAATAGGTGATAACGTGTTCGACTGTGACACTGGTGTCATCAAAATCTGCGGCCCAGGAATCCGTCCAAGTGAATTCCGGCTCCTTGGTTTTATAACAAGTAACAAAGATGGGCACGTCTTGTGATTGATCGAAAGCCGCTCTTGCTTGGGCATAAATTTTCGTATCCTTTAGGTCCTTAAGTGTCATTTTCTGTATTTGTTGGAGACAACATCCTAGCGCAAAGTCCGAAGTGTCTGTGTATAACCGATAAGGCATACCGCTCACGGGGTGTCCAAGTACTGGAGCTGAGCTCAACACAACCTTGATGTCTTCAAAAGCTCAGGCATGTTCAGAATCCCAATCCCAATGAACTCCTTTCTTCAAGAGGTTGAAAAGTGGAGCAACCGTCCAGGAGTAAAATGGTATGTAAGCAGAGAAGTACAAAACCATCCCTAGAAAATGTTGGAGATCAGCTATCTTAGAAGGCATAGCTAATTCTAATATAGCGGCAACCTTTTCTTGATGGGTCAAAAAGCCGAGTCTAGACACCTTATGTCCTAGTAGTAGAATCGAATTATACCCCACATAGCACTTTTTTGGCGAGAGAGTGATTCCCGCTGCAATTATGGCCTGTAGAACCTGGTCTAAATGCTCTAGATGATCATCCCATGTCTTAGAAAAGATCACGATATCGTCAATATAAACTAGGCAGAATATCCATAAGTAAGGTGCAAGTACGGTTTGCATAACCCTTTGGAATATAGAAGGTCCATTATGAAGTCCAAAGGGCATTCTCCTGAATTGTCACAGTCCTCGATGGGATCTGAAGGCGGTCTTCGGCTTGTCTTCCTCTAACATTTCAAGTTGGGTAAAACCGGCTAGTGCATCAAAGGAAGATAAGATGTTGGATCCCGAGAGCGCTTGCATGATTTCCGACTGGTGTGGCAATGGAAATTCGTCAGGAACTGTTAGGCTGTTCAACTTTCTATAGTCGATCACTACTCTTGGTTTCCCATTGCGATAGACGACAAAGGCTGGCGCCCCCCAAGGACTCTTGGACGGTTCAATTACCCCCTGTTGGAACCAAGTATCCATTTGTTCATCGATGACTTTCCTATTAGCTGGGGAGGTTGTAAACATTGACATTGAAATAGGTTGCACGCCCTCTTTCAATGGGACATTGACCTTGACATCTACTTGTCCCAAATGCCCGTCTACTCCGAAGGCTAGGACGTTCTTAGTTAATACCGACTCCAAGCGGGAGGAGACATCGGGAGGGATGTCAGGTCCTAAGTTAACCAGCTTATGCAGATCTTCCGCACGAAACGTCTCCGTGGTGGCAACCTCTGATGTTTTAGGGCCTGCCGGGTCGAAATCGTCTGTGAGTTCCCGTTCTGGGGGCAGTCCAGAAGATTGAGGATTAAGGACACGCTCCTCTTCTATTCTTGATAGACTTTCGACGAGATGGGCGATCTTGGTTGCCGTTGACTGCATCGATGCTTTCTCAGTCAAAGATCTAGGGGTCTGGGCCCATTTGCTCGCGTCGTGAATTAGTCCAACGGTTTCCCCTCGTCTGATGATTCTTGGTGTCAGAGAGGGATTAGCGAGAGGTATCGTGGCGCGTTCCCTAGAGATGGCGGTGGTGGGAGCAGCTAATATACTCCCATCGTCGTTCTGCAAGACGACTCCCTCAACTATCCATTGGTCACCAATAAGATCTCCTACAAAGATTGGTACTAATCGAGCCGATTCCGGTTCTATAGTACAATCCTATAGGGCCCGTGCGACTCTTTCAGTACGCACTCCTTTGTCTGGTTTGGAAGTCAATTCGGGTGAGTCATTGGCTAGCTCCTCAAGGGGGATCTTGCTAATCGAAAAGGCTAAAGGCTGCGGCTCCTTGGAAGAACTGGCTAGGATAGATCCTGCTCTCCCAGGCAAAATCAATCTAGAGCCCAGCAGTTGGTCTTGCAGTGTCCCAATCTCATAGTTCATGTGGAAGTCTTCTCCAAGAAGAATCGGGACGGTCATACCTCGGACAACGTACATTTTGGCGGTAAATTTAAGGAGCATACCGGTGTTGTCCTCAAGATAAATGGGGATGTTGATGTATCCTAATACTTTGGCATTACCAGTAAGTTGTACTAGGTGCAGTTTGAGTCCTTGCTTGAGCTTGGGGCGGTCCTCTAGTTCCTTATAGAAGTCCTCCAAAATTAAGGAGAGGTCGGCCCCAGCGTCCAGCCTAATTTTAATAGGATTTGAGACTTCTGAGTTCCCTACGCATCCATAGACATGTAATACTGAAATCCCAATACTGGAATATCCACCCAGAGGGTCCCTTCTGCGATAGATAATAGTCGAATCCTCCTTCATAAGCCGACTGGATTGAGGGTATTGGACTCTAGGTCTTTTGCTTTCTTTTCTTGTAGCCAGTTTGACGTTCCTCCTGATACATCTACTGTTAGGTACCTTGGGAGTAGCTTTCGAAATAGAGTCATCCGCTTCAGAGTCTGACTCCTCACAAGGAATTAAGTCAGGTAATTGCCCTGGGTCGAAGGGGAAACTCTCCTCCTCCGATCCCTCTGACTCAGAGGGGTCTTCTATAATGTAGGTCTGACTTATTTCCTTGTATCGGTTTGCAAAAGCTTCCTCATCGACGATTTCCTCAATGGTGGGGGGTTCAGGTCGCGATAAAACTCTCGTCTCAGTCAGACCTTCACGGTTCTGACGATGAGCATCTAGCCAGTCTCCTTTCTCGAGAAAATCACGGTCTGATATAGAAACATAAACTTGCGATGTCTCGTTCTCATTCGAAGATGCATTCACGTCTGAAACGATGTTGTCCTCTGACTGAGGAAGGTAGACAGAAATGAAAATCGATTCCTCATCAATGTTATGTACTTGTCCCTGTACGCTTAATCCATAAACCATTTCATAAGCCCTTTGATCCTCCACTTCCTCCATTGGGTTCTGCACAGAGCATTTGTTAATAGAGACATAGTGCGACATCCTGCCTGCGTGGGGGCAGTCGATCTTGAGATGCTCTAAACTCCTGCAAATCCAACACTCCTTCGGGGGTTTGGCGACGCTTTTCTTGTCACTTCATTCGAAAAAGAACTTGCCGTGTTTCTTACCCTGCTTCACGTTCGATCTCCTAGGGACGGTTTTATCCTCGAGTTCGCTGAGGAGGACGTGGCCTCAGTTAGTGGGGTCAATTCCTCCAGAGTGTTCTTCCTCATGCCAGGGATCCGACTTGTCATGCTCGGCGATCATGACTCTGGGTTTTTGGAACCGATAACGCTCTCAATGTGTTTGAACCCAAGCGTTAATCAGAGCCTCTTGTAAATTGTTCGCATAAGTCTGCAGACTCATGATGTCGTCGATAGGTTGTCCCTGTAGAAGGTAAAGCCATTCCGTGGAGCGTCAGGATGAGTCTGCGTGTTTTGTCCTTCCAGTTTTGGTGGAACCCATACAAGAATCGATAGAGCTTGACCCTCCACTGAATGTAATGAACGGGTGTCTCACGATTGTGACTGATTTGTCGAAATTTCATGGCTTCCCATTCTAGAGCTAAGGATTCACGCCAATGAGTTCCAAGTAATCCTTCTACGATACCCCAAAGAAATGATCCGTGAGATCGACTGAATTCAGTGCAATGTTCACGGTCTAGGGTGCTCCACCAGATCTTGGCATCGCCGGTAAGTCATCTTGGCAGAGCGACTCCCAACAATGTGCTCATGGAGTCTGAGATCTCCGAGAGACTCATAATATCCATGATGTAATCCAATGCCTTGGATTGAGTTCCATCATATTCAGGAAGGTCTGACCATTTTATCTTGATGTCGTTGGTGTTAAGAGCGGTCCTTTTGTCCTTAGGTAAGTCATCGATAGGCACGCTGGCTCGAGGCTGCATCGGAGTTTGAAAGGGAGAGTTAGGTACTCTACTGTAACGCCCCCCACGTCCCGAATTCCCTCCATAACTTGAGGCACTAGAACTCCCGGATGAATTACTAGGGGGTCCTCCTGATGGCAGAAAGGGGTTTGAGGAGATCGGCAGGGAATGGCGGGGATCGACTGGATTCAGCGATCCTCGACCAGCAACTTGACCAGCTATACCCTCAGTGAATGCAGTAGAGAAAGACGGTCGACCCCTGTTGGCGACTGATCGATTCCTAGTCACAGTTTGTTCATCACCGACATTAGAATTACCCGGAATTTGTTCGAATGTGACGCGAGAACGGTGAATTCCCTGATGGGGGGTAGGGCTACGTTCTGTCGCGATTCCTCTCTCAATTTCGACCGTATTCAAAGGTCGACGAGGTTGAGGTTGATAGAGGGGAGTGCAGATTTCCATTCCCTTTCCCTGAAGACGTTCTGCAACTTGTGTCCTCATATCTGATGGGAAGTCTTGCAGAATAAGGGGACGATTGAGCGAATGAAGGAAATGAGTGTCGGGAGACCCATTCAGGGTACGAACAAACGAACTGGTTGTGGAGATGGGCGAATTGGGTACCTGAATGGAATCACCATAAGGGTAGAGCACTTCCAAAACCATCTTATCAAGTCTCCTCTGATTTCGCCTTAACTGACCCCTTAAAGTAAAATACGCAAACGAAGAATTCCGAGTGATCCCGTTAAGAGACTCCTCCAACATCCGGATGTATATATACTGGTAGTCAACCTTGGGGACGATGTGATCCCCACCGAGCAGGACGTGAAGGATTTGCAACGCATCATTGTGTGTGCGGAGTGCTTCGAGAAATAAAGAGAACACTTCTTGCTTAAGAATCGTCCTTCCTCCTTCCATAACAGAAGTAACCTCACTCGACCATTCGGGAATCGAGCAGGTCAGATCCTCAAGGGTTCCAGGTCACATGAATAGATCTTGCACTGATAAAATGGCCTGATAACGACCTAACCAGACTGCTACAGTCACCGGTAGAAGAGGGTAATCCGTATTGTACTCCTCCACGAAGGGAGTAACCTGATCTGCAGGGATTTGATCAGCATAGTACGCTTCCCATTGTAAGTCGATGGGTTGAGCATAAACCATATGACCCCCAACGAATTGCTTAAGGATGACCTGCCTAGGCAGGAACGAGAGAACGGGTTCGGGAGCATGGGTAGTCTCGACATTAGTTCCAGGAATGTTTGACTGCTCAGTTGATGGACGTTCTTCACATGGACTTGGGGGAGCATCCGTTGATGGTCCAGCTGCTGCTCCGGGGGGGCTCCCAGGAAGAACTGGTTTTTGAAAAGTCAATGAAGACTTCCTCATGGTGACATTACGGGGTGGTTCCAGACTTGCAGGTCTTTGACGAGGTTTTGAATTACTCAGGTTCATCGAAGGTCTCGACGTTTGGTTCTTGCCAGTAGTCATTTACGTGCTTAGAAGCTTATAGTCGTAAGATATCGTTTTTTCTTTGTAGGGAAAGTACGGTCTGACCCAGATCACCACTGTGAAGAGTGGTGGAAGTTCTAACCATTCTATATACAAAGAATATCGACCGTTTAGGTACGACACTAAGATGTATTGACTGTCTAAGTCTAATACAGACTGAACGTGTATTGACTACTTAGTTCAATACGGTAGAGAGAAGTAGCTATCTAGAATAAGGTAGAGAGCTAGAATGAATAAGTAGAATCGACTGTTAAGTGCGATTCTGAATGACTGCTCGAGTGCAAAGTAGAGTAACTAGAGAGTCGAATAATAGAGTAGCGTGGATGTAGTCCACGCGGATTGAGATAAGGATTGAGTTTCGACTGGTACAGTTTGAAACTCTGATTGAGTAGATGGCTAAAGCCTGTCTGTGACGGTCGAGACAATACACCAATCACAACTTACAGGACACTAACAGGTGTCTGGGGTAAGTCGTGGTTGTGGTGTAAAAAGTGTCTGAGTTCTAAACTACGGGTGCTAGAATACATAAGTCTGGCGTGTGTGCGCCCACAAGAGTCGATGTACCGCATACATAGGTCGTTGAACTAATTATAGATATAATAAAAGAGAGAAAACAGAAATAATAAAGGAAATATAGTAAGAGCTTATCCGACTATATTTCCTGAGTGTATTTCACCATACCTCTCACAGTCATGATTTAAAAAGCTCTCAGTCACCATTCAAAAAGTTGATTAATAGTCACCAGAACTTGTGTGTGGAGTTGGAGATTCTCAGTTTTTGTAATTTACTCAACCCTTCGAATTCTTTGCTATGAATACAAGTACTGATTATGATTACCATTTTTGTCTTTTATTTTCAGTCCATCCTGTCAGTCGGCTTCATTTCTCTCTTGGAGCGGCCGAATGTGAAATTGGTTTATAAGGGCACCTTTCACTTGCAACAGGTCCAACACCTCTTGGTCGTCTTCCTCCATCTTATTTCCTATTCTGATTTCGATCTCTAGTCATGTTCTTCCTTTATTAGAGGAGAACTCTGGCTAGTGATTCACAATATTTACTTGATCATCACGGTTAATTTTATCTCCATCGTGCCATCAGAACAATGACAAAGTATGTATATTATTGTTTTTTTTTTTGTTTTTTGTTTTTTTTTTTACAATGTAATGTTTATTAGAGGCAAATGAGGCTGTTACATGATGGATAGGAATGGTGGCTATCTTCTGAGTGATGATATTGAGACATTTTCTGTGGACAATCTTATCTCTAGTGCTGCAGGTCTCAATGATGGTAATGCCTGCGATGACACTCCCATTAATTCAGATTTTTGTGATGAACAGGCAAAAGCAGTTCTAACATAGGGGTGGAGATCAATGCTAGTGATGACATTGCCTCTTTTAGCAGCTGCAGTGATTCTGATGACAGTTCTGTATATCATTTCATGAGCATTGAGTTTTCTTCAGATTCCAAAGATGGGGATTATATTGGTGTGGATACATCAGGTAGGTTTACAATTGATTTATATTTATATGTTTCCTGACATGATATTTACGAGATGACAATGAGCTGTCTTCTTTAGCAAGTATACGGGGAAATAAACCACCTAGAGCTTCAGGCAGTGATCAAGGAAAGAATGCTCCGTGATTGTCTAGCCAGATGCTGATATGTAATCCCTCAGGTTATTTGAAGCATCTAATAAATGAAGATATTGCTACAGCTACTCTAGAATCATTGGCAACTCACAGCAATGATGGTGACAATGGCAAGCAATCTTCTATGGTAAGTCTGGGTGGAAAGAAGCCACCCAGATATGTGAGTAGTGATCAAGGAAGGAAACAATGGAGGATAGTCACACTTCATTGAATACACAAAATTTTATGGAAAAGTCCTCATATTTTTAAGTGAGACTATTTCCCCTGGCTCTGACTACATGTTTTAGGAGCTTATATTTCATTAATCCAAAACTTCATCTTTAAGACTTGTATACTCTTTTAAAATATCCACAAACATCATGGTTAAACAAAATTATTTGGGATGTCACCTAATCTTTGGGATAAGATGCATTCTCTTGTATATTATGCAAACTTTCAAATATAGTTCATATAATTTAAATTTATTTGGTTTAGAAAGTTAACCAGAACTATCTGGCCAACCAATCCATGTTGTGGAATTTATCCCCAAAAGGATAATCTATATATGTTTGTTTGACTAACTTTTGTCAGATACAAGATAAATATTAATATTTCCTTATTCTCCAGAATGTCATTTGATAGATTAAATTTGATTAAATATTAATTTTACAACAAACAATATAAATATATGTATATACTTTAGTGGATAAATAACTTTTAAAGTTTTGGGTTATCCTCCGATGTTCATTTTCTGGTGAAGGGTTGACATCAAGGACATTGTATGACTTAAAAAACATCTGGCAAGTGATTTAAAATTGCTAGAGAGGCTTAGAATGCTGAATTGCAGCAGGTGGTCCAATATCAAAAACAGCTTCAGTCCTCTTCCAAGGATACTTTGGTACAAATCAAAGTGCTTATTCCGGATTCATCCCCTGAGGATTCTATACAATCTTCATCTCAGGTAGAAGCTCTGGGCGCACAGCATGCCTTTGAGATTTATACCAATGATCAATTGATGGCATCTGGGTTCATGATCAATATGAGAGACTGGCTCCTGATTTGTACAGACTGCCATTGTGCTGTATTTCCTGGAATTGCTGTCGATCACACTGAAAAGCACCACAAGATCAAAGGTATACCAAAGAACTTTGGGGACGAATTAGCTGTGGAATTTAATCTTACTGGATAAGTGGATGACATGAAAGCCGTTTGGCCACAAAATCCAGTCAAACCATATCAGGGCATAGATATTATCCCAGATTTCTACCAGTGCAGAACTGTAAACACATTGCTAGTAATGAGAAGTCACTCTAGGTGCATTACCAAGCTGAGCACAAGGGCAAGGGCATACTGTATAGGAGATTTGATTGGATGGCAGCAAAGCAAATTTGGCTATGTTCAAATTTTGCAAGATATTGGCAGTTACTTGCAGATGGCATACACAAACAGATGGGAGATGTACATTAGAGCTTTGGAAGAAGAGCCTGAAGCTTGAGCCTCTGTGACCTATCCCCCTTTCGACAGTGGATAGAGAAATTCCACCATGGCTGCATAAAGTCAGGTGGTTAGAGTTTGTGCAAGACTTGGATGCAGAGAAAGTGCAGCCTATGGGGGATTTGAAGACAGTGAAGGGCGAAGAGTTATGGATCCTGGTAGCCCTAGGTTCTTATCTTGGACAGGAAAGATGATTACAACGCTTCCTATTCAAGTATGTCAGTGGTTGATGTGTTTCGATGGGTAAGTGGATTCTTTCTCAAATAATTTACCTTTAGCTTATATAATTTGAAGTATACCCACTAGCCAGAGCTTCGATGGGGTTGTTAAACTCATTGTCATGACTGTCACAAAACTCTCACAAAAACATACAAGATCAACTTCAACACCCTTTTGACTAATCTTCAACTTGACTCCAATGACCTTTCAACTTGATTGACATTCAACATATTTCAACAATCCTTACTGTAACAATATTCAACTTGTCTCAATTCAACATCATATATGTATGATTTCACTAGTAAAATGATGAAGAACATAAAAGGGCTACAATAGGAGCAAGGAAAGTCAGTCAGAAAATCTCCCACAAAATCTGTGAACTAGTCCATTGTATTAATAATCTACTTTCATTATTCTCTTACATAATGTCATAACCTTTTGACATACTATTTGTGAGCCATTGTATCTTGGAATTGTGTTAGGATACACACACAGGCCGGGTTTCTGGAGAAACCCGCGGGATATCCGGTAGGACTTGGCTTCAGCTTATAGGCTGTGCCCTCGCTAGATCGTGTTGTCCAATTTCAAACGGACGGACGGGGATCCTGGGGAGTCCGGGCGGGGTTCGTGGGTTGTAGGTCGTAAGTCGGGTCGTGGGTCGTAAGTCGGAGGTCGTGGGTCGTGAGTCGAGTTGGTTGAGAGAGATAGATGCGCCAGAGCCCGTGGGCTCTGACTAGTGCGAGCGATGTGAATCGAGTAAGGTTTTAGAGCGGAAAATATTATTAGATTACTGGGGGGAATCTAAGCTAATTTTCTGACTGGATTGTATGTACAACATCTGCCAGTTTATATAGACCATGGAGTGAATGACATACCAAATCCAGTAATGGCGAAATGAAACTAACAAAACATGAAACAGGAATAGTAAACACCAATTTTTGGTGTTAGGAACGGAACGGAATGGAGCGGAGTCCGAATCGTGACAAAGCATAACCCATAACGGGAAACGGAGTAGGAGCGGAGTCCTAAATTGTGACAGGTCATTTGACTAAAACGGGAACGGGGCTCGATTAGAGCGGTGACGGGATTCTGAGCGGGTTCCAGTGACTGATGCGTGGGACGAAGATGGACATAGACAGAGACAGGATCCGGGGAAAGTTCGGTGACTGATATGTGTCTTAATGAGGTCGAACGTAACGAGTCTTGACGTAACGGAGTCCGGGCGGGAAATCCTATAAACAGACGATTGGTGCTTGTAGCGTGTGGGGGCGTACGAGTTAGTGCCCGGAGTCTGGCGGGATTTGTCCGGTCGTAACAGTATCCTCCCTTTATGCTGAAGTCCCAAAGAGGCTCTAGACCTAAATAAGGTTCTTGTCGGCTACGCGCATGTATCAAAAGTCATGTCGGTTACACGTATGTGTCAAAGAGTCATGTGATCTGGAAGGTAAGGTTCAAACGCGACGAGCCTATATAAAAAATTGAAAAAAGAAATTTCTTCTTCTTCATTACCCCCATCTTCGTCACTATGGGACCAAAACCAACACCACGCAAGCCAATGCCGACAGCAGGGCCCTCCTCGGCCACTCTGTATTGGGCACCGTGGACGGCGGCCCAATTGTTGGCGCGGCGAGAAGAGCAGCGCCAGCTTCGTGAAGCAGCAGAGAGAGAGGCGAGGGAGGCTGAGGAGGCCCTGGACAGAGAGTACCAGGAAGCATTGGCCGCGGAGGAAGAGGCCGCAAAGGAGAGGGAACGTGAGGCAGAGGAGGCTGCGCGAGTGGCCGCGGAGAATGCCCGGGTGGCTGCAGAGAAAGCCCGGGTGGCCGCGGAGAGGGCCGCCATTGTTGCGGAAAAGGTAAGTCCCAATATTCAACTTGTCGAACTTTACTGACTTGTAATTTTCAGCGCAAAGTGACAGAGGTGGAGTCGGAGTCCGAGGGGGAGCCGGAGAGCCCCCAAAAGGTAGGCCTCATGTCCGTGGGATAACCGGTGAAAACTGACCATATCAACAGAAGGCAAGGAAGGCGGCGCCAGTCCGACTACCGACGCGGAACGAGCCGCGGTGTTCCAGTTGTAACAACCAGAACACAGAGTGCAATCGAAAGTCCGGCCGGGGTCCGGGGTGTTACCAATGCGCACACCTCAAGGTGAGGTGCTCGCTTGTGCACGAGCAGGCCACGGGATCCGGGGCGCGAGACATAAGCGGGACGGACGGGTTGTCCGGGTTGGACAAGGTCCTTGGACGGATCGCCGAGGGCATCGAGGCCCAAAATGAGTTGCTCCGGAAGAGCAACAAGGTCCAAATTGTGGTGGCAAAGGAGCTGTCCGGACTCCGCGAGGAGTTTTGGAAGTTCCTGGCAGAGTATGGCGGCTATGTCTATGAAGAGCTGCAGATCGGGAGTTCCGAGGATGCCGGGTCGGATGAGGACAGGGTTGCCACGGAGGTCGTGGAGCTCCCTGAGGAGGTAGCTGAGGCAGCGGGGAAAAAACATAGCCCCATAAATGTAGACTGAAGAGTAACATAGAAATAGAAAGTAATTGAACATAAAGTAAAGCGTGAAAGAGAACATAAAAATAAAAGTCAAAGCCAAAGTCCGCGGAGAGTCCGCTTAAAGACTTGACTTGACATGTCAGAACCTGTAAAGCAAAGAGAGACATAGGGTGACAGGGAATAGTGAAAATGAGTCCAAACGTAACACGGGGTCCGCGGAGTGCGGTCAGAGAGACGATAATGGTCCAGGTTTGAGTGGGTAAGCTGTATGAAAGTCAGTAACGATTTCCGTAGCATTACCGAGTTCCGTGGCCAAAATCCATGAGGTTTCTTCATCGGTGCCCTCGTAACCCGCCCACTTGACCAAGTAAAGCAGTTTACAAGTGCGTTGACGCTTGTCTATTTTTGAATCTAAAATCTGTGAGATTTCAAACTCAGGTTCTCCATCAATGACGACAGGAGGAGGCGGAGATTGCACGCGATCCGGGATAGTGTTAGCAGTACAAGGTTCTAGCATAGAGACATGAAATACTGGGTGTACCGCGCGCATGCTATCCGGAAGCCGTAGAGTCCAAGAAACTGAACCTACTTGTGCAATAATTTCAAAGGGACCTAAATATTTTTCAGCAAGCTTCTTTGATGGACGGGTAGTCCGGAAGAATTGAGCTTTGACATAAACACGGTCGCCAATCTTGAAGTTGGGTGGCGGGATCCGGTGTTTGTCCGCTGAATGTTGGTATTGCTCTTGGGCGGACAATATTGCAGTCCGGAGTTTCTCGTGGAGCTCGTGGAGGTCCGTGGTGAACTCTTGAGCACGAACAGAGGCGAGATTTCATTCTGGATGTACTGTAATATTTGGATTATATCCTTTATTTGCAAAGAACGGGGAAATGCCAGTAGTGGCCGAGGGTGCATTGTTGTAAGCAAACTCTGCAAGTGGTAACAAGGTTTTCCAATTGTCCTGTTGGTAGTTGCAATAAACGCGGAGGTATTGTTCCAATGTCTGGTTGACGCATTCGGTTTGTCCGTCACCTTCCGGGTGATGTCCGGACGTGAAATGTAATGTCATGTCCAAGGATTTTCCGAGGGATCTAAAGAAGTGAGACACGAACTCTGATCCTCGATCGGAAGTCACGTGGGACGGAACTCCGTGCTTGGAAAATACGTGGATAATGAAACGTTCCGCTAACTGCACGGACGTAATTGTATCATAAGTAGGGATGAATATACCTTGTTTTGAGAATCTGTCAACAACGACTAGAATAGCAGAAAAGCCTTCGGAATCTGGTAGGTGTTCAATGAAATCCATAGATATAGAATTCCACGGGTGTTCCGGTACCGGGAGTTGTTTCAAAAGGCCGTATGGCTTGTGTCGCTGAGATTTCGAGCGGGGACAAGTAGTGCAAGATTTACAATAGTGCTTAACGAATCCACGGAGTCCGGGCCAAGTATATTCTCTTCTTATTAATGATAGAGTTTTGTTGTACCCGAAATGTCCTGAGAGTGGATGATCATGTTTGTATTGAAGGATCCTGAGGCGGAGGCCATCGGAGTCCGGTACATAGATACGATCGTCAAGTCTAATGAAACCATGTTGATCAAGAGACCACCAAGGTTGATCGGGGTCCACGGGATTGTCTAGATGAGCTTTAGTAATTGGGTCTAGCGGAATTGCCGATAGAATATCTTGATGTAACTTCTCGATATCCATAATGATAATTCCACGGACAATGGGATTGACGAGGAAAGTTGCGCGGACCGATGCGGTAAGTTGTTGATTCGTGAAAATAGGTTTCAGGTTGTGCGGATTTACCGTTGCATAGTCGTTGCTCCCCTCTTTAGGATAGACGTCCCATCGTCTAGTTAAAGCGTCGGGTTTGCCGCCGAGACGGCCGGGTCGAAAACGGATAATCATGTTGAAGGTGGAGAGATATTCAGACCAGCGGGCCTGCCGGCGGGTCAAGAGTTTTGTGGTAGAAAAGTATTCCAGGTTTTTGTGATCTGTTACAACTTCAATAGGAGCTCCTGAACCTTCCAAATAGTGTCGCCACGCTTTGAAAGCTGAAAAGATTGCCAGAAGTTCTTTATCATGAACGTCGTAGTTGAGCTCTGCTCCGGTAAAAGTCTGGGACAGAAAAGCCACGGGGTGAACTTCTCCGTCGGAGTCCTGGATAGAGAGAATGGCTCCAAGTGCATAGTCGGAGGCGTCCGTTTCAACAATGAGCGGGAAGTCTGGTTTCCAATGCGACAGAATAGGAGCTGTAGAAAAAGAATTTTTTAAAAGATTGAAAGCTTTTTGACACTTATCGTTAAAATTCCATGGAGTACCCTTACGCGTAAGACAGGTAAGGGGTACCGTGATGTCGGAATATCCACGGATAAAATGTCTATAAAAATTGGCAAAGCCGAGGAAGGATTGTATATCTTTAACTTTTCGGGGTTCGGGCCAATCTTTGATGACTTGCACTTTAGTTTCATCCATGCGGAGTCCATCGGGTCCCATCATGAAACCTAGGTATTCCACGGAGTCTGTGTCAAAAGTACATTTTTTACCATTTGCGAATAAACCATGTTGTCTGAGCCTCCGGAGAACCTCACGGACTTGTTTGTCGTGTTCCGCGGGATTTTCAGAGTAGATAAGAATGTCGTCCAAGTAAACAATGACACATACATCGAGCATGTCGGAGAAAATGTCGTTGATAAAATGCTGAAAAACAGACGGGGCATTAGTGAGTCCAAAAGGGATGACCAACCACTCGAAGGCCCCATAGCGGGTTCTAAAAGTGGTTTTCCATTCGTCGCCCGCGGCAATCCAGACCAAATGATAGGCGTGCTTGAGATCTATTTTGGTGTAAATCCGGGCATTCCGCGGAGCATCGAGCAGGTCAGATATAAGTGGGAGTGGATATTTGTCCTTTTTGGTGACAGCATTGAGTCCTCTAAAATCAACACATAGTCGAAGGGATCCATCCTTTTTTCTGACAAACAAAACAGGTGCTCCAAAAGGAGACTTTGAGGGTCGAATAAAACCTATGGACAAATGTTCATCCAGGAAATCACGGATTGCGGATAGTTCCGTGGATGAGAGCGGGTAAATATGTCCTAGGGGTGGCTGGGCGCCATCTTCAAGATCAGTTTTTAAGTCGTATTCTCTATGAGGCAGAAGCCGGTCAGCTTTTCGCTTGCTAAAAACATCTGCGAAGTCATGATATTTCTCCGGGACGCCTTCTAGGTCAGCGGCTTGCTCAGATTCAGATACTGGGGTTGAAAAACGTCCAGTTGCTTCATCAATTTTTAAATTGATAGTGAACGCCTGGGACCCATCCATTTTTGAAGCCCTAATAAAAGCTGCAGCATTAATCAGAGAAATGGACGGAGGTGCCGTGGGTTCCGGGGAAGCTATAGGTGCCGTAGGGATCACAGGAGTCCTCGAGACTGCAGGTGCCGGGAAGGCCATGGGTGCCGTGGAGGCCGAGACAGGCGCAGTTTCCTCGGTCGCCGCGGGAGTCCGGAATGTTATACTGTTAGCTATCCAGTCAATCAACGGATTGTAGCGGGTAAGCCAGTTATGTCCTAGGACCACCGAGCAACTTGAGTCTAACTGGGTCACATAGAAAGTGACCAATTGAGATGTTCCACAAGGGAAATTGATGGGTAAATCACAAGCTTGGGTAACAACCGAATTACTTGTGCCATCGAAGAGGCGGAGAGTGACGGGATTTATCGAATAAGTTGACAAAGAATTTTTTTGCGTGAATTTTGTATCTAAAAAACAATGAGTCGAGCCGGAATCTATGAGAGCTGAAAAAACGAATTTTGGAATCATATTAGACATAAGTTTAACGAAAAATGAATCAGAATGTGAAAGAGCGGATGCGTTGAGGCGAGTGAACTCTTGAATGTGCGGAGAGGCAACGCAACCCCTAACCCGCGCGGAGTCCGTGGGGTTGCTTACTCTTTTTTCAAATCGGCAGCTGGTTTATCCTTCGACGGGGTTTCCGTGGAGGCCTTGGCTGATCGACCCTTTGAAGAGTTTGCTTTTGCCAGCGGACATTCCGGGACTCGATGACCGGGTTTCCTGCACAAGAGACAGAGGTTGTTGTCCATACAACGTTGTCTGTCTTGTGGAGTCAATTTGCCATCAGGTCCGAGTTTGCCTGAGAGGTCAGGTTTTCCGGCTTGCTTGCCGGACTGTTGACCCTTGTTGTTGTCCTTATTGTCCTTATTGTTGTTGTTGTTGTTTGAAGACTTTTTATCGTTCTTCTTGTCGGATTGCGTGGAGTTCTGGTTGCTGGTTGACGAATTGTTGTTATTGTTTTTGTCCTTGGACTTGTTTACTTTGTCCGCGGATGTCTCGCGGGCAACTTCCGCGCGACGTTCCCAATAACGTGCGTCCGCGTTTTGAGCTTTGAGGTGCATACGGGACAGGGTTTTTGGCTTGCCATCTTCTCCTTTCGAGACTTCGTCTTTAAGGCGGGATGGCAGACCGGCATAGAATTGGTGGCGGAGAGCGGGATCACCCCACTGACAACGAGCTGCAAGATTATTGAATTGGACGATGTAGTCCGTGATGCGCTGCGTGTCCTTCATATGAAGATTTGTGAGACTATTCTCGGCTTCTCCTGTCGGGTCATACGGGCCGAAGTTGGTTTCAAGCTCCTCAACAAACGCCTCCCAATTTTCAAGCCAGAGTGGCTCTTCCTCGGATATTCCGCTAAAAGCCGGTTCGAACCATTTCAACGCGGATCCCGACAAATATGACAGTGCGTAATTGACTTTTCGGGAGTCCGTGGAGAATGCAGCGGCACCATCACGGAAATTGAAGCGACATTGCATGAGGAAAGTAGAGAGTTTGTTTGGGTTGGAACCCGTGAAGGGTTCCGGAGCATTGACTTTTGACCGTGGAGGTTCTTGTTCCTTTTTCTTTCGTTCTTCGAGCAGGTGCGTCATGAATTTATCTATGGTGCCTGCTAAAAATTCAGAAGTAGAATCCCCCAAATGCGGTCGTTGAACAGGCAGAGGAATTTCAGGAGGGATTTCGACACCTTTGCCCTTGTCAGGGGCCACGGAATTGTCCTCGCGCTCGGATTCGTCCAGGTCTTCCGGGACTTCTTCAATGCGGGCTTCTTCCATGGGTTCCGACTGGTTCGCAAGCGTCTGACTGGTATACAGAGTTAACGGGGAATGAAGAGTCGACGGTCCAGGTATTGATGACTGTGCACGTGTACTTCTTCTTGGTGGCATAATGAAAACAATCTGCGAGTATTAGTCAGAAAATACTGTTAGGATACACACACAGGCCGGGTTTCCAGAGAAACCCGCGGGATATCCGGTAGGACTTGGCTTCAGCTTATAGGCTGCACCCTCGCTAGATCGTGTTGTCCAATTTCAAACGGACAGACGGGGATCCCGGGGAGTCCGGGCAGGGTTCATGGGTTGTAGGTCGTAAGTCGGGTCGTGGGTCGTAAGTCGGAGGTCGTGGTCGTGAGTCGAGTTGGTTGAGAGAGATAGATGCGCCAGAGCCCGTGGGCTCCGACTAGTGCAAGCGATGTGAATCGAGTAAGGTTTTAGAGTGGAAAATATTATTAGATTACTGGGGGGAATCTAAGCTAATTTTCTGACTGGATTGTATGTACAACATCTGCCAGTTTATATAGACCATGGAGTGAATGACATACCAAATCCAGTAATGGTGAAATGAAACTAACAAAACATGAAACAGGAATAGTAAACACCAAATTGGTGTTAGGAACGGAACGGAACGGAGCGGAGTCCGAATTGTGACAAAGCATAACCCATAACGGGAAACGGAGCGGGAGCGGAGTCCTAAATCGTGACAGGTCATTTGACTAAAATGGGAACGGGGCTCGATTAGAGCGGTGACGGGATTCTGAGCGGGTTCCGGTGACTGATGCGTGGGACGAAGACGGACATAGACAGAGACAGGATCCGGGGAAAGTTCGGTGACTGATATGTGTCTTAATGAGGTCGAACGTAACGAGTCTTGACATAACGGAGTCCAGGCGGGAAATCCTATAAACAGACGATTGGTGCTTGTAGCGCGTGGGGGCGTACGAGTTAGTGCCCGGAGTCCGGCGGGATTTGTCCGGTCGTAACAAATTGCCTCTTACGTTATCAACAGGATACATTTTGTGAGCTAAGAGAAAGGAGAAACAAGATGATTATGACATACCTCAGTCAATATGATAGTATACTTTGACTGAGGTATGAAGCTACGAATACTGTACTTAAATATACTACTGTCAATGTGACTGTGTCACATTTGCATACATGTCTAAGGTACCATTCCACTTGATATGGCCATGTATGTAGGCTTGATATAGACTTGTGCTGTTAAGGTGCGTACACGGAGGGTTTCCAGAGAAACCCATGGGAAAGCCGGTAGGACTTGGCTTCAGCTTATAGGCTGCACCCTTGCGAGATCATCTTGTCCAAATTCAAACAGGCAGATGGGAATCCTGGGGAGTCTGGGCAGGGGTTGTGGGTTGAGAGGTCAGGGAGTCAAGATTGATAAGTCAGAGGTTGAGTGATAGATGCATCAGAGCCCATGGGCTCCAACTAGTAAAAGCGGTGTGTATCAAAGAGGAATTTAGAGTGGAAAATATACTAAGATTACTGGGGAGAATCTAAGCTGATTTTCTGACTGGATTGTATGTACAACATCTGCCAGACTATATAGACTGTGGAATGAATAACATACCAAATCCAGTAATAATGAAAACGAAACTAACAAACATAAAATGAGATAAATAAACACCAAGCTTGGTGTTAGAAATGGGACAGAATGGAGCAGCGTCCGAATCGTGACAGGTCATTTGACTATAACGGGAACAGGGCTCAGTTAGAGGGCTGATGGGTTTTCCGAGTGGGGTCCAGTGACTGATGTGTGGGACGGGGTCAGAGATAGACAGGGACAGAGTCCGATGGGTATTCTGGTGACTGATACATGAAGTAACGAAGTTGAATGTGGACAAGTCTGACATACAGAGTCCGGCGGGAATTCCGGTAAACTGACAATTGGTGCATATAGGGTGCAGGTGCATATAAGTTAGTGCCCAGAGTCCAGCAGGAATTCCAGTCGTAACATGTCTAGGTGTAAGGTTGACACAGACTTGGGTGCTTGAACCTATTTCAACAAGATTTTGTCAAAGATGAGTTGAATGATAGTCAAAGGTGACCTTGAATGTTTTGTGACAATGTTGTGACTGTGATGGTTGTGACAAAGAAATGGAATGGAACAAAGGATCAAGAAATGGAATAAAGGGGATTACAGAGAAGGATAAATGCTTGAGGTGGCAAGTGATATGGCAAAGTGCCACAATGGATAATGGAACACCATCAGAACAGAATCCAGGCACAAGGCTTATTGAATGGAAGTTCTTTGTTGGTATGTTTTAAGAGTGCTGCAATTAGAGATGCTGCAATTAGGGAAACTGATGTTGAGATGCCCAAGGATAATGAGGGTGAAGGATAGTACAGGGGTCCAAGAATGATACCTAACAAGTTGATTCACTTGATATGTTGCCTTTGGGTTCAATCAAACAACCAGTACATATATCTGAGTGTATATTCTGATTAACCTTGGAAGATAAGCCATAATGATGAATGTGTTAGATTTAGTGACTCAGCACAGTAGTTACAAGTTGTGTACCATTGTGGGTCCATAGTGCATGTTGGTGAAATTTGCATTTGCTTGTTTGTGTCTGTGTCTGTGTCTGAGCTCTCACACTTCTTGTGTTTCACATCCACCTCCCTTCTTCATTCTAACAGGTTATGGGCCCTGGCTCTTACTAAATAACACCAAATTTACCACCAAACTTCTTCTTGTTAGCCCTATCACTTCACCACCACCCATAGCATCACTCTACCAGCATCATGTTTTTGCCCAACTTCCTCACTCCTATCATAGCCAAAGTTCCTCTCCTTACAGAAGACAATTATTCCAAATGGAGAGATGCAATGTCTATGGTCTTTTTAGGTGCTGGTGCTTTTTGGATTACAGATGATGATGATACTGTAACTCCCACATCCCCTACTGCTTCTGTGCAAACAGATAAGCAAATGGCAGCCATCATCTGGTCTACTATTAGTGATGAGTTGCAATATTTGGTTATAGGACAGACTTCAGGTTTAGCTGCTTGGAAAGCAGTGAGGGAATGCTTCCAGAGGTCTACAATGGCTCATCATTTCAAATGTTGTGGGGATTTCTATCATATCGAGCATGATCCTTCTAAATCCATTGACATTTACATCCATGCTATTGAAAGTGTTCACCAGAACCTCATATCTTTAGGTTGTATTATTGATGATTGTCAAATATTGGATGTCCTCCTCATGAACCTTCACCCTTCCTACCACACCATTCGTACTTCCATTCTCACTGCCAAATCTGAACCCTCTCTTTCTGATACCAAAGGGATTCTCATTGGTTCAGCTTCCTCTGCCATTGCCATCAAATCTGAGCCAATTGATGTTGCATACAGTGGCTTAAAAAACTGTCCCAATGTTTTCTCATTTTTGAAAGGTTGGGTTGGCATGGATTACTAACATAAGCAGAAAATCTAAGTAAATTATCAAAGGTACTATAGGATCATGGCTTGAAGGTAAGCCTCGGTCCATGTGATTTGAATCAAAATCCATTGAATAATAAATAAAACAAAACAACTACTCATTGGGACAGTTTTTTGACCTATGATTATTTTGCTTTCTAGTAATTTGTATGCCCCCCTTTTCCTTTATAACTGCCTTGATCCTTCTAGGCATACTTCCTATTAGATCTTGGCAGACTTCTGTTGGATTGCATTCCACTCCTCCACCACTCTCTCCCACAATTCACCTATTCCCTTGGGTGATGTGTTATATTTTTGGAGTTGGCTTTTGAAGTGTTCCCAAAGATCCTCTATGGAGTTAAGATCAGGGATTGGGGAGGCCAGGATACTATTTGAATTTCCTTGTCCTCAAACCATTTTGTTGCTTGCTGAGATGTATGTTTAGGATTATTGTCCTGCTGAAAGTAATGGTTGGCCTCCTCCATTTCCAACCTTTCCAACCTTTCCAACCTTTCCAACCTTTCCACTACTCCCAGCTCCAAAAATTGACAGTATTGTTCAGCATCCATCCTCCCCTGAACTTCTATGAGGTTTCCCACCCCATTCCAACCCATAAAACTCTATACCATGAGGTTATTTCCTCCTCCATGTTTGACCATTGGTGTTGTAGTCCTGTCAGACACTGGTTCTCCTCTTTGTTTCCACACATATGACTTTCCATCTGACCCAATCCTGTTAATATTGGTCTCATCTGACCAATAACACCCTCTTCCAGTCCTCCATAGTCCAATTTTCATGATATTGGACAAATTTGAGCCACTTCTGATGATAAATGGCTTTGAGCAATGGTCACTTTTGCTTTGTGGCAGAGTAAAAACCATTCTCCTTCAGTATATTTCTGACTGTTTGGGTGGTGACAGGGTTGGAGATGATATAAATAATGAATTGGGTAGCCTGAACTGCATTATCAAGCTGTCTAGAGCTGATTTGACAGATTATTGACTGCTTGTCACAACCAGAAAGCTTAGAAAGATGGCCCCCAGGATTGTTCTCCTTTGTTCCCATCCACTTCCCTACTAATCCTATTCACAGTACTCTTGCCTAGACTAGTTCTTTCCTGGATTTGGCAATAGGAATAGCCTTCATTGAGGAGAGAGACAATAGAAGAGCATTGAGGAGCAGAAATAGATCTCATGATGGTGGTAAGAAGTCAGGATGTAGTTGAACTACTTTAAACCTGTCAAACAAATACAAATAAATTCATGTGACATGTTTTATTGTTCCCATGGCCTCCCTCTGCCTTGTACTGGTGTATAACAGTAGGAACATAGGTCAAAAAATAGAGGGTCAAAAAACTGTCCCAATGAGTAGCTGTTTTGTTTTCTTTATTATTTAATGGGTTTTGATTCAAATCACATGAACCAAGGCTTACTTCAAGCCATGATCCTATAGTACCGTTGATAATTTACTTAGATTTTCTGCTTATGTCAGTGGTCCATACCAATCTAACCTTTCAAAAATGAGAAAACATTGGGACAGTTTTTTGAGCCACTGTATGCAGCTGGTCCAAAGCACAGGAATGTTCAAAAACAACCTGGTCAGTTTTCTAGGTCAGACACTGCTCCACCCTCTATTTTAGAAGATGACAAAGGTTTTCATTGGTGTGATCTTACCAATGAAGGTCACTGTCACTGTTGTGGTTGCCCAGGTCATATTGCTGCATTTTGTGTCTACAACATGCCCTGAGAAGTCAGGGAATGGGTCATAAGTGGTCCCCTAAAGCCACCATATTTTGCCTCCTCCTTACCAACACTGCTCATCAAACAGAACAAGTTTTATCTTCCACCATTGTTAATAAATATTCATACAGGTCTTCACCACCCTCATCTCCTTCTAGTCCCCCCAAATTTATTCTTAGGATTTGAGTATTTTGTCTGGTGAGAGTTATTACTTAGATATGTGTCTCATCAGGTGGGAGTGTTAGATTTAGTGACTCAGCACAGTAGTTACAAGTTGTGTACCATTGTGGGTCCATAATGCACATTGGTGAGATTTGCATTTGCTCATTCATGTCTGTGTCTGTGTCTGTGTCTGAGCTCTCACACTTCTTGTGTTTCACATCCACCTCCCTTCTTCATTCTAACAGAATGCCAGGCAAGGGGTGAATCATCTAGATCCTTGAATGTTCCATTTTTAGGGCTGTGATTGAATAAGCATTATCTGTTTATAAAAATAAGTCTTTTGTCAATAGTGGCACCAGTGTCAGTCATGGCTGCCCAAAATTATGTATCAACACGGTATTTACTAGTCGCCAAGTGATAGGAGAATGTGCTTTCCCAATGTCTTTTTTCTTTCTCTTAAGCTCAAATATCCATGCCTGTCTTGCAGAGAAGGTCAGAAGGCTCAGCTTCCCCGGCCTCTTTCCATCGATTTCGATTTCGATATCCCAATTTCCGTGTTGATGGTCCGCGATATCTTCCTGTAAAATTTATTAATCCAGATGTTTATACATCACGATTCCACAAGCCACGCCAAAAACGACAGAGAAGTCCGCATCATAGAGTCCTCTGGTACAGAAATTCGTTAACAAGGCTGTTGAGATCCAGTCGACCAAGAACAATATCATTCTCTCAACGGGTGACGAAGGATCACCAGAAGAAGGCAGTTAGCTCCTCAAATGACATCATAAACAAGCTCGGGGTATTTCACCTGTACCTGGGCAGAATGTGGTCAATATAGTAATTCCCAATAATTAAGTCGTGGCCCACTAGGTGCTATAAGACGGCTAAAATTGATATTCGTCGTAAAATTCGGTGGATTGATCAAAGCTCGGTCGCCCGTCGGCGATTTAATGTAATTAAGTAGAGAAGTTGAGTATGAAAATCGCGTCATATTTATGTGCAGAACAACTGCCAGAGGCAAAGTGAGATATGGAGCGCCGCACGAATATATCAATTGACCAGAAAAATCTATTGTGACCGCGGTCACGGTTTCTCATGTGGTTGGGCGGTCTAGGCCAGTCCATTTTTAGTGTTAGGGTTTTGACACTAGGTCAAAAGCTCAAAAGTAGTCTTGTCACGTCTCGCGAATAGTTCTTGCAATTCTTGGACATTGATAAGTTCTGGTCATTACTGTGATAATGATGATTCAGCCTTAAAATTGAGCAGTACGTGCCTAATAATTTCCTGCCCATAGCAACTATGACTTCGATCTGGATAAATATCCCCGAAACAGAACCGGGTATTGGGCAGATTCAGGCGAGGCTGCCGGACCCGATTCTGCCGACATTTAATGAAATTGGACCCTTATGTGGCAATGACAGTAAACGAACCCTCGCTATCGTCCAGCCTTTCCCATACTCATGCAGTATCTAATTGAATCCTTCTTCCGAAGACTTGTCAGATTGCTCAAACGATGTAAACAGCAATGTCTTCAAGTCATTTTCCGATTATGGAGCCGGTTGGGACGAGCTGGATCCGGCATGGCGCCGAATTCAAAAGAGCCAAACTCTGACGTACGATCGCAGTATCCAAAACTTCATCGTTCACATATCACGAATGGACTTGGATCCGATAATGCTACGTCTGCCAGCTCCATGCCAGCTCCATATTTCCTGGATCAACCCTCAATACCACGACCATCTGTATGGGCAACGTCTACCCCCAGTTCAAGTGATAACAGTGCTGGTTTCAACCCAAAAGTTCCTTTTGCGATTAACACTCAGCCGGGCGAAGGAGAACGTCAGTTGAGAAAGGATTCTTCAGCCACATTGGTATCATCACCTACCTCAATTGTCACTCCGAAGAAGAAGTCGACAATATCCAGGTTTCTCTCGAAGTCGGCTACTATCGATGAGGAGGAGAGAAGTATCAGTTTGAATGTTGATATCACCTCCCCGGCCGACCTCTACAGTTCTCCGCCATCTACCGCCTCTTTGCCGAAGCCGCCCAAGCCATCTATCCCGGTTTGGAGCTCACGCTATCATTCCCGCCCACGGTAAGTAGAAAATATCCTCCCAGATATACGCTATTTATCCAGTCTTAGTCCGTCGCGCGATTACCAAGCCATCCCTCCCGGACCCTTCGATGTAAATCGCGGAAGGTGAAATCCACTTATTATTTTTAATTCATTATCGCATCTGAAACAACCCCCTCCATTTCAGGCGACGTGATCTCCCCCACGATTGGGAAGAACACATACATCCAGAGGGCCAATCATACTATATCAAAACTTGGACAGAGTATCGTAACATTCCCGTTCTCACGGAAGCTCGTATCTACGACGAAAAAATCCGAGCACGAGTCACAAGTTACACTGAGCGGCTTTTGTTTCAACTGACAAGCAATAAAGAACTTTGGCCCTATAGAGGCCCTGATATTGAGCTGCTTGTAGCTATTGGCGACGAGGACGAGCTTGATGATGACATGTCTTCTTATTACTTTGTTCACCACCAAGATGCAGTGATATTTTGGCTTCATGAGGTCAATGAAGATGATATTGAGTTTCCGCACGTCTCTGGGTCAGATCATCTTCGTAAGCATGGTTTTAATATCAAATTCATCTTCATTGGTCGTTTATACTCATGAGAATGTCCAGGATTGTATTTACACAAATATTACTGGATACATCAAGAGTATTTCCCTTCTCACCATCACGTCACAGAAGAACGTGAATCCGAAGTAATAGGTGTTTTGAGCCATAGTTGTATAGGTAAGACCTTTGCATTCAATCAGTATAGAAGTTCATTTTCAATATGAAAGATGTCGTCACTTGCCCTACGTCTACATCGTCGTATGATCAACAACAGTTGGAGACTATTTTGAACATGATGAATAATTTAAAACGTCGGTTTTCTTGTTTGCTTCTATATTACTATATTTGATGTTTGGGTTAGACAATCGTGGACCAGCTCGCAATGCTGCTATAGGTAAGGATCTTCCAATACCATCAGATTTTAAACTAGCATTACTCACTTTTACACCGTAGGAAGGGTCTGGGCCGAAATATGTCAGCCTTTACCTGTTTAATTTATTACTCAATCACACTTTAATAAAGGAGACTTAGATTCAGCTCGGTTCATCAATTATCACGGCGAGCCCCACGCTAGACTATTCAGGACACAAATCGAGGATGATTCAACAAAGCCACAACACCCCTTGATGAAGCTGGTTTTCCTAATATTATTCGATGCTCCGTCAACTCATCTGACAACTCTATGCGAGTTTTATTCGGACGATGTGGTATATACTGAGGGATGGCGCAAATGCGTGGATCATTTGCTTAAAGATTGGCAGGATATGATTCTCTGGGTGCGAACTTTATCATCCCGTATTAAGTGACAGGACACACTGACTCTTCCTAGGCTACCGTGTTGCTGACTGGTATATTCTACCTTTCCTCGATAACTTCACACCATTTGATACTTAATTATTACAGCAAACATGAGTTTCTTGGCTATTTTTAATTCGAAAGAAGATGTTATATCGGAAAACCGAGCTGTCGCTTGTAGTATGGTGTCAACCCTATCGAGTACAACGTCCATTGTTATTGGGCTATTGCATGTGCGGGTATGTAAAACCCCTTTATCTTATAAAAATCCCGGTTTCATTTAAGAGTATGGTAGAAACATAGGGTCTGTTTTCGTTTCTCTTCCCCTTTGCATCAAAAGCTCTTATAATATCTCTCTCTATCAAGCCATTCAGTCGACTACACGCAGACGAGGGCGTGAGTGATATTATACGTCGTTTTGTTTGGAGACCCAGAAATAATTTGTTTTATTCAACAGTCCGAGTTTCTCAAGGACGCAACTCATAAAAGCCTGGGGCTCCAACCCTTGGCGATTCTATATAGCCTCCCCTACGCCTTCCTCATGTGGGCAATGGCAACATTCATAGCAGCAATATTACTATTCGTTTTCCAATCCGGCGTGAACGTGACCACGCGTGTAGCAATTAGCTCTCTGGCACTCGGTGTGTCCTATTTTTCAGTCGCCTTACTCCTCGGGCAACTTCCTAACACATACGTTTGACATACAGCACTTGGAGCGACGCTGTTGTGGGTCGTGTTATTCTTTTGGAGAGATCACTTGGGCATTTTAGACGAATTATATCGGCTTCCTCGCATTTTGCAGCCGCCGTCTCCTTTACCATTCCTGCGTCGTTGGTTCACGGGAACGTCGCAAAAGGGAAGCACCGGAATTGAGACTAGGGGGGAGAGAGCAACGGCTACAACGGCCAGATAAGTTTGTGTGGAAATGGCGACGGTTCGATAGGACAGTCATCAGCAGTACCCAACTAACCTTTTTTTCCGTGTTTTTTCTTTGTGATTCTGTAGCCATAGATTGTTGATTGTATCAGTACCGTTTCATACGACTATCAACGTTCTTTGTTACTGAAGAAATTTTCTCGCTAAATAAAACACATAATAACGTCATAAATGGCATGAGTAACGTGCTGACATTCCTGAATTATTAATTAGTATATTTTGATGAAGTCTTGCAAAGCCATCATAGCCTGTTGGTAATGGTTTCAAACCCAGCAGCTTAAACAAGACAGCGCCAGATTTTAAGGTTACCGTCACTATCAATAAAGAACTCAACACAGCGAAAAAAACTTTATAATTTTCATGGCATTTGAACTTTGGTCACTAAGGATCGTTTAAAGATTGGTTTCAGCACGTTTCTCACGATAATCATGGGTTTCAACCAAGCACATTAATCAGCATCGAGGTATTGGTAAGATGGTCGCATCATGTTTAGTCAACGAAGTGATCTCATTTACGAATCTTATTATAAATGTGAATCAGATATGTGTATAAACCTCAGTGACTTGCAGTCTGAAAACGACCATCATTTGGGAAAATGACAACTACCCACGAATATCGACTTACCTCTGTAAGTCCTAGATTGATTTGGGATACATGGATAATCCATAACATATTCAAACAAAATTCCCACTATGCCTTACTTTTAGACAACCGGCTCTAAGGGGCTCCAATTACAACAAGCAAACGTTCCAGGGCCTCGAGGAAATGAAGTACTCGTCAAAATCCACGCGGTATCTCTGCAATTCAGAGATCTGATCATGTCAACAGGTCAATACCCTGGTAGGTACGTGCATCCAAGGATAGTTCCAGCTTTCACAGAATGTTAAAGCGTCTCAATGCCGGCAGTGTTAAGGACAACGTAGTGCCAGGCTCCGACGCCGCTGGCGAAATCATAAAAGTCGGTGCAGACGTGAAGGGGTGGAAGAAAGGCGACCGTGTCTGCGCTAATTTCTGTACTGACCACATCGCCGGTGATGCCACGGCAGAAATTACACACACTGCGTTGGGGGGACTCGTAGATGGGGTTTTGACCCAGTATAGGACATTCCCGGCGCACGTATGTGATGATTATGCTCTATTTCTCCGAGTCTGGCGTGGGCCTGACGATTTCCACCCGGTGATAAGTGCCTGGTTCATATTCCAGAACATTTATCTTATGAAGAAGCTTCTACTCTTCCGTGAGTGTTTTTCTACTTAGTCGCCACGATCGTGAGGGGGGACTCACCATGCTATTGACGTAGTTGCGCCGCCGTGACGGCCTACAACGCACTTATGGGTCCTGTAAAAATCAAAGCTGGTGACTACGTCCTCGTACAAGGAACTGGTGGCGTTTCAATGTGTGTGAAACACTAAAATGACCATTACTACCCTCACATGTTGTGTGGAAATGACAGCTTTGCCCTCCAATTTGCCGTTTTCTCAGGTGCAATAGTCATTGCCACCTCCTCCAGCGATGAGAAACTCCAGATTGCAAAGAAATTAGGCGCGAAACACCTCATCAATTATAACAAGGTTCCTAAATGGGATGAGGAGGTTATGAAGATCGTGAGTTACCACCTCTGTAAATAGTATGGATATGCATGCTCACGGCTGCTGGACGGTTTGCTAGACCCAGGGACGTGGTGTCGACCATATCATCGAGGTGATCACAATTCTGTCAATTCTATCGATTTATGACGTATATCCATGTGTGTCCAGGTCGGAGGCCCCGGTACAATGGCGAAATCCTTGAGATCAGTTAGATTCGGCGGTTGGATTCATACAATCGGCTTTGTGGCTTCAGTGCGTCGTTGACACGCCGTTACCTACAAACGCTGATAAAACGATTTGAGATCAGAAGGATAAAGAAGAAGTTGACGTCGCTATGGCTTGTTTAATGAGGGGGTCGTACTTGCGTGGTATACTTGTCGGGCCGAGACATTCGTGAGTCATGAATTCCTTGTCGAATTTCCAGGAATTCATAGTATTTTGTCTAGGTTCGAGGATATGAACAGGCTGATAATTGCCGCTCAGCTTCGTCCCGTTATCGATAAGGTGTTCCGCTTTGAGAAGACACACGAAGCGTATGAGTATTTGACCAGTCAGAAACATGTAGGGAAGGTGGTTATCAAAGTGGCCGATAATTAACTTGTAGACGTTTTGTGATGTGTTTCAATCAGCTTCTCACCTGTCTCCGCATGTATCACCACAAGTTAGTGAAGCAGGAGTGGTGACAGTAGGAGGAATAAAGACATGTTTCAGGCTGCGGAGTTGACATTTATGACAAGTCTTAACAAACCATGCTACATCGCAGTCAAGTCCTGGCCACCAAAAGTGATCCAACAAATTCTTTCACATTGAAAATGCCTGTTTGTGTCCCAGCTGATCATGAACCTGCAAAATAAGAGAAAGATGTTTGTTCAGATCAAAAACTACAAGGCAATGCATGCCTGAGTTGCTCTGGCACCAGAGTTTACTGTCTTTGATGAAAAAGTGCAGATATCTTCAAATAAATTGCTTTGTCACCACATCAGACAGTCCAGGTGGCTTTTTAGTGGTTGAAAGAAAGTTGAAAATGAGGGGCAGTTGGGAATCCATGAAAATGCTGTCTTGAGTGCAGGGAATGTCAATTTGAAGAGAGCTGGAAGCATTATTAAATGAGAATGTCGAAAAATGGGAAGAAGAGGCTAGAGTCGAGTGCATTGTTTGTAAAGTATCCATCCTGATCCATCCAACTATTTATCCATACCCTAAGCCTAAAACATTATCAATCCATCCATCATCCCTATCCTCCACATCTCCTTCCACACCTCTTCTCCTAGACAACCCATCTGGTCCTATATGATCTCTCCCGGGTACATGTATGAGCTGAAATGTAAATAACAAAATGGCTGTGATCCATCAATTTATCACATTGTTTGGCTGAATATCTGGGTTATTGAGCATTTCTTTAATGTACTTGGTATCAACTTCAAGATTGAATGTAGGTAGACCGATAAGATAAAGTCTGAGGGTCCTCAGAGCACCATAAACACCATACAGTTCAATTTTTGGCTGGGAATAGCGAGATTCACGGTCGTTCCAAGCAATCGAGCCATATCTTGAGGGACGCCGTCTGCCGTGTTCATCCAACTGATAGATAATCCAGCCTACCGCAATATTTGAAGGGTCAACGACCACGATGATTGGCCTTCTGCATGCATAGTCGAGGGGAACGAGTGCCGGCGCTGACGTTACTGCCTTCTTGAGTAAATCCATAGACGCGTTGACATTCCTGAATTATTAATAGCATACTTTGATGAAGCCTTGCAAAGCGATATATAAATATCAGATAGCCTGGTTGGCCCTTATGATGGTAGCGTAGGCGTAACGGTTCCCCCAAACCCAGCTTTCGACGACTATGCCAGCAGCTTAAATAAGTCAGCGCCAGATTTAAAGAGTGCTGTCACTATCAATAAAGAACTCAGCACGGCGAAAAAAAATTATAATTTTCATGGCATTTGAACGTTAACTTTGGTCTAAGGATCGTTTGAAATTTGGTTTCGGCGCGTTTCTCACGAGAATCATGTGATGTGTTTAAACCAAGTATATTTAATGAATCAATGGTTGACGCGTCACGTTTAGTCAGCGAAGTGACCTCATTGTTATAAATGTGAATCAGGCATGTGTCTTATAAACCTTAGTGACTTGCAGGTCTGAAAACGATCATTATTTGGGAAAATGACAACTACCCACGAATATCGAGTTACCTCAGTAAGTCCTAGATTGATTTGGGATATGGATAATCCATAGCATATTCAAACAAAATTCCCACTATACCTTACTTTTAGACAACCGGCTCTAAGGGACTCCAATTACAACAAGCAAACGTCCCAGAGCCTCGAGGGAATGAAGTGCTCGTCAAAATCCACGCGGTATCTCTGCAATTCAGAGATCTGATCATATCAACAGGTCAATACCCTGGTGGGTGCGTGCATGCAAGGATGGTTCCAGCTTTCACAGAATGTTGAAGCGTCTCAATGCTGGTAGTGCTAAGGACAACGTAGTACCGGGCTCCGACGCCGCTGGCGAAATCATAAAAGTCGGCGGAGACGTGAAGGGGTGGAAGAAAGGCGACCGTGTCTGCGCTAATTTCTGCACGGACCACATCGCCGGTGATGCCACGGCAGAAGTTATGCAGACTGCATTGGGGGGACTCGCAGATGGGGTTTTGACTCAGTACAGGACATTCCCGGCGCATGTATGTGATGGCTATGCTCTATTTCTCCTTCTTGCGAGGGCCTGACGATTTCCACCCGGTGATAAGTGCCTGGTTCATATTCCAGAGCATTTATCTTATGAAGAAGCTTCTACTCTTCCGTGAGTGTTTTTCTACTTATTCAACACGGTCATGAGGGGGGACTCACCATGCTATTGACGTAGTTGCGCCGCCGTGACGGCCTACAACGCACTTATGGGTCCTGTAAAAATCAAAGCTGGTGACTACGTCCTCGTACAAGGAACCGGTGGCGTTTCAATGTGCGTGACGCACTAAAACGACCATTACCACCCTCACATGTTGTGTGGAAATGACAGCTTTGCCCTCCAATTTGCCGTTTTCTCAGGTGCAATAGTCATTGCCACCTCCTCCAGCGATGAGAAACTCCAGATTGCAAAGAAATTAGGCGCGAAACACCTCATCAATTATAACAAGGTTCCTAAATGGGATGAAGAGGTCATGAAGATTGTGAGTTACCACGTCTGTAAATAGTATGGACTTGTATCCTCACAGCTGCTGCTAGACCAAGGGACGTGGTGTCGACCATATCATCGAGGTGATCACAATTCTGTCAATTCTATCGATTTATGACGTATATCCATGTGTGTCCAGGTCGGAGGCCCCGGTACAATTGCGAAATCCTTGAGATCAGTTAGATTCGGCGGTTGGATTCATACAATCGGCTTTGTGGCTTCAGTGCGTCGTTGACACGCCCGTCACCTACGAACGCTGATAAAATGATTTGAGATCAGATGGATAAAGAGGAAGTTGACACCGCTATGGCTTGTTTAATGAGGGGATCGTACTTGCGTGGAATACTTATCGGGCCGAGACATTTGTGAGTCTCGATTTCTTTGTTGAATTTCCAGGAATTCATAGTATTTTGTCTAGGTTCGAGGATATGAACAGGCTGATAATTGCCGCTCAGCTTCGTCCCGTTATCGATAAGGTGTTCCGCTTTGAGAAGACACCCGAAGCGTATGAGTATTTGACCAGTCAGAAACATGTAGGGAAGGTAGTTATCAAAGTGGCCGATAATTAACTTGTGTGATGTGTTTCAATCAGCTTCTCACCTGTCTCCACATGTATCAGTACAAGTTGTTCTATTCTGTGCAGAGTTTCTGATGAAGGAACTGGCTTGAGTGAAGCGATGCATGGCAAGACCTCACTGAGTGTTATGCCACCAACACGAGTACTGCAGTGCCCACGAGCTAGGATGTTGCATCGAAACAGCATTTTTCACAGCCTTTTTGATAAGAAAGCGATACCGTGAGCCAAATAAGACATATTCCTTTTGTCCTTGCAACCCGACCAGAAAATACAATACGTAGTCATGTTTTAGTACGGCAAAACAACTAGTTGAACTCGAGATGGAAGCTATGTAATAACGATAATATTAATTATACCAAGAAAATAACCAAGGAATCGCAAATTGGCTGGTGCATCGCCATCAGGCGACGCACGCGCACGAGCCCATGGAAAGTCGAAGAACACACTAGAAGGTATTTTCCTAATCGGGTAAACGCTGGTGTTTGTGGGCACGTCTGCTTGCCTCACTTTTAAAAGCGACGGCTCATGGCACCCACATCTCCTTTGAACGTCCAAGTCCCCTCACCCTTTCCTCACACCCACTGCATATCCTCCTAGATTCCTCATTATGGCTGTCGTTGGTATAGATTTTGGTAATTTGGCGAGTAAGGTGAGTGCGCAATGGGCCTGGGGCGTAGGGCAAAACTGAGCTCTGCACATTCCAGATTGGTGTCGCTAGGCATCGTGGAATAGACATAATAACAAACGAAGTCTCTAATCGTGCTACACCGTTCGTATACATACAGTAAAGGCTGTCTGCATACTGACATTCCTCTGCAGATCGTTAATATCTTTTGGGCCAAGACAAAGGTCAATTGGTGAAGCTGCCAAAACCCAGGAAACCTCCAACTTCAAAAACACTGTGGGATCACTCAAGCGTCTCATTGGACGCACTTCGTCGGATCCCGAAGTCACTGAGATTGAGAAGAAGTTCATTAATGCGACGTTGGTCGATGCAAACGGGACGGTTGGTGTGAAGGTGCGTTGCCGTTGACTTTTTCGTTTGTTCACTTCGGAAAGCTTATCCGTTGCCCAGGTCAATTACCTCGGTGAGCCTACTGTGTTCACTGCAACACAGTTGGTGTCGACGTACCTTGGCAAACTCAAGGACATTGCCTCCCGTGAATTGAAGCAACCCGTCTCGGACGTCGTCATCGCCGTGCCCGGTTGGTACACCGACATCCAACGACGCGCTGTCATCGATGCCGCTCAGATAACTGGTTTAAATCCCCTCCGCATTGTCAACGACAGCACCGCCGTTGCGCTCGGGTATGGTATTACCAAGTTTGATCTTCCTGAGCCCGACCAGCCACCGCGGCATGTCGCCTTCGTTGACATCGGCCACTCGAACTATTCTGTCGCGGTGGTTGCGTTCTCCAAGGGTCAGCTCGTCGTGAAGAGCACAGCCTACGACCGTCATCTCGGTGGCCGAGATATCGACTATGCGCTTGTCCAGCACTTCGCGCACGAGTTCAAGTCAAAGTACAAGATCAACGTGTTGGGCAACGACAAAGCGACCTTCCGCCTTGCAACACAGGTAGAACGTCTCAAGAAAATCTTGTCAGCTAATACCGAGGGAACCCTCTCTGTCGAGTCCATCATGAACGACGTCGACGCATCATCTAAACTCACCCGGGAGCAGATGGAGCAACTGATTTCTGGCCCATTAGACCGCATTGTGGGTCCTCTCCAGCAGGCCCTCCAGGATGCCGGTCTCACCCCAGACCAAGTCGACGCGATCGAGCTAGTGGGTGGCTCAACCCGCGTCCCCGCCATCCGCCAGCGCATCCAATCCGTCTTCCCCAACAAAACGCTCTCGACGACCCTGAACCAAGACGAAGCCGTCGCCCGCGGCGCGACCTTCGCGTGCGCCATGCTCTCCCCCGTCTTCCGCGTGCGCGACTTTGCATTCCACGACGTCGGCCCGTACTCGATCACCGTCGGCTGGGAGAAATCGCAGGACGACCCTGACGAGGACACGTCGTTGGAGGTGTATCCGCGCGGCAACCCCATCCCTTCCACGAAGATCCTCAGTTTCGGGCGCAGCGGGCCGTTTGACCTGCAGGCGTCGTATACGCACCCTGCCGCCCTCCCGGGCGCGATAAACCCCTGGATCGCGAATCTCCACGTCAAGTCTGTGCCGGAGAACAAGGCTGGCGAGGCTACGGTTGTCAAGGTCAAGGCCCGTTTGAACCCGAATGGCCTGTTTAGCTTTGAGAATGTGTATGTCGAGGAGGAAGTTGCGGTGGAGAAGGAGGAGCAAGCCCCGATGGAGGTGGATGGCGCCGCTAATGGCGATGCTGAGGCCGCGCCGAAGAAGAAGAAGAAGATCGTTAAAAAGGACCTGCCGTTCGTGACGGGGACCAATTCGCTCGACAAGTCCATGCTGGAAGCATTCACGGAGAAAGAGGGCAAAATGCATGCTTCTGACAAACTTGTCATGGAGACAGAGGTGCGTCGCTTCAATAGCCCAGAATCAGTATGTAACATTAACCTGACTAACTTGACCAGGACCGCAAAAACGCCCTCGAAGAGTACGTCTACGACATGCGCGGCAAGCTCGACGACCGCTACGCCGCGTACGTCCAGCCCGCCGAAAAAACCAAGCTTCTCGCCGCGCTCGAAGACGCCGAAGGCTGGCTCTACACCGAGGAGGGCGAGGATGCGCCCAAGTCCGCATACGTCTCCCGCCTTGCCGCGCTCCACGCGCTCGGCGACCCCGTGGAGGCGCGGTGGCGCGAAACGGAGAACCGCGCGCGGGCGACGAGCCAGCTCCGCGAGGCGATCAACACGCTCCTTGCGCAGGCGACGTCCAGCGAGGAGCGCTACGCGCACCTCGACGAGAAGGACAGGCAGAGCGTCGTCGAGCGCACGGCGACGGTGCAGAAGTGGCTCGATGACATGGTCGCGAAGCAGGCGGAGCGGCCGCGGGACGCGGATCCGGTGCTGGTGTGTGAGGAGATTGAGAAGAAGAGGGAGGAGCTGGTGTATTTCGCCACGCCGATCTTTAACAAGCCGAAGCCGAAGCCGAAGGTGGAGACGCCGCCCCCTGCGAATGCGGATGGGGAGAGCGCGAAGCCTGAGGGGAGTGAGAGTAAGAATGGGGAGTCGAGGCAGGATCCGCCAGAGATGGATGTGGACTAAAATTCGTGGATTAGACTTTCCTTTTTTTTCCTTGCGGCTTTTTCTTGTATAATAAAATCGTATATTTGATATATTTGTGCAAATATTAATTAAGAAAGGAAGGTAATGAATACATGTTATAAGTGCAGATCTTATTCATAAAATCAAGGATGTGATAGGCAAGGTATAGAGGTTTCAAACCCGGATATGACTTGTGCAGAACACTAGCCTTATAGTTAGATAGGATAGCCGTTGTCTCCCTCTCCCGGAAATAATACCGTCTCATAATTTTGTCTCCTTATGTACTCACAAAGCTATTATTATCAGACATGACAGCTGCCCCCACAACACGTCCACAAACACCCTGTACTTTCGGCAACACTCCAGCACTTAGCACTCGCGTTCTGTTCGAGCTCATCATCGGCGACATCGTCAAAATCACTTCACCAACTCCTTTTTGTTTAACCGGGTCATCTTAAATCCCCCATACGAAGGCTTAGCCAATCAACTTTCAGTGATTGCCGCTACAATAAAATTCACCGGACTGCTGATTGGATCAATATACGATTAAATTTTCAAAGGTTCGTAGACTAAATTCGCAAGCCTTGGTTGCAAATTCATCATTGGGTTTCCGAATGAACTGGAATAGTGTTTTTCGAAAGGCGGTAAGCCGCTATATTATTCGATAATGATGCAAGCAAGTATTTAATTATCCATCGGGTATGAGAATTCTTAGAATATCCAACACAAGCTATAATTGGTGAAGACACGGTTTCCCTTTTATGCGTCTAACTGCCTAATGGAGAGATAGGCAATCAGCAACCACCTATGATCATGACTCGATTAATTGAGTCACCCCGATTCAATATAAATATCACCTGAGCGGAACACACCAATCCACATTCCGTCTAAGATTCAGCTCGAGCTTGCTTATTATTTGGGTTCTTGTTCGTAATTGACACGATGCCTCTCTCACCATGTCTGTTGCCAATTCTTCTCGACGAAAAGACAAACGAACCATACCTCCGCCTCCCAGCTCCTCATTCAAACATAATAATCACTCCACCTCGTCACACCGATGCAGATAGGATTGTGGAGCTATTAAATGATCGCCAAATCGTACAGTGGCTAGAGGGTCCGCCTTATCCCTTTCGCATTGAACATGCGCAGCATTGGCTAGAAAGGACAATTGACCGTGCCCAGAAAGTCTTGGACGAAGTCAAAGCAAAGCCAATGGGAGAGTTCGTCGGAGGGTGTCCTGTGAGGTGCTTGCGGGAAATTAAAGATGATGGAGAGGAGATTTTCTTAGGAGATTGTAGAATTGAGGAGTGGGGATATGATGATGTTGAAGACATTGAGGAGAGGAAGAGGTTAAGCAGCGAAAATCTTGAAAGGCCACTCGGACATCCAGATAGGGAATTGGTGTTTGGAGGTAGCCTCATCTGATTAATATTCGTGGTCGTACTTGTTGACTAACGAGATTCGCGACTACAGATTACCTCGCTGCTTCACATCACGGCAAGGGCATCATGTCTTTAGTCGTCAAAACACTCATGGAGCAATGGATCATACCTAGGATGGGTGCAAAGAAAATCAGTGTTGGTATCTGGAAGGGCAACATAGGAAGTGTGCGAGTGTTCGAAAAGAGCGGGTTCTATGTTGAAAAGACTATGGAAAACTATAGAGTGATACCAGAGAGCAAAGGTGGTGGAACCATAGGACTTCACGTTTTGAGGTGGCGGTTTGAAAACGTACGGGGAGAATGTCAGGAGCAACCTTAATTCTGCGTCGTGCCGCTAGGTTCTTGAAGTGCTTGCTCAGTCCCTCTCACATATAATGTTAGATATCCACTCTATCGTATCAGTTACCATTTAATAAACAGATTAAGTGTAATTTAATCCATAATATCAACTGTTCTGATTAGTAGTGGGCAATAGCGATGCACACACAACCTTCCACAGCAAGGGGACGATATTGCTTCTGTACAGACTCAATCACGTAGCAGGCCACCATATATTTATGGGGAGTCGAATTTGACATTAATCTACCAAATCTGGATACCTCAGTTGGGTCGAGAGTATGCGTTTCACCCACTTCCAGAATTCTAAGCACGTATCCACGATAAATATCAATTATTCACTAAATGGTCTTTAAAGAGGACACTGTGATCATATTTCACACTTCTATGCGCTTTGTGCTTTGTGGTACTAACACAGAAAGCAACCTTTCTGAAACCCGATCGCCTGAATCTATCCCTAATTTCAGCCTGCATCAGGGATTTGGGAATGTCTACACCCATTATGTAGACTCCCTAGATCTATAGTAGGCTTTGATACCGACTAGTAAATAGGGATCTCGCGAAAGTAGTGTGTCTAGACGGCTAGCTACCTCTCCTAGATGGCTCTTGACAATATAGACAGCATACTTACTGATCTTCCCACTTTCCTGATGATGGGAAAAGCAACGGTAGTTGAGTTTTGTAATAACGTCTATTAGTCTATTCTGTATCTTAATAGATGGAGTATATTGATAGAGAACCTCCGTGATTGCTGTAAGTGATGGAGCGAGAGTAATTATTCAAAATGGTGATATCCTCGCTGGAGCTTGAAGGAGTTCGGAAGCTCACCGAGCCTGAGCTGCCCTCATCTTCCGTTTACAAGTTCATTTGCATTTGAGGGGAGGGGAAAATTATTTAAAGACGAAGAGTTTCTGGGCAGGCAATAGGACGAGCTTGGATGGGTTGCGCATGATTCCCAGATTTGCATTTGATTACAAAGGCTAGGTGCAAATCCTCTCCCACCATCGTACTTATTGTTATTAATAGCATCGCAGTTGGAGGTCTTTTTGTCTGTGTCTCTCTTTCTCAGTTTAACCTGCGTTCTATTCGAAATCCCAAGACTTGGCATTGATTTTTTGCTTTTATACCTCTAATGTACGTTCAATTTCCTTTCCTTCCGCAATTAGATTAGTTTCAACCATCTTTGTGGATTTCATTCTGCACTTTATCATGTATTTGTAAAGATTATGGGAAAAATCGATTTGATGACAGTGAGTCGCACTAGAACACAATCACTAGGTGGTACTACATCACTTTTTATTATACATAGGATAATAAACTTGTTACTTACCTCAGTTGAAGGGAAGTTGAAACCTTCGCTGAGGTGAGTTCGAAATACGGATTGGTTTATGAGTCAAGATTGAGACATTTTTTGCATAAAACATAGAAAAACACTATAAAAAAGACATGATCTCCCTATCTTACACCATGGCCTACACGTGGGCTTGTATATTGTTACAGAATTCGCATCTACGTTAGACAAATGAATAGGGCCAGGGGGGGGGGGGGCGTAGATTTATTGTCATTGTGTGGTGCAACACTGTGACCGACTGTTACCGTGTCAACCCATCGATCCACCGCTTTCACCTTCTGTGGAACATGTCTACTGTCTAATCACCCTCTATACCACTAATGCCATCTGGTGGAACATCCAATTGGAGTGAGGCAGCTCGTATCTGGAGGTGATGCCCCAAGCGTCGAGTAAGTCTGAAAGAATGCCCAAACTATGCGATTTACGAATACTCCTCAGTATCGTCGCCATTCATGGCCTCAATGGACACCGCGAGGCATCCTTCACTGCCCCCAACGGCGTCCTCTGGCTGCGAGATTTATTGTGATGTGAGGATTCTAACGCATGACTACGATGCACGCACTCGGGGCGAGAATAGATCCGAATAGGGCTGTACGACTTAATCCCCAACTTCATTGCAAATCCATCCACTTACGGGGTGCACACAAAGACTAATGTAAGTATTTTACTCCGATATAAGGGTTTTGATGACCCATCCCTCGTAGAAGCGCCCTTTGACCTTCATTGCACATAGTTTTGGGGGATAATGCTGAAAAATGTATAAAACAATGACATCGTCTCATTTCCATATGACTGACTGATACATTTTAGGCACTAATCCATGCCCACATAGCTAGCATCAAACATCTCCCTGACCACAAGGCTGTCGAAAGTGCAACTTACGGTGTACTTTACCTGGGCACACCACATCAGGGTATTGATTACAACCCGGACTCATTCTTTGCTACAGTGCCTTTTAATCAACTTCCAAACAAATGACCCTTTTTTAAAGCACTTGGAACTGGATTTAGAGACAACAGCTGACGCAATATAATGCAATCGGAATCAGGTATCACACAATATTTTATTATGTATTTTATTATGAGATATACCCGACTGAAGTACAAGGTGGTTCATCAACGGCAAGTAGTTTTATCTACCCTCACCGGCTTTCTGTGACGGTCACTTGCAGCATGTGTGTCTGTCATCTCCCGCCGTTGTGCCTGAGTCAATAGATCTTTAGTCTTCACAAGAATCACAAGGGTCTTATACAATTCGGATCCTATAGATGATGATGATTATCTTATACTAGCTTGGAACTTACTTCGAATGGTGGAAAGGGCATCATCATACATTTTGCCAACTGGTCAACCAACAATCCAGGTGAAATTCATTGTGCCTTGTGTAATATATTAAATAAGCTCACTTTATAAAATGTTCAGAAGAACTTTGTGACAGAATTTATACTTGGCTTGCTGCCCCAGACAACTCTGATGCTGCAACATATGCCTTGTTGATATTACCATTGCTGCTAAAAATAGTCCATGACCATACAATAGGTATCAGGCTCTGAAAGGCCAATGCTTCTGGTATTCAGACATGATTCTGCAGATTCTAGAGAACCAAAATGATTTTCTAGAATCTGTATAATCATGTCAGAGAACCAAAAGCATTGGCCTTTCAGAACCTGATACTTCTTATCATGGTCATAGACTATTTTAGGTGATATCAACAAGGCATATGTTTTTAGCTACAGCTCTTTTGATGGTCTTGTTGTTGCTGGGAAGACTTCTACTCAAAGTGATGGACACAGGATTTAAAGAACTTGAACATCCATCTGGCCCTTCAAATGGCTTTCTTCTTCCACCAGCACCATGGAATGTCCTCAATGGTAAGTGAATCCACTCACTGCATTAAATTATGGAGCTAAACAGTAAATGAGGAGATCTGGCACATCCTCCTCATGTAACTTGACTCCAATTGCTCAAAGTTGTAAAGTGAGAGTCAAAATCCCATGGACATACTCCATTACAACATTGTGATGGTATGTATGTACAGTGGCTCACAAAACTGTTCCAATGTTTTGGTAATTCCTATTAAATATTTTATAACTGATCAAATAAATTTCCTAAAATAGTGAACATATTCTCACAGATGGATTAGCATACTAGCTTTTATATTCCCAAATATTACATAATATTTATAGATACTGGTATCACAGTGAATATTTAAAAATAACCAATCATTGAGACAGTTTTGTAAGCACTTTTTTTTGAATCAGATATTCTATTTTGTATGTATATAGTGAAATCTGTGAAAAGATATGGTCACAAAAGTATTCCAATGATTGGCTATTTTTAAATATTCACTGTGACACTGATGTCTATCAACATTGAGAATATAAAAGCTAGTATGTTAATACATCTGTGAGAATATTTTCACTATTTTAGGAAATTTATTTGATCAGTTATATAAAACATTTAATGGAAATTACCAAAACATTGGGACAGTTTTGTGAGCCACTGTATACAGCTGCCATTTCAATGAAATCTGGTTGGAACAATTATTTGCCTGATAATGTGAGTGCATTCCATGCCTCAGGTCCAGTAGTGCAATCCTAAATATATACATATATAGCTGTTGGCTTGATACAATTGTGAGTCCAATTGCCATATAACCATCCTCTGAATGCTTTGCCCATTCCAAATTCTCCTTGCCACTCTCATCCTTAGTTCCGCTGCTCACAACACTCCAAGGTCCAGCATACCTATCATGAACCTACAATATCAAATTCTGATAATATTCAACTCAACATTCCTTTGACATTCCTTTGACATTCCTTTGACTTCTGACTCAATTTCCAACTTCACTAACCTTCAACTTGTCTCAGTTTGACATCATTGATGATTTCATACTTATGTATATCATATCATCATCATACAGTGTATGTAAATGATAAATAGCATAAAAGGGCTATGATAGGAGCAAGGAAGGTCAGTCAGAAAACCTGTATTATAATTGTATCCTTATTTGCTGTACTCTTAATCAAGTCACACAGACTCTATATACAGTATATCTTACATAATGTTATAACCTTCAATGTAATTATTTGTGTGCTTCTGCATCCTATATTTGTCTTACACTTTATCAACAGGATGAATTAATACTTCATCAAATGAGGCATCTGTAAGGGGACATTCTACTGTATTCTTTCTCTCTAATTTCTGTCATGTCTATACTTGCTAACCCTTAGAGGTTATTTGTATATTATCTCCTGTGATTTTCTCATATTCTTCAAAGAGCTATTCTACCCTCTAGGAATATTCTAAGGTAGAGTATACTGTATAGGTAGTTAGTGCCTGTTTAAGTTGAGCCACCAGTCTATTTTTAGACACCCCATGTCTTGGAGCACTAGCAGAGATGCCCCCCTTATCCTTTTCTCTTTGGATATCCCTCTGCTAGTCTTGTGAGAGTACCTGTTAGGACCACCATTGTTTGGACCCCTAAAGGTTGTTTAGACTCAATACCCTTTATCATCTCACTGTTGGAACCCCCACCCATGGTATCACTGCTCACACTGCCCCTGACACTTGTTTCACTATGGTTTGACCCTTAGTTTTCCATTCCATCTCTATCCCATTCACTCCATCACACTTGCTGCCTCAGACCTTTTTAGTATTGTTTAGTACTTTACATTTAATCTCCCCACCTTGTAATCAATTTCTTATGATCTGTTTCACCCTTCACTTCCTTGATTGGCCCTCTGGTCATCTGTTTCAATGTGGTACAAAGCTCTCTTCATGTATGCTACAATCCTTAGTTCGAAAATTGACTTACATAGATTACCCTCTACTAGTTCTCAGTCTCTTTCCTCCTTTCTCAATACTCTCAAAGATGTTTTCAGCAAGCCATGAACTCTTACCTTACAAATCTTAGTATTTCAGTCCACCAGTCAATTGAGCTAAGTGTTGATCTTCATCTTCATTGTACTATCCACTCTGTTTGAAATACTGGAGCACCCTAACAGTTCATGTGAGGGTGCAACATACAAGTTGAAGCCAAGCTCCACTACATTTATAGAGTTGGACCTCCTGACTAGTACAATCTCTATCATTGGCCCTCCAATTAACTCATTTCATATCATTGGCCCTCTGACATAGAGCCTCCCTCCCCATTTTGTTTAAATCTTAACAGTACCACAGGACCTGTTAGAGGTAGCCCTTACAGCATCTGTACTCAATATTGTTGAATAATTCTTCAATTGTTATTTGACTTTTATCAAGAGAAATTTGATTCATGTCAATGCCACAAGACCATTGGCAGTGAAAATTTCCATTTGTGGTAATTATTGCCTGAGAGTTTTAAAATGCTCACAAGTAAGGTATCAATGTTGGACATAAGAAGTTAATGAGATAGTATTAGTAGATGCAGGTTTTTAAAGCAATAGGGTGCGGCCCATAACCTGTAAAGATTGTACAGTGTTTTGAAAATGGACAAAGTTTAGTTCAGATTACCAAGCTACTGTAAAGTACTACATAGCTGAGCATTCATCAAATAAACTACATTTAGTATAGTATAACCAAAAGGAGCACAGCAAGACCATGAGCATCCTCAATGGCTTGCAACACAATACTATGAATTCCAAAAAATACTGCTGACAATACAATTCAAATTACAATTTGTTTAGAGTTGGAATACAGTAGGTGTTATTCAAGAATGAATGCCTTGTCACAATTGTCACAAGGCCAAGGCCTGTTAGCTTGAGTTGGTAGTCAAAGAACCAATCAAGGCCACAAGGTTAGATATCTGTTGTATTGAGTAGTTCAAGTAGATCAATAGTTGCGATCAGTGGTGGACAATGGTGACAAAATTTGGACTGAGCTAGAACAGAAAAGGGCATGTGATGTATTAGCTTTAATACTATCTTCTGAAAAAGGAGTCCAATGCTCTATCAAAATGTGCAAATACTCATTTCACTGCAAGGTAAAATAATTTAAGTATTTGATATTAATCAGTGGCAGCCTGAATAGACTTAGAACCCCTGAAGTCAAGAGTTTACTTGAATATATGCACCCTACTTTGCAAAGAAGGTTTTGAGAGCTGCTTTTGCAAGCTGTTCTTTTTCTGTGAAAACAACTACTAAAATATGAATAACAATTCACTGATTCCAAAACTAGATTTGACTTCAATTCTAGCTAGTTTATATATATTTTATACTATTTATCAAACAGTAAAAATACTTATAAACAGGTCAAAAGATTAGATATAGAATAAAAACACTATTTGGCTAATATATGCTTTATTTATGTACACTAACCTACAGGGCCTACTGTGATACTAACTTATCAGGATCTTAATGTAGTCTTAAGGATCTTGCAAAGATATTCTCAGTATTTATTTATGCTTAAAACCAGGTAGAAATTAGAAATGTATTCCTAATCTCAATATAACATTAAATAATTCTATAGTAATTTATTAATTACTATTTAAAGGCCAACAGCTCAACTAGAGGTGGCAATGGGGATTAGATTATATCAGCAGCTCAACTAGAGGTGACTAAGTGTTTGTATGTATTTGTCCAACAGCCCAACTAGGGGTGGAATATAACTGCTGCTGCAGTGGCACACTGATGTGGCTGATAAAATGTAGTAAAGATGTCTGATAAGATGTTTATTCAAGGCTGGAGCTGAGCTCCTTATATACATTTTAGTCTGAGACATTTTAGAAGATTCTACAATATTCTATCTACTGTTTGTACCTATTTGTAACTGTTATACAGTACCTCAAAACTACTGGAATATTCCAGGAGTTTATGCTATATTCTGAAATAGCATATATGTGACAGTATTTTCCTGTGCATCATGCCAGGTGCATGTTTCATATATCATGTCACATACTAAGTAGCCATCTGTCTCCCAGTTTGATACTATTATATAGTTATTATATTTATTATAAATGTAATACTATTTTATGTTAAGTTTGTCCTAGTCACATGATTGGTACAAAGCCTTATTGATTATCTGCAAATAAGGTTTTGTTTAGTCATGTGACCTATCAAAATTATATATATACATATATATACATAGCTGTTCACTTTCTAGTTCAACAACATTCTCACAACTCAACATTCTACACCATGAAAGCTCTTACTCCTGCTCAGGTTAGCCACATTCTCACTTTGCTCAATAAGGGCAAGTCTGCTTCTCAGATCTCTGCAATCACTGGCAGTGGTCTGTCTACTATATCCAGAATTTGCTTTACCCATTGCCCATCGCTTGCCAAAGCACCTGGTGGCAGTCCATGCAAGCTTTCTCCCTCAGATATTCATTATTCCATCCAACAAATCACTTCTCAGAAGGCAGAACATGCCACTGAGGTCACCAAAATCCTTCAAAATATGACTGGAGAGTCCATTTCAGTGAAGACTGTTCATAGAGCACTCAAGATGGCTGGAATGAGGGCTGTGGTGAAGAGAAAAAGGTCTTTACTCACTAAAAGGCATAGGAAGGCAAGGATGGACTTTGCTCTGAAGGACTGGACTGTGGATGATTGGAAGAAGGTTGTTTGGTCAGATGAGACAAAAATCAATCATTTGGGGTCAGATGGAAGGAAGTAGGTGTGGAAAAGGACAGGAGAGGGGCTCAGTGATAGGGTGGTTGAGGGTACAGTCAAGTTTGAAGGAGGAAATCTAATGTTGTGGGGCTGTATGTTGTGGGAAGGACCAGGATATTCCACCAAGATTGATGGAAGGATGGATGCTGACCTTTATTTTAGCATTCTGGAAGATGAACTTCAAGCAACCATGGAGTATTATGGCAAGAGCACAGAAGATGTGGTCTTTCAGCAAGACAATGACCCCAAACACAAGAGCAAGAAGGCCACCAATTGGTTTAAAGACAATGGATTTGTGGTCACGGTATGGCCACCTCAGTCTACTGACCTTAATCCAATTGAACACCTCTGGTATTACCTCAAAAAGAGGCTGGGAGAGTATGAAGTAGCACCCAAGAGTATCCATGAGTTGTGGGAGAGGGTTGGAGAAGATGTTATGACCGGACAATCCCGCCGGACTCCGGGCACTAACCCGTATGCCCCCACGCGCTACAAGCACCAATCGTCTGTTTATAGGATTTCCCGCCCGGACTCCGTTATGTCAAGACTCGTTACGTTTGACCTCATTACGACACATATCAGTCACCGGACTTTCCCCGGACTCCGTCTCTGTCTATGTCCGTCTTTGTCCCACGCATCAGTCACCGGTCCCCGCTTAGAATCCCGTTACCGCTCTAATCGAGCCCCGTTCCCGTTTTAGTCAAATGACCTGTCACGATTTAGGACTCTGCTCCCGCTCCGTTTCCCGTTATGGGTTATGCTTTGTCACGATTCGGACTCCGCTCCGTTCCGTTCCGTTCCTAACACCAATTTGGTGTTTACTATTCCCGTTTCATGTTTTGTTAGTTTCGTTTCGCCATTACTGGATTTGGTATGTCATTCACTCCATGGTCTATATAAACTGGCAGATGTTGTACATACAATCCAGTCAGAAAATTAGCTTAGATTCCCCCCAGTAATCTAATACATTTTCCTCTCTAAACCCTACTCTTATCAGACCGCTCGCACTAGTCGGAGCCCACGGGCTCCGGCGCATCTATCTCTCTCAAACCAACTCGACTCACGACCCACGACCCACGACCCCCGACTTACGACCTACGACCCACGAACCCCGCCCGGACTCCCCTGGATCCCCGTCCGTCCATTTAAAATTGGACAACACGATCTAGCGAGGGCGCAGCCTATAAGCTGAAGCCAAGTCCTACCGGATATCCCGCGGGTTTCTCCGGAAACCCGGCCTGTGTGTGTATCCTAACAGAAGATCCCTGCCTCTACTTGTCAGAACTTGATAGAGAGCATGCCTAGAAGGGTTGAGGCTGTTTTGAAGGCCAAGGGAGACTATACCAAGTACTAGATTGTTTGATTTGTGTTTTTTTATACCAGGGACAAAACCCTTCCAATGTGATTTTGTAGTTATTTTATTTATAGCATGGGAAATACCAATGCTTATGTCATAATATTTTAAGGGCATATAAATAACATATAGACCTAACCAACCACCAAATGTCAGGTCTGTATCTACAGTGGTTCTTGAGTTATTCAAGAATCTTTGCATAACTAAAAATCATTGGAAGGGTTTTGTCCCTCACTGTATTAGGGACAGAACAGAATGGGAGCAGGGTCCGAAACATGACAGGTTATTTGACCATAATGGGAGTGGGGTTCTATGCTCTGTTAGAGAGGTTCCAAGAGTCCAGTCAGAGTCTGGTTTTGGGCACAGAGAGTTGGGTATAAACAGGTTGTTGTGCGGGTCCGGCAGAGTCCGAGGACTGGTGCATGAGTCAGATATAGACAGGTTGACATGTGGGTCCAGTGGAGTCCAATGACTGTGGGAGCAGGGCTCTATGCTCTGTTAGAGGGGTTCCAGGAGTCTGGTCAGAGTCCGGTGACAGGCACAGAGAGTCGGGTATAAACAGGTTAATGTGTGGGTCCAGTGGAGTCCAACAGATTCCAGGTCATAACAGAAAGTGTCTAGTTGGGGGGCAGACTGACAGAATGGGATGTGAGTCAAAGGGTACTTGAGGGATGAGGGTCAGGTTCCAGTGGATTCAAGATCTTGATACTGAAGGTGGTTTGGAACCTAATATAATATCTGGAGGATACTCCATGGAGTTCCCAGGAATGGGTCTTCACAGAGTCCCAGTGAGGGACTCTACTGTTGAAACAGTTGAATAACACTTTTCAGAACACCCCTGTGAGTGTGATTGGAAAGTAAACACTAAGGAGACTTTCCCACACCCACAGTGGACTATACTACTAGGTGCTTATCTAAGCACCTATACAGCAGTTACCAACCTAAGGTAACTCACTCCATACTGCACCTACAGTGCTGGGAAAAATACTACAAATATCAGAAAAGTATAGAGATCATAATAGACTACATTAGAGCTGTAGTATCATACTCTAACACTCCCACCTGATGAGACAGCTCTATGCTAGTCCCAATGGTTTTCTCAAATATTCCACCTTTGGCTTAGCCAATGGTTTTGTTAATAAATCTGCAGGCATCTCTGAAGTAGGTAGATGAACAACTTTACTCTTCCCACTATCAACCTCCTGCCTTAACCAATATGTCCTCAAATCAAGATGCTTCATTTGACCATGATGTTCAGGATCTCTGGCAACTGCCATAGCAGACTGGTTATCAAGGTACAAAGTGGATGCAGTCTTTTGAGGATATCCCAATTTCTCAAATAAGTTCCGCAACTATAATACCTCTGCACCTGTTGATACTGCTGCAATGCACTCTGCTTCAGTAGTGGAGAGAGTCACAATAGTTTGCAGTTTACTCTGCCAGCTAATGGCTCCAGTACCCATTTTAACCACATAGACACCAGTAGATTTTCCAGTGGATTTATCGCCTCCATGATCAGGACAAACAGTTCCTTATCATTACTAGGGCCATAAGTCAAACCCAAATCAAGGGTGCCTTTGAGATAGCGGAAGAGGTGTTTTACTGCTAGCCAATGAGCCTTTCCTGGATTGTGATTGAATCTAGCCAATACACCAACAGTGTAAGCAATGTCTGGATGAGTGGCAACAGCCAAATACATAAGAGACCCAACAGCATGGATATATGGAATGTCCTTCATACATATATGCAATCTCCTCAGAGGACACTGGAGCCTGGTCTTTACTCAGTTTCAAGTTAGGCACCATAGGTGTACTAATTGGATTGCAATCAGCAAGACCATAATGCTGTAACATGTCCAAAATGTATTGCCACTGTGATAGAGTAATTGTTCACTTCTTTCTGTCTCTTTCAATGCCAACACCCAATAAGTAAGAAATTGGACCAAGATCATGCAATTTGAAGTGGCTCTTTAGATCATCTTTGAGCTTCTTGATAGCCTCCTTATATTTGGATGCAATATCATGTCATCTACAAATACTGGTATAATGACTTTGACATCACCCTTTTGGAAGACCCAAATACTCTTGTGCCAGATACATGGTGATCAATGTAAACCATAAAGTCCTTTCAAGAGAAGTAAAAACTCATCATGAGCACCTTGGTGAAAACCCTCAGATTGTTGTAGTACACCTCCTCTTCAAGTTCACCATTTAAGAATACAGAAGAGATATCTATACTCTCAAGTTCCATATCCTCTAGTGCAGCCAAAGCTAGGACAGCATGTAAGGTGGCCCATTTGGCAGTAGGAGCAAAGGTATCAGTGAAGTCAAACCCTGGTTGCTGTGCATAGCCTTTGGCAACAAGACGAGCTTTGAACTTGTCAATTGAGCCATCCTTTTTACACTTTATTACAAATACCCAATGAGAGCCAATAGCTTTACGACCCTCAGGTAATTTGGCAAGACAAAAGGTGCCATTTTCAAGCAAAGATTGCATTTCAGCATATGCAGCATCATAACACTTGTCAGCATCAGGACTTTGCAAGGCCTCTTTGAGAGTTCTGGTGCATTATCATTGGCACTAGCCTTGTAAGCAAACTCAAAGGCCTCATCTACAGAGATATAAAGATCTCCTTCACTGGCACCTAGAGCTTCCTCCTCAGACTCAACTGGTTGAGGAGAAGCTGGTACAGAATCCTCTGCTTCATCACTGGACTCAACTACAGGAGTAGATTATCTATAGTTGTGGATGTTAGCAGGGTAACACTTAGGAAGAACTCTGTTTCTGGATGGATTTCAATGTGGTTGAGGGGGAGGACTTGGTAAATGCTCAGAAGCAGAATCAGAGCTAGAGCCAGAATCAGGAGCCAAAGCATTACCTTGATCATCTCCCACCTGATTTGGTTCCTGTGGAGCTCCCACCTGAGTAGACCCAGAGGGGCCAGGAATAAACATATCAATGAATTGTTGGTTATCAGGAAAAACCTTAGGAATAGATGGTGGTGGTGATGGTATAGTCTGCTTAGATAGTCCTGGCAAAACTCTCTCATCAAAAACAGCATTATTACTAATAATTGTCTTCTTAGTCAATGGATTGTAAAATAACCAACCCTTGCAGTCTGGAGGATATCCAATGAAGATACATTCTGTGTATGAGAGCCAGGTCCAATACACTGATATTTCTGCACATGTACATAGCCAAATACTCTGAGTTGTGACACTTCTGGTTTACTGCCATGGAAAGCAGTGTAAGGTACAGAGTGTTTGAGAGCAGTAGTAGGTGAGCGATTGCACACATAAGTAATTGCAAGGACAGCATGTCTCCAAAAAGAAGGAGGAAGATGGGATTCAGTCATAATTGAAGTAGCCCCTTCTTCCAATGTCCTATTAAAGTGTTCAGCCACACCATTTTGGTGAGGCTCATTTCGGACAGTATGCTGCCGACTAATGCCAGCATTTGCAAGGAAAGTATCAAATTCCTTTGACATGTACTCTCCACCCTTGTCATCCCTAAAGAACTTGATCTTTTGACCAAGCATATTCTCAACTTTGGCCTTATATAACTTACAGTGACCTCAAAAACCCTTTCCATGTTGACCAAATGCAGTGTTTGAAGAACACCGCCTTACAGCATGGGAATTACGCTTAGCTTTGGTGGAGTCATACACAGTACATCCTCTTGGCTACAATATTGCTCCCTGGGTCACGTGATTCCAATCACAGGGTATAGAGATATGATTAATTTAAAACAGCAATACCATGGAAAGGGTTTTTGCACTTTTGAACTGAACAGGGTATTTACATATTATCAGTACTTGGTATAACCACCTTTTGCTTTAAGCGCTGCCTGAACCCTTCTAGGCATGCTTTCAATCAATTTCTGACACTCCTCAACTGGTATTCTATCCCACTCCACTTGAATCCTTTCCCACAATTCATGAATTCCATTGGGGGGGTTTTCATGCTCTGCAAGCCTTCTCTTGAGACAACCCCAGAGATGTTCAATAGGATTCAGGTCTGGGGACTGTGCAGGCCAAACCATAGTCCTGAATTCTTGTTCTTCTAGCCAGTTCTTGACCAGCCTGCAGGTATGCTTAGGGTCATTATCCTGCTGAAAGATGATGTCAGAAGGATTGAGACCATAATACTCCAGGGTTTGCTGGAGCTCATCCTTCAAAATTTGAAGATAGAGGTCTCCATCCATCCTACCATCAATCTTGCTAGCAAAGCCAACTCCCTCCCAAGTCATACAATCCCACATCATAAGAGAACCTCCTCCAAACTTCAGAGTTCCCTCTACCAGCCTATCATTAAGGCCTTCACCTGCCCTTTTCCATGCCTATTTACATCCATCTGACCCTAGGCGATTGATTTTGGTTTCATCAGACCATATACTGTAACCTTCTTCCAGTCCTCCATAGTCCAATCCTTGTGAGCATAGGCAAAGTCCAAGCGAGCTTTGCAATGCCTAGTGGAAAGAAGGGGGCGTTTTGACTTGACCACAGCCTTCATACCAGCTTTCTTCAAGTGGAGGCAAACTGTACTGGCAGAGAGGGGCTGGTTGATAATGTTGGTAAGGGCTTTGGTCACTTGGACAGCATTTTCAGCTTTGCCAGAGGTGATGAGATGCTGAGCATGTCGAATATTTGTAGGAGAAAGCTTTGAGGGACGACCCCCAACAGCTTTGGGAAGGAGAGAACAATGTTTGGAGCAAAGTTTGGATATGGCAAATGGGCGAACACCAGTTCTCTTGGCAATAGCTTCACCAGAGTGGCCAGAATCAAGCAAGGAGAGGATGGTATTTTGTTGAGTAAGAGAGAGGGATCTGACCATGATGGTGGTTAGGAATCAAGAAGTGTGGAAGTGTGAGAACTTTTTTAAACTCAGACATACTATTTACATGTATATATCTATTTGTACCAACAAATAATAACCATTATTCTATGATTTGACTGAGATCCTAGTTATCAGTTCAAAAGTGCAAAAACCCTTTCCATGGTATTGCTGTTTTAAATTAATCATATCTCTATACCCTGTGATCGGAATCATGTGACCCAGGGAGCAATATTGTAGCCAAGAGGATGTACTATGTATGACTCCACCAAAGCTAAGCGTAATTCCCACGCTGTAAGGTGGTGTTCTTCAAACACTGCATTTGGGGTCAACATGGAAAGGGTTTTTGAGGTCACTGTAAATGCCTGAAATGCATCACTTTTATTTTTAAGTAATGCAATGGCAGCATAACATGAGGCATCATCAATGAAAGTCACCCAGTAGCGAAACCCTTCTACAGTTTGTGTAGGTAGAGGACCATGAACATCCCTGTGAATAAGTGCAAGTGGTGTAGTGTAGCGTGTTGTTGTCATCTTATTAACCACTCTGTTCTGTTTACCAGCTAAGCAAGGTTCACAAATAGGGTCTGGAGCAAGGTGAGAGTCAATCTGAATACCAGTGACCAAATATCCTGTCAGAAGCTTCTTCACATCAGCATAATTCAGATGACTGAAACAACGATGCCAAAGTGTAGAGTCTAGTGGACAGGTTGTAACAAGACCAGCATAATCTGTCATAGGTACTGTAATTCTATTCAAATAGGCCTGATTCTGTTCATTGACTGTTGCAGTGAAATACAAAACCTTCTTCTGATAGAAAGACATGGTGGAACCAAAGATAGAAACATGGAAGTTCTTTTTCTTTGTCAAGTACAAGACTGAGAGTAGGTTGCTTGTGAGATGGGGAACATGGAGAACTCTTTGAAATTCCAATGTTATATTGCCTTTGCCTTTAGGCTTAAACCGCACAGCTCCTATTCCTGCAGACATAATAATATGTCCATTTGCAACTTGGATAGGAATTTGAAATGGTTTATAGCTTGAAAACCAGTGACGATGTGGTGTCATATGGGAAGATGCACCTGTGTCAGCTGTCCAATCAGAACTAGCATGAACAAGGAGAGCACAAGATGGATCAGAAGGATCAGGAATACAAGCACTTGCATTTCCAGCAAACTCTGGCTGTTTCTCTTCTGAGACTTTATCAGAGACACTAGTATGTGCTTTGGCTACCTTTCTCCTTTTATGTTTCTTCTTCTTCTGCTCTACTTGTTTTAATGCCTTCTTCTGTGCAAATTTGTAGAGATGGCAATTATTCTGTATATGATAGTGACACTTGCAAAAGGTGCAAGTAGAATGTGCCTGGTGAAGTTTCAACCACATATCATTAGGAGCATCATTAATATCAATATGACTGCTCTGGATGGGTCCAATAGAGTGCCAAATAATACCAGCTGCTTTGTTGGAGTGTTCCAACCAGGATGCAAGTAGTTTAACATCATTGGGCTGTTTTTCTTTTCCAAGGACAATGGAAAGACAATTCTCCATATGCAATAAACCAATAAGATCATGATGCCAATCCTCATAATTTGACTGTTCCAAAATAACACTATGGTGCTTGTAAGTATTGCTGGATTTGCCATGCTAAAAATTTCCCTGTATATCAAAAAAGACTAATTAATTGGAGAAGCAGTTGTAACACCACCTTGCTCAACAGGGTTACTGTGATGTTGCAAGGAAGGTAAAAAACACAGGCCCACTGAAGTGCACTATGCCAACAGTTCAAAACCAATGTATATAAAAAGACCCTGTGATAAAAGGCAAAACAATGTGGCAGAGAGCCAGACAAGACTGTAAAGTTCCAGAAATGGCAGGAGGGAGTGTGACAGATGAGACACAAGGAGTCACAAGGGTGACAAAAATACTTCCACTCTAAAAATGGAAATTAGGAGGACTGGGTTTTTGATTTTAGGCATGGGAATATATTTCCTTATAAGGCAACCAGTGCTAAGCGGGCACTTAATAAGTGAAAAATGCATGCAAGGGCAGGGGGGTAGGGTGAGTGCAGAAAGTGACCAAGGCAAGTCCAAAACCACAGAGATATGACCACAAATAAGATCCAAATACAATGTAGAGTGTTGTGGATAATAGAAGTTGTCAAAAAAGATGTGGGAAGTGATGGATTGCACAGATAGCAACTGGATGTAGCAGTTTAGAAACCAGGGCCCATAACCTATTGAAACAGTTGAATAACACTTTGCAGAACACCCCTGTGAGTGTGATTGGAAAGTAAACACTAAGTATATTCAACTGTAAAGACATACATACCTGTGAGTGTGATTGGAAAGTAAACACTAATCCCACACCCACAGTGGACTATACTACTAGGTGCTTATCTAAGCACCTATATAGCAGTTACTGACCTAAGGTAACTCACTCAATACTGCACCTACAGTGCTGGGAAAAATACTACAAATATCAGAAAAATATAGAGATCATAATAGACTATGTTAGAGCTGTAGTATTATACTCTAACATCTACACCCTGAAGTTGTTTTTCACTTACATATGTATGTACCATGCATTTCAGATGATCAATGGCAATGTGTCCCATTCACCTATGTATGACATTTATGTTCACAATAGTATGTGTGGACTTGATCACCTTTGGATGGTGGGTTTGGGCATGATACAAACCACCTTTGTGTATGCCCATCATGATGATCCTTCCATGTTTTTGTATTTCACACATTTGAGTTTGGGCTGGAAAAAGGGTACTGAGACCCACATGGGTCAGTCAACTCACTGATAATAAGGTGAGGCAGAATATGGTTATGTGTAACACATTTGACAAGATGATTTCATAGCATTGTTTTCTGACAAGTGTGTGCATGGTCGCACTTCTGCTGACACCAGTTGCAAAAACTACAGAATTGTCTGCAAATTTTGCTGACCTTGGTGGTTGTATTGGCATGTATTTGGAGAACCAAGACTAGTGTGGGGTCATGTGTGATGTTGTGCCTGAGTCAATGATAATCTTGCCTTCTTCTCTTACATCTCATTCAGACAAGAGGTAAGCTTGAATGCATTCCATTAAGTCTTTTGATACAGATGCAGTAGTATGTGGGCTGATTCTGGAGGGGTTCTTGGAGTCCAGCTGGTGGTCCAGTGACTGGTCTGTGAGATACAGAGTGTCAGGTGTAAGCAGGTTGGTGTACGGGTTCCAGTGGATACTATAGAGAGTCAGGTGCAGATAAGGTGGAGTCTGGAGACTGGTGGGTTTTCCAGTTGTAACTGTACCTTGAGTATGATATAGAGAGTCGGGTGCATATAGGGTGGAGTCCAGAGTCTTGTGGGTTGTCCAGTTCTAACAGTACCTTGGGTATGATATAGAGAGTCAGGTGTATATGGGGTGGAGTCAAAGATTAGAGAAGCATGTATAACAAAACACGGGGGGTCCAGTTGGAGTCCAGTCTGGGAAATAACCAAGAACATGTAGAGATGTCAAATGTCAAAGGGGAGAGTCCGAGGGATTCCGGGTCATAACAGAAGGTGTCTAGTCAGGGGGCAGACTGACAGAATGGGATGTGAGTCAAAGGGTACTTCAGGGATGAGGGTTGGGTTCTGGTGGATTCCGGATCTTGATACTGGTCCAGAAGGTGGTTCAGAACCTAATATAATATCTGGAGGATACTCTGTGGAGTTCCCAGGAATGGGTCTTCACAGGCATCTGATATATATTCTTGGATGATACCATGTGCCTTCTTATCTCACTCTATCCACTTTTGCATATCTTCAAGATCAATTCCCCCCCACTGGGGGTTGTTGGACATGTATCTACACTGGTGACTGTCCCTAGTACTTTTTGTTTTTGTAGTTCAACTGTGATCTGGATTTTCCAGATTTGATAGTTGTTTTGGCCCATGAGGATAGGGCACATTGAGGGAGTGGTTGACATTTTGAAAGAAAATCATCAGCATCTGTGTATGTCAGTCAAAAGGATTTTGTTTTGGCACAGATCAACAGATCAGTATGTGACTCTGGGGCCCATAACCTGACAAAATTTGGACTGAGCTAGGACAGAAAAGGGCAACAGATGCCCAAGACTCAGTTGCTGCCTAGTGGGGCTGTAGGGAAATGACTGAGGTTCTACTCCATAGCCTTGCATACATATATGTATATGTGTGGGGGTGAAAAATGCACTCATATGATGAAAAGGAAAAAATGTAAGCAGGTGGTGCAGTCTGATATACAATCTGGTAGTGTTGCTGCATTTGGGGTATGAACATTACCGGTTTTTGTCAAATAGGGTATGTGCCATCTTCCACAGCAGGGACACAATCTCCCCTGAGGCAACACAGGCGATTTCCTTCTGAATAAATAACCGAGCTGACCATAATATCTTTATGAAAATCAATGTGATATAATCCATGAGATCTCGGGATAAGCTACTATGAGTCCACTTGACAAAACATTGTTTGGCAACTTTGAACTGGCCGAGAAGATGACCGGAGATGTATGCCAGGACTACTTTAGAGAAAATCTTGAGTATTGGGCTGGTAGGCCATAAGCCCTCCAAAAGAAATCAAATGCTGCTGAGAACCGCCTTTCCACCATCCCTATGACAGAAGCCCCCAGACCTCATATGGAAGATACCATGTAAAAGATTCTCGAAGAACCTTGTGGCGAGATAACGTAACACTAGATCCGTAACCGGGTGAAAGTAAGGCCAACAGGTTCATAATGCCACTAATTCTGGACTATATAAAAGGAAAACTGTCCCTGTACGTTTGGCGAGCAAGAAATCGAGGAATCTGAAGGTAGGGACTGGGAGAAACCCGTATATATGCAGAAGGTATTATCATATTACTAGTGTTTTATTGGGTATCAGCCAAGGGAGGCCTTCATGAAGCCTAACCGGGCTGGAATCCCACACTACCAGTTTGTCTGTTGTGGTTCCCCAGGCGGTACATCAGGCCCATGTAAACACTCTGCACGGTTTTGCCATCAGCACTGACCTCGGGTGTTGTACGCAATGATTTTTTTTTTACATTTCATAATGAGCTCTGCTACTGTCTGCGATGTGGGACCATCGAATTCTTGTTTGTATTTGCGTCGTTCACGTGTGGCAAGCATGAAACGATCCACTAGGTATTTATTTATGTCAGTGATCAAAAGTAAGTAATTGTACGACGGCCACGAATGTCACGTTACAGCTTACTCGCTAGCTCATACCAGACATCCTTGCGGAGGCCCCAGCCATCCATGGTTGTCATTATGGCATCGTGGCGATGACCTGGATTCATCTTACCGGTCGAAGCACCTCAATTACACGCCCACTGGGAGACAAACCGTTTCTGCTGTGGAACCAAACTTATTGAACTCTTGCATTGACACTGCGCATTCTATCATAAATACTCGTTCACAAACATTTGGCTGCGATGTACATTTTCTTCATTCATGCAGCGTCTACAGGATTCCAGCTGATAGCACCTGCTTTGCCTTGGTCTAAGGCATCTATGGCTTCCATATCGCCGTTATCGAGCTCGAAGTCATAAACATCGGCGTTGGAGACAACTCGGCTAGGCTGGGACGACTTGGGGAGTGGAACCAGACTATCAGGTTAATGGTTAATGTCGGCATATTTCTTGGACGGAAATATTATACCCTTTTTGCAAAGACCATCGAACGAGGACCTGTGCAACATCCTTGGAGTACTTCAGATGGACTGAATGTTAATGTGAAAGTATATCAAATTCATCCTTGAGAGACATGCCTTTTTGGAGACGGCTTGTAACGTGGGATTGTCGAATTTTCCTCTCACAAGCGGGCAATAAGCTTGGACAATGATGTTGTTTTTGGCACAATATTCGACGATTGGCTTTTGCTGGCAGAATGGGTGCAATTCGATTTGGTTGATCGCCGGTGTCTCTAAACCAGCTTCCTTAATTTCCTCGAGATGTTTTACTGAGCTGAAAACATGTTATAAGCCTAAGAAGTAAATGAGAGTAGAAAAAACCAACTGACTAGTTGGAGACACCCACGGTGCGAACTTTTCCTTCCTTTTTCGCCTCGAGCAAAGCCCGGTATGTTGCTACTCGTTTTTCGGTACCAGCCAGCGCATCATGAATAAGATAGAGATCGATATAATCTTTTGGATATGACAAGTTTAATTAGCCTAGATAATGATCTCAAACACCTACCAAATCCAAAGTTAAGTAAGGATTCGTCGACCACCGCGAGGCATTTTTCATATCCATGATCAGGACTCGCAATCTTTGACGCTATCGCATGCGACACCACATCAGGACACTGCTCTCTGAGATCACCTGGGTCGTCACGTACTAATAAAGATATCTTCTCGCTTAATACCACTCTCTCTCACTGCCTCACCCACTTGTTTCTCATTCCTATACATTCGTGCTGAATCTATGTGTCTGATAAAAAAATGCATTTGTTATGGGTATGTTTTGATTATACGAACACAAATGCCTACCGATAGCCATCTTTCAAGGCAGCCAGACAGGCCGGTTTGCAATCATCGTTCCGATATACACCCAGCCCTAGCTTGGGCATAAGAAATCCTATGAGAGGAGGGTTAAACATTGCTAATTACCGTCTTTGGACCCTGTGCAGGTTGTATAACTTGCCTGTCGGCAGCCGAAAAAAAGATTGCTTGGTAATTTTAGTTGCACTAGACATGGTGTACAGGCCAAGGTACTTTGGTAGAAGTGACGAAGTGGCGATAAGAAATTGAGTGTGGGATGCAGGTAGTATAAATATGTGTTCACGTGTGACAATGTGACACGGCTCGTGATAAGACAGTGGGATGTCGATCCGATGATCGTGAACAGAAGAAGTCAACTGCTTTGCAGCGTCCCCGTGTGTCCCCATGTATTTACGGAATATCCGTCGCTTGTATCTTTCCGTGTACCTTTACAGTAATTGCCTTTATCTAGTCGGAATTTTACCACATATATAATTGCAGCCGAAGATAAATGTATTATCACATCGCAATTAATGCAGGTTTTTGTCAAGTCAGTTGAATATTTAAATAAGCTCACAAGTGTCCCGAGAATATGGATACAATACATTTAGTTTCCAGGGCACTTGAAGAACTTCATTATTATGAATACCACGTGTTGATTTTGGTGATCACAGGCATCGCACTTTTCAGCTGTGCACTTATGTAATGATTTCATTTGGAATCTAAATCCGACCCAGGTCCGGAAGTCCAATTACCTCCGGTCACGTGCTGACCCGTTTCAGGACACCGAGCCACGTGTCATCCACCCCTTCTGTTCACCGTTTGACCTCCACATACTCTTAAATACCTCAAAATAATGAATTCAAGTGTGTTTCTAGTACATATTTAATATGAATGATTTCTAGAATTGATTTAAATCTCCTGTGTCCGTTCGTAGATGTATTTCACCCATCTGTCATTTCTAACTCCTGCACTCATTCGTTTTGGTGCGCCTTCGTTATGTCTCACGGTAAAATATGCGAGCAACGAAACTATAAAACTGCGTATAGTGTGAGTTGTGGGTATCAACTATATAGTTATTTTTCCCATGCTCAGTTGGACCTCCTCCAACAGTCCCTCTTGTGAGTCGTACATACGCCTGCATATCCATAATATATACTTACACAACTATGCATATAGATCTTTTCATGCAGAGGAAAGCAAAACGCGTTTAGCGGTATCCCGCAGCTGTAAGTCGTAATGTGCGCACCGTTGGTAAATCACCCGTTTTATTGCTGCTTATTCTATTGACAATTTATTGGAGACATCAACCTGTTAAACTTCTATTATCCCCCCCCTATCAATCTCGGCGAAGCGTCTGAGCGACTTCGTGATGATCGGTATAGATATCTGTCACTCATATTGGAGCGTAATCGTTGTGTATTGGAATGTGGCGGGAACAAGGTGATTATGCAAAGTTATTCATAATGCGCTTTTATTTTATTTTATTTTATTCTGTGTTTGTGCGTGGCCACCGGTAATAAGAGTAATATAAATATCGGCTAGGTTAATTTTACGATGTGAACAAACACAAATGAAGGTATTCTATACCTAGCTACTCAATGACTAACCACTAGGCCCTAAAACGCCGTGATCTCCTAAAGCTACGTACCTCTAATTGATATAGTGATTTTAAATATCCTGGTTACATTACAGTGCATGCTAACAGTGAGTACATGATATTATAAGGCTATATCCGACTGACAATCTCTCATACTAGATCCAGAGTAAAAATAAAGTTGACATCCATCTGGTTTTAGAACACTTCTTATATGACCCATTACATTGTTTCAAATCCACCTATATTGAACAATAAATATACCTGAGCCCACTGCTCGGACAGTATATGAGCATTCCGCGTTCATGCCTCGAAACTAGGCCGATTTAAGACACTAACTAGCAATGGGTTATGGGGTGTGTCTATAAGCATAATTGGTGTTTCCCGTGAATGATAAATCGATCGCCACTTGCATGGAAAATTGTGGAGAGAAGTGCAAAGGTGGTATAAGAATATATCATTCGGCAATGCATGATCCTTCTACGTTTTATGACTGTTTGTTCTGTAGCATGTATTTATTTACTAGCCACTTTGAGAAGGTGTTGAACGAGCCACCCGGATGGTGTCTATTTAATGCCGCCCAATCCGTATCGATCGACTACCGGCAAAACTCCCACACCACACTCGGAAAGAGGTCAGAAGTGGTCGGGCCGAGATGAAGTAGCTGCAGCGTCACGTTCCCGCCATAGTTGCATTCTCTGCCAGACCACCAGGATGTCAGAAAAAAACGATTCGAAACCCCAAATTGTGAATAGGAAAGCTGCTGATGATTTGAAGGCTCTAGGCTACACGCAAGAACTGTCTCGTGTGAGGATATTTTTCTTGTAGTAGAGCTACCGGTTGATATCACTTTTGTGCAGAATCGTGGTCTATTTCACATATTGTTCAGTGAGTTTGGTTGCTCTGTACATACCATTGCTGTTGGTTCTAATGCAGTTGTAGTGTCATTGGGTATGACGCTATCACTAATATCGCATGCTCGAGTGATCATAATTAACGTGTCTTAAAGCAATATTGGCCGTCCGTGAGTTGCACAGTGTGTAGGATAGTTTGAGGAATTCGAATTAAATTCCGGGTAGCCTTTGGTCTTTCGGCACCGTTTTCCACGAGTCTTGTAGGGGGAGGAGTGCGTGTACTATCCTGCTACATGCCCTTGTGCTATTCTGACACAACTATGGCACTTGTCTTCTTGATACCAGCCAGCAACTATAATCTGGGTACTAATAATGTCCAGATTTTATGGATTCAGCGATGACATTTGACTCATTTCAAAGGGATACGTCGTCATATCTTTAGTAGTCCTCTGCCTAGCCATTTCATTGGGAGAGATCTCGTCAAGGTTCCCTACATCTGCCGGCCCATATTGTTAGTTTATAAATCCGCTTGAGTTACCTACCTCAGATAAATCACTCCATATAGACTGGGCCCACCAGCTTGCGCCTCCAAAATACAAAATTTTGATGTCTTGGGTTACAGGTAATAACCATTTACTTTCCGCCAGTGAATGGCGGGAATAACACAATTACAGGATGGATATCGCTCACGGGCAATTGGACCATCGCCCTTTCCGTTAATTTTGGTGAGTCACCTTCCACACTAGTATAAGACGCTAGCTATAGGCCGTGATGCCCCTCACTAGGGGTAGCTCTATTCATCGTGGCTGCTGCTGGGATCTACCATCCCGACTGGGAGGTCGTACCATATCAAGTCTTACTGATATTTTGGGCGGTTACACTTTTTACGATGTCTGTCTGTATGTTTGGGAACACATATTTGCCCATGATTGATGTACGTGCTTTTGCGTCACACTTTTTGATGATTCACCGGCTGTAGACCATTTGTGCATGGTGGACCGGAGCGAGGTGAGTTCCTATTGTGATGTCCCATTCTACCGATCCCACATAATGCCCTTTATATAGTATATTCATTATATTAATTGCCCTATCAGCGAAGGCGGGACAAGGGAGGCACTCCGCGGGATTTGCTCTGGGTCACTATGACGGCACACTATCCGGGTGGCCAGAGGGGTTCAGTTTCTTCATAGGTGTGGTAATACGTATCTTGCATTCTGCCCAGAGATTGGATGTTTCGTTACCTAGGTTTATTGCCACCGGCCTACACATACGCGGCCATTGGCATGATAGCAAGTATGGCCGAAGAAGTGGAAGAGCCCGAGCTACAAGTGCCGAGAGCAATGGTCTATTCTGTGGTCGTTGCTTTGGTCTCAGGCTTGGTATTCCTTCTCCCGATTATGTTCACACTGCCTGATATTCCAACGCTATTAGCAGGTATGGACATAATATTTAGATTTCCAACTCTCTACCCCCGCCTAACTGCGCACCCAGTGCCTTCTGGGCAACCTGTTCCCCTCATGTTCGAATTGATAATGGGCTCTCCCGGGGGTGGTTTCGGCCTCTTTTTCCTACGTGTGTGACAATGAAGTATGCTGCAGTGCTTCCCAAATTAATCATTTATCACAAGTAATTGGCATCGCTGTATTCTGCGCCATCAGTATATCGACAGCAGCATCCCGGGCTACATGGGCATTTGCGCGTGATAACGCAATTCCAGGCTCCAAATATTGGGCTCGTGTCCACAAAGGGCTGGACGTGCCTGTTAATGCGCTTCTTCTGTCAACGATAATACAGATGCTCTTGGGCTTAATCTACCTTGGTAGGGCAGTCTGTTGTTTCAGGGTGACTACTAGTACGTAGACTGATCAATTACATTAAAGGCTCCACGGCGGGTTTCAACGCATTCTCTGGAGTAGGAACTATCTGTCTGGGGGTTTCGTACGTCCTCCCTGTCGGAATCAGCCTCTGGCAAGGTCGTCGAGAAATATCCACTGCGCGCTATTACTGGGGGACGTTTGGGGCCGTGGCAAATGTCGTTGCTATTGCTTGGGTGCTATTCTTCATCGTTTTGTTTTGCATGCCTGCTGCATTGCCAGTCCGCACGAATACGATGAGTGAGTCCGTCGGTTGATATCTTGGCACAGGACCCTGAAATGCGTCGTACACCGCAGATTACGCGAGCGTCGTCTTTGCCGGATTCATGGTCCTAAGTGCGGGGTGGTACATTATTCATGGTCGCAAACATTACACTGGTCCCCCGAATACAGTGGCTATTGGGAGTAACGAGGGAAAGCTATCTCAGGAGGGAGCGGCCGCAGCCTGAACCCACCCCGTCTGCGAAGCATCAAGTTTGATTCGTCTTTTCATTTCTTCTTGATAACCTATTTGTACTCTTAGGCGAGCAGCAGTTTCGCATGCTTTGGTGGCCAATTGGCCGTCCATTGCAGCCGTTTCAATTATGTAAGGCGGACTTTGGAAACAATGCAGTAATTAAATACCCAGTGGTCCGACCGCACGCACATGAACCAGGCCCAGGGCCAAAACATGACGATGGATCTCATCGGCGAGTAACCTAATACGTCGAACATCACATTGGTGGACAAAGGAACAGGTTGTTTTCCAACGTTGAATATGAATTTCCGATGAAGGCCATTTCGCCACTATACTAAGCACTACTTATTGTAGGTTATCAAGGAGAACTAGTCAAAATAGTCTAAAAAAATACGGTGAAAATATAACTTGACTCGTCATGACTTATGTACTTGTCACCAGGAAAAGCCCTAGCTCCAAAATGTTTTAGGATCTTTAGGAGAGGTTTATTTTATATAAACACCGCCAATCACTCATCGTATCATTACCCGAGTTAAACGGTTAAGGATCCAACATGGTGATTGGCGGGTTTAGAATCTGATAAACTTTTGGATCCTTAAAAGATCCAATGAACGAACTTTTGGATCCTTAAAGATCCATAACCGAGTTAAATTCGGTTAAGGATCTAACATGTGATTCATCAGGGATTTGGGAATGTCTACACCCATTATGTAGACTCCCTAGATCTATAGTAAGCTTATAGGGATCTTGCGAAAGTAGGATGTCTAGCAAGTCTAGCCGAGCTAGCTCTCCTTTGGTGCACGTGCCCTTAAGACCGCCAGTTTGGAACAACGATGACGACGAGCTCAGTCTAACTCGGAATGCTTCCATACTTGCTAGGATGGGCCATAATACTGTAAGGAAGAAACTTATAAGAACGATTGCCCCAATTCTTCGTTTGAAAATTTTCGACGTAGACTGATTTCGCCACCTTCCTTATATACCAATTTTAACTCTTATAACGATTCAATGGATGATTGTTGGAGTTTATATAAAATAAGGCTCTACTAAGGATCCCAAAAGCTTTTGGGGAGGGGGGTTATCCCAGTGTGTGTTATTGAGTGAAGTAACACATGAGGGAATTTGGAAAAGGCGTCTAAAGGATCCCTAGAGTGGGACTTGCAAAAAAAAAAATCTTTCCACACGCACACTCATGTTACTTGTCTCTTATTCCCAATAATTTTACGGTAAAAACAAGAAAATTCTCGTATAACCTACTTCATATTGATTACAAGTCTCCATGTTAATGCGCCAAAAGTGATTTTTACGCTTTCCTTATGAAACTGTGGAGAGGTGGTTTGAAGCATTGCCGTACTATCATAAAGTTAATGTGTACTCTTGGCATTTGCTCTTCTTGCCGTGGACTTATTTCAGATTCGCGTTAGTCCGGAAACATCACGATGCTCACTGTTCCTCGAGTGCCATGAGCTTCTGTCGCACTGCGGCCGACGAGCTCATTTTGGTCGTCGACGGCGATGCTTGAACCATGTATAGCTCTCACTTTTTCCCCCGTGCCTGTCAGCCAAAAAGGATGGGTACGCGTTGCGGGGAAGTCTACAGAACGTCTCCACAGTGGCGTCCTGCGATTTATCCAAAGATTTAAATATAATATAAGGGGATGGAACCCAATGTGAACCAATAACGTGTTACGGCCTTCCCTCCTTTGAACAAAATATGCAAACAACCGTAAGGAACGTTTACGTCTACACTATTCCCTCGCCTTTAATATCCAGGATCATGAACAATATGGCTCTCATGACAGTCTTATAATCCTCGTCATCTTTGTCAGGAAACCGTATCAGGTTAACATGGTCGCTCCCCAGAGCAATTGGTTCGACATTTACCGCTCCTGGGACAACGGCAGACCACTTGGGAACCAACTGTAAAACTATGTGTAAGCAATTAATCAGGTGGTAGAAAGTGGCCGAAAGTACAAGCAGTGTGTCGCCACCCTTCAACTTTGTTTCATATGACTCGTAGTAAAACTTCGTGGGATAATTACCACTGATACTGTTATAGTCCGAAATTTGATCCTGCAACATCTCCGAGTGTGCCACCAGATCCTTTGTTAAAGCTTGGTTTACTTGACCGTAGATGGAATATATGTCGACGAAACGTTGTATCGCATTAGTCCCTTGATGGGGGGTTCCAATGTATAGAATACCTTTTGTATTTTCTGTAAACGAGCGGTGGTTGTGGAGATGTTTGTTATGAGCCATGTTTGCCAGTATCAAGGCCTGTAACGGGGACGCTCATCATATCCCGGCAACCTGTGGGATGTAAAAGCACTTACGAACTTCAAAACGATCCCACCCATGCTATGTGCTATTAATATTATAGGGTGTTCCTGGGATTACACAAATGCTAAGCAGTGGAAGAATCATTGATTTGAACGCATGCGTACCGATGTCTTAGTTACTTTCCTTTCCTCTACAACCTTATTCAGCTGTTGAGCGTGATCGAACATTGTCGCTTTAGCCGTATGTGAAGATCCTTGCATTCGGGATATCTTCCGGCAAAAAGTCCTCAAGCATTTTCTTGTTAGTGGCGGTCCAAGAGGTGTCTCGATGACCATCTAAGCCGTGGATGGCCACAATGCTATAAATCGACCAGTCATTGCAGTTCATCAGCGCGAGCGTCCAGACTGTGGCTTACTCGACGACTGGTGAAACTCCTTCAGCGAGACACTTGAGTCCAACTTGGAGTTTTGGTTGTTGATGCTGACTTGGACTCATTGCTTAATATGGCAAACTGCACCCAGGGTGATCCACTGGGCTTGAGAGAGGCAGATAAAGACGCAGCTAGAGTTTCAACTAAGAAAACACGATTTGTACTTATCTGTCAGACAGTTGTTGGTTATTCAGGGTATTTTCAAAGTTTCTAAAAAGGAGCCGTGTCAGAGAAAATTCTACAAAACCCTATTTCCAACAGCACAAGGCACCGTGCCAAAGTAACCAACACCAGTCACATGAAAAAACAAAGTTTCTGGCAAAGTTGGCAGAACTATAGTGCGTTCAGAACCCCGTGACTAGCACATGGCGGTCTCTGCGGTGCCAACCTTGTTCCCATTGATGAGGATTGCCTTGAATCAAATACCTTCTAATTGTTGGCGAAGGTCGCCAAGTTGGAACACTAATGAAATAGAGTCCCGGATGATATTATATTCAAGAATGTGTTATATTAGTACTGAAAATAGATAACTGAGCCTCGTATGTTTACACTGCAAGGGAAATCCCGAAAATCAAGGGATCATTGAATGTACTTATCCTGTGTCGTCAAATATGCCGACATATTTGACATAACTACACGATACGTGGATTTGAAATCATCTGTACAGAGCAGCAACTGTGCAATTCTTAATATCTATTGAGATGCTTTGGCACACCGATGATCATCCCAATATGTTTTGAAGAATCTCGCTCGTTGTGAACTCCGGGCAGAATAGCGAAAAAGCCTTGCCGGCGCAGATCCTAACGTCAATGTCGATCCGGATTCGGAAGCCGACCTTGATGTGGAGAATAAGGTCAGTAGGAAGTGAAAGGAACAGTAGTCAAGTGAGGGCTTGGGAATTGACAAATGAGTGGGGGTGGTAGCCTGAAAAAATCGAATCGTGAGTTCAACGCGTCGAGGTTGTGGCCAAAGGGAAACTATTCACCCCTGCCGAAGACATATTTGAGGCAAGGCATTATATTCTTCTCGTTTCGATCTCTCGTCCTAATGCATGATTATGAGTGGCTTGGCTAATAGAGACGGCGGGGCTGAATGCAAAGAGGAACCAAGGCGCCACTTAGTGACGAGAGTCGAGTATCAAGGGAAGGTGCATATATCCGCTAAATCAAGACAAACGCACCTTGTTGAGACGAAGGCGTTCAAAAATCAATGGCATGGAGAATATACATAATATACATGCAATTTACCTACACCTCGAGCACAGTAGCCTAATCTTTTAAAACAGAGGGGTGAACTGCCCCTGGAGAGGTGGGTGTTTCATCACGAATAATGATAATAATGAATTTCAATGAATACATGACCCACAATTTTGTCTTTCGAAATGACAATCTATTCTTCAGACAGCTGAATATGACCCATTTACTCAGCCCCCTGTAGGCAGAAGTCATGGCCTGGTTCGTCGCAACCCCATTGTTCACGGAGCATTGTATAAGATTTCATCGTTCAGTTGAGAGTCAGCAGTTGTTACTGCTGCTGAAGGGAAACCGTAGGGGGAAATCCTGCGACGTCGTCCATACGATTTATCCCGTCCACCCCGTAGGTATTTGGCAAGGAATCAGGAGTGATGGGCATCAGTGCTTGGTTATCAATGGACGAAAAGTGATATGCCTCTGTCATAAGCAATTGGGCAGCATGTGGATCGCATTGCAAAGAAACCCACGAAGTACGACACGGGTACCCTGGTGACATAATCTCGTTAATGCGGTGAGCTGCTAAGCAAGTGAATATAATTACCTCAATGGCAGCGTTCAAAGTTTGGGTCTGTATGAGAAGGTAAGATACTGATATAATATAAGAAACACACGACTCAAACCTTGACACTGCAGAACTCAAAAAGGCCATATGCCTTTACATCGCCAGCCTTGCCTGTTTCTCCATCATGAGCTGTCCCCATTGGCGTGCTTAGCCTATGCAATTCATTATCTCATAAATACAACTCAACCAGAAGAAGAAGAAATTTTGCGTACGTTGAACTCGATAAGAATACGAATCAGGTTCCCACCCGCATTTTGGGCAAGTGTCCTGGGTATCACCTCCATCTCATCCGCAACAGCCGAAAACACTTTGCACCCCACGACGCTACGCGCACGCGCTTGCTGTGCGACATTAATCACGAGCCGCTCCACTGATACAAGAGTCGGGTTATGTAAACACAACATTATATTTTGGGCGACAGCCATGGCATCAGCCAAATTGCGGTTGATGACAGTGCATGCCTTGGGGGTATTTTGTGAGGTAGGTGAAATACTCGTCTTCCAAGCTTTTTGATGTTGGACAGTCTGCATTCCTAATTATTGCCAACTTTTGACTTTTGGTGGTCACATAGTGTACTCGTTTGAAGTCAGGCCTTATTAAAAATAGTATGAGTTGACTCTATTGCAATACACAATATACAAGGGTTTAATAAGCTTGTAATAAAAGTACTTGTGTCTCAATATCTTGTGTCAGTTAGTGTAGCACCTCCTGACAATATAGGTTGGATGCTCTGGGAGGTGTATAGTGGTTCTGACACACATTAACCTCCAAATGCATGGTCCACAATTAGCATCTTCATATGAAAAGTTGCAATAATTGGTGGACTCCCCCTATAAAAAGGTGTGTTTCATCATCAAATTTAACAGGCCTTGTATATCATTTTCAATCCTCTAAATAATAGACTATAAACCACACTCTTCATTCTTTTAAAGCATTTTATCATGAACTTGTGTCAATTACTACTTTTCTTTTTTCATGAGTCAACTGTGTTTTCATTCATAGCTTTAAGGTAATGTTGCCAACCTCTCTTTTTTTTCCCCATTGACTTATGGGAAATTTCACACCTTTTACATAATAGGTGGCCTGTTTTCGCAGATTTAAGCTCACCCGCAAGTGTAACCACATCCCATTCTCTTCTCTCACCCTCTACACTACATCCCTGAAAGTTCTCTTAGTGAAAATTTATTATTAGCCCCCCTTTTTAACCATTGTACCAAATAGAATCTACAGGGTGTAAAGGGAATAAAATTAGACACTTGTTCCACTATAGGAAACACGTTACAAACAGCTACAATAATAGTACAATCTGGCTTAAATTTTCTTTGTCTCTGTCTATGTTTGGGTGAGTGGACCCCTCGTGGAAGTGAATCCAGGGGCCGCAGGCTCCATTGCGCAAAACACGCTGATGGGGACATGAGCAAGCCCCAGCAGCATGCCAAACTAATAGTAAATACATGAGAAATCTATCTAAACTACAAGTTTTAGGTGCAATAAAGAGCAGGAAAGGGTGGGATGGTGGGAAAAAGAAAAAGACTCAAGGAAAGGCTGAGCAATCCTTGAGGGCTGGCTGCTCAGACGATGGTGGCAAGAGACAAAAGGCGGCAGGAGCTGACTGCACGATGGCGGAACTTAAAAGGGGAAACACTCCTATTACAAAGAACATGGACTAATGATATTAGTCTGTTCCATCTTTGTCTCTGTCCATATTTGGGTGAGTGGACCCCTGGTGGGAGTGAATCCAGGGGCTGCAGGCTCCACTGCACAAAACATGCTGATGGGGACATGAGTGAGCCCATAAGAAGAATGGAGTGGAGGCATGGAGGGCCGGGAGCAAACATATCATGAATGTCGCCAAAAGAATGCAGTTGAAGGGTCCTGCCAGGATGAGGAGAGGGAAGACAGAACAGATGTGTCTTCAAAGAGCCACTGGGTTATCATGGCAGCAAAGGGCCAATGTGGTTGGCATAGTGTAGGATAGCCATTATGGTTCAATCGTAGGAACAGGGCAGCAATGGGTTGACAAAATCATAGTATAAGCCATTATGGTTCGAAGATCTGGAGTGGTTGACAGAAAGGCAGGATAGACTTCAAGAGGTGAAGGATATCTGTGCCACCAGTTTTACGAACCCCTGCTGGGAAGGACAAACAGACCTCTCTATTGGCAGTGCCAAAACTAGAGTGGTGTCTGGGTGGAGATTCCAAGGAAAAAAGAAAAAGACTCAAGGAAAGGCTGAGCAATCCTTGAGGGCCAGCCACTCAGACAATGGTGGCAAGAGACAAAAGGTGGTGGGAGCTGACTGCATGATGGGGGAGCTTAAAAGGGGAAACACTCCCATTGCAAAGAACACGGACTAATGAGATTAGTCAATTCCGGCTTGATATGCTGTTGTTAACACACTGCATTGGATAATTTTAAATCATCACTCATATTTTGACCTGGCTGATAAATATAGACATGTGATTGACACATTAGGCATGTGTCAGTAATTGTCATGACGTAGTTGAACATGGCATCGATGATGGGGTGCAATCAAGGTACTATTGATTTTTTGAAGGATCCAGTAGCTGTTTTGGTGACAAAAGGCACAGAATGAAGTAATAAAATCAAATATTTTACTTGGCACTTATATTTAATATTACTATATTTGGATGATTGGTCTTCGTGGAGCTCAATGGAAGAAAGAAGGTGGACAGGTAATCCCAGGTGGCTCAAACCTTCTTTGAGACAAATTGGAGGTGATCCATCCCCCAACCACCCAGCCCCCACCTGAGAACTTTGTTTGTTAAAGGACCCTTGATTATGAACTCAATACACGGCACATTGCTTGCAAGCAAGCTATATGTTTTCCAATTGTTGATTCCTTCCAAAATCACCTTGATAAATACCTTCAGAACCCCTCACTTTAGACTAAGTGTTGGAATTGGTGATGAAACCCCTTTTCTTAGGGGCAGTTCACCTATTTCTTCACTTTTTCATAGGAGGATGCCAATTGTGGACCATATTTTTGGAGGTTAATGCATGCCAGAACCAGTGTACACCTAAACTAGCATCCTACCTACTATGTTAGAAGGTGATTCACTAACTGACACATTGATTGAGACATAAATACTTATATTACAAGACTATTACTTGTTGATTGTGTATTACAATAAGTCAACTCATACTATTTTTAATACTAAGTATTCTGAACTGACCATCCTCAAGAACTATCATTTGGAATGAGTTCTAAATGACAAGAGCCCAAGCTCGGAGTCAAAGCACTCACATGGCATCCATTGAGTAAGTATTTACTCCCCATGTACATACACACTAACACATGACTTGTCAATAATCAGCATTGTCGCCATCCACGGCATAGACAGTGATCGTATAGACTCTTGGACAGCAGATGGTTCCTCCCAGTCATGGCTTGAACACAAAGATATGCTGCCAAAGGACATCCCCGAGGCCAGAATCCTGACATATGGTTACAACCCAACGGCCCAGTGGGTCAAGGAGAAACCAATTACAGTTTCAATGGACGATCATGCGCAAAATTTAATCACCGACCTTGTAGCATATAGGACGAGAATGGGAACTCCGCCGTTATGTTCCCATCCTGACATGTGTTTTATTCCAGTCTTGATGGTTACCTCTCCGTAAATTAGAACCGACGTATCATATTTATCGCGCATAGTACGGGAAGGATTATCTTGAAATTTGTTCGTCTCTCTGTTCTCTTAATATTACTCCCAGTTTATGTAGCACATTCCTCTGAAGGCCTTAATACTGGTGAAAAAAGAAAGCCATTCGAGTCTTAACCGATTGTTCGCAGAAGTTACTAAAGGTATTATATTTCTTGGAACGCCCCACCAAGGGGTTGACGTGGTTAAACTCTATTGGATCTACGGGAAATTAGACAATGCTCTGAAAAGCGATTTGGCGAAGTATTCGGAAGCGTTACAGGACCAGCTTTTAGCACATAATACTATTAGCCACAAGTACATCACTAAATTCTTTTATGAGAACTATCAAACTAAACTTCCAGACGGTTCCCAAGAAATAGCAAGTCCCACCTTACCCGCGTCAACTTCACGATTTGTGACCTCTTCTCGGGCATAGATCGTGCCCAAATGGTCTGCAGTGGTTCAAGGAGCAGTCAACGCTGCACAAGAGGGGTTAAATAAGGATCATTTTTGCTTGGCAAAGTTGGAATTGTCAAGCTAGAACACAACGTAATCAAGTAAGGACAAGGACGGAAGGGACGGCGGGATATTAAGCAGACACAGAGGATATAAATATGTATAAGCATATACTTCACAGATAATGTCCAAAGCCCTGGATTAAATTTATATCCACAATAAATCTTATTGATATCTCCAAAACGGTTATCGGGCACTCCAAGAAGACGAAAAAATCAATAGCACCCCATGACGTTTCAACTACATCTTGACACTGAGGACAGCTTTACTGTTCATGTATCAGTTAGCATTCAAGTTCAAGGAACATACCCAGAGAGTGGCAATGAGCTCAATGCCGTCACGTTTCTATCTTTGCGAGAACAGCCATGCTTTGGCACGCTCGTTCACATCTGACTCCCTGTGACGTTAGACACCCGGTGTTAACCGCGTTTGTACACTGAGAGGCTGTTCCAATTACGTGTTAAATTTGATGATGAAACACACCTTTTTATAGGGGGAGTCCACCAATTATTGCAACTTTTCATATGAAGATGCTAATTGTGGACCATGCTTTTGGAGGTTAATGTGTGTCAGAACCACTATACACCTCCCAGAGCATCCAACCTATATTGTCAGGAGGTGCTACACTAACTGACACAAGATATTGAGAAACAAATACTTTTATTACAAGCTTATTAAACCCTTGTATATTGTGTATTGCAATAGAGTCAACTCATACTATTTTTAATATTACGTTGGACAGGGTCTATGGAAGCTAACTCGTCAACGGTCCCTTGGCATCATCCGAGGATTTCACAAGCTTTTCTGTGCCAAAACTATAATTGATACGAATACATATCAGACATTCATCCAGGCTAAACTCTAAAAGTGATTTTAGAAATATCTTCATCAAGGACATACCGGCCAAATCCGAACCAAACTGTATTGTTATTGGTATCTGTTTACATAACATCCTCGCTCTGAAACCCATATTGCAGCACTGCAAGATCGCACACCACCCTTTCAAGTCGCCTCAATTGTGAGGCTGACCTTGCTATCTCAACCTGGGTGCGGAAAGAAGAGCTATTTCACAGTATATGAAAAAAACAGAAAGCTATCCAATGGAGCTGATGAGGCGCGTCACGGCATCTGGCGACATTCCCGAGCAGCTTGAGGGGTATGTGCCGATGAGATAGTGACTTCGCCCATTCTCGAAAGGCACCTGAGGTCGTGTAGATTACTTCTCTAAACCATGGGTGAGAAGTGATGGGCAAACATAACGAATTTGCAATGATAAGTGCCAAAACTTACGAGTTCAATGCACAGGCGATTTCAAAATATACAACTTATGACTTGTTTGTAGCACTCTAAATTTATGTCTATTGTGGGGCCATGTCACATACGCAGGCACAGGATACAATGATTTTGCGATTGGCAGGATCCTCTTTAGAGGGAGTTCCCGTACCAACCCGGAGCCGATACTCTACATAAGCGCATATATTGGAAAGTCGATGCCCCCCCTCCCTCTGCCGTACCACACATCATCTTCGGTGTTGTATTTCCTTGAAACGTCTTGAAGTTTTCCCGGAGCCTCATCTCTTCTCCTTAGACCGACTGCCGCTATGACTGCAAATCCATCTCATCCGAAAGACTTTGGCATTCTAAAGATAGCAGATCCTAGACAATCAAATATCGAGTGTGTATAATAATACCTCGGTTCACCATTTGAAGTCCTCATACCTTTTGACGGTAGCATCGTTTTCATCCACGGCTTAGATGGACATCGGGTAAAATCATATACACACACACGCAGCGGCGAAATGTGGCTTCGCAACTTTTTGCCTTCTGATTTACGCCAGGCGAGGATCTTGAGTTTTGGCTACGACGGCTATACTGAACACAGGAATCAATTTTCGGAAGGGACCCTTAGTGATCACGGCAGAGGCTTATTAAAAAAACTCGCACAGGCAAGAATTGATAAGGAAGTGAGCGACGATCGCAATCTTGCATGTTTTTATTGGTATTGAGTTACCCCATAAATAGGACCAACCTATCATTTTCGTCGCACATAATGTTGGAGGGATCATATTGAAATCCGTAAAACTATCTCGACCCCATCACGCATTATAGTGCTAATATTTTTAACAGGCCCTGGTTTTTGCATACTCGTGCCACAGGAAGCGTCACAGCCATTTCCGAAGAATTTATGATGCCACTAAAGGTATCATATATCTCGGGACCCCTCATAAGGATACACCACACAATTACCTGGATGTTGTGCTCCACTCAGGAACGAGCGAGCTTGCGGAGAAGATAAAGGAGCGTTCAGAGAAGAGCTACGAGCTTGCCGAGAAGTTAAGGGCGCATTCAGAGAAGAACGAGAAACTTTCCAAAATTTTAAAGGAGTATTCAGAGAGGGATGACAAGGATGCCAAGGATTTAAAGGAGCATTCAGAGAGGAGCGGCAGGCGTAGGCTTGCCAAGAAATTAAAGGAGCATTCAGAACAGAGCGGTGGACTTGCCAAGAATCTGGAGGGGCATTCGGAGAGGAAGGACGGGCTTGCCAAAAATTTGAAGGACCATTCAAAGACCAACATGGAGGTTGCCAAGATATTAAAGAGGCATTCAGAAAAAAGTGTCAAGCTTGCCCAAATTTTAAGGAAGCATTCAAACAAGAACACGGAGCTTGCAAAGAATTTAGAGGAGCATTCAGGGAGGAACAATGAGCTTAAGAAGAATTTAGAGCGGCATTCAGAGAGGAACGCCAAGCTCGCCCACGATTTAGATAGACAATTAAAGAGGAGCGACAAGCTTACCAAGAATTTAAATGGGAGTTCGGGGTGGTTTCAGCGGCTATTTGCGCAGGAGCGTCCCATCCTTGCCCAGCAAAAAATCAGCATAGAGTACTTTTACGAAGCCACCGCCGAAATAAAATCGAGCTCGGTATGTGGCAACTTTACATCCACTAGTCTACCGGTATCTTTAATTTATAGTCGGTGTCTTTAGTCAAGGGAAAATGCCAACACCAAGGAGAGTGTGTTGATGAGGAATCACGAAATGCTGACGAAATTCGAGTCGTCATCAGAGAACGACTACCAAGTCATAAAGGCAACGTTACAGATAATGGCACGTCCCAGACAATCCCGTCCAGAATGATCCAGTCTCGTGGAAGGGGATCCGGAGGTAGTTGATACTCAAGTTCCAAGCTTTGACTTGTGGTCAAACCTTTTTGCGGCTGAATTACATCACAAGTGTCCATTGTATCTTTATTGTGTAGGATATGGCAACAGCGTTTATAATACTTTCTTCGCGGTTTAGGTGATTCAGTGCTGCGGGTGTTCTCCGGAACCTTGTAGCAAACTACTTGCGCTGCGATTTTCCATTATCTACCCCAATAATTCTTGAACTGACATTGATCGTTGCCGAACAACGAATCTGTAGTCGACATGAGCAAGGGATATAAAGTTCTGAGTCTTTCTGTCTTCAGTCTATGACAGGCCTTTTTGTTCGAAGGATCAAGTCCATGGTACAGCAGGCCACTGTAATTTTTCTGGAAGGACTCTCTTCATCGGACCGAGCCTGAGACCAAAGCAAAGACAACAGAATAGACCATTGTTCTCGGCACCTGTAGCTCGGGATCTTCCACTTCTTTGGCCAGACTAACTGACATTCCAATGGCCACGTCTGTGTAGGCCGGTGGCCATAACCCTAGGTAAACAAAAAATCGAATTTCCATACGTATTACCACACCTATGAAGAAACTGAGGCCCTCTAGCCACTAGGATAGTGTGCCATCATAGTGACTCAGAGCGAATCCCGGGGAATGCCTCCCTTGTCTAACCTTCGCTGATAGAGAAATTAATCTATTGAATATATTATATAAAAACCATTATGTGGGATTAATAGAATAGGACATCGTGGCGAGAACTCGCCTCACTCGATTCCAGTCCACCATGCCCAAATGGTCCATACTGTGAATCGTGGGAAAATATGAAGCCAACAATGGGAAAATATGTGTCCTAAGCATACATACAGATCCCAGGCCGAATTATCCAGGACGAATCAATGCCAAATAAGTATCAATCTCAACGACTGCCGGGGTATGACTGCCATCGTGTCTCCTAGCTTTGCGATCACCACGGTATCCAGTAATTTATACATGATAATTGCAGTGCTTCGAAGGCATATGCGGTCAGTGCAGTCAGTGCAGTCAGCCTCATTTAGGTGACCAATTTGCTGAAATTCTAAAAATGGGACGGAGGCCAAGTCTACTCTAGCCAGCGTCGAGACATCTTTGTGCTCTCAAAAATTGCAATCCTTCAGTGTCCGTGGCTACACCCGTTCCCTTAGCCGGAGATAAGAGAGGCTCTGTTGAGAAGTGTCAGGGAAATGGAAAATAGTTAGCGAGTTTAGCTAGGATGTCTAGCAACGCGACCGTGAATACTATCGTTGACGTAGGATATTGCAATAGTCAAGGTAGGCTGGATAAAATTTCTTAGTGCTAGTTAGCATCCGTAGGTGCCAGCTAGTGGTGGTGCCTCCTAGCTTGACTATAAATGAAAATATCTGCGCCTAGAAGATGCCATGAATGCTGAAGTACTTCGATGGATAGGGTTTAGGGTGAGATATACGATCACGCGTTGCAGTGTAAGAAAAATCAAACGGCCTACCTCCTATCTCAGGCTTCAGCATGGTATTCAGAATTTTCTCAATGTTTTTGATAACCTCCTGTGTCATCTTCGGGAGTATCTCCAGCGCCTTCAGCTTCTCTTTCAGTTATTCAGGTGATGACGTGCCTAAAAGGATTGTGTGGGTCCGGAGATGATGCAATCAAAGTGAGTGCTGGAAGACACGAGAATAAGGGGACAAGGCGGAAGTGTACTCACGCTAGGCTTCATCACCCATGGAACCCATTTCAGTTTGTACAGTCAATCTGTATTCTGTATTCTTTATAATCTGTGAAATATATATGGATGATATATACCATGTTTCACTGACATTTACTGTTTATTTATCTCCAATTCCGAGTATACAAATGTATAGCCGATCAATTTCAGTGATTGCCGCTACAATGAAATTCACCAGACTGCTGTTGTGTTTTCCAGCTATTTGGTAAAAAGGGTGTAAAATTTCTTGGACTAGAATATAAAATAAACTAGGCTTGAGATTGGAATGTCAACTTTCAATATAAAAGTGTTGGTATCAATGTGTTAAATAACACCATTGAAATCCACCCGGCCAAAATCGACCGACCCAAGACCATCGCCAACCACGAAACCAACGTTCCCTATGGGGGATCCATACTTTGAAAACCCATGGCATACGATCGTTTCAGAACAAATTCAATGCCTTGGGAGTTGAGGGAAAAATAATATGTCTAATATATCTGCCGCATCCAATTTGTTCTCATTATCAAGGGAATCCACACGGCTTTTGAAGAGCGGCCTAGATGATATGTAACAATGGCTTGAGAGAAACATGTCAGAAGATCAACCGACGATCAACATTGAGTGCTTAACATTTTTAAGTAAACCCTCCTTTAAGGGACTTCAAAGAAAGGAAAAATGGTTTCAGGATGATCCTCTTTTGTGCACAAACAGCAATCATGTGTAAGTAAAGTACATTTGCTTGGCTGGTGTGCTTCACGCTGTGGCCGATATCACGTGGATAGTGCAAAAAGGTGAAATTCACGCGAATTTAGTCACATTACCGTCCTAAGGGGAAAATCTGTAATTTTGTGGAATGCCGGACGTGCTGTATCAGTGGCCAACTGTGATTAATCAGAAGCGCATTCCTGTATTATGTGCCGCATATCGGATGGAGAGACAAAATAAGTAGGAATGGCACAGAAAAAGCTCGGGTTGGCGGTCGGTAAATGGTTAAGATTGACACCAGGGTTTAAAATCTGGAAGACGTTGCAACGAGTCAAACTGTCAATCACTTGTGGGAGCAGCTGAATACGATGGATGAGCTGGGCAGGGTGAATGAATGACCTGAGGGGGGAGATTGGTTTCATGAAAGGACTAAAATTACAGGAAGCGTATGGTAAAATGTCCATTGCTGGGATAACACATCAAGCGATGTAGTTAGTCAGTAGTGCCTGATCTACACCACTCACCATCCGCAGAGGAATCACCGCATTCCATCACAATATCTCCAGTGAGTTCACTTTGTCACTGGTATCTAGAGAAGATCGCAGAACCCTTCAGAAATACTCCTATTTCTTGATATTTGGGATCCAGTATTGAGGGGCGTCACAATGCTAGTGGTAAATGAGAGGAGGAAATGTTCGCTTAATTGGACGCAGGAGCGTTTCCGACCCATCCATTGTCCTCCAGTATCGACATGCAATACGAGCTAGACAGGACCGAAAGACCAGTGAATGGATTGGCGATGAGGAGTAAGAGGGAGTGTGTGTCACTTTTCAAACGTGAAAGGTGTGCGAAATCGTCGTGGTGATCACGAAAATCAAATGGATCGAAATGTGAGAAAAAATCGACGAAAGCGTTTACTACATTTTCTGACTGTATTTTCCTACAGGAAAATGCTGGATCGGAAGAAGCTGCTATGAGGGAGATGATGGTTTTGATTGTGTTAGCAAGACAACTGAACGTGAACCATTGGTGGGGTTGAATTGAAATATGACTAGAAGGGGAAGGTAAGTTAAGATATCAGTTGATAAAAGTGCATGTACAACGTGCCATAGATAGAAAGCAATCAATGAGGCAATTCGATTAATCTTCTTGACGTAGTCTATCAGCAATACCCTGTCCTCGAAGAATCTATACACAGCACGTCCTTTGCCCTGGAGGAAGTAGTCAAGCCCCCTATGTCGCGATGTAGCCCCAATTGTGGTATCTAGGGCGATATCCAATAACGCCTGAGAGAGGATATGAAACCGTGAATCTTGTTGAGAACATGGTATGGAGACTTCCATTTGGGAGCATATAAAGTAAGCATCTCTGTTGTAGGACCATCTTGTGTTGGATCTGGCATGGCTTGAATCAGCTCGGGGTGAAGAATGCTGACAACATATCCTACCGCTGCCGCAGCCAGGATTCCAAATAATCGTGAATAGCATTGAGCTCCTCGAATGATAGCTTACGTAGATGACAGACATTTTTCATGAGATGTGTAAGCGTGTAGGGAAGGGAATCATAGTCCCGTTCCCACGAGCTGACATGTCGAGCGAGAATTACAATGAAATTGGATAGAACCTCGTCATAATGAACATGCAAGGGTGCACTCGTTAGATATCGATATAGTGCTGACATAATTTCAGGTGACACATGATGCTCCCCGGAACGACGGAATGCATCACCTAACCACTCTAAAATAATTTGAATCCAATCATCGCCTCGGTATCCATCAGGGATCCAAGTCCTCCTGCCAAAAACGTTGGATGCTTGTTTTCGAATATAAAGTGGGTAGGATGGTCTGCGAAGATGTTCAATGTTCAAAGGGTTGGCCATAAATTCGCGTAATAGATGGCAGCTCGTACCCCATTAGATCAGCCGTCTCTTGCAAGATTAGTCCAAGGCTTCGCTCGGACGCAGGTTTGTAAAGTCGTTTATATCCATAAAGCGGCCAACGATTCACAATTTGCCTATAAAGCGATAGCTTAGCTAAGAACAACGAAACCTTTGAGTGATAAAGGATCGTCCTGCCGACTCGTTCTAGAGCCAGTCCACAAAAATACCCCGGTCCAATCTCAACTTCTGTGTCAGTATTCGTTTCGCTAGTCCCCCAGTCAAAGTTTGGGTTTGTATTGGCTCTAGAGCCGTCTGGGATAATAAACACCTCTGGCGGATAGTGGCATCATGATGTCGCCTGACCTCGGCACTGTGGAAATCAGGTATTGGATGAGTAAATAATGATAATGATGGATCTCAATGAATAGATAACCCACAATTTTGTCTATCCAAATGAAAATCTGTTCTTCAGACAGCTGATATGACCAATATACTCAGCCCCCTATAAGTGATGGCCTGGTTCGTCGCAACCCCATTGTTCACGGAGCATTTTGTAAAATTTCACCGTTCTCTTGTTTTCATTGCTCAGCTGAGAGTCAGCAGTTGTTACTGCTGCTGAAGGGGAAACTGTAGGGGGTAACTCTGCAACGTCGGCCATACGAGTTATCCCATCCATCCCGTTGGTATTTGGCAGGGAATCGGTAGTAATGGGCATCATTGCTTGGTTATCAATAAACGAAATGTGATGTGCCTCTGTTATAAGCAATTGGGTAACGTGTGCATCGAATTGCGATGAGACATATTCCGGCTGTGTTGCTGTGCTAGGCCTTTGGCATATCACAGTATACTTTGGCACAAATGCTAGGCAAACCAGAAATAATCTGAAGCACTTCTCATCTGCACATATTTTATAAACCACAAAGATTCTGTCATGTCATATCTTATATCCAACATGCCGACCCAAGATGATTGTCTTCTATATTCCCGGTCAGAAGACCAAGCAAATTTCTGATAGTGAGACTGAGGGTAAGCACTTCAGACAAAGCTTGCATGAGCATAGCTAGCTAGCGTGACAGGCTAAACCCAGCTATTTACTAATTGGTATTTTTTTTATACAACGAGTTGGTGCATACTGTTGGGATACGAAGTAATCTATAACAATATACTCAGTCTCGTATAAAGTAAACGAAAGACTATATTCTATAATTGCTAACCTATAACAATATACTAATAAGAAATCAGTATCAGTTATGAAGCATTAATTCTAGAATATCTACTAACCTCAGTCTCGTATAAAGTAAACGAAAGACTGAGGAAAACTTTTCTAACTCAGAAGTATAGCATATATAGAACTTTTGACACCGCATACCCATCCGGCAGTTGTGGACCGTAGTGGACCTAAACACCGTCATGTGACACAGACGCGTCGCGCTAATATTCCAACACATACTAGCTAGCCTAACCCTGTTCTTGCTCTAGGACCGCATCAGGGATTTGGGAATGTCTACACCCATTATGTAGCCTCCCTAGCCTCCCTAGCCTCCTTATATCTATAGTAAGCTTTTATACCGACTAGTAAATAGGGATCTCACGAAAGTAGTGTGTCTAGCCGAGCTAGCTAGCTCTCCTAGATGGCTCTAGACAAAATAGACGACATACTTACTGGTCTTCCCACTTTCCTGATGTGTTATATCACATTGTAAAGTTTTATATTTAATAACTTATTTTTTATATTTACGAGGCATATTGCAAGTAAATAATAATATATAAAGTAACAAGTACACCATTGGTATTATATATAACCTCACCACTGCACCTTGACAGTGCTGCGCTGTCACTTACAACACCACAGTCCCTGAACTTCTTGAAAACAAAGTCCACCATCTCTTTGACCAGCAAGAATACAAAAATATGTAATCACACTACAAGCAACGAGACTACCAAGTATAGTTGGCAATCCGGAATACTCATAGTTCTCACATTACCACATATGGATATGTTTACCCGGTGACAAAAGATACAGCAACAATGCTGGCTCTTTCATCACATCATGTTCGGCCCAAGATATAAAATTAATCAATGTGGAAATGGAGCCGAATGGGAGGGTAGATAATATAAAATGACAAGAACGGAAGAAAAAGGGACAGTTTTACTTAAGGAGATTCGATTTAGGCCCTTTTACTTCCGCGTGGCATTTTCCACTGAAAATCGACGGTTGGTGAAGGGGTTAAGAACGGCACCAGGGGTTAAAATCTGGAAGACGGTGCAACGAGTCAGACTCGCAATCACTCGTGGGAGAAGCTGAATACGATGGATGAGCTGGGCAGGGTGAATGAATGACCTGAGGGGGGAGATTGGTTTCATGGAAGGACTAAATTACAGGAAGTGTATGATAAATGAGGGGAGGAAATGATGTTCGCTCAATTAAAAGCAGAAAGAGCGTTTCCGACCCATCTATTGTCCTCTAGTATCGACGTGCAATGTGAGTTAGATAGGACCGAAGGACCAGTGAACGGATTGGCGATGAGGAGCAAAAGGGAGTGCGAGTCACTTTTCAAACGTAAATAGTCTTTGAAATTGTGGGGGTGATGGTGAAAATCAAGTGGATCGAAATGTGAGAAAAAATCGACGAAAGCGTTTACTACACTTTCTGCCTGTATTTCTCTACAGGAAAATTCTGGATCGGGAGAAGCTGCTATGAGGGAGATGATGGTTTTTATTGTGCTGGCAAGACAATGGAACGTGGACCATGGGTGGGGTTGAATCGAAATATGACTAGAAGGGAAAGGTAAGTTATGATATCAGTTGACAAAAGTGCATGTACAACGTGCCGTAGATATAAAGCAATGAATGAAGCAATTCGATTAATCTTCTTGGCGTGGTCTATCAGCGATACCCTGTCCTCGAAGAACGTATTCACAGCACATCCTTTGCCCTGGAGGAAGTAGTCAAGCCCCCTATGTCGCGATGTAGCCCCAATTGTGGTATCTAGGGCGATATCCAATAACGCCTCAGAGAGGATATGAAACCGTGAATCCTGTCGAGAACATGGTATAGAAACTTCCATTTGGGAGCATATAAAATAAGCATCTTTGTTGTAGGACCATCTTGAGTTGGATCTGGCATGGCTTGAGTCAGCTCGGTGAAGAATTCTGACAACATATCTTACTGTTGTTGCAGCCAGGATTCCAAGTAATCATGAATAGCATTCAGCTCCTTGGATGATAGCTTGCGTAAATGGCGGACAAATTGTACGGTGTGTGTAAACGTGTAGGGAAGGGAATCATAGTCCCGTTCCCACGAGCCAGTGAGATATCGAGCGAGAATTACAATGAAATTGGATAGAACCTCGTCATAATGAATATGCAAGGGTGCACTAATCAGATTTCGATATAGTGCTGACATAATTTCGGGCGACACATCATCCTCCTGGGAACAACGGAATGCCTCACCTAGCCATTCTAAAATAATTTGGATGGAATGATGGCCTCGGAATCCATCAGGGATCACAGTGATCCTGCCAAAAACGTTGGATGCTCGTTTCCGAATATAAACTGGGTAGGATGGCCTGCGAAGATGTTCAAAAGGATTGGCGATAAATTCTGGTAATAGATGGCAACTCATACCGCATTAGATCGGCTGTCTCTTGCAAGATTATTCCAAGGTTTTGCGCGGACGGACGTTTGTAATGTCCAATATGTCCATAAAGCGGCCAACAATTCACAATTTGCCTATAAAACGATAGCTTGACTAACAACACCGCAACCTTTGAGTGATAAAGGATTGTCCTGCCGACTCGTTCCAGAGCAAGTCCACAAAAATACCCCGGTCCAATCTCAACTTCTGGGTCAGGATTCGTTCCGCTAGTACCCCAGTCAAAGTTTAGGTTCCTATTGGATCTAGAGATAATAAACACTGGCGGATAGTGGCATGTCGCCTGACCTCGGCACTGTGGAAATCAGGTATTTGGTGACTTCAATGAATAGATGACCCACAATTTCGCCTATCCAAATGGAAATCTGTTCTTCAGACAGCTGGATATGGCCAATATAATCAATCCCCTGTAGGCATAAATCATGGCCTGGTTCGTCACAACCCCATAGTTCATGGAGAATTTTGTAAGCCTTCACTCCTTTCATGAAGTTTTCATTGCTCAGCTGAGATTCGACAATTGTTACTGCTGAAGGGGAAACCGTAGGGAATAACCCTGCAACGCCGGCCATACGAGTTATCTCATCCACCTCGTAGGTATTTGACACGGAATCGGTAGTGATAGGCATCAGTGCTTGGTTATCAATAAACGAAAGGCCCTATGCCTCTGTTATAAGAAATTGGGTAACATGTACATCGCATTGCTATGAAACCTATTCCGGCTGTGTTCCTGTGCTAGGCCTTTGGCCTATCATAGTATACTTTGGCACAAATGCTAGGCAAGCCACAAATAATCCGAAGCACTTCTCAGGGCGGCAATGAGGATAGCATCAGGGATTTGGGAATGTCGATACCCATTATGTAGACTCCCTAGATCTATAGTGAGTTTTTATACCGACTAATAAATAGGGATCTCGCGAAAGTAGTGTGTCTAGCCGAGCTAGCTGGCTCTCCTAGATAGCTCTAGACAATATAGACGATCTTCCCACTTTCCTAATGAAGGGCGGCAATGAGTTAAGGGCGTCAATGAAGATTAAGGGCGTCAACGAGGATTAAGGGCGGCAATGAGGATTAAGGGCGGCAATGAGGATTAAGGGCGGCAATGAGGATAAGTTGAAGGTGAAGACGAGGGTCAGTCAAAAGTGAAAGTGAAAGTAAAGGCAAAGAGCAGAGGCAGAGACAGGGTGGTCGAAGCATGAGGATAACTCGAAAGCGAAGTTGAAGGTGAAGGTGAAGACGAAGGAGAGGGCGTGAAGACAGGACAACTTATAAGTATGTGGTTGCAATATTACTATGGCTAATCGAGACAGCAACTGTAGAGAAGATATATACCATAATGTGCATGCTAATTCTAATGGTAAATGAGCGGAGGAAATGGACGCTTAATGGACGCAGAAAGAGTGTTCCCGACCCATTCATTGTCCTCCAGTATCGACATGCAAGACGAGTTAGATAGGACCGAAGGACCTGTGAACGTATTGGCGACGAGGAATAAGAGTGAGTGCGGGTCACTTTTCAAACGTGAAAAGGATCTGAAATCGTAGGCGAAAATCAAGTGGATCGAGATGTGAGAAAAAATCGACGAAAGTCTTTACCACATTTTCTGCCTGTACTTCCCTACAGGAAAATTCTGGATCGGGAGAAGCTGCTATTGTGCTAGCAAGACAACTGAACATGAGCCCTTTGACGGGCTGAATCGAAATATGACTACAGGAAGGTAAGTTAAGATACCAGTTAACAAAAATATAAAACGTGCCGGAGATAGAAAGCAATAAACGAGGCAATTCGAGTAATCTTTTCGGCGTGGTCTATCAGCAATTCACTCTGTCCTCGAAGAAACCATTCACAGTATATTCAATGCCCTGGAGGAACCAGTCACAGTCCCTAAATGGCGATATAGCCACAATCGTGGTATTTAGGGTGATATCCAATAACGCCTCAGAGAGGATATGAAACCGTGCATCCTGTCGAGAACATGGTGGAGGTTTTTCTTTGAGCAAGTATAAAGCAAGCATCTCTGTTGTAAAACCATCTTGAGTTGGATCTGGCATGTCTTGAGTCAGCTGGGTGTGACGAATCCTGACAACAGCTCTTACTGTTGTTGCAGCCAGGATTCCAAGTAACCATGAATAGCATTAAGCTCCTTGAATGATAGCTTACGGAAACGGTAGAGGTTAAACACCATATATGTAAGCATGTAGGGAAGGGAATCATAGTCTCGTTCCCACGAGCTGAGATATTGAGCGAGAATTACCAAGAAATTGGATAGAACCTCGTCAAAACGAAGATGCAAGGGTGCACTCGTCAGATCACACGATCCCGGAACGACGGAATGCAAGACCTAACCATTCTAAAATAATTTGGATGCAATCATTGCCTCGGTATCCATCAGGGATCCCCCAAAAACGTTGGATGCTCGTTTTCAAATACAAAGTGGGTACCATGGTCTGCGAAAATGTTCCATGTTTAAAGGGTTGGTGATAAATTCGTATAATAGAATGGAACCCGTACTCCATTAGATCAGCGGTCTCTTGCAAGGTTACTCCAAGCCTGAGCTCGGATGCAGGTTTGTAAAGTCGTCTATATTCATAAAGCGGCCAACGATTCACAATTAGCCTATAAATCAATAGCTTGGCTAACAACAACGAAACCTTTGAGTGACAAAGGATTGTCCTGCCCACTCGTTCCAGAGCGACTCCACAGGATTACCCCGGTCCAATCTCAACTTCTGGGCCAGTATTCGTTTCGCTAGCACCCCAATCAAAGTTTGGGTTCCTATTGGCTCTAGAGCCGTCTGGGATAATAAGCACCTCTGGCGGATAGTGGCATGTCGCTTGACCTCGGCACTGGGGAATTCAGGTATTGGATAAGTGAATAATGATAATCATGAATTTCAATGAATAGATGACCCACAATTTTGCCTATCCAAATGAAAATCTGTTCTTCAGACAGCTGGATATGACCAATATAATCAGCATCCTGTAGGCATAAGTCATGGCTTGGTTCGTCGCAACCCCACTGTTCACGGAGCATTGTGTGAGCCTTCGCCGCTCTCTTGATTTCATCGCTCACCTCAGAATCAGCAGTTGTTACTGCTGCTGAGGGGAAACCGTAGGGGGGAACCCTGCAACGTCAGCCATACGAGTTATCCCGTCCACCCCGTCGGTATTTGGCAGGGATTCGGTAGTGATGGGCATCAGTACTTGGTTATCAATAAACAACAAGTGATATGCCTCTGTCATAAGCAATTGGGTAACGTGTGCATCGCATTGCGATGAAACCTATTCCGGCTGTTTTGCTGTGCTAGGCAAGCCAGACATAATCCGAAGCACTTCTCATTTACACATATTGTCTGAACCAGAAATACCATCGTCATGTCTTATCCTATATCCACCATGCCGACTCAAGATGATCCTCCTCTATATTTCCGGTTAGAAGAACAAGCAAATTTCTGCTAGTGAGGCTGAGGATAAGCACTTCAAACACAGCATGGATCAGGAAATTGTGAAATGTGTACATTCCCTACCTAGCTAGTATATCAGGTAAAGCCCAGCTATTTACTAAGTAGTATTTTTTTTTTACAATGAGTTGGTGTAGACTAGCCATCTCATGTGTCTGCTAGCTAGCCTAACCTCGTTCGAGGTACTCTAGGACTGCTATATGACATTTTGAATAGTTTTATATTTAATAATTTATCTTTTATATTTACGAGCCATATTGCAAGTAAACAATACTATATAAAGTAACAAGCACATTATGGATAATCTCACAGCTACACCCTGACAGCGCTGCGGTGTCACTTAGAACACCACGGCCGCTGAACTTCTTGAAAACAAAGTCCTCCATCTGACCGACACTATCCACCATCCCCTGACCCTTTGACGAGCAAGAATATAAAAATATGTAATGACGGTTCACATCATAGACAACGAGACTCCCCAGTATAGTTGGCAATCCGGAATGCTCATAGTTCTTTCAATAAAACTTCCATCATCTCGCCTGTGTGCTGATTTTCAGCGCCTGCTGCCCTTCTGAGCCCGCATTACCACATATGTTACCCGGTGACAAAGGATACAGCAACAATGCTGGCTCTTTCATCACATCAGGTTCGGCTCAAGATATAAAATACATAAATGAAGAAATTTTAACTACCCCTATAGAGAATGTGGAAATGGAGCCGAAGGGGAGGGTGGAGATAATATGACGATGAGAACGGCAATGAGGATAAGTTGAAGGTGAAGACGAGGGTCAGTCAAAAGTGAAAGTGAAAGTGAAGGTAAAGGCAGAGACAAGGTAGTCAAAGTATGAGGGTGACTCAAAAGCGAAGTTGAAGGTGAAGGTGAGACGAAGGTGAGGCCATGAAGACAGGACAATTTATAAGTTTTACGTGACTCCAACGTTACTATGGATAATCGAGACAGCAAATGTCCCGCCTCGTCCAGCTCAAAAACTGTGGTTCCGTGCCTCGCGCTCGTGGATGTAGTCCGTAAAGGCGTACGCGCGAATGCCGCCGCCAAACAATTCGGAGGGAACTTTGGCGACGTTGTCGGGTGTCCCCTCCACTGTACCTGGACACGCAGAATATCATAGGCGCTGCGGCGGGGTTAAGCAGGGAGAGGAGGGATAGCAGGGCCGTGAGCTGGGAAGAGGTGGCATAGTAGTGTGGGTTGGACATGCGTGTTGCAGCCATGAGGTGTATGCGTCAATAGAGCTCTACATTATGCATAATATTCCAAGGACAAACAAGATACGTTCAATTTGTGGTATGATGGTATATGGCTGGGCAAGACTCACCAGGAAGCCAATACATCCACCCAGCCTGTCTCTCGAACCTAAATCCGGACTTAAATCTAGTTCCACGCCCCTCTTGTCATTTCTCTTTCCGCCACACGGTCAATCACATCCACGAAGACGCGGTTCGAGACCGCGATTATCCAGCGTCGGCCTCCCCGTCCTTTTACCGGCAATGTTTCCATAAATAGCGAAAATCGGCAAGTGGGTGAGCAAAAGTAGCTGGAGCTGATAGCTGTGCAGTCGCAGAAGGTCCTACGGCGGCCAGCAGGAGCATTGCGTCGAGACGTAAAGGTGGCAGGGTGGGGGCGGGATGAAAGGCTGTAGAGAACTATGGGAGACGTTCCATGATGCTGGTGGTAGTCCTGGCACTATCGTGATACTTGAAAGAGAATCAGGGTATATTTTTATCATAAGTCGTAAAGCAACAGCGCGGCTGGCTGAGATTCGGTTGTATGGCGGCGATATGTTGCGTAAAGGTGCCGTACGGACTGCATGGGCGATGGATGATGTGAGAGACGGTTATCAATGCATCAAAGCACACCTAAAACTTCCAGCCATGCTTGTTCCAATGAGAAAACGTCCAACCACAGAGAGAAAGCAACGAAGATGAAGGTGTCACGAACGACGAGGTGATTAGGAAGGATGTTTGGTCAGCCCGCGGCGATCTCGGATTGCTTGCAGGTTGAGTGTGCTCTTAGCAGTGATGGTGGAAGGTAAATTCTTAGTAATATAATGTGGGAATGTATAAACGGAGAGATAATGTAACGTGCCGACTAATGAACCAACGAGTGATGAATGTGAACAGCCCCCAGTCGATAAGAGGGCTGCCCAAGGAGAAGAGCACTGTGACCAGAATCACGTTGAAATAACATACCGAAGGATGTATGAGGACAAGATGACAGGATGACGGATGAAATGGGCTGATAGGAAGCAATGTCACGAAGAAGCGCGGCTTGAGTGAGTGACTTGGGCATTGGACGTGTTCCGGTGAGTCAAACGAGATGGATGAATTAAAAACACTTGCGAAATATAAACAAAAATTTTCCTGCATCAATTGTGAATGGCCAAGGTGGTTGATGAAGAGCGGATGGTTGCACAGTGAGGAACAGAGGGCAAATTGAGATCATGAATAAATAACAATGTGACGCTACAAATGTTAATAGATGTCATATAAACCATAAGAGTGGATAACTAAATGGAAGAGTAAAGCATAGTAAGCATAGCGATCGAAAGGCTGAGGAAATGAACATACCAGAACAGTGCCAGTCATGAAGATAGATGCCTGGTTGTCTCACACAAATTTTAGTGTCCAGAGACCTTGGGATGGCTACGATTATCCAGGGCTATATTCCTTAAAACTTAGCGTAGGAGCATTGGCATGAAATTTGACATGATATTCTCGTCAAGGAGAAGTATATACACTCTCTAATTTACCTTACAGAGCGAAATCTTCCGTAGTCCATCATTAAAGTCTCCACTGCAATTTTCTGGAAGGACGCTCTTCATCGGACCGAACCTGAGACCAAAGCAAAGACAACAGAATAGACCATTGCTCTCGGCACCTGTAGCTCGGGATCTTCCACTTCTTTGGCCAGACTAACTGTCATTCCAATGGCCACGTCTGTGTACGCTGGTGGCAATAAACCTAGGTAAACAAAACATCGAATCTAGACGTATTACCACACCTATGAAGAAACTGAGGCCCTCTAGCCACTAGGATAGTGTGCCGTCATAGTAACCCAGAGCGAATCCCGCGGAATGCCTCCCTTGTCTAACCTTCGGTGATAGAGAAATCAATCTATTGAATATATTATATCAAAACCATCATGTGAGATTAATAGAATAGGACATCGTGGGGAGAACTCGCCTCACTCGAATCCAGTCCACCATGCACAAATGGTCCATACCCTGTGAATCGTCGGAAAATATGAAGCCAAAGCACGCACATCTACCATGGGAAAATATGTGTTCCTAAGCATACATACAGATCCCAGGCCGAATTCTCCAGGTGACGAATCAATGCCAAATAAGTATCAATCTCAACGACTGCCGCCGGGGTATGACTGCCATCGTGTCTCCTAGCTTTGCAATCACCACGGTATCCAGTAACTTATACATGAACATTGCAGTGCTTCGAAGGCATATGTGGTCAGTGCGGCCAGCCTCGTTCAGGTGACCAATTTGCTGAAATTCAAAAAATGGGACGGAGGCCAAGTCTACTATAGCCAGCGTCAAGACATCTTTGTGCTCTCAAAAATTGCAATCCCTCAGTGTCCATGGCTACACCGTTCCCTTAGCCGGATATAAGAAAGCCTCTGTTGAGAAGTGTCAGGGAAATGTACAATAGCTGGTGAGTTTAGCCAGGATGTCTAGCAACGCGACAGTTGATAATATCGTTGAGGTGGGATATTGCAATAGCCATAAAATCTCGGAGTGCTCGTTAGCATCCGTAGGTTCCAGATAGCAGGTGGTGCCTTCTGGCTTGACTAGAAATGAAAATATCTGCGCCCCCCCGGTCCAGCTTGGGATTCCATGCATTTACTGTAAAGGGAGGGTCAGTGTTATTTCCATACCTCTAGAAAGTCCGATACACACTTTGACGACTGGAAGATGCCATCAATGCTGAAGTACTTCGATGGATAGGGTTTAGGGTGAGATAGACAATCACACGTTGGAGCGCAAGAAAAATTCAAAGGCCTACCTCCTACCTCAGGCTTCAGCATGGTATTGAGAATTTCCTTAATGTTTTTGATAGCCTCTTCGGGAGTATCTCCAACGCCTTCAGCTTTTCTTTCCGTTATTCAGGGGATGACGTGCCTAAAATGATTGGGTTGGTCCGGAGGTGATGCAATCAATGTGAGTGCTGGAAAGACACGAGAGTAAGGGGACAAGTCCGAGGTCTACTCACGCTAGGCTTCATCACCTCCCATGGGAGCGGGAATGCTGGGATGGTGGTACCCATCTCTGGTTGTACAGTCAATCTGTATTCTGTATTCTGTATGCTCTGTGGGATATATATGGATGATCACTAACCATGTCTCCCTGTCATTTTATTTATTGATACCGGGTATACAAATGGATAGCCGATTAATTTTAGTGATTGCCGCTACAATGAAATTCACCGGACTGCTGATCCGATCAATATAAGATTAGATAATCAAAGGTTCGTATTTCTTGTGTTTTTTCAAGTATTTAGTAAAGAGGATGTAAAATTTCTTGCACTAATATATGAAATAAATTGCCCTTGAGATTGGTTTGCCAACTTTCAATGAAATTATCGGCATTTATTACTGGTAATATAATATGATATTAGCAAAGGTTCCCGACGACTCCATCACATTCCAGTGTAACGAGTCAGCGGCTCACCAATGCTATGTTGCAACTCGATATCCCGTATCCGGAAATATTAATAAGTTAGTATTTATTTAGTATAAAATACTCGATATCATCGCGAATAAATAGTATATTTATACCATAATGTGCATGCTAATTCTGATGGTAAATGAGGGGAGGTAATGTTCGGCTAATTGGACGCAGAAGGAGCGTTTTGACCCATCCATTGTCCTCCAGTATCGACATGAAAACGAGTTAGATAGAAGCGAAGAACCAGTGAACGGATTGGCGATGGGGAGTAGGAAGGAGTGCGAGTCACTTTTCAAACGTGAAAAGTAGAAATCGTCGGTGTGATCGCGACCCCATGGCCGGGTTGAGTCGAAATATGACTAGAAGGTAAAGGTAAGTTAAGATATCAGTTGAAAAAGTGCATGTACAAATGCCGTAGATAGAAAGAAATAAACGAGGCAATTCGAGTAATCTTCTTCGTGTGGTCTATCAGCAATACCCTGTCATCGAAGAATCTATTAACAGCCGCCTCTTTCCCGCAGAGGAACCAGTCAAGCCCCTTATGTCGCGATGTAGCCTTAATTGTGGTATCTAGGGCGATATCAAATAACGCCTCAGAGAGGATATGAAACCGTTTCTAACATAATTTGCAATCATCGCCTCGGTATCCATCAGGGACCCAAGTGGTCCTACCAAAAACGTTGGATGCTTGTTTTCGAATACGAGGTGGATAGCATGGCCTATGAAGATATTCAATGTTTTAGAGGGTTGGCGATAAATTCGGATGATAGATGGCAACTTATACCGCATTAGATCGGCTGTCTCTTGCAAGATTATTCCAAGGCCTTGCGCGGACGGAGGCTTGTGAAGTCGTCTATATCCATAAAGGGGCCTGGCGATAAATTCGGATAATAGATGGCAACTTATACCGCATTAGATCGGCTGTCTCTTGCAAGATTATTCCAACGCCTTGCGCGGACGGAGGTTTGTAACGTCGTCTAGTTGTAAAAGGCTCCAGGGAATTCACAATTTTCCCATAAAACGACAGTTTCGCTAACAATCACAAAACCTTTGAGCGATAAAGGATTCTCCTGCCGACTCGTTCCAAAGCGAGTAAAAATATCCCGGTCCAATCTCAACGTCTGTGTCAGTATTCGTTCCGCTAGCCCCCCAGTCAAAATTTGGGTTCCTATTGGATCTAGAGCCTTCTGGAATAATAAACACGTCTGGCGGATAGTGGTATGTGCATCCTGTCGAGAACATAGTATGGAGACTTCCATTTGGGAATCTATAAAGTAAGCATCTCTGTTGTAGGACCATCTTGAGTTGGATCTGGCATACAGTAGCTACATATAAACTGGGGGTCCAGAGGCTAAAGCTGCAAAGGTAGTAATCTTTGGTCTGGAAAGACACTAGCAAAAGGATTAAGCAGTATGAAAGGAAATAGTGCAACATGAAATGTTCGAGTGCGTTCAGAACGTATCAATTTGATGACTAATATATTTCTTTTCTGTCCATGTCTCATTCATTCAATCGCAGCTGGAAAATTAGCATCAATCCCATAGTACCATAATATAACGTCCAGGAATTTAAGTCAATGACTCAGGCAATCAGGCAATCCAATGGCTTGTTAGCATGTGCAAATGCCTCGACGGTGTGACATAATAGATTTATTGGACAGTGACTAAACAAATCCTAATAACTTCATATGCGGGGGAGATAGCAGACTGAGGTGTAACTAACTAGGCCTATTGCCTATTTCCTTCCTAAGCCATTTATCATCCGAAAAATCAACCAAATCCCCCAATGGCCTATCCCCTGCATAGATCTCTTGTAAACGAACCGCCGTAGTAAGACTTCCCAATTTAGGTTCAATAGAGCGACGAAAATCAACAACGGAAACAAATATTAACCCACATAACCACAAGGTTAACAATCCAATTAACCCAGTCCAGAATGGCTTCGAGCGCGTTCGAGCGAGTGTGGGCATTGTCACGTTGCGAATATCTGTTGAACTGGATAGTAAACCAACTCCCACCACCATGTGTGCAACTCCGAGCCATATTTGATTTGCGAAAGTGTCAAGACTCGGCTGGGTAAAGACCAGGCTGTTACCATTGCCGACGGCAGCATTATAGCCTAGCTGCTTTATCAGTATTGAATTGCCCCCAAAGGTGTCGTTCCCAGCGCTCGCATTGACCATGCCCGCAAGTACAGCGGAAAGAGGGTCGGAAAGCCCCGCCCCCTGTACCGGAGTGTAGGGGACGTCCTTTTCAAACGATTTGTAGGTCATATGCGCTCCGGATAATGATGCAGTACCGAGCGAGAAATTCGATTGACACTTGACCATACCAGTGGTGTCTACAGTTCCATTGGTGGATTGAAGGAAGATATAAGTGTTAGAGTATGATATTACAGCTCTTACATAGTCTATGATGTTCCCTATATTCTTCTGATATTTGTAGTATTTTTCCCAGCACTGTAGGTGCAGTATTGAGTGAGTTACCTAGTAAGGTAACTGATGTGTAGGTGCTTAGGTAAGCACCCTGTAGTATACTCCGCTGTGGGTGTGGGAAAGTCTCCTTAGTGTTTACTTTCCTCACACTCACAGGTATGTAGTTATTTCACAGTTGAATACATTTAGTGTTTACTTTCCTCACACTCACAGGGTGTTTGTCAAGAGTTATTCAACTGTTTCAACAGGTTATGGGCCCCGGCTTCTAAACCGGTACATCCAGTTGTCATCTGCACAATCCATCACTTTGCACATCTTTTCTGACAACTTCTACTTGTCCAAAACACTCTACATTGCGTTTGGATTTTATTTTGGTTATATCTCCTTGGATTTTGGCCTGATTTGGTCGCTTTTTGGACTCACATCTCACACCTGTGATTGTGCGCATTTTTCGCCCATTTAGGCGCCCGAGTCTATAAAAGGAAATATATTCCCACGCTCCAAATCGCTTGTCGTCGCTCAATTTCCCTTTTTTGGGCAACTTCATTTTTATCACCCTTGTGACTCACCCTGTCACACCCTGTCACCTCTCTCTCCAGTCACACTCTTCCCTCACACCTCAAGCACTTCAAAGTATCATCTGGGTCTGTGCCACGTCATTTTCCCTTTTTAACACGGTCTTTTAGATACATTGAACTTGAACTGTTGGCATTGTGCTCTTCAGTGGGCCTTTGTTTTTACCTTCCTTGCAATATCACGGTAACCCTGTTGAGCAAGGCGGTGTTACAACTGCGAGTCCAATTACTTAGTTCTTTTTAAGTTAAATTCTTGGTGGATATTGACATGTCATGGCATCCAGTGATACTTACAAACGTAGTGTCATATTGGGAGAGAATAATTATGAGGATTGGAGACATGAGGTAATTGGTCTTTTACGTATGGAGAACTGTCTCTCTATTGCCACTGGCAAAGAAAAACAACCTAGTGAGACTAGTTTACAGTCTGCTTGGTTGGAACGCTCCAATAAAGCAGCTGGTATCATATGGCGCTCTCTTGGACCTACACAGCGCACCCATGTTGACATTGATGATGGTCCTGATGATATGTGGTCTAAAATTGACAAGGCACATAATAAACAACTCCCTGCAGTTCGTTTTAGTGCCTACAATGACCTCTTTAATATTCGGAAGGAACCTGATGAATCTCTAACTTCATTAATGAGTCGTGTTGACAAGGTTTGTGCACGTGTCCAGAACTTGCGTCCAAAGGGGTACACTCTTGCCATGCTGGATGATGAGCTTGCTGCTCTCACTTTACTTCGTTCTCTGCCTGAATCTGACTCTGTGTGGACTTCATATTTAATGATGAATACTGCTATCACATTCTCTGATGTCAAAACTCACTTTGCATCACAAGAGAGCTTGCAGTCTGCCAGAAGTTTAGAGACGGCGAACAAAATTGTGTCAAAGACTTCAAACACTTCTGGTAAAGTTCCTTGCACATTCTGCAATGGTTCCACCCACACCCAAGACAATTGTTACGAGTATGCAAATGCACAGAAACAGGCAAAGGCCAAAGTTGAGCAGAAGAAAAAGGAGTATAAAGAAAGAAAGACTGCTAAGGCTGACAAAGCTAATGCGTCTGACAAGGTATCAGAGGAGAAGAAACCAGAGAGTGCTGGAAATGCAAGTGTTTCTATACCTGACTCTACCAATCCATCTTGTGCTCTCCTTGTCAATGCTAGTTCTGACTGGACTGCTGACACAGGTGCTTCTTCGCACATGACTCCCCATCGTCATTGGTTTTCAAGTTATACCCCGTTTCAAACACCTATCCAAGTTGCAAATGGACAAATAGTTATGTCTGCAGGGATAGGAGCAGTGCGGTTTAAGCCTAAAGGGAATGGAAATCTAATAATAGAGTTTGAAAGGGTTCTCCATGTTCCCCATCTCACAAGTAACCTCCTCTCCGTCTTGTATTTGACAAAGAGAAAGAATTTCCGTGTCTCTATCTTTCATTCCACCATGTCTTTCTATTTGAGAAAGGTCTTGCGTTTCACTGCCACAGTCAATGAACATAACCAGGCCTATTTGGATGGAATGACGGTACCTATGACGGATTATGCAGGTCTTGTTACAACCTGTCCCTTGGACTCCACACTTTGGCATCGTCGCTTTAATCATCTCAATCATGCCGATATCCAGAAGCTCCTCAAAGGTGATTTGGTTGGTGGGATAAAGATTGACTCTCACACGTCTCCTGATCCTATTTGTGAACCTTGTTTGGCTGGAAAACAGAACAGAGTGATTAATAAAATAGCAACAACACGCTATACTAAACCACTTGCACTCATTCACAGTGATGTTCATGGTCCCTTGCCTACACAAACTGTGGAAGGGTTTCGCTACTGGATCACTTTCATTGATGATGCCTCACGCTATGCTTCGATTGCATTACTCAAAAATAAGAGTGATGCCTTTCAGGCATTTAAGCAATATAAGGCTAAAGTGGAGAACTTGCTTGGTCAGAAGATCAAGATATTCAGAGATGACAAGGGTGGAGAATATATATCTAAGGAGTTTGATACCTTCCTTTCCACTGCTGGCATTAGCCGGCAGCATACTGTGCGGAATGAACCACATCAGAATGGGGTTGCTGAACGCTTCAACAGAACATTGGAAGAAGGGGCTACTTTAATTATGGCTGAATCCCACCTCCCTCCCTCATTCTGGGGACATGCTGTCATTGCCATTACTCATGTGCGCAACTGCTCACCTACCACTGCTCTTAAGCATTCTGTGCCTTATACTGTTTGGCATAGTAGGAAACCAGAAGTATCACATCTTAGGGTATTTGGCTGTACTGCTTATGTGCATGTACAGAAGGATCAACGTATTGGACTTGGCTCTCATACACAGAAATGTGTCTTTATTGGATATCCTCCAGATTATAAGGGTTGGATGTTTTACAATCCCTTGACTAAGAAGACTATTATCAGTAATAATGCTGTCTTTGATGAGAGAGTCTTACCAGGCTTGTCTAAACCTGCCATACCTTCTACTCCTACTGCTCCTGATGTTCTTCCTGATACTCCACAATTTATTGATTTGTTTATTCCTGGACCCTCTAGGTCTATTCAGGTAGGAGCCCAGCCTAATCAGATGGGAGCTCCACAGGAACCAAATCCAGTGGGAGATGGTCAGAATAATGCTTTGCCTCCTGGTCCTAGTTCTAACTCTGATTCTAATTCTGAACATTCTGAACGTTCACCGAGTCCTCCTCCTCAACCACGTCGCAATCCACCCAGAAACAGAGTTCCTCCTAAGCGTTTCTGGCAAGTTGACCCTGCTCACATCCACAACTATAGAGAATCTACTCCTGTAGTTGAGTCCAGTGATGAGGCAGAGGATTCTCCACTACATTCTCCTCCTCCAGTTGAGTCTGAGGAAGAAGCCCTAGCTGCCAGTGAGGGAGATCTTTACATTGGTGTGGATGAAGCCTTTGAGTTTGCCTACAAGGCCAGTGCTCATGATGATGCACCGAGAACTCTCAAAGAGGCCTTACAAAGTCCTGATGCTGACAAGTGGTATGACGCTGCATATGCAGAAATGCAATCCCTGCTTGAAAATGGCACTTTTCGCCTTGCTAAACTACCTGAGGGTCGTAAAGCTATTGGCTCTCGTTGGGTGTTTGTGATCAAGCGTAAGAAGGATGGGTCAATTGACAAGTTCAAAGCTCGTCTTGTTGCAAAAGGCTATGCACAACGACCAGGGTTTGACTTCACTGATACCTTTGCTCCTACTGCCAAATGGGCCACTTTGCGTGCTGTCCTAGCATTGGCTGCACTGGAGGACATGGAACTTGAGAGTGTAGATATCTCCTCTGCATTCTTGAATGGTGAACTTGAAGAGGAAGTATACTTGCAGCAGCCTGAAGGTTTTCACCAAGGTGCTCGTGATGAGTTCTTACTTCTTCTGAAAGGACTATATGGTTTACGCCAGTCACCTCGTATCTGGCACAAGAAGTTGAATGCTGTCCTGCTCAGTTTGGGTTTCAAACAAGTGCTATGCGATCATAGCATTTGGGTCTTCCAAAAGGGTGATGTCAAAGTCATTATACCAGTATTTGTAGATGACATGACTATTGCATCTAAATCCAAGGAGGCTATCAAAAAGCTCAAAGATGATCTAAAGAGCCACTTCAAATTGCATGATCTTGGTCCTACTTCTTACTTGTTAGGTGTTGGCATTGAAAGAGACAGGACAAAGCGTACTATTACTCTATCACAGCGTCAATACATCTTGGACATGTTACAGCGTTATGGTCTTGCTGACTGCAATCCCATTGGTACACCTATGATACCTAACTCAAAATTGAGTAAAGACCAGGCTCCAGTGTCTCCTGAAGAGATTGCATACATGAAGGACATTCCATACATCCATGCTGTTGGTTCTCTTATGTATTTGGCTGTTGCCACTCGTCCAGACATTGCCTATACTGTTGGAGTATTAGCCAGATTTAATCACAATCCAGGAAAGGCTCATTGGCTAGCAATACAACATCTCTTTCGATATCTCAAAGGCACCCTTGACTTGGGCTTGACCTTTGGCCCTAGTAATGACAGGGAATTGTTTGTGTCTTATTCAGATGCTGACCATGGAGGTGATAAGTCAACTGGAAAATCTACTGGTGCATATGTGGTTAAGATGGGTACTGGAGCCATTAGCTGGCAGAGCAAACTCCAGACTATTGTAACTCTCTCTACTACTGAAGCAGAGTATATTGCAGCAGTGTCAGCTGGTCAGGAAGTGCTATGGTTACGAAACTTATTTGAGGAATTGGGATATCCTCAAAAAACTGCATCCACTTTGTATCTTGACAACCAATCTTCTATTGCAGTTGCCAGAGATCCTGAACATCATGGCCGTATGAAGCATCTGGATTTGAGAACATATTGGTTAAGGCAGGAAGTTGATAGTGGGAAGATCAAAGTTGTTCATCTCCCTACTTCAGAGATGCCTGCTGATTTATTGACAAAACCATTGGCTAAGCCAAAGGTAGAATACTTACGAAAACTACTGGGACTAGCATAGAGCTGTCTCATCAGGTGGGAGTGTTAGAGTATGATATTACAGCTCTTACATAGTCTATGATGTTCCCTATATTCTTCTGATATTTGTAGTATTTTTCCCAGCACTGTAGGTGCAGTATTGAGTGAGTTACCTAGTAAGGTAACTGATGTGTAGGTGCTTAGGTAAGCACCCTGTAGTATACTCCGCTGTGGGTGTGGGAAAGTCTCCTTAGTGTTTACTTTCCTCACACTCACAGGTATGTAGTTATTTCACAGTTGAATACATTTAGTGTTTACTTTCCTCACACTCACAGGGTGTTTGTCAAGAGTTATTCAACTGTTTCAACAATAAGCTGTGGCGTTAGAGTCGGGACCGGAGGGAACTGTGAGGGCCGGTGGGTATGTACAAAAGCTATACGTGACGTTTGAGGGCCCAATAGAGACGTTTATATTCATCTTTTGGTCCCTATTGGGAGGAAGAGAGTTGCAGAATATTGGGAAGAGAGCGGGACCTTGGTCAACGGCCGTTGAATCGTCAGGGAATGGCGCGCAGCCCCCTTGAAGGTGTAATCCTGTCGTATTACCATCTGCGCCTCCGAGATCATCGGAAAAAACAAAGTCATTGAGATCGTCTGAAAATTCGTCCACAGTGTATATACTGAACTCGTAGGCGTCAAATATGGATAAACCGGTGGCCCATGAACCCATCCCTGTGCCTATCTCTGTCTCCCGGTCCACATCAAGGATCGCCTGGGCCGAAAATATTCCATGTGGGGTGACTGGGAAGGACAACGTCGTATTGACGGATCCTAGAGGATAAGCAAGGGAAAGGATTGATGGCGTGATAAAGGCAGCCATGGAAGTGGATGCAAACATGATGAATGTTATGGAGACAGGCACCCAGTTCACGATAATGGTTTTCAAAACAGGTGCGAATGTGAGGGGTTGATACCATGACTTGTCAGTCATCCAGAAGAGCTCACCCCAGGTACTCTTAGCTGCTCTGTCCCCGTGAAACCTGGAGGCACCGACCCGCACGAGGTATAAAGTAGTAATAGCGGGGTGAAGTTGGGAGAAGAAAGTATGCAATAATCCCGCCCGATAGTCTTCTAATCCCCTCTGATCAATGTCGTGGGGAGCGCTTTGGACTGCCTTTTCGAGAAAAACAATGTACGCTGCAACGTAGGCGATCCACATGCCTAAGACTATGGGAGCAAAAGGATGCCAACTCTCTTTCGGCTGCTGCTGACGTTGTGGTTCACCCCCCCCGTTCGGTAATAACTGGGTGGTTCGCTAAAAACCCCAAGTGTGCACAGTCAGCAGATACATCGGAGATAATTTGAAGTGAAGAGTTCAGACCTGAAGGCTCATGGCGTTGACTAGAGAATAACTAAATAATCTTGCCACTATGTAGGAAACAGTAGGAAAAGCCCTAGCTCCGAAGACTTTTAGGATCCTCAGGAGAGGCTTATTTTATATAAACTCTGCCAATCACTCATCGCCGCTTTCCGTTTAGTCTCTATTAGGACGTGATCATGGTAGATGTAGCCGAGCAGGTTTTTCCTTTCAACCTTACCGTCTGGTACACTCCCCTGTATCCAGTCTCGTCCTAGCCCAATACACTGTGGTCCTGTCAACTTGTGTGACCGCCTGTGAGCCCATTTAACAACGGGCTTTCACTAATGTTTGTACCATATGTAGAATAACCCTTAAACACCAAAAGATTGCCGTGATATAGTACGCCACTGTCAGCTCAGATTTGGAAACATAAACCAGAAAACACCCTAGAACCAATACAGTAGAGCCACCGCTACTGGCAGCTCAGATTTTGAAATATAAACCGGACAATGCCCCAGAGGAGGCTGTGTGATGTGTCAATCACCGTCGGATCCTCAACCGAGTCGAAGATTTTGGTCTTTCGGCGCTTAAGGTGGAAGAGTGACTTTGGAACGTCTGGAGCAGCCGCAGAATAGTTATTTCTTCTATCCTGACAAAGAACCTGATAGCTCCAAGTTGAACTCAATAGTTCCCACATGATCATCATGTGCTTGGCACTTCATTTAAATGTGTGCCACACTTAGTGACAGTGTTCAAACACTACCGCTATCCACCGACGCCGCCTCTATTTACCATTGCCACCACTGTCCCCCGCTGTTCACCACTGCCACCCCCAAACATACCCCAAAACCCACGCACACACTGACACCCGCGCGTCCACGTGCGCGTACCCAGATGGTGGTGCCACATCTAGACAGACTGCGGGATGGGAAAGGGCGCGCTCAAGCTGCGGCACCGTTCCACTGTTGAGGTCACATGTACATTACATGTATATAAACCAAAAAAAAATTCATATATGCGCACAAAACTATCATTAATACTCCTAAGCACATTAATAAAATACTCACATATATGTTGAAAAAATTCTGGGAGCATGTAATAGCCAGTTGGGATACTAATATGATGATGAGACCAGTTGGTAGATGGTAAATGGACCCTTAAAAAGGGTTTCAATGTGAAAATCAGTGAAATAATTTCAGAAATTACACACATAATAGACGTGCAAAAATGTACTGAAAAACAGTGCAATAATCTTGAATATTAATACGCTTAATATCATTAGAAAAAATGCACTAAATTTCAATGCAAGCGCATTTTACACTGATATTCAATGCATATTCTTCCTAAGTGTCATTTTTCAGACAACAGTGCTTTATTTGCGATCAAACATGACTGCGAACGTACCGTTTGCAGAAGAGGATATAAGGGAAGATACAAGCAGTCAGGGACCATTTGCTAGTGAACTTGTCAGCGAACATGTCGTTATCGCGACTTTTTCCCTTTTGCGCGAGCAATCTGTTCAGAGGGATATCCAAGACAATCAGATATTTGCAAATCTAACCCGTCACACTAATAATACAATGAGTCACAAAAGGTCAAATAATATCATTAAAACAAAGCAATGAAGAAGAGAAATATCCTTCAAGTTGTGCAGTCTGCAACATGTTAACATTTTAGCTTCTCGTAGTAATCTCACCGTGATGACACTTATGAGTCACCTATCTATTTTGTGCTAGGCTATGTAGTTCTGTTAGTAATCCCAACGCTTTTTGCTCGCGTCCACGGTGTACCAACGTATACCCCCTCCCCCTTTGCGTCAACACAAAATCCATTGTAAGGGAATGTAGGTCCCATCGATCTTACAACAAGCTCATTTCTCAGCGGCATTGTGACCTAATGAACCATCACTTTAGTCTCGGAAAGGTCTGCTCGCGTAATTTTCGTCTCTGCTGTTCTTCGTTGACAATATAATAATTCATTGTATGCCAAAGCTGGAGCTGGGGAGAAAGCGGTTTTGTTGCGATCATCTTTTGTGCCAAGGGATAATGTATCGTTCCGCTCCCGATTAAATGTGCTTCATTAGGCACGTGATTGTAAGCGAATGCTATTGTTCCATCATTCTTCGAAGATTGTTGTCGGTTCTCCATATATGATATTCAGTTTTACCGAGAAATGCCTCGTCCAGATGGCTTCGCAAGCAGCTTCGGAAAGCGGATTATATTCCGCTTTGTAGACGAATGGGCTACTATCTGCTGCTTGCTCCGGAAGATCGCACATCCTCCCGTGTCTTCTATATCGCCAGTAAGATCTGCGGCGGAATCGGAATACGCGTGTAAGCATAGATTTTCGCCTCCCAAACCTAATTCAAACATTTTAATTGAATATAGACATTGTGATGCATAAAGGCAGAGTTATATGAATATCGCGAAAGTTTATTGACGGAATACGCGATATCAGGACGAGAAACTGTTGCTGCGAACATTAAACTTCCTATAAGTTCGCGATGCGCCAACTTCTTAATCTCGTTTCGCTCATCTTTTGTTTCGGGACGGTCAATTGAATTAAAGTTTCCAAAGAGGATTGGGGTCCTAATCGGTTTTGAATTTTGTACTTAAATTTCTTTGCGATGCTTTCAATATAACCCTTTGGAGATATGAACACCGATTTTGCTACAGCGTCGCGCCTGATACTCGTCCCCATCGTTAGACCAACTAGCTGGCCTGGCTATAACGCCAAGGACTCAGTCGATTGTTACCACTCGGCATCCCGGCCACAGATCTGATCACACAACTCATCAAACCACCCAAAATGGGCAAGTGTTGCCGTTGCCCTGCTTGGCAAAACTGAAGCGCTGATCAATCTGTCAAACTCAAAATTCAAAATTCATGGCAAGCTGATAGGTGACATTTGCACTTTACTCATTGCTGTCAGATTCTACCTGATACAGTTGGGACGCCGTAGATATGGTCAACTATCCTAATGGCATCTAACACTTGCCAATACCTCCCTCAGGAGACCATCCACTAATTTTAACACCAAAGTACTATTCACGATTCCCGGATTTGATAGATATCGCAAGAAACCGCTTCCTTTGGATGACAGAATGCTTTTCTGTGGTATTCCCATTGACATGGGTGTTTGTAATATTAATTCAATGGTGCTGGAGCCATGTTCAAGTCTTCTGCTTATTGATGAGACTCATCCTGCATGGTTATTCCATTTTTTTCATGAACAATCTGGACCCGCCAGATTTACTCCAAGGCGACATATTCTCACCTCCGTTCATCGTGACGAAGAGCCTCAAATTCACATGTACACCCACTTGATTCTGATACTTATATACACTGCTTCATCTCCTTTCCTCTCATTTGCACTGGAGACTTCAATGTGGGGAGAGGGGCAGAGAAGCCAGCCATGCTGTTCGTCGCTGTTCTTCCTTGATACTGTTTAGTGGGCATTATGTAGTAGAGTGAAGGGATGTCATGGAACAGCGGGACGATGAAATAAACCATAAAATTTGTATCAGGTAATAGAGGGTCGGTAAGGGGGCAAACAGCTGTAAGAGGGTAGGCTTTGCTGCAGACTATGTAACAAGATATTACCGAACATACTGTACATGGAGATACCCTTAGAAGACATTCATTCCAATATCATTGGTTTGAAGGTAATAATGCCCCCGCCTCACTGAAAGCTTAAATTTTCACATGACAAACACCCACTTTCCATCCACTCCAAAGGCAGTACCTCCAAGGAAACTGCACGGTCCTTGAAGGAATGCTGCTCTCAAAAAGGGGTGGAAAGAATGGTGAACTTAAACCCCAAAAACCTATTATGCTGGACAATCCGGAAGTTTTACCGCGTGGAAATGGAGCTGAAGGGGAGGGTGGAGATAACATGACGAGAAGGGCGACGATGAAGATAAGTTGAAGGCGAGGGTCAGTGAAAGTGAAAGTTTAAGTAAAGGCAGAGGCAGAGGCAAGGTAGTTGAAGTATGAGGGTAACTTGAAAGCGAAGTTGAATGTGAAGGCGAGACGCAGGTGAGGGAGGTGTGAAGACAGGACAAGTTTTATGTGACTCCAACGTTACTATGACTCATCGAGTCAGCAACTGTCATGCTTCATCCAGCTCAAAACTGTGGCACCGTGCCTCGCGCTCGTGAATGTGGTCCGTAAAGGTGTACGCGCGAATGCCGCCGCCAAACAATTCGGACGTAACTTTGTCGACATCATCAGGTGCCCACTCCACTGTACCTTGACACGCAGAATACCATTGATGGTGAAGCGGGATCAAGCAGGGGGAGCAGGGGGAAGAGTTATGGGGAAAACTAAGTTGATTTTCTGATTGGATTGTAAATACAATTTGTGCTAATTTATGTAGATGAATCCTAATACACTCTGACAGAACAGAAAAATGGAACAGAAAAATAGAATGGAAAAACAAAATGGAAGGTGGGAAATGGGCAGGGATGACCATAGTCTGGGGGTAGTCCAGGTCATAACAGGAAACATACACATGGGCATAGTAAAATAGCTGACAACCAGGTTGAAAAACAGATCAAGACATATATCTGAAGGGCTGAGATCTCTGGGTGGGACCAGTCAGTTATATGTGCTTAAAAAAGGAGAGTTGAAGACTTATAGAGTAGGACCCAGGGTCCAGCAGGTTGTCCAGTCTTAATATGTACATATAGAGTTGCTGTAGTTGGGGGTACTGATATCAGGATGCCAGAGGGTTGCCAGGGTGAAAACAAGCTGTGGGGGCCCACTCAATCAATTCCACTGTTTTAAACGACTTAGAAGATATATCTGTTATAGGCATAAAATTTGGCATGGCTGTCAGATCAGCAGTAAAGATGGATCTGTATATTGGATATGGGTGGGAATATTTCCAAAAACTGGGGAGAGACACAAGAAATATAGTATATATAAGGTAAGAACAAATGGCACAATGTACATATGTACTTAGCAAATGCATGTAGATCTGGTATGAGCCATATATTACAGTGGGGGGAGTTTTTACTATTCATCCAGTCATAAACTATATTGTGAAACTACAATGTTATTAATAGTCCATGTCTATCCATTTGCAGGATCAAAGCCTGAATGTGCTCAGGAGAAATATCCCCCATGAAATGTATTATGAAGGATAAAATATGAGCAACTTCAAGAATGGTATGGCTTACACAAGCTATCAAGATCAGCATTCTGACAACTAGAGAATAGAAATACTTACTAGATTTTAAGAGAATTTCAATCAGTGTACAACAATGGCCCAGAGGTGGTGTGGGTAAATATAGATGGCACAATGCAGAGAGGACTATCCGTAGCTTAATGTTTGTAAGGTAACCTTCAAGACTATGAAAGGAGTCAATGATGCAAAGAATTAAAGCTTACCATATTGAACAAAAGTTACAAACAATTTTCCACCAGCTGAAACGAGTTGGTCATTATCGGCATCAACAAGGGATATACAGTGATGTTGTAGGTTGCAGCCAATAATAGCTTTACGAAAGCAATCTTTGAGAACATGGGTGAGGGAAAGGTGTTGACTTGCGTGTCGAGGGCACACACCATGAGCTGCTAGCTTAACGAGCAAGTCAACAACGTGTGTTTGAGTTTGTAAATATGTGTCGTCCAACAGTGCAACAATGGCGGGAATGAAACCCGCAATGGCCGCTCGAAATTCGGCTGTGGTCAAATGTCACCCGGATTCCCATCCCACTGTCACACACCGCACCTTGCTTTGAAACCTTCCACAGTACCGATACGGCGTTCGATCGAACGTCAGAGTCAGAGTGCTTCAACAGTGCAACAATGTCGGGAATGACACCTGTAATGGCCACTCGAAATTCGGCTGTGGTCAAATGTCAGCTGGATTCCCATCCCATTGTCACACACTGCACCTTGCTCTGAAACATTCTCCAGGACAGATACTGCGCGTGATAGAACGCGCCAGTCAGAGTGCCTCAACAGTGCAACAATGTCGGGAATGACACCCGCAATGGCTGCTCGAAATTCAGCTGTGGTCAAATGTCAGCTGGGTTCCCATCCCATTGTCATATACCGCACTTTGCTCTGAAACATTCCCCAGGACCGATACTGCGCTTGATCGAACGTGCCAGACAGAGTGCTTCAACAATGCAACGATGTCAGGAATGACACCCGCAATGGCGGCTCGAAATTCGGCTATGGTCAAATATCAGCTGGATTCCCATCCCATTGTCACACACAGCACCTTGCTCTGAAACCTTCCCCAGGACCGATACCGCACTTGATCGAACGTCAGAGTCAGAGTCCTTCAACAGTGCAAGAATGTCGGGAATGACACCCGCAATGGCCGCTCGAAATTCAGCTGTGGTCAAATCTCAGCTGGATCATCCCATTGTCACACACCGCACCTTGCTCTGAAACCTTCCCCAGGACCGATATTGCGCTTGATCGAACGTCAGATCGAGAGTCCTTCAACAGTACAAGAATGTCGGGAATGATACCCGAAATGGCGGCTCGAAATTCGGCTGTGGTCAAATCTCAGCTGGATTCCTATCCTATTGTCACACAGCGCACCTTCCTTTGAAACACGCCCCAGGACAAATACTGCGCTTGATCGAACGTCAAATTGAGAATCCTTCAACAGTGTAAGAATGTCGGGAATGATGCCCGAAATGGCGGCCCGAAATTCGGCTGCGGTCCAGTGTCAGCTGGATTCCTATCCTATTGTCACACAGCGCACCTTCCTCTGAAACACGCCCCAGGACAGATACTGCACTTGATCGAACGTCAAATTGAGAATCCTTCAACAGTGCAAGAATGTCGGGAATGATAGCCGAAATGGCCGCTCGAAATTCGGCTGTGGTCCAATGTCAGCTGGATTCCTATCCTATTGTTACACACCGCACCTTGCTCTGAAACATTCCACAGGGCCGATACTGCCCTTGATCGAACGTCAGAGTCAGAGTCCTTCAACAGTGCAATAATGTCGGGAATAACACCCGCAATGGCGACTCGAAATTCGGCTGTGGTCAATGTCAGCTGGATTCCCATCCCATTGTCACACATCACACCTTGCTGTAAAACCTTCCCCAGGGCCGATACTGCGCTTGATCGGACGTCAGAGTCAGAGTGCTTCAACAGTGCAACAATGTCGGGAATGACACCCGCAATGGCGCCTCGAAATTCGGCTGTGGTCAAATCTCAGCTGGATTCCTATCCCATTGCCACATACCGCACCTTGCTCTGAAACATGCCACAGGACCGATACTGCGCTTGATCGAACGTCAGACCGAGAGTCCTTCAACAGTGCAGGAATGTCGGGAATGATACCCGAAGTGGCGCCTCGAAATTCGGCTGTGGTCAAATGTCAGCTGGATTGCTATCCTATTGTCACACATCGCACCTTGTTCTGAAACAATCCACAGGGCCGATACTGTGTTTGATCGAACGTCAGAGTCCGAGTCCTTCAGCAGTGCAACAATGTCGGGAATGACACCAGCAATGGCGGCTCGAAATTCGGCTGTGGTCAAATCTCAGCTGGATTCCCATCACATTGTCCCATTGTCACACACCGCACCTTGCTCTGAAAGCATCCCCAGGGCCGATACTGCGCTTGATCGAACGTCAGAGTCAGAGTGCTTCAACAGTGCAAGAATGTCGGGAATGACACCCGCAATGGCCGCTCGAAATTCGGCTGTGATGAAATGTCAGCTGGATTCCCATCCCATTGTCATACACCGCACCTTGCTCTGAAGCCTTTCCCAGGACCGATACTGCGCTTGATCGAACGTCAGAGTCAGAGTCCTTTAACAGTGTAGCAACGTCGGGAATGGCAGCGGTAATGGCGGTTCCAAATGCGTCTGCAAGTCCATGAATCATGACAGTTTACGAGGAATTGATGCACGGACCAAACATATGCATAGCAGAGACCACCATTAACAGAGCGAACTTTCCTTTTCGAGCTCTAAGGTCGAATCTGGATAAGGGAAGGTAAAAATTCCGCGCTTTAAAGTGGGATGGGAATTAGCGAATGAATAATAGATGACCTGTCTTCACACACATATAATTGTTACGCATTGAATGATCTTGATGTCTTCATGACGCGAACTACTATCAGTACTATACAAGAGATCCACAGTTGACGACAGAGGACGGGTAGATAATCCGGAGAGGTCTCGCATATCGGGCAAACTTGCTAGATTACCGCAATATCGATCTGAATGAGAGGGAAAAAAGAGTGAATGGGAATACTTTGAAGTTGGGTTGAAAGTGACTCACGTAGCGTTGGTTGTCTTTTCTCCGACAATCCTACAGCCGCACGTATTTCAGCCCTGACGAAAGGGAGAAACTCCTCTGTGGAGACTTCAGACAGATCCTTCGACAAGATTTCTTGGATCACCTTTTTCTGAAAATGTCGCCAGGGCTGATGCTGCGCTTGATCGAACGTTAGAGTGAGAATCCTTCAACAGTGCAACAATGTCGGGAATGACACCCGAAATGGCGGCTCGAAATCCGGCTGTGGTCAAATGTCAGCTGGATTCCCATCCCATTGTCACACACCGCACCTTGCTCTGAAACCTCCCCCAGGATCGATACTGCCCTTGATCGAACGGGCCAGTCAGAGTCCTTCAACAGTGCAACAATGTCGTAGATGACACCCGCAATGGCGACTCGAAATTCGGCTGTGGTCAAACTTCAGCTGGATTCCTATCTCATTGTCACACATCGCACCTTGCTTTGAAACCTTCCCCAGGGCCGATACTGCGCTTGATCGAACGTCAGAGTCAGAATCCTTCAACAGTGCAACAATGTTGGGAATGACACCCGCAATGGCCGCTCGAAATTCGGCTGTGGTCAAATGTCAGCTGGATTCCCATTCCCATCGCCCCATTGTCACACACCGCACCTTGCTCTGAAACCTTCCCCAGGGCTGATACCGAGCTTGATCGAACGCGCGGGACAGAGTGCTTCAACAGTGCAACAATGTCGGGAACGACACCCGCAATGGTCGCTCGAAATTCGGCTGTGGTCAAATGTCAGCTGGATTCACATCCCATTGTCACACATCGTACCTTGCTCTGAAACATTCCCCAGGACTGATACTGCGCTTGATCGAACGCGCCAGTCAGAGTGCTTCAACAGTGCAACAATGTCGGGAATGACACCCGTAATGGCCGCTCGAAATTCGGCTGTGGTCAAATGTCAGCTGGATTCCTATCCCATTGTCACACCGTACCTTGCTCTGAAATCTTCCCCAGGGCCGATACTGCGCTTGATCTAACGCGCCAGTTATAGTCCTTCAACAGTGCAATAATGTCGGGAATGACACCAGCCATGGCGGCTCGAAATTCGGCTGTAGTCAAATGTCGGCTGGATTCCCATCTCATTGTCACACACCGCACCTTGCTCTGAAACCTTCCCCAGGGCCGATACTGCACTTGATCGAACGCGCCAGTTAGAGTCCTTCAACAGTGCAATAATGTCGGGAATGACACCAGCAAAGGCGGCTCGGAATTCAGCTGTGGTCAAATGTCAGCTGGATTCCCATCCCATTGTCACACCGCACCTTGCTCTGAAACCTTCCCCAGGGCCAATACTGAGCTTGATCGAACGCGCGGGACAAAGTGCTTCAACAGTGCAACAATGTCGGGAATGACACCCGCAATGGCCGCTCGAAATTCGGCTGTGGTCAAATGTCAGCTGGATTCCCATCCCATTGTCACACATCGCACCTTGTTCTGAGACCTTGCCCAGGACCGATACTGCCCTTGATCGAACGTCAGAGTCAGAGTGTTTCAACAGTACAACAACGTCGGGAATGACACCCGCAATGGGCGCACGAAATTCGGCTGTGGTCAAATGTCGGCTGGATTCCCATCTTATTGTCACACACCACACCTTGCTCTGAAACCTTCCCCAAGACCGATACTGCACTTGATCGAACGGGCCAGTCAGAGTCCTTCAACAGTGCAACAATGTCAGGAATGACCCCCGCAATGATGGCTCGAAATTCAGCTATGATCAAATGTCAGCTGGATTCGCATCCCATTGTCACACACCGCACCTTGCTCTGAAACCTTGCCCAGGACCGATACTGCGCTTGATCGAACGTGCCAGTCAGAATCCTTCAACAGTCCAACAATGTCGCGAATGGCACAGACCATACCAGTCGGGAATCTAGCTGAACACCGGCGCATATTATATCGTACTCCTCCTCCACTTGGCATTTTCTTACCACATTCCACTAGTAATTGTTCCACAGGACCACCTGCTTTTTTAACCCTTTTCTTCATCCACTCTCTTTCTTTCCCTGTTGTGACAATAATTAGGTACATGTGTTTTAACTCATGGTATACACAGTTTACCTGCTATTAAACCCTTTTCTTCCAGCATTTCGCGGCAATCCGCTGGCCATCAATCAGTTTCTTTGCCAATACCATGTAAAAAGTCCCTACGAAGATGCCAATATGCTAATATTAACCGTTCACAGGTTACATGTAAGCCCTCCTTTTCTGACAGCGCTCCATCAATAGTCGCCGCCATTAACGTCCTTCGCTCGTATGGTGCTGCACCCATGGTGGCCACCGTTTCAATGTGTGGTTCTGTCGGCACCTCTAGGTTACCGTCATCCATGTTTACCCAAATACCAATATGAACCGCCCACCCCAATGTCTTCACGCAAGGATCTAAATTCTCCAACCGATGTAATGGCCTCCCAACATGTAGCAGTGTTTTGAAGGGCGTAAGGTACTCTTTGTTCATTAGTTTGTCCGTTGGCGGCGATAGGACTCGTGACATTGCAAGGAGAGAAACTTCTGCAAGCGCTGCATCACGTATAGTGACGACGCCTGCGGTGAGGTGAAAGCAGTTCTCCAAAATTTTGCATAACTTCTCCGTGACGGCTAGTTGGCACAATGCAATCCGCAACTGTTGACATTGTTTAGCACCTGCTACAGCCCTAAGTGCCTTGTTAACTGCCTCCTCCGATGTGGAGTTTGCAATTACCCATGCCAGGACATCAGCTTCAAGTTCGGCCCGTGGGGGCTTGCCATGCAATTCGGCGAAAACCCGAGCAAGGCTTTCTAGCCATTCTGACATTCTGAATTTATACGTCCTTGTCGGTGGCGAAGACCCACAGTAGTCTAATGTGGACGAGTCATACTTTGCGCTTGCAGAGACGACTGGGAAAAACCGTGACGCTGTTGTCTGAAAGGGACAAGCGGGGGAAAACAAGGGAAAAACGGTGCCGAGGATATATAGCACGATTGCAAATATAGTCAGAAAAAGTATAAGAACGCCCAAAGCTACACTGTTATTCCAGGTGAATAAGACGAGACCTGCTGAGAAAAGGAAGAGAGCTAGTTGAATCAAAAGTGGGATTCCAGTAACAACTGACTCGAGGTGCCATTGCTGTGCTCTCTTAACACGAAGGAGACGTTGGCATGCATCACTTGAGCGACTTCCGGGGGATACAGGAATATACTTCGCCAGCCATTCTCTCGCAAGTACAGCACAAAGAGCACTGAAGAGAGTCAGACCGAGACTAGTGAACCACAAATAGTTGACAACAAGAGATGATTTGGAGACTTGAAAAGGCTGAGAGGTAGTTACAGCGAAGTGATTTTGAAGCACCTGAAGGATTTCCTGAACAGGATCTACCTGCAAATCCTTCCTACTTTCGATCAGGAACGCAGTAAGAATCGCTCCAAACAAACCCGCCTGAAGGCTATGAATTGACTGAATATCTATGAAGGAAAACGTATTCAACATACAAATATGAGAAGCTCGTCGACACCAACTTGCAATGAGTTGGCAAGTTCTTTGTCCTCTTTTTCCGTTTCCTTCAGATATAATGACCATATGGTTGAATCCGATTCAGCGTGTTTGCTATAGGGGTTATCGTCCTCGCTTTCTAAGCCATTATCGCGACTGGATGTTGCCTCGATTTGCCCGGAGGGAATCTTAGTAGACGAAGGTTGACGGTTGGTCGTTCCTTGTTCCTCTACTTGCGTGCCTCAGTTTAGAATAAATGTAAACTTTGATTTAGTACCTGAGACAAACGGTGTCTGTGATTCGGCGCAACTTAGGTCTTGTGCATACTGTGAAGACATGCCTGAGTCAGTTGGGGGCATCAAAAGTCGTTGCACCTATTACACCTGGATTTATAAGCATATTAGCCCTGGTGTACATATGTGTACCCCTGGGCTAATTTGCCCCCTTATTGCGTTGGGCCTCTTCCACTGTGGATCTGGGGGAGGTTGAGAAAAAAAATCAATAAAAGTTAATAAAAATCAATACAACTAAGATAACAAAACGTTCCTTACTTGTACTAGGACACTTTGTAGTCTCAAGACCGTGGGAGTCCTCTCCTCAATCCTTCACTTGCTGTCACCTTCATCCGCTTACTGGCAACATCACCTCCCGTCGTCACGGCGCTGCCCTTCGGCAACGTTCCTGCACGCCATACTGCTGCGCTAGTGACGACGAGCTCGCGCCTCGCCTTCCTGGCCTCTCCAGAATGGCGCGCTCAGCGCATTTCCTGTTGCTATATATTAGCTATCATTTTAGACATAGACATAATATATACTTGACAACTAAACAAAATAAATGAAATAACGTGTTGTTTAAGCACTTATCATATTATTTGAATTAAACTAGGTCATTAAAATTATTCTGTATGCAAATCGTGTTTTTTTTTGTAGGTATCATATTGCGAAGGTATTCAAAAAGCCAGCAAGATATCAGCTGTCACGTGAGCTCCTCTTTTTTTTTTGATATATTTGTATCCCGCTTCAAGTAACAAGGACTAACTGCGGCCAGAACTATGCTATGGAATTACGAAGTGCCGAGTGAGCTACATGGGTATGAGGGATTTTGGTGGGAGGACGTGAGCTCCTCTTTTTTTTTTGTTATATTTGTATCCCGCTTCAAGCAACAATGGCTAACTGCGGCTAGGTGGAAAGGCCCCCAGCGAAACTATGCTACGGTGGTAAGAAGTTCCGATTGAGCTTCGTATCTCATTTGACCCAGACCACATCGCATCCTATCACGTGACGGATGACCTCCTTGTACTAACATACCATTTCGGTCACAGTGCTCACTCTGCCTGCTCTTCCCTGGATAACCCTCTTATCGAATGGGAGTTGTTCACATCCATCACTTGTTGGTTTATTAGTGAGCACGTTGCATTATCTCTCCGTTTATGCATTCTCACACTTTGCATTATATTGCTAGGAATTTCCCTTCCACCATCACTCCTAAGAGCACACGCAACCTGCAAGCAATCCGAGATCACCGCGGGCTGACCAAACATCTTTCATGGTTACATCGTCGTTGATGACGCCTTCGTCTTCGCTGCTTTCTCTCTGCGGTTGGAAGACTGCTCATTGCAACAAGCATGGCTGGAAGTTTTAGGTGTTTGATACATCAATAGTTATCTATCACACTTAGACATCATCCATAGCCCACGGAGTCCGTACGGCATTTTTACGCAACATATCGCTGCCATATAACCGAATCTCAGCCAGCCGCGCTTGTTGTTTAGCACTCGTGATCAAAGACTACACCGATTTTCTTTCAAGCACGACAGCGCCAAGACTACCACCAACATCTCCCACACATCTGTACAGCTGGCCACCCTTAAGTCTCGGCGTAATGCTACTGCCGCGAATTCTGCTCCCCGGCTGGCCACCGTAGGGCCTTCTGCGACTACACAGCCATCAGCTCCAGCTGCCTTTTTGTGGATTTTTCGCAGTTTGTAGAAACATTGCGGGTAAAAGAACGGGGAGGCCGATGCTGGACAATGGCGGTTCCGAACGGCGTCTGCAAGTCTTCGTGGATGCGATTGACCGTGACGGAAAGGCAAAGGACATGAGAGGCGTGGAACTAGATTTGAGTGCGGATTTAGGTTCGAGAGAGAGGCTGGGTGGATGTATTGGCTTCCTGGTGAGTCTCGCCCAGCGATATACCATTTTACCACAATTTGAACGTATCTTTTTCGTTCTTGGAATATCATACATAATGTAGAGCTCTATGGGCGAACGCACGTCATGGCTTCAACGCCCATATCCAACCCACACTGCTACGTCACCGCTTCCCAGCTCTTGATCACGGCCCTGCTATCCCTGCTATCCCTGCTTGAACCCGCTGCACCGCCTATGGCATTCTGCGTGGCAAGATACAGCAGAGTGGACACCCGACGACGTCGCCAAAGTTACGTCCGCATTATTTGAGGCGGCATTCGCGCGTACCCCTTTACGGACCACATCCACGAGCGCGAAGCACGGCGCCACAGTTTTAAGCTGGACGAAGCGTGACATATGCTGTCTCGATTAGCCATAGTAACGTTGCAGTCACATAAAGCTTATAAGTTGTCCTGTCTTCACGCCCTTACCTTCAACTTCGCTTTCGACTCGCCTCGTACTTCGACTACCCTGTCTCTGTCTCTGCCCTTAGCCCTTACTTTCACCTTCAGGTTTGACTGACCCTCGTCTTCACCTTCAACTTATCCTCATCGCCGTTCTCATCGTCATATTATCTCCACCTCCCCTTCGGCTCCACTTCCACACTCTCTATCAAGGTAGTTATAATTTCTTCATTGATTTATTTTATATCTTGAGCCGAATCTAATATGATGAAAGAGCCAGCATTGTTGCTGTGTCCTTTGTCACCGGATAACATATGCATATGTGGTAATGCGAGAACTCTGAGTATTCCGGATTGGCAAATATACTTGGTAGTCTCGTTGCTGATAGTGTGAACGTCATTACATGTGTTTATATTCTTACTGGTCAAAAGCTCAGGGGATAGATGGCATGGAATGGATGGTGGATAGTGTCGGCCAGATGGGGGACTCTGTTTCAAGGAGTTCAGGGGCTGTGGTGTTGTCAGTGACACCGTAGCACTGTCAGGATGTAGGTGAGGTTATCTATAATATCATAGTGTGCTTGTGACTTTGATTTAGGTATTTAAGTCATATATTATTGTTTACTTGTAACATGGATCGTAAATATAAAAAATAAATTACTAAAAATAAATCTTACCTGGATCAAGGTTGTTTGGCTCGCTAGTAGATACCTGAAATAGCTAGTATACACCAACTCGTTATAAAATAAATACCACTCACTACATGGTTGGGCTTAAGCCTGTTATGCTAGCTAGCTTGGGTATATACACATTTCACAATTTCCTAAGGCATTCTTTGTTTGAAGTGCTTATCCTTAGCCTCACTATCAGAAATTTGCTTGTTCTTCTGACGGGGAATACAGAGGAGGTTCATCTTGAGTCGGCATGGTGGATATAAGATATGACATGACAGAATTTTTCTGGGTCAAACAGTATGTGTGGATGAGAAGTGCTTCGGATTATTTCTGGCTTTCCTAACGGTAAAATGGTATTAAACGCCGGGAGGAGGTACCCCTATTCTTGGATGCTCCACACGCTCCACAATTAAATAATTAAATGTCCAGGAGCTTCCTAGAACGGGGGGATCTCCTCCGGGAGCCGTCCGGAACCAATACCATTTTACTGATCAGTGGGAAAGTATGCTGCGATAGGCCAAAAGCCTAGCCCAAGCAACACAGCGGAATAAGTTTCATCGCAATGCGATGTACATGTGACGCACTTACTTATAACAGAGGCATATCACTTTTCGTTTATTGAACACCGAGCACTGATGCCCATCCCTGCCGAATCCCTGCCAAATACCTACGAGGCGGATAGGATAGCTCGTATGGCCGACGTTGCAGAGTTACCCCCTACGGTTTCCCCTTCAGCAGCAGTAACAGTTGCCGACTGAGCTGGGCGATCAAAATATCATGAGAGTCGTGAATGCTTACAAAATGCTCCATGAGCAATGGGGTTGTGACGAACCAGGCCATGACTTATGCCTACAGGGGGCTCATTATATTGGTCATATCCAGCTGTCTCAAGAGCAGATTTCCATTTGGATAGACGAAATTGTGGGTCATCTATTCATTGAAATTCATCATTATCATTATTCACTCATCCAATAATTTCCAGTGCCGAGGTCAGGCGACATGCCACTATCCACCAAAGATGTTTATTATCCCAGATGGCTCTAGATCCAATGGGAACCCAAACTTTGACTGGGGTGCTAGCGAAACAAATACTGACCCAGAAGTTGAGATTGGACCGGGGTATTTTTGTGGAGTCGCCCTGGAACGAGTCGGCAGGACAATCCTTTATCACTCAAAGGCTTCGTTGTTGTTAGCCAAGCTATCGCTTTATGCGCAAATTGTGAATCGTTGGCCGCTTTATGGATATAAGCGACTTTATAAACCTGCGTCCGAGCGAAGCCTTGGACTAATCTTGCAAGAGACAGCTGATCTAATGCGGTATGAGTTGCCATCTATTACCAAAAGTTATCGCCAACATTGAATACCTTCGTAGGCCATCCTACCCACTTTATATTCGAAAACAAGCATCCAACGTTTTTGGCAGGACCACTTGGATCCGTGATGGATACCGAGGCGATGATTGCATCCAAATTATTTTAGAATGGTTAGGTAATGCATTCTGTCGTTCCGAGGAGGATCATGTGTCGCCTGAAATTATGTCAGCACTATATCGAAACCTGACGAGTGCAACCTTACATCTTGATTATAACGAGGTTCTATCCAATTTCTTAGTAATCCTCGCTCGATATCTCAGCTCCTGGGAACGGGACTATGATTCCCTTCCCTACACGGTTACATATATGGTGTTTAACCTCTGCCGTTTCCGTAAGCTATCATTCAAGGAGCTGAATGCAGTTCGTGATTACTTGGAATCCTGGCTGCAACAACAGTAAGATATATTGCCAGCATTCTTCACCGAACTGACTCAAGCCATGCCAGATCTAACTCAACATGGGCCTACAACAGAGATGCTTACTTTATAGACTCACAAATGGAAGCCTCCATACTGTGTTCTCGGCAGGATGCACGGTTTCATATCCTCTCTGAGGCGTTATTGGATATCGCCCTAGATACCACGATTGGGGCTACATCACGACATAGGGGGTTTGGCTACTTCCTCGAGGGGAAAGGAACTGCTGTGATTAGGTTCTTCCAGGGCAGGGTATTGCTGATAGACCATGCCAAGAAGATTAAACGAATTGGCTCGTTTATTGCTATCTATCTGCGGCACGTTGTGCATGCACTTTGTCACCTGATATCTTAACTTAACTTCCCCTTTTAGTCATATTTCGATTCAACCCAACCAAGGGCTTATGTTCGATGATCTTCCTAGCACAATTAAAATCATCACGTCCCTCATAGCAGCTTCTCCCGATCCAGAATTTTCCTGTAGGGAAATACAGGGAGAAAATGTAGTAAACGCTTTCGTCGATTGTTTCGCCCATTTCAATTCACCTGATTTTCGCAATTGCCCCTTCCATTTCAGACAGTTTTCACGTTTGAAAAGTGACTCGCACTCCCTCTTACTCCTCATTGCCAATCCGTTCACCGGTCCTTGCTCCTATCTAACTCGCATTGCATGTCGATGCTGGAGGACAATGGATGGGTCAGAAACGCTCCTTCTGCGTCCAATAACCGACCATTACCTCCCCTTATTTACCATCAGAACCAACATGCACATTATGGTATAGATGTTGAGTAGAAGACAAGATTTCGGAAGGGTAGAGTCTGTTTGCGAAGCTCAGTGAGTGAGTGAGTAAACTTCACTATATATTATAGTACCTGTTTGCGAAGCTACAAGATGTTTAATAAGTAATAGAATGATAATAAATGATTGTGCATATACCTCAGTGAGTGGGTGAGTAAACTTCACTGAGGTATATGGCGAAATATCGCGACTTTTTATTTACTTTCCAATTATTTTAGGAGAGTTATTAGGGGAAATTTGTAATTAGGTGTTACTCCCCCCCTTAACGGCACTTCAATATATGCGCATATATGCGCAAAGACTTGATTACTAACAATAGATACCAATAATTTTATTGAAAGTTGGCAAACCAATCTCAAGCGCGATTTATTTGGTATATTAGTGCAAGAAATTTTACACCCTCTTTACTAAATACTTAGGAAAACACAATAAATACGAACCTTTGATTGTCTGATCTTATATTGATCGGATCAGAGCCCCGTGAATTTCATTGTAGCGGCAATCCTGAAAAGAAAATTGATCGGCTATGAATTTGTATACCCGGCATCGAAATAAAATAACAGTGAAACATGGTATATGTTATCCATATACATCCCACAGATCATACAGAATACATAATACAAATTGACTGTACAAACAGAGATGGGTACCACGGTCCCAGCGTTCCCGCTTCCATGGGTGGTGATGAGGCCTAGCGTGAGTAGACTTCGGCCTTGTCTCCTTATTCTCGTGTTTTTCCAGCACTCACATTGATTGCATCACCTCCGGACCAATACAATCATTTTCGGCACGCCATTCCCCTTAATAACTGAAATAAAAGCTGAAGGCCGAAAATGACACAGGTGGTTATCTATTAACATTTGTATTCCTATTTATTCATGATCTCAATTTTCCGTTTGCTACTCACTGTGCAACCATCCGCTCTTCATCACCCACCTTGGCCATTCAAAATTGACGCAGGCAAAGATTTGTTTATAGTTTGAAGTGTTTTACTTCATCCCTCTTATTTAACTCACCAAAGTCCAAGTCACTCAAGCCGCGCTTCTTCGTGACATTGCATCCTATCAGCCCCTTCCATCAGTCATTCCATCATATCGTCCTGATACATCCTTCGGTATGTTATTTCAACAGGTTTCTGGTCACAGTCCTCTTCTCCTTGGGCAGCCCTCTTATCGAATGGGAGCTGTTCACATTCATCACTCGTTAGTCCATTAGTCGGCACGTTACATTATCTCTCCGTTTCCGCATTCTCACATTTTGCATTATATTACTAGGAATTCACCTTCCACCATCACTCCTAAGAGTACACTGAACCTGCAAGCAATCCAAAATCGGCGCGGGCTGACCAAACATCCTTCCTAATCACCTCGTCGTTCGTGACGCCTTCATCTTTGCTGCTTTCTCTCTCAGTTGGACGACTTCTCATTTCAACAAGGATGGCTGGAATGTTTAAGTTTGTTTTGATGCATTGATAACCATTTCTCACACTTAAACATCATCCATAGTCCACGCAGTCCGTACGGCACCTTTACGCAACATATCGCTACCATAGGACCGAATCTCAGCCAGCCGCGTGGTTGTTTTAGCACTTGTAATCAAGAACTATACCGATTATCTTTCAAGTATCGCGACAGCGCCGGGACTACCACCAACATCATGGAGGTCTCCCGCACATCTGTGCAGCCTTTCGTCCCGCCGCCCTTCAGTCTCGGCGTAATGGTGCTGCACGGCTGGTAGCCGTAGGACCTTCTGCTATTGCGCAGCCATATACCATCGTACCACAAATTGAACGTATCTTTTTTGTCCTTGGACTATCATACATAATGTAGAGCTCTATGGACGAACGCATGGCTGTAACATGCATATCCAACCCAGATTACTATGCCACATCTTCCCAGCTCTTGATCACGATCCTGTTATCCCTACTCTCCTTGCCTGTTCTCGCTTCACCGTCTATGGCATTCTGCATGTTAAGGTACAGCGAAGTGGGCACCCGACGACGAGGCCAAAGTTACGTCCGAATTGTTTGGCGGTGGCATTCGCGCGTACGGACCACATCCACGAGTGCCAGGCACGGCACCACAGTTTGAGCTGGACGGAGCGTGATATTTGCTGTCTCGATTAGCCATAGTAACGTTGGAGTCACATAAAACTCATAAGCTGTCCTATCTTCACGCCCTCACCTTCGTCTTCACCTTCCAACTTCAGCTTCGCTTTCGAGTCATCCTGATGCTTCGACTACCTTGTCTCTGCCTTTGCCTTTGCTTTCTCTTCCACTTTTGACTGACCCTCGTATTCACCTTCAACTTATCCTCATCGCTGTTCTCATCGTCGTAGTATCTCCACCCTCCCCTTCGGCTCCATTTCCACATTCTCTATGAAGGTAGTTATAATTTCTTCATTTCTTCATTTTATATCTTGTGCCGAACCTGATGTGATGAAAGAGCCCACATTGTTGCTGTGTCTTTTGCCACCGGGTAACATATGCATATATGGTAATGCGAGAACTACGAGTCTTCCGGATTGCCAACTATACGTGGTAGTCTCGTTGCTTATAGTATGAACGTCACTACATATTTTTATATTCTTACTGGTCAAAGGGTCGGGGGATGGATGGCATGGAACGGATGGTGGATAGTGTTGGCCAGATGGAGGACACTGCTTTCAAGGAGTTCAGGGACTGTCGTGTTGTCAGTGATACCCCAGCACTGTCAGGATGTAGGTGAGGTTTTCTATAATACCATAGTGTGCCTGTTACTTTTATTTGGGTAGTCAAGTTATATATTATTGTTTACTTGCAATATGGCTTGTAAATATAAAAAATAGACTACTAAATATAAAAACTTTTCAAAATGTGATATAGTGATCCTAGAGCACCTGGGTCGAGGTTGTTAGGCTAGCTAGTGGACATGAAATAGCCAGTATATACATCAACTCATTGAAAAAAATTACCACTCAGTACATAGCCTTGGCCTGTTATACTAGCTAGCTAGGAGTATGTAGATAATTCACAATTTCCTCATGTAAGCTTTGTTTGAAGTGCTTATCCTGAACCTCACTAGCAGAAATTTCCTGGTTCTTCTAACCGAAAATATAAAGGAGGATCATCTTGAGTCGGCATGGTGGATATAGGATAAGATATCACAGAATATTTCCGGTTCAGACAATACGTGTGAATGAGAAGTGCTTCGGATTATTTCTGGCTTGCCTAGCATTGGTGCCAAAGTATGCGTGTCGGGTGTCTATACCCGAGTGTTCATGATGTATGCATTCCAACACTCCTCCTCAGCATGAACAACTGAGTCTTCACTACTGGTGATCGAGGAAACCATGAAGTTGGACAAAAGTCAGTAGCCACAAGGTGAAAGTGAGATAGATTTTTGGGTCATATAATGTAGGTCCAAAATGAAGCTTGCTGGGTCATAGAACTGATGGAAATGGCAGATTCCTCTTCAGGAGATGTGGGTTTCGCAACTTTTGCCAATGAAGGCAGCAGGATGCCTCGAATAGTGGGCCACAAGATAAGAGTCTTATGTCTGGATATAAGAAGCTAGATGCGAAAATCCAGCATGAATTTGATATGAATAGATGGCGAATTGATAATGAAGTGGGGGTGATGAAGAAACAGGCGAAGTCGAACAAAGATGATGTGGAGCTTCGAGAAATTGAAATACTGATCCGCCAGGGTCAACTGGAATGAAGCTGTGTGAGACAGGACTGAGATTCTCCTCCTCGACTCGCATAGCTTTGGTCAGAAAAAAATTGTGCTATAAATTTGTTGCTGAGTTGGCCACTCAGAGGTGGTGCGGTGGACTTGGAACAAGCGGTTCCATAAAATTTGAATTTTTTGTTTTGCTCGATATATTGCCATAAGTTTCATCAACAGCCAGGCAGAGGTGCTTGCGGTCAACTTGGAGCAGGCAGTTCCGGAAAAAAAAAGGTAATCTTCTGCCATAAATTTTGTCCCTAAAAGGTAGACTTATAAATGTGCCAATATTTTTGTCACCAACAGCAGACATTGGAAAGAGGTGATCCCAAAAAAAAAAATAGCTGACAGAGAAATGACAGCGGAACAGTTTGCTCAGAAGCAATAGAATGTGCCATGGAGCAATGATGATGGGTCGCTCAGAGGCGATAAAATGTACTATGGGGTACATATGACAGTTTGCTCAGAGGCGATAAAATGCAACATGGGGCACATGTAACAGTTTGCTCAGAGGCGATAAAACATACCATAGGGTACATATGACAGTTCGCTCAGAGGCAATAAAATGGGGCACATGTGACAGTTCGCTCAGAGGTGATAAAATGTACCATGGGGTACATATGACAGTTCGCTCAGAGGCAATAAAATGCACCATGGGGCACATGTGACAGTTCACTCAGAGCAATAGTAAGATGATGGTGCATATTGACAGACAATGTTATTGTCCAGCTTGTTCTCAATATATGACAACAATGTCTGGAGAAGTGGAACAGAGTGTCTAGATGTCAGGATAAGGCAGCCACTGGCTTCTGTGTCTGGATCCACCATGAGTCAGGAAAATAAAATAAAATATAACAATGTAAGGAAGATAGATTTCTCAATAAGTTGCTCTTGTTCTCATATTTGGATGAGTGTAACAGTATGTAGCAAGTGGGACAGCATTACTGCGAGGGAGCTAAAATGATCTTCTTTCGACTGGGGATGAAATAAACTGTAGGTCCACTGAACCTTGGGAATCCTGCTTGTGCTTTCCATTGTTAATTGAAAGGATGAGGAGCACCCCGCTGCTTCGCTCAGATGCCATACTGATGTACCCTACGGAAATTGGTGTGCATACAACCTGGTGCCTCAGCTTCTGTGTCAGAGAGGGGGAAAGAGATGTTGAAAGGATGGTAGACATGAATGTGGAAAGTCCACTGAATGTAAATACATGGGCTGCCCCCTTTCATTTGTGCGGTGTGCCAATTCCCAATGCTCCTCCTCACTGCTCTACTCCTCCTGTCGCATTGTGTCCTAAAGTAAGCCTAGATGGCCACAAAATCAAATAGGTTGGATCTTCACAAATTAATGGGGACAAGTGGTATTGTATGGTGCAAATGGTACACTAAAATTTGCTCAATGGCGATAGTATGCAAATTGGCAGATAAAAAAAGTTTCACTCAGAGGTGATAATGGAATGGTGGTGTAGAATAGCACCCAAAATAAATGTTTCACACAGAGGTGACAGTGAGATGATGTAGTGTAGAGTGGCACCAAACCATATCCTCATTGTAGTGGTGAGGTGAAAAGGCACAGTGGCGATAATAAGATGATCCATATTGGCACACCAAAAAGTTGCACAGAGGCAATAATAAAGATGAATGTGTTAAGAACTGAAAACTGACTAATGTTGGTAGGCTGACAGGGACTGATTGGAAGGACTTGGCTTCAGCTTATATGCTGTGCCCTTGCAAATAACTGTCAGGTGTCCTTAAATTTCAGACGGGCAAAGACTAGTCCTAATGAGTACCTCTCAGTGAGTTACTGATCAGGACCGAAGGATAAGTTGCATGTTGGGCCAAGGGGTTGGGGACTGAGAGTGGGTGAGTGCATGCAAAGGCAGAGAGCAGGATACTTAGAATAGGACTTCTAGAGATGTATATGGGTGTTCTGAGTCGATATTCTGATTGCCTAGTAACTACAACTACAGTGGGTTCATATACAAGTATTCAGCATCTAGAAAATACATACTAACTAAGGGAAGAGCAGAAACATTATTGACAAATAAACTTGACTAGGAATGGGAATGATAAGTTCGGAGGCTGTGATTAACTGAGAGCAGAATTACAAGAAAAGGAAATAGTCCAAGGGTTACAGGTATATATAGGCATATGTGAAACATAGAGTAGAATGGATCATCATAATAAAAAGGGACGTATCAGAGTATAACCAGATAGTACGAGTATTTTTTGATGGGGGTGTAAATAGGGTTTGATCACCATGAAGGCATACGTCAGTGTCAGGTGACCAATGGTTTCTGATGTGATGACTTGAGTGATAACTTGGAACATCGATAGGCAGCAATATCCTCAGGGACTGTCAGGGTGTGACATGGTTGTAACAGAATGTGTATATGTCGCAAAAGAATTTAAAATTGATGCTGCCAGAAATTGATAGTAGATGAGTTTGCATCACCGATGAATAAGACAGATAAGGTGTTACAACTGGACAATCCCACCAGACTCCAGGCACTAACCTGTATGCCCCCACACCCTACATGCACCAATTGTCTGTTTATAGGAATTCCTGCCTGGACTCCGTACATCAAGACTTGTTACGTTCGACCTCATTACGACACATCTCAGTCACTGGACTTTCCCTGGACTCCATTCTCTGTCTATGTCCATCTTCGTCCCATGCATCAGTCACTGGACCCCGCTCAGAATCCCGTCATCACTCTAACTGAGCCCCGTTCCCATTTTAGTCAAATGACCTGTCACGATTTGGACTCCACTCCTGCTCCGTTTCCCTTTATGGGTTATAATTTGTCACGATTCAGACTCCGCTCCATTCCGTCCCATTCCTAACACCAAACTTGGTGTTTACTATTCCCATTTTATGTTTTGTTAGTTTCATTTTGTCATTACTGGATTTGGTATGTCATTCACTCCATGGTCTATTTAAACTGGCAGATGTTGTACATACAACCCAGTCAAAAAATTAGCTTAGAGAATATGTGAAAATATTTCTATGTATTTTCACAATGTGAACTTTTGGCAAAAAACTGTACATATTCCATGAATTTGGGAGGGGGGGATATTCAGAGATGCAGAATTTAAGCCTCAGTGTGAGGATTTCAAAGTCCAGGATATGGACCTCAGCACTGACATTGTCCTATGCTTTTTGATTGAAATGAAGTAAAGTATAATGGGACAAATGTAAATCTTCCATGCTTACACTCTGCTTGGCAATAGCTCAGATGATTGGAAACAGCATATAGGCCATATTCCATGTGAAGTGTTAGGATACACACACAGGGCGGGTCTCGTGAGAAACCTGCGGTATATCCGGTAGGACTTGGCTTCAGCTTATAGGCTGCGCCCTCGCTAGATCGTGTCGTCCAATTTCGAACAGGCAGATGGGAATCCCAGGGAGTCTGGGCAGGGTTCGTGGGTTGTAGGTTGTAGGTCATGAGGTCGTGAGTCGTGAGTCGAGGTGGTCGAGAGAGATAGATATGCTGGAGCCCGTGGGCTCCGACTAGTGCAAGCGGTGTGATTAGAGTAAGGTTTTATAGAGGAAAATCTATTAGATTACTGGGGGGAATCTAAGCTAATTTTCTGACTGGATTGTATGTACAACATCTACCAGTTTATATAGACCATGGAGTGAATGACATACTAATCCGGTAATAATGAAAATGAAACTAACAAAACATAAATGGGAATAGTAAACACCAAATTTGGTGTTAGGAATGGGATGGAATGGAGCAGAGTCCGAATCGTGACAAAGCATAACCCATAATGGGAAATGGAGTGGAAGCGGAGTCCTAATCATGACAGGTCATTTGACTAAAACGGGAACGGGGCTCAAATAGAGCGGTGACGGGATTCTGAGCGGGATCCGGTGACTGATGTGTGGGACGAAGGTGGACATAGACAGAGATGGAGTCCGGGGGAGGTCCAGTTACTGATATGTGTCGTAATGAGGTCAAATGTAACGAGTCTTGACGTGACGGAGTCCGGGCGGGAAATCCTATAAACAGACAATTGGTGCTTGTAGCGCGTGGGGGCATATGGGTTAGTGCCCGGAGTCCGGCGGGATTTGTCCGGGTCGTAACGTGAAGTGGACCTGGTGCTTGTGGAACATAGTCATAACTGAAGAATAGAATTGATACCATACATGTAGTAAAATAGCTCTCAGGATTTTACAAGTTGAAAGAAAGCTTAAACTATTGAAATGGGCTATGAACACAATTGGACAATATAATCCTCTGGTAGGATACACACACAGGCCGAGTCTCCGGAGAAACCCGCGGGATATCTGGTAGGACTTGGCTTCAGCTTATAGGCTGCGCCCTTGCTAGATCGTGTTGTCCAATTTCAAATGGACGGACGGGAATCCCAGGGAGTCTGGGCGGGGTTTGTGGGTCGTAGGTCATAGGTCGTAGGTCGTAAGTCATGAGTCGAGATCGTTGAGAGAGATAGATGTGCCAGAGCCCGTGGGCTCCGACTAGTGCGAGCGGTCTGATAAGAGTAGGGTTTTAGGGCGGAAAATATAGTAGATTAAAGGGGGGAATCTAAGCTAATTTTCTGACTGGATTGTATATACAACATCTGCCAGTTTAAATAGACCATGGAGTGAATGAACATACTAATCCGGTAATAATGAAAACGAAACTAACAAAACACAAACAGGAAATGTAAACACCAAATTTGGTGTTAGGAACGGGACGGAACGGAGCGGAGTCCGGATCGTGACAAAGCATAACCCATAATGGGAAATGGAGCGGGAGCAGAGTCCTAATCGTGACAGGTCATTTGACTAAAATGGGAACGGGGCTCGAATAGAGTGGTGACGGGATTCTGAGCGGGATCCAGTGACTGATGCATAGGACGAAGACGGACATAGACAGGGACGGAGTCCAGGGGAAGTCCGGTGACTGATATGTGTCATAATGTGGTTGAACGTAACAAGTCTTGTCGTAACGGAGTCCGGGCAGGAAATCCTATAAACAGACGATTGGTGCTTGTAGCGCGTGGGGGCGTATGGGTTAGTGCCCGGAGTCCAGCGGGATTGTCTGGTCGTAACATCCTCCTATGTAACTATAATGGCCTGTTATGTGAATTGGCATGTGACCAAACATATAGTGATTCAATGATCTTTGAACAATCACTTTGCTCTGCTGCTAATACTGCAGCATCAAAGTAGTCCCACATGTTTACACCAATATGCAAGAGTAATTGAACTATGATAATATGGCCTTCATGTATTGCTGTTAGTAGAGCATTGCTGGTCTGCCCTCCAACAGAACTGATATTTATGTTTATATCTGCACCATTCTTGAGGAGCAGCTGGACAATGTCAACACTTCCTTCCCAGCATGCAGCAATCAGTGCTGTGCCATATTTGCCACCTGCCTGTCCATTAATACCGGCACCATATTTGATAAGAAATTGGACTATCTCAATGCTTCCTTGTAAGCATGAGGCAATCAAAGCTGTGCCATAATCACCACCTGCCTGTGCATTGATATCTGCACCTTCTTTCAGGAGTAGTTGCACTATGCCAATATGTCCATTCCAGCAGGCAGCAATCAGAGCTGTGTTATATTTGCCACCTCCCTGTGCATTGATAGCTGCACCCTCTCTCATGAGCAGCTCAACTGTGTCAATGCTTCCTTCCCAGCATGCAGCAATCAGTGCTGTGCCATAATCACCACCAACCTGTGCTTGGATATCTGCTCCCTCTTTCATGAGCAGCTGGATTAGGAAAATGTTTCCTTCCCAGCATGCAGCAATCAGCGCTGAGCCAAAATAGCCACCTGCCTGTGCATTGATATCTACACCTTCTTTCAGGAGCAGCTGGACTATCTCAACACTTCCTTCCTGACATGCAGCAATCAGTGCTGTGCCATAATTGCCACCTGCCTGTGTATTGATATCTACACCTGCTTTGATCAGCAGCTGGACTATCTCAACACTTCCTTGCCCACATGCAGCAATTAGTGCTGTGCCATAATAGCCACCTGCTTGTGCATTGATATCTGCCCCCTCTTTAATCAGAAGCTGGACTATGTTAATGCTTCCTTCCCAGCATGCACCAATCAGTGCTGAGCCAAAATAGCCACCTGCCTGTGCATTGATCTCTGCACCCTCTTTGATCAACAGCTGGACTATGGCAATGCTTCCTTGCCAGCATGCACCAATAAGTGGTGTGCCATAGTCACTACCAGCCTGGGCATTGATATCTGCACCCTCTTTGACAAGCAATTGGACTATGTCAATGCTTCCTTCCCAGCATGCAGCAATTAGTGCTGTGCCATAATAGCCACCTGCTTGTGCATTGATATCTACACCCTCTTTCAGGAGCAGCTGCACTATCTCAATGCTTCCTTTCCAGCAGGCAGCAATCAGTGCTGTACCATAATAACCACCTGCCTGCAAATTGATGTCTGCACCCTCTTTTAGGAGCAGCTGGACAGTCTCAAAGGATCCTTGCCAGCATGCAGCAATGAGTGCAGTGCCATAATGGCCACCTGCATGTGCATTGATATCTGAGCCCTCTTTGATCAGCAGCTGGACTATCTCAATGCTTCCTCTACGAGATGCAGCAATCAGGGCTGTGCCATAATCACCACTTGCCTCCACATTGATGGCTGCACCTTTTGAATGAGCAGCTGAACTATGTCAATTGTTCCTTCCCGGCATGCAGCAATCAATGCTGTGCCATGATTGCCACCTGCTTTTCCATTAATATTGACACCTTCTTTGATGAGAAGTTGGACAATCTCAATGCTTCCTTGCAGGCATGAGGCAATCAAAGCTGTGCCATAATCACCACCAGCCTGTGCATTGATATCTGCACCCTCCTTGATCATTATTTGGACCATCTCAATGTTTCCTTTCAGACATGTGGCAATCAGTGCTGAGCCATGATATCCATCTGCCTGTGCATTGATATCTGCACCCTTATTGATCAGTAACTGGACCATCTCAATGCTTCCTTTCCAGCATGCAGCAACCAGTGCTGTGCCATAACCACCACCTGCCTGTGCATTGATATCTGCACCTTCTTTCAAGAGCAACTGGACTATCTCAATGCTTCCCTTCCAACACCCAGAAATTAGTGCTGTGCCATAATCACTACCTGCCTGTGCATTAATATCTGCACCCTCTTTCAGGAGAAGCTGAACTATCTCAATACTTCCTTCCCAGCATGTGGCAATCAGTGCTGTGCCATAATAGCCACCTGCCTGTGTATTGATATCTACACCCTCTTTCAGGAGCAGTAACACTATCTCAATGTTTCCTTTCCAGCATGCAGCAATCAGTGCTGTGCCATAATAGCCACCTCCCTGTGCATTGATGTCTGCACCCTCTTTCAGGAGCAGCTGGACCATCTCAATAGTTCCTTCCCAGCATGTGGCAATCAGTGCTGTGCCATAATTTCCACCTGCCTGTGCATTGATATTTGCACCCTCTTCCAGAAGCAGCTGAACTATCTCACTACTTCCTTTCCAGCATGCAGCAATTAGTGCTGTGCCATAATCATCACCTGTCTGTGCATTGACATCTGCACCCTCTTTTATTAGCAGCTGCACCATCTCAATTCTTCCTTCCCAGCATGAGGCCATTAGTGCTGTACCATAATAGCCACCTGCTTGTGCATTAATATCTGCACCCTCCTCTATGAGCAGCTGGACTATCCCAATGCTTCCTTCCCAGCATGCAGCAATTAGTGCTGTACCATAATCACCACCTGGTTGTGCATTGATATCTGCACCCTTTTTCAGGAGCAGATGTACTATCTCAATGCTTCCTTCCTGGCATGCAGCAATCAGTGCTGTACTGTACTTTGCCCCTGCCTGTACATTGAGATCTACACACCCTTTGAATAATAGCTTTGCTACTGAGGGCAGATAACACTTTAATGCTACAACCAATGGCGAATCTCCTCTCCTAACAGACTGCCATTTCAGCTGAGGTGTCTTAACCATGTAGCTAAGCCATATCATAAACTGTTGACTCTGTTCCAAAAACAGTGTTCTCAGGAGCTCTGCCATCATATGAGAGATGTCACCTCCAGCACACTGATAGTGGGAAATCCATTCATGGGCACAATAGTTGAATAAGTGATGAGTACCACCAATGTTAAACAAATTAGTTATCAAGCCATAATATTCCCTTTGAAATTGAAGTAAATAGACCAAACACATTTTTGCTATGTAAATGTGTGAGAGCTTCTCTTCCAAATGAAATTATGGAGGCAGTACCAGAATGTAGCATAAGGTATTATTTTACAGAGAAATGTGCTAGTTTAATATGACCTATCAAGGTATGTTACACATCCTCATTTTAAAGGTGTATTCTTACTTACCTTTATGATATACAACAAAGCTTGAGCAGACCCAAAGAATGTCCTTTGGATTAGAATATACTGCTTTAGAATTGAAGGGAGATTTTGCTCCACCCACTTCAAACTCTAAATTAATCCCAGGGATTTCACTTAACTCCTTTGATTGTAAAGGGTGAAATGAAAATGCCAGCCATTGAAGGAATTTTATAGCATGAGGTTGACGTTTTTCAGGGATTCTGTCAATAACTTGTGCATATATCTTATAAATGTCAGTTGGAATATTTTCAAGCTGCTTCTCTACATTATCATCACTAAAGCAGTCCACAAGATCATCAAGGTGGAGTGCAGCCCATCGGAACCTAAAGAAAAGGAAATAATTAATATAAAAAGTATTTTGCTTATACATTTCAAAGATTCTTACATTCCTTTGGCCTTTGAGCAAAGTGTGTCAAAGATAGTCTGTCTGGCACTTTCAGACAAATGAGTAAAATCTCTAGAATCAAAGACTTTATCTCTCATATAAAACTCTATATCATTATTTCCAGAAGCATCATTGAGATCCACATATTGTGAGCTGAGATCCAAAGACTCTAACATTGGGGTAATCTTTGGACGAGTAGTACCTAGAATATGTATTTTTCCAATATTTTGTTCAACCAAATTTTGGATCCACCTTAACAACCACCTATAGTCTTCACATTCATCCAAGGCATCTAGAATGATATAGACATGATCAAAGGCAGCCAGCAGATGATTGATCATATCAGGAAGAGAATCATGCTTTGGTGACTGGTATCCATTGTTATATGTCTGCAACATTAGTTGAGGAACCTGAGCACAATGTCCAAGCAATTGCTTAATGATTGACTGAAGCAATTTGTGATAGAAATGGAACCCTTCCTGTGCATCTCTAGAATCAAAGAAGAAATATGTCACTGCATGTGATGACCTTGCATCACAATATTCTTCAATATCCATGATAATGGTGGAATGATTTAGAGTGATTTTGAAAAAGATGGACAGAAAACTGGGATATTCTTACCATAAGATTGATTTTCCAGAGCCCACTGTCCATTCCAGATGAGTATATAATAACACTTGTGCCAATCACTCACTGCTTCCATATATCCACAGACAAGGCTGAGTACCATGCCTCCATTGTATGAATTTATCACTGGTAATAAACCAAGTTCCTGTGCCCTTCTTGCACAGTTGTGCTGCAGAGTAATTCTCAGCTGGATCAGGAGCAGCAAGCCAGTCAGATATCTTTTTGCAAAGGTCTACCATAACTTTGACTATTTTTAATCTCAGCACTTGTTCACAGGAGCCAAATGAAAATTACCTGGGTCCATAACTTGTCTGTGTTCAGACAGATGCAGTAGAAAAATACCATGCTTCATCCAATTCAGTGTAATATGGGAAGGAGCAATATTCGACATTTGTTGCAAACGGAGGACTATATCGTTGTAATCTCCATCCTCCTTCGATTGGAACTTAACCATTTCAATGTGAGTCTTGTGAATACCAATGGATTCAGCGTCAACAGTCCCAGGCACTATAGCTGAGGAAGCTGGGATATCCTGGCAGGAGTCAACCAACCATACGTGGGAAAGATATGCAGGACTCACTTGATTTCCTGGTGTTATATACAGTCCATAGCAAAACATGGTTTTGAACCGGGCACTGATGGAATTGTACTGTGTCGATTGTTGTTGCAATGTTTCCAAACCTACTGGCAGGAGCAGATTGCTCATTGAAAAGTGCTCCTTGCCATCACTAGTTTACCTTGTCAGTGACATTATGTTCCAGGTTTGGTGAAAAAAGGGAATGACCATGCAGGCGGAGTCTCAGCAATAAATGGACGACTTGTACACCATTGAATTTAATATTACAAACACCTATGCCAACAGGAATACCATGGAAAAGCATTCTGTCATCCAAAGGAAACGGTTTCTTGGAATATCTATCAAATCCAGGAATCATGAATAGTGCTTTGGCATTAAAGTAGTGGATGATCTCCTGAGGGAGGTGTTGGCAAGTTTTAGATGCCATTACAATAGTTGACCATACTGGCCACAGCCAGCTTTGATGAACTAACACTGTAATTGGCTTTGAGGAACCAAAATATGGGGAAACCAATACAGTCTTACCATGAATAGCATAGATTAAATCAGTGTCAAGATGAATAAGCTTGTCATACATGTGAGATCAGTGTTGCCTTTGATCTCAGGATTCACAGCCCACCATTGCAGAACTACTTTGGATTTGCCTTACAAAAGCTCTCTGATAGGCTCCTGACATAATAGTATGGAGGATATCTGAAAACTATTAAGTATACCAAATTCTAATATACTCTAAAGGTCATTTAAACATCTGGGATGTGATTCAAACATAATTTGCTTTTTAAAACTTTCAAAAAGCTTTAAACTCTCTCGTACATTACAAACTAAAGAATCTTTCTGGACACAAGTAGACAATAAAAAAAATTAGTAGTTTGAAACACTAATACTTTTAAAAAATAGATACCTTTAGATAGTCCATTCCATGCATATGTATATCATAGGCACCTCTAAATACATATGTATTACTTCAGAATGGATCTGTTAATCTAAACAGATTTCTACTTGATTCAACATACCCAGAATATATAGGGGGTTTTACTTAATAAAGACAGCTGTGGTATGAAAAATTTCCAATAATATTTTACATATTTTACATGGAAATAGCTACATTACAACTTTTAAAAAACAAAGTACTAATAAAAGTATTAGTAGACATCTGTAAAAGGAAGGAAATTATATACAATGGAATTTGTTAAATAACTATGGGTTGTATAAGATGTAATATGGAGAACTATTTCTGATGATTGTTTTTTGATGATATAATTGTTTCAGAATAGATATCACTATTTAAAGATGGAGTTTTGTAAAAATAAGACTTTTATTAGTAAATATTTGAGATTATAGTAATTATAAACACCCTCCTATATGAGTGTCAGTATGTAAGAAAAGAGCAGGAGGTATGCAATGTATTTGTCTGCACGCCAGGACACAGCTTTGTGGATTTCAAGACCTAATAAACCTTATCCAGCTCAAAGCTTGGACCACTATTTGAATCAACAGCAGTGGAAAAGGTTTTCTCATAATGATTTATGTGCCAATAAAAATGACAACAAGAAATATATTAATTTCATAGTCACAGTGAGAACACAAATACACACCAATCTGCAAAGGCATGGCAACAACTAGAGTGTGTGGGGGGCTGAACAGGAATAGTATGTGTTCTGGATTGCCAACTATACCTGGTAGTCAGTCTCATTGCTTGCAGCATGGACATCATTACATATTTTTATATTCTTACTTCTCAAAAGAGTCAGGGGATGGATGGCATGGAATGGTTGGTGGGTAGTGTTGGCCAAATGGAAGACTCTGTTTTCAAGGAGTTCAGGGGCTATGATGTTGTCAGTGACACCACAGCACTGTCAGAATGTAGGTGAGGTTTTCTACAATACCATAGTATGTCTGTTACTTTGATTTGGGTAGTTAAGTTACTGATGGAATTGTACTGTGTCAATTGTTGTTGCAGTGTTTCCGAACCTAAAAGTAAATGCTGAAGTAATGGCTCGACTTGCAGAGACTCAAGTAATCGGCCATCCACGTGTGTTCGAGTCCATTCAACGAGGTCGACACCCTGATGAGGGGTCCCCATGAAAATTACACCATACGTTGATATTTCGACTGCCTTGTGACTATGAAGATGGCCCATATGAGCCGTGCTTGCATGGATAAGTGCCTAACCAATGTAATGTGAGTCAGGACAAAGATCATCGTATGGGATTACTGACATTTTTCAATATGATTCCGCCGAAGCTGTGCGCAATAAATATCAATGGCCGGTCCTGGATTACAACAATTGTCATAAAATCAGAATAACCGAATCAAATCACTAACCTCCGTCCTCGTCCTTATTCTGAATGCAGACAATCTGGCTACAAAATCCACAGCTACATCGTACATTGTCTGTCGTGCTCTATTCTCGCCGTGGGTGCGCGCATCATAACCGTAAGTAAGGATTCTGGCAGAGGGTAGCGCCTCTGGCAAGAGATCGCGAAGCCAAAGGATACCGTTATCTGCAGTGAAGGAGGCCTCCCGGTGCCCGTCGAGGCCGTGTATGGCAACAATACTGTGAAAGAATCGAGAAGATCAGCAATGATCGAATGTAATAATGGATGTATCACTTACTCGACTGTGGGAGATTTTCCCCCAGGGAATAGCTCTTTCAATCCAAAATCGTATGCTCCAGGAGTAGATATTATAGGTTTAGAAGGAGACAGAATGGTCGACATGGTATAAAGGGGTGAGTGTTATGTCACAGTGGGCCATGGGAAAGTGCCACGCAAGTGTCGCGACTGCCGCGACTGCCGCGAACACCTTAAAATGCCCTCAAAAACATATTTGACTAGCATAAATAGATATAACTTTCCATCTATTCTTCATAATATATCAATATGTGTACTGGGTAAGACTTAGTTTTGTTTAAAATGGTGTATTAGGCCCTTTCCTAATAGCATATATCATTTAACATGATATTTTGAGTATTGCCTTTCAAAATATGACTTTGTTTTAGTTTGAAACCAAAATGTGTGTTCGCGGCAACTGCCCACTTTTCGCGGCACCCATTGCTGTGTCGGAGTTTGAAATCTTTTGAGGCAGTCAACTTCTGCAATTCCTATCCAAATCACAATATATTCCTTGTTGAGACTCTGATTAGCCTTTCTATTAATCCATTGCTATTTGTGATTTTTGTCTTTCCACTTACTCTGCACTTCTGTAAGAGTTATGAGAATTTGTTGCTTTGGAGCACTAGTATCTGTGAAAATCTAAGATGGATACAATGATATTGCTGCCTTGTACAGCTTTTACATGTATCTAGTTAGTGATTGGACTATACATATATGTATGTGATGGAGGTTGGATATGGTCAGGATGTTGGAAGTGAGATTATCTGAGAATATAATATACTATAGAGACCTTAAGTCCCTAAGTCAAGTATTAAACCAAGGAGCAAAGACTGTGATTGGGTGGGACTTGGCTTCAGTTTATATGCTGCACCATTACAAACTATGCAGCTGTCCTAATTTCAAATGAATTTGTGACTTCAGAATGGCCAGGAATAGGATTAGAGGAGGAATGAAGCTGCAGCTAAGGAAATCTGAAGATATTCAATGGGTCAAACTAGGAAGGGAATGGGTGGTTTTTCTGTAGAGAGAAGTAAGTTTAAATGAAATGTGATGTAACACAATATTCATATTGGATTGCAAATACTATTTCTCCATGTACAGCATATATAGATAGAGGAGTTATTTTAATAACAATCCAGAGATTTAACAAGGATGCAAAGGATATATGTTAAGCTCAGGCCTTACTGGGCAGGAGCAAACTAAGGGATGGGAAAAACCTGTAGAAGTTCCAAGGCAGATAGGACTTGGCTTTATCTTATGTACCATGCTTTTGTATGATCATTGAGTCCTAGCTTCAGACAGGGGTGGGTACAGTTATCCTAGAAAGTCTGAAAGTACATGACTGGTCAGAGAGTTGGGATATCCAGGGGTTCTGAAAATACACCAGTGTCAAGTTTCATAATTTAGCTTAGTGTATTGAGGAGATAGGTTGTAGTGAAGTCGATATACTGATTGGATTGTGGTTTAAAAACATTAATAGACTATATAGACTAATTCATTATTGTACTACTAATCTGCTGAACCAAAAAGGCAAGGCATGTGAACAAGAAAATAACAGGATTAACCATTCTGAAGTATATGGGTCAAGTTGATATAGGAACAGGTACCAAACACAATATCAAGTGAATATATGTATGTCAAAGCATAATCAGGAACAAACTGGGTCACAGATTAGTAAGTGTCTAGAGAATATGGGAAGTCCATATGAGGTCCAGGTCAGAAGCCCCCTTATAGCAAGAAAGGGCTATTACTGGGAGGATCTGGGGCCCAGGTCCTAACAACAAAATACAATAAGACTAAGATGGGAAAACAACAAGAACAATAAACCCCAATGAGAATGGATATTGGATACTAAGAAGTCAGCTGAGATATATTGATTGGGTATAACATTATAGCTGAGAATATGGTCAGCATGGTCCTAACAATATTCATTCTCTTAGGTGGTGTTTTTTTCTTCTGCATTATTATAGCTTTCTCTTTGGTTGTGTCATGTAACAGGTAAATTTGATATCAATTATTCAAGCTATCAATTAAACTGTCATACTACAGTCTATTTTACCACCCTCAATACAATCTATGTAGGTTCAATTAGTCTACCTTTCATGCTCTAATCTTACAGAGACAATTGCTATGATACATATATTCAACATATTAACATTACTGCTTCACCCCTATTGACCTTACTAGCTTTCTAAACTATTTATGTTTAATGCATATAGTTAGGATAGCTATTTGTGAATGAACAGTCAATACTCAAGGTGTATATCTTTTCTTAGCTAAATTAGTTTAAGACAATTGTAAATGTGCATGGTGTGAAGATCTGTTCCCAGAAACTCTTCGGAGTATTTCCCAGATATTATCTCTGGGTCCAAACCATCTTCCGGACCAGTATCAAGATCTGGAATCCACTGGAACCTGATCCTCATCCCTTCAAGGTGACTTCCAGTCAGACTCCCAGTCAGACTCCTGATCAGACTCCAATCAGACCCCTGGTCAGACTCCTGGTCAGACTCCCAGTCAGACTCCCATCTCTGATCTGACTTTCCACCCCAAGTCTCTGATCCAACTTTCTGACATCCACCTCAAAATCCGACCTGACTTCCGACTATGGAACATTTATAGTTTCCATATTTCTGAACCTCATCCTTGTTCTGTATTTAGTAACTGACAGGTTAACAGTTATTCATTTGCTTGTTTATTGTTCTTGTTGTATTCCCGTTTTGGAATCTTCATCCTAATCTGTCTTATTATACTTCTAGATTTGTAGTACAATTACTGGAACATCCATATAGTCTTCCATAGTCATGTACTTACTCTTTAGTTTTAATCTTGACTTAGTTTCTTATTCCCTCTTCCGTCTTTCTGTACTCTCAATAATCAGAACTCTTCGGAACTCTGATTATCCTTACCTTCCAGCATAAGTTCCATCTTTGATTTTAATCTCGAATTAGTTTGTATCTCTTCTATCTTTCTGTATGCTCAATCTTCGGAACTCTCTGGACTCTGAATATCCGGAACTCCCAGAACTTCCAAGTATCCATAACATTCCGACATATATTCATCCTCTGAAATATGGACACCCAAGTGAGTGCACAAGGGTGCAGCACATAAGCTGAAGCCAAGTCCATCTGTACTCTGGGAATATTCTGATACTCCCATTACTAATCCCCGGAAACTCCCGGACTAATTCTCTGAAACTCTGAGGACATATTTCTGGGAAGTGTCCAGAATATCCATTGGAAATTCTGCCCAGAGATCTGGAACTTAACACATGGGCAGTTATGTGCAGCCACACTATATTCTGTCATGGGCAGTTATTGCATAGCAGCCATGATTTTTATACATAGTAATGTGCAGTTGCACAGCATCATTTTATATATATAAACAGCAGAGCTGAATTATGAAATATAAGCCTTTTGAACCATCTTAAACTACATAGTATCATCCCATTTGCATTCATGCATCTTATTCACATGTTCCACATTTACAGGATCTTACCTTTATCAGGTTAATGAGAATTTTCCTTGTCATTAATGTGACTTACCTTAGTTATACAATCCAAATGAAAGCTATTCACACCCTTTCCCATATTCTATTCTACCTTTAAATACTCACAAATAAGAACCCTAAATTAATAGACTACTGACACACTCAGCCCTTTCATATATCATAGTTGTTGTCTTTAAGCTGCTGCTAAGTACTTACGGATTCTCAACAAAAGTGATACATCACAGGTTGAGGTGGGGGTGGATCAAGTCTATCAAGTGAGAACTGTACATCCATAGCCTTGGTTTGTTGTAGCCTAGTGCCTGTTGGATGTATTGTTTTCAGACCTCTTACATGTGATCTCCATTGTAAGTCAGTCTGCTCCTGTCTGAAGTTGGACAACACAATCTTGCAACACACAAGCTGAAGCCATGTCCTTCTCCAGAATATCTACAGGTTTCTCTGGAGACCCACCCATAAGTCTCAAGCTTAACACTTTCATGATTCCTTTTGCTCCATCTATGATTCTTTATTCCACTTGTGACTTGTTTTCTCAAATTTAGTATTTCACCTTGCCCTTTATTAGTACAAAAGATATGTCCTGTATATCACTTCTCTTCAGTTTGAATATTGACTTAGAATCCCCCTACAGTACTTCTCTCACATACATAGTGTGGGTGGCTTAACTCTGAACTCCATAAAGTACAAGATTTACTGGGAACTTCCCAGATACTAGTCTGAGGACTTTCCAGGAAATACTCTGGGAGCTTTCAGAATATTGTCAGGTACAGGAAGGACTTGGCTTCACCTTCCATTGCTTAACAAGCTGGTGAAGATACCAAAACAAGTTATGTAAAAGAGAAGAATGTCTTGCTTTGGATTACCTGTATACTGGAAAGGCTATGTCAGAGTTGAAGGCTGAATCCACCTACCTTAAAAACCATGTCATATTGTTTTCTGGAAATCTCTCTTCAATACAAATTGCCATGATACATTATTGGCTGCATATGAACCTAGACTCTGGTGCAAGGAACAAGGACAAATGGATCCAATGAGTACCTGCAGCCCATGAGATGACTCTTCTTCTCCTGAAACAGTCCTACATCCAATTATCCCCTGATGGCCCACCTTTTGAGGGTCTTCCCAAACATACACAACTATTTCAAGACCTATTGAAGCACTTGTAGCTTATATAGTATAGCCAGGTACATACCACCATTCCCTGCCATATATAGATGTTGACAAAGAAGCCATTGGATTCCTTGAACATGAAATGTTTGAGACTTCAAAAGCAGCAAGGTCTGCCAGCTTTCAACCGTGGGATTGGATACATGTAATCATCAGAATAAATGGAGTCTATATCCATTTATTCCCTACTCTTGGAATGAATGTGATATGTATTCCTGAACCTGAGGAGACTGAATATCAGGTATTTTACTATCAATTTCAAAATATGATATAGATTAATGCTCATACTTTCATGTACATAGCATGGGCCAGAATTTAGTGAAGGCAGTGAACCAGACACTCAAGAGCCCCACATTTTCCCTCTAAATAGACCAAAACCCCGACCAGCTCAGAAGTGCAAAGGAGAGGGACTGTGTGAGGAAGCTTTATTTGGGAAGCAGTCTGAAAGAATACTCAGAAAATGACCCAGGTTAAATTATAAAGAGACTTAGGGCATAAAATGTTTTAATGCAAATAAAAAGGTTTTCTGTACATAATATTCATTTTTTAAAGACATGCATATAATACAATATAAAACTTCTAAGACATAATATTTGACATTTTTTTTGAGTCTTGGCACCCTGACATAGAGCCTCCTTTGCCCCCTTTGCTTAGATCTTAACAATATCTTGAAACAGTCCCACTGTTAGGGTACATACACGGCGGGTTTCCGGAGAAACCCACGGAATATCCAGTAGGACTTGGCTTCAGCTTATAGGCTGCACCCTCACAAGATCGTGTTGTCCAATTTCAGACAGGTGGATTGGATTCCCGGGGAGTCCGGGCAGGGTTCATGGGTTGAGGGGTCATGGGTCAGAGGTTGTGGGTCAAGAGGTTGGGGAGTCGAGATAAATAAGAGAGATAGATGCATCAGAGCCTGTGGGCTCCAACTAGTGAGAGCAGTGTAATTCAAGGAGGAGTTTAGAGCAGAAAATGTATTAGATTACTGGGGGGAATCTAAGCTGATTTTCTGACTGGATTGTATGTACAACATCTGCCAGACTATATAGACCATGGAATGAATGACATATCAAATCCAGTAATGATGAAATGAAACTAGCAAAACATAAAATGAGAATAGTAAACACCAAATTTGGTGTTAGGAACATGTTACGACCAGACAATCCTGCCGGACTCCGGGCACTAACCAGTATGCCCCCACACCCCACACGCACCAAATGTCTGTTTATAGGATTTCCTGCCTGGACTCTGTACATCAAGACTCATTACGTTTGACCTCATTATGACACATCAGTCACCAGACTTCCCCTGGACTCCGTCTCTGTCTATGTCCATCTTCATCCCACGCATCAGTCACCGGACCCCACTCAGAATCCCATCACCACTCTAACTGAGCCCCGTTCCCGTTTTAGTCAAATGACCTGTCACGATTAGGACTCTGCTCCCACTCTGTTTCCATTATGGGTTATGCTTTGTCACGTTTCGGACTCCACTCTGTTCCGTCCCATTCCTAACACCAAATTTGGTGTTTACTATTCCCATTTTATGTTTTGCCCATTTTGTTTCATTATTACTGGATTCGGTATGACATTTACTCCACAGTCTATTTAAACTGGCAGATGTTGTACATACAATCCAGTCAGAAAATTAGCTTAGATTCCCCCCAGTAATCTAATCCATTTTCCTGCTCTAAACCCTTGTGTTAGGATACACACACAGGGTGGGTCTCCGGAGAAACCCACAGGATATCCAGTAGGACTTGGCTTCAGCTTATAGGCTGCACCCTCGCTAGATCGTGTTGTCCAATTTCAAACAGGTGGACGGGAATACTGGGGAGCCCAGGTGGGGTTCGTGGGTTGTAGGTTGTAGGTTGGAGGTCATGAGTCGTGAGTTGAGATAGTTGAGAGAGATAGATGCGTTGGAGCCTGTGGGCTCTGACTAGTGCGAGCAACATGAACCAAGCAAGGGTTTAGAGTGGGAAAATGGATTAGATTACTGGGGGGAATCTAAGCTAATTTTCTGACTGGATTGTATGTACAACATCTGCCAGTTTAAATAGACCGTGGAGTAAATGTCATACCGAATCCAGTAATAATGAAACAAAATGAGCAAAACATAAAACGGGAATAGTAAACACCAAGTTTGGTGTTAGGAATGGGATGGAATGGAGTGGAGTCCGAAACGTGACAAAGCATAACCTATAACAGGAAACAGAGTGGGAGCGGAGTCCTAATCGTGACAGGTCATTTGACTAAAATGGGAACGGGGCTCAGTTAGAGTGGTGATGGGATTCTGAGTGGGGTCCGGTGACTGATGCGTGGGATGAAGACAGACATAGACAGAGATGGAGTCTGGGGGAAGTCCAGTGATTGATATGTGTCGTAATGAGGTCGAACATATTGAGTCTTGACGTACAGAGTCTGGGCAGGAAATCCTATAAACAGACATTTGGTGCATCTAGGGTGTGGGTGCATACGAGTTAGTGCCCGGAGTCTGGCAGGATTGTCTGGTCATAACAGTACCCTCCCTTTATGCTGAAGTCCCAAAGAGGCTCTAGGCCTAGATAAGGTTCTTGTTGGCTATGCGCATGTGTCAAAAGTCATGTCGGTTACACGTATGTGTCAAAGAGTCATGTGATCTGGAAGGTAAGGTTCAAACGCAACGAGCCTATATAAAAATTTGAAAAATAGAAATTTCTTCTTCTTTATTACCCCCATCATCGAAAAATGGGACCAATGCCAATGCCAAGACATCCCATGCTGATGGCCAGGTGTAATGTATTCAGGGGATTCTCTTAGATAGCTCAATATATGCTATAGTGTCACAGAGCTTCAACAATAAAACAAGCAAAGGTCCAGTAATTTAAATACTGATAGATTAATGAGCTGCGCTATTAAGCTTACACAACTCAAATCAATGCTTATTTTGATTATTGAAAGGTTCAATAGAACTGTGTATGACTCTTTTAGCAAATAAAAGAACTATTCCTTGAGAATAGGGGCTGGAAGCTGAATATATGCGCAGTAACTTGGCAGAGACTTGATATAAGAGCTTCGGATTCTTGTATGCTTATTTGTAACTATTAATAGTTATTTAACAAGGTGTTAAATAATTTATTAATAGAGAAAATAATATGTATTGGATTATCTGAGTGCTTGTACTTGATTAATTCAATAAACTTAGGGCTGGGCCTTGAGTAATCTAGTATTGGCAGGGATTTCAGTAAGGATACTTATTGGGTTTATTATCTAATTAATAAGCCTAAAGGGTAGCTGTGAGGCTGGGGGAACTTAGATGATTAGCTAAGTTCAAGAGTGCTGACAAAGATTCAAGATGCTGCAAGTGTAGGTGCTTGCAGGTAGTGTATCAGACTAAGGCTATTATTGTCCTTAGGATGATTAGATAAGCTTGTGCTGTGCTGCAAATATGTGTGTGATAGATGATTTTATTGGAAAATTGGCCCTCCTTATATACATTTTGATAACTAAATGATTAGCTAATTATTTAGTTTATGAGGTCACTAGTTAGATCATAATGACCTCATATTCTACTCATTATTTACCCTTTATTTATCACATGATTCCCCTCTCTGAGACAAACAAGGGTTCTAAGCTTTGGCTTGAACATGAAGGTTCAAGGCCGCGGTCCCGGGGACGGAATCAAACGATGAGTCGGCGGGATCAAATAATGACTCGGGTAGTCACATCCATGACCTGTGTGACATCCCGACACCGGACCGTGACTTGTGTGACTAGTGTTACAGTCACTTGTGTGACTAGGGTTACAGTCACTCATGTGACTGTGTGAGCCGGATTAGGTAATGTGTCATGTGACGCCCGAATGCACACATACAAGCAAGCAATGTGCCGGACAGTAATAACTAAGTAAATAAAATATAAATAATTAGTTAAAAATTATAATAAATTAATTAAGTAATAATAGCATAATATGAGTCCATATATGCTATTATTTATGCGAAGTTAAAAGGAATAAGGCCTATTTTTCACAATAAACATAGTAAAAATACAATAAAAATTCGAGAAAATATTAAATAATTCAAAGAAAATTAAGAGAACATTATGAGATGATGCTGATACATCACACCAGGCCCTCCACGGGCACTCCAAATCGGGCACCATGGAGCGTGGCCCAACTGTTGGTGCAGCAAGAAGAGCAATGCCAACTTCGCAAGGAAGCAGAGAGGGTGGCCAGGGAGGCTGAGGAGGCATTGGACAGGGAGTACCAGGCAGCTTTGGCCGTGGAGGAGGCTGAGAGGCAGAGAAAGAAGGATGAGGAGGAGGCTGCACAGGTGGCCATGGAGAACGCATGGGTGGCTGCGGACAGAGCTGCAATTGTTGCGGGAAAGGTAAGTGTTAGGATACACACGCAGGCCGGGTCTCCAGAGAAACCCGCGGGATATCCGGTAGGACTTGGCTTCAGCTTATAGGCTGCGCCCTCGCTAGATCGTGTTGTCCAATTTCAAACGGACGGACAGGAATCCCGGGGAGTCCGGGTGGAGTTCGTGGGTCGTAAGTCGTGGGTCGTAGGTCGTGAGTCATGAGTCGAGATGGTTGAGAGAGATAGATGTGCCGGAGCCTGTGGGCTCCGACTAGTGCAAGCAGTCTGATAAGAGTAGGGTTTTAGGGTGGAAAAATATAGTAGATTAAATGGGGGGGAATCTAAGCTAATTTTCTGACTGGATTGTATGTACAACATCTGCCAGTTTAAATAGACCATGGAGTGAATGAACATACTAATCCGGTAATAATGAAAACGAAACTAACAAAACACAAACGGGAAATATAAACACCAAATTTGGTGTTAGGAATGGGACGGAACGGAGTGGAGTCCGAATTGTGACAAAGCATAAACCATAATGGGAAACGGAGCGGGAGCAGAGTCCTAATTGTGACAGGTCATTTGACTAAAACAGGAACGGGGCTCGAATAGAGCGGTGACGGGATTCTGAGTGGGATCCGGTGACTGATACGTGGAACAAAGATGGACATAGACATAGACGGAGTCTGGGGGAAGTCCAGTAACTGATATGTGTCGTAATGTGGTCGAACGTAAACAAGTCTTGTCATAACAGAGTCCGGGCGAACGTAATGAGTCTTGACGTAATGGAGTCCAAGCAGGAAATCCTATAAACAGACGATTGGTGCTTGTAGCGCGTGGGGGCGTACGGGGTAGTTCCCGGAGTCCGGTGGGATTGTCCAGTCGTAACAGTAAGTCCCAAAATCAACTTGTCGTTTTTTTTTTGACTGACTTGTTATTTTCAGTGCAAGGTGACAGAGGTCGAATCCGAGTCCGAGGGGGAGCCGGAGAGCCCCCAAAAGGTAAGCAATGGGTCCATGGGATATACTGTGGAACTAACCGTATCAACAGAAAGCAAGGAAGGTGGCGCCAGTCCACCTACCCACACGGAATGACCCACGGTGTTCCGGTTGTAACGACTGGAACATGGAATGCAATCAAAAGTCCGGCCAGGGTCTGGGCTGTTACCAATGCGCACACCTCAAGGCAAGGTGCTCACTAGTTCACGAGCAGGCCATGGGGTCCAGGGCACGAAACATAAGTGGGTCAGATGGGTTTTCCGGATTGGATGAAGTCCTGGGATGGATCGCCGAGGGCATTGAGGCCCAGAACGTGTTGCTGAAAAAGAGCAACAAGGTCCAAGTAGTGGTGGCGGACAAGCTCTGGGACTCCACTCGGAATTTTGGAAGTTCCTAGTGGAGTTTGGCGGGTACATATATGAGGAGCCACAAGCCGGGAGTTCCGAGGAGGCCAGGTCCAATGAGGATGGGGTCACCGCTGTTATGTATTTCTAGGTTTTTTCTGATTTTTTAACCAATCTCCCCTAACAAATTGTGAAAATGAAATTTAAATGTAACTATATTGCGACAACAAAATTGTACAATATTTGCTTGATTTATCTTGAATTTATACAATTTAATTTGTATTTTTATCTTATAAATTGAGCAAGTTATTAAATTTTTACCTTTTATTCTTTTTTGATTAATATGTCGGCGACTCGGCACTTATTCATAACGTGCGAGTAATCATGTGATATTCACATGATGTTTCAAACTCTGACACTGACAAAACACAATGTGAAATAATCACGCATAATCAAGGCAATATATATATATTTATATTATTATAATAAAATATTATATTTATAACTAACCAAAAATAAATACAATAAATATAATAATGTAAAGCTGGCCACCTGTATTTATTATACAGTGCGTGGGAAACTCGTCACAATGAGTGACAGTTGTCACAAGGGCACGTGACAGTCACAGAGGTGCAGGATGGTCACAAAGGCACATGATGGTCACAAAGGCATGCAATGGTCACAAAGGCATGCAATGGTCACAAAGGCACACAATGGTCACAAAGGCACACAATGGTCACAAAGGCATGCAATGGTCACAAAGGCACGCAATGGTCACAAAGGCACACGACAGTCACAACACGTGACAGTTACAAGATGTCATGCATGTGCGAGCATTATGTCATCATATATGCTACTACAGCAAAAACCGGAAATCTCTGGAACATTCCAGTGGCTTCCAAAGGAATAGTAGTTAATAGGTACTAATAATAGATAGAATATTGTAGAATATTCTATAAGTTTCCAGAATGTTCTATTATGCCAAGAATATTCTATAGTGTCTTAGAAAGTAGTTAGAACCTTCCACAATGCTCTAGAAAATTCTAGAAAATTCTAAATGTCTCAGACTAAAATATATATAAGGAGCTCAGCTCCAGCCTTGAAAAATAACATCTTTAACCCATTTATCAACACATCAGTGTGTCACTGCAGCCAGCAGTTTATTGCCACCTCTAAGTTGAGCATCTGGCACCTAGGATTCCCTGTCACCTCTTGTTGAGTAATTTGACTGCTTGTTACATATCTTGTTATTTGTAGTTTAAGACTTCAGTCACCTCTTGTTGAGTAATTTGACTGATTATTACATTGCAAATAATCCTTGTTACATTTCTTGTTATTTGTAATCTAAAACTTCAGTCACCTCTTGTTGAGTAATTTGACTGATTACATTACAAATAATCCCTGTTCCCTTGCTCACTTATTATGAATCAGTAAAGCATATTCACATAAATAAATACTGAGAATATCCTTGCAAGATCCTAAGACTACATTAAGATCCTGATAAGTTAGTATCACAGTAGACCCTGTAGGTTAGTGTAAATAAAGCATATATTAGCCAAATAGTGTTTTATTCTATATCTAATCTTTTGACCTGTTTATAAATATTTTTACTGTTTGATAAATAGTATAAAATATATATAAACTAGCTAGCATTGAAGTTAAATCTAGCTTTGGAATCAGTAAATTGTTATTCTTATTTTAGTAGTTGTTATCACAGAAAAAGAACAAGCTTGCACAAGCAACTCTCAAAACCTTCTTTGTGAAGTAGGGTGCATATATTCAAGTAAACTCTTGACCTTCAGGGGTTCTAAGTCTATTAAGGCTGCCACTGATTAATATCAAATACTTAAATTATTTTACCTTGCAGTGAATTGAGTATTTGCACATTTTGATTGAGCATTGGACTCCTTTTTCAGCAAATAAGTATTAAAATAAGGCTAAGACATTACAGCCACGGAGTTAGAGGAGCTACCTGAGGAGGTGGGAAAAAAACACAGTCCCATAAATGTAGACTGAAAAAGTAATATAGAAATAAAAACAATTTGAACATAAAAGTGAAGCATGAAAAACATAAAAATTAAAGTCAAAGTCAAAGTCCACAGGAGGTCCGCTTTGAGGACTTGGCAAGACATGTCAGAACCTGTAAAAGCAAAGAGAGACATAGGGTGACAGGGAATAATGAAAATGAGTCCAAACGTACCATGGGGTCTGTGGAGTGTGGTCAGAGAGATGATAATGGTCCAGGTTTGAGTGGGTAAGCTGTATGAAAGTCAGTAATGATTTCCGTGGCATTACCGAGTTCTGTGGCCAAAATCCATGAGGTTTCTTCATCGGTGCCCTCGTAACCCACCCACTTGACCAAGTAAAGCAGTTTACAAGTGCATCGATGCTTGTCAATTTTTGAATCTAAAATCTGTGAGATTTCAAACTCAGGTTCTCCGTCAATAATGACCAGAGGAGGCGGAGATTGCACGTGATCCGGGATAGTGTTAGCAGTACAAGGTTCTAACATAGAAACATGAAATACCAGGTGTACCACACACATGCTATCCGGAAGCTGTAGGGTCCAAGAGACTGAACCTACTTGTGCGATAATTTCAAAAGGACCTAAATATTTTTCAGCAAGCTTTTTTGATGGATGGATAGTCCGGAAGAATTGAGCTTTGACATAAACACGGTCACCTATCTTGAAGTTGGGTGGCGGGATCCAGTGTTTGTCTGCTGAAAGTTGGTATTGCTCTTGGGCGGACTTTATTGCAGTCCAGAGTTCTTCGTGGAGCTCATGGAGGTACATGGTGAACTCTTGAGTGCAAGCAGAGGCGAGATTTTGTTCTGGATGTACTGTAATATTTGGATTATATCCTTTATTTGCAAAGAACGGGGAAATGCCAGTAGTGGCCAAAGGTGCATTGTTGTAAGCAAACTCTGCAAGTGGTAACAAAGATTTCCAATTGTCCTGTTGGTAATTGCAATATATGCAGAGATATTGTTCCAATGTCTGATTGATGCATTCGGTTTGTCCGTCGCCTTCCAGGTGATGTCTGGATGTGAAATGTAATGTCATGTCCAAGGATTTTCCGAGGGATCTAAAGAAGTGAGACACAAACTCTGATCCTTGATCAGAAGTCACGTGGGACAGAACTCCGTGCTTGGAAAATACGTGGATAATGAAAAGTTCCACTAACTGCATGGACATGATGGTATCATGTGTAGGGATGAAAATACCTTGTTTTGAGAATCTGTCAACAACAACTAGAACGGCAGAAAAACCTTCAGAGTCCAGTAGGTGTTCAATGAAATCCATAGAGATGGAGTTCCACAGGTGTTCTGGTACTGGGAGTTGTTTCAGAAGGCAATATGGCTTGTGATGCTGTGATTTAGAGTGGGGACAAGTAGTGCAAGATTTACAATAGTGCTTAACGAATCCACGGAGTCCGGGCCAAGTATATTCTCTTCTTATTAGTGATAGAGTTTTGTTATACCCGAAATGTCCTGAGAGTGGATGATCGTGTTTGTATTGAAGGATCCTGAGGTGGAGGCTGTCAGAATCTGGAACATAGATCCTATCGTCAAGTCTAATGAAACCATGCTGATCAAGAGACCACTGAGGTAGATCGGGGCCCACGGGATTGTCAAGGTGAGCTTTAGTTATTGGGTCTAGCAGAATTGCCAATAGAATATCTTGATGTAACTTCTCAATATCCATAATGATAATTCCACGGACAATGGGATTGATGAGGAAAATTGCGTGGACCGATGCGGTAAGTTGTTGATTCATGAAAATAGGTTTCAGGTTGTGCAGATTTACAGTAGCATAGTTGTTGCTCCCCTCTTTAGGATAGATATCCCATCGTCTAGTTAAAGCGTTGGGTTTGCTGCCGAGATGGCCAGGTCGAAAACAGATAATCATGTTGAAGGCAGATAGATATTCAGACCAACGGGCCTGCCGTCAGGTCAAAAGTTTTGTAGTAAAGTATTCCAGGTTTTTGTGATCTGTTACAATGTCAATAGGAGTTCCCAAGCCTTCCAAATAGTGTTCCCACACTTTGAAAGCTGAAAAAATTGCCAGGAGTTCCTTATCATGAATGTCGTAGTTGAGCTCTGCTCCGGTGAAAGTCCAGGATAGAAAAGCCATGGGGTGGACTTCTCCATCGGAGTCCTGGATAGACAAAATGGCTCCAAGTGCATAGTCGGAGGCGTCCATTTCAACAATGAGCAGGAAGTCCAGTTTCCAATGTGACAGGATAGGAGCTGTAGAAAAAGAATTTTTTAGAAGATTGAAAGCTTTTTGACACTTATCGTTGAAATTCCACTGAGTACCCTTACACGTAAGATGGGTAAGGAGTACCGTGATGTCAGAATATCCACAGATAAACCGTTGGTAAAAATTGGCAAAGCCGAGGAAGGATTGTATATCTTTGACTTTTCAGGGTTCGGGCCAATCTTTGATGACTTGTACTTTAGTTTCATCCATGCAGAGTCCGTTGGGTCCCATCATGAAACCCAGGTATTCCACAGAGTCCATGTCAAAAGTACATTTTTTACCATTGCGAATAAACCATGTTTTCTGAGTCTCCGGAGAACTTCACGGACTTGTTTGTCATGTTCCGTGGGATTCTCAGAGTAGATAAGAATGTCGTCCAAGTAAACAATGACACATACATCGAGCATGTCGGAGAAAATGTCATTGATAAAATGCTGAAAAACAGACGGAGCATTGGTGAGTCCAAAGGGCATCACCAACCACTCAAAGGCTCCATAACGGGTTCTAAAAGTGGTTTTCCATTCGTCACCCATGGCGATCCAGACCAAATGATAGGCGTGTTTGAGATCAATTTTGGTCTAAATCTGAGCATTCCGCAGAGCATTGAGCAGATCAGATATGAGTGGGAGTGGATATTTATCCTTTTTGGTGACAGCATTGAGGCCTCTGAAATCAACACATAGTCTAAGGGATCCATCCTTTTTTCTGACAAACAGAACAGGTGCTCCAAAAGGAGACTTTGAGGGTTGGATAAAGCCTATGGACAAATGTTCATCCAGGAAATCACAGATTGCGGAAAGTTCTGTGGATGAGAGCGGGTAAATATGTCCTAGGGGTGGCTGAGCACCATCTTCGAGATCGATTTTCAAGTCGTATTCTCTGTGAGGCGGAAGCTGGTCAGCTTTCCGCTTGCTAAAAACATCTGCGAAGTCATGATATTTCTCCGGGATGCGTTCTAGGTCAGTGGGTTGCTCAGATTCAGATACCGTGTTGAAAAACGTCCAGTTGCTTCATCAATTTTAAGTTGATAGTGAACGCCTGGGATCCATCCATTTTTGAAGCCCTAATAAAAGCTGCAGCATTAATCAGAGAAATGGACAGAGGTGCCGTGGGTTCCAGGGAAGCTATGGGTGCCATAGGGATCACAGGAGTCCTCGAGACTGCAGGTGCCAGGAAGGCCATGGGTGCCGTGGAGCCTGGGACAGGCGCAGTTTCCTCGGCTGCTGTGGGAGTCTGGAATGTTATACTGTTAGCTATCCAGTCAATCAACAGATTGTAGTGGGTAAGCCAGTTATGTCCTAGGACCACCGAGCAACTTGAGTCTAACTGGGTCACATAGAAAGTGACCAATTGAGATGTTCCACATGGGAAACAGATGGGTAAATCACAAGCTTGGGTAACAACTGAATTACTTGTGCCATCGAAGAGGTGGAGGCCGATGGGATTTATTGAATAAGTTGACAAAGAATTTTTGCGTGAATTTTGTATCTAAAAAACAATGAGTCAAGCTGGAATCTATGAGAGCTGAAAAAACGAATTTTGGAAGCATATTAGACATAAGTTTAATGAAAAATGAATCAGAATGTGAAAGAGCAGATGCGTTGAGATGGGTAAACTCTTGAATGTGCAGAGAGGCAACACACCCCCAACCCGCACGGAGTCCACAGAGTTGCTTACTCTTTTTTCGAGTCAGAAGCTGGTTTGTCCTTCGATGGGGTTTCCGTGGAGGCCTTGGCTGTTCATCCCTTTGAAGAGTTTGCTTTTGCCAGCAGACATTCTGGGACTCGATGACTGGGTTTCCCACACAATAGACAGAGGTTGTTGTCTTTCCTGTGGGGTCAATTTGCCATCAGGTCCGAGTTTGCCTGAGAGGTCGGGTTTTCCAGCTTGCTTGCCGGACTGTTGACCCTTGTTATTGTCCTTGTCCTTGTTGTTGTTGTTGTTTGAAGACTTTTTATTGTTCTTCTTGTTGGATTGCATGGAGTTCTGGTTGCTGGTTGACGAGTTGTTGTTGTTGTTTTTATTGGCCGTGGACTTGTTTACTTTGTCCATGGAGGTCTTGTGGGCAACTTCCACACGACATTCCCAATAATGTGTGTCCGCATTTTGAGCCTTGAGGCACATACAGGACAGGGTTTTTGGCTTGCCATCTTCTCCTTTCGAGACTTTGTCTTTAAGGCAGGACGGCAGACCAGCATAGAATTGGTGGCAGAGAGTGGGATTGCCCCACTGACAACGAGCTGCAAGATTATTCAATTGGACGATGTAGTCCATGATGTGCTGCGTGTCCTTCATACAAAGATTTGTGAGACTGTTCTCAGCTTCTCCTGTCAGGTCATACGGGCCAAAGTTGGTTTCAAGCTCCTCAACAAAAGCATCCCAATCTTCGATCCAAAGCAGCTCTTCCTCAGAAATCCCGCTAAAAGCCAGTTCGAACCATTTCAACATGGATCCCGACAAATATGAAAGTGCGTAGTTGACTTTTCAGGAGTCCGTGGAGAATGCAGCAGATCGATCGTGGAAATTGAAGCAACATTGCATGAGGAATGTAGAGAGCTTGTTTGGGTTGGAACCCGTGAAGGGTTCCGGAGCATTGACTTTTGACCATGGAGGTTCTTGTTCCTTTTTCTTTCATTCTTCAAGCAGGTGCATCATAAATTTATCTATAGTGCCTGCTAAAAACTCAGAAGTAGGATCCCCCAAGTGCGGTCGTTGACTAGGCAGAGGATTTTTGACACCTTTGCCCTTGTCGGGGGCCACAGATTCATCCTCATGCTCAGATTCATCCTGGTTTTCTGGGCCTTCTTCGATATGGGGTTCTTCCATGGGTTCCGACTGGTTTGCAAGCATCTGGCTGGTATACAGAGTTAATGGGGAATGAAGAGTCGACGGTCCAGGTAATGATGCATGTGTGCATGTGTTTCTTCTTGGTGGCATAATGAAAACAATCTGCAAGTGTTAGTCAGAAAATACTGTTAGGATACACACACAGGGCGGGTCTCCGGAGAAACCCGCAGGATATCTGGTAGGGAGGGTGTTTATAATTACTATAATCTCAAATATTTACTAATAAAAGTCTTATTTTTACAAAACTCCATCTTTAAAGAGTGATATCTATTCTGAAACAATTATATTATCAAAAAACAACCATCAGAAATAGTTCTCCATATTACATCTTATACAACCCATAGTTATTTAACAAATTCTATTGTATATAATTTCCTTCCTTTTACAGATGTCTACTAATACTTTTATTAGTACTTTGTCTTTTAAAAGCTGTAATGTAGTTATTTCCTAGTAAAATATATGAGATGTCATTGGAAATTTTTCATCCTATGGCCTTCTTTATTAAGTGAAATTACCTATATATTCTGGGTATGTTGAATCAAGTAGAAATCTGTTCAGATTGACAGATCCATTCCGAAGTAATACATATGTATTTAGAGGTGCCAATAATATACATATGCATGAAATAGACTATCTAAAGGTATCTATTTTTTAAAAGTATTAGTGTTTCAAACTACTAATTTTTTTTATTGTCTACTTGTGTCCGGAAAGATTCTTAGGTTTGTAATGTATGAGAGAGATTAAAACTTTCAAAAAGTTTTAAAAACCAAATTATGTTTGAATCACATCCCAGATGTTTAAATGACCTTTAGAGTATATTAGAATTTGGTATACTTAATAGTTTTCAGATATCCTCCTAGGACTTGGCTTCAGCTTATAGGCTGGGCCCTCACTAGATCATGTTGTCCAATTTCAAACAGGCAGACGGGAATCCCGGAGAGCCCAGGCGGGGTTCGTAGGTCGTAGGTCAGAGGTCAGAGGTCATGAGTCATGAGTCGAGATAGTTGAGAGAGATAGATGCACCGGAGCCCGTGGGCTCCAACTAGTGCAAGCAATCTGAATCAAGCAAGGGTTTAGAGCGGGAAAATGGATTAGATTACTGGGAGGAATCTAAGCTAATTTTCTGACTGGATTGTATGTACAACATCTGCCAGTTTAAATAGACCATGGAGTAAATGTCATACCGAATCCAGTAATAATGAAATGAAATGAGCAAAACATAAAACGGGAATAGTAAACACCAAATTTGGTGTTAGGAATGGGACAGAATGGAGCAGAGTCTGAAACATGACAAAGCATAACCCATAATGGGAAATGGAGTGGGAGCGGAGTCCTAATCATGACAGGTCATTTGACTAAAACAGGAATGGGGCTCAGTTAGAGCAGTGACGGGATTCTGAGTGGGGTCCGGTGACTGATGTGTGGGATGAAGATGGACATAGACAGAGATGGAATCCAGGGGAAGTCTGGTGACTGATATGTGTCGTAATGAGGTCGAACATAATGAGTCTTGATGTACGGAGTCCAGGCAAGAAATCCTATAAACAGACATTTGGTGCGTCTAGGGTGCGGGTGCGTACGAGTTAGTGCCCGGAGTCCGGTGGGATTTTCTGGTCATAACACCTTGCTTGATTCACATCACTCACACTAGTCAGAGCCCATGGGCTCCGGCACATCTATCTCTCTCAACTATCTCGACTCACGACCCACGACCTCCAACCTACGACCTACGACCCACGAACCCCACCCGGACTCCCCGGGATTCCTGTCCACCTGTTCAAAATTGGACAACACGATCTAGTGAGGGCGCAGCCTATAAGCTGAAGCCAAGTCCTACTGGATATCCTGCAGGTTTCTCCAGAGACCTGCCCTGTGTGTGTATCCTAACAGAACAGGATGGAATGGAGCAGAGTCCAAATTGTGACAAATCATAAACCATAACAGGAAACAGAGCAGGAGCAGAGTCTAAATTGTGACAGGTCATTTGACTGAAACGGGAACGGGGCTCTGTTAGAGGGATGATGGGTTTTCCGAGTGGGGTCCGGTGACTGATGTGTGGGACAGAGTCAGACATAGACAGGGACAGAATCCGGTGAGTATTCCAGTGACTGATACACAACATAACGAAGTCAAATGTGGACAAGTCTGACACACAGAGTCCAGTGGGAATTCCAGTAAACTGACAATTGGTGCATATAGGGCGTGGGTGTGTATAAGTTAGTGCCTGGAGTCCGGCAGGAATTCCAGTGGTAACAGTACCCTCCCTTTATGCCGAAGTCCCAAAGAGGCTCTAGACCTTGATAAGGTTCTTGTCAGCTATGCACATGTGTCAAAAGCCATGTCAGTTACACATATGTGTCAAAGAGTCATGTGATCTGGAAGGTAAGGTTCAGGCAAGATGAGCCTATATAAAAATTTGAAAAAATGAAATTTCTTCTTCTTTATTTCCCCCATCTTCAATATAATGGGACCAAAACCAATGCCATGAAGGCCAATGCCAACTGCCAGGCCCTCCATAGGCAATCAATACTGGGTGCCTCTCACCGCTGCCCAAATTTTGGTGCAGCAGGAGGAACAACGCTGACAGCAAGAGGAGGTGGAAAAAGAAGCCAGGAAAGTCGAGGAGGCCCTGGATAGGGAATCCCAGGCCGCAGAGAAAGTGGCAGAGGAGATGAGGAAGAAGGATGAGGAGGAGGCTGCACAGGTTGCCGCAGAGAAAGCCCAGGTGGCTGTGGAGAGGGCCATGGTCATCATGGGAAAAGTGAGTCCCAAATTCAACTTGTCATTTTTTCTTTTGACTAACTTGTCATTTTCAGCACAAGGTGACAGAAGTGGAGTCTGAGTCCAAGGGGGAGCCCAAGAGCCCCCAAAAGGTGAGTCTCGGTCCATGGGAGCTCTGTGGAACTAACCAAAATCAACAGAAGGCAAGGAAGGTGGCACCAATCCACTACCCATACGGAACAACCCGTGGTGTTCCAGTTGTAATGACCAGAACACTGAGTGCAACTGAAAGTCCAAGTGGGGACCGGGCTGCTACCAATGTGTGCATCTCAAAGCAAGGTGCTCACTGGTACATGAGCAGCCCATAGGGTCCAGGGCATGGGACATCAGCAGGTTGGACGGGTATTCCAGTTTGGAAGAAGTCCTGGGATGGATCGCCAAGGGCATTGAGGCCCAGAACGAGTTGCTCTGAAAGAGCAACAAGGTCCACATTGTAATGGTGAACAATCTCCACAAGCTCCACTCAGAACATTTCAAGTTCCTAGTGGAGTACGGTTGCTACATCTATGAGGAGCCACAGGCTGGGAGTTCTGAGGATGCTGGTTCAGATGAGGATGGGGTGCCTGCAGAGCTTGTGGAGCTCCCCAAGGAAATGGCAGAGGCAGGAAAACTGGAGATGGAGAAAAAGGAGGTGGGGAAAAAGGACAGCTCCATAAATGTAGATTGAATAAAATAAAGCTTGATAATAATTTTTTGAACATAAAAAGTAAAGCGTGAAAAACATAAGAATCAAAGTCCGTGGGAAATCCGCTTAAGGACTTGCCTGGCCAGATCCAACTCAAGATGGTCCTATAACAGAGATGCTTACTTTATAGCCTTACAAATGGAAGCCTCCATACTATGTTCTCGACAGGATGCACGGTTTCATATCCTCTGTGAGGCGTTATTGGATATCGCCCTAAATACCACGATTGGGGCTACATCGCGACATAGGGGGTTGATTGGTTCCTCAAGGGCAAAGGAGCGGCTGTGAATAAATTTTTCAAGGACAATGTATTGCTGATAGACCATGCCGAGAAGATAAAACGAATTGCCTCGTTCATTGCTTTCTATCTACGGCACGTTGTACATCCACTTTTGCACACTGAGATCTTAACTTACCTTCCCCTTCTAGTCATATTTCGATTCAACCCGACCACGGGCTCCTGTTCGATTATCTTGCTAGCACAATCAAAACCATCACGTCCCTCATAGCAACTTCCCCCGATCCACCATTTTCCTGTAGGGAAATACAGGCAGAAAATGTAGTGAACGCCTTCGTCGATTTTTTCTCAAATTTCGATCTACTTGATTTTCGCGGTCACCCCGACGATTTCGGAGACTATTCACGTTTGAAAAGTGACTCGCACTCCCTCTTACTCCTCATCGCCAATCCATTCGTTGGTCTTTCGGCCCTATCTAAGTCGCATTGTATCGATACTGGAAGACAATGGATGGGTCGGAAACGCTCCTTCTTCGACCGATTAAGCGAACACCCCCCCCCATTTACCATTAGAACTGTGATGCCCCCCCTCCCCCGTATTGGATCCCAAGCATCAAGATTTAGGAGCATTTCTGAAGGGTTCTGAGATATTTTCTAGACGCCAGTAACAGAGTGCACTCACTGGGGATATATGGTGATGGAATGTGATGATTGTCCTGCGAAACGTGAGTGGTGTAGATCAAGCACTACTGATCGAAAATACCGCTTGACGTGGCATGCCAGCAACGGACGTTTACCCTACGCTTCCTGTAATTCAGTCCTTCTATTAAACCAATCTCCCCCCTCAGGTCATTCATTCACCCTGCTCATCCATAATATTCAGCTTCCCCGAAGAGTGATTGTGCTAGTTTGAGTCGCTGAAGCGTCTTCCAGAATCTAAACCCTTTTACCGTTCTTAACCCCCTTCACCGCAATGACACCCATATCCAATGCGGCTCCCAGGAACAACGACCCAGCCAAAGGCTTCAGCGATTGTAAGATTCAGTCATAGGTGATATCAAGTATCAATCAGATACGGTTGAAGGTGCATGGCATTGGAATATAACCTTGATTTTATAGGTCTTTAATCACACTCATGCCTCTCCAGATATGTTTACACTTCCGTCTCAAAGATGAGTTAAGAAGGAAATCAAAGACTGTACTCATGATCAAGCTATTTGGAAAGTCGGCACATGGCATGCGACAATTCCCAAACAACGATGCCAGGTTAGAATGAGATATTGGGCATGGAATCACAGCGCTTAGTCTGGCTCTCGAGAAACAATCCCCATACAGGGAGTTGATGGACAATACTCGAGTAATATCACTCAAGCGGTGAAGAAAACAACAAAAGCGACTCATGCTTCATTTGGGGCTCCAGTTTGTCCTTTGAAACGGGATGTTAAATTTGGAACCAGCCAACGCGACCACTAGCGTTCCCTCATCTATGGATTTGTTGCGATGTCGGCTTTTTACACTGTCCGCACTTTTCTGAGTGTCCCTATGAGTGGATAATATATACGATCTATAGCTCTAGAAATAAGCATAACCGGCTAACTATTGGAAATGGACTGCTGTAAAATGCACCACGTTCTGGGAGCCCTGAGCATTAAAGTTAGAGTAAAATGTTGAAGTCTGCGACCTATGGCACAGGCAAGGAAGGTGAGTAACAAAAAGTTGAGCGATGGTTAAAGATACATAAATAAATGACCATGCGTGCTCCCTACACTGCAATCCATATCCATTGTTGTCCACATGCCATTGTAGTCAAACTCATTAGACGACGAAATGTTGGCGATCAATTTGGTTTGTAGAAGGTTGAAAGTGAAATGGACGGGTCCTGAGAATAGCACAGACAAGTGAAATCAACGTACCTGCCCCTTGATGATAACCTAGCAAATGTTGACGGTAATAACAACAACATTGGCCTGCTCTGCCAATATATTTGTCAACACACTTTTTAACAGTCCCTCCTGAGGCCTGCGGCCTCCTCTGGATCCTTTTACAAGACCCAAAACGACAACCGAGTCTGCATGAGATTATGGCTCATTCTGTGGTGCCTTGGGACCTACGTGTTATCAGACCATCGAACCCCTGGAGCTTGAGAAGGTTGCAATGGAGCAACAGAAGAACAAACAGGCGTATCCGCGCCAATGCGCACCGATGCTAAGCAGCCCATTGCACATTTTCTTCTAAAGCACTGCCTTGATTCTTCAGTTCTTCAGCAGCTCCTGGCCAGACCTGAACTGGCATGGGGCACTCTTGCCTCGCTCCCTACTCTATCCATTTGACTGGACCATCACCGAGCTCAAGAAGGTTGCGATGAAGTAACAAGGAAGGTGATAAAGAACAGTGTAGATGCACGCTGTTGCCGAGGAGCAGCTCAGAGCGCACCTATGCTGGTCTCTTTCAATTTCTTCTATTGCTCACACCACCTGTGTCTACATTTCGCTGGACCATCGCAAGTGTGATTGTCATTGGATCTTCGGCTCAGTTCAAGATTTTCATCGACGCCCCTGGACTTGACTTGACGCCAACGGAGCGGCCGGTCGATCAGAGTCCAACAGGGTTCGCAAAGCAAGGACCCCGCCCGGAAGATCGAAGACATCCGCAAAAATTCCAGAGGAGAAAGAGAAAGCAGTATGATAGAGGTATACAGAAGACGCATGGTAGTTGCAACAACTGGCAATGGTGAACGACAAAAGAGAAGCTCTCTTGTACAAGCAGCTCGTCCGAAGACACTCACTCAAAGCCCAGAGAAGGAGAAAGAGACAAACCGAAGACACCCACGCAAAGCCCAGGGAAGGAGAAAGAGAAAGAGACGGGGAGCAGACGCAACAAGACAATAGGGTACAGGCATATCAGAGGACGCATCGCAGTAGCCCCCCAATGGGTACCAGCGAACCAGGAGCTCTCTCACCATCACTTCCTGCTTTTAATGTGTCCCTCGAAGGTCCAGACGTTATTCACGCCCCCACCCCTCACGCCGTTACAACTCACCGAGCCTATTGCAACATCCAGACTGGCTCAGTCAGTGCTTAACGGGGTCAGTGGGGGCTGGTTTTGTCACCAATTTTGTGATGGACACTGGCTTGGAGAAGATGGTAGGAAGTGGGACGACCTGATCTCGTCCAATAGGGAGCCTATCAATAATGTGATGAGTTACGGGGGAAGATGGTGGCTGTTGGGGAAAAGTGAGACTGGAGGAGAAGGTGGCTTCATTGATGGGAAGAAAACGCGAGGGAAGGCGCTGAGCTGGATTTTGGAGCCTATAACCAGATGCGACGAGTCGATTGATGGTTTGTGGACATTGTTTGGTTATGATTGAGTTGACAAATGCTTGGTCTCGCTTTGTTTTGTTTACAGGACAACTGGAGATCGCACGCCATCGTTCGGTTAAAAAAAACAATGAAAAAGGCAAAGCGCAGATAGCGCCTGTACAAGAACTCGAAATACACTCCGTCTGCAATTTTGCTGCATGCCTACAGTGGCGGACTTGAATCTAATTCTACACCTTCGAAGGGGAGGGTAGAGATAATATGACGATGAGAACGGCGATGAGGATAAGTTGAAGACGAGGGTCAGTCAAAAGTGAAAGTGAAAGTAAAGGCAGAGGCAGAGAAAAGGTAGTCGAAGTATGAGGGTGACTCAAAAATGAAGTTGAAGTTGAACGTGAGACGAAGGTGAGGCCGTGAAGACAGGACAACTTATAAGTTTTACGTGACTCCAACGTTACTATGGCTAATCGAGACAGCAAATGTCACGCCTCGTCCAATGTAGCCCGTAAAGGCGTACGCGCGAATGCCGCCGCCAAACAATTTGGACGGAACTTTGGCGACGTTGTCGGGTGTCCACTCCACTGTACCTGGACACGCAGAATACCATAGGCTGTGCAGCGGTTTTAAGCAGGGAGAGGAGGGATAGCAGGGCCGTGACCAAGAGCTGGGAAGAGGTGGCATAGTAGTGTGGGTTGGATATACGTGTTGCAGCCATGAGGTGCGTTCCTCCATATGGCTCTACGATTTGCATGATATTCCAACATAAAAGGTACGTTCAATTTGTGGTATAATGTTACATGGCTGAGGGAGACTCATCAGGAAGTCAATACATCCACCCAGCCTCTCTCTTTGAACCTAAATCCGTATTTAAATCTACCTCCATGCCCCCTTTGTGTCAATTCTCTTTCCGCCACGGTCAATTGCATCCACGAAGACTTGCAGACGCCGTTCAGAACCGCGAATATCCAGCATCGGCCTCCCTGTTCTTTTACCGGCAATGTTTCTACAAATCGCGAAAAATCGGCAAGTGCGTGAGGAAAAGCAACTGGAGCTGATGGCTGTGCAATTGGGGAACGTTCTACGGCGGCCAGCCGGGCAGCAGCATTACGCCGAGACTAAAGCGTGGCAGGGTGGGCGGCGGGATGAAAGGCAATAGAGATGTGTAGGAGACGCTCCATGATGCTGGTATTAGTCTTGGCACTGTCGTGATACTTGAAAGAGAATCGGCGTAGTTCTTGACCATAAGTGCTAAAGCAACAGTGCGGCTGGCTGGGATTCGGTTCCATGGCAGCGATATGTTGCGTAAAGGTACGGACTGCGTGGGGTATGGATGATGTTTAAGTATGAGAGATGGTTATCGATGCATCAAGACACACCTCAAACTTCCACCCATGCTTGTTGCAATGAGCAGTTGTCCAAATGTTAAAAGTGTAGAAAATGAATGGCCAGACTGGGAATTGAACCCAGGGCTTCTGCTTATATAGCAGGGGTGTTAACCATTACACCACCTGACCCTGGGAAGCACTGCTAGCATTACTCAATCTAACACCAAATGCAGAGAGAAAGCAGCGAAGATGAAGGCGTCACGAACAATGAGGTGATTATGAAGGATGTTTGGTCAGCCCGCGGCGATCTCGGATTTCTTGCAGGTTGAGTGTGCTCTTATGAGTGATGGGGAGAGATAATGCAACATGCTGACTAATGAACCACCAAGTGATGAGTGTGAATAGCTCCCATTAGATAAGAGGGCTGTAATACCCAAGGAGAAGGGCAGGGCAGAGTGAGTCTGACAAAATAACATACCAGGACAAAGGACGAGAGGACGAGGTGATCTGTCACGTGAGGAAATATTGTGGGTCCCAGGCCACTCAGGCTTTCAAGGCAATGAACGCGCTGACATGCTGGCAAAGCAGGCCACCTCTGCCAGGCCAGTACTGCACTCGACTATCACTTGGGCCCGGGAAAGGGCCAAAGTCCGCTCAGTTAGAGAATGGGGCAGGGATTGGGCCGCCAAACCGCACTCGAATGCCTCAGCTCTGGTCCTCACTAGCCCGCCATCGCTCAAACTCTCTCCCATCCACAAGGACTTCCCCGGCTCCCGAGCACAACACACCCGCCTCATCCAAGCAATCACCGGACATGGCTTCCTTGGGGAGTACTACTCTTGCTTTCTTCCCAACCTCTCCACTGCCTGCCCATGTGGCTCTGCTCCTCTCCAGACGCGCGAACACATCCTCACCAGCTGCTCCCTCTTTGAAGGACACCGCTCCCTCCTGTGCAAGGTCTCGCGTGGACTCGACCTAGCCTTCCTCTTGGGCACGAAGTCGGGGCTCAGGGCGGTTTCTAAGTTCATTTGCCAAACTGCTGCCTTTGCGAAACAGCCTAACAGACCTCAGAACCCCATTTCGACCCAACCCGGCACGCCTGAAACCACACAGACTCACGACCCACCCTAGAGGCCCCCTACGGACCTCCCGCTTGACCTACACCTCCTATCTCCTGGACACAGAAAAGTCTCCTTCTAGCTATTTGTATTTCCTTCATGTACTTATATCCCCTTCGCATGCCTGTATTATCCTTTTTGTGCCTACAACCCCCACTTCCCACCTCACACCGAAAACCCAGACTGCTTCCCTCCCACCAAAATCCCTCATACCCATGTAGCTCACTCGGCACTTCATAATTCCGTAGCATAGTTTAGTGGGGACACCATGCCCCTGGCCGCAGTTAGTCCTTGTTACTTGAAGCGGGATACAAATATATCAAAAAAAAAAAAAAAAAAAAAAATTTGATCTGTCACGTGATGCAGCAGCCAGCATCAAGATATCTTTGTACTCTCGAAAACAACAATCCCCAAGTGTCCGTGGCTACCAACACCCGTTATATTAGCTGGAGATAAGAGAGGCTCTGTTGAGAAGTGTCAGAACTGGAAAAATAGTTAGCGAGTATGTTAAATTTGATGATGAAACACACCTTTTTATAGGGGGAGTCCACCAATTATTGCAACTTTTCATATGAAGATGCTAATTGTGGACCATGCATTTGGAGGTGCTACACTAACTGACAAAAGATATTGAGACACAAAGTACTTTTATTACAAGCTTATTAAACCCTTGTATATTGTGTATTGCAATAGAGTCAACTCATACTATTTTTAATAGAGTATAGCTAGGATGTCTAGCAACGCGATTGTGGATAATGTCGTTGAGGTAGGATATTGCAATAGCCAAGGTAGCTGAATAAAATTTCTTAGTGCTAGTTAGCATCTGTAGGGCCAGCTAGCGGTGGTGCCTTCGAGCTCGACTATAAATAAAAATATCTGCGCCTAGAAGGTGCCATCAATGCTGAAGTACTTCGATAGATAGGGTTTAGGGTGACATAGACAACCACGTGTTAAAAGTAAAACGGCCTACCTCACGCTTGGGATATATATGGATGATTTATACCATGTTGCACTGTCATTTACTGTCATTTTATTTATTCTCGATTCCGGGTCCCAGACAAATGCATAGCCGATCAATTTCAGGATTGCCGCAACAATGAAATTCACCGCACTGCTGATCCCATCAATATAAGATTAGATTCAAAGGTTCGTATTCTTGTGTTTTCTCAAGTATTTAGTAAAGAGGGTGTGAAATTTTCTTGCACTAATATGTGAAATAAATTGCGATTGAGATTGGAATGTCAATTTTCCATAAAATTGTTGGCATCTATACCATAATGTGCATGCTAATTCTCAAGGTAAATGAGGGGAGGAAATGTCCGCCTAATTGGACGCAGAAAGAGCGTTTCCGACCCATCCATTGTCCTCCAGTATCGACATGCAATGCGAGCTAGATAGGACCGAAGGACCGGTGAATGGATTGGCGATGAGGAGTAAGAGGGAGTGCGAGTCACTTTTCAAACGTGAAAAGTCTTCAAAATTGCGGGGGTGACGAAAATCAAGTGGATCGAAATGTGAGAAAAAATCCACGAAAGCATTTACTACATTTTCTGCTTGTATTTCACTACAGGAGAATTCTGGATCGGGAGAAGCTAATATGAGGGAGATAATGGTTTTGATTGTGCTAGCAAGACAATTGAACATATACCGTTGGTGGGGTTGAATCGAAATATGACTAGAAGGGGAAGGTAAGTTAAGATATCAGTTGACAAGAGCGCATGTGCAACGTGCCGTAGATAGAAAGCAATGAACGAGGCAATTCGATTAATCTTCTTGGCATGCTCTATCAGTAATACCCTGTCCTCGAAGAATCTATTCACAGCACATGCTTGGCGCCAGAGGAACGAGTCAAACCCAATATCTCGCGATATAGCGCCAATCGTGGTATCTAGGGTGATATATAATAACGCCTCAGAGAGGATATGAAACCGTGCATCCTGTCGAGAACATAGTATGGAAACATCCATGTGGTAGTGTATACAGTCAGGCTCTCTGGTGTAGGACCATCTTGGGTGGTGGGATCTGGCATGGCTTGAGTCAGCTCGGTGAAGAATTCTGACAACATATCATACTCTGGTTGCAGCCAGGATTCCAAGTAATCATGAATAGCATTCAGCTCATAGAATGATAGCTTACGTAAACGGCAGAGATATCGCATGAGATGCGCAAGGACAAAAGGACGGCCAATATGGTCCCGTTCCCACGAGCCAGTGTGATATCGTGCGAGAATTACAATGAAATTGGATAGAACCTCGTCATAATGAATATGCAAGGGTGCACTCGTCAGATTTCGATATAGTGCTGACATAATTTCAGGTGACCTTTCATAATAACGGAATACCCAACCTAACCATTCTAAAACAAGTTGGGGGCAATCATCCCTTCGGTGTGCATCACTGTCATAGGAGACCCTGACAAAAACCTTGGATGCTTGTTCTCGAATATAAGGTGGGTAGGATGGCCTGCGAAGATGTTCAATGTTCAAAGGGTTGTCGATAAATTCGTGTAAGACATTGCAACTCATACCGCATTAGATCAACTGTCTCTTGCAAGGTTATTCCAAGGCGTTGTGCGGATGGACGTTTGTAAGGTCGTCTAGTACTTCTAAAAGGCCCCCGACCATTCACAACTTGTTCATAAAACGATAGCTTGGCTAAGATCAACCAAACCTTTGAGTGATAAAGGACTGTCCTGCCGACTCGTTCCAGAGCGAGTCCACAAAAATACCCCGGCCCAATGTCAGGTTCTGGGTCAGTATTCGTTTCGCCAGCACCCCAGTCAACGTTTGGGTTCATATTGGATCCAGAGCCGTCTGGGATAATGAGCACCTCTGGTGGATAGTGGCATGTCGCCTGGCCTCGGCACTTTGGAAATCAGGTATTGGATGAGTTAATAATGATAATGATGAATTTAAATGAATAGATGACCCACAATTTCGTCTATCCAAATGGAAATATGTTCTTGAGACAGCTGGATATGACCAATATAATGACCCCCCCGTAGGCATAAATCATGGCCTGGTTCGTCGCAACCCCATTGCTCATGGAGCATTTTGTTAGCATTCAGTACTCTTATGATATCTTGATTGCCCAGCTGAGAGTCGGCAATTGTTACTGCTGCTAAAGGGGAGGTAGGGGGTAACCCTGCAGCGTCGGCCATACGAATTATCGTGTCCAACCCGTAGGTATTTGGCAGGGAATCGGTAGTGATGGGCATCAGTGCTTGGTTATCGAGAAACGAAAAGTGAGATGCCTCTGTTATAAGCAATTGGGCAAGGTGTGCATCGCATTTCCATGAAACCTATTCCGGCTGTGTTGCTGTGCCAGGCTTTTGGCATATCACAGCATACTTTTCCACAAATGCTAGGGAAGCCAGAAATAATCCGAAGCACTTCTCATTTGCACATATTGTGTGAACCAGAAGGATTCTGCCATGTCTTATCCTATATCCACCGTGCGGACTCGGGGTGGTCCTCCTCCAAGAACAAGCAAATTTCTGAAGGTGAGACTGAGGATAAGCACTTCAAACAAAGCATGCGCACCAGGAAATCGGGAAATGTACATACCCTGGCTAGGTAGTATAACGGGCAAAGCACAGCTATTACTAAGTGGAATTTTCTTTTACAATGAGTTGGTGTAGACTAGCTATCTCAGGTGTCTGCTACTTAGCCTGGCCTTGTTCTAGGTGCTCTAGGACCGCTATATCACATTCTGAATAGTTCTATATTTAATAATTTATTTTTTATATTTACGAGCCATATTGCAATTAAACAATAATATATAAAGTAACCAGCACATTATTGGTATTATATATAACCTCACCCTTACACCCCGACAGTGCTGCGGTGTCACTTACAACACCACAGCCACTGAACTTCTTGAAAACAAAGTCTGGCCGACACTATCCACCATCCATTCCATCCCATTCATCCCCTGACCCTTTGACCAGCAAGGATATAAAAATATGTAACGACGTTCACACTATAAGCAACGAAACTACCACGTATCGTTGGTAATCCGGAATACTCATAATTCTCGCATTACCACATATGGATATGTTACCAGTGACAAATGACACAGCAACAATGCTGGCTATTTCATCACATCAGGTTCGGCCCAAGATATAAAATAAATATATGAACAAAATATAACTACCTTGATAGTGTGGAAATGGAGCCGAAGGGGAAGGACATAACATGACGATGAGGGCGGGAAGTTGAAGGTGAAGAGGAGGGTCAGTCAAAAGTGAAAGTGAAGGTAAAGGTAAAGGGCAGAAGCAGAGACAAGGTAGTCGAAGTACGAGAGAGACTCAAATGCGAAGTTGAAGGTGAAGGTGAGCGCGTGAAGACAGGACAACTTATAAGTTTTATGTGACTCCAACGTTACTATGGCTAATTGAGACAGCAAATGTCACGCTTCGTCCAGCTCAAAACTATGGGTACCCTGTCTCGCGCTCGTGGATGTGGTCCGTGAGGGCGTACGCGCGAATACCGCCGCCAACAATTAGGACGTAACTTCGGCTGTTAGAAAAGTAACCCTAATAACAATATAACTCAGTCTCGTGTATCATACAACGGACTAATATTTTATGTACCTAATAACAATATAACTAATAAACAATTATTAGTTACAATGTGCGTGAAATATAACGATCTTTACTCACCTCAGTCTCGTGTATCATACAACGGACTGAGGTGATACCATTTTCATTCTCTAGCTTATATGTATTGTCGCATATATTATCAGGTACCAATATAGGTATGTTGGTGATACCGGTTACCCCTGTCCGACGATTAAGTCTTGGGTCGGTCGATTTATGCCGGGTGGATTTCGATGGTGTTATTCAACACTCCTCCTCACCGTTGAAACTCCTCCTCGCATGGAAGTCCGATTGAAGACCCAAGAAGCCGCGAAGGGTAATAAATTGAGTAGGTTCCAGGGCTTTCGTAAAAATATCGGCCAGGTTGTTTTTGGTATTGATATAGCGGAGTACGAAGTCGCCAATGTGGACTTTTTCACGAAGGAAGTGATATTTGATATCAATATGTTTAACCCTGGGGTGGAGGAGGGGATCTTCGGAGAGGGCGGTGGCAGCATTGTTATCGCAGAGAATAGTCGTGGGAGAGGTTGGAGGCATGTGAATGCCGGTTAGAAGGCTACGAAGCCAGACGCCCTCCTTGACAGATTCGAAAGCCGCAATGTACTCTGCTTCACAGGAGGATGTAGCGACTGTTTTTTGTTTCTTTGATGCCCAAGAAATGATGCCAGACCCCATAGTGAATGCATAGCCCCCAATGCTACGACGTGTGTCTAAACAATTGGCCCAATTAGAATCAGTGTAGCCAGTTAGTGTGAGGTCATTGGTACCCCCAAGGCAGAGTTTAAGAAGTCGTGTGCCTTTTAAGTATCTCACGACGCGGATGGCTGCAGTCCAGTGGGGGGCGGAGTAACTGTCGAGATATTGGGATAGTTGTTGTACTGCGAATGATATGTCCGGATGGGTGGATATGGCAAGGTAAAGTAGACAACCAACCAGGGATCGATAAGGTAGTGCGAGCAGGGCAGCAACATTGGTTGGAGAGAGAGAGGATCGATCGGTGGGACGAAGTTTAAGGTTGTGATCCATAGGGGTAGAGACGATGGAAGCATTGATTTGGCCAAATTGACGAACAATCTTGTCAATGAGTGCGGATTGTGAGAGGGAAACGAGGCGATTGGGCCTGTCCCATTCAATACCAATGCCAACAACGAAACGGGCGCACCCCAAGTCTGAAATGGTCCAGACGCGACGCATTTCATTTTTGAAGGATTCATTTTCCGCAGCGGTGCTGGCGATAGATAGGAAGTCGTCGACGTGGATAGCTATGATGATAATACCTGTGGTTGTATGACGGTAATAGATACAAGGCTCACAAGCAAGGCGAGTAAAACCCCAGAGTAGCATTTGTTCGTTCATCGTTTTGTTCCAGATTCGGCCACTCTGTTTCATACCATAGAGTCCTCGTAAGAGCATCCAAACATAGTCTTCTTGTCCTGGTTCGATGAAGCCCTCAGGTTGCTCCATGTATTGAATTTCATCATCTGGGAGTAGACCATACAGGAAGGCAGTTTTTACATCGATTTGCTGAGCATCCCATCCAAGAGTGGCAGCAATGTGGAGGAGGATGCGCCAGGACTCCATGCGCGCAGTAGGTAAGGTAGTTTGATGGTAATCCTTCCCATAGATTTGTTCAAAACCTTTAAACACAAGTCTGACCTTCCAACGGACAGCCTTACCATCCTCATCTCGTTTAATCCGGAACACAGGACGGCCCTTGCGAATCTTGCATCCCCGGGGAACGTCTGACCGATGGATGAGTTTGTATACCCCCATAGTTTTCAAGGAGTCGAGTTCATCTTGAAAGCCGGCCCTCCAACGCTCTGCATCTCCAGATTTCAGTGCCTCCTGCCAAGTTCTTGGCTCATCATTGCATGTGAGAGGATCAATCCCTACGTTGTCTGAAATGGCGGCTAACACAGCATCCATACTGGGGAGCTCTTGATTGAAGGACAGGGACAAAAGTGCATGCTGGATCTGTTCCAGATCGGGGGTGGTGTTTTCCTCAGGTATGCGATCACATTGTGTATTGTCAATGGTACATGACTGCTCAATCTTTTGGAGGCGAAGACGTTCAGCACTATCCTTCGAAGCTTGTACAGACCTTTGTAATCGGTCCGTCCCAGGTGGAATACCAGCCGTAGTACGAGAAGAGCGGCGAAGTGGGGGTGTACCTGGAGCAGGAGGGTCTACTGGTATTTCTGGTAGGACAGGTAGAGGCGTTGGGGTGTCTGACATGGAGATTGGAATCCCTATAGGGGGGTTAGGGACATCAGAGGATGGGCTTGACCTGGTGTGCCCATCATGACTCTCTAGAAACCGGACATGGTAAGAGCTGTAAATTTGGCGGGCTATGGAGTCATAGCATCGATAGGATTTAGATTTAGAATCATATCCAATTAGTATACATTCTATAGAGCGCTCAAATATTTTGGGGTTAGATTTATTTTGAATGAGAACAAATGCACGGCATCCAATCTCACGCAGATAGGAGTAGTCGGGAGTCCGTCCATACCAGAGTTCCCAGGGCGTTTTGCCTTGGGTAGCAGCGGTAGTAGTTTTTACATGAAGATGGGTGGCTGTAAGATAAAACTTGTCCCATAAATAAGTGGGTAAACTGGCGTAAATGCGCATTGATCTAGCCTTTCCCATAAGTGTTCTATGCATTCGCTTGACACGTCCGATGTGGGCTGATGTGTAGGGTGCCGTGAACTGATGATCTGTGCCCCGTGCCTCCAACCAATTAGCCATTTCATGGCTCTTGAGTTCTCCATTGTCAGTACGATATAGGCCGACTTTAAGGTTAGTCTCGATTTCTCTAGCTCGCTCCCAGGTTTGAAGAGAAGGGAAGGCGTCGCTTTTTGCTTTCAGTGGTATAGTCCAGACAAAGTTTGTAAAATCGTCTACTATATTCATGATGTAGTTATTCCCAGTTCGTGATGTTACTGCTTGTGGTCCAGACAAATCAACCCAGACTTTTTCGAGCTTCCTAGTCGCCTTATGCCCTATCCCTTCCTCACGCATCTTTGGAATAGGAGATTTCGTCTGCTTTCCAAGGATGCATGAGTCACACTTTGAGGGGACTGTAGTTGAGGATGGTCGCGCACCTTGAATGAGGCCACTATTGATCATATCATTGATTGACTTGTAATTGGCATGTCCAAGGCGGCGGTGCCAAGTTTCGAGTGTAGGTGTCCTTTGTGCAATGAGGGCATGTTCCACTTGGGTAGAATGCAAGTTTAAGGAGTATAGGTTTTTTTTTTTGAGTAGGGAGCCGCGAGCAATAGTAGAATTCGAGGATTTTGCGCTGAGCCAACAGCAATGATTATCGAAGTGTGCAATGAGGTTAGAGTCCCGGGTAAGGCTTTGAACTGATACTAGTCGGACGATAGCATCAGGGATGTAGAGAACATTTTTTAGAGTGATATGAGCACCCCGTCCTATTCGTATTTTGATGTCTCCAACACCAATGGCCAAAATGGAAGAACCTCCTAATCCTTTTACAGGGCGGGGTGTGATGGCATTTAAGGTAAGGAAGTCGGTTTGTTCTGGTGATATGTGAACAGTTGCGCCACTGTCTAGCCAAAAGGGGTGTGTATCCGTAGATAGGGTAGTTCGCTTCGTTTGCGATAATGGTTGTATGTTGGTTGCACTTAGGGCTGTAGGGTGTGATTGGGTATGCGTGTTCCAATTAACATTCGTGGTCAACTCCTCCTCAAGCACAACCCAGCCATTATACTCCAGGCTGTCAAGTTCCATTGGGGAAGAACCAGGATTCTGTGGTGGAGGAACAATGCCTGCAAAATTAGTGGGAGCAGGGGTAGCGATGGATAAGTCAGAGGGGTCCATCTGTGCGAAGTACATCTGGCCATCAGATCCCTGCATCCGGACAGATATTTTCGGTTTAGGGATGGGACCGGAGGGGTTGGAAGGGGAGGTGGATGGTTTGGGGTATTTAATGTCGCGGTCACGCTGACGAGCCAGTTTGGATTCCTCAATGCTCTTCCCGGCCATGCCACCACCAGTGGAAATGCAATATTCCGCAGTATGGCGACGCCGCTTGCAGTTGGAACAGATCGGAGAAGTGTCAGGTTTAGGGAGGGTGGCAAGGGCAATGGAGGTAGTACCAGTGGTGCGTTTGGTATTGTCAGAGGTCATCAGAGCCTGTTCACTATCCAGGTAAGAACGGAGCTGGGTGGAAGTAAAAGGTTGAGACGTCGTGGATTGAGAGATGTCCCGGGTGACTAGGGAGCGCAAGTGTAGGAAGTCAGTGCCGAAGGCATTCAGGAGGGCAATACACTTGAAGAGGTCCCGGGATATGTCTCCCATATCATAGGCACGGTCCACGGCAGCGCAAATAGTTTCGGCGGTAGTGGGCAATGGGGTGCCACGGGAGAACTGGGTAAGTAGAGCAGTTTGGAGCAGCTGGACCTGGCGGATGGGACCCTCACTTTTGTGACGGGAGAGTAGGGTGTCCCAGCAGGCCTTGGCCCCAAGTTCGAGGTCGATATATTCCCATTCAGTGGGTTCGATGGTCGATGCAATGAGGGCGGCTGCAAGGGAATTGTTGCTCTCCCAGTTTGCGCGGGCACGAGGGTGTTCAGGCCCGGGCTGCACAATAGTTCCCTTGGCATAACCATGAAAACCAGTCAATGTCATAAACAAGGTGGCGGCCCGAAGCCATGTCTGATAGTTAGATTGTAATTTGTCTAATTTGGGACCAGAGTAAGTGACATTGGTACGGAGAGTGACGATGGAGGGGGCAATGTCATCTGCAGAAGCTGTTGCAGAGGTAGTCATTGCAAAAATAAATTTGGGGAATATGGGTTAAGATCCAACTCGTCGTTATTGCTGAATTGTTGAATATGTTTCAGATGGACGAAATAAGGCCCATAACCTGTTAGAAAAGTAACCCTAATAACAATATAACTCAGTCTCGTGTATCATACAACGGACTAATATTTTATGTACCTAATAACAATATAACTAATAAACAATTATTAGTTACAATGTGCGTGAAATATAACGATCTTTACTCACCTCAGTCTCGTGTATCATACAACGGACTGAGGTGATACCATTTTCATTCTCTAGCTTATATGTATTGTCGCATATATTATCAGGTACCAATATAGGTATGTTGGTGATACCGGTTACCCCTGTCCGACGATTAAGTCTTGGGTCGGTCGATTTATGCCGGGTGGATTTCGATGGTGTTATTCAACATCGGCCACGTCCCAGGTGCCCACTCCACTGTACCTCGAAACGCAGAATCCATAGACAGTGCAGCGGGTCCAAGCAGGGACAGCAGGGATAGCAGGGCGTGATCAAGAGCTGGGAAGAAATGGCCTAGGAGTGTGGGTTGGATATGCGTGTTGCAGCCATGAGGTACATTCGTCTATAGAGCTCTACATTATGCATGATATTCCAAGGACGAAAAAGATACGTTCAATTTGTGGGATAATGGTATATATGGCTGAGCGAGACTCACCAGGGACCCAATACATCCACCCAGCCGGTCTCTCGAACCTAAATCCAGACTGAAATCTAGTTCTACGCCACTCTTGTCATTTCTCTTTTCGCCACGGTCGATCGCATTCACGAAGACGCCGTTCGAAACCGCGATTATCCGGCGTCGGCCTCTCCGTTCTATTACCGGCAATGTTTCAACAAATCGCGAAAAATTAGCAAGTGTGTGAGCAAAAGTAGCCGGAACTGATGGCTGTGCAGTCGCAAAAGATCCTAGGGTAACCAGCGGGGCAGCAGCATTCCGTCGAGACTTAAGGGTGGGGGAAAGGCTGTGGAGAAGTGTGGAAGACGTTCCATGATGCTGGTGGTAGTCCTGGCACTGTAGTGATACTTGAAAGATAATCAGGTAGTTTTTGATCATAAGTCTTAAAGTAACAGCGCGGCTGGCTAGATTTGGTTGTATGCGATATGTTGCGTAAAGGTGCCGTACGGACTGCATGGGCGATGGATGATGTGACAGACGGTTATCAATGCATCAAAGCACACCTAACACTTCCATCCATTCTTTTTGCAATGAACAATCTTCCAACCACAGAGAGAAAGAAACGAAGATGAAGGCGTCACGAACGACGAGGTGATTAGGAAGAATGTTTGGTCAGCTCGCGGCGATCTCGGATTGCTTTCAGGTCGAGTGTGCTCTTAGCAGTGATGGTGGAAGATAAATTCCTAGTAATATAATGCAAAATGTGAGAATGCATAAACGGAGAGATAATGTAACGTGCCGCCTAATGAACCAACGGGTGATGAATGTGAACTGCTCCCATTTGATAAGAGGGCTACCCAAGGAAAAGAGCACTGTGACCTGAATCACGTTGAAATAACACACCGACAGATGGAAGGGGCTGATAGGATGCAATGTCACGAAGAAGCGCGGCTTGAGTGACTTGGACATTGGTTAATCAAGTGAGATGGATGAAGTAAAAACAATTACGAAACACAAACAGAACTTATCCTCCGGCGCTATAAATCTTAATAGATGCCATATAAACCATGAGAGTGGATAGCTACATGGGAGAGTAGAGTATAGTAAGCATAGCGATCAAAATGATGAGGAAAGAGGATCCCAGCACAGTACCAGTCATAAGGGTTGGTAAAGACGTTTTGAATACTAAATATATGTAATAAGTTCCACTTCAGAATGAGGCAATAATCAAACTACTTACTCTTAGTGTTCCTGACGCTGATGCCATCGCATAATATCACATGTCAAACTCACGGAAAATATCATAGGTACATCTTCCAACCTATTTTGTAATTCATCATCTGATAAATTTGTATATTCACATACTGGCGGCGATAGGGGAATTTTGTCCAGCTGAAAGGGGTATACATTACCCCTCTCATTCACCTCAATGAGTGTGCACACAATCATTTGTTCAGTCGATCAATATATAAGTTGGATAGTACCATTTTTGATCAAATGACGAACGAAGTGATATTTAACATCAATGTGCTTCAACCTTCGTATGGCACAATGATTTTCAGTGAAGGTTATTGTCCCTTGATTGTCTTCAAAGATTGCCGTTGGTTCTTCATATACTATATTGAGTTCTTCCAAGAAATGACACGTCCACATAATTTCACGAGCTGCGTCCAAAAGCGCAATATATTCCACTTCTGTGGATGAAAGGGTGACTGTTGACTGTTTCCTTGAACACCAAGATACCGTTCCCGAACCTAAAAAAATCACATATCCACCTGTTGAACGTCTATCCTCTTGATCTCCTGTGAAATCGGCATCCGAAATCTCAATACTCATCAAACACTGCGAAAATGCATTGGCCCTTAGCTAAACATATCCTGCAATATTTATACACGACTCGCGATTTTGAACATAGATTGGGAGGACAAGCCCTTTGCTTGCATGGAGATGCCAATTTCGCAGGAGATTGAGAAGATAGACGTTCGACAGGTGGATATGCAATCTTTCTAGGTTTGAGGCAATATCTTGGTCTTCAAAAAACAGTCAACAGTCGCCCTTTCATCTATGGAAGCGGAATATATTGCGCTTTCAGAAGCGGCTCGCGAAATTATGTGGACACGTCATTTCTTGGAAGAACTTAACATCATATACAAAGAAGCGACGGCAATCTTCGAAGACAATCAAGGGACAATAGCATTTGCTGAAAATCAACGTGCCCATTGATGTTAAATATCACTTCAAAACTACACGCGTATATAATAGTATATTTGAGAGGAGATTAAACATTTATGACCCTTATTGCATCTTCTCAAGACATTCTGTCTCACCTTTTTCATACAAGCGCTTACTTCTACGATACTCATTATATCAACGTAGCTGGCACCCGATGTCGATTAATGGGACTAACTCAAGAGTCTTGTTGGTGATCCAGTGTGTATACCCAAATATGTATTCTGTGAAGACATCAATCTTAAACATTATTTAGTGCAACAACCTCTACCAACTATAAAAGGGCAGACAGTGCCCGAACTAGACCACAAAACTAGTGCGAGACTGTCGCAACCCGCTGTGCCCAGATTCATGAGAGCACCATGATCAACAGTGAGGGGTCTGCGAGTGAACCTCGGCGACGGCTAGGTTATGTCAGAATTGCTAGTACATATGAAAGGGTTGGAACAACTGGTGCAATAGTGCAAGAGAATGATGACATGATGGGTACCAAGTGTGCTCTGTTAGTGTCACAATCTCATTCATTGCGTTGATCCAATGCGGCTCCCAGGCAAAACGACCCAGGCAAAGGCTTCAGCGATTGTAAGATTCAGTCATAGGTGATATCAAGTATCAATCAGATACAGTTGAAGGTACATGGCATTGTTGTTGCGATGTCGGCTTTTTACACTGTCCGCACTTTTCTGAGTGTCCCTATGAGTGGATAATATATATGTCTATGGCTCTAGAAATAAGCATAACCGGCTAACTATTGGAAATGGACTGCTGTAAAATGCGCCACGTTCTGGGAGCCCTGAGCATTAAAGTTAGAGTAAAATGTTGGAGTCTGCGACCTATGATGTATAACTACCAATTTGACCAGATTATAAGGATTATAAGGATTAAGGAAAAGAACCAGTATAGGCGCCAACTGCCCAATCATCATGGTCGCATGCATAGACGTGAAACCAAACCAAATAACTATATGAGACTCAAAGTAGTTTTAGAACATAGTCAATGTCTTAGTAGTTAGAGGGAAAATAATATGTCTAATAATATATCTGCCGCATCCAATTTGCTCCCACTATCAGATCGAGGCAATCTACAAGGGTTTTGAAGAACGGCCTAGGCGATAACCATGGCTTCAGAGAAACGTGTCGGAAGATTAACCGGTGGTTAGCACTGAGTGCTTCACATTTTTAAGTAAACGCTCCTTCAAGGCAAAGAAAGGAAAAATGGTTTAAGAATGATCATCTTGCGTGCACAAACAGCGTTTATGTGAAATTAAAGTACATTTGGTTGGCTGGTGTGCTTCAAGTCGGGGCCGATGTCCCGTGGATAGTGCAAAAAGGGGAAATTCTCGCGAATTTAGTCACATTACCTTTCTGAGGGGAAAAGTCCGTAATTTTGTGGAATGCCCGACGTGCTGTATCATTGACCAACTATGATTAGTCCGAAACACATTCCTTCGTTATGCCTTGCATATAATAGAGACAAGTATAAGCATGAATGTCACAGAAAAAGCCCGCGTTGGCGGTCGGTGAAGTTAAGAACGGTAAAAGGGTTTAGATTCTGGAAGACGCTTTAACGACTCAGATTAGCACAATCACTCTTGGGGGAAGCTGAATATTATGGATGAGCAGGGTGAATGAATGACCTGAGGGGAGAGATTGGTTCAATGGAAGGACTGAATTACAGAAAGCGTAGGGTAAACGTCCGTTCGACGCCAAACGGTGTAGTCTTAAATAGCGCCTGATCTACACCACTCATTTTCCGCAGGGCAATCACCGCATTCCATCATCATACCCCCAGTGAGTTCACTCTGTTACTGGCGTCTAGAAAATATCCCAGAACCCTTCAGAGATACTCCTAAATCTTGATGTTTGGGATCTAATACCGGGGGGGGGGGGGGGGGGGCATCACAGTTCTAATGGTAAATGAGGGGGGATGTTCGCTTTATCGGACGAAGAAGGAGCGTTTCCGACCCATCCATTGTCTTCCAGTATCGACATGCAATGCGAGTTAGATAAGACCGAAGGACCAGTGAATGGATTGGCGATGAGGAGTAAGAGGGAGTGCGAGTCACTTTTCAAACGTGAATATTTTCTGAAATTGTTGGGGTGATCGCGAAAATCAAGTGGATCGAAATGTGAGAAAAAATCGACGAAGGCGTTTATTACATTTTCTGCCTGTATTTCCCCGCAGGAAAATTCTGGACCGGGAGAAGCTGCTATGAGGGATGTGATGGTTTTGATTGTGCTAGCAAGATAATCGAACAGGAGCCCGTGGTCGGGTTGAATCGAAATATGACTAGAAGGGGAAGGTAAGTTAAGATCTCAGTGTGCAAAAGTGGATGTACAACGTGCCGTAGATAGAAAGCAATGAACGAGGCAATTCGTTTTATCTTCTCGGCATGGTCTATCAGCAATACATTTTTCTTGAAAAATCTATTCACAGCCGCTCCTTTGGCATTGAGTAAGTAGTCAAGCCCCACATGTCGCGATGTAGCCCCAATCGTGGGATCTAGGGCAATATCCAATAACGCCTCGGAGAGGGCATGAAACCGTGCATCCTGTCGAGAACATAGTATGGAGGCTTCCATTTGCGAGGCTATAAAGTAAGCATCTCTGTTGTAGGACCATCTTGAGTTGGATCTGGCATGGCTTGAGTCAGCTCGGTGAAGAATGCGGGCAATATATCTTACTGTTGTTGCAGCCAGGATTCCAAGTAATCATGAACAGCATTCAGCTCCTGGAATGATAACTCACGTAAACGGCAGGGGTTAAACACCATATATGTAAGCGTGTAGGGACGGGAATTATAGTCCCGTTCCCACGAGCTGAGATGTCGAGCGAGAATTACAATGAAATTGGATAGAACCTCGTCATAATGAAGATGCAAGGGTCCACTCGTCAGGTTTAGATATAGTGCTGACATAATTTCAGGCAATGCTGTTAAATTTGATGATGAAACACACCTTTTTATAGGGGGAGTCCACCAATTATTGCAACTTTTCATATGAAGATGCTAATTGTGGACCATGTATTTGGAGGTTAATGTGTGTCAGAACCACTATACACCTCCCAGAGCATCCAACCTATATTGTCAGGAGGTGCTACACTAACTGACACAAGATATTGAGACACAAGTACTTTTATTACAAGCTTATTAAACTCTTGTATATTGTGTATTGCAATAGAGTCAACTCATACTATTTTTAATAGAATTATTAGGATTCATATGAGACCTCCCCTCGAGTTTCTGGCTTATCTGGTAGCTGCGAAGCAATTCATAATTGCCCAAGTTATTGTATTCTAGAGCCACAGACTCACTAGAGTTTGTGTCTCATTGAGCGCCTGCAATTATCCTACATATACTGCACCGAGGATCCTGTTAAGTTATGTAATTTCTTGAGCAGCGAAGAGTGACCAAGCACTGATACTTCCCAAAATCTCACATGGCATCCATGGCAGATATTCAAGTAGCAACTATAAAGTAACTACTTCGGCCATTTCGTCACACACAACACTGACCATAGGTTTCCAGTAAGCTTTGGAGATACACCTATTTCGCAACACTAGGTCTGTCTATATGAAGTCACGGTTGTTTACCACGCTATATGACGGGCATCTCAGTTTTGTTTAGTTATGATACAATCTTGACCCTTCCAGCGGAAATTCAGTTTGTATGGAAGAGTAGGATCAGACTAGTATCTGTGCTGTACATTATCGCCCGATATGCACAGCTACTTGACATTATATTTGGTGTCGCCATTAACTTAGCAGATCCATCGTTAGAGGTGCGTGGTGAATGGGTCTGAAAATGTCCCTTGACTGAAAGCAGTTAACAGTGTGTGGTATCGTTTGAGCCCTCAGGGTACTTTTTTATTGATTAGCCATAGGGCATGTAATACAGTATTCCACACCACGGGTGTTCTGGAAACTTTAGGGGCGCTTAGTCTACACGGTGATTAATCTATTTACCATTTACTTCCTCAAATAACTCAACCAAGCTGGATGTCAGGGGTATTACTTATAAGGGTTTACGCTATAAGCAGGGATCACAAATACCTCTTAACTCCAATCTTGTTGACATATTTTGCTGCCGTCTAGTGTGTTTACTTATTGGCAATGTGTGGACCGGTATACCCATGAGTATGCCAGCTTAACACAGTCTATGAAGATTGTATTTCCGGGAGCAGTATCAAACTGTTCGTTTCACTTGACTAGAACCACGCGACTGTGTATAAACAACATTAAACAGGAGTACAGAAGTTAATTGCATGTACCTGGAGACCCCGAGTTGACATGATCGTTATAGTCACAGCAATAAACGTTCTTACAATTATATTTGATGGGCTCATATTATTCACCACATTGTTCCACACCATTGGTATAATCAGGTTACAAAGAGATATTAAAGAATTGCGGAAACGATCTATAACCTATCTACTTATGCAGCAAGGTAATTTATCTCGATGTTTATGTCTATATGTCGTTATGACCTCATCATATTAATTGCAGGTGTTCTCAGATTTGCGTTAGTGCTAAATTAACGTTACTTCAGTTGCTGAAATTTTAATTTTGGGGCTTAGCTTAATTTTCACATGGAATTTACAGGCTTTAATCGCCGATAAGGTTTAGAATTACCCCCTCCTTTCTACCTTTTTCACTGACACTACATTTCTCCCAAGCTTCTCTCAGTGAAGAGCTTTCATCCTCTGAGAATTTTATACTGCGCACTCATCCCACATCCAATATAGGGCCGATTTAAAGGCGTCGGTAACAACATGGCGGCTTGGCAAGGATTCATCTTACGCACATTGCTTGACTTTTTAATCTCAACTGCAGCGTATCCACCCTTCTCGTTTGCCGTTTCTTTCTCGATCTGCGAGAATTAAACTCGTCATGTATCGCGATGAGTGAGACGGAGATTCACGTGGTCAGTACTTTCCGAGGGGCAGTACGCAGTATTGGAGATTCTTTGATTGAGGACATCGGAGATGCGAACCATACAGGAGATTTTATTTCGAGGGCACAATGTGAAGGAGAACTCCCCGTCCATTCTGCAGAGCGGTATGAAGAAGCCTCTGGAGGGAGAGTTGAAGGCCTTGTTGCACAGTAATGCAAGGGGTTGTGTGCCGAATAGGTAGTGGAATCAGTATGATAAAAGCCGCAAAAAAACTCATTGGGGACAGTTCATATGTCGAGTAATTATTCTATTTACTCAGGATATGTATGGCGCAACAGTATGAGTATTTATATTTATTTATTTATCACACACCTGGTCACTTAAAAAACGGGTAAAATCATACAAATAAATGAAGCTGAACCGAGTCAAACCTCAGGAGATGGTCCGGAGGGTGTTTCACTCACAATTACGTGTTATTATTTTTTGAAGCTGCGGTACAGACGGCTTCTCACTGAGCGTTTGGAGTCATACTACTGATATGACACCGAGAACGCTGTGAAATTCATTTCCTGAGCAGCTCGCCGTGACCCAGCACTGTTACTTGCCAATATCTCATTGGGCATCCAAGTCCGTTGCAAATATCTTGAAAGAGCGGTTATTGAAGAAGTAACTGCAGCGAAACTAAGTATCTTACATCATTTTGTTGCATACATAACGCTGACCGGGGATTTCCAGTAACCTTGATATTCAATTTTCGATCATGGAGAATTCGATTTCGTACACGTGAGACGTATTGTAAGAGGTGTGCCCGACAGACGATTACAAGAGTGGCGAAACAGGGTGGCATATTGTTAAGAAAGATTTATTCTCACCAGGTTCCGTAACGACTGCTGATGGTGAGGGAGTCGAAGACAACGGTGACCAAAGGGACCAAGAAGACGACAAAGAGATGGCAGGAAAGTCGGGTGCAACGCCTCTGCAAATTGCCTATTCTAATGACGTGTATGACCGACAACCATCTGACTGTTCTCTCGGTGGGAGTAGAGCTGATGCAGAGTTATATACGGGTTACTTAATACAAGGTAGCTTTGCCACAGTTATAGCTTTATTACACAAATATATGCCCGGCAAATGCACATGGCAGCAGGATATCAAATAATTGAGGTGTATGATTATACTAATTTTCCAGATGGAAGACAGCAGGTGGCAGATGGACGATAGCAGTATACTGTGTAATCATGAAGTGACAGTAAGTTGCCATGTGTAGTAAATTATTAGGACTCAGACAAGTTCTCTTATCAAGTTTCTGGCTCATCTGCTGGCTGTGAACCAATCCATAATTGCATAAGATATTGTGTTCTAGAGCCACAGACTTGCTAGAGTTACTTCTCATTGAATGCCTGCAATCATAAGGCACTGAGAATGCTTGTTACATCACATTGGATTTAAACTTACTTCTCTCTACAGAAAACCACCCATTCCCTTCCTATTTTGGCCCATTGAATACCTTCAGATTTCCTGAGCTGCAGCCTCATTTCTCTTCTAATCCTATTCCTGGCCCATCCTGAAGTCACAAATTCATTTGAAATTAGGACAGCTGCATAGTTTGTAATGGTGCAGCATATAAACTGAAGCAAAGTCCCACCAATTCAGTCTTTGCTCCTTGGTTTAGTACTTGACTTAGGGACTTAAGGTCTCTATATGTTAGAATTAAGCTTGTGAGAACAGAGAACAATAAGGTTCCATTTGCCTATTTGGCTGTAAGGCAAATGAATGGCTAGATACATGGACTCTAGGCTACTTATATATGTCTGCTAAACAACAGGAATACTAAAATAGAGAACAAAAGAAAGGGGAGAATAAGAGGGGGAGAGACAAAAGGCTTGACAATGGTGTGCACAAACCTTTGATTACATAAGTGGAACGAATGTGTAATCAGCTTGTTAAATTCCAACACTCCTCTGCAAGCTGTGAAGTTGTTATGACTGGACAATCCTACCAGACTCTGGGCACTAAATCGTACACACCCGCGCCCTAAACACATCAAATATCTGTTTATAGGATTTCCCACCCAGACTCCGTACATCAAAACTCGTTACGTTTGACCTCATTATGACACATATCAGTTACCGGACTTCCCCCGGACTCCGTCTCTGTCTATGTCCGTCTTCGTCCCATGCATCAGTCACTGGACCCTGCTCAGAATCCCATCACTGCTCTAACTGAGCCCCGTTCCCATTTTAGTCAAATGACCTGTCACGATTAGGACTCTGCTCCCACTCCGTTTCCCATTATGGGTTATGCTTTGTCACTTTTCAGACTCCACTCCGTTCCATCCCGTTTCTAACACCAAATTTGGTGTTTACTATTCCCATTTTATGTTTTGCTCATTTCATTTCATTATTACTGGATTTGGTATGACATTTACTCCATGGTCTATTTAAACTGGCAGATGTTGTACATATAATCCAGTCAGAAAATTAGCTTAGATTCCCCCCAGTAATCTAATCCATTTTCCCACTCTAAACCCTTGCTTGATTCACATCACTCGCACTAGTTGGAGCCCACGGGCTCTGGCACATCTATCTCTCTCAACTATCTCGACTCATGACCCACGAACTATGACCTATGAACCCTGCCCAGTCTCCCCGGGATTCCCGTCCGCCTGTGTGAAATTGGACAACACGATCTAGCGAGGGTGCAGCCTATAAGCTGAAGCCAAGTCCTACCAGATATCCCACGGGTTTCTCTGGAGACCCACCCTGTGTGTGTATCCTAACAGAAGTGTGATAATGAAATATGTGATCAAAACTCTTCAGTGAGCAATGGTGGATTCCAAAGGCATGGTCATTTTGAGGAAATCCATATGCATGGTGAGCAAGGCTCCCAAACCACACATGTGGTGAATTCAGGTGAGATTTTGCCAAATGACGAATGGGTTCTCCTCATTTCTGACATGGGAAAGCTGGGAAGGTTCAATGGCAAGGATTATTTTGGAGTGGGCAAGGTGTTGCTTCACCAAGAAGGTCCTGGCACCTTTCAAGTTGGGTCCAGTGGTTGGCATGATCAGATAAGAAATTTGGGGGGGGTGGATTCCACTGTGCCACAGCAGTGACTGTGAGCTCACAAGCTAATTCAATATAATTCCAGTGTGCCACAGCAGTGACCATGAACTCACAAGCCAATTCAATATAATTCCAGTGTGCCACAGCAGTGACCATAAGTCTGCAGACTAAACCAATATAATTCCAGTGTGCCACAGCAGTGTTGAATTTAGGCTCACATACTCCACATTACCAAGCTCAGATGGCTACACCACACTGTACCCAGTTATACCACACTGTACACTGATACACAAAGCCACATCATTCCTGCCCAATATATGGTCTTACTACTATTGTTTCCATACAATATAATCATTTACTATTTAATCCCAGACACTCAAGGCTCATACCTCAGCTGAGTCACTACTTTGTGTCGACTAAGCATATTTGTTACAGGTTATGGGCCCCGATCAAAGCTGTTAAAAACACTATCACTGACTGACTGAACTGACTTCAAACCTGACCCCAATTGACTGAACCCCCAGCAAACATGTCTAACCAGCCAGCCCTATTCATGCTGCAATGTGAGGACCATTGCAAAGGACACAACTGGCTTACATGGCATAATACTATTTGGTCAGCTGCAGGTGCACGAGGCCTCCAAGGGTATCTGGATGGGACCATTCAGAAGCCTTCTCCACTCACACCCAATTCCATACCTGCACCAACGAGTTACTGGAGATCAAGAAACCCCTTGCCTGAGGAATGGGAACAGTGCAATGCGTATGCAAAATCAATGATTGACCTGAACATAAAATACCCAGTCGGGCATGGGATCCAATCCACAGATACCACAGGTGAAGCATGGTCCACTAAAAAGGAGGTCCACAGCACATCTTCCAACATAGGCCTGCTCAAAGGTCAATGCTCAAGGGGGACAAATGGATGACTGTATTTTCTGCACAATTGTGATTGCAGCAATGCCTAAGGAGTGGGACTTAGTAATCGGTACCCTCTTCTCACTAAAACCTTCAAAAGAAGTAATTGTGAATCTCACCCTATATGACACAACTCAATGGAAGGTCAGTTCCCAGATTGATGGAGGAAAAAGGGGACTGTGACCAGTGGGAACCAAGGCACCCAGCAGCAAACATTGCCAACTGACGTACCTCCAAAATCAACAGCAAATATGGCAATAGTCCCCTCAAGCCCCTTCACACCTGGGTCCAGGGAATTTTGTGCCATGATGACACAGGCAGACTCACTGGCATCAACCATCATCACCTATGCCAACTCTGTGGCAAGTGATCACTTCTTCACCACACATAAACGATTTTCAGACTTACACACCTTGTGAAGGAATGGATGGATCCATGGCAAACAGTGGTAGCACCTTCTCAATTCATGGAAAGGGGACAGTCAACAAGTGCTGCATGTATGGTGGACAAGTTATAAACCTTGCTTTCTGAGATGCCCTTTATTGTCTGACACTGTTCCATAATCTTGTTTCGATTGGGAACTTGACAGCAGCAGCTGTGATGCAACTTTTGGGGGAGGAGGAGTCACATTCACCAACCCTGATGGCCGCCCATACATGTATGGAAGGGGAGAAGGGACAATGTACAAGATTGACCTCTTCCCACCAACTGGTCCTCTCCCAGACAGCACCCACTCACAACCTGATCCAACTGTAGATCCAATGACTGTAATCAATGTATACACAAATGCATTTACTGCCAAATCCCATGATCGACCAACTGATATAGATTCCTGGCACTGACATCTTGGCCACATCTGGTATGACACTGTCCAACAAATGTCTAAGTGTAATGTCGTTTGTGGAACACAGATTACCACCTTGACACCCCAGCCAGGGACATGTGAAAGCTGTTAATGGGGAAGCACACATGCCTCCCATTCTATATTAATGACGAACATGAGACAATGACTGGAGAATGCACCTATATTGATTTGTGGGGGCCATCACAAGTACAGTCCATCAGTGGTAGGAGTTATATGATGCCATGTGTTGATGAATATAGCAGCCACCAGGGAGACAACCTTGTCCACACTGAAACACTATACAGCACTCACTGAATGACAGACAGGAATGAAGGTGTGCTTTATATGGACAGATGGAGGCACAGAATTCTTCAACTCTTCATGGACTGCTGTAGAGAGTTCAATCAGAAAGTAACCTATATGGCAATAGTTTCAAGTCATGCCACAAGCACAAATTCTTATATATACTTTGTCACTCAAGACAACTTCTACACAGCCAAATCAGTTTCATCAATCAGATGTGCAAAAACTCCATCATGTTCAACGCTGCATCATCCTCCAAAGTAACCCTCAGTTCCTACTTGAAACCAACTCTTCACTCCCAAATAGAACTCCAGCCAATAACATCTCACTTCTCCTCATCCTCAGAAATCATTCCCAAGCCCCTACCAGCCTACTCAAACTCCTCCAAAGAACACTGTCATTTCCTCTGTCGACAAGGTATTCAACCCCCATATGCTCCCGATGACCCTGTCTTCATTTGTGTATATGATAACTCCCATGAAGTCTTCCACTATTGATTTGATCGAGTGTTCCAGCAAGATTGCTCCCCACCATCATTGGGAATCTGTTACATGGCAATGTTCACTCCAATAGGAGATCACAGAGGACCCAAGTTATTTATGACCCCAGTTCCAGAGGGAAGTCAAGTAGAGCCTCATTGAGGTCATTGTTGATTCGTGTTCCTTACATGGTTGTGGAGCCTACTCACCACCTGGTTCTAAAATGGTGATTGATTGCATCCCCTCCTTATACTGCAAAACTAGGAACAGAACACGTCCAATCTCAATTCATCAATTGGTAGTATTGTCAAGATTTCTAAATCAAGCATCGTATTTGAGGGTGACACATTATCATGGGAATCTTGGGTGTTTCTGACTCATTATCATCAAAGTTTCATCAGCCATCACTTCTATTACTCCATCTCTCCTATTGTCTGACTCAGTTCCCCCTATTGTTCTATTGTGTTTTCCCATTTAGCAGTATCACATGTCTGATCTCATCTTTTGTTTGTCATTCTCTTATTGTCTGATGCAGCCTTCCCCTTTTATTGTTCACAGCTTTACTAACATTCTTATTGTGATGACTCAGAGATGACTCACACCATATCACATCGTTATTGTCTCATTATTTGTAGATGTTTGTTTTACTCTGTGCTTCCTCATGTATATAAGGGCCTCTCTTTTGCCCACTATTGGACAAGCAATTTCATTGTATCTCATTCTTAAGGACAATCTCGTAAGTCTTACTCTTAGTCTCACTCCTACGGCCGTAGTGTCTCTTATTGTTGAAGTTCTACACTCCTCGACATTGGGCTTATGTCAGCCTTTTGTATTCATCTTCATTTACGTCATTCAAGGTCCAATCTCTAGCCTCTTGCTCTGAGTGTGTTTGGTTATAGACTGGTTTCAAGAACGACTGTGTCAGTGACAATCATAAAGACTTGACCATTGCACGCAGGTTATTAGGTATATTCCTAGTAACAAACTTACACCGCATACCTCAATGAACAGGGTATAGTATATGAAAGCACAACCACATATACATCATCATCCAATGGTGTCATCAAGCAGTGTCATCGCACCATTATTGAATGTGTCCACATCTGTCTATATGAAAACAACTTACCCCCAATATTGTGGTGTGAAATTGCAGTGGCAATTGCATACATGATGGATTTTATTCCCACCACTAGAAACCAGATGTAACCCCATTCAAACTGTGGTATGGCAAAAAGCCCAATATTTCTCACCTGCGACCTCTTGGTTGTGTAGCCTATGCAAAGATTCCAGTTGAAGCTGGGGGCGGACTCAGTAAACTGGACCCACAGTCAATCAAGGGGATCCACATTGGATATTTTGGGCATGACACTTATGTACAGGATATACAACTCAGATACCCACTGCATTTTTCGCTCACATGATGTCATCTTTGAGGAAAGGATGTAGTCATAAGACACTGACTGAGTCTTTGGGTGAGGGGGAAATGCACTATACTGACCATGTGATCCTTGACACACCAGTTAGCAAGAATCCAGATGAGATTTACAGGGGGTTAGCACACACAACCATACCCCTCCAACCAACATCTCACTCCAGCCCGCTTCAGAACCAACCATCACTGAACCCACACCATGTCACTCACTGTGTGTCCCTGTACCAAAACAGGCACTCAAAGACTCTATTAATTCAGAGAACAAAATCTGAAATGCACAGGCAGCAGGGGAAGTGTGGGCAGATGACAGAACGCATAGCACTTTTCATACTGATGTGAAAACAATTCCAGACAAACATGTGGCTTCCCAATATGTACAGCAAGGCAATGACACACCCCAATATATGGGAGGGCCCAATCGACAAGGAGCTTTCTGTAATGAGGAAACATGGGGTCTGGATGGTAATGGATTGCCCTACAGATGCCAGACTGGTAAAGACTCACTGGACCTTTGCAAACAAATACAATGGCAATGGCGAACTCACTTCACACAAGGCACAACTTTCAGTGAAAGGTTTCACACAAATTCCCAGCATCGACTTCTTTGAAACATATGCTTCAGTTGTGCGGTATGAGTCACTGTGGATGAACCTGGCTATTGCTGCTGCCACTAACATGGAGGCATGGCAAGTTGATTACATTGCAGCATACCTCAATTCCATCCCACAAGCCACAACTACATAGAATTACCTGATGGAGCAAAGGAGGCTGGAAAGGCAGGACAACTAGACAGGACATTATATGGCACAATGGATGGTGCTAACAACTGGTGGGGGATGCTGGACAGAGAAATGGGTGAACTAGGATATTACCAGTCAAAGGCTGTTCCTTCCATACGATCCCAACACATGAATGGCAACACAACTATAATGAGTACTTACACTAATGACACAACTGGAATTTCATCATCTGTAGAAGAAGTGAAATGGGCCAAGGAAGAGCTAGGATGGACTTACGAGACAAAGGATCTTGGGGATGCCAACTTAGTCCTAGGAATACAAATTGACAGAGATAGGGAGCAAGAATATCACAACACACATACCTTGAATGTATTCTCGAATGTTTTGGCATGACAGAATCAAACCACCACACCACACCACTACCACCAGGCATCACACTGAACGAGGAGCAGGTGCCTCAGACAGTGGAGGACCACATCTTCATTGTGGATAAGCCATACCGTGAGTTGCTGGGGTCCATTATGTATGCACAGATTGCGACATGCCCAGATCTCTCATATGCAGTCTCCACACTCAGTAAGTTCACCTCAAACCCAGGAAGAGCTCACTGGAATGCTTTGACACACATTCTATGTTACATTAAGGGGACACTCCACTATGGCAATACCTATGGGGGTTCACATAAGGATATCACCCCAGTTGGGTATGTTGACACTGACTATGCAGGTGACACCGACACACGTCGATCCTGTTCCAGGTATGTTTTTATTCAGGTGGGTGGACCAACTGCTTGGGGAGCAAAATACCAGCCGACAGTAGCATTATCCACAACAGAATCAGAATACATGACACTCACACAAGGTATGAAACAGCTCTTGTGGATGTATGCAGTGATGGATGAAGTCAGATTCCCACAGTCAAAGCCAGCTATATTGTACAATGAAACTTGGGAGCAGTCCTTCTTGCAGCATCTTACTTTTATTTTCACCACTGGCCGCTCATATCTTGTTACATTGACCTCCCTCATTTCTCACTTTCCAAATAATTTTGCCCGTCATCATGTGTCGCCTTCTTTAATTGCTGATTTGCACTGGTGGTGTGATGCGCTCACACATCCAGCCCTGACACGTTCCCTCTTACCTTGTGTGGTTCTGGACTTGCATATTTATGTCAATGCTTCCACTTCTTGGGGTGTTGGCCTCATCGTTGGCTCGAAATGGGCAGCCTGGCATTTGCAGGAGGGTTGGGCTTCACATGGGCGGGACATTGGTTGGGCAGAATGTATTGTGCTGGAACTCACTCTCACTGGCTGGATTGCCTGTCTTACACTAACACTGAATTTATCATTCATGGCGATAACACTGGTGTTATCGGCTTCTACTGGGGTCATTTGCACAATCTGCAATGCAATGATTCTGTCAGATGTATGGCAGCTTCTCTCATCCCCACGAATAACACTGTCTCCCCTCTCTATGTTCCCCCTACTGACAATTTGGCTGACCTGATTTCCTGTGGTGTTTTCAGTTTGCAAGTTGAGAGGTTGCATCCTCAGTTTCAGCTCCCACCAGAGCTAGCCCTTTACCTCCTTTATGTCTAGTTCCATTGCTGGTGCATGTATGTGTGCACGTGCTGCAACATCTGAGATGGAGGGAGTTGGGGCCACTCCCTCCTTGCCGCACTCACTTGTTCACTTTCAACAGCCCCGATATTCCACTGATCCCTTCTCAATGATCTCTCCTTCAATTCTTCACCCACATGTCCTTGTCAAAGATCGGTTTCTGACATGGCTCACACCTTTCACAATCACACATCATGCTCATCTCTCCACACATTTTTCTGCAACTTTGGTTGAACAGCGGCATTCAGTCATGTTGTCATCCTTAACAGATGATTCCCACGCTGGCTATGCTGCAGGTTTGCTTCGCTTCACGAATTTTTGTGATAATGCTGGCATATCCAAGATTGACCAAATGCCAGCTTCTGAGGATCTCCTTTCCCTTTTTGTTACATCCTGGGGGGCTGGCTTAGTTGGGGGTGGTACGGTAAAAAAGTGGCTGCAAGGGATTCACTTTTGGCATGTCCTCAATGGGGCCCCTTGGTTGGGTGGTGCTTTGTTGACCTGAACTATCAAAGGCATTACATGTCTCGCTCCAGATTCCACCTTCTTACCCAAATGTGAAGCTCTGACCATCACACATGTGCGGGCTCTGGCCCATCATTTAGATCTTTGTGATTCATCTGATGTTGCCGTGTTCGCTGTAGCATGTGTTGCATTCTGGTCTTCCTGTCACCTTGGTGAACTCACGATTAAGGCCATGGGGAATTTTGACCCTATCTTTCACATCCCTCGCAGTGTTCCTTTTTCTATGGGGGTTACTTCCATGAACATTGCTTTCGCAAAATTTCATATTCCATGGTCCAAAACTCACCTTTGCCATGGCGATGATATTAACATCACTGATACCAGTAATGATACCAGTCCCTACCATGCTCTCCTTGCACATTTTCATGTCAATAATGACATTCCACCTGATGCCCCCTTTTTGTGTGGAAAACTCCCACTGGCTATGCTCCAATGTGCAAATTGTGGTTTTTGGAACGTTGTTATGAAATCTGGACACTCATTGGTTTGCCCCTATGCAAGGGTCATGCATTTCACATTGGAGGTACTACTCATCTCCTTCTGATGGGTGTTGATCCTTTTATTGTAATGTCAGTAGGCCTATGGACTTCTTCCACCTTTTTAGCATATTGGTGGCATTGTGATGAGATTCTCACTTCCTTTGTTGGTGTTTCCTTGCAGGACTAACAGTCATATTGCAGGACCAACAGTCATTATGCTCTGCCATGGTTACTTTCTGTACTGTGATGTTGCCATGATGTAGTTTTTAAACTCATTCTTTTATCTCACTGCTTGTGCTTCTGCTATCACCATTATGTTTATTTATTTTTGGGGAGTCGGCATGGATGTAGGAACAAGCCGACTGTGTGTGGTAGGATAGCAGCGCAATGGCCCGCTCCGAATTGCAATGCACAAGTAGCAATCATTATTTGGGTGATAAGGATTTTTCCTCACCATATTACATCCACCCAGTTACTTGTGACGGTACTATCAGACTTTAAAGCACTGTGACTGTTAGATCGCTTAAGACACTACACTGTAGTAGTAGAGTACAATGATGGATTAATTATAAGAAAACCTATCCAAACACAGACTGGATTCCATATAGGAAGTCAGTTGTGGTAACCTGAGTACATGCATGCAAAGAAGGCTGAAGGATAAAATAGTTTCGTATTGCCTTCAACCCAAAACGACTCTGTTTCGACTTGTTAAACTAAATAAACCTCGATCAGCAGTATTTTATGCACCCGAAGCCCGTCGATAGATACAACATGCCGCCGCATAACTTTTGGGCACCGACATTGTTCTTATAACATCTCCAACGGTCTGAAACAGTAAGAGCATTCAAGTGATAAAAAAGAAATCTGAAAACAGAGAACGGAGGAAAAAGGCTTACGGAAATTCGAATTGCAGGCCCTTTTCCTTCCGCGCTGCATCTTCCATTGAAAATTGGCTGGAATAACAAGCTGGGAAAACGTATGTGTAGTATTCGTGCCCCAGAATGTTCCATAGCTTGAAAACCCACGACAACAGTGAGACTCAAAGTAGTTTTAGAACATAGTCAATGTCTTAGTAGTTAGAGGGAAAATAATATGTCTAATAATATATCTGCCGCATCCAATTTGCTCCCACTATCAGATCGAGGCGATCTACAAGGGTTTTGAAGAACGGCCTAGGCGATAACCATGGCTTCAGAGAAACGTGTCAGAAGATTAACCGGTGGTTAACATTGAGTGCTTCACATGTTTAAGTAAACGCTCCTTCAAGGCAAAGAAAGGAAAAATGGTTTAAGAATGATCATCTTGCGTGCACAAACAGCGTTTATGTGAAATTAAAGTACATTTGGTTGGCTGGTGTGCTTCAAGTTGGGGCCGATGCCCCGTGGATAGTGCAAAAAGGGGAAATTCTCGCGAATTTAGTCACATTACCTTTCTGAGGGGAAAAGTCCGTAATTTTGTGGAATGCCCGACGTGCTGTATCATTGACCAACTATGATTAGTCCGAAACACATTCCTTCGTTATGCCTTGCATATAATAGAGACAAGTATAAGCATGAATGTCACAGAAAAAGCCCGCGTTGGCGGTCGGTGAAGTTAAGAATGGTAAAAGGGTTTAGATTCTGGAAGACGCTTTAACGACTCAGATTAGCACAATCACTCTTGGGGGAAGCTGAATATTATGGATGAGCAGGGTGAATAATGACCTGAGGGGAGAGATTGGTTTAATGGAAGGACTGAATTACAGGAAGCGTAGGGTAAACGTCCGTTGCTGGGATGCCACGCCAAACAGTGTAGTCTATAAATAGTGCCTGATCTACACCACTCACTTTCCGCAGGGCAATCACCGCATTCCATCATCATACCCCCAGTGAGATCACTCTGTTACTGACGACTAGAAAATATCCCAGAACCCTTCAGAGATACTCCTAACTCTTGATGTTTGGGATCCAATACGGGGGAGGGGGGGGGGGGGCATCACAGTTCTAATGGTAAATGAGGGGGGGAAATGTTCGCTTAATCGGACGAAGAAGGAGCGTTTCCGACCCATCCATTCTCTTCCAGTATCGACATGCAATGCGAGTTAGATAGGACCGAAGGACCAGTGAATGGATTGGCGATGAGGAGTAAGAGGGAGTGCGAGTCACTTTTCAAACGTGAATATTCTCTGAAATCGTCGGGGTGATCGCGAAAATCAAGTGGATCGAAATGTGAGAAAAGATTGACGAAGGCGTTTATTACATTTTCTGCCTGTATTTCCCCACAGGAAAATTCTGGATAGGGAGAAGCTGCTATGAGGGAGACGATGGTTTTAATTGTGTTAGCAAGACAACTGAACGTGAACCATTGGCGGGGGTGAATCGAAATATGACTAGAAGAGGAAGGTAAGTTAAGACATCAGTTGACAAAAGGGCATGTACAACGTGCCGTAGATAGAAAGCAATGAACGAGGCAATTCGTTTTATCTTCTCGGCATGGTCTATTAGCAATATATTTTTCTTGAAAAATCTATTCACAGCCACTCCTTTGCCCTGGAGGAACCAGCCAAACCCCCCTATGTCGCGATGTAGCCCCAATCGTGGTATCTAGGGCGATATCCAATAACGCCTCGGAGAGGGTATGAAACCGTGCATCCTGTCGAGAACATAGTATGGAGGCTTCCATTTGCGAGGCTATGAAGTAAGCATTTCTGTTGTAGGCCCATCTTGAGTTGGATCTGGCATGGCTTGAGTCAGCTCGGTGAAGAATGCGGGCAATATATCTTACTGTTGTTGCAGCCAGGATTCCAAGTAATCATGAACAACATTCAGCTCCTTGAGTGATAGCTTTCGTAAATGGCAGACATTTTCCACAATGTGTGTAAGCGTGTAGGGGAGGGAATCATAGTCCCGTTCCCACGAGGTGAGATATCGAGCGAGAATTACTAAGAAATTGGATAGAACCTCGTCATAATGAATATGCAAGGGTGCACTCGTCAGATTTCGATATAGTGCTGACATAATTTCAGGCGACACATGATCCTCCCCGGAACGACGGAATGCATTACCTAACCATTCTAAAATAATTTGGATGCAATCATCGCTTCGGTCTCCATCATCAAGAAAGGTGAACCTGCCAAAAACGTTGGATGCTCTTTTTCGAATATAAAGTGGGTAGGATGGCCTGCGAAGATGTTCAAAGTTCAAAGGGTTGGCGATAAATTCGTATAATAGAATGGAACTCGTACCCCATTAGATCAGCGGTCTCTTGCAAGATTATTCCAAGGCTTCGCTCGGACGGAGGCATGTGAAGGCGTCTATATCCATAAAGCGGCCAACGGTTCACAATTTGCCTATAAAGCAATAGCTTGGCCAACAACAACGAAACCTTTGAGTGATAAAGGATTGTCCTGCCAACTCGTTCCATAGCGAGTCCACAAAAATACCCCGGTTCAATCTCAGGTTCTGGGTCAGTATTCGTTTCGCTAGCACCCCAGTCAAAATCTGGGTTGCTATTGGCTCTAGAGTCGTCTGGGACAATAATCACCTCTGGCGGATAGTGGCATGTCGCCTGACCTCGGCACTGGAAATCAGGTATTGGATGAGTGAATGATGGTAATGATGAATTTCAATGAATAGATATCCCACAATTTCGCCTATCCAAACGAAAATCTGTTCTTCAGACAGTTGGATATGACCAATATAATCGGCCCCCTGTAGGCATAAGTCATGGTCTGGTTCGTCGCAACCCCATTGTTCACGGAGAAGTTTGTAAGCATTCACCGCTCTCTTCCTTTCATCGTTCAGCTGAGAGTCAGCAGTTGTTACTGCTGCTGAAGGGGTAACCGTAGGGAGTAACCCCACAACGCCGGCCAGACGAGTTGTCCCGTCCACCCCGTTGGTATTTGGCAGGGAATCCGTAGTGATGGGCATCAGTGCTTGGTTATCAATAAACGAAAAGTGAGATGCCTCTGTTATAAGCAATTGGGTAACGTGTGCATCGCATTGCGATGAAACCTATTCCGGCTGTGTTGCTGTGCTAGGCAAGCCAGACATAATCCGAAGCACTTCTCATTTGCACATACTGTCTGAACCAGAAAGACCTCGTCATGTCTTATCCTATATCCACCATGCCGACCCAAGATGATCCTCCTCTATATTTCCGGTTAGAAGAACAAGCACATTTCTGATAGTGAGACCGAGGATACGCACTTCAAACAAAGCATGCATCAGGGAATCGTGAAATCTGTACACGCCCTAGCTAGCTAGTATAACAGGCTAAGCCCAGCTATATCCTGAGTGGTATTTTTCTTACAACGAGTTGGTGTATACTAGCTATTTCCCTTTTATTTATTTGAGCTGATTTATCTAACACTGAATCCGCATCTGGACGACACTGTCCACCATGCATTCCCTGACCAGTAAGAATATAAAAATTTGTAATGACGCTCACACTATAAACAACAAGACTACTACGTGCAGTTGGAAGTCCGGAATACTCATAGTTCTCGCATTGCCACATGCATATGTTACCCCGTGACAAAAGGACACGGCAAGAATGCTGGCTCTTTCATCACATCAGGTTCGGCTCAAGATATAAAATAAATAAATGAAGAAATTATAACTACCCCTATAGAGAATGTGGAAATGGAGCCGAACGGGAGCGTGGAGATAATATGACGATGAGAACGGCGATGAGGATAAGTTGAAGGTAAAGACGAGGGTCAGTCAAAAGTGAAAGTGAAAGTAAAGGTAGAGGCAGAGACAAGGTAGTCGAAGTACGAGGGTGACTCAAAAGCGAAGTTGAAGTTGAAGGTGAGACGAAGTGAGGCCGTGAAGGCAGGACAATTTATAAGTTTTACGTGACTCCAATGTTACTATGGCTAATCGAGACAGCAAATGTCACGCCTCGTCAAGCTCGAAAACTGTGGTGCCGTGCCTCGCGCTCGTGGATGTAGCCCGTAAAGGCGTACGCGCGAATGCCGCCGCCAAACAATTCGGATGGAACTTTGGCGACGTTGTCAGGTGTCCACTCCACTGTACCTGGACACGCAGAATAACATAGGCGGTGCAGCGGGTTTAAGCAGGGAGAGGAGGGATAGCAGGGCCGTGACCAAGAGCTGGGAAGAGGAGGCATAGTAGTGTGGGTTGGATATACGTGTTGCAGGCCATGAGGTGCATTCGTCCATAGAGCTCTACATTATGCATGATATTCCAAGGACAAAAAAGATACGTTCAATTTGGGGTATGATGGTATATATGGCTGAGCGAGACTCACCAGGAAGCCAATACATCCACCCAACCGGTCTCTCGAGCCTAAATCCGGACTTAAATCTAGTTTTATGCTCCTCTTGTCATTTCTCTTTCCGCTACGGTCAATCGCATCCACGAAGACGCCGTTCGAAACCGCGATTATCCGGCGTCGGCCTCTCCGTTCTAGTACCGGCAATATTTCAACAAATCGCGAAGAATTAGCAAGTGTGTGAGCAAACGTAGCCGGAAATGATGACTGTGCAGTCACAGAAGGTCCTACGGCACCCAGCGGGGCAGCAGCATTGCGTCGAGACTTAGTGGTGGCAGGGTGTGGGGCGGGATGAAAGGCTGTAGAGAAGTGTGGGAGACGCTCCATGATGCTGGTGATAGTCCTGGCACTGTCGTGATACTTGAAAGAGAATCAGGGTAGGTTTTGATCATAAGTCCTAAAGCAACAGCACGACTGGCTGACATTCGGATATATGGCGGCGATATGTTGCGTAAAGGTGCCGTCGGACTGCGTGGGCTATGGATGATGTTTCAGTGTGAGGGATGATATCAATGCATCAAAACACACTTAAACCTTCCAGCCATCCTAGTTGCAATGAGAAGTCGTCCGACTGCAGAAAGAAAGCAGCGAAGACGAAGGCGTCACGAATGACAAGGTGATTATGAAGGGTGTTTGGTCAGCCAGCGGTGATCTCGGACTGCTTGCAGGTTGAGTGTGCTCTTAGCAGTGTTGGTGGATGGTAAATTTGTTGAAATAGGCTCAAGCGCCTAAAGTCTATGTCAAATACGTAGCGCTCAAGTCTATGTCAAGCCTATATGGCATACGGTACCTTAGACACGTATGCACCAATAGTATATTTAAGTACAGTGTTCGTAACTTCATACCTCAGTCGAAGTACACCATAGTATCGACTGAGGTATGTTGCTTGTCCCTTTCTTTCTCCTCACGTCTAGCTTACATAATGTGCTGTAGCGTATTTCGTTACAGGTAACAAATAGAGTCGAAGTACACCATAGTATTGACTGAGCGTATTTCGTTACAGGTTAGAACCAACCCGAACTCGAACTGAAAGCCGACATATACATCATTATCGAGAAACTATTGTCACACCAGAAACAACCAACAGAATTTACTGAACCCGACCCTGACAAACCGAACCAAGAACAATCATGTCCACGCAACCCTCTCTTTTTACACTCGAATCCGAAGAACGCTTTGATGGCCACAACTGGCTCACATGGCCTTTGTGACAGTCATTAAATGTAAATACCATGTGGGAGAACATTTGAGATACCATAATCAGATGCCAAAGTCTCCCATTGCACTACTATGGGGACCGGTCATCCATCACTCTTACACAACTCCAACACTCTCAAAGTGCATCAAAAGTGTGTCTTGACGATACATGTAGTATTTCTGTATGCCTTTGAGTTGGAGATAAAGCACTGTATGATGTCATTGTCAGTGAAAATGAAAGAATGGCAACAAAATTGAACAAGCCTTTTGTCATATTCCTATCTGGCCAGCTGATTGGCCACTACTGGGTTTCCATTGGGCAGGAAATCTTTATTATGAGCTGTTCCTCATGCATGGGCAAGTCATTCCCTGCTACATATTCAGCTACTACAACTTCTGCAGGTGGAACTGGTGCTATGTTCCTCATTTTGTTGTCATTCTTTCATTTTCACTGACAATGACATCATACAGTGCTTTATCTCCAACTCAAAGGCATGCAGAAATACTACATGTATCGTCAAGACACACTTTTGATGCACTTTGAGAGTGCGGGAGTTGTGTAAGAGTGATGGATGACTGGTACCCATAGTAGTGCAATGGGAGACTTTAGCATCTGATTATGGTATCTCAAATGTTCTCCCACATGGTATTTACATTTAATGACTGTTTTATATCATTTCCTTCTGATATATCTACAGGTCTCAGCTTTCTCGAGTGATCCATTTCCCAGGCAGAGTGGGAACATTGCTGGGTGTGCTGGGATCACATCTGTTACAAAAAATGTACATTAGGCACTAAATACACATATTAGCTACAACATGCTCCACAGGAGAGGTAGATCGGCCAGTGGTTCCTGTATAAATGAGTTCGCCAGGAGGAGGTGCCAAAACATGGTCAACTTGACTTTACACATTCCACGGGACAGTCAGTAAAAGGGGAAAGGTTGATAACACTAGGTATGTACTATATAAACATTATATTACAAGTTCAGGTTCTACAGTCCATTGTACAGCCTGCAAATGAGTTCGTGAGCTGCATGTACACTAGCATAGAGACAAATGTTATGTGAGGAGAATTCTTTGAAAGTAATATTGGAAAGCACTAGTATATTTAATTACAAGACAAACTATCTAGTCTTTGTGGTTTGGTGGTGTATTCGGGGAGATATCGTGTTTGCAAGTTGGGACACGTTCTGCAAAAACTAATACAAGTGTGCACCTTATGTAATGCAAACAGCTGTAACATGATTATTTTGGTCACCAAGGTATATATCAATATCCATTTTACACAAGCTAAATCTCACTTACCTAGCCCAAGCCTGTGCCTAGCCTCATGCTGCCCGTGCATCTCTTTTGTTTTCCAAATTCACAAATTCATTACTACAGTAGTACATAACACGCCTTCCATGCAATATTCACTGCACGGATTTTAGTCAATCTCTGAAAAGTGGTGCATGATAATGGCAAAAGTTCTGATCTCTTAACCAGTACCGACTGTGGCCATACAATTTTTAGTAGTGTTATATTAGGCGTTGACACGTGGTTTCAGAACCTGAACTTCCCTGCACAGATGGTAATGATACCCCCACCTCTACTTTCTATACTTGGCTAAAACAGATCTCAACTTCAGACTTTGTCAGATGAATATGCACTGTCATCCTCACTCACACCTCAGCCATGAGCACATAGGAAATGAGATTGTTGAACAGGGGTGTGTTCTGCCTATTAAAAATAGTATGAGTTGACTTATTGTAATACACAATCTACAAGGGGGTAATAGACTTGTAATAATAGTACTTGTTTGTCAATCAACATGTCAGTTAGTGAATCACCTTCTGACAAGATAGGTTTGGTGCTATGTAGTTTAGGTGTATACTGGTTCTGGCATGCATTAACCTTAGAGTGCATGGTCCACAATTACAGTGACCTCAAAAGCCCTTTCCATGTTGACCCCAAATGCAGTGTTTGAAGGACACCACCTTACAGCATGGGAATTACACTTAGCTTTGGTGGAGTCATACATAGTACATCCTCTTGGCCACAATATTGCTCCCTGGGTCACGTGATTCCAATCACAGGGTATAGAGATATGATTAATTTAAAACAGCAATACCATGGAAAGGGTTTTTACACTTTTGATCTGAACAGGGTATTTACATATTATCAGTACTTGGTATAACCACCTTTTTCTTTAAGCACTGCCTGAACCCTTCTAGGCATGCTTTCAATCAATTTCTAACACTCTGACACTATTTGGTCTGTCGCAGGTGCAAGGGGCGTCCGAGGATACCTAGATGGGACGATTCAGAAACCATCCCCACCTACAACAAACACCATACCCACACCAACGAGTTACTGGGGCTTCAAGAACCCATCGCCTGAGGAGTGGGAACAACGTAATGCATACGTGAAAGCCATGATCGATTTAAACATCAAGAATCCTGTCGGGCATGGCATTAAATGCATGGACACTGCAGGAGAAGTGTGGTCTGCCTTAAAAGACATCCACGACACATTGTCTGATATAGGACTGCTGAATGCTGACAATGGATTGCGTGTAATTAAACATATCGACGGCACCAATATCTTAAGCCACTTTGCACGCCTGCGTGAAGGATGGGCAAAAGTTAATGTGCAAGGTGGCAAAATGGATGACTCAATGTCCACATAATTGTAATAGCATCAATGCCTAAAGAATGGGACCTAGTTATTGGAATGTTGTTCTCACTAAAAACATCGAAAGAGGTAATTTCAAATCTCACCCTTTACGACATGACACTCGCCCGACACAGAAAGCAAACCCCGCAGACATCCCAAGCACTTACAACTACAAGACCGGGTCGTTCTACAGACATGTGCTCCAACCCCAACTGTAAACGTGTGGGGCACACAATTGACAGGTGCTTTAAACTTGGCGGGGGAATGGAAGGTCAATTCCCAGATTGGTGGAAGAAAAAAGGCACCACGACTGGTGGTAGTCAAAATGCACAAGGAAGTCAAAATGTGCAGCAACAAAAACTGCCAGTCAACACACCTTCGAAGCCGATCGCAAATGTGGCAGTCGTGCCATCAACCCCTTTCACCTCTGGGTCCGGGGAATTTCATGCACTCATGACACAGGTGGACCTGCCAACATCAACAATCATTACTTATGCAGACTCAGCAGCAAGCGACCACTTTGTCGTAAACATAAACGACTTCACATCATATGAGCCTGTGAGGAGTATGCTTTTACCACAGTTTCATTGTGGTAAAACACTCCTTTTATTTTATTTATATTTTACATATTCTATTCATATTTTTCTATCTTTCATATTCTTCGAATATTGCATATTTCATTAGTTCGAAGCATTGTGTATACTTGTGGGTGCACTCAGCACCAATTAGAACTCAGACACACTTTAACCCAAGAACCACCACTCGTAAGACACAAACTAGGTCTACTACGAGCGGTGATCAGGGTAACGTGTCAGCTACTACATAAGTAGCAGTATCTGAACTACTGAACACTTCTGGCCTCGAACTGTAATAGTCGAGGCCTCCACTCGAACCATTGCACTCGTTGACTCCTTCATCATCTCGTGCTCCTTCTCTCACCTTCTCTTATATTGCACCGAATAGGTCAATATCCTTCCTTTCTACTCATTTCTTCGTATATAGAACGGTCTGAACTTCCACCACTCTTCACAGAGCCATACACAGGGAAGGGTGGGTCCACAGCGAACAGCAGTAGCACTTTTCCAATACTTGGAAAAGGCACGGTCAACAAACGCTGTATGTATGAGGGACGCATCATAAATCTTACCTTCAGAGACGCATTCCACTGCCCAACGTTATCGCACAACCTCATGTCCATCGGGAAGATTGACAATAGCGGATGCTATGCCCTCTTCGGAGGAGGAGGAGTCACTTTCTCCAGCCCAGACGGTAGACCATTTATGTATGGGAAGAGAGAAGGATCAATGTACAGGATTGAGGTTTTCCCGCCAACTGGCCCTCTCCCAAACACCACCTTGCCCCACGAAGCGACCACACCCCCAGCACCCGCGACTAGCACAGACATAAGAGTTCTCGCCACCAAATCTCATGACCAACCTACTGACATTGACACTTGGCACCGATGTCTTGGCCACATTAGCTACGACACCGTCCAACGCATGTCCACACACGATGTCGTCCATGGGATGCAAATTACTACTTTAGCCACTCGACCGGAAACATGTGAAGGTTGCATTATGGGGAAACACACCTGCTGCCCATTCCACATTAATGACGAGTGAGAAATGGGAATTGGAGAACATACCTACATCGATCTGTGGGGGCCATCCTGAGTACAATCCACTGGCAGTAGGTGTTACGACCCGGACAAATCCCGCCGGGCTCCGGGCACTAACCTGTATGCCCCCACGCGCTACAAGCACCAATCGTCTGTTTATAGGATTTCCCGCCCGGACTCCGTTACGTCAAGACTCGTTACGTTCGACCTCAGTATGACACATATCAGTAACCGGACTTCCCCCGGACTCCGTCTCTGTCTATGTCCGTCTTCGTCCCACGCATCAGTCACCGGACCCCGCTCAGAATCCCGTCACCACTCTATTCGAGCCCCGTTCCCGTTTTAGTCAAATGACCTGTCACGATTAGGACTCCGCTCCCGCTCCGTTTCCCGTTATGGGTTATGCTTTGTCACGATTCGGACTCCGCTCCGTTCCGTTCCGTTCCTAACACCAATTTTGGTGTTTACATTTCCCGTTTATGTTTTGTTAGTTTCGTTTTCATTATTACCGGATTAGTATGTTCATTCACTCCATGGTCTATTTAAACTGGCAGATGTTGTACATACAATCCAGTCAGAAAATTAGTAGTTTATTCCCCCCTTTAATCTATATATTTTCCCTACTCTAAATCACACCGCTCGCACTAGTCGGAGCCCACGGGCTCCGGCGTATCTACCTCTCCTGACTATCTCAACTCACGACTCACGACCTCGACCTACGACCCACGAACCCCGCCCGGACTCCCCGGGACTCCCGTCCGCCTGTTCGAAATTGGACAACACGATCTAGCGAGGGCACAGCCTATAAGCTGAAGCCAAGTCCTACCGGATATCCCGCGGGTTTCTCACGAGACCCGCCCTGTGTGTGTATCCTAACAGTATTTTCTGACTGATACTCGCAGATTGTTTTCATTATGCCACCAAAAAGAAATACACGCGCTCAGGCATCATTACCTGGACCGTCAACTCTTCATTCCCCGTTATCTCTGTATACCAGCCAGACATCCTTGGACCAACCGGAACCCATGGAAGAAACCCGTATCGAAGAAGTCCCGGAAAACCAGGACGAATCCGAGCACGAGGACGATTCCGTGGCACCCGACAAAGGAAAAGGTGTCGAAAATCCTCCGTCTAATCAGCGACCGCATTCGGGGGATCCTACTTCTGAGTTTTTAGCAAGCACTGTAGATAAATTTATGATGCACCTGCTTGAAGAACGAAAGAAAAAGGAACAAGAACCTCCACGGTCAAAAGTCAATGCTCCGGAACCCTTCACGGGTTCCAACCCAAACAAACTTTCCACTTTCCTCATGCAATGTCGCTTCAATTTCCGTGATCGTGCCGCTGCATTCTCCACGGACTCCCGAAAAGTCAACTACGCACTTTCGTACTTGTCGGGATCCGCGTTGAAATGGTTCGAACCGGCTTTTAGCAGGATTTCCGAGGAAGAGCCGCTCTGGCTTGAAAATTGGGATGCTTTTGTTGAGGAGCTTGAAACCAACTTTGGCCCGTATGACCTGACAGGAGAAGCCGAGAACAGTCTCACAAATCTTCGCATGAAGGACACGCAGCGCATCACGGACTATATCGTCCAATTCAACAATCTTGCAGCTCGTTGTCAGTGGGGCGATTCCGCTCTCTGCCACCAATTCTACGCCGGTCTGCCGTCCCGCTGTAAGTTCGTTACTAGGAAAAGACCTAATAACCTGCGTGCAACGGTCAAGTCTTTATGACGGTCACTAACACAGTCGTTCGTGAAACCAGTCTATAACCAAACACACTCGGAGCGAGAGGCTAGAGATCGGACCTTAGATGACGTAATCGAATATGGATACAAAAGGCTGACGTAAGCCCAATGTCGAGGAGTGTAGAACTTCAACAATAAGAGACACCACAGTATCCCTTACTGGCCGTAGGAGTAAGACTGAGAGTAAGACTTAAGAGATTGTCCTTAAGAATGAGCTTCGAAATGAGATACAACGAAATTGCTTGTTCAATAGTGGGCAAAAGAGAGGCCCTTATATACATGAGAGAGCACAGGTCAAATCAAACATCTACAAACAGTGACACAATAACGATGCAATATGGTGTGAGTCATCTCTGAGTCATCACAATAGGAGTGTTACTAAAGCTGTGAACAATAATAGGGGGAGGCTGCGCTGAACAATAAGAGAATGACAAACAAAAGATGAGATCAGACATGTGACACGGATAAATGGGGAAATACAATAGAACAATAGGGGAAGTGAGTCAGACAATAGGGATGATGGAGTAATAGAAGTGATGGCTGATGAAGCATTGATGATATGAGTCAGAAACACTCAAGAATCCCATGATAATGCGTCACCCTCAAATGCTATGCTTGATTTCGAAACCTTGACAATACTGCCAATTGATGAACCGAGATTAGACGTGTTCTGTTCCTAGTTTTGCAGTATAAGGAGGGGACACAATCAATCACCATTTTAGAACCAGGTGGTGAGTAGGCTCCACAACCACGCAAGGAACACAAATCGACGACGACCTCGACGAGGCTCTACTTGACTTCCCTCTGGAACTGGGGTCCTGAATAACTTGGGTCCTCCGTGATCTCCTACTGGAGTGAACGTTGCCATGTAACAGATTCCTGATGACGGTGGGGAAGCGTCCTGCTGGAACACTCGATCGAATCGATAGTGGAGGATTTCGGAGGAGCCATCATAGTATTCTATACGAATGAAGGCAGGTTCGTCTGGAGCATACGGGAGTCGAATACCTTGTCGACGGAGGAAACGATGGTATTTCTTGGTGGAGCATGCGTGGGCTGGTAGGGGCTTGGATATGATATCTGAGGATGATGAGAAGCGAGATGTCATAGGTTGGAGTTCTATTTGGGAAGGAAGAGTCGGTTTTGAGTAGGAACTGAGGGTTACTTTGGAGGATGATGCATTGTTGAACATGATGGAGTTTTGGTCGTCTGTTTGATGAAACTGATTTGGCTGTGTAGAAGTCGTCTTGAGTGCCAAAGTATATATAAGAATTTGTGCTGTGATGTGACTTGGAACTATTGCCAAATAGGTTACTTTCCGATTGAACTCTCTACATCCACCCTTCTTTTGAAATCTGACTGTCCCCAGTCAACCTAAAGCTCTTCTGAATCGCTATCTTCTTCATTCCCATCTTCATCGGAAATCGCATCCACCGGAAGCTTCTCTGGAGGGATAGGCGCATTGTCACGTGAGTAATATGGAAGGAGCCGAAATGCGGCCACTCCTCTTTTGGAAATAGTGCCGTCAAGTTCCGAAAGAATGTATGATCCGCCCTTGGTCTTGAATTCAACTTTAAATGGTCCTAGATATCGGGGCTTTGTCTTCCGGTCTAATTCCTTCTCAATCTGAGTGTTTCGGACTAAGACTAAGTCTCCAGGATTGTAAGATCCGCGCCATAATTGCTTGGCATATCGTCTTTCAAATTCTTCTTTACTCCGAAGTCGGGATGTGATAAGTCTTTGTCGAGCCTTGTCAACGTCTCCTGGCATCTTTGCTAGTTGTCGAATTCGTAAGGCAAGAAGTTCTGCTGTTGTCATGTTCTTTTCGAAGCCAGAAACAAGATATGTCGCTTCAAAGAGATCGAGAGGGAGGATTGGATCTTTCCCATAAAGGAGGTAATAAGGGGAGAATCCCGTTGCGCGTCTGACTGTAACTCTGTCGGCAAAGAATGTATGATGAACTAAATCTGGCCATTTTGATATATTACCATCACATGCTTTGACTAGTGCTTCTCGAATTGTAAAATGTCCTCTTTCGACTACTCCATTTGCTTGAGAATTGTAAGGGGAAATACGAATCTGGGAGATGCTGTATCTTCGTATGAGTTCTTCCGTTGCACCTTTAACTTCTGCTCCGTTATCGGTAACGATTTCCATTATTCCACCATATCTGCAAATTAATTCTTCAAATATAAATTGTGAAACTGCCTTAGCCGATGCTTTACGAAGTTTTCGTCCTTCTGCTGCTCCTGAAAGATCGTCACGAGCTGCTACAATGTATCGGTATCCTTGGGCTCTTGGCATAACCATAATGTCGAGATAAACTTTGGTAAATAGAGTTGTCGGAATAGAAATAGTGATAGGAAGATGAATCTTGAATGTTGATCGAATTTGACATGGGTGACAGGAACGAACCCATTGCTTGACGTCTTCTACATAATTGGGCCACCAAAACCGTATGGCAATATTACGAGCTGTTGAATATGCACCACGATGTCCTAGATGATCATGTGCAAGCTTGAGAATCTTATTTCTATGAGAGTTGTTGAGAATGACTTGTAAAGGTCGAGGAGTATGTCGTTTCCACATTTTGCCATCTTGGAGATAATAAAATCTGACTTTATTGAGGAATGATTGTCGCTTTGTAGGAGTCGAAAATGGAGGGAGTTTCAGAGTGTTGAGAAAGTCATATATTTGACGTAAGAGCTCGTCTGAATGTCTTGAGTTTCCTATGGTGTTGACTAACCACCCTTCTTTTGAAATGTTAGTCGATACTTCACATATTTCTTGTTTAGTCAAAGAATTAACTCTTGTAACGTCTCGAAGCCAATCATCATCTTCATCTTCTTGTTCTTCATCTGTATCATCTTCTGCCCTTTCTCGTCTTGATAGTCCATCAGGGGCTCGATGTCGAGTAGCTGGAACATGAACTAAAGTGAAGTCGAATAGGAGTATGCCTGCAATCCATCGATTGAGAGTTGCATTGGGCTGGAGGTCTGGATTGTTGATCATGTCTTTGATGTATGAGGCGTCTACTTCAATGATAAGGTTCTTGACTCCTGTGATATATAGGCGGCAATGTCGTAAGGCTCGGTACATGCCATACAGTTCTAACTTTGCTTGTCCATATCTTGATTCTCGGTCATTAATAGGAAGAGATCCAAAACGAACAGGTCTTCTTTGTCCTTGACTGTCAATTTGATAGATAACAAAGCCAATTGCAATGACAGAAGTGTCAACAGCAAATATAACTTCTCGTCCAGAGTCGTAGTCAATAGGAATGAGGGCAGGGGAATTGGCAATCGCATGTTTCAACTTATCCATTGCATCTTGTCGTCGAGCATCCCAAATAAATTCTGTATCTTTTCGAGTGAGTTCAGTGAGTGGTCGAGCAATTTCAGAATATGATTTAATCCATATACGAAGTGTACCACAGAGCCCTAAAAATTCTCGTACTTGTCGGACTGTCTTGAGGGGAGGCCATTTTAGGATCTTTGAAACTCTTGAATCATCTGGAAGTCGTCCTGCATATGTGAGCTTTTGTCCTGCAAGGATTATCTCTGGTTTTGAAACTTGTGACTTTCGAGGGGATATAGTTGCGCCTGCATGCTGAAGTCGATGAAGAACACGATTGACTACCTCTGCATGTTCCCATATGAATCGTCGAATGCCAGGGTTAGTTGGATGAGTTTCATAGCTTCCATCTGGTTTCTGATATCGTGTAGGAGGTCCCTTGATGCCTAAATCGTCATCATAACTCCTACATGTTGAGGCATTTCGTCTTGGAGATGAAAGGTGATGCAGTTCTGGAATTCAGGTACAGAGTTTGTGTATCCTTGGGGAAGAACTCGATAACGAAGTAAGCCAAGAGGGGTTTGGAATGAAGTTAAATCTCGGCTCTTTGGATGAATCATTCTAGCATCGTATCCTGAGAGTAAGTCGAAGCTTGAATAGACTGAACATGCTGCAAATGGTTCTAAGAAGGAATCGATAATGGGAGGAAGTCCTGCATCTCGAATTGTGACTGAATTGAGTGTTCGAAGGTCTATAATATGTCGAAGTTTGCCATCCTTTTTCTTAACGAAGAACATAGGAGAACGATAAGATCCTTGACTTGGTTCGAAATACACCTGATGCAAGCTTTGCTTTGATATTGGTGAGTACTGCAGGAAGAAGTGCTGGAGGAATAGGGATTGGTTTGTTAACCCATGGAGTATGTTCCACAACTGGAATGATGTAGTCGGAAAAGTAATCAGATCGAAGAGTGCCTCTTTCTGATTCATCGAAGGCTAAGGCTTTTTCATTGTTTTTGAATATATCTTTAAAGAGTTTTTCTTCTTCGGGCCATAAGAATCCATCTTGATTAATCTTGAATACTGTAAGTCGGTCTTCTGTGAGTTTTGAAGTTGGAGAGAAGTCGGGAGGATGAGGATTTAAAGGAGGAAGAGATAAGAGAGGATCTTCAGGAAATCGTCTAATTACACGAGCATCTTCAGGAAACGTAGCAGGAACTGATTTGACTTTGAGATGTACTGGTTTATAAAGGTAATTTTGATCTGTTTTTGGTCTCGGAGTTGAATCCGAATTTTCTTTGTTGTGTTTAAAAGAGAAATCTTCATTAGCTTCGGTTGACGAAGGAGCTGGTTTGGCTGGATAAATAGAAGTCGAGTTGGAATGAGAATGATTATAAGGCATAGAGATTTGGGTATCTTCTAGTTTATCGTCATTGCGGACAGTGCTTGAGTCTAAAATTGGTCGTCCTGGGTTTCTTCCTCGGTCAGACATTCTTCGTCCTCTGTTTCTGCATAAGGAAGAACTTTGTTGACGAGAGGAGCCATTAATAAGTCCACTGAGTCCTTGAGTTTCCTGCCCTTCCCAAAAAAATGGTTTGGGTACGTCTCTAATAAATCCGAAGCAAGCCTGGAAGTGTTAACACATACTTCCCATACTTTCCTGTCTCTGTGGTCTCGTTTGCAAAGCCATGTACCACTGCTACGTTCATCAACTGAAATAAGATTTCGTCGCTGCCATGGCCGTCCTAACAAAACTTCGAAAGGGAATTCTTTACCACTTAACCAAAGATCTGCTTTTGTATTGAGGCTTCCTGTAATCAGAGAGACGTCTCGACATAATCCATCCAACATATTGTCGTGTCCACCTGCATCACGCATTATTTTCCTAGCTGTCCTGTCGACTGGAATTTGGCATTTTTCACTTATCTCTCTTGATATTAGATCAATTTGGGAGCCTGTATCGATTAAAGCCATGACGGGAGCACTATTTTCGAATCGGAGTTGTAGCTGAATAAGGTTGGCATCGCTTGGATGGAACACCGCTGCTGTTGATACTGTATTGACTTTGGTAGTTGCTGTTGGTTCCTGTGTTGGAGATCGAGTGAGCCGAATGTAATCTTGGACTTTCTTGACGATTCCAGGAGATGATCCAAGAATTTCTGACAGCTTGACTGTGACTGGTGTTGAAAGGATTGCCTCTGTAAATGCATCGGGATCAAAGCTTTTGGTGAGTCGTGACTGAAGCTTGGTTTCTCCTTTGAGATTTGGTTTTGGATAGGAGGTCTTCTCAGTCTTCTTCTTCGAGGATTTTTCAGTAGGGTTCAGTATTGGAGGTGGGAGGTCAACATCATCTTCCATTAGTTCATCTTCGTCACCTTCTTGAGGTACAAAAACATCTATACCATGACTTGGCTTCCAATTTGGTCCTACTGGAGGGATCGGTCCACTTCCTGGAAAGATAGGAGGTACTGCAACAGGTTTGTCAGATGATGGGGTAGTCTTTGATTTGGGTGATCGTCTTTGTGGAATGTTTATACCGTCGATTACTTCCCTCTTCTCTTTCTTCTTTCCCTCTCTTTGTCTGATTACCAGAAACACCTTTGCCTCATGGTCTTCTTCTTCATCAGTATCAGCATAATGAAAGTTCGATTCGAATAGGAGATTTGTAGTGGCTGGGCGATTCTGATTGACTTTAGCCTTGAACGAAACTTCACGATTGACTGCTGCAAGGATAGTTTCTCCACCACTGCGAATGATGTTGCTACCATCTGGCCATGTAATTCTTCCATCTATGTGAATTATAGTTCCTGCTTTTATCATGTCATCAGCCTGTGTGCATCGCTTTGTACCATGTCCTTGTTCTCTGCAAAAGTAACATTCAAATGGGCCATTACTAGGCGACGAGGATGCATGTGTGGCAGTTTGATTGCTTCGAACTCTAGATTCGGGCTGACGGAATTGGGGCTTTGTAAGAAAGCTACTAGTGTTGGGTGCCTTCTGTGTAATTCGAAAATATAAGGCAGCATAGGCTGGATCATTGAGGTTGAGGCGTCCGAGTTGATCAATGAGGTCAGCAACTTCATCTGTTTCATTTGGAGATCTTGAATTCGATGGAGGTGCAGCTGTCAGTTGGCTAGTCTTGACCTTGGTCTTGGTCACTTCGAGTTTCTTCTTAGACTTGGATTTTGATTTGCTTCGGCTCTTCTTCTTCTTCTTTCGATCATCGTCTGAATCACTCTGGTCCTCATCATCAGAGTCTTCTGAATCGGAATTAGAACCAGAATCGGAATCGGAATCTTCACTTGTAGAGTCGTCATCGGAGTCATCACTTGAGTCTTCATTATAAAATCTCGAGACATTGAAAATATGCGATGCTGCCAAAATGATGTCATCAATAGTGAATGGAACAGAGAGATCCCAATCAGGCTTGGTCTGGATGATGCGACGCTCTAATTGTTTGCGAACCGAGCGGGGAAGTCCTTTCCAAAAATAGACTTGATACTCCTTTTCCGAAATCTTATTTTTCTGTAATAACCATCCACCAATACGAGTGATTCGTCGTTGATACTTGGTAAAACCATAAAGATTCTTGATCGATTTCTCCTTGGATTTCTTGACAAACTTAGCCAAATCCTTTTCTTTGTATCGCTTCTCCATCTTGATATGATTGTAGAGGAGCTTTAGTTGATCGCAAAAGGCAGTCCAGTTCTTCTGAGCGAATGAGGTAAGACCTTCAATTGTCTCTCAAACCTTCCTTGACACATAATTGATAACAAGTTTGAATTTATCATCGTTTGAGAGATTGTAGGCATCCGAAAGTTTGTCAAATTCTTTTAGAAATGATTCTACTTCATCGAAACGACCTTTGAAAATCTTCGGAGCATTACGTGAACGAGGTGTTGGGAAATCCAATTTAGTACGTGTGCTCTGAGTATTCATATTGATTTAATCCCGGAATGTCCTAAATCGTCCTATAAGCGCTGGGTGTTCCTAGATGATACCTAAATAAGGAAAGAGATGTCGGAGGGAATATATGTGGAAATAGAAGTTGGATGGAAGGAAGAGATATTGATCTGATGTGGCTGAAAGCTGTGCTTGATCGATGTTGATGTAAGAGAAGCTGGCAATCAGTTACAAATAAGGAGGATCGATGTGATGTGAGTGATGGATGATATTTGTGTGTATGAGGTGTTACTGGCCTCTCTGGGGCAGCCAATATGTAAGTTCGTTACTAGGAAAAGACCTAATAACCTGCGCGCAACGGTCAAGTCTTTATGACGGTCACTGACACAGTCGTTCTTGAAACCAGTCTATAACCAAACACACTCGGAGCGAGAGGCTAGAGATCGGACCTTGGATGACGTAAACGAAGATGATATCAAAAGGCTGACGTAAGCCTAATGTCGAGGAGTGTAGAACTTCAACAATAAGAGACACTACAGTATCCCTTACTGGCCGTAGGAGTGAGACTGAGAGTAAGACTTAAGAGATTGTCCTTAAGAATGAGCTTCGAAATGAGATACAACGAAATTGCTTGTGCAATAGTGGGCAAAAGAGAGGCCCTTATATACATGAGAGAGCACAGGTCAAATCAAACATCTACAAACAACGACACAATAACGATGCGATATGGTGTGAGTCATCTCTGAGTCATCACAATAGGAGTGTTAGTAAAGCTGTGAACAATAATAGGGGGAGGCTGCGCTGAACAATAAGAGAATGACAAACAAAAGATGAGATCAGACATGTGATACGGATAAATGGGGAAACACAATAGAACAATAGGGGAAGTGAGTCAGACAATAGGGATGATGGAGTAATAGAAGTGATGGCTGATGAAACATCGATGACATGAGTCAGAAACACAAGAATCCCATGATAATGCGTCACCCTCAAATGCTATGCTTGATTTCGAAATCTTGACAATATTACCAATCGATGAACCGAGATTGGACGTATTGTGTTCCTAGTTTTGCAGTATAAGGAGGGGACACAATCAATCACCATTTAGAACCAGGTGGTGAGTAGGCTCCACAACCACGCAAGGAACACGAATCGACGACGACCTCGACGAGGCTCTACTTGACTTCCCTCTGGAACCGGGGTCCTAAATAACTTGGGTCCTCTGTGATCTCCTACTGGAGTGAACGTTGCCATGTAATAGATTCCCGATGACGGTGGGGAACAGTCCTGGTGGAACACTCGATCGAATCGATAGTGGAGGATTTCGGAGGAGCCATCATAGTGCTCTATACGAATGAAGACAGGATCGTCTGGAGCATATGGGAGTCGAATACCTTGTCGACAGAGGAAACGATGGTATTTCTTGGAGGAGCATTGGTGGGCTGGTAGGGGCTTGGAAATGATGTCTGAGGATGAGGAGAAGCGAGACGTTATTGGCTGGAGTTCTATTTGGGAGTGAAGAGTCGGTTTCGAGTAGGAACTGAGGGTTACTTTGGAGGATGATGCAGTGTTGAACATGATGGAGTTTTGGTCGTCTGTTTGATGAAACTGATTTGGCTGTGTAGAAGTCGTCTTGAGTGCCAAAGTATATATAAGAATTTGTGCTTGTGACGTGACTTGAAACTATTGCCATATTAGTCTCTTTCCGATTGAACTCTCTACACCGTGACAGGTGAGAATGCCAGAAGAGGGAGAGAGAGAGAGAGAGATGGGCGAGATGGGCGATACGGGGGTACTGTGACAGGCGAGAATGCCAGAAGAGGGAGAGAGAGAGAGAGAGATGGGCGATACGGGGGGTACTGTGACAGGTGAGAATGCGGAAGAGGGGGAGAGAGAGAGAGAGATGGGCGAGATGGGCGATACAGGGGTACCATGACAGGCGAGAATGCCGGAAGAGGGAGAGAGAGAGAGAGATGGGCGAGATGGGCGATACGGGGGTACCGTGACAGGTGAGAATGCCGGAAGAGGGAGAGAGAGAGAGAGAGATGGGCAAGATGGGCAATACGGGGGTACCGTGACAGGTGAGAATGCTGGAAGAGGGAGAGAGAGAGAGAGAGAGAGAGAGAGAGATGGGCGAGATGGGTGATATGGGGGTACCGTGACAGGTGAGAATGCCGGAAGAGGGGGCAGGCAGGCGGGAGAGATGGGGGAGTGCGGTAGGGAGGGTGTTTATAATTACTATAATCTCAAATATTTACTAATAAAAGTCTTATTTTTACAAAACTCCATCTTTAAATAGTGATATCTATTCTGAAACAATTATATCATCAAAAAACAACCATCGGAAATAGTTCTCCATATTACATCTTATACAACCCATAGTTATTTAACAAATTCCATTGTATATAATTTCCTTCCTTTTACAGATGCCTACTAATACTTTTATTAGTACTTTGTTTTTTAAAAGTTGTAATGAAGTTATTTCCAAAAATATGTAAAATATTATTGGAAATTTTTCATACCACAGCTGTCTTTATTAAGTAAAACCCCCTATATATTCTGGGTATGTTGAATCAAGTAGAAATCTGTTTAGATTGACAGATCTATTCCGAAGTAATACATATGTATTTAGAGGTGCCAATGATATACATATGCATGGAATGGACTATTTAAAGGTATCTATTTTTTAAAAGTATTAGTGTTTCAAACTACTAATTTTTTTTATTGTCTACTCGTGTCCAGAAAGATTCATTAGTTTGTAATGTATGAGAGAGTTTAAAACTTTTTGAAAGTTTTAAAAACCAAATTATGTTTGAATCACATCCCAGATGTTTAAATGACCTTTAGAGTATATTAGGATTTGGTATACTTAATAGTTTTCAGATATCCTCCTAGGGCATCGGCATTGGTGCGACTTATTTCTGTAGGTAGTGACTTACTCGGTAGGTTTCAGGTTTTGTTATTGTATCCACCACCGCATCCTCGATCATGACGTGGTGTCTCTCTTGGAGTGGAGATGAGCGATACGGGGGTACCGTGACTGGCGAGAATAGCCAGGTGACCTTGACAATGCGAGGTCACCAGCATCCACCAGAGCACCGCTGGGCAGGCCACCACCTTATCACTCGCCGCAAACAGTTGTCTCCGAAGATTGAACTTTGTCAGCTAGTGTAGAGGGTGGCTAGGGGAAACGGGATAGTAACAGTTTTGAGCCGACGAGAGCTCTCATCAGGGGGATACTGCTACCCCAACCATTTTGCCCATCTGTTACGACCGGACAATCCCGCCAGACTCTGGGCACTAACCTGTATGCCCCCACGTGCTACAAGCACCAATTGTCTGTTTATAGGATTTCCCGCCTGGACTCCATTACGTCAAGACTCGTTACATTCGACCTCATTATGACACATATCAGTCACCGGACTTCCCTCGGACTCCGTCTCTGTCTATGTCCGTCTTCGTCCCACGCATCAGTCACCGGTCCCCGCTTAGAATCCCATCACCGCTCTAATTGAGCCCCGTTCCCGTTTTAGTCAAATGACCTGTCATGATTTAGGACTCCGCTCCCGCTCCGTTTCCTGTTATGGGTTATGCTTTGTCATGATTCGGACTCACTCCGTTCCATCCCGTTCCTAACACCAAACTTGGTGTTTTCTATTCCCGTTTTATGTTTTGTTAGTTTCGTTTCATCATTACTGGATTTGGTATGTCATGCATTCCACGGTCTATATAAACTGGCAGATGTTGTACATACAATCCAGTCAGAAAATTAGCTTAGATTCCCCCCAGTAATCTAATAACATTTTCCACTCTAAACCCTTGCTTGATTCACATTGCTCGCACTAGTCGGAGCCCACGGGTTCCGGCGCATCTATCTCTCTCAACCAACTCAACTCACGACCTCCGACCTACAACCCACGACCTCTGACCTACAACCTACAACCTACAACCCACAAACCGCCCGGACTCCCCGGGATCCCCGTCCACCTGTTCGAAATTGGACAACACAATCTAGCGAGGGTGCAGCCTATAAGCTGAAGCCAAGTCCTACCGGATAACCCGCAGGTTTCTCTGGAAACCCGGCCTGTGTATGTATCCTAACACCATCCAGAATTACTGATTAGGAGTCTACTACTGAGCCTGGTGCAAAGGGAGTGATAAGATAGTCGATTCGTGCCGACCTACATGTGCATCGAACTCTGAGAATCTTGGTCACCCAGTGGTGGGTAGTATATGGTTGGGAGCATGTACCGAGGCCAGCAGGTTTCCCTGCTGGATCGGATTTGTCAATATCCATACAGCAAGACAATGGTGGAATCGAGAATGCCACATTCTGAACTGTACCAAGCCAGACCAGAGAAGCCGCATTACATGGAATGAAGATGGATGTGCGAAGACATGCTGAGTCAATTGGGCACTTCAAAGTGGTTGAGGTTGTGGGAGGGTGGTTTGAACCATTACGTAAGCAATTTGACCGCTGAGACTGAGAGTGACACGACGAGGATCAACTGCCTGTGCAAACTTGCACTAGATTAATCAATTTTTTGTATAGAAATATATATATTTGTTGGTTATAAATTATAATTTTTTTGAAGGACCATTTGGAAGTGTGCCACCCGGATGTGTAAATCTACAGTAAATCCACGGTAAATCCACCTGTAAATCTCACTAAGCGCTCACTTACCTCCTATCTTACCTGCTCTTACCACCGTAAATCTAGCCAAAATGAAAAGAGATGGCTATATAAAAAATTGAGGAACATGCCGTGGTCTCCCAGAAATGGGACTCATGTAATTTATATTGGTAATTTGAATATGGCAGGGTCTATACGTCTCATAAATGATATAACAAAACTCATCGCCCCCCCCCCACCCAATGAAAAAGAACTCACTAGAAAAAATAGTTTTTTGGTGGTGCAAATGGAAATAATAATTTATTTTATTTATATATATAAAATAAAATAAATCGCACTGTGACTTTGTTGGTGGTGCTATCTTACTACAACAAAAGAAAGAGAGAGTGTGTGTGTGTGCGTGCATGTGAGCGCAGAACCCGCGTGAGTGGTGGTGTAGAAGTGAGTGAGTTGCCAAAAAAAAAAAAAAGTGCGCGCGCCCACCTACGGCAGGTCCCCGGATGTTGCTGCCATGCAGCGGGGCGCAGCCATTGTGCTGGCGCGATGCTGTGATTTACAGGGGTCGACGAGATTTACGCCGCGGGACAGGTAAATCTGGACAAATAGTGACTTACTCGGATCAACTTTGTCACTGCCTTTACCAGAGATCTCCAGAGTTGTCATCAATACTCTGCATGTAGATAGTGCCGTGATTGAAGGTATTTGTAATCCCGTTGTCAATTGGGATCACTGGTGGTCACACGAGTTGACAGGACCACGGTGTATTGTCCAGAACAAGAACAGGATACAGGCAGATGCAGCGTACGGTAAGGAAAGAGAAGGAAAACTACCTAGGCTTTATATGCTGTGATCACATGGTAGAACAAAAGGAGTGGAACAAAGGAGTGGAACAAAAGGACAATGAGTAAGACTGGGGCGCCAGGCTTACAGTATTCTTCGAATCATAACAGGCAAGGAATTTCCAAGCCTTTCTACAGTGAAGGAAATAACGCCGATTGCACTCGTTGCTGAAAAATGGGAGATGCAGGGGGTCTTATCTATTTTAAGAATGCTTCTCCTACGCGACCTCACGTTTGTCTCTGCTACTCCCCTTGATCTTTATTGGCTAGGATGCCGCCTGAAATGGGAGGGTGTGATGGAGCTCGCTTAAACGCATTCATGTGATAAGGATGTCTACGCTGGTCCCATCTTGCATCCGTCCTTATCCCAGCTTAATCGCATGAACCTTTGGAGACTTACATGGTTCCATAGAGAACGCCGAAATGAAATGGAACGCCGTTGGCAAACCTTTGGACCAATGTGGAACATCATACTTCATCGTGAATGCACGGATATTCTCGGTTCCAATACGGACTGGTGGTTAGGGTGGTTGTTTAAACTTGTTGAGAACCACCCTACCGCGCGCCCGCCAAAACCACTATAGAGCAGGGCGTAAACTTCGGCATACCACATGGAAACATATGCTCGACCTGTCGCGAAAGTGTACCCCGTGCGATATCAGACTTTATTCTTGCGCAATGGGCAATCTTCCACGAGTTGTTGGTTGATTAGTGGTCTTCCAAACAATTATCTGTTCAATTTCAGCTGTACCCATGGGCTGAAAGTTGAGTCACCTTGACACCTTGAACGACTTTTGCCCCTTTGATTTACCACGAACTAATATTGTTTATACTATATCGGCCTACTCCATAACATACATTACGTCTTCCATTATACTAAAGGCATAAGAGTCATATTCATGATCCTTCATTTCGTGCGAGGCTGAGAAACGATTTCCTGGATGCCGGTGCTGGACACAACCCTGCATTCTGATTTCTTCCACCATCCTTATGAACTGCAAGCGACTCACTAGCACTGTGCCCTGCTAGCCCAGAGGCCCCATCCCCCCTCTGCTTCCCCTCAATGTCTATAATCTCATTGTGGATGATTCTGGAATTCTTGATGAAACAATAAATGACTCGTTTTTAGTAGGCACGCTACTTCGGAAATTTCACTCTCAACTTTGACATTTCAGAGTAGAGCCCGATCTTTTTGAAGGGTAACTAGCTCCAAATTAACAAAAATGACATTTAGTCCTACTAGATAACGGGCCACTCTCCGTGTCCTCGGTGCTACGGTTTAGTATATAGCATGTCCCTGTTTTGTCAGTAATATGATTCGCAATGGCCCTTAGTACGTGTGGTATTAAACATCTACCTATCTGCCACGCCTTCATTTTGATCTAATGCTATCTCATTAGTTTTTCACCGTTTCAAAGGCGTAATCGACAGGTTTACAGAAGAAATACCTTCTTTCCTTGCTCTTGTACTTGCCTGCATCAGGAAAGCGGGACGATCAGTAAGTATGCCGTCTATATTGTCTAGAGCCATCTAGGAGAGCCAGCTAGTTCGGCTAGACACACTACTTTCGCGAGATCCCTATTTACTAGTCGGTATAAAAGCTTACCATAGATCTCGGGAGGCTAGGGAGTCTACATAGACATTCCCAAATCCCTGATGTGGATCCCCCCTCTAGTCATTATAGGAAGGCGTATGACAGACACCTTTGAGGGCAATGAAATATCTGCCAGGATTTAGAATGACTCAGGAAGTCAGTGAAAGGGCCAATTTGCGTTGAAGCTATGGACTCGATCAGGGGCGTGTCATGTCTGGTGTGGTCAACAGCTTTGCCACTGATCTTCTCGTGAAACGATACTCAAAGGTTGGCTGAGTTCTTCGTATTTAAGATATCCCACTAGGGAAACGGTACTTAAACGGTAAACCATATACATCTTGCGACATTACATCAAATGTGATTCTACAATGGTATGATCTGGTCTCGGAAAAATCCAACAGTAGATAATCGATCGATTAAGCACAGAAAGCCAATACCTACCCTCTTCTCCTAGCAGCTCCCTTTAACCGGCTCCTCCTCCTCCTCCTCCTCCTCATCATTATCATTATCATCCAGCCCCGCCTCTTCTTCGATCCCTAATCTTTCCAACGCCGCCTTTCCCATCTGGAGCCAATGATGATAAGACGGCAGGTGTGAAAACCAGAACGTATCCTCATTGCCTGCTTGAGGTCTGACCTCTGAGGGTGCGGGATAGAGTAGGCAGCGGGTGGTCCTGGTCCTGCGATTGCGATTGAGGTTGAACGGTGGCCGCTATCGGCTCTGGCTGTGAGCCTGACGACGACGGCGCCAAAGGGGCAGCAGAACGGAAACAGGGTCAAGCTGTGAGGGGTGGGATAGCGTAGCCACGATTTGGGCTGCGGACGGCGCTGGCGGAGGCGGTGACGTTAGAGGTGTTTTATCTTTAGGAAGGTGGAAGAGCGGTGAAATCGAGGGAAATACTGAATCTGAATCTGAATCTGAATCTGACGGGTCGCATGCGGTCCGCAGGCGCTTCTATGACCTAGCTTTATTTTCAGCATCCTCGTCAGTGTCTAGTGTCTGTTTTGAACTTTGATTCAACAATAAGAGACCGGGGATGTCCATCTCGTCGTCTTGGGAGTATGATAGCGAAGTAGGACTATAGGGTGGGGCGGGGGCGGAGGCAGTGCAGGAGCAGGAGCAGGAGCAGGAGCAGGCATTGGCTGAACTTGAGATGATGTATTCGCTCGTGTTGACGACGATGATGGATCAATAATCCTAGGATCTACAAACTGTTCAACCTTTTCCCTGTCACCCCTCTAATAGAGCCCTGTTCCCATTTTAGTCAAATGACCTGTCATGATTCGGACTCCGCTCCCACTCTGTTTCCCATTATGGTTTATGATTTGTCACTATTTGGACTCCACTCCGTTCTGTCCCGTTCCTAACACCAAACTTGGTGTTTACTATTCCTGTTTTATGTTTTGCTCATTTCGTTTCATCATTACTGGATTTGGTATGTCATTCACTCTACGGTCTATTTAAACTGGCAGATGTTGTACATACAATCCAGTCAGAAAATTGGCTTAGATTCCCCCCAGTAATCTAATACATTTTCTGCTCTAAACTCCTACTTGAATTACACTGCTCACTGTGATGTATCTAGTATATATTCACGAATTTTCCCTTAATTTTCCCGAATTTATTTCAATTTATTTTATTCTATTTTATTTTATTTATTAATTCAAGAATTAGGCTATTTCCTTTTAACTTCGAATACTCAAAGCTTCGAATGACATCATATTATGTAATCGAAGCCTAGAGCGGTCGAAATATAAATATAATAAAGCCGGGTTATCTAATTTCGAGAGACCGGGTTTTTATTATATTATATTAGTACATATATGCACATTATTATCGCGCGATCACGTGACATCACGTGATGACGACGTCACGACATGTTTACAAATTGTCGCGAGTAGTTTTCGAAGCCGCCCGGCCGCGTTTATTTCCGTTTCGGCACCACGGCTTATTTTGCTTCCACCCTCGGCCATCTCGGCCATCTCGGGTTTATTCTCTAACTCGACCGGTTCGGATCTTCGGTTCAGATCTTCGAGTCGGGTGATAGCTATGACATCATAGCGGAATTATAGAAACTTTTAGAAGCTTCTAATAATTTCCTAATTAGTTATTTAGCTATTATTAAGCAAAAATCTCTACATGTATAAAAGGAGGCCTAAATCACTGAATAAATCACAACTACTTTATTACTATCAACAGCACCAGCTCCAAGCTTATCTAATCATCCTAAGGACAAAAATAGCCTTAGTCTGATATCTAACTGCAAGCACCTACACTTGCAGCATCTTGAACTCTTTCTCTTGAACTTAGCTAATTCATCTAAGTTCCCTCAGCTTCCCGGAAAACCTTTAGGCTTACTAATCACTTAAGTAAATCTAAATTCTCATTACTGAAATCCCTGCCCGTTTAGGTTATTCAAGAGCCCATTTTAACAGCACAGTTAATCGATCTTTAAACAAACGCTTGGATATTCAACTCTCGGACGATCTCTCTATTTATATATTATTTAACAGCTTTATAAATAGTAAACTAAAAGGCTACAAGAAAGCAAAGGCTTACGACAAGTTTCCGCCAACTTATTGCGCATACATTCAGCTCCCGAACCTTTATTCTCAAAAAGAACTTAACCTTCGTAGAGCACGTCACTACAAGTTCATCTGAATTTGTCAAGAGACCAAACAAATATTGACTTTAGTTGTTTAAGCTTAATAGCGCAGCTAATTAATCTATCAGTATTTAAATTACTGGACCTTTATTTGTTTATTTCTTGAATCCCTTGCCGTGTCAACGTTTGTTAACTATTTGAGAGAGTAAATAGCCGGATACCTTACACTCACACTAGTCGGAGCCCATGGGCTCCAGCACATCTATCTCTCTTACCTATCTCGACTCACGACCCATGACCTCCGACCTACGACCCCCACCCGGACTCCCTGGGATTCCCATCCACCTGTCTGAAATTGGACAACACGATCTAGTGAGGGCGCAGCCTATAAGCTGAAGCCAAGTCCTACTGGATATTCCGCGGGTTTCTCCAAAGACCCACTGTGTACGTATCCTAACACATGATTAGCACATAAATAACCTTATTGATTATCCACAAATAAATGCAAAAAAAGTCATGTGACCTGTTCAAATTGTGTATATATGTTAAGTTCCCGAACAAAGCTCCACGGATAGTCCCGCGGAGGTTTCCGGTAACTATTCCAAACACACACTTGCTTCCGGGAAATAGTCCCATGGAGTCCCTGTGCAATAGGTCCCGGGAAAGTTCCGGGGATTATTAGTACAAGGAACGGTGATATCAGAATAATTACCAGAAAGATATGGCGAAATGACTGAGATGGACTTGGCTTCAGCTTATAGGCTGCGCCCTCGTACACTCATTCGGGTGTCCATATTTCGAGCTGACAGAATGCATACAGGAAGACATAGATTCCGGAGTTCCCGTGGGAGTTCCGGGAATCGAGTGTGCAGACAGACAAGAGGACTAGAGACTGTTCAAGGATCAAACTTGTTCGGGGGAAAACTAGTTCGAGATTGAAACTGGATTCTAAGTACATGAATATAGTGGACTTATATAGACTGTGAAATGTAATAATACCAAATCCGGTATTAATGAGAGGCAGAACTATTAAACATAAAACGAGACAAGTAAATACTAAACTGGGAATAGGGATGGAACGGAACGGGAGCGGAGAACGAATCATGACAGGTCATTTAACCATAACTGGAGCGGGGCTCAGTTAGAGGGGTTCCGGAAGTCCGGTCGGAGTCCGGTGACTTGGTGCACAAGATAGTGTCGGGTATAGACAGGTTTGATGTGCAGGAGGTCCGGTGGAGTCTGGTGGGTTTTCCAATGACTGGTGTGTGAGACGCAGAGACAGATAACAGGAGCAGGGTTCTATGCTCTGTTAGAGGGGTTCCAGGAGTCCGGTCGGAGTCCGGTGACTGGTACATAAGACACAGAGTGTCGGGTGTACATAGAGTGGAGTCCGGAGTCCGGGGAGTCCGAGGACTGGTGTATGAGACATAGAGGGTTAGGTGCAGACAGGTGGGGTGCGTACAGAGAGTCAGGCATAAACAAGTTGACATGCGGGCTCCCGTGGGAACTCCAGTTGTTACTATACAATATAGAGGGTTGGGAGCATGTAGGACGGGGTCCGGGGGCCCGGAGGCCGGCGGGTTTTCTGGTTCCTGACAATATATACAACTATTCACTTCTCCAAGTGATAGCATCCCAACAACCCATCAGTTTACATCATGAGAGAGAGCTCTCACTCCTGCTCAACTTGATCGTGTTCTTACTCTACTTGACAAGGGCAAGTCTGCACATGAAGTAGCTGCTACCACTGGTCGTTCTGTCTCTACTATATCCAGAATTCACTCTAAACATTCTTCCTCCCTCCAAAGTAGCTGAAGGTCATCCACACAAACTTTCCCCCTCTGATACCCATTACATCATCCAACAAATCACTTCCCAGAAGATTGACCATGCCACTCAGGCCTCTAAAGTCCTACAAGATATGAATGGAGAGTCTATCTCTGCAAGAACAATTAGTAGTGAACTCAAGAAAGCTGGAGTGAAGGCTGTGGTGAAGAGAAAAAGGCCTAAACTCACAAAAAGGCATAGAAGGGAGAGGCTGGACTTTGCATTGGCACACAAGAACTGGTCTCTAGAGGACTGGAAGAGGGTTGTTTGGTCATATAAGACTAAAATCAATTATTTGGGGTCATATGGGAGGAAGTGGGTGTGGAAAAAAGCAGGAGAGGGGCTCAGTGATAGGCTGGTTCAGGGTACAGTCAAGTTTGGAGGGGGGAATCTGATGTTGTGGGGTTGTATGTTCTGGGAAGGACCAGGATATGCCACCAAGATTGATGGGAGGATGGATGCTGAACTTTATGTTAGCATTTTGGAGGATGAACTTCAAGAATCTCTCAAGCATTACAAGAAGAAGACTGGAGATATTGTCTTTCAGCAAGACAATGATCCCAATTACAAGAGCAAGAAGGCCACCAATTGGCTTAATGGCAGTGATTTTGATGTCATGATATGGCCCCCTCAATCTGCTGATCTTAATCCAATTGAACACCTTTGGCATTACCTCAAGAAGAGGCTACTGGAGTATGAAGTGGAGCCTAGGAGTATGCAGGAGTTATGGGAAAGGGTCCAGACAGAATGGGACAGGATTCCTGCTTCTATTTGTCAGAATTTGATAGAGAGTATGCCTAGAAGGATTGAAGCTGTTTTGGATGCCAAGGGGGGTTACACCAAGTACTAGATTATATGATTTGTATTGTATTATATACCAGGGACAAAACTGTTCCAATGAGATTGCATTAGTATTTAATTTATAGTTTGATGACAAATAATGCTTATGTCATAGAATTCTTCAGATATATAGCCAACATATATGACTACCTAAATTAAAAATTTCAGGTCAATTGGTCAAGTACTCATTGAGTTATTCAACATTCTTTGTCATATAAAAAATCATTGGAATGGTTTTGTCCCCCACTGTACATACATAGATCTTTGAACTAATGTAAGTACATGTAATTGAAGAATTACTTAATCAAAAAGAATAGTAGAAAAATGAGTAAAAAATTCTAAAGAGTATAATACAGTTGAGTGGCTACATTCCCCAGAGAGGGGTACCTTTCACACATGCTCATCCTGCCTCTTCTGGCAAATTGCCTTTCACCTTGACTCTACCTAATTTAGTCTTTTTGACTGTGGATAGTACTGTTAAAGTCGATTCTATTTTTCTTATTCTAGTCATCTCTAGCAATTGTACAATTGCTGACAGTGACTACTACTACTTTATACCCACCCATCTTGTACTGTTGTAAGGTACTTTGTACTGTAAGTGCAAAGTATTTTAATGGGGAAAGATATGTACAAACTGATTTCTTGTTTTTCGAGGACTTTTGAGAGCCTTATATACATAAAAAGAAACTGAGAGTTGTACGATCTACGTGAATGCTTGATAATAGACACATGACATCTTAGATATTGATGACAAGATCGCCGTGTAGGGAGTCTCACTCCCTTACACCTCCCAGGCACTCAAATATTGACTGTCCCCAGTCGATCTCCATGTTATGTTGCTGTGACAATGGAACTGCTCCGATCATGCATTGAAGTGTGGAGGACATTGATTGGAGATGCAAAGGATGTAGCACCCAATGAGACAATAGAAGAGACACAAGTTCGTACCCAAGTGAAGAGCCAGACATTGAAAGGGATCCCGCAGGGTAGTGGATGTTATTGCAGACGTGATAAGTGTGCTGAGGGATGGACAGATGCGGTGAGTGTAGGGGCAAGTCTACTTGTCAGAGTTTGAAGGGCAAACATCATTATATAGAATATCCTTGGGATCGACAAGTGAAGTGACTGGGATGATTGTACGAGAGCGTGGGTAGTATGGAATAAGGTGGAACACAGCATAGGGTTGTTTGCTAACCGTGCCATCCAGCTCAGCTAAGATATAGGCCCTGTTTCGAGTCTGATGAACAATGATAAGTGGACCCAAGTAGCATGGTTTTGTTTTGCGTGATAATTCTGTGTCAACACATGAGTTCCTTACTAGCATGAGTGCCTCCTTAAAATTGTAGTCAACTATGAGGTGTTCATGGTCTTTCCTGAACTGGGTGATAGATGCATAATGGGACTTCGGGACTCGTTCTTTGATAGCAGCAAGATCCACTGGTCATTTTTCAAGTTGTCAAGCATGGACAGCAACAAGTTCGCTGGTTGGAAGAGGGGTGTCAATTTTTGGCACGAGGTAAGTCACTTTGACAACGTCAAAAGGCAGAATTGGCTCGATGCCATGGGCCAAGTAAAATGGCGAATAACCTGTATCCTTCTTGACAGTGATGCGATCGGCCCAAAAAATGTGAGACACAATTTCTGGCCAACGAGAGAGGGGTGGTGACCATAGGAGGAATAAAAACACATTGTGTGATATGGAGTTGGCATTTATGACACATCTTGACAAACCATGCTACATCGCAGTCGAGTCCTGGTCACCAAAAGTGATCCAACAAATTCTTTCGTGTCGAAAATGCCTGTTTGTGTCCCAGTTGATCATGTGCCTGTGAAATGAGAGAAAGATGTTTGTTCAGATCAAGAATTACAAGGCGATGCATGCCTGAGTTGCTATGGTGCCAAAGTTTACTGTTTTTGACAAAAAAGCGCAGAGATCTTCAAATAAATTGTTTTGTTGCTGCTTCAGACAGTCCAGATGGCTTTTGAGTGGTTGAAAGAAAGTCGAAAATGAGGGGCAGTTGGGAATCCATGAAAATGTTGTCTTGAGTGCAGGGAATGTCACTTTGAAGAGAGCTGGTCATGTTATTGAGGGAGAATGTCAAAAATGGGAAAGAAGAGGCAGAGTCGAGGGCATTGTTTGTGAAGTATCCATTGTGATCTGTCCAACTATTAATCCATACCCCTAAACCTAGAACATCGTCAATCCATCCATCATCCATATCCTCCACATCACCTTCCACACTTCGTCGCCTAGACAAACCATCAGGTCCTACATGATCCTTCCCGGGTATGTGTATGAGCTGAAATGTAAATAGCAAAATGGCTGCAATCCATTGATTCATCACATTGTTTGGCTGAATATCTGGGTTATTGAGCATTCCTTTAATGTACTTGGCATCAACTTCGAGATTGAAGGTAGGTAGACCAATAAGAAAAAGCCTGAGGGCCCTCAGAGCATGATAAACGCCATATAGTTCAATTTTTGGCTGTGAATAGTGAGATTCACGATCGTTCCAAGCGATGGAGCCATATCTTGAGGGGCATTGTTGGCCATGTTCATCCAACTGATAGATAATCCATCCTATGGCGATATTTGACGAGTCAATGGCCACAATGATTGGCCTTTTGCATGTGTAATCGAGGGGAATGAGTGCCAGTGCAGACGTTACAGCTTTTTTGAGTAAATCCATCGAATTTTGCCTAAGTGCCTCCCAAATGAAAGGTTTGTCTTTTTGTGTCATTGAAACTAGGGGACGAGAGAGTTCAGCAAAGCATGCAATGAAAATTCTAACCACTCCACAAGTGCCCAAGAAGCCTCGCACTTCAGTGAGATTTTCACAAGGCGGCCAGTTAAGGATTTTTGATATACGTGCTTGATCTGGGATACGGCCCTGATAGTTACATGTGTGGCCAACAATATTGACTTCCTTCATTCCAATGTAGAGTTTACTTGCTGAAAATGTCACTCTAGCATGCTTCAAGTGGTGAAATATCCTGTTAATGTCTAAAAAATGTTCCCAAACAAAACATCGAATACCACAATTTTCGGGGATAGTGTTAGGGTATGTACACGGTGGTCTCCGGAGAAACCCATGGAATATCCGGTAGGACTTGTGTAATGTATTCAGGGGATTCTCTCAACATATGCTATAGTGTCACAGAGCTTCAACAATAAAACAAGCAAAGGTCCAGTAATTTAAATACTGATAGATTAATGAGCTGTGCTATTAAGCTTAAACAACTCAAATCAATGCTTATTTTGATTATTGAAAGGTTCAATAGAACTGTGTATGACTCTTTTAGCAAATAAAAGAACTATTTTTTGAGAATAGGGGCTGGAAGCTGAATATATGCGCAGTAACTTGGCAGAGACTTGATATAAGAGCTTCGGATTCTTGTATGCTTATTTGTAACTATTAATAGTTATTTAACAAGGTGTTAAATAATTTATTAATAGAGAAGATAATATGTATTGGATTATCTGAGTGATTGTACTTGATTAATTCAATAAACTTAGGGCTGGGCCTTGAGTAATCTAGTATTGGCAGGGATTTCAGTAAGGATACTTAGATACTTATTAGGTTTATTATCTGATTAATAAGCCTAAAGGGTAGCTGTGAGGCTGGGGGAACTTAGATGATTAGCTAAGTTCAAGAGTTGCTGACAAAGATTCAAGATGCTGCAAGTGTAGGTGCTTGCAGTGAGTGTATCAGACTAAGGCTATTATTGTCCTTAGGATGATGAGGTAAGCTTCTGTGCTGTACTGTAAAATAATGTGTGTGATAGATGATTTTATTGGAAACTTAGCCCTCCTTATATACATTTTGATAACTCAATGATTAGCTAACTATTTAGTTTATGAGGTCATTAGTTAGATCATAATGACCTCATATTTTACTCATTATTTACCCTTTATTTATCATGTGATTCCCTTCTCTGAGACAAGGGTTCTAACCTCTTGCTTGAACATGAAGGTTCAAGGCCGCGGTCCCGGGACAGAAGCAAACAATGAGTCAGTGGAATCTAATAATGACTCGGGTAGTCACATCCATGACTTGTGTGACATCCCGACACTGGACTGTGACTTGTGTGACATCTTGTAATTGTCACCTGCTGACAAATTATTCCCTCAATCCCAAATTTGAAGCGTTGGGCACGAATGATGACATAATGTGTTCCTGTGCTTCCACTGGAGGCTTTATCTAATAAGTCCCATGACTAGTGTTACAGTCACTCGTGTGACTAAATGCTAGTCACTAGTGTGAAAGCAAGGCAATGTGCCGGGCAGTAATAACTAAGTAAATAAAATATAAATAATTAGTTAAAAATTATAATAATTTAATTAAGTAATAATAGCATAATATGAGTCCATATATGCTATTATTTATGCGAAGTTAAAAGGAATAAGGCCTATTTTTCACAATAAATATAGTAAAAATACAATAGAAATTCGAGAAAATATTAAATAATTCAAAGAAAATTAAGAGAACATTATGAGATAATAATGATACCTTACAACTTGGCTTCAGCTTATAGGCTGCACCCTCGCTAGATCGTGCTGTCCAATTTCAGACAGGTGGATGGGAATCCCGAGAAGTCTGGGTGGGGGTCGTGGGTCGAGGGGTCATAGGTTGGAGGTCGTGGGTCGTTGTTACAACCCATTCCCGGATGTTTCAATATCCGACTTCCAATCTCTGACCACGGAACATCATAGTTACCGTATCATCCACATTCTTCCCTTGTTCCACATTTGGTAATTTGTCTGTTGACAAGTATTCACTTGTTTGTTGTTATATTCCCGTTTCGGAATATTGTCTCCCTAATATGTCTTATTGTATTTCCGTTTTAAGAACACTTCCGTTTCCGTCTTATTATGGTCTTAGTTTGTAGTACAATAACAAGTAGACTTATATTAGTTTCCACGAATTTGTACTTTACCTTAGATCTGATATCGACTTAGTTTCTTATTCCTCCTCCCGTCTTTCTGTACACTCGATATTCGGAACTCTTTGGAACTCTGAATATCCGTATCTTCCATTGTAAGCCTTACTTCTGAAATTAAGGACTTTGAGTGTTTGCATAGAGGCGCAGCACATAAGCTGAAGCCGATGTCCTGACCCTATCCACTAGTTTCTGACTTCCCGGTAACTTTCCGATAGTTCCGGAATAAGTTCCCGACACAGTACTTAACAGTATATCAGATCTGAACTCTGCAACTCGCTCATCATGGGTCCCAAATGCAAAGCTGCCGAAGGACCATCCCAACTTCAATCCCCGTTGCAACTTTACACCACTCAACCCGAAACCCCATTTCAGCCGACAACATCAGCTTCGGTCGAAGAAGTTACCGAGGAGGTTACCGAGGTAACGAAGGACACCAATATTCCCCACACTTCCGACAACGAAGCAGAAGATCAGCCAGAGACATCGAAAAAGAAATCTTCCGACGAACCGACTGAAATGTTGTTTATCAACTCCATTGTGAAATTCGCTGACTACTTGAAATCCGCTGAGGATAGTAAAGAATCATCCTGCACCGGAGTCAAAGAACCCGAACCATTTACTGGCAAGGATCCAAAAAAATTGAAGAATTTCCTTCTCCAATGCCGTTTTAGTTTCTGTGATCGACCCTCTGCATTTAAATCCGACAGTCGAAAAGTCAATTTCGCACTCTCTTATCTCAAGGATAGCACTCAAGATTGGTTCAAACCCGGACTATCTGGAATATCCGATGAGACACCCGTATGGCTTGATGACTGGGATGCTTTTGTGGAAGAACTGGAAACTAATTTCGGACCTTACGATCAATCCGGCGAAGTGGAAAATGAATTAATGACGCTCAAGATGAAAGACAACCAATGAGTTTCCGATTATCTCGTCAAGTTCAATACCCTCGCCGCACGATGTGGATGGGACAATTCTGCCCTCAGACACTATTTCTATATGGGACTTCCGTCACGCCTTAAAGACGAGATCTGCAAAGATGGGAAGCCAAAAACTCTCCAACTCATGCAGATTAAAGCTCAAACATCCGATGCCCATTATTGGGAATGAAAAGCCGAGGTCTCTCGAGAAAACCTGATGGAACATTCTCAGAATAACAAGGCGTTGACGAGCAAGTCTTCTGGCAACAACTCAGGCAATAACACCGGCAACTCTGGCACGAATACTGGCAAATCAAACTCCGACCGGAAGAAAGACAAGAAAGAAATCCAACAAGGAAAAACAGTCAAGTTCCGACAAACCCGACATTTCCCATTTGTTGGGTATCAACGGTAAACTCACCCCAAAGGAGAAACAACGACGTATGGACAATGACCTCTGCCTTTTCTGCGGGAAAGGCGGACACAAGGTTTCCGACTGTACCGTTAAATCTAACTCTTCCAAGGCCCGCACGGCAATTTCCACTACGACTACAACGTCTAAGGAAAAACCCGCCACGGAGTCAAAAAAAGAGTAAGCAACCCTCCGGAATCTGCATGGACAGAGGGTTGTGTTGACTCTCTCTGTGTTTCCGAGGTTATCCGTCTCAATGCGTCCGCTCTCTCTAATCCCGATTCATTATTTGTAAAACTCGTTTCTGACTTTCTTGGAAATTTAGTGTTCCGAGCTCTGATAGATTCCGGCTCTACACACTGTTTTGTAGATACCACCTTTGCCACGAAACATAATTTGAAACTCCATTCTGTTCCCGCAATTTCCTTGCGTCTGTTTGACGGCACTAGCAATACGGTGATTACACAAGCCTGCGACATGTCTATCCGGTTCCCTTGTGGAACATCCCAGACGGTTACTTTTTTCGTAACACAGTTGGACTCTATGTTAAGAACTAGAAACTGACTAATGTCGGTGGCCGACGGGGACCGATCGGGAGGACTTGGCTTCAGCTTATGTGCTGCGCCCTCGCAAATATCCGTAGGTTGTCCTTAAATTTCGGACAGGCGAAGACTAAATCCTAAGAAGAACCTTTCGGTGAGAACCGATTGGAACCGAAGGACAAGTCAAGTGTCGGGCCAAGGGGTCGGGGCCGAGAGTGGGCGAGCGCACGCGAAGGCGGAAGGGGGATTCTTCTAGTATGAGACTGCTACAGACGTATGAGGGTATTCTGAGTCGATATTCTGATTGCCTAGTAACTACAATTACAGCAAGTTCATATACAAGTAACAGGCGTCTAGAAAGTACTAATGGGGAGGAGGGCGGAAAACGGCATTAACAATAAGCTTGACTAGGAACAGGAAGTTTATGATTAGTTCGGAGGCCGATGATAAACGAGAATGGAAATTACGATAAAAGGAAATAGTTCGAGGACTACAAATATAGATAGACATATGTGGAACATAAGATGAGACGGATCAACATGATGAAAGGGACATATCAAAACATAACCAGACAGAAAGGTGTAGTTGGGTTTGATTGACCGGAGAGCATACGTCAGCATCGGGGGTCCGACGGCTTCCGAGATCTTGTATTGTCGGAGACGTATAACGAGGGTATTCCATTGGGGGCCGTCGGCTTGCGAAGGGTTACGACACAGTCGTAACACTCTAGCTGTTCGGCAGTTCTTGGATACAACTGGCTCACCCGATATAATCCGTTGATTGACTGGGTATTGGGCAGTATTAATTTCCGGATTCCCGACACTTCGGTTCCTCCTGCAGTGTCTCTTCCGGCCAACGCCTTTTTGGCATCTATGGCACCTCTGGCTTCTACCGAACCCTCCGTGCCTCCAAAAATCTCTCTCATCAACACTTCGGCATTTGTTAGGGCAAGTAAACTGGATGGTTTGCAGTTTTTTCGATCAGCTTAAAAGTTGATGAAGCATCTGGACATTTTGCGACTCCAGAATTATCCGAGCTAAAAGCCGACCTGGAAGGAGTTCCCGAAAAATACCATGATTTCGCGGACATTTTCAGTAAGCAAAAAGCTGACAGGCTTGCACCACATAGGCCCTACGACTTAAAAATCAATATTGAGCCCGGTTCAAACCCTCCGTTAGGACCTATTTACCCATTATCCCAATCGGAACTTTCGTCTATTCGGGAGTTCCTGGATGAACATCTGTCGATAGGTTTTATCCATCCCTCAAAGTCTCCGTATGGAGCACCCGTCCTTTTCGTCCAAAAGAAGGATGGTTCCCTTTGACACTGTGTCGATTTCAGAGGATTAAATTCCATCACATGGAAAGATAAATATCCACTTCCACTCATTACCGATTTACTCGATGCCCCATGGAAAGCTCAGATTTACACCAAAATAGACCTCAAACATGCCTATCATTTGGTCCAAATTGCCGAGGGCGATGAATGGAAAACTGCTTTTCGGACTCACTATGGATCCTTTGAATGGTTGGTTATGCCATTTGGCCTTACCAACGCCCCTTCCGCTTTTCAACGTTTTGTTAATGATATATTTTCCAACATGCTTGACGTATGTGTTATAGTCTATTTGGATGACATTTTGGTATTTTCCAAGGATCCCACTCTTCATGATGAACAGGTCTGTGAAGTTTTCTGAAGACTCCGTAAAAACAGTCTTTTTGCCAACGGTAAAAAATGCTACTTTGACATGGATTCTATTGAATACTTAGGTTTCATTATCGGACCTGATGGTCTCTGTATGGATGAAACCAAGGTTCAAGTTGTCCGTGATTGGCCCGAACCACGGAAAGTCAAGGATATTCAGTCATTTTTAGGTTTCGCCAACTTTTACCGACGTTTTATTCAGAACTACTCAGATATTACAGTACCGCTCACTCGCCTTACCCATAAAACTCAACCATGGGTCTTTGACGACAAATGCCGCTCCGCCTTCCAGACTTTAAAAAATGCTTTCACTTCTACCCCGATTCTTTCCCATTGGAAACCTGATGTTCCAATTATTGTGGAAACCGATGCTTCCGATTATGCAATTGCTGTGATTCTTTCCATTCAAGATTCTGACGGTGAAATTCATCCAGTTGCATTTCTTTCTTGAACGCTTTCAGTGTCCAAACTCAACTATGACGTTCATGATAAGGAACTTTTGGCAATTTTCAAAGCTTTCAAACATTGGCGCCACTATCCCGAAGGTTCCGCAACTCCCGTTGACATTGTTACTGATCACAAAAATCTCAAATATTTTTCTACCACTAAACATTTAACTCACCAGCAGGCCCGCTGGTCTGAGTTCCTTTCCGCTTTCAACATGATTATCTCTTTCCAACCCGGACGTCTTGGTGGAAAACCAGATGCCATGACTCGACGATGGGATGTCTATCCTAAAGAGGGGGAAAGTAACTATGCCGTTGTTAATCCACATAACTTGAAACCGGTTTTTACTACGCAACAACTTTCTGCATCTATTCGAGCAACTTCCCTCTACTATCCAATTATGCGTAGCGTCATGATTATGGACATTGAGCAATTACATCAAGATATCCTTTCCGCACTCACTTCCGATCCAGCTCTCAAGCCACACCTAGAAGTTCCCAACAATCCAGACCAACCCCGATGGTCACAAGACTCTCAAGGTTTTATCCGTCTCGATGGACGTATCTACATTCCAGATTCCAACAATCTCCGACTCCGCGTACTTCAGTATAAACACGATCATCCAATCTCCGGACATTACGGCATTAACAATACTCTTGGTTTAATCTGTAGAGAATATACTTGGCCCAACCTCTGAGATTTCGTAACCCAGTTCTGTAAGTCATGCACCACCTGCTTATGCTCTAAGACCCAGAGGCATAAGCCGTACGGCCTTCTCAAGCAACTCCCGATACTAGAAAAACCCTGGAACTCAATTTCCATGGATTTCATCAAACAACTCCCGACTTCTGAAGGCTTTACATCCATTCTAGTTGTTGTGGATCGATTCTCGAAACAAGGCATTTTCATACCCACTCATGATACAATCACATCCTTACAATTAGCAGAACTTTTCATTATTCATGTATTTTCCAAACACGGAGTTCCATCTCACGTAACTTCCAATTGAGGCTCTTTCCCATTTCTTCCAGGCCCTCGGAAAAGCCCTCGACATGAAACTACACTTCACCTTGGGATATCACCCGGAAGGTGATGGACAAACGGAATGCGTAAATCAAACATTGGAACAATACCTCCACATCTATTGCAATTATCAACAGGACAACTGGAAATCCCTCCATCCGATCGCGGAATTCGCCTACAATAACTCTCTGAATGCAACTACTGGCGTATCTCCTTTTTTCGCCAAGGAGGATAACCCAAAACTTTAAAAAATATTTATCCACTAAAGTATATATATTTATATTGTTTGTTGTAAAATTAATATTTAATCAAATTCAGTTGATTAGGTATCACTCTGAAGAATGCAAAAATATTAATATTTATCCTATATCTGACAAAATTTAGTCAAACAATTGTCTGTAGATTATTCTTTTGGAATAAATTGCACAATGGGGATTGGTACCCCAGATAGTTCTGGTTAACTCTCTAAACCAACTAAATTTAAATTATATGAAATATATTTGAAAGTTTGCTTGTATACAAGAGAATACATCATAACCCAGAGATTAAGTCATAACCCAAATAATCTTGTTTAACCCAAATGATCTTGTTTAACCCAAATGATCTTGTTTAACCCAAATGATCTAGGTTAACCCAAATAATCTAGGTTAACCCAAATAATCTAGGTTAACCCAAATAATCTTGTGTAACTATATCATTTGTGTGTATTTTAAAAGGACATGCATATTTTAAAGATGAAATTTCAGGTAATTAAATATAAACTCATAGAATAAGTTGTCATGGCCAGAAGGAATAGACTCATTTAGAAAATATGAGGATTATTCAGTAAAATTTTGTATATTCAATAAAGTGTGACCATCCTCCCAACAAAGGCTATAATCTGAATCTCACCATACATTCCGAACGAGATTTGGCTTCTGTCCGTGCTCAAGAATTTATTACCGACCTTGATGAATTACATCAAGAACTTCGGAAAGCTATTTCTTCCGCACAGGAATATTATCAACATTCTGCAGACAAAAACAGGATCCCGCCTCCTAATTTTAAAATCGGTGATCAGGTTTTTGTAAAAGCTCAATTCTTCCGTACTACCCGACCTTCTAAAAAACTCGCTGAGAAATTCTTAGGCCCTTTTGAAATTATAGCACAAGCCGGTTCACTCTCATGGACTCTCTGACTTCCCGATAGTATGCGAGCAGTTCATCCCATTTTCCAAGTTTCCATGTTAGAACCCTGTGTTCCTAACAAAATCCCGGAACATATTCGACCTCCGTCCCCTCCAGTCATTATTGACGGAGAACCCGAATTTGAAGTTTCCGAAATCTTGGATTCTAAAATTGACAATCACTGACATACTTGTAAATTGCTTTATTTAGTCAAATGGGCAGGTTATGAAGGTACTGACGAGGAAACTTCATGGATATTGGCCACGGAACTTGGACACGCTATGGAAATTGTCACTGATTTCCACACGGCCTATCCAAGCAAACCTGGACCTTTATCATCACTCTAACTTTCCGTTTTCTTTCTGTTCAGTTTTCTGACACTCCCGTTACTTCTGTTATCACACTCGTTTTGAAATCATACAAGTCAAATTTATTTGTAACTATTTTAGGGTCTCTGGCACACCAAATCCTCCTTCCACTCCTGTATTATCCACAACCTCCGCACTTTCCACCATATCCTGCACCTCTTCATCCTCACTCTCTGATACATCCGCCCCATTTCCTGACTCCTACCTTTTTTCGACACATCCCACCAACGGATCATTAGACTGTTCCCGTGCCTTATCGGAAAATCTCTTGGAAACCGCGATAACACCGATGCTAACCATTACCTTCTCCAGGAATTCACTTTGCCCCCGGAAGTTTCGGATCAATGAACGGAAACCCTTTTCCTGGATATCATTATGGCGATCTAGTGTTTCCCACATTTTCATAACTTCCATCCCAATAAAAACCAACACGTCAACAGTGTCCTTAAGAAGCTCAATGCCCGTACTATCCGTTTTTGGCACCTCAGTTCCCGTAGCTTTGGCCGCTCCTGAACTTTCCGTGTCATCAGTTTTCTGAGGCTTCTCACCTTTTGGAACCCTTTTTGAGGCGAGAGTGCATGGAAGTTTAAGGACCACGCAGGGATAGCAAGTTCCACCCCATTTTACCTTCTGTTCCCAACATGTCATACTCCGTATGGAACATCAATAACACGGATTTTCATGGACCACTTCTATCCATTCCGGAGCCTTGACCTTTGGCTTCTGTTTCGGAAGTTAATCAAATACCGGTCTTTTTGTAGATGTACTTACTTTAGGACTCGAAGGTCCAGCCTCTCCCTCTACCTCAACCTCCACGGCTTTTCGCTGTACCCAATAGTTATTGGTTGGAACCACGGAAATTATGGATATCACTTACCTTTCCTTCCCTTATTTCCTCACATTTCTTCGCCGCCTCTGACTCCTGCTGTAACTTTTCCGCCTCTTCCTTCTTTTTCTGAGCCTCCGCCGCTTTCCAGATCCACACTTGTTTTTCCACCTTCACCCGCTCCAATTCCCATTTTTCTGCCTCTTCCACATCTTTTAACTCCTGCATCAACACCTTTTCTTCCTCCTCCTGTCGTTGCTTCAACTCCTCCATCCTTTGTCGTTTTTGTTGAAGTTCTGTGACCTTCGACATTTTCTGAAGCATGGCAATTTTGGTATCTGAATCTTCCAGGGTAGTAATGAATAGAGGCCAACGAATCGACATACAAGTTGTGGATAAAGAAACAAAAACGTTAATTCGAATATTTGAAGGTTTTTATACTCAGAATATCAGCCGAAACTCTCACCTCCAGAATTGCGTAAATTTCACGACACATAATAATCAGCCATCGCTTCAATCACTCAGTACCTAATCGCCTCTATGGGATTTCGGCCTAACAGGGGGGTACTGTTATGACCCATTCCTGGATGTTTCAATATCCGACTTCCAATCTCCGACCACGGAACATCATAGTTACCGTATCATCCGCATTCTTCCCTTGTTCCGCATTTGGTAATTTGTCTGTTGACAAGTATTCACTCGTTTGTTGTTATATTCCCATTTCGGAATATTGACTCCCATATGTCTTATTGTATTTCCGTTTTAAGAACACTTCCGTTTCTGTCTTATTATGGTCTTAGTTTGTAGTACAATAACGAGTAGACTTATATTAGTTTCCGCGAATTTGTACTTTACCTTAGATCTGATATCGACTTAGTTTCTTATTCCTCCTCCTGTCTTTCTGTATGCTCGATATTTGGAACTCTTTGGAACTCTGAATATCTGTATCTTCCATTGTAAGCCTTACTTCCGAAATTAAGGACTTTGAGCGTTTGCGTAGAGGTGCAGCACATAAGCTGAAGCCGACGTCCTGACCCTATCCACTAGTTTCCAACTTCCCGGTGACTTTCCGATAGTTCCGGAATAAGTTCCTGACACGGTACTTAACAGTCGTGAGTCGAGGTAGGTGAGAGAGATAGATGCGCCGGAGCCCATGGGCTCCGACTAGCATGAGCAGTGTGATTCAAGTAGGAGTTTAGAGTGGAAAATGTATTAGATTACTGGGGGGAATCTAAGCCAATTTTCTGACTGGATTGTATGTACAACATCTGCCAGTTTAAATAGACCATGGAGTGAATGACATACCAAATCCAGTAATGATGAAATGAAACTAGCAAAACATAAAACAGGAATAGTAAACACCAAATTTGGTGTTGTGAGGTATCAGCATTATCTCATAATGTTCTCTTAATTTTCTTTGAATTACTCAATATTTTCTCGAATTTTTATTGTATTTTTTCCTATGTTTATTGTGAAAAATAGGCCTTATTCCTTTTAACTTCGCATAAATAATAGCATATATGGACTCATATTATGCTATTATTACTTAATTAATTTATTATAATTTTTAACTAATTATTTATATTTTATCTACTTAGTTATTGCTTTTCAGCACCTTGCTGCAGCTGCATTTTTGAAGTCATGTGACTTATTAGATAAGCCTCCAGTGTCGGGATGTCACACAGGTCACGGATGTGACTACCCGAGTCATTAATTGATTCCGCCGACTCATCGTTTGCATCCGTCCCGGGACCGCGGCCTTGAACCTTCATATTCAAGTAAGAGGTTAGAACCCTTGTCTCAGAGAGGGGAATCATGTGATAAATAAAGGGTAAATAATGAGTAGAATATGAGGTCATTATGATCTAACTAGTGACCTCATAAACTAAATAATTAGCTAATCATTTATTTATCAAAATGTATATAAGGAGGGCCAAGTTTCCAATAAAATCATCTTATCTCTCACATACTTTACTGCACAGCTCAGAAGCTTATCTAATCATCCTAAGGACAATAATAGCCTTAGTCTGATACACTAACTGCAAGCACCTACACTTGCAGGATCTTGAATCTTTGTCAGCAACTCTTGAACTTAGCTAATCATCTAAGTTCCCCCAGCCTCACAGCTACCCTTTAGGCTTATTAATTACATAATAAACCTAATAAGTATCCTTACTGAAATCCCTGCCAATACTAGATTACTCAAGGCCCAGCCCTAAGTTTATTGAATTAATCAAGTACAAGCACTCAGATAATCCAATACAAATTATGTACTCTATTAATAAATTATTTAACACCTTGTTAAATAACTATTAATAGTTACAAATAAGCATACAAGAATCCGAAGCTTTATATCAAGTCTCTGCTAAGTTACTGCTCATATATTCAGCTTCTAGCCCCTATTCTCAAGGAATAGTTCTTTTATTTGAAAGAGTCATACACAGTTCTATTGAACCTTTCAATAATCAAAATAAGCATTGATTTGAGTTGTTTAAGCTTAATAGCGCAGCTCATTAATCTATCAGTATTTAAATTACTGGACCTTTGCTTGTTTTATTGTTGAAGCTCTGTGACACTATAGCATATATTGAGCTATCTAAGAGAATCCCCTGAATACATTACAGGTGTTAGGAATGGGACAAAACAGAGTGGAGTCCGAATAGTGACAAATCATAAACCATAACGGGAAACGGAGCAGGAGCGGAGTCCAAATCGTGACAGGTCATTTGACTAAAATGGGAATGGGGCTCTGTTAGAGGGATGATGGGTTTTCTGAGTGGGGTCCAGTGACTGACACGCAGGATGAGGTTGGACATAGACAGAGATGGAGTCCGGTGGGTTTTCCAGTGACTGAAACAGAACATAACGAAGTTGAATGTAGACAAGTCTGACATACAGAGTCTGGTGGGAATTCTGGTAAACTGATAATGGGTGCATATAGGGTGTGGGTGCATATAAGTTAGTACCCGGAGTCCGGCGGGATTTCCAGTCGTAATAGATAGTTTCATAGCTGCCATCCTGCAACTCATAGTGTGTTTTGGGTTTTAAGATAGGTATATCATCGAGAAAAGGGGGGCAATGTCAATTTCATCCTGTAAAATAAAAGTAATGTGGCCTTGAAAGATAGAAACAGAATTGGACCATCCCATTGGCAAATATGTGAGACGATGGGGTCCAAGGAGGGTTTGGAATGTCGTGAGGTCTCAGGATTGTTCTGCAAGTGGTGCATGATCATATCCTACATACAAGTCACCCAACATGTAAATTGATCTTCCCGTGCAATGCTCAGTGTACGGTTCAATGTTGGGGGGAACACCGGCATCTTTGACAGTGACTGCATTAAGAGGTTGTAGGTCATGAACAATACAAAATTTCCCATTTTTCTTCACACACAAAACCATTGTGATTGGTAAGAAGAGCCCAAAAGTTCATAAACACCGCTGGAGATTTTCTGTTTGATAAACTGTATAATTTTGTCTTTGAGCCTGTGAGGAGTATGCTTTTACCACAGTTTCATTGTGGTAAAACACTCCTTTTATTTCATTTATATTTTACATATTCTATTCATATTTTACTATCTTTCACATTCTTCGAATATCGCATATTTCATTAGTTCGAAGCATTGTGTATACTTGTGGGTGCACTCAGCACCAATTAGAACTCAGACAACTTTTACCCAGCAGACACCACCTCGTAAATGACCCAGACGTCGAATAGCGAGAGGTGTCAAGGGTAACATCTCAGCTACCTATAAGGGTAGCATTCTCTAGTCTCCTAACTTACTTTGGACTCGAACCGCGAAGGTCGAGTTCCACTCTAAGGTCTTTGCGCTCGTCGACGCTACAGTCGACTAGCGCTATTATCTCTTTACTTCAGATATTCGACTTCTCGTTGATTATCTATTTACATTTAGCTACGAGTTGCACCGTAAAGGTCAACTCTTCATTCTCTCATTTTAGCCGTCAAGAGCAACTGTACAGTTGCTCTTGTGACGTGTAGCGAGTCTCCTTGCTAGTACTGTCAGTCTAGCAATCTACGGTATTGTACTGAACGGTCAATACTTTCTAATAGTAGTTGAATAAACACTATTCTTCGTATATTGAGTGGTAAGAATCTAACGACTCTTCACAGAGCCCAAGGGGAATTGGAATGTTTTTGAGGGCCCACAGTTCATGCTCAAAGGTCGGAATAATTATGGGTGAAAAATAGTCAGTGCAGAACATGCCCCACTGTGATGTATCATTTAGGCTGAGGGTCCTTAGGTACTTAGCAGTAACTTAAAGACATCAACTTGTTATATATGGAAGGGCTGAGTGTGTCAGTAGACTATTAGTTTAGGCTTCTTGTTTAATAGTAGTTAAAGATAAAATATAATATCGGAAAACGAACAAATAGCTTTCATTCAGAGTGTGTAATTAAGATAAGTCATGTTAGTGATAAGAGTGATTCTCGTTAACCTGAGAAAGGTAATATCCTGTAAACCTGGAACAGGTGGAATAAGATGCACAAATGCAAATGTGACAAGGTTGTCTAGTTTAGGGAATTCAAAAAAGTTATATTTTCGTGATTTAGCTCAGCCATTTAAATACATAGGCATGGTGCTGCGCAACTGCGCATTACTGTGTACAAACTGCGCATGATCAAAATATAGTGTGGCTGCGCATGATCAAAACATAGTGTGGCTGCACATGCACTGTTATGATTGTCTCAGATTAATTTTAGCTAAACAATGATATGCATTTTGAGTCTTTACTGTCCATTCACAAATAGGTATCCTAACTACATGTATCAAACATTAATAGCTCAGATACCTGGTAATGTTCGTATATTGAATACGTGCATCATAACAATTGATTCTATCTGATGAGAGAATGAAAACCAAATGAATGGACTGTAGCGTGACAATTAGTTAGCAGCTTGAGTGATTTGATATCAAATCTACCTGTTACATGACAGTCAGCATCGGTATTATTGCAGTTTCCAAAAGATATGCCAATAAGGAGAAGGATGAGCTGAATGATCTGTTGGCATTGTCGAGAAAAGATGGGTGTTGGGAGAAAAGTCGGAAAGTGAAGATGGGGAGGTGCAAGAAATGGTGGAGAGTGTGGAGATTGTGGATGAGATTGGAGTTGAAGTGGAGGGAGGATTTGGAGTGCTGGAAACACTATGTTGATTTTGTATTTATTTTTTTAAAACTTGCAAATATTCCTTTTATCATGGCTTTGAAATTGTGTGAAAGTGTTGGATCGGAAGTGTCAGAAAACAGACAGGGAAGAAAACAGAGGGAATCAGAGTGACAATAAAGGTCCAGGCTTACTAAGATAGGTGGTGTGGAAGTCAGTTACAATTTCCATAGCATGTCCAAGTTCTGTGGCCAATATCCATGAAGTTTCTTCATCGATACCTTCATAACCTGTCCATTTGACCAAATAAAGCAGTTTACAAGTATGTCTGCAATTGTCAATTTTAGAATCCAAAATCTCGGAAACTTTGAATTCAGGTTCTCCATCAATAATGACCAGAGGAGGCAGAGGTTGAATACATTCCAGGATGTTGTTAGGAATGCAGGGTTCTAACATGGAAACATGGAATATGGCATGAACTGCTTGCATACTTTCAGGAAGTCAGAGAGTCCAGGAAAGTGAGCCAGCTTGTGCTATGATCTCAAAAGGACCTAAGAATTTCTTGGGAAGTTTTTTTGAGGATCAGGTAGTTTGGAAGAATTGAGCTTTTACAAAAACCTGGTCTCCAATCTTGAAGTTAGGAGGCAGGATTCTGTTTTTATCCATGGAATGTTGATAATGTTCCTGAGTGGAAGAAATAGCTTTCCGAATTTCTTGATGTAAATCATTGAGGTCACTAATAAATCCTTGAGCATGAGTGGAAGCCAAATCTTGTTCAGGATGTACTGCGAGATTAGGATTATATCCTTTATTGGCAAAGAAGGGGGAGATGCCAGTAGTGGTATTCAGAGAGTTATTGTACATAAGTGAATTCCACAAGCAGAAGAAGGGATTTCCAGTTGTCCTGTTGGTAGTTGCAATAAATGCAGAGGTATTGTTCCAGGGTTTGGTTGACACTTTCTGTTTGTCTGTCACCTTCTGGATAATATCCCGAGGTGAGTGTAATTTCATGTTGAAGCTTTTCTGAGGGCCTGGAAGAAATGGGAAATGAACTTGGAGCCTCAATCGGAAGTTATGTGAGACAGAACACCATGTTTGGAAAATATGTGAATAATGAAATGTTCCACTAATTGTAAGGATGTGATTGTATCATGAGTGGGTATGAAAATTCCTTGTTTCGAGAATCAGTGTACAACAACTAGGATGGATGTAAAGCCTTTGGAAGTCAGAAGTTGTTCAATAAAATCCATGGAAATTGAGTTCCAGGGTTTTTCCAGTATTGGAAGTTGCTTGAGAAGGCCATACAGCTTATGTCTCTGAGATTTAGAGTGTAAGCAAGTGGTGCATGACTTACAGAACTGAGTAATGAAATCTCGGAGGTTGGGCCAAGTATATTCTCTTCATATTAAACCAAGAGTATTGTTAATGCCATAGTGTCTGGAGATTGGATGATCATGTTTGTACTGAAGTACACAGAGTTGGAGAGTGTTGGAATCTGGGACATAGATATGTCCATTGAGATGGATGAAACCTTGAGAGTCTTGTGACCATCAGGGTTGATTGGGGTTATCAGGGACTTCTAGGTGTGGCTTAAGGGCTGGATCAGAGGTGAGTGTGGAAAGGATATCTTGATGTAATTGCTCGATGTCCATAATCATAATGCTATGCATAATTGGAAGGTAGAGAGAAGTTGCTCAGATAGATGCAGAAAGTTGCTGTGTTGTAAAAACTAGTTTCAAGTTATGTGGATTAACAACAGTGTAGTTACTTTCTCCCTCTTTAGGATAGACCATCATCAGGTCATGGCATCTGGTTTTTCACCAAGATGTCCAGGTCAGAAATGGATAATCATGTTGAAAGTGGAGAGAAATTCAGACCAGTGGGCTTGCTGGTGGGTCAAAAGTTTAGTAGTGGAAAAATATTCAAGATTTTTGTGATCGGTAACGATGTCAATGGGAGTTGTGGAACCTTCGAGGTAGTGCCACCAATGTTTGAAGGCTTCAAAGATTGCCAAAAGTTCTTTGGAGGTTGTCCGTAATCATTATAATATCAAATGTTTACTAATAAAAGCAATATTTCTATAAAACTTCATCTTTAAATAGCAGTATCTATTCTGAGACTATTATATTGTTAACCACCAACCATAAGAAATAATTGTCCATATTATATCCTAAACAATTCAGAGTCAATTAATAGAACCTATTGTACAGTATTGTTACGACCAGAATTCCCACTGGACTCCGGGCACTAACTTATATGCACCCACACCCTATATGCACCAATTGTCAGTTTACCGGAATTCCTGCCAGACTCTGTATGTCAGACTTGTCCATGTTCGACTTCATGTATCAGTCACCGGAATTCCTGCCGGACTCCGTACATCAGACTTGTCCACATTCGACTTCGTGTATCAGTCACTGGAATACCCGCCGGACTCCATCCCTGTCTATGTCTGACTCTGTCCCACACATCAGTCACCAGACCCCACTCGGGAAAACCCATCATTCCTCTAACTGAGCCCCATTCCCATTATAGTCAAATGACCTGTCACGATTCAGACTCCGCTCTGTTCCATCTACAATCCAGTCAGAAAATCAGCTTAGATTCTCCCCAGTAATCTTAGTATATTTTCTGCTCTAAACTCCTCTTTGAATCACACTGCTCTCACTAATTGGAGTCCATGGGCTCCAACGCATCTATCACTCAAACTCCGACTTATCTATCTCGACTCCCCGACCTCTCAACCCAAGACCTCTCAACCCACAACCTCTCAACCCACAACCTCTCAACCCACAACCTCTCAACCCACAACCTCTCAACCCACAACCTCTCAACCCACAACCTCTCAACCCACAACCTCTCAACCCACAACCTCTCAACCCACAACCTCTCAACCCACAACCTCTCAACCCACAACCTCTCAACCCACAACCTCTCAACCCACAACCTCTCAACCCACAACCTCTCAACCCACAACCTCTCAACCCACAACCTCTCAACCCACAACCTCTCAACCCACAACCTCTCAACCCACAACCTCTCAACCCACAACCTCTCAACCCACAACCTCTCAACCCACAACCTCTCAACCCACAACCTCTCAACCCACAACCTCTCAACCCACAACCTCTCAACCCACAACCTCTCAACCCACAACCTCTCAACCCACAACCTCTCAACCCATGACCTCTCAACTGATGAACTCCACCCGGACTCCCCAGGATTCCCATCCACCCATTTGAAATTGGATAGCATGATCTCATGAGGGCACAGCCAATAAGCTGAAGCCAAGTCCTACTGGATTTCCCATGGGTTTCTCCAGAAACCCTCTGTGTATGCACCCTTAACAAGTATATGGTTTTCCAAGTTATGTAAATACTTGCTAATACTTTGGTTGGTACTTTGTCTTTTAAAAGCTAAACTGTAGTTATTTCCCAGCAAAATATGTGAGATATCATTGGAGATTTTTCATCCTATGGCCTTCTTTATTAAGTGAAACCATCTATATATTCTGGGTATGTTGAATCAAGTAGAAATCTGTTCAGATTGACAGACCCATTCCGATGTAATACATATGTATTTAGAGATGTCAATGACATACATATGCATGAAATGGACCATTTAAAAGGGTATGCTTTTTAAAAGGGTATGCTTTTTAAAAGGGTATGCTTTTTAAAAGGGTATGCTTTTTAAAAGGGTATGCTTTTTAAAAGGGTATGCTTTTTAAAAGGGTATGCTTTTTAAAAGGGTATGCTTTTTAAAAGGGTATGCTTTTTAAAAGGGTATGCTTTTTAAAAGGGTATGCTTTTTAAAAGGGTATGCTTTTTAAAAGGGTATGCTTTTTAAAAGGGTATGCTTTTTAAAAGGGTATGCTTTTTAAAAGGGTATGCTTTTAGTATGCTTTTTAAAAGGGTATGCTTTTTAAAAGGGTATGCTTTTTAAAAGGGTATGCTTTTTAAAAGGGTATGCTTTTTAAAAGGGTATGCTTTTTAAAAGGGTATGCTTTTTAAAAGGGTATGCTTTTTAAAAGGGTATGCTTTTTAAAAGGGTATGCTTTTTAAAAGGGTATGCTTTTTAAAAGGGTATGCTTTTTAAAAGGGTATGCTTTTTAAAAGGGTATGCTTTTTAAAAGGGTATGCTTTTTAAAAGGGTATGCTTTTTAAAAGGGTATGCTTTTTAAAAGGGTATGCTTTTTAAAAGGGTATGCTTTTTAAAAGGGTATGCTTTTTAAAAGGGTATGCTTTTTAAAAGGGTATGCTTTTTAAAAGGGTATGCTTTTTAAAAGGGTATGCTTTTTAAAAGGGTATGCTTTTTAAAAGGGTATGCTTTTTAAAAGGGTATGCTTTTTAAAAGGGTATGCTTTTTAAAAGGGTATGCTTTTTAAAAGGGTATGCTTTTTAAAAGGGTATGCTTTTTAAAAGGGTATGCTTTTTAAAAGGGTATGCTTTTTAAAAGGGTATGCTTTTTAAAAGGGTATGCTTTTTAAAAGGGTATGCTTTTTAAAAGGTATGCTTTTTAAAAGGGTATGCTTTTTAAAAGGGTATGCTTTTTAAAAGTTTTGATGTTTCAAACTACTAAACTCTTTCATATTAATCAGCTCCTGAAAGATGCTTTGTTTCATAATATACAAATAAGTTTTAAACATTTCAAAAGTTTGGAAGACCAAATTAAGTTTGAATCACATCCCAGATGTTTAAATTACCTTTAGAGTATATTAGAATTTGGTATACTTAATAGTTTTTAGATATCCTCCCTTACTCTCCACAGAGCTGGACACATCCCATGCTCTCTCTACAGTTTGGAGTCCCCCACCCAAATCTCCCTGCTCGCCTTGCATTTTATTTGGGAGCCCCATTCACCAACCCAGTGTTGAATTGATGGACATTGATCCCCCAGCCATGGAAGCCTTCAAGGAGCCTCCCCCATTGAGTGAGAAAGCAAAAGGGAAATGGACAGCTGATGTCCAGGATAACAAGCCCCTTGCCATCGACCCCACCCCTGCTGACCCTGTTTGCAGTCCTCCACCACGACAGCCTTCTCCCCTGCTCTCTCAGGATGTCACTGATTTAGCTCGCTTCTCCCCAACAGGCTGAAGTCGAGCCTGCTTCCATGCCAACCTTGGTACCAGCGACAGTGTCGAGCCCTTCGCTCCTTTTCTTTCTTCCTACCCCTGTAATTCCGCCGGTGCTTTGATCCAATTCGCAGCTGCCGTCGGGGTAGCCCCCGTCTTAATTTCCTTTGAGCCGACCTAATGGATTCCTGAACCACAGGACGCCGTCGATAAGATATTCGCACATATGAAAGATGGTGGAAACTTCTCCCCTTTGAAATCGTTGCCTTGCTGGCCTCCCACACCATCGCCAGATCTGACCATATCGACCCATTGCAAGAGCAAGTATCTTTTTGTTACGGCACGCTGTTGATCCCGCTACTATTCAGCTGCAGTCCTGGGGTAGGGGACTGGACTACGCCCTACACCGAGGAAGTGGCGACCATCGAGGTTGTCCCCTTTGGCTCTACTCCCTTTACCTTTGATACTCAATTTTTCCTTGAGGTCTTGCTCGCGGGTGTCGGTTTCCCCGATTCCCCCAACAACACCGGTATGTAACAAATCCTGCTCATAGACCGCGAGTTTAACTATTTTTTCAGGTGAGGTTCTGTCTCCCCTTCCCCGCGGCTCTGGTGTCAATGCTGGAGAGATCTATGCGTCTCCAATCTGATTTCACCGTCACTCATGAACCCCGCACGTTAGTATTATGAATAAATCCACGAATTCATGGACTAATACTCCCCCCCCCCCCCAATAGTCCCTGCGCATGGCAAGTGTTCATCAACCAACAAGAGACGATGTTCATCGCGTTCATTTGTTATGGATAGACTCGCTGTCATACGCCAGGACGTCTCCAAGCTCATCGACTGTTCTGACGCTGTTCCGGTGCCACTACCCGCATCAGGCACACCCACGACGTATGCTCCTCCTTCGATATCTATTGGTTTTTACTCAAGCTTTAATGTGCCAACAAGAGCAAGGTTGGTGTTGAGCAGGCATGCCACAGGCACTACTCGTACTGACCCCCGGTGCCACCGAGACAATCATCCCGTGAGTGTGCATGGTGAAACCTGTGCGAGAGAAGTAAAATTCACCCCTTTGCTTTGCTACGAGAGTACTTGCGAGTAGAACGGTAATTGCTAAAAGCTAATTTTTGGCACTTATAAAAACTATGTATTGATTTTTCTGAGGCTTAGATAGATCTCCGTAATCGTGTGCTCTTCAGTGTTACATGTCGAAGGGAGTCTTATAGATGTCTGTTGTAGTATTTCATTGACAATCATTTATTTCATCAAGAAAATTCCAATATATGTGTGATAATACAAAATGCTTGAAGATCTTGGAGGACACATGCAATTCATCATGAGTATTTTTGTCCATGTGCAACATTTCTAAAACTATTCGTAATATGTATGCGAGTCATAGCTAAGAATTACATAACAAGACCTTGCGTGGGGTCACGTGTTACTGACTTTTTTTTTTTTTTTTTTTTTGATATATTTGTATCCCGCTTCAAGCAACAATGGCTAACTGCGGCTAGGGGGTGAAAAGGCCCCCAGAGAAACTATGCTACGGTGGTACGAAGTTCCGAGTGAGCTACGTGTGCGGAAGGGATTTTAGTAAGCAAAGGGGGGGCATGTTGATATATACATGGTATAGAGCTGAGGCCTTGAGGCCTTGGGCCGAAGCCCCAAGAAAAGCCCGAGATCCTGCTAGCAGGCGTCAACAAGGGCTGCAGGCACACCGAAGTCTTGCATTGCTAGTGCATAGGTGAATGCTGGAGTCGGAGGTGGGTAGGAAGGGTAGACCGCTGCCAGGCAACAGTCATGGTTGGTAGGTGCCAGTGACGTTCCGCAGACGACACTGGTGCGCGGCTGAAGGCTGCCGACTTTGACAGAGCAGTGAATTCAGAGGTCACGTGTTACTGACCATGAATAACTGGAATTTTCCCACGGTCTCTGCCCCTCCTCGAAGGCGCATAGAGCACTTCCCTCAAGTCTAACCCCCTCACAAACACTCCGCACAAGCTCTTCATACCCTAATAATCAAGTTAACCAAAAATGGTACCACCTCATAGCGACCCGGCCGAGAAAAGAGTGCAGCCACCACCACCAATATACGGGTAGAAGCCACTAGTCACGGCCCTCAAAAGTTCAAACACCTTTCGCAGATGGACACACAAAGTCCCCAATATTTGTGGGGGATGCGATCCGAGCTATGCCTCTCACGATTGTGTCGGCAAGCACGACGGCTGAGCGTGTGGACGCGCTTCTAGATGGCCAGTACGGAGAAGACTGGGTGGCAGCCTTTACACCCCGACAGGAGCCCCTCAGCCGCAGGCAACTGAAAAGCGCAAAATGGCGCGCTGCACGCGCAAGGTCCAGGAAACTGCGGAGAGCGCGGGCTCGCTCGGCAGGAGGATGGATATCGACTCGCGCTCCTAGCCACAGCAGCACGGCAGGGAGGCTTGGAAGGAGCTGGCGCGGGGCTGGCAGGCCCGAGAGCGGAGGATCTATGCCGCGGCTGTGGTGGGTGGAACGACCGCATGAACGCCCTTCTCTAACATCTCAGCCCAGGGCACAAAAATACTGGTGGACCAATGCGACTGTAAAAACACCCTGGAAGGCTCAAGTGAGACAGTACCTGTCGGAAAGGCAAGGTTGGCTGTTGTGGCCATGGAGGATGAAAGGTTGAAAGCAGTCTGCGGGCTGAGGTGGTGGGAGCGAGGAAACTCACACGATTGTGGTACGTGCGGGAAGTAGCATTCGAACCTGGCGACAAGGATCATCTGAAGGGATGTCGACTACTGGCCGAAGCCAGACCCAGGCTCGATCATCTCCACCAAATGGATCAAGCCGGAGAATAGGCAAGAATTTGGCCAGAGGGAATGCTCGCCTAATTGCAACTTCCCTGCAATCAAAACTGGTTTTATTAACTCATTGGCACGGGAACCTGTACCCTGGAGCTGCGTCAGGGACCAGGGAGGTGTCACAAGGGTTGGAGTTATGATGGGCACTTAACCGGGCACTCCATGCACACGTGACGAAGACATCTATGGCACCTGTGCTGGGAACATAGGTCAGCGCAGTGCGGGGAACAAGACCCGAAAAAGTTCAAATGTGTTCGAACTGCGACAAGGAAGGACATGCAGTGTGGAGTAGAAGCTGCCCCGGGTTCAAAATGGCGTACGACAACTTTCAACGGCTTCATCTAGGCAATGCATGTAGGTGCTATATCCGAGCCGATGATCCAGTCACGTCGGAGAGGTTGGATGGTACATGAGTTGGGAAGGAGGCAGAGGATGTGCTGAGGGAGGGGTGACACAGAGCAAGCACATGCTAGGAACACCCCAACCCTAAGAAAGGAGTCGCCGGCGAACGAGCGACAGTGCTGAAGTGCAGGGCAGGATGAGTGGCAGGAGGTGCTCAGTCGAAGGGACGAAGCTGAGACAGGGAAGTGGAGGAAGAGAGCGTCTGGTGATCCAGGCTAGCGCGACGAAGCTCCCGGGGCATGCTAAAATAAAGCACCAGGATGACGAGCGTAACGGACATTCCTTCACGGCGGCGAATTTAGCGACAGCTCAAATGGCACTCCTGGTGAAGGACATACCCACACTGGAAGCTAAGAATACGCAAAGCTGGACTAGGCCGTACAACATTTTCTCCACATCAGATTTCCCAGTGGGCTGCAGCACCAGTATAGAGCCATGGCCGCATCGCCACCGACCAGATACCTATCATTGCGGAGTTGGCGGTTGAGGTGGGGAGGGTGCAATGCAACTTCAAAGGTGTGGGTCGGAAGGAGATTCACAACGTCCTGGGCAACACGCTGGACGAACTATCACTGCCAGAAGCGATCCGGACTGAAATGCGGCTGGAGCAAGCCCTCGAGCACGTCATGTCTGCGATCCGGGAGGGGCATCCGAAAGCTGCAGAGTTGAAGGCAGCCCGTGTGCACGGGGATAGGGACCATCCCGCCTCCCGCTGCATTTTCGGAGCAAAAGAACCGGTACGAACAAAAGCGGGTGTACGTGAGTTAGAACCCTGGGTCTGCTGGATTGAGGATGCTGATGAGTGGAGTGCATGGAGTGCCAGTATACTAGTTACAGGCCGGCTTCGGATAGGGGCAGGGCTGGGGAGAGAGCATGCCATGCACGCAGGCGTGGATGATGCAATTGCAGGCTGGTCAGACCCGGTTCCGGCACAGCATACAAGGTACATTCGAGGGATCTGCAACATGACCACCATCCCGAGGATGTCTTGTCTTGTGCAGCCGACTTGTGGTTCAGTCCAGTCCGGAAGAATGCGGGCGGGAAGAGTCTGACAGGGCCAGTGGGCTTCACCTCCAAACTTGCCATGGTCCAGAGGGCGACGGCTGCGATGCAAATCACGGAGCCTATGTCGACAACTGCCACAGACAGAGACATGACCACCGCACACACACACCTATCTGCTGCCCGTTCTGGTGGCGGGAAATCAAAATCTGACACCGAGCTGCGGTAACCTGTCGGGCCACTTCCACCTGGCAAATAGGCGGGAGGCCTCTGCTCGAGACCTACTTGAAGCCTTCGCAAGGGTGTGGAGACCATAGGTCCGCTCGCAGGCCACCAGCATGTGTGAAGAGCAGCAGCATCGCACTGATAGGCCCAGACAGGGACGTCGCAATCGAGATGGTGAAGAGTGGCGGGGCGCGAGTGCAGGTGTATACGGATGGGCTAGAGATTGAGAGGGGGGATAGGATGCAGCGGCGGTGGCGGAGCTACAGTTCCATCTGGCGAGCAGCGCATCCCGGTGGTAGGGTACCTGTTGGGCTTGAGGCTGCTCGGAAAATGGGCGCGACAGCCGGCGATGATTGCGGTAGACAACCAAGCGGCGCTGAAACCCACGGGTGCCAGGAAGACCGCAGTTGTCAAGGGCTGGTGGTGGACGGCCTGGCCAGGCGGACGACCAGTATAGTACTATTGCGCAGCTGCGCACCGGACACGTACCCCTGTGCAAAGCTCTCTGGGAATCCGAATCGCGCAGATGCCCTGCTTGCACCCATGAAGGACGAAATGCGGAGGATGAGCCCCACTGCGCAATAATGAAGGACCAGGTTCTTATTCTATTATTCATGGATCGAGAGGCGATGCGCTACGTCGATTCCACAGGCAAGACTTGGGGATACCTCTGGCGCGCGCGTGACATTGGACAAGGGCGAGCAGCTACGGGGCACTTGCCACAACCCACATTTACGTTATGCCCACGCGATGGCTCGCTCTCCGAACCCTGCTGCCACTGGCGCGTGCAGGGAATGACATGTGCATCGGGACTATATTAGGCTTGTATCTACCGTAGCGATATGGCTCAGCCCTGATAGACTATGACACTGATTTTTTACAAGGCGGGAGAGGACGAGGACGGACTCGAACTGCCTTGCCATGGCATGTGTGGGGAACCTCGTCATTATCATGAGTCGCCGCCGCCTGGCGAATGCTGTTTGCCAACGGCAACGACGCATCATTTCTGACACACTAGAACGTCAAAGCGACAGACATGGTGTTCAGATTATAGTTCCTTTACACAGGTGTGCGCTGTGCCACTGCCACCACACATATACATCATAGGGTGCGGGTGCGACTTGAGCTAGTAGAAGGCTTTTTCTTAAAAATATAAAACTGGAAATTTCCAACAAATGTCTCTCATGTGACGCTACAAATTCATTTTTGGTGGTGATGTGGGGAGTCACCCTGAGAACGAGAACGTGGCGTGGTCGGTACCGATGATATTTGCCCCGTCCTGTAGTATCGTATTGGGGGGGATACTCTGCTTAAGTGGGTTTTTTGATGACATAAAGGAAGAGGAGGTTACGATTATGATTTTTGGCTCGAGATGCGGGTATCGTTTTTCATATATATCGGGGAGGGCGAGTCATGCACGGATTCATCATGCAGTATGTACGTCGTAATGTGACACATGCCGGTACATATTATCAAAGGCTGATGAAATTTCATCATTTAAGTGGATGATGATTAAATATATTAATAGGTTGAAATTAGAAATTGCGATAGGGGAGTGCGCACGGCATTTATGATTTTTCAAAAAAAAAGAGAAAATGGTAGTGCATGATATGATATAAGACTTGGGAGGATCGGCTTTGGGACGAGACTGGACATCCCGCGGCGTAAAATGCCAGATGCTATGCAGAGGCACACAGAACGCAACACAGACAGGGCGCGAGGGACGGAGCCGAGGTGTAGCTGAGAACCATGGTTGTCTGGCAATTTCAAAGATCCAGGACTGGGTGGCAAGACTCGAATTAGTGAGATGTGACAAACAGGGGGGCTGGCTTGATTGGGCGATATCCAAGGGAGAGGGGCCAAGGAGACCGTTATGACTGGTTCCCGTCGACAGATACCATCTGACATGCCCACGTCAACAGGCCAAAAATCTCGATTTGAAAAGGCGAGTGAATAGGAGTGCAAGATGAGCTTTCGATGCGCTTAGGGTTCACATTCCCTAATGGTGGAAATGTCAGGCAGGGATGTACACAGGCATCGAATCACAGACAGTGGACAAGAGGAGGCTGGCAGGAGTGACATGGCTGATGGCAAGAGTGAGACTATCCTCTCCTAGGTGGCGCTCGAGGCGCCCGTCAAAGCTAATCTATACCACATCTGTTGGCTGTTGGCCCCCTTCATGGTGCGGGGCAGAGTGTGAAAAGCCGGGGAAAAGAGGTAACGGGTGAATCAGGCAAGATGTGTCGACCGGATATAGATAAAAGGTAACCAGACCAGCTGGCATGCAGCAAGTGCTGTGGCGCAAAGGCAGGGCAAAAAACGTCCGATGTGTGGTCTTGGCTTCTGGTTCGGGGGCGGAGGACATGAGGCATTCTGGCGGTGGAGATTCTTCAGATGGATACCCAAGACCGTTGACCGAAATACGAGACCGGGGCTAGAACCCGGGTTCACAAAACGTGGCTTGCCATATTGGGGGACGGATCGACACGGATGTTTGTCATATTAAAAAGAGGTATCCAGCCGGATAATGGCGGAGGGGAGGTTGTACATAATCGATGGATGATCGCACACAAAGTGAGTGGGTTCTGGGGAAGATGGTATCATTATGGATTCTGATGCATGAATATTCCAAAGTATGCTAAGGTTTTATTCTGAAATCATGTGTATATATCGGTCAAGGCGCAGTCATTCTTGATGCGTTTCGGAGACGCATTCGGTCTTACTAAATCCGCCGCATTTCTAATCCCCGATTACGGATGGCTATGCCAGCGTCTACGTTTACGTTTAGCCATTAGTCAGCGATAGCAATGAGTCAGTCACCTTTGCCTCCGGTCAACTCCACGCAAATAATGATCCCAACACAGCATCACGGATCTTCTAGACTTTTCCAGGATAAGGGAATGGCCCACCCTGATGCTTAATCTATGAAAGACTGCAGTGAGTCGAGAGCATGACTCACATCGCCCCAGGGGGGTATATAAGCCGTCTCTCTTTTCCCAACAGCCATCTTGCATCCTCAACCTCACCCCCCATGTCCATTATTCAAAACCAAGGGCCAAACCAAGCCGTCTTCCAGACCGCCATATCACTACCCCATGAACAGCTCATAACAATCCAGCAAATTATCAACAGCGCGTTGGTGTTCCAGCACCGACTGGATGCTGCGCGACACTCCCCCGCGCCCCCGCCCCGCCATACCACACAAACCAGGAGACGATGCTGTTCAAGCCCAGGTTCGCACTTCCCACGGTGCCATTTTACTCTATACTGACCTTTCCCCCAGAATGGACCTGTTCGAGTCTCCGTCGCCCGAGGGCGGCGCGCCGCTCGTCACCGCGACGTTCGAGCTCCCCGGGCTGCGCAAGGACGACGTGCACATCGAAGTCGTCGAGCGGCACATGATCGTCGCGGGCGAGCGGAACCGGCTCGCCGCCGCGGAACCCGGCGACCGGGACGCCGAGATGAAGGACACGAGCGAGGCGGAGAAGATTGAGGAGGGGGAGATCGTCCCCGTGGCGCATGGCGGGTATACCGTGCGCGAGATCAAGCGCGGCAAGTTTAAGCGTGTTGTGCCCCTGCCTGCCGGCACCAAGGTGTGTATTACGTCCAAGTGGTAAACCCGACGGGGTGTCTCACGCCGCGCTTTCTCCTAGATCGAGGACATCAAGGCGTCGATGCACGATGGCATTCTCACAGTCACATTTCCGGGAAAAACGCGACCGAAGCCCCAGTACGTTCCAGTTGCCTAGTTGTGCCACCTGGAAGCGTACACATGGCGAGTCTTTACAGATGATTTCAGTTTCAGTACATTATCCCTGTCCACGCGGGCTTTTAATGCGTTACACTACTCCTGAGCTTCAACCCCTACTCAATTTCGTTCCGGTCTACACATGCACACTGTCAGAGAGCAAGGGATTTCCTCTTTTCAGTACAATCTCTATCAGGGTCTAATTTATGCACGGTGCATATGTTGTTAGATGGCATATGTTAGCTCAACCCAAATATTTTCTCTGCAAGTCATGATTGTATCCACCATTATTCGATTCCATGTTTTTTATTGTCCCTCGCTCATGTATTTCCTGTATGCCGTGATATATTTTTTTTTGGCAACGTGGACGTTATCCATATGTCAGGCTATGTAACACTGGGGAGACGAATGTCCACGGAACGTGAAATTGGTTTATGTAAGAACGGATTACAAACGCTTAACATGTGTTATTGCTATTATTATCCCATGACATCATGACAATTCTCGGGCCCCGTCCAAGCATTATTGCTCGAGTATTATTATTCAGAATAAACTAAGCGACCCCGTCTTTTGCTGCTTGAGACCAAGTGCATGCATGCGAACAGCCGCACGCCTAATAACGCGGAAGTTTAATAGAGTTGAATGGGCTTCCTTAAAAATGGCTGTTTCATACCAGCGCGCCTACCCAGAAGAACCGCCTTCACGTCCGCGCCACACCGCCGTCTGACCCCCAACTTCGTTCCGAGGCTGGTCATCTTCCCATATCGACCAACCACACACTTCGTTTTCTGCTGCCCCCACCCCCAAGTGACTTCCATCTGATAACCTTGCAGCACCTTCCTTCCTTTTCCGTTTTGCATCGCGGTTCCTACGCTCGCCATACATTGTCTGCCCTGCCGTCCCACCACCATGTCTCAGGATTCGAGCATCATCGGATCTCTCTGCGCTTGCTGCTGTAACTATACACCCCCTTCACGCCGCCGCCAACACAACCCTCTAACAACCACCTTTTTTTTTTTTTTTCCTGACATCAAGCCTTGTTCCTATTTTCCGCCTTTGGGCCGTGGTGCAACACAAGTGAGTCGCGCCGATCATCGAACCCCCTGCTTTGATACGCGGGGGGGCCATCCGCGAATCCCCCTGCCCAACTGCCCACTGACACCCCCCGCCTTTCAGAACGCTACGGCTGCGGAAGCTGCAGCTGCTCCGGGCCCAGAGGATGCTGCGACGCGTGCTTTGCCAAGGGGTTTAATGAGGACGCGTGGGATAGGGAGGACGCCCAGAGGCGGGCTGCTGAGGGTGAGGGTGAGGGCGAAGGCGGGGCCGGCCACGATATCACCAAGCATGGCGGTGCAAAACGCGCCGGTGGAGAGCAGCCCGCGCCGGTGGCAGACATGCGTGTTGCGCCTGCTGCGGGGCACGCGGGGGCGGCGGCGGCGGCACCGCCGGATCATAGGACGGAGGATGGGGCGGACGGGGCAGGGCAGTGAGGATCGTGTCCTGGTGCGGGAATGACGACACGGATGGTCGGTGGGAAGCAGTCCTTGACAAAGGCGATTGGTTATCTGATTTTTTGTAGTCCCCAGCAGGGGTATGTTTACCCCTCCAATACGGGGATAGTCTGCGGGTCGCCTCGAATTTCATTCATCATCTGTACACTACGACTGAACGACCGACTCTTATGGATTCCTACTTGCTTCGGTATACGTACTCATACATTCTCGACCAGTCCGTACCCTAATATAAAATACCAGTTTTTTTTCCCCTTTTTTTTTTTTTTTGAGTCTAGCATGGCCAACAGGCTTGGATTTCCTCTACGCGCATATACTTGGCGACAAACAGCAAGTTGAGGGTGAAAGCAAACATCCTTTTAGTGCCCTCACTCAAGCTCAAGTGTCTGCATGACATTGATTCGTCAAAGTAAAATGCAAAAAAACACACACACACGCTATAAATAATTTAATATGCGGTCACGGTTATCCTTGTGGACAACATAGCAGACGTGTAGTGTAGTTTCCAGGCTTGATCGTAGATCCTGCACAAACTTCAACACGCACGTTGCATATAACCGCGTCGCATCAACGGCAACTTCTGCGTCCTCCTCCAGCGGGGCCTAGTATCATAACTGCGGGAGCCAAAAGCGCACCACCCACCCACCGCCCCGCCGCGGAACGGGCCCCACTCGTACTAATATATATATATATAGCACACATCTCAGGCTGTCAATAATTCTGCAAACATGACTGCCCCCTTTGCACTAGCACTCGAACCTCCCGAGTCCAATTTCTCCCACTACCCACGACTACGATGGTCGTCTTGACTGCCGCTGCTGCTGCTGCTGCTATCCTGTTCTCGCTCGGATTTCCTCGGCTGGCTTCGTCTGCTGCTCCCCATCCCAGCCCACCCACAGTGGATACCGGGTATGCAGTCTACATCGGCCACAACAGTCTCCCCGATACTGCGGCATTCCTAGGCATTCCCTACGCCGAGCCGCCCGTTGGAGAGCGGAGGTGGCGGGCCCCCACACCACTTGATACGAGGAAATTGGAGGAGAACAAGGCTGCCGTTGATGCGGCGACGTATCCCGATTTCTGTGTCCAAGGCACGACGGGCGGCGGAGATGCTGGTGAGGTGATGCATTTTGACGGACGCACACGTTTAGTGACGTTTTCATGCAGGTGGTGCGGGCTCTGAAGATTGTTTGAAAGTAGGCTGGCCGTTTATGTAAAAAAAACGTTGGCATTTTCAGTCCACGATTTTTTTTTGGTTTTAGGTGAATATTTACACTCCAATCAATGCTACGAAGGAGAGCAACCGTACGTCACCCATGAAAACATGCCAGGTAATACAACTTTGACTATTACCGTGACCATCGCCGCAGTCCCCGTACTAGTGTACTTCCACGGTGGAGTAAGCCTTCCTGAAACACTAAATAATCCACCAGCTGGCATTGATCAAAGCGCACTCAGGGCTACATTTACGGCAACCCCGCAAACTGGTACGTCCTCATCCCCTCCACATTCACAATCCAAAATTAGACACCAAAACCGTCCCCACCGCCACGACGGCTGACCCACTCACTAACGCCACCTCCTCTCCACCGGCAGGCCCTTCGACCACTGGGTCAACCAGTCCCCCACGGTCGTCATCGTCTCCGTCTACTACCGCCTCAACGTCTTCGGCTTCCTCGCCCACCCCGCCCTCCGCGGCTCGCTCAATGCCGGATTTCTCGACCAGACCGAGGCGCTGCGGTGGATCCAGTCCCACATACGCGCGTTCGGCGGCGACCCCGCCAGGGTCACGATCAGCGGCCAGAGCGCGGGGGCCAGCTCTGTCGAGCTGCATCTCGTGGCGCACGCGGCGGGCGGCGGCGGCGACGGTGACGGCGACAAGCGGACCCCCCGCCGCCCTTCAGCGGGGCGATTGCGCAGAGTGTGTACAGGACGCCCGTGCCTGCGGTTGAGGACCAAATGGTGAATTTTCCCCCATTTTTGTTTTTTTTTGTTTTGTTTTTTTTTCGTTTGGGCTTTGGCGTTCTCGTGGCTGAGATCACGCGCGCGTGGTGTGATGGTTGACTGATGGTTTCTCCCCCCCCCCCGCAAGCCCCTCTTCGAGTATCTCCTCCAGAACACCAGCTGTGCCCTCCCGACGGCTGTAGAGCAGTTTTCCTGCTTGCGCAAGGCAAGTGTCAGTGCCCTCATACGTAGCTCGGACTCGGCCAGTCACTTCTTGTGAGCCAGCTTCGCAATTGAGCCGCCGTTCCGCATCTCCTATAACGATATACATAATAATATGTAGCCCCGGCGCCTATAAAACATGGGTCCCAGTCGTTGACGGTACTGTCTTCACGGATGCACCTACCAAGTCGATCCAGGAGGGTAAGTTTGCCAAAGTTCCGATAATGGCGGGGTAAGTCGGGAGTTGAGATTCATCCACTTGTGCTTACACCCCCCCTCTCTCTACTAGCTCGACTTCCAACGAGACATTCCTCCAGTCCGAAAATATAACCGCAGATCTCATGACTTTCTACCCCAGGCTTACAGCCTCTGAAATTCAGCAGATTTTTACCCTATACCCCGAGAGTGCATTCGCGAATGATCGTCAACGTCGTTTAACCATTACGGGCGATGCGACGTTCCGCTGTGGGGTATGTCTTCTGCCAATGCGCCTTGCATTGTTGGCTGCGTAGTATCCCTCTTCATTTATATATCCTTTTGTTTTTGGTCTGGACAGCGTGAGCTCCTCGGCGGTGCTGCAGCAAAGGCAAACCTCCCTGCGTTTGCCTATCGCTATAATCAGCGAAACCCTACGTCTGATGGCGATACCGTTGATCATGCTGCTGAAAACTGGATGATGTGAGTCCTCCCATCCGCTCATTCGGGGTACAGTCGTCCATGCAATAATAATTCTAGGTTTTTGGGAACGAATACAGGGTACTTGTCAATCCCTCCTTCGAGTATTTTCAGTTCTTGAATTTGACATTGGGGGGGGGGGATGATAACAGGACGAATGGCTCGACCGTTTTCACCGGCTTGAACCCTGTCGAAACAGCATTCAGCCAAGAACTCATCGCATACTGGGTAAGGAAGCCGCCAATTTCCCCAACCAAAAGTCCCAGCTCGACCTCTGCCATCAATTCATTGCTGAATAAAGAAACTTCAAATATAGCTGTCTTTCGCCCGCTCCGCGAACCCAAACACCTTCCGCCTGGCACGCTCTCCGGAATGGCCGGCCCTCTCGTCGGGAAAACGCCAAGTTCTGCAGCAGGACGTTGGAAATTCTACGACGGTTAGTGGTATCGTACCTGAGGCCGAGCCGCAAACCGATGTGCAGCGCTGCCTATTTTATTTTTCACTGGCGGAGGTGATGCAGGATTGAGCGTGGATCTTTACATAAATGGGGTGTTAATTCATATTTATGTGATATGTGTATGTATGCATGTAGTGTAAAGGCGGAGAATTGAATGAACGTGATATGTTGGTTGGACCACTTAATGGTGGTCAAAGGCCTATCCCCGTAGCACTTCTGATCTCTATAGAGGGATTTTTGCTACGCAAGTGGTGCAAACATCCTCACAGGTCAAATCGTCTCAGGGATTCGAGGCACACCCGTTTCGGTAGCGACGGAATGCTGTATATGCGTATTTAGGGGGGGCGATGATTGCGGGAGAACATAAGTGGAAATTGCGACTGCCATGTAGCAACAAGTAGCCAGCACGGAAATTCTCAGAGAGGAATCTGACAGCGAGCAGGGGAATATACTTCCTTGATAGTGGGTGCTCAGACGGATGATTTTTCCCAGATGAGCTCTAAGATTCGTTATGGGCGAGCGCCACCCAACCACCCTTCCCTTTTTTCCTTACGTACAGCGCAATCCACGCCACGATCCGATCTCAAGTACCAAATATCCAAAGGCAGGTTGCTCGCTCTAAGGTGTATGAAACTGTAAAGTTAACTGTTGAACCCAAACAAAAGGATTCATGTCGGCGGATCGGTGACTTGCATTCTGGAGGGATTAAACACAGAATTCACGAGGTTTCACCATTGTTCGTGAGAGTGTTTATTTTGTGGGCATGACAAACCGGAGAAAAGGCAAGATAAACTCAATGTCCAGGTGGACAGCGTAAGACGCACGCACACCTAGCTCGGCCCCCTCTTGATTTTTATCATCAACGATATGTTTAGCTTTATTCTTCGTGTTTTTTTTGGCGCATTAAAACCCAGTGAACGTCCTCTTCGTCACTTGCGTCCGTCCTTGACGAGATGGGTCGGTGGCGCACAGGTTCTTAAAATCAGAACCTCGCAGATAGATGGGGTGATGAAGTCGGCATTCCGCGTGGAAATTTTTCACATAGCGCGATTAGGCTTACCCACGATATGCACACATGACTTCCTCCACACCATGATCACCTGTCATCTAATATAGTAAAACAGAACATAAATAGAGATCATTGGCAACTGTAGCGGCAGACACAGCGATGACAATTCAGAACAGAATGTAGTTGAGCTTACTCCACGGGAAATGTTACACTCAACCCTTAGTCCGACACCAATCAGGCTTCAAATTGTCTTGATTTTATTAAGAATACTCCTCTACTTCTGTCGCGCAAAGTGCCTCCAACAATCTTTGTTCTAAACCCTTCGAGAGAGTCGTAAGTCCATCAGTCGTATATTCGGTATGCCGGCATTGGACTGTAGGTTTCAGGAAGCATCTGGCGCAACTGTTCAGTATCTGTGGTCATGATATCCGGATCCTATAAATAATGATGGCGAATGCAAGCCAAAAACGCAAAAACATTGAACGGCAAAAAGAGGGAATATCCAAAGAGAAGGTTGTTGACGGGAGACGTACCTCGCCCCCTTCAACCCCTACAGAAGCAATAATGTCATCGGGAGAACAAATATGGCTCGTTTTCTGCTGCCCCCAAGTGACTTCCATCTGATAACCTTGCGGCACCTTCCTTCCTTCCGTTTTCCATCGCGATTCCTCATGGTCTTCCTCACCATACATTGTCTGCCGTCCCACCATGTCTCAGGATGCAAGCATCATCGGATCTATCTGCGCTTGCTGCTGTAACTATACACCCTCCACGCCGCCGCCCACACAACCCTCTAACAACCACCTTTTATTTTTTTTTCTGACATCAAGCCCTATTCCTATTTTTCGCCTTTGAGCCTTGGTGCAACACAAGTGAGTCACGCCAATCATCGTGCCTTCGTAGCCCCCCTGCCGTGATACTCGGGGGCCCCATCCGCGAATCCCCCTGCCCGCTGACCACTGACACCCCCCGCCTTTCAGAATGCTACGGCTGCAGAAGCTGCAGCTGCTCCGGACCCAGAGGATGCTGCGGCTCGCGCTTTGCCAGGGGGGGGGTTTAATGAGGACTCGTGGGACGCCCAGAGGCGCGCGGCGACGCCCCAGGCGAAGGCGGTGCCGGCCGAGATATCACCAAGCATGGCGATGCAAAACGCGCCAGTAGAGAACAGCCTGCCCTGGTGGCGGATATGAGTGTTGCGTCTGCTGCGGGGCATGCGGCGGCGGCGGCACCGCCGGATCAGAAGAGTGACGCTAGGACGGAGGACGGGACGAACGGGGCAGGGCAGTGAGGATCATGTCCAACTGCGGGAATGACGACATGGATGGTCCGTGGGAAGCAGCCCGTGACAAAAGAGATTGATTATCTGATTTTTATAGTCCTCAGCAGGGGTAAATTTACACCTTCAATACGGGGATAGTCCGCGGGTCGCCCCGAATTTCTTTCATCATCTGTACACTACAACTGAACGATCGACTCTTATGGATTCCTACCTGTTCACCTTGCTTTGGTATACTTACTCACCGTACCCTAATATAAAATACCACTTTTTTTTTCTTTTTTTTTTTTGAGTCTAGCATGGCCAACAGGCTTGGATTTGCTCTGCGCAGATATTCTCGTATTTGCCGACAAACAGCAAGTTGAAGGTGAAAGCAAAGATCCTGCTGCTGGTACCCTCAATCCCACCAATGAGCCCTTCACTCAAGCTCAAGTGTCTGTATGACATTGATTCGTCGAAGTAAAATCCAACACACACACACTCTCTCTATAAATAATCCAATAGGCTGTCACGGTCATCCTTGTGGATAACATAGCAGACGTGTAGTGTAGTGTAGTCCCCCTGATCGTAGATCCTGCGCAAACTTCAAAACGCACCTTGCATATAACCCCGTCGCATCAACGGCAACTTCTGCGTTCTCCGTCGAGCGGGGCCTAGTATTACATCGGCGGGAACCAAAAGCGCACCCACCCACCCCCCCGCCGGGGAACGGGCCCCAATATATATAGCACATCTCAGGCTGTCAATAATTCTGCAAACATTTGCTTCCCCCTTTGCAGTAGCACTCGAACCTCCCCGAGTCCAATTTCTCCCATTACCCACGACTACGATGGTCGTCTTGACTGCTGCTGCTATCCTGCTTTCGCTCGGATTTCTTCGGCTGGCTTCATCTGCTGCTCCCAATCCCAGCCCACCCACAGTGGATACCGGGTATGCAGTCTATATCGGCCACAACAGTCTCCCCAATACTGCGGCATTCCTAGGCATTCCCTACGCCGAGCCTCCCGTTGGAGAGCGGAGGTGGCGGGCCCCCACACCACTTGATACGAGGAAATTGGAGGAGAACAAGGCTGTCGTTGACGCGGCGACGTATCCCGATTTCTGTGTCCAAGGCACGACGGGCGGCGGAGATGCTGGTGAGATGATGCATTTTGAAGGACGCACACGTTTAGTGACGTTTTCATGCAGGTGGTGCGGGCTCTGAAGATTGTTTGAAAGTAGGCTGGCCGTTTATGTAAAAAAACGTTGGCATTTTCAGTCCACGAATTTGTTTTGGTTGTAGGTCAATATTTATACTCCAATAAATGCTACGAAGGAGAGCAACCGTACGTCACCCATGAAAACATGCCAGGTAATACAACTTTGACTATACCGTGACCATCGCCGCAGTCCCCGTACTAGTGTACTTCCACGGTGGAGTAAGCCTTCCTGAAATATTAAATAATCCACCAGCTGGCATTGATCAAAGCGCAATCAGGGCTACATTTACGGCAACCCCGCAAACTGGTACGTCCTCATCCCCTCCACATTCACAGTCCAAAATTAGACACCAAAACCGTCCCCACCGCCACGACGACTGACCCACTCACTAACGCCGCTCTCCTCTCCACCGGCAGGCCCTTCGACCACTGGATCAACCAGTCCCCCACGGTCGTCATCGTCTCCGTCTACTACCGCCTCAACGTCTTCGGCTTCCTCGCCCACCCCGCCCTCCGCAGATCGCTCAATGCCGGATTTATCGACCAGACCGAGGCGCTGCGGTGGGTCCAGTCCCACATACGCGCGTTCGGCGGCGACCCCGCCAGGGTCACGATCAGCGGCCAGAGCGCGGGGGCCAATTCTGTCGAGCTGCATCTTGTGGCGTACGGGGGCGGTGGCAACAAGCGGAGCCCGCCGCTCTTCAGCGGGGCGATTGCGCAGAGTGTGTCCAGGACGCCCATGCCTGCGGTTGAGGACCAAATGGTGAATCTTCCCCATTTTGTTTTTTGTTTTGTTTTTCGTTTGGCTTTGGCGTTCTCGTGGCTGAGACCACGCGCGTGGTGTGATGATTGACTGATGGTTTCTCCCCCGGAAGCCCCTCTTCGAGTATCTCCTCCAGAACACCAGCTGTGCCCTCCCGACGGCTGTAGAGCAGCTTTCCTGCTTGCGCAAGGCGAGTGTCAGTGCCCTCATACGTAGCTCGGACTCGGCTAGTCACTTCTTGTGAGCCAGCTTCGCAATTGACCGCCAGTCTGCATCTCCTATAACGATATACATAATAATATATAGCCCCGGCGCCTATAAAATATGGGTCCCAGTCGTTGACGGTACTGTCTTCACGGATGCACCTACCAAGTCGATCCGGGAGGGTAAGTTTGCCAAAGTTCCAATAATGGCAGGGTAAGTCGAGAGTCGAGGTTCATCCACTTGTGCTTACACCCCCTATCTCTCTCTTTCTCTCTCTCTCTCTATCTACTAGCTCGACTTCCAACGAGACAATCCTCCACTCCGGAAATATAACCGCAGATCTCATGACTTTCTACCCCAGGCTTACAGCCTCTGAAATTCAGCAGATTTCTAACCTATACCCTGAGAGTGCATTCGCGAATGATCGTCAACGTAGTTTAACCATTACGGGCGATGCGACGTTCCACTGTGGGGTATGTCTTCTGCCAATGCGCCTTGCATTGTTGGCTGCGTAGTATCCCTCTTCATTTATATGTCCTTTTATTTTTGGTCTGGACAGCGTGAGCTCCTCGGCGGTGCTGCAGCAAAGGCAAACCTCCCTGCGTTTGCCTATCGCTATAATCAGCGAAATCCCACGTCTGATGGTGATATCGTTGATCATTCTGCTGAAAACTGGATGATGTGAGTCCTCCCATCCGCTCATTCAGGGTACAACCGTCCATACAATAATAATTTTAGGTTTTTGGGAACGAATACAGGGTACTTGTCAATCCCTCCTTCGAGTAGTTTCAATTCTTAAATTTGACACGGGGGATGATAACAGGACGAATGGCTCGACCGTTTTCACCGGCTTGAACCCTGTCGAAACAGCATTCAGCCAAGAACTCATCGCATACTGGGTAAGGAAGCAGCTAATCTCTCCAACCAAGTCCCAGCTCGATCAATTCATCAAAAAATACCCACCCCTTTTGTGACTTTTGCTGAATAAAGAAACTTCAAATATAGCTGTCTTTCGTCCGCTCCGCGAATCCAAGCACCTTCCGCTTGGCACGTTCTCCGGAATGGCCGGCTCTCTCCTCGGGAAAACGCCAAGTTCTGCAGCAGGACGTTGGAAATTCAACGACGGTTAGTGGTATCGTACCTGAGGCCGAGCCGCAAGCCGATGTGCAGCGCTGCCAATTTTATTTTTCACTGGCGGAGGTGATGCAGAATTGAGCGTGGAGCTGTACATGAATGGGGTGTTAATTCAGACCCATGTGATATGGGTATGTATGCATGTGGTGTAAAGGCGGAGAATTGAATGAACGTGATATTTTTGTTGGACCACTTAATGGTGGTCGAAGGCCTATCCCCGTAGCACTTCTGATCTCTATAGAGGAATTTTTGCCACGCAAGTGATGAAAACATCCTCACAGGTCAAACCGTCTCGGGGATTCGAGGCACACCCGTTTCGGTAGCGACGGGATCCTGTATATGCGTGTTTAGGGGTGGGCGATGATTGCGGGGAGAACATAAGTGGAAGTTGCGACTGGCATTTTATTGTCATGTAGCAACAAGTGGCCATCACGGGAAATCTGACAGCGAGCAGGGGAATATGCTCCCATGATAATGGGATAGTGGGTGCTCAGACGGATGATTTTTCCCAGATGAGCTCTCTAAGACGTTATGGACAAACGCCACCCACCCACCCTTCCCTTTTTTTCTTACGTACAGCGCAATCCACCCCACGATCCGATCCCAAATACCAAATATCCAAAGGCAGATTGCTCGCTCTAAGGTGTAGGAAACTGTAAAGTTAACTGTTGAACCCAAACGAAAGGATTCATGTCGGCGGATCGGTGACTTGCATTCTGGAGGGATTTAACACAGAATTCACGAGGTTTAACCATTTTTCGTGAGAGTGTTTATTTTGTGGACATGACAAACCGGAGAAAAGGTAAGATAAACTCAATGTCCAGGTGGGCAGCGTAAAACGCACACCTAGCTCGGCTACCTCTTGATTTTTATCATCAACGATATGTTTAGCTTTATTATTCGTGTTTTTTTCGGCGCGTTAAAACCCAGTGAACTCTTCGCCACTTGCGTCCGTCCTTGACGAGGTGGGTCGGTGGCGCACAGGTTCTTAAAATCAGAACCTCGCAGATAGATGAGTGATGAAGTCGGCATTCCGCGTGGAAATTTTTCACATAGCGATTAGGCTTACCCACGATATGCACACATGACTTCTCCCACACCATGATCACCTGTCATCTAATATAGTAAAACAGAACATAAATAGAGATCATTGGCAATTGTAGCGGCAGACACAGCGATGACAATTCAGAACAGAATGTAGTTGAGCTTACTCCACGGGAAATGTTACACTCAACCCTTAGTCCGACACCAATCAGGCTTCAAATAGTCTTGATTTTATTAAGAATGCTCCTCTACTTCTGTCGCGCAAAGTGTCTCCAACAATCTTTGTTCTAAACCCTTCGAGAGAGTCGTAAGTCCATCAGTCGTACATATTCGGTATGCCGGCATCGGACTGTAGGTTTCAGGAAGCATCTGGCGCAACTATTCAGTATCTGTGGTCATTATATCCGGATCCTAGAACGAATGTAAAACCCAAAACGTAAAAACATCGAACGGAAAAAGGAATATCCAAAAAAAAGGTTGTTGACGGGAGACGTACCTCGCCCGCCTCAACCCTTACGGAAGCAATAATGTCATCGGGAGAGCAAATACGACCTGCCTCGGGAAGATTCCTATCATCTGGAGAAGTGTGAGCTTGAGGCAATGAGAGTTCAAATGCTCTGGAGACATACCGTTGATGTGCATCCACCCCTCCCCGAGCTGAATAGCTTCCGCCTGCAAACGCTCATCGCTTTTCTCACGGATAACTTCGCGCAATACTTTATGAAGAATATCAAGAAACGCCTCTGCCAGATATAAGTACGGCGTGTGAGCATGGCCACGCCGGACCGTCCAAAGCCGAATGAAAGCGATGAAAAGGTCCGGGGTCTTGTGCAGTATTTTGGCTTATTGAATGAGACAAAACTCACCATTTTCGTGAAAATCGCCAATACCGGCTTCTTGTTCTCCGCTTTCAGAAGCGGCAACTAGCCAGCCCATGATTGCTGGGCTTTTGGGATCATTTGTTGGACGGTCCAGTAAGGAGACGGCGTACGCTGGCACCTCAGCTGACAGTGCATTTGGGGCAGGAAGGAAGTGATAAAATAAAGAAGGCCGTGTTGGGTCTTGGAGAGTTCTTGAAGATGTCAATGATGAATATCTCTGCCATCGAGTAGTGCTTCTTAACGTAGGCGTCCGGTGCTCTGAACTTGAGGAAGGAAACCACGGGGAGGTGCTTGTTGCTGGCTGTGATGATCTAGCATTGCTAACAGTCCTAATTGTCTGGGAATATCGAACGATAGAGCGCTGCCGGCATTGACAACTGCGAAGAAACGACCTCAAGGCAAGATTCACCATAGCTTATTCAAACTTCAGTCACACATGTCACAAACCACAGGAACTATCTCAGAGAAGCAAAACAAATGGCAAACAAATGTGCAGGGAAGATGAATATAATTGATCAATATCACGGTTAAAACAAATACAGGTGATTTGGGAAATGGCGTAGTGCAACATCCAGTGTATAAGGCGCGTCTATCGTCCATACCTGTTGGAATGGTATATGGCTCAACAAACGACAAATCGTAAAGTAAACAAGGGTAATAGACGTACTTCTGTAGTTCCCATTCACGATTGTCTAGTGGGCAGACATTCCTGGTCTTCAACCAGCGTGAAATGCAGTGGAAGTGGAAAGCATGCTGTGAGGCCAAGGGATTGATTTTAACACCCGGCTCCAGAAGTAACACTGGATATACCACTGACATTGCATATTCCCCAAGCAGCTGTGCATTCCTCACTGGTAGCAGAGACTTGGTTTGCCTGGCAATCGATACCTAAGCAGGGGTGTCAATGGGACATTAGTCGAAGATATACTAGACCTACAAAGATCCATGATGTGATTTCTGCAAATGGCGCAATTATCTACAACAATATCTGCACAGAATCGAAGTTGTCAGTTGATTGCTCGAATGCCCAGCGTTGTGTATATGGACAATGTACCCCATGCCCAGAGTGCCACAGCATTCCACTAATAGTGATCGAGCAATATATTAGTACAATATTCAAGGAGGATTCGGCGCGAAAGGCATAAGACATATCCGATGTAAAATCTCTTGGTGAAAGAAAGAGGCTCATTACTCACCTTTTTGACTTCAAATCGCTTCTTGCCATCTTTATCTTTGCTTGAAGCGCCTCGTTTCTCGACAGCACCAACCTCAGGTGGGTCAACTTCCATAGCAGACATGATTGCTATGATTTAACTGTGAAAGATATTCTGCAAGTATCACAAGTTGGCCAGTGACTGTGGCGGTATTGATTCTGGCGGGAGAAGGAGCTGTGACGTTTGTGATGGTCACGCGCGGCTTGCTCACTTTACACCATTGAGGAGCATGGATGAATTGGGCCCTCAGATAGGTGTTCATGCAACAGACTTGTCCGCAAAATTCTATAGTCATTTTCAAGATAATAAAAATGGTGCGAAAAACAAAATTTCCAAAGGAACGTACTTACAAGCACTTCCAGATATATCGTCGCGATTGGAAAGCTTAAGAACTTCAAGCCTCACATATGATGCAACATCCCCAGAATTTATTGCCATATCGTCTCGCATTGTCGATCTGCGCAAGGATCTGATCGATGCCACGTATTATCTTCCCCCATATGACCGGGGAAAATGCGAAGAGGTATCATTTTTGATAATATTTTTGTCAGCTACTGATCTTTAATATTTTTCATGTTAGCAATTAAAGACTCTAGAAGAATCAATATTGCAGCTTAGGCCGGTTAAGCCGAAATTTTCATTTAAACGTAAACCTGTAGAATCTTCTTCTGGATCATCTATATCAACTCGCACAAATACACAGCCCCCGGTATCTGCCCCACCCCCGCATCTCCCCGATGCGAACCCTACGAGTAACTTATTTCTTGCAGATCGTACTTCTGAAATTCTTGGAGTGTCTTCTTTGATCGGACCTGGAGAAAACACCACCTTCCCAGATAGCTCAGACGTTACCCTCACTGACCTTCGTCATTGCTTCGTGAATTTTTTCCCCTCGAAACAAACAGATGACAACCCAACCATCTCGAAGATGCGATTCATGATAACCGCCCTGCACGCCAAAGAACTGAACCGCGTCGTATTGGTAATTCCACCTATGGAAGGTAGTGTTCTCCTACACAACGTGCACAATTCAGTGATTATCGTGGGTTGTCGCCAGGTATGTAAACATTCTTTCGAGAAAAACATTTTCGCTCCCTCAATTATATTTATCTTTCTCCCATGTCGCTTCTTTCCCGAATGAATCCATTTTCCCCGATATGTTGGAATTCGCCATTTCCAGTTCCGCATACACGATGCAACCAACACGAATATTTTTCTCTACACCCAATCTAGTCCCACCATCGAACGCTGCAACCAGCTAAAATTCGGCCCTTATCCGGAGGTTCTCCGGTTGACATTTCCCAAGAGCTTCATTGAAGCAAGTGATGCGCCTATATGTCTTAAGTCGTATTTATTAAATTATGAATATTTAGAGAGCATCACATCACACAGCTGTACAAGACTTCGATTGGATCAAACCAACGCCTTCACCTAACTGGACGATCATGGAGTCAGCACCTTCATATGTAGAGAAAATATTGCGGGTTATTGATTCTGAGCTGGATCAAAGAGAATTCCAGATTGAGCAGATTTTGGAGGGGATTATACCGCGATGATATATCTATATCTCTTGTGTGAAATATGTACCTTTAGTACTGTACTGCTCGACTTGGACCATAGCCAGAAATTTAATTTCACCGACAAATCTCCAGAATCTCGATGATAAATTTGAAAAGATAGTGGACGGGCACTTCTTCGACGTAAATAACTTGGCTGTTCGAGAGGTGTTTTCTTTCGCCGATCGTTTGTTTCATCTCTCATTGGCCAAATCTAAAACACCCTGTTCACTCAAACTTACTTGACCAATCAGCTTTGGTTGTCTTCAACTAGTAGGGATCAAATAACCATCCATATATACCATATATACTTATAATTCATGACACGTCCACAACACAAAGTCTTTAATAACGCGTTTATCGCCTTGATACGACTGAAAAATAAAAATACAATGCTCTAGGTATCGATATCATCCACACGGGTAATCATCTAGAAATCGTACAGCAACCCATATTGAGATTCTGCAGCTTACAAACCTAAATCCTCAATATCACACAGTAGAAGCTATTGGGACGAGATTTTTTTCTTCTAATACTATAAACATACACAAAGAGAGGTAATCAAAAAAAGCGGGCCCCCCAAGCCAATGGCTCTCATCCTACCGGTAATAAATACCTTTGTAATAAATATTAAGGTCCCTTTAGATCTGTCCTCATTGCATGGAGCCGCAGAAGGTGTTCAACTCGCGGAAAATACCTTGAGACCGACTTTCTGCCCTCGGTTTGGTGCCGCAAGACTTTTTCGATTAGCTCTCTTCTGTTAAATTATGTTTATAATCTTAGAAACTTTTATTATTATTATGACAGATAGATTCTACACGATATAAAGGTAAAAAAAATTGCATGCTCAAGAAAGCGCTACTTCTCCTGTGAACGGCTATAAATAACCGAAAGTGGTCAGGGTTGCTATTCGATATGCGGACCGAATGCAAAGCGTCACATGCGTTACAACCAACACCTTGTGGAACATCATCATTAACAACATTTTGTCACACCATCTTGCACCAATATACCTCAAACTTTGGTAATTCTTTAATAAAAAGCTACATGGCTTTGTCTTACACCCGTCGCTGATTTTTTTGATTATTAATAATCTTCTACTTTCAGTAATCAACGTGAATCAATGATTTTCACGTACGAAGTAAGAAGTTGTTATATGCCCCGCCATCAGTTTATGCATGTTTCTACCTCAGGTCATTTCTGGTTTCTTTTCTGAAGGTGTGGACAATAACGAAGTGACACTGGAACAGGTAATCTAGCTCTGATGCCAAGTTGTAAATCTTTCAGCTTACAATACCGATATACTTAGATACCACCCAGATTTGGACTCATCGATTCATCCCCTACTTGTTGGCGCTCGTTCAAGGCGAAGATTGCAGAGTTGAACCAGTCTTCGCCCAAAGATACCACTTATAGAGTCTTATTTGTGGGCAGGCACGGCCAAGGATATCGTGTGTTTTTTTTTGCTGTGAAATTGCCAACATCATAAATTTGATTTCTCGAAATTTCAATTACGCCTTGCAGATAATGTAGCGGAAAGCTTATACGGATATGACGTGGGTGCTTTCCTTCTTTACTTGCCTTTATAGTGGTTGGGAGTTCAGGTATCACATTATCTTCTGTAGGCATGGAACAGGTATGGTAGACCTAATGGAAACCACGTGAATATTATTAATCGTATTCCATCAAGCCACTGGGCCAAATTAAACGGTGACGGGAAAATAATTTGGGGTCGTGAGTCCTTATTATTACACTGCCGGACCTGAATAATCGCCGATGTGGCGTTAGCGGATCCTCAGTTAACAGATATGGGACTAAAACAAGCAAAAGCCGTGAACAGGGCTTGGAAAGAGCAGGTTAAAAATGGCATGCCCTTGCCAGAAAGCCTGTATTCCAGCCCATTCACCAGAGCAGCACACACGGCGCTTCTCACATTCGATGAAATTTTAATCAACGTTGAAGAGGCCTTCCAGAAGAGGCCGGTCGTCAAGGAGGTACGTTCGCTAGATTTTATTCTCTCGTTTTACAGATCGGGAAACCATACATGGGCTTCATCCAGAAATTGAGAGAAGTGAACGGAGTGCACACATGTGACAAGCGTAGCCCACGCTCTCACATAGTGAAGTTGTTTCCTCAGTTCGACATTGAGCCGGGATTCTCGGAAGAAGATGAATTATGGGATGCAAACCGCCGAGAAACCGAAGATGAGTTGACCGCGAGGTTAGGACTGGCCCTTCAAGAGATCTTCACAGAAGACTCTAAGACATGTAAGTTTTACTTTAGAAAAAATTATTTCATACTTATTTTATGTAAGATATATCCCTCACGATTCACGGTGGAGCTGCCCGAGCGCTCATGAGAGCTATAGGTGCTCGACCATATCAATTACCTACTGGCGGTACGTTCTCAATATTACCCCGATATCGTTAGCCGTAATGCCACGTTATAGGGGTTGTTTGTCTTGTTGTCAAAGTTACAAAGGTTTAATACTGCTTCCTTATCGACTCAGACAACACCAATGAGAAACTATCAATTTTTTGACCATCCAACACTTATCTTTCGGTATAGGAAATAGACAGAGCTAATACTCGGTTGGCCCATGTTCTTTCGTCATCCAGTACATAATTGGCGCGCTTTTGGCATGAAAGCCTGCATAGTAATTATTGGTATATATGATGATAACTTTGTAGTGCTATCTATTGTTTAAGTTGTGAAAAATTTATGGGGGCTAATTGTAAAGGATGTGCTCCTTATTTTAATTAAACAGTGAGTAATTATAGAAAACATGTCAGGCAGGGAAAGAAGGCCAGGTGAGGTTGTAAGGTTAGCTTCAAGTGATAGTAAGGTGTAAGACCCAGCTACGTGGTTGGTCCGAGAGGTTAAAAATAACCAGTCAAAAAAACACACCATAAAGCCCAGAGAAATGTGCGAAGAGAGTCGAGGAAGGGGCAGTTCGTAAAGATATAGTAACAAGAGTAATATTCTGATTACTGGGTGATCGTGGCTACTCCATTCTATCCCAGTAAGCTCCATCAAAGAAAAGAAAAGAAGAGTAATCTTGATTACAGCACATGCCCAGTGACCGGATGGCGGACCGTCGGAAGAGTTGTCGGGGAACGGCAACGGTAACAAGCTGGCCCATTTGTAAGCTGGTGGCAAAAAGGTTACGCATAATGCCCTGTGAAAGCATAAGCACAAAGGACTCCCGTTTCTTCCGCAACTATGCCAGGCTCTGGAAAGACTTACCGTATCGCTGTGATCGCTGGAGATGGCATCGGACTAGAGGGTGAGATTTGAAAACATGTTTGGTCGATATATGTTTTGCCAAGGAGGCCGTTAACGGATGCCTTTCCCATGGTCAGTTATGCCTGAAGGACTGCGCTGCCTTGAAGCTGCTGCAGAAAAATATGGTTTTAAATGGAATTTTGAGCATTTTGACTTCGCTTCGTGCGATTACTACGAGAAACACGGAGAGATGCTGCCAAAGAACTGGATCGAGATTCTGAAGCCATTTGATGCGATATATTTTGGAGCAGTGGGCGATCCAAGGAGGTACCCCGTAAGTTTACCACAGTTTGTATATTGCAAATATATACTTCCTAACAATAGCTTTCAGGATCACATTACGCTTTGGGGAAGTTTATTGCAGGTGAATATTAACACGTAAGGGATGGTGACGGACGACCCACCACAGTTCGCATTCAGTTTCGCCGACAATTTGATCAATACGTCAATTTACGCCCTGTTCGCCTTATTTCGGGTGTCAAGAGCCCTCTTGCGCTGCGAAACCCGGGAAATGACAAAATGTGAACCAGTTTTGAACTCTAAACTACTTTAAGTGATATTGACACCCATCCAACAGTGACTACTGGGTGGTCCGTGAAAACACCGAAGGCAAGTAAGAATATAGTAAGGCAGTACTGTTATACTTATATCTTATTAGGCGAATATTCTGAGGTTGGCGGGAGGTGAATGACTCTGGGTTGCTTGAACCTCCTTAGCTGACAATCACATATTTGGACACTAACAGAATGTTTTCGGGAACGGACCGAGAACTCGTGACCCAGCAAACGATCATGACACGCACTGGCGTGGACCGTATCTTGGATTATGCATTCAAATTAGCACAAAGCAGACCCAGGAAGCTGCTAACGAGCGCGAGTATGTCATTATCCTTATCATCGACTTATATGGGTTGATCAATTTGCTGGCACAGCGAAAAGCAATGGTTTGTTTCTGGCACCGGACTGGGATAACTAACCAATTTGGTCTTGTAGGGATCTCTATCACCATGCCTTACTGGGATGAACGAGTAGCGGAAAAGTCCAAGCAATTCCCAGATGTGAAAGTCGAAAAATACCATGTCATGATCCGTTTAACCCAATCTATTGTGCAATAACTTAACGCCCTTATAGATCGACATCCTTTGCGCGCACTTCGTGGCGAGGCCTCACACGTATGTCAATATTCGTTCAGTATGACAGATTCTGTAATTAATTTCCATTCTCTTCAAAGCTTTGATGTGGTAGTGGGGAGGTGAATGCATTTTATTCGTCAATATCACTCCCATTGACATCGCTTGACTCATGATATAGTAACCTTTTTGGAGATATTCTTTCGGTCAGTGGTACATGGGCAATACAATTGCATATTATAAGCCATTGGTTTATTGATGCATTTTCAGGATTTAGGCCCAGCTACAACTGGAACTATAGGAATTGCGCCATCTGGAAACATCAATCCGACGGGAGAATGGCCTTCCCTATTCGAGCCGGTGCAAATTAAAACAGACTTCTTAGTCACCGTTCACTAATAAGTTGACTACTGACAGGTCCACGGCTCTGCTCCTGACATTTTTGGAAGGGACATAGCCAACCCCGTCGGAGTCAGTTTTATCGTTTTGGGAAAACCAATGCGGTTTTTACTTACTTATGTCGTCAGATGATTTGGTCTGGTCAGATGATGCTTTTGCATCTCGGGGAAACGAAAGCCGCAGAAAGTATCATGAACGCCATTGATCTGGTTCTCGGTCGTGCCAACACATCTGAAATCACGCCTGACCTCGGAGGTGGAGCAAAGACTCAAGCCTTGGGAGCTGCAATTGAAAAGGCAATCAGGGAGGGAAACTGATCATTTTAATGTCCGAATAAAGAGACACTGTAACGAATACTGCACTGAACAGTACTCCTCTAGACAAAGCCCCGACTCCCGGCTTAGGTTTTCTTTGTAATGATTGACGTCAATTTAGGTGATATCAAATAAGTTTATAGTGCCACTTTTTTTGTGTGTTTTATCTAAGGGTCTCTAAATTGTGCGGACTCAACTAATTGTCAACAAGCACTTATAATCCAGATATCGGGCATCTACAGCTGGCATTTGAAAGCTTTCTCACTAAGAAGATAAGGAGAGAATGGCGATAACCGGTCACAGTTTATTAACGTTAAGAATTGGACAAAATTGTGGGAAAGTACTAAAGTTGATCCGGTTTCCAGAGGTAAGATAGTAATGAAAAGATTGTGAGGAAAATTTTGGTCAAATAGTGCGGCATACATCCAGCAACAGCATCATTTTGCCCCTGATAGTAGTATTCAGATCGAACAGTTTATTTTCGCACCGTTTCCGAAGAGCGAACATAATACCAGACCGTAATTTTCACTTTGACAGAATTTTGATGATTTTACTTATTTTTTTTAGCATTTTGGGTGCGTGAAAACTCTGATAAAATCTCCAGCATGTTACCAATCTTGCGACAATGGTGAGATAATGAGGAAATCTGCATTTTCTCACCATTATCACATTTGCCCTTGCAAAATACTCTGTAACAATTTGCATGCGCCAAAATATTACTCTGTAGGCACCGTGTTTTCACCTTGGTAAAAATAAGCTGTTTAATGTAAGCCTGGCCACCTTACCACATACGCCACCATTCCCTACCACTCCCTTTGTTCGACTAATCAAGCATTCCTTGTGTCGCCACTCAATCACCCTTGACCATTGTTCTCCCATCAACCTTTGTTCTCCTTTTCCTGCCACATCTTCCTTGTCTTCAGGCACATTTTGTTACCACAATCTTATTGTTCCAAGCAGATATATAAGTATACATTCCACAGTGATAAGAGAACAATCTTTTTGACCATGAAATCCCTTCTCACTATTCCCTGGGGAACCTCACATTCATCTTGTATCATATTGCTATTAAAATAAAGAAAACTTAGTCCTGTCCGTGTTGACCGAGTCAGGCTGATAACAACAACCTTTCATTTAATCTGAATAACATCAGGCGCTATTACTTAGACCATTTTATCGAAATTTTCCTCACAATCTTTTCACACTATTTACCTCTGAAGATTTGATAAATTTTAGCATTTTGTTCGGTATTAAATGGTGAGAAAATATGGTGGATTCTCGCCATTTTCGGAGTGGGGAAACTTAGAAATGCCCTGGCTGTGGTCATTGCGTCGAGTGATGACTTGGGGCCGCTTCTGTCTCGCTCCGTGGATGAGGCATACTGTAGCACCGATATAGATGAGCCGGCAAAGTTCCAGGGTTGGGGTAGAATTTATCAAAACGAAGAGCGGGTAAGAGGTCGAGGATAAGCTGTCGACTCCGCCGGGATGTGACGAGGCTTCCCACAGAAGAACATCAGGAACTACAGTACTTGCGAGTCAACTCAGTAGCGACCGGTAGAAATCCCTTAATAGCCTACGGCACAAATAACTCACTATAATGGATAGTAAGTGTGGTGCTATTTCGGTACTTAAGAGGCATCGCTTTTGAATGAGGGAGATCCGGGAAGGGCGGAGGGCGGAAGGCGGAGAGAGACTCTTATGCTGTAGTGCGTAGCATGTGGTCCGCCATGACATTCCCTCCGCCGGTGGAGATGCTCAACTTTGGAAATTTCCTTATTTGCTTAAGAGGTGTGGTAGTTTGTCCTTGGTTATCAATGTTAGACAAAGCCCGAGACGCTGTTGGATGGGAAGGCTTAGTATAAAACTAATATTAATTTATGTATTGTTGTCAAGCTTCTCATCAACTGTATTCCACAGTACTCAAGAAAAATTATACTTATATTCAGTATAGACTCATAAGCTGTGCACTCTTGCGTCTACATAAAATAAATTCATCAGCAACAAACTCGACGGTGGTGATGTTATATACACTTTGATTTGAATTAAATGATTTTCCCAAGAGTATTATCATATAACATCGGCTTAATCATCAAGTTTGTGTAAGCCGCCAAAGACTGAGTCGGACTACGCCACGTTTTAGGTCGCGCAAATGGGGGTGAGGGAACTCACCCCTACGTTTGAGTAATGACTTCTGATTCTCCGTTATCTCAATTCCGATCACCACTTCCCGACCTCCTGGACGTCTCCATTGTGAAGAACCATGCAGAATTATCGGGAAGGTTTTCGGCCATAGCAGAAGCATTACTTTTGGAATACCACTTGCGCATCGAATACGAAGGAACAGTCACTGATTTTGAGATATTGGAAATTGAATTTTATCTTTACTTGCCGGATGTTCACGAAGACCCATTTTGCCATGGGCATGATGACCAGACAGCATCAGCACAATGGTACAAATTTTTTATTTTATTTTCTATTTCTGTTCATTCCAAACTGGGAGTGCCCAGGTATTTCCACCGCGCTGGAAAAGGCTCTAATCCTTCAAACAATCCATCAAGCGCAGGTGGCTACCGTGGAGGTACACGCAAGGGCCTTGATATCACATTTGGCTCTCCAATCGTATCATCGTTTTTTTCCACCTCTCACAGTCCAGCGTCGAGTCGAATTCGAGGAGGAATTCTTTTGCGGTCTATTCGCTCAGCGAATGGGGAAAATACCATTATATCTGGTCCGTCGCTCGTGGTCGACAAAATTCTGACGATCAATAAGTCCCGAAATATTGCCGAGTTAGTTGGGACGAAATTAGGTGGATGTATCTCTGCCCTGCAACCAGATGCGCATGTGGAGTCATCTTCCAGCATTCAGTCAAGGCTCTATTTGACCGCGTGTCTACGAGACCCCAAAGGAAAGCCGACAATTATTTATCGTTCACCGCGAGTAGGTCTAGATTTGTCACATCCATCAGTTATTCCGCAACGTGATAATCTACGAGTCCAATACGTAGGGAAATTTTATCGATATTTCGTCCGACCGGAGCTTTTAAAAGTGAATGGACGTTGTCATACATTTGTGGGGCTTCTCGTGGACGGTTTTCTCTTGGAGCAAGGACATATATCGAAGCCAATATCAATGGGGCGCTTAGTCGATTTAATTGGCCTTAAGCAAGCCATAGTTCAGCGATATACTGACGATTTCATGGACGGCGGAGCGAAACGAAGTCTGGTGGAATTTGTGGGATCCAATGGAAAGAATGCTTCTTCAAATGCGCGAACTTTTATGCGGATGATGGGAGTTTTACACCGTATGGGATTATTGCATAAGGACTGCTGATATCATTGTTATTATTATCCGCAAGGTCTGTTCTGGTTGGTACGTGACCGCTACGAGCTACTTTATTGCTCACGTATCCGGGTGTTAGGGTATTCCGAGGGAATATGTACAATCAACGCCCTCGTAGGCGGATGATGTTAGGACGCCCACCGCCCTGCTTCGTATTATGTCACCTTGGCGTGGTGATGGGATGGACTCCCATCACTGTACATTCTCTCTTTCATCATCATGATATTCCGAGTCTATTCGTCTCTAGATGCAGACTTTAACACGCCGCTGGCCATCCCCAGACGTCATCCATTCATTCATAGCCGAACGGACGCACAACACTGCTTTTCACTCATTCGTATTGGACACAAGAACGGCTAGATATATAGGGCGCAATGGCAACATTGTTACCCCTTTAAAGGGCTGCTAGGTGTATCGACTGGTTAAAGCCTTGAAATTAGAAGCATCCCTGAATTTGCGGGTCATCCATTGTAAAGCGAAGTATCCATATAAGTCCCGGATATTGGCCGTTAGTGGAAACAAGCGGTTAATTTGTATGTTAAATGACATGATCCGTTGGGAATAGTGTTGCCGCCGGCTCAACTTTTTTGCATGGCTACAGTTGAAGAACTTGAGAAATTTCTTTTTATTATTCGGTTTTTAGCCTTTTTTCAGTATTTCTACGCTTTTAAAACTCCTGGGATAAATTGGCTGAAGCCGTGGGGCCGAGTCGGGATCAGCCGAACTGTGGCATCATTGGGCAGATTCCCACTGCTCAACATCCGCTTCCTGTGAAATATGTTGAAAACGTGAGTATAGCAACGTGCGGCCAATAACGGTCAATCTCGGTTCGTGAAGCTTGCACCACAGGCTAGGCCTTGGACGGATAGCGGTGCCTTGGATATTTATAGATTAGTGACATTTGGTAAAGACTGTGGGCTCAGGAGTGAGGTTTGAGGGTTTCTTCATTCTTACCCCACTTTTTGCTGCTAAATGGCTATCCCACTTCTGTCGGTCAGGGGAGTTCCGTGGTTAAACCGTTGTGGTTGCATCAAGTGGCAAAATTACGTAAAGTGCTGACCAGACGCCATTGAAGATCCATGAGTTGGAGGAGCACAACGATTTTCTGTTTCGACTTGTATGCTGTTCCAGAATAGCAGTGACACGATGTATTGCAGATAAAAACACATCTGGAGGTATCGAAGTACTATGAAGATTATTTCAGACCGTACATATACTTGTATCTTTGGATGAAGAACGGAGGGGATTCGGAGTGGGTCGGCCGCATAGTCATTTGACAGTTCTTCGTGATAGTCAATCACCTGTTTTGGATCTGAATCAATGGCTCCTGGCGCGGCTGATCTATGAACCACCATGTGTTTCGGCAGTTTGCTTAGAGGAAGAAAATTTGACCCATAAGTTCTTGAAAGACTGCAAAATTCTGCATATCTATTAGGTGTAGATTGTGTTCCTCCTGGGCGTTGCTTCTGCGGTAAAACTTCCGATAGGCCTCGCTTAAGAGCTGATGTGTCTGTGTATTAAGGGTTTCTATTATCAGAGAATCTTCAGGAAGACACCTCGGGAACTTAAGTTTTCCTGAGTTCGGGTTTTCTTCGGAACTGGTTGGAAAAATTATTTATTTTTTAATGCGTGAAAGCCTGTTCGAGTCCTCTCCACAGATGTTCTTTTCGACGCTCATCAAAAAATCTGACCGGAATACTCCAAGAAGAATTTTTTTATCAATAATGTTTTTTGAACTCTAACAACCCTGTCTCACGGTTTCACTCACCATCACTTTGTAATAATTCATGAAAATATATAATTGTATTCTTTATACACTTGCACAGTAACCAGTTCCATGGGGCAAAGTATTTAGTTGTCCCAAACAGGGTTTGGGGCCTGAAGATCTGACGGTTTCAAGGCCTTTGCAACGGTGATCAAAACGGAGGTTTTGTTTTCGGCCCTTGTTCCGTGAAAATCAATTTTAAAACGCACAGCAAACACACTCTAATAAGTATTATTTTCCAAGGTAGTGTAGGTTTTCAAGGTGGTCGAAAATTCATTGCTTAAGCGCCGTGGCAGTCTTGCCTTGCAATTGCCCCCTTGTCGTTCCCACGGCGACTACTAGAAAAAAATTCCTAACGTACCTTTTAGCATTTTTCTTGGTAGATCTTAGCTGTACAGCTCGTTTCGCTCAGGCGCTAGAACGACTACACAAGAGGAATCTATACTTCTGATTACCTGGCTGAAGTAAATCACACGTGGCGTCCGAGCTTATGTATCTTGGACAACCTCCGCTCGCTTGCAAATATTCTTACTAATAACAGCGGCCTCGCCATGGGTTCGCCACGAACCTGATCTTTTGCTTGCAAGTCATTGATGTTCCTTTCTTAGGATGTATCTCGACGTATAGATCTCGGAGCACTCGCGAACTTTTCCAGTAACTCTACTTCTCTGTCAACTCAATATTGAAAAGAAGAATTGATGTTATCTTCGGGAACCCTCACTACCGTCTTTCCGGCCCATTGGCTACGTGCCTTGGCTCTTGGAGTCTCCCGACGTTCCCATTAATCCTTGGCTATTTAAGATGAGGACCCCTCAAGGAAAACCACCCCCATCTTCTCAATGTCTCCCCTTCGCCCTACTGCATGCTTAAAAAAACTTTTTCCTTCCCCCTTTGCTGCTCGTCAGCCATCTCGAATCCTCTCTCCAAAAGTATCACCGTATAGAGCCCTAGCTACCGTGTCAGATGCCATTATTATGTACGTTGCCTCCCGAAGCTTTGGGATGTGATCTCATTACTCTCTGACAGCCCCGATCCTTCACAAAAGTACCAACCTTACTCACCAGTAAACCTCCCTGATCGTAAATGGCCATCCGCCGTCCTCCGCTCCGCCCCAATATGGCTCTCCACAGACCTCCGCGATGGAAATCAAGCTCTCCCTAATCCCATGACTATCGAACAAAAACTCAAATTTTTCGCCATGCTCGTCCAGATCGGTTTCAAAGAAATTGAAATCGCCTATCCATCGGCGAGCGAAACAGAGCACAAATTTACTCGGAGTCTAATAGAGGACAACCTAGTCCCAGACGATGTTTGGCTACAGGTATGACCAATTAAACTCAAGAGCTTCCCATAATTGACATTTCACTACAGGTTCTGACTCCCTGTCGGCCAGAGCTCATAAAAAAAACCATGGAGAGTGTCGCTGGGGCCAAAAATGTGATTCTTCACATGTATCTGGGAACTGCCAGAGTGTTCCGAGAGGTCGTATTTCAAAAGTCATGTGCGGAAACTATCGACATGGCAGTTAAAGGCACAGCACTCGTCCGAGATTTAGTCAACGAGTACGGAGCACGTTACGGGACGAACTTCCGCTTTGCTTATGGAGTAGAAGGCTTCTCCCAGGCTGAGCCTGACTTTGTGGTCGATCTGTGCGAAGAAGTGAAAAGGACGTGGGGTAAAGCTGGTCCTGGCAATAATCGCATGACGGTTAATTTGGCAGCGTCAGTTGAGGTTGCACCACCCAATCACTTCGCAGATCAAGTAAGGAACACCACATATTGTTCATTTAAACGATCTAACAAATACTGAAGGTGGAATATTTCTGTCGTCGCATCAGCGAACGCGAAAAGCTTATTGTCAGCCTACACCCTCACAACGATATGGGTATATACCTACCGTCTAATGCATGCAATATTTCCCTAAATTTGTGTTTTCCAGGTACTGCGGTGGCGGCAGCTCAGTTGGCATTGCTCGCGGGCGCGGACCGTGTAGAAGGCTGTCTACTTGGCCATGGAGAACGCACCGGAAATGTCGACCTCATCACGATGGCATTGAACCAATTTACTCAAGGAATATCCCCACGCTTAGATTTTAGTAATCTACCCCACATAATAAATGTAGTCAAGGAATGCACCGGCCTTCCGGTGAACCCGCGTCTTCCTTATTCCGGTCAGCTTGCCTTCACGGCCTTCTCTGGCTCACATCAAGATGCCATCAGGAAAGGATTCCAGGAGCAGGAAAAGAGACATCAAGAGAATCGTTCGAAGGGAGAACCGCAACGGTGGAGTATTCCATATCTACCGTTCGATCCCGCAGGTTCGTATTTAATTATATATAACTCCTCGCCTTTAGTAATGACTCTTTTTCTACTTATTTTTTAATAGATATTGGATGCTCATATGAAGCTATGATCCGCGTGAACAGTCAAAGCGGCAAAGCAGGCGTCGCAACTGTTCTAGACCAGGCACTCTCTCTCCAGCTACCCCGCGGGATGCAAGCCGAGTTCTATCAATTAATACAAAAAGAAGCTGAACGAACAGGAACCGAAGTCTCCATTCGAACTATTGTTCGAATATTCCGTGAGACATATCGCATGGGTCTTGAACAGCAACTCTCAGGTTATGTCGTACTCCGTTCGTGCCGTGTCTCTCAGCCGAGGGGCACAGCGCTATGCAGCGTTGATGCTGAAATACAGTGCGACGGCGCTTTGCGGGTCATTCAGGGGTCAGGCCCTAATCCTCAAGCAGCGCTTCTATCGGCTCTGGGTAATCACTTTAATATGCCACTTGCCTTTCTGGAGAATTGCGAACACAAGCGGGAGGCTACTCGAGAACAAGGGCAAGAAGTGGCGCATTACATCAAAATATCTCTCCCTCGTACCAATGGAGAATACTGGGGAATCGGGACCGGCTTCCAAAGCGAGCAGGCTGGTATGAATGCCGTTATCAGCGCGGTCAATGCAGTCATGGATAGCTTGGATATCCGCTCCAACTGGACACCCGATTACTCACGACAAAATGGAGTTCACCGGCAAATAGCTGCCGCGATGTAACTTGTTCCAAAATGCACTTAATATCAAGACCTTATGGCAATCTTCTCATATATTATTATACGATGTATTACCATTGGATTGCATACTACCTAGTAATTATTAATACGCGCAGGACACTATCATTATAGGTAGAGTAGGAGTTCAACACTTACCAATAGAGGGGAAAAGGAGGCGAGTAATTCGTAGTTTGTATACGCCTCAGGCTATCGAAGCGACTGGGCAATCGAGCATACTCATCAATAGAAATTAAGCTTGTCAGTCTCTTAATAATAATTAAGGCTCATACAGAGACTTAAGAAGGCTGCAAACTGGCCCTATACATCGACATACTTTGCCCAAATAAAATAAGGTTTGCTTGCTGGGGCTGGTCATGATGTAATGATGATGTCCACAGTTGTCGAATCCATGTTTTCTGACTTCCCAGTGGGAATTCAAAGAGGACTGAAGAGGCTACAATGAGGTTGCTTTCACATACCAATAGTCGTCTTTAAGGAGAATTTTTTGATTAGTGCCCGAACATTTATCCCTACAAGTTCGTAAAGCATAATGAGGGTGAATGTATCACGGATGGGGTTCTGTTACAGAAAAGATTGTGGAAATGGGTGCGCGATGTTGGTGGGCTGGGATTGGGCAAAAGGAACTCCATGCACCAAGGATGACTCAGGTACCGACAGTCCAGGCTCCGAATATCGGGCATCCCATTGTCAATTGGAGGAACATGCTGCGGCTCAGGTCTATAAGAAATGATGCATCAGTGGGGCACGGTGGGATTGTTAACCACCTGATGATATGCCGAAGCATCTGGGGTTAGATGGCTGCAAATCTGGTATATTATAGATAGTAGGAATATGTCTACTATAGCTATTTTCAAGAATGGGCATTTCATTTTTGGTAAAACAAGCTTTTCGTTTTTGTTCCCCCCCGAATCCCGTCGGATCATCCGTGTAACGTGACAATCACCTTTGGGATCTCTCGTGCATTGAGTGCGTGGGTGCCTTGAAAAACACTAAGGAGTTATGTAAGGACCACTACGATGAAAAGATGAAGCTTTCGCCAAGTATACGTGAAGGCGTTCTCAGCCAACCAATATCGTCATGTCAGGCATGCCACGCAGCCAATGCTTTTAAGTCAGATGATGGCCCGGAAATGGCCAGAATTAAAAATCCTTTTTTTACAAAGAGAAATCTTTACAATCTTTTTGGCTAGACCCGTTATGGTTCATTCGATGTCGCTGCCATTCATCGGGAGTGGGATTCTGTGGCGCTGGCGCTGCCGCGTGGAGCTATCTTGTAATTATAAAGTTGGACAACATGGACGTTTCCGAGGTTTATCTTCTACTCACTGACCACCATCTGACCACCATCCTAGCAGAGAAATTGATCCTCAAAGTACATCATGACGACAACGCCTCGGACATTATATGAAAAGATATGGGAGTGAGTCGTCAACATAATTAAGTATGTTTTAGGTAACTCACCGCGACCTTAAAAACACTCCTTTTTTTATAAAGTCAGCATCTTGTGTAAAAATATTATTACATTCTTGTCAAAACAGGTATAAACTAACCCCATTAAGGCACATTCAGGATGACGGAAGGGCATTGCTTTATATCGACCGGTCAAAGAAGCAGACTCTTCGGCAATAGCAAATTCACTGATGTACCCAATTTTTACAGTCATATTATACATGAAGCCACGAGTGCTCAAGCCTTTGAAAGCCTGTGGGTGACAGTGTGTATATATATTCAATGATCTTGATAGTCCCAGTCGAGAAACAGGACGGATGGTGCGCCGGTCCGATATCACGCTGGCGACGACGGATCATATAGTACCGTAAGTCTACTTCTTCTCAGTTGATTGTGGAATACAAATGAAGGAATCAACAGGACTAGCTCACGAAGAGCTATTTCATCTGTGAACCGGTATTATGATGATCCTAAGACCGAGGAACTATGTGTTGCCCTGGAAAGTAACGCCAGAGAATACGGATTACAGTTTTTTGGGATAACGGACCAGCGCCAAGGTTTGCATTTGAAACTAAACTTCACGATTTCAGGAATTTACATCCTGGTTAAGGGATTGTGCACGTTATTGCTCCAGAGCAGGGTTTCATCGTAGGCATGTTTAGTCCCACGAAAATCCAGTGTATGACTTCTTCTCGTTAGCTTCCCGGGATCACATGTGTTTGCGGCGATTCACACACATCTAGTAAGTGCTATACATAAATTGTGTTGTTGTTTTTTTGTTTGTCCTTACACCGAGATACTAGCACATGGTGCATTCGGCGCTTTAGCATTCGGAATCGGTACTTCCGAGGTAGAACACGTTCTTGCAACGCAAACTTTGTTACAAAAAAAAAGCAAGAGTATGAGAATTGCTGTCGAAGGCGAACTGCACGAAGGGGTAACCTCAAAGGATGTCATCATGTATATTATCGGACAAATTGGGACAGCCGGCGGAACAGGTATATCAAGTTCTCAATTACTGTTGGATTAATACAAATTCAGTCCCAGGTTGTGTTATTGAATATTCTGGCTCTGTATTCAGAAATTTCAGTATGGAAGCTCGCATGAGTGTTTGGTGAGTGGGGTGAGTGCTACAGGGGGATCTTTCAATAATGGTACTCTAGTAACATGTCGATCGAGGCGGGTGCCCGTGCGGGGATGGTAGCGCCGGATGAAACTACCTTTGAATATTTGAAGGGCCGTCCTTTCGCCCCTCAACCAGGGGCAGAGTGGGATAATGCAGTGGAATACTGGCGTACTCTACATAGTGACGAAGGCGCGCACTTCGATGTCGACATCACCATCAATGCAGCGGATATCAGCCCCTGTGTTACATGGGGTACATCTCCCCAAGATGTTGTCCCAGTCACGGGAAGTGTACCTCATCCAGATTCATTTACCGATGCTCGCAGGCAGAGTAGTGTCCGACGTTCATTGGAATACATGGCGCTTGAGCCAGGGACTCGTATGGAAGACATTGAAATTGATAAAGTTTTCATTGGCTCGTGCACAAACAGTCGCATAGAGGATCTACGCTCGGTTGCATCCCTGATTTTGGCGGCCGGTCCTAACGCACATGTCACGAAAAATGTATATGCCATGATAGTTCCAGGGTCTGGTATCGTAAAAAACCAGGCAGAAGCAGAAGGCTTGGACGTGATATTCAAACGCGCAGGGTTTGACTGGCGAGAGGCTGGCTGTTCCATGTGCTGTGGGCTGAATCAGGACAGATTAGACACAGGCCAGGTTGGTTACAACTTTTCAAATAGGTGAAAATAATTCTCTAATCTAGGGTGATAGAGGTGTGCTTCCACCAGTAACCGAAATTTTGAAGGTCGTCAAGGAAGCGGCGGGAGGACACATCTTCTCAGTCCAGCTATGGCTGCTGCAGCTGCGTTGAATGGAAAGCTTACGGACGTGCGGAAATACCCTCATTCAAAATCTACTGGCAGCATAAGTCTCGAAATCACCAATAGCGCAGACTTCGTGGACAGGGCTGCAAACCCGACCACTCTTCCGGCAACCAGAGACGCTCCCATATCAATATCCGCCAAAACAACATCTCCAGCATCAGTCAATGTTCCTAAGTTTACCGTACTAAAGGGAATTGCAGCACCGCTTGAGAAAGAAAACATTGACACAGATGTGATCATCTCTGTACAATTTTTGACAGGCATTAAGCGTACTGGATTCGGAAAACATCTCTTCCACGCTCTGAGATTTTCTCCGCAAACTGGAGAGAAGACTGACTTTGTCTTGAATAATGCCCCATACGATAAGTCATCGATCATCGTTTGTACAGGCGCAAATTTCGGATGCGGCAGTAGCAGGGAGGCAGCACCATGGAGCCTGTGAGTAGCTGAGTAGTGAGTTGGATCTCCTATACTTGTCGCTGATATTTCGATACTCAGGAAAGAATTTGGAATTAAATGCATCATAGCCCCAAGCTTTGCGGAGATCTTTGAGAATAACTGCTTCAAAAATGGCATGCTTCCTATAACACTTCCTTCAGTAGATTGTGAGTTACTTCACGGAGATGCGATTTCAGCATCACCGCTGGAGGTTGACTTGGAAAGGTTGGAAATTCGGAGAGGCAATGGACTACCATCCGTTACGTTTCAGGTGGATCCTTTCCGCAGATACTGTCTGCTGGAAGGCTTGGACGATATAGGCTTGACTTTTCAAAAGGAGAAGTACATTCAAGAATTTGAGGTGAAGCGCAGCCAAAGATGGCCGTGGCTGGACGCAGGTTTGCAGAGGCGTAGTTCGCACCCCACCAGCGAGGGAAGTGTAAAGGATGTCCGTGGGTTAGCTTGGTAGTTCGAAGTCTGGTAAGTGATTGCTCTAGGGACAACTGAAGCGAAACATTGACGTAACCTACCCTCAGCCGAGTAGAAAACTCGAGATTGGTTGACAGGGACATTTTCCGCGTTGAACATCTTCGAGAATCAAGTATTTTAGTCTTATAAAACTGAATCGTTCCAGATCAAATTCACACCATCCGACAATACTGCGTAGAGATGTAAATTAATACCTTTTGGGGGAATGATAACCCTTGGCTTGTGGGCTTGTGGCGGATTCCTCTTATTGCTGGCCAGTAAAAAAAAATCATAGGTATGTACACCGAAACTAGGCAGAACTATACATCTAGGGTAGGCGTAAGCTAAATAAGCAGAGTAGGCGGGGTGTGGATTTGAATTCTGTTATTATCTGTTATTAAGATCGCCCTTGAGGGTGACTAGACATCGTTGAAAATACCACCAACCTCTATTTTGTTATCTTATGGTCTCCACTCATCAGATCTAGTTTTGATTGCCTTGTATTGAATAACATATTTTTTGCCGTCTGCCCATTATTTTCCAATAAAGATGGATTACTGAATGGCACATCAGGAAAGTGAGAAGATCAGTAAGTATGCCGTCTAGATTGTCTAGAGCCATCTAGGAGAGTTAGCTACTTTAGCCGCTTTGTTTCCCTTCAAGAAATAAAAAGATATGGTATGCTACATAAACTCCCTTCAACGGCGGCAGACATAATTAATGAGGCTCGTTGTATGTATCCTTTGTGTACAAGAATTGCATTTTGACGAGATCCTTAATATATCGTTGTTAGTGAGTCTGAGACGAGACACTCACATGTTGCAGGTTCCGAAACATATGCATGAAAGTCGTCAGTAAACAACATCAGGATAAAAAAAGGAGGCTTACCGATTGGCTTTGTTTCACCGAAGAAACCATAGGCTGGTGGAAATAATCAAGTTCAACGTCCGTCTATAAGTGGAATTGAACAGTTAAACTGACCAGTCCTCCAGTTGACTTTGTGGACGCATCAAGTTTAAGTGACAACGCATCAGGAAAATAAATCCCTAGCACACCTTGTTGGAGTCTGCGAGCCATAGAAGCTGCGAGACTCCCGTGTTGTCTCAGATGATTGATTCTGAGATTGAATTAAGTAAATTTGGGTATAGACAGGTCATGTAGTTAGCGTTATACAATAGTGTGCTTTGCCCCTATACATTGAGACTCCCAAAATATTTAACACACCTCATGAGTGCGTTGATGATCCTGAGAGGTTGAAATTGTTATTTAAATACCCTTATCAGAACTTTCGCGCATCACATGCTGTTTTGAACTTACATATCGGGAGGAGCAAGAGAATCCTGTAGGGAGTTGATATGATGAGGCCTTTCTCACCTCATGTTTGCGTTGATGATCCTGAGAGGTTGAAATTGTCATTTAGATACCCTCATCAGAACTTTCGCGTATCACATGCTGTTTTGAACTTACATATCGGGAGGAGCGGGAGAATCCTGTGGGGAGTTGATATGATAAGACCTTTCTCTTTCCAAATCCTCTTCTGGAAGGCGTATGCTCATATTTTTAGCCAGCAGTCTTAAGGTAATTGTGTGCCTCTGTCGATGCGACAATGAATGCAGAATAACAATCACCTCGATTTCGGAATCCAGATCGGCTCATTCAAGCACCTGGTTTCCTGCAAACGGCACTAGGTGATTGTGAGGTTTGCCCCTTTAAACCCAGTCTCGAGTGCCTATTCCTCTTTACACAGCCGTCAAAAGAATACCCTTGTATGACGAATATACCGTTCCTGTCTCATACTCCAGAGTTAGGAGAGGTGTAATAGTTGCCACCACAAATGGATTCTGGTTCAATGTGCAAGGTGATAACTTTTAAAATTCCTTTCATCAAATAAATGTAAGACATTAGCCAAGAGGGGCTTTGAACAGCTGAGCTGAGAGAGATGTCCACCACTTAGTATACATATTGCTTGGTCTTCACTACTGAGAAGTGAAAACTATATGTACCCGACAAGGGTAAATACTTAGGTGGTTAAGCATAGAAAACCTTGGTTGCGCTGTTTCACACACAGTAGCGTGAATAAAGGTTTCAAGAAATGGCTGAATATACGCACACAAACTCCCTATTTATAGTGTCAATACATCAGTAAGTCAAAGTTGAGCCGTATGATCAAATTCTTACCAAAGCTTTTGGGGATTGTTATAGGTGTCCTTTGTGTAGGGGAATTGGACTATGGAAACCGCCACCATATCAATATATTATTCTGATGGTACACGGCGAATACTCGCCTGATGCAGGTTCCGAAACATATGCTTGACAGAGGTCAGTAGACAATAAGATGCAAACAGGGAGGATGTACCTATCGGCACATCCGCATGCTCGAAACTATACGCTGGTGTGGAAACTTTCAACCGCCTTTAATAGGTACAATTAGCAATGGATACCAACCTGTCCGCCAGTTGACTCTGGGGGCGCATTCTCACATAAATGAAGGTGAACCCTTACAAGGAGATGACTTACCGCATATCGCCGTCGACAATTCTACGGATGCAAGTTGTCATCTAAGGCATCTCATGCTAACACTCGTTGAACTTACAGATCGGGAGGGGCTAGTGGATCCTGTAAGAAACTATGGTGAGCTCATTTTCTCCGCATCCACCGATTTACGTATACTTACATTTTTCAAACCAGCAGTCTAACATAAGTAAATGAGCCTATTTCAACGCAAAAAATGACACGGGAAACGGTAACCTTGATTTCCGAGTCCAGATCAGCCCATTCGAGTACCTGGTTTCCTGCCATACCCTTGTACTCTATTTGCTGACCAGGCTAATTACTCCCACAGGATAGATCAAATCACACAATATAACAGTAGTTGATAGACGCACTTTTCCACCGAATACGACATTTTTTATCTTGAGTTTCTCTTGCATGAGCGTCGTGAACATCGCACATGTCGACGCGCAATTACCATTACCCACTTCAACGATATTAGTGGCAATAAAATAACGGTGAAAATAACTTATACCGATGACAATTTTTCTATGACAACATATTCGGACCGAAACTCAATATATACGATGAACACACATACTTTGGATCGAAAGGCGGCTCTACAGGGAAGGGCAGGAAAAACAATATATCACAAATATCCTGGAAACAAGGTAAGCATTTTGTTTATTTTGTTTATTTTACATTGCCTTCAAACTATTTCATACCAAAAATCTTTGAGACATGGGTTGGCTCTTGCCGTTAATATCCAAAGGGATAGCTGGATCATTGTAATTGAAGTTATCCGCGAACGGGACATTTTGCACAGATGCCCAGTTTGCTGGGGAGTAAATGGCCTGTTAAGCGTTAATAACAGTCAAATATGGTGACATTGACGGGTGTAATACTTGAATGAGAGTAATGTTACGGGCGATATCGGCTTTGACAATCTTCTGTGCTAGAGGATTGGCGCGAGAACTCGATTGGAAACCCCTATATGCGAAATTTGATGTACATAGACATAGATTTTAGTGTTAATGGCACGACGTACGGATGTTCAATATTGGCTGAACCGGTGAGGAACTTGTGCAGCCACAGTCCAAGGCACAAAGATCCACCTGCAGGAGTAGAATTGCCGCCTGCTACAGAAACATCCACACAGAGTCTCTCAACTTACCTGGATTATTTGTTACGTCGATGATGAGCTGAGACACTCCTTTCGATTTGAACGTATTGATAGCTGTCACCGTTTCTTGCTGGAAGTTTAAATCATCGGTAAAGCTTCCCACGAACAATACGCCACTCTTTCCGTCTGGCAAAATGTACGACTTCACGCTGCCATCTTGCCCCGAGAGATTGGAAAGCTTTGGTCGAAATTGGGAAGGCAGCCCGATAGCTCGCTTCAGTGAGCCGTCGATAATGTCTCCACGCCTCTTTTTACTACGCATAATATCCGTAACGTGACCTGAGGCGCTATCAGAGTGATCAACCCCATTGGTCTGACTCTTTACAGCGCAGTTGTTCGTCCAGCTAAATCAAAGTGATGAACATGATCCGTTGTCTTTTGAAATAAAGTCGACGAACAATGATGGGCCATCTGTGAAAGGCGCGGAAAGGAAGGTCGCAACATAGGGGATCGTGACAGTCTCGACCCGAGCGCTGTTTGCAGGAATCAAGGTGAACGTTACACTTTCCGGATCAGGAAAAGGGGGGCCAGCGAGATCTCCGATACGTTGCGAAAAGGCATTGCTCTTGTCGAGCCGGTAGCTAGAAAAGACACTGTTGACGCGGACACCGTGATCCAAATAATTCCCACTGGTATTCGAAGCAATGCGATCCACATAATCGTAAGCGGGGAGTCCGTTGATTTCCAGGACTTTTGCGCCTGCAAGACGTCTCCAGTCGAATTTCAAGGCATCGAAGTATGATGTGAAATCAGGGCCAAGCTGCTCGAGAAGCACCACTGCGTCCGGCGAGACATATACATTTTGAACGCCATCATCTGCCAGCTATCGGGGTATACTAAGTCACATCTAGGAAGAGTTTTGGAAATACTAATAATTTACTGTAACAATTGGCGCAGGGAGAATATTCTGCCAGACGGCCCAATAGCAATTTGGGAACCAACCTTGTGATTCTGTCAGTATGCAAACGTACGTTTACAACAACTATAAACTTACGCGTATGTCCATCGTTCAGTTTAGCCGTAGAATCATATAGATCTTTGTTAAAATCAAAGTCGGTCTATTGTTTGAGAATTGGTTGTGGGCAGTTGAGAACAAGCAGTATGCTTGTGAAGTCTTACAGTATACGACGCGTTGCCAATTCTTGCTAGTTCCGCCCTGATATCTATCGTTGATTCTTGGAAGGGCGGCGGGGAGTTCAGGTAATAGTCTTCGAAAGTGTAGAAGTCAAATACACCAGAGACTATGACAACGATTAGCAAACAAAACTCCGAACTCAACAAAAACATACCTGTCGCGATCACATTCTGTCTTATCGTCTCATTAAACGGAAAAGACTTGAGACACGCGAGAGCATCTGCCGGGGCTACGAACTCTTTTCCGGCGACTTTCACACATGGGTCGTGGGCATTTTGAGCGGCGATCAGTGCAGAAAGAACTACAAGAGGGAGAGTCAAAGGTAGCAGTAACATGTTCTAGTACCGTAGTACAGGGAGAACTGAGGCTTTAGGTATGCGGCCTTCCACTTGCTTCATTGAAATTTATAGCCTTGTGCGATGATGGGCAGTTCTATCAAAGAACTTAAACATTCAGCACGATCTACGGATGTTGCGAATTCTGGTTCCTGCATTCTATACGTAGACTTCTTTCCAAGCTGACTTCTGATCCGGAATCGAAATACTGCTGAAAGCGTACCGAAAACATTAACTTTCCCATAAAATTATATATTTCGGTCCTGTTCTTCGTGGTAGGTATTAAATGTGTCTGGTGTCTTTCAGGAGCCATCGGGAACGGGCTTAGAGGCGTTTTCGCGGGGATGTAGGTGTCAGAAATCTGGATGGCAAGTAGGGTCGTACTGTTTCATATAGCCAAGCGGAATGATGTTTGATGTAGCATTCCATTTTATTATTTGAAGGCCATGTTGCAACACGTGATACTTAGTATGACCGAGAAGCATCCCTGGAAGAAGCATTGAAAACATTGAATTTTCCAAAGATCAGCGTAGTGTGTTTCCAGTTCTCGTGTGGCCTGTGAGTTGACCATGGTTGGTCGTGGCTGGCGTGATTGATGAGGGCAGGCAGCCACATTCCTACACCATCGAAGATACCGCCGAAAATTGAAATGTGGAAGCCGGATTCAAATTTCACTGCCGCGTAGTGTTGTTCTGTGCACCTTGCGCTGGAATTTTTATTAGAACAAGGCCGAACTGACCGTGGTTGCTTAATTAATGGCCATTGCATGAAAGATGGATTTGAGTATGTTTCAGGCAGCCCTCCGTCAAATAGGGGGCCTCCACGTCATTCGCCACGAACACAGCCAGAAGTTGGAAATTTTTTCAGCCATAAAAAGGCGAAGCGAATGGGATTATCCGCCAGGTTGTTTCATCATTTGATTGCGGACAAACTTTGAGAAATTATAGATTTGATCACCCGCAGAACCTTGATTAAATTTGTAATTTTCGCATGATTTAGTCCAAAATGAAATGGTGACAGTATTGAGAAAATTACCACACAATTTCTTCACAATTTTACCACCAAAAATGTCGACAACTTTGCAACGGTGCCTAGCGCTGTCGCAGAGTGTAGTAAGTAGCTGTACAGTGTGGCGGACTCTCTCAAATCTTGCAACCCACCAGTCATTGTGATGCAGCGGAAGCACTAATGCAGCCGCCGATTAGGCCTACGCCTGCATAATCAGTAGAAATTTCCATGAGTCAGATGGTGGATGAATGTATTTTGAAACTAGAGAGTCATCAACAAATAGCAAGGGCTGTGATTTCTCAAGCAGCTTGAATATACAACAAGAAAGGAAGCATTCTTGAGGAAATGTCAGCACCAGGTCTTGACCTTGAGTGACCCACTACCATGAGAACTGGGTGGGCCACTGCCAGGGTGATTACTGCTATAAACCAAATAATGTGAACTGTGATGTGAAGAAGCCTGATTAAACACACTACCACCAGGACTGGGAGGAGCTGGGAGAGGCTGAGGCAGACTCACCAGAGTTCATACAGAGTGTTGTTAGCAGGGATCCTACATATTGTCACTCAGTTGTGTAAAGGTTGAGCCTTCTAACAGTTTCTTGTCTTTCAGTAAGAGGATGTCAATAAACCATTTGGTAAAGGACAGTTTGAAAGCTTGAGTTTGAACATATGTTAAGGTGTCAATAACAAGGGGGAACTAGGCATAAGATCAGGAAGTCCATATGTACTTAACCAGGGGTCTGGTTCTAAAAGTGAGTGGAGTGTTAGGATTTTTATTTTCAGGCCTCTGCAACTTCTCTTCACCCTGACAATCCACCAGCATCCTGACATTGGTACCCCCAACCATGGTGTTACCACCTGCAGCATCCCACCACTTCATTTACTATACATTACCCTTTTGGTCATTCTTCTCTGCTCCCATTCTGATGCTCTCCCATTATCCCCTCTACATGTATGTATTACTTGCCACCTCAAACCCTTTAGTATGTATTCTTTCCATTACCTTGCATTTAGTTCCTTCCTGTTATGACTGTGTCACAACCTGTCGGTCCCTGATGATACTATCATCTGTCTCTGTCTCAAGTTACTGACCAAAGTCATCATATTGGAAACTGTTGGTAAACTGACACTGATGTACATATACCCTCATGGCGATCAAACCCCATTTACCCCCCTGTCAAGTTATACTCATACCATCTGGTTATGCTTTGATACATCCCTTTTATTATGTTTGATCTGTTCTACTCTATGTTTCACATATGCCCATATATACTTGTAGCCCTAATACTATTTCCTCTTCTCATAATACTGCTCTCCATTAATCATGGCTTCCGATCATATTGTAACTCTCCAGTTTCTAATCAAGTCTATTTGTTACTAGTTGGACATATCCACTCTTACCTTAGTTAGTATTTTGAGACACTGATAATTAGTATTTAAGTCCTACTGTAATATAGCTACAAGTCAATCAGAATATTGACTCAGAACACTTGTATACCTCTCTCATAGCCCCACTCTAAGTACCCCACTCCTGCCTTTGCCTGCACTTGCTCACTCTCAGTCTCTGACCCCACAACCACCTACTATCCTTCAGTTTCCAATTGGTGACTTACCAAGAGGATTATTTGATAGGACTTAGTTTTTCCACCTGCCTGAAATTTAAGGACACCCAACAGTGGCGCAGCACATAAGCTGAAGCCAAGTCCTTCCATTTGGCCTCCATCAGTCTTCTGATATCAGTCAGTTTTCTGTTCTTAACACTTCCAGTCCCTTGTTTCATTTTATTTTTTCCTTTGATCCATTCCTCTTCTTACCTCCATGATTGGCCTCCTGATCACCCATCTTATTCTAGTATAAAGACCCCATCTTGTATTCTACTTTTCTTCAGTTTGAAAATTGACTTAGGTTCCCCTACTCCTACTAAAATTTCAATAAGGAATCCTTCAGCCAGCCAAGACTCATATCCCCTCATCTCTTAGCATTCTGGCATCCCAGTTGATCTAGTTAAGTGATGATTTCAGTTCCATTGCATACTATTTGCTTATTTCAAAATACTGGAACAATCTAACAGTTTGTGTGAGGGTGCAACACATACATTGAAGCCAAGCTCCACTTGTATGTATTATAGTACCAGACCCACTGGCTGAGTACACACTCACACTACAGACTCCCAATGTTCCGTCTCCTTTAGTCCTTAGACTTAGACCTTAACATGGAGCTTGGCTTCAATGTATATGTTGGGCTTCAATGTATATGTTGGGCTTCAATGTATATGTTGGGCTTCAATGTATATGTTGGGCTTCAATGTATATGTTGGGCTTCAATGTATATGTTGGGCTTCAATGTATATGTTGGGCTTCAATGTATATGTTGGGCTTCAATGTATATGTTGGGCTTCAATGTATATGTTGGGCTTCAATGTATATGTTGGGCTTCAATGTATATGTTGGGCCCTTGCACAAACCATCTATGTGCTCTGGCATTTTGGAAACAAGCAAGAAGTACAACTCAAACAAAGTAAGCAATGCTGATGACTGGAGGGCTGGAGTCTAAGGTTGACAATGATTAGAGTCTCAGACTTGCTAAAGACTAGTGTATGAGACACTGAAACAGAAAGGGGGAATACCTAAGTTGATAGTTGAACTGAGGAATAGTAGAATACAAACAGAGACTTTATACTAAACTAGAATGGAAGATCCGGGTTTGAGTGGGTAAGCTGTATGAAAGTCAGTAACGATTTCTGTGGCATTACTGAGTTCCATGGCCAAAATCCATGAGGTTTCTTCATCGGTGCCCTCGTAACCCGCCCACTTGACCAAGTAAAGCAGTTTACAAGTGCATCAATGCTTGTCAATTTTCAAATCTAAAATTTGCAAGATTTCAAACTCGGGTTCTCCATCAATAATGACCAGAAGGGGGGGAGATTGTATGCAATCCGGGATAGTGTTAGCAGTACAAGGTTCTAACATAGAAACATGAAATACCAGGTGTACTGCACACATGCTATCCAGAAGCCGTAGGGTCCAACAAACTGAACCTACTTGTGCGATAATTTCAAACGGACCTAAATATTTTTCAGCAAGCTTTTTTGATGGACAGGTAGTCCTAAAGAATTGAGCTTTGACAAAAACATGGTCACCAATTTTGAAGTTGGGTGGTGGGATCTGGTGTCTGTCCGCTGAAAGTTGGTATTGCTCTTGGGCAGACTTAATTGCAGTCCATGGTGAACTCTTGAGCATGAGCAGAGGTGAGATTTCATTCTGGATGTACTGTAATATTTGGATTATATCCTTTATTTGCAAAGAACAGGGAAACACCAGTAGTGGCCGAGGGTGCATTGTTGTAAGCAAATTCTGCAAGTGGTAACAAAGATTTCCAATTGTCCTGTTGATAATTGCAATATATGCGGAGATATTGTTCCAATGTCTGATTGATGCGTTTGGTTTGTCCATCACCTTCCGGGTGATGTCCAGATGTGAAATGTAATTTCATGTCCGAGGATTTCCCGAGGGATCTAAAGAAGTGAGACACGAACCCTGATCCTCGATCAGAAGTTACGTGGGACAGAACTCTGTGCTTGGAAAATACATGGATAATGAAAAGTTCCGCTAACTGCATGGACATAATTGTATCATGTGTAGGGATGAATATACCTTGTTTTGAGAATCTGTCAACAATGACTAGAATGGCGGAAAACCCTTTGGAATCTGGTAGGTGTTCAATGAAATCCATAGAGATGGAATTCCATGGGTGTTCCGGTACTGGGAGTTGTTTCAAAAGGCCGTATGGCTTGTGTCACTGAGATTTCAAGCAGGGACAAGTAGTGCAAGATTTACAATAGTGCTTAATGAATCCACGGAGTCTGGGCCAAGTGTATTCTCTTTTTATTAATGATAGAGTTTTGTTGTACCCAAAATGTCCTGAAAGTGGATGATCATGCTTGTATTGAAGGATCCTGAGGCAGAGGCTGTCGGAGTCTGGTACATAGATTGTGAGGTATCAGCATTATCTCATAATGTTCTCTTAATTTTCTTTGAATTACTTAATATTTTCTCGAATTTTTATTGTATTTTTACTATGTTTATTGTGAAAAATAGGCCTTATTCCTTTTAACTTCCATAAATAATAGCATATATGGACTCATATGTTGGATCAACAAGCATGAAATAGTCCCCGATGACCGTATTCGGCTATACGGCCACACGGTCATACGGTCATGCAAAGGCCGCAATATGGCCTTACGGCGATATAAACATTGGTAACAATAGTCATTTCGTACCCTTGTCTTGATATTATATATTATATGGATATTTCTCTTGGCTACTAGACAGTTTAAATACAGGACAATTTAGTTAGTATCACCTCAGCTATTTGGCATACTGCGCGCAAATACTGAGGTGAGATAGTTATCACTACTTTTATTTATCTTTCTTACTCATTTATTACCTAGTATTAATTGTTGTATCTAGGTAATCAACTTAGCTATTTGGCATACTGCGCGCAAATACTGAGTATTAATTGTTGTATCTAGACTCTTAACTCTAATAGGTTATTGGGCCCCGAACTACACTACGCACAGTTGATATCACAAGATGACCACTACTGCTACTTCCTTGTCCGACTCCCTTCCTTCCACTGTTCCCAAGCTTGACAGCAGCGGTGTAAACTGGGCTATATTTGCAGTCCGTTTGGAGGACGCTGTTGAAGCAAAAGGTTTTTGGGGTCATTTTAATGGCACCACCCTGCGGCCAACTTCTGCAACAGCAACACCTAGTGAAGAAGAATTAGCCGCAATTGCATTGTGGGACAAAAACGAGAAATCTGCCAAATCCTTGCTCACCCAGAAAATACCCGACTCAACCCTGATGAGGGTGCATTCCAAGAAAACCGTGAAGGAACGATGGGACTCAATTGTCTCTGAATACACAGAGAAAGGCACGTATGCTCAAACTGATTTGAGATCCCGATTCCTCGAAATGCGGTGTGCGGAAAAGGCGAATGTTCGGGAATTCCTTGATACCCTACGGGTCAAAAGAGAAGAGTTAGCATCAGTGGGAGTTGACATAGATGAAAAGGATTACCGATCCACTATCATTTCATCTCTCCCCATAGCCTTGTCCAACTTCGCGTCAAGTCAATTAGCAGCAGCACGAATGTGGAGCCCCACTGGTACTATCTCACCTGATAAACTCATCATGCTGATCTCCGAAGAATACGAGCGCCAGAAGATGCTGCGATCTAGACGTTCCGGAAAGACAAAAGATGATGAACGGGATGAGGCATTGTTTGCTGGTTCATCTGACAAAGGGAAGGGCAAAAACCGTGACCGGAAACCTCGTGGAGTGTGCTGGAACTGCAACGAAAAAGGTCATAAACAGGACAGTTGTCCCAAAGCCAAGAAAGTCGAGAAGAAGAATGACACCTCACCTACGAAACCTAGTGGCTCTGCCAATGCCGCTGTAGACTCCGATTCCGAAAGTGAGGGTGTATTTGTTGTAGATGAAGAATCTATACCGGAATGTGGATCCATTTCTGACTCCTCTTACCCTATAAACGACCTTGACGACAGCGCATCAGACTGGTTCTCTGTTATTGGCGAAGATCACCCCGATATGTCGGCCAGTACCTGGGATTCTGATGTGTTAGATGAACACTCCAGAGAGAATGATGACAACATTGTTGCCGCAACCATCTCCGATGCCGAGCAACCTGCAATACATACCCGCACCGAGTTAGTTGACTCTGGGTGCTCTTGTTCTATGACGCCATATCGAGATGATTTATTAAACTTCACGGATATTTCCCCAAAGTTTTTTCGCGCTGCAAATAGGGGCAGTTTTCAGGCAGTCGGCCAAGGAGAACTTGTCCTAGACTTACCCAATAATGGCCTAACCTCAAAATTGCACCTTACTGAGGTGCTCTACTCTCCCGAGGTTGGATATACCTTAATATCTGTTGGCCAACTCGATGAAAACGGCTTTTCTGTAACTTTTGGCAGTGGAAAATGTGTCATCCGCGATGCAGCTGGCAACACTGTTGGTGAAATACCCAAGTCAAAGCGAAATCTGTACAAGCATGTCAGTGAAATCGACTCGGCGAATATGGTTGATGAAGATCTTACCATTGAAAAATTTCATCGCCGAATGGGCCATATAGCCCCAGACATTGCACACCGCCTGGTAAAAAAGGGTTTTGTTACCGGTGTTCAATTGAAATACTCACCGAGTGGAGATCCATTTTTCTGCGAATCTTGTATCTATGCTAAAGCCACCAGGAAGCCGATCCAAAAAATCCGCCAAGGCGCACGTGCTGAAGCATTTGGTGAAGAAATACACACAGACGTGTGGGGGCCTGCACCCACACAAACACTAGGAGGTCGTCGTTATTATGTGACTTTTACAGATGATAACACACGCTTTACTCACTTGCAACTTCTCAGAACCAAGGCAGACACTTTTGATGCTTACCTGAAATTTGAAGCCTGGTGTGCAACACAACTTAATGCGCCCATAAAGAAACTGCATTCAGATCGTGGCGGCGAATTCCTCAGCAAAGATTTTGAGCACCATCTCAAAATCAAAGGCACTGAGCAGAAACTTACCACACACGACACTCCACAGCATAATGGCATTGCAGAACGTCGAAACCGCACCATCCTAGAACGAGTACGAGCCCTCCTACATGCCAGTGTGTTACCGAAATCTCTGTGGGGTGAAGCCGCTCGGCATGTCATATGGTTATTGAATCGCACAACCACAAAAGCTGTAGGCGACACTACACCATATGAAGCAGTCTTCAAAACCAAGCCAAATTTGAAGGATTTGCGCGAATGGGGTGAAAGGGTTTGGGTAAGGGTGGCAAGTGGTGATAAACTTGGAGGACGAGTACGCGAAGGAAACTGGGTGGGCATCGACGATCGAAGTAACGGTGTACGTGTTTATTGGCCAGACAAGCAGACTGTAACAGTCGAACGCAACGTGTACTACAATAACTTGTCAGCCTCTCGTCTCGAAGGGGAGGAATGGAACCTTATCGAAACGAAAACTGACACTAAACCGAAGCTACTCACCACTCCTATGCAGAACAGCGAAAATTCGCAACCTGGAGTAATCACCACAGAAAAACGTACCAGAAAAGCTAGCCAGCGTATTCAGGACATTTTACATGGCACTGGTGTCAGTACGCACTGGCAATCTGACCCCAAACTCACCACTGGCATCCAATTGCCTACCAGCAAACCTGCGAACAGCAGTACCGAAGTCCTGGAAGGAGAAGGCACAGCAAACTGGATGATGTTAACGGAAATGCAAGAAGAACACGCACTAGCTCTCGAAATCAGCAATGCTGAGGCAATTGAACCACGTTCCTTGACTGAAGCCAAGCATCGTCCCGACTGGCCATTGTGGGAACAGGCCATTTTTGAAGAGCTAGAAACACTGCGGACTGCACACACCTGGGAGCTTGTCAACCCTCCTGAAGGTGCCAACATAGTCGGATCGAAATGGGTCTTTCGTGCCAAAAAGGATGCTGCAGGAAACGTCGTCAGGTACAAGGCCCGTTTGGTTGCGCAAGGCTTCTCCCAAGTACCTGGTGTTGATTACTTCGACACATTTGCACCCGTCGCAAAACTTGCTTCAATTCGCACTGTGTTGTCAATGGCAGCTGCACTGAACCTCGAATTACACCAGATTGACATTAAAGGTGCATATCTAAATGGTGAACTCACAAACGACGAGACAATCTTCATGAAGCAGCCACCTGGATATCACGCTCCAGACTCGAAAGGGCAAGTGTGCCACCTCTTAAAGACACTGTACGGTTTAAAACAGTCCGGACGACGCTGGTATCAAAAGTTAGTGGAGATCATGGAAAAGTTAGAATTCACTCGCAGTGATGTTGATCAGGCCGTGTTTTATCGTATGAAGCACAGTATCCTGACAATTGTGCTGGTTCATGTCGATGATTGCACAATCGCTTCAACCTCAAACGATACCATTATTACCTTCAAACATGACGTTGCTACTCATGTGGAGATCAGTGATATGGGAAACCTGCACTGGCTATTAGGAATCGAAATAACTCGTGAACGGGAACAACACACCTTACGCTTATCTCAACGTTCCTACATCGATTCCATCCTCCGTCGTTATCACCTTGAAGATCTAAAACCAATATCCACTCCTATGGACCATACCATGCACTTATCTTCATCTCAATCTCCCTCGACCACGAAAGAAAGCGCTGAAATGCGCGATATACCTTATCATGAGGCTGTTGGCTCCCTTATGTACGCTGCAATGGGTACTCGTCCTGACATTGCCTTCGCTGTGCAAGTAGTTTCGAGATTTTCCAACAATCCAGGTCGAGCCCACTGGGAGGCCGTGAAGCGAATCTTCCGCTATCTAAAAGGTACCAACCATTTGTGGTTAACATACAGGAAGCAAGATCACAATCGAACACTTACTGGATATGCTGACGCCGATGGTAGTATGGCTGAAGATCGTCACGCCATTTCTGGCTACGCCTTTATGTTAAATGGTGGCGCCGTATCCTGGAGTGCAAAGCGACAGGAGATAGTTTCACTCTCTACGACCGAGAGTGAATATGTTGCAGCGACCCATGCATCTAAGGAAGCGCTTTGGTTGCGTTCTTTGCTTAGTCAATTGTTTGGACCCCCAGATACACCCACAACTTTGTTTTCAGACAATCAATCGGCCATTGCACTCACGAAAGATCATCAGTACCACGCTCGCACAAAACATATCGACATACGTTTTCATTTCATCCGCTGGATCATAGAAAATGGCTCAATCCGCCTTGTTTACTGCCCAACCGGTGACATGGTTGCCGATACGCTCACAAAGCCACTTCCATCCGCGAAAGTCAAACACTTCGCTTCCGAATTAGGACTATCTACAGCTTGAAGGGGAGTGTTGGATCAACAAGCATGAAATAGTCCCCGATGACCGTATTCGGCTATACGGCCACACGGTCATACGGTCATGCAAAGGCCGCAATATGGCCTTACGGCGATATAAACATTGGTAACAATAGTCATTTCGTACCCTTGTCTTGATATTATATATTATATGGATATTTCTCTTGGCTACTAGACAGTTTAAATACAGGACAATTTAGTTAGTATCACCTCAGCTATTTGGCATACTGCGCGCAAATACTGAGGTGAGATAGTTATCACTACTTTTATTTATCTTTCTTACTCATTTATTACCTAGTATTAATTGTTGTATCTAGGTAATCAACTTAGCTATTTGGCATACTGCGCGCAAATACTGAGTATTAATTGTTGTATCTAGACTCTTAACTCTAATATCATATTATGTTATTATTACTTAATTAACTTATTATAATTTTTCACTAATTATTTATATTTTATTTACTTAGTTATTGCTTTTCGGCACCTTGCTGCAGATTTGTCTGCGCATTTTTGGAGTCACGTGACCTATTAGATAAGCCTCCGGTGTCAGAATGTCACACAAGTTACGGATGTGACTACCCGAGTCATTAATTGATTCTGCTGACTCATCGTTTGCTTCCGCCCCGGGACTGTGGCCTTGAACCTTCATGTTCAAGCAAGAGGTTAGAACCCTTGTCTCAGAGAGGGGAATCATGTGATAAATAAAGGGTAAATAATAAGTAGAATATGAGGTCATTATGATCTAACTAGTGACCTCATAAACTAAATAATTAGCTAATCATTTAGTTATCAAAATGTATATAAGGAGGGCCAAGTTTCCAATAAAATCATCTTATATCACACACATTTTACTGCACAGCTCAGAAGCTTATCTAATCATCCTAAGGACAATAATAGCCTTAGTCTGATACACTAACTGCAAGCACCTACACTTGCAGAATCTTGAATCTTTGTCAGCAACTCTTGAACTTAGCTAATCATCTAAGTTCCCCCAGCCTCACAGCTACCCTTTAGGCTTATTAATTACATAATAAACCTAATAAGTATTCTTACTGAAATCCCTGCCAATACTATATTATTCAAGGCCCAGCCCTAAGTTTATTGAATTAATCAAGTACAAGCACTCAGATAATCCAATACAATTTATTTTCTCTATTAATAAATTATTTAACACCTTGTTAAATAACTATTAATAGTTACGAATAAGCATACAAGAATCCGAAGCTTTATATCAAGTCTCTGCCAAGTTACTGTGCATATATTCAGCTTCTAGCCCCTATTCTCAAGGAATAGTTCTTTTATTTGCTAAAAGAGTCATATATTGTTCTTTTGAACCTTTCAATAATCAAAATAAACATTGATTTGAGTTGTTTAAGCTTAATAGCGCAGCTCATTAATCTATCAGTATTTAAATTACTGGACCTTTGCTTGTTTTATTGTTGAAGCTCTGTGACACTAGCATATATTGAGCTATCTAAGAGAAACCCCTGAATACATTACATAGATCCTATCGTCAAGTCTAATGAAACCATGCTGATCAAGAGACCACTGGGGTTGATCGGGGTCCATGGGATTGTCAAGGTGTGCTTTCATAATCGGGTCTAGCAGAATTGCTGATAGAATATCTTGATGTAACTTCTCAATATCCATAATGATAATTCCACGGACAATGGGATAGATGAGGAAAGTTGCGCAGGCTGATGCGGTAAGTTGCTGATTCATGAAAATAGGTTTCAGGTTGTGTGGGTTTACTGTGGCATAGTTGTTGCTCCCCTCTTTAGGATAGATGTCCCATCATCTAGTTAAAGTGTCGGGTTTGCCACCGAAATGGCCGGGTTGAAAATGGATAATCATATTGAAGGCAGATGGATATTCAGACCAGCGGGCCTGCCGACGGGTCAAATGTTTTGTAGTAGAAAAGTATTCCAGGTTTTTGTGATCTGTTACAACATCAATCAGAGTTCCCGAGCCTTCCAAATAGTGTTGCCACACTTTGAAAGCTGAAAAAATTGCCAGGAGTTCCTTATCATGAACGTCATAATTGAGCTCTGCTCTGGTAAAAGTCCAGGACAGAAAAGCCATGGGGTGGACTTCTCTGTCAGAGTCCTGGATAGACAGAATGGCTCCAAGTGCATAGTCTGAGGCATCCATTTCAACAATGAGTGGGAAGTCCGGTTTCCAATGCGACAGAATAGGAGCTGAAGAAAAAGAATTCTTTAAAAGATTGAAAGCTTTTTGACACTTATCGTTAAAATTCCACAGAGTATCCTTACACATAAGATGGGTAAGGGGAACCGTGATATCGGAATATCTGTGGATAAACCGTCTGTAAAAGTTGGCAAAGCTGAGGAAGGATTGTATATCTTTAACTTTTCAGGGTTCAGGCCAATCTTTGATGACTTGCACTTTAGTTTTGTCCATGCAGAGTCCATTGGGTCCCATTATGAAACCCAGGTATTCCATGGAGTCTGTGTCAAAAGTACATTTTTTACCATTCATGAATAAACCATGTTGTCTGAGTCTCCAGAGAACTTCACAGACTTGTTTGTTGTGTTCCACGGGATCCTCAGAGTAGATAAGAATGTCATCCAAGTAAACAATGATGCATACATCGAGCATGTTGGAGAAAATGTCATTGATAAAATGCTGAAAAACAGATGGAGCATTGGTGTGAAGAGTTGTTAGATTCTGACCGCTCAATATATGAAGAATAGTGTTTATTCAACTACTATTAGGAAGTATTGACCATTCAGTACAATACTATAGACTACTAGACTGTTAGTACTAGTATAGGAACGCACTACACATCTCAAGAGCAACTGTACAGTTGCTTATGATGACTTAGGACAATGAGATAAAGAGTTGACCTTTACGGTACAACTGATAGCTAGAAATAAGGAAGATACTCAGCTAAAGACTGAGTAACTAGGATAGAGTAATAGTTGCGCGAGTCAACTACAGGGTCGACAAACACAAAGTCTTGAGAGTGGAACTCAACCTTTGCAGTTCGAGTCCAAGATACTATCAGTGGACTAGAAAGTACTACCTTTATAGGTGGTTGAGATACTACCCTTGACACCTCTCGCTGTTCGATGTCTGAGTCGTTACAAGGTGGTGTCTGCTGGGTAAAAAGTTGTCTGTCATTTGGCGCCGAGAGCGCCCATAGGTATACACAAGACTTCGAACTAAGAAATACGAGTATGCTCGAAAGATATAAAGAATTAAAGAAAAGAAAATAGAAACTAGATAATATTATACTATAATATGTATAATATTCAACTGTCCAATTATGCATATATGCATACCCTTCACAGTGCCCCCCAGTTCGAAGGGATGTGCTATACAAGGTGTCGAAGAACATCTGGGATGCCACCCCAAGCTTCCTGTGAGGATCCCCCAAAGTCCAAAATGAGGTTTCCCCATCGTTCTCTTTTAACTCTGAAGGACTCGGCTATTCTTGCTCGAGCCAAATCACTGGAATCCCTGTACAAGGAGTTGGCCCATCGTCTGTAGGCTTTCTCTCTGCAACGAATGACTGTGTGGACACTAACTGGTGGAGCAGAAATCCATGCAAGAAGAGGGGCATTTGGGAGGGGAAATGAGGACGTGGGTAGCGGGGCAGGAACATGTGGCTGCAAAGTGGTCTCTGTAGGAGGTGTCAGGATGAGGGCCTCGAGTAAATCTATGAAGCCAGCAATAGAGAGGACACTCGCTGAATCTGGGGGCAGACGGTGAGGTTCCACTATGATGTGCCGGAACATAGAGAGTTTAATCTCCTGAGCCGCTCGTGCAAAGTTCTTCCCCTCTGCAGGTCCTCGAAGGAGAGATAGAAATCCTCCATTATCTCCGATAATGGGGCGAGACCACGACAACCCTTAAGGCTCCCTTGAAGGACCAGTTGCTGAAGCACCGGCACTAGCTGTGATAGTACCCTTCTGATAGGGAACTGTTCGGAAGGGTAGTTGACAGCTATTCACACCCAGTAAGTGGTGGAGATGAGCTCAGTAGGGGGAAGCAGACTGTCAGGGACGGGAATAGGGGATCGCTCTCGGAGAGGAGTGATGGCCTTTTGCATCTCCGTCGCCTCTCCGCTTGTCATGGGAACTATAACGTCCAGTGTAACAGGGTCCAAATCGACGTCCATTCGCTCTTGTGAAGGGTTGTGGATAGGGCTACCTAAGGACATGCAATATGAATGCGGAGAGTCAGGAGGGATACCCGATGACAGTGGAAGTGGGGTCGGGACCGGTACAGCTTTAGGGGAGGGAGGAAGACAAGGTGCCAGAATCGGAGCTGAGGGAGTGTGTGCAGAGAGGAGGATGGGAGGGGACCTCAGCATTGGCAAAAGGTGTGGGACTGGAATTGGGGAAGGTTCGCGTTCCTGTGATGGTTGACCAGGGTGATGACCCCTCCATACCTTGGATGACGATTTCCGAGTCTGTCTCTGATTGGGGTCGCTGGTTACGAAGCGAACGTTCGACGGGAGGAGGAACCCTTTGTGGCAATCCTCTCCCAGATATTGGATGCTGTATGCGCCATTCCTATTCTCGTCTTCCTCCTCATCCTCATCTGAGGAACAATCGATTGGTCCCCTACGATATCCCTGTTCTTGCGGGGGCAGCACTTGACCATCCCCCCAAGTAAGGATTATTCGTCGCAACTTAATACGTCGAAGTAGTTCCCAGTCATAAAAGATGGTACCCTCCTTTTCCTTCCAGCGCTTGGTTCCCATCATTCTAATGCAAGGCGTTCCACCCTCGCTATCATCGGTCTCCACGAAGTCAGCCCATTTCTCTCCCAGGGGGGGGGGGGGGGGAAGGATCGGCGCGGAAGCTCTGTTTCTGAATCGCACTCTGTCCTCACGCTGCTGTCGCTTGGAGGGGACTCCTTCTCTTGCTCCCCTCGCCTCCTGTCGACTTCTATACTCCGTGTGCCTTTCTCTTTTGCGGGTGAGCCTCCTTGCGTTGTGTCCTTCCATAAACATTTCCTGCCTCCTCATGGTAGCAGTGACTTCCTCTGCTGATGGCCCAAAAGAGTGCCTTAACGGTTTACTCCAATCCGTACCGGTATTTCCCCCTGGATCACCACCAAAGGAGAAAGTAGACGGGGGGGGGGGGGGGGTGATTCTTGGGTACTCCGAGTGCTCTCGACATTGTCTGTACGAGGCATGTGGGTGATAGAGAAAGTAGACGGGGGGGGGGGGGGGGTGATTCTTGGGTACTCCGAGTGCTCTTGACATTGTCTGTATGAGGCATGCGGGTGATAAATCCCCCACCGGTTGTGGATGTACTGGCCGTAGGGGCCCGTGGGATCTTTTTGAACTTAGGGAGGACTTGCTTGTTTTGTTGGAAGGGGAGCATTGTAGCACGATAAAGTGGTGAAGTTGAAGATAGAGGGAAGGGCTGTAGATAGGTGAAGGACGTGGTGTGAAAGATAAAGAAGATTTATGAAAATTTACGTGTACTTTTTTTTATATGTATATTGAATTGAAACTCCACTCGGTTGGTCGTTAAACGGGATTCATTAATTGCGGCTAGTTTTGGGTAAATGTGTCCACCGCCAGTTAGTGATTGTTTGAATGATTGGGATGTTTTTTTTTTTTTTTTGTTTGAAAGGAAGTTACAAAAGAAATGGAATAAATGATAGAATAAATGATTCCTCGAGCGCATATATCCCATTAGATTTTGAACAGCACCTTGTATGCCCTCAGAAGTGCCGGAGCATTTCTGAGGTTAGTACTGTTTAACCACGAATCCTCTTCAGGTCCATAACCTTTCCAGCGCACCCTGAATAGCAAACGATTTCGCTGTTTTCTATGTCCAACAATAGCTTCGACTTCATATTCCTCATGATCTGATTTCATCTCTCTTAGGTTCTCAAGTTGGGGTCTTGGGCCAAGGTTGGGAGGAGAGGGTTGATATTTCTGTAGATGATCCCGATTAATGACTGGATGCATCAGATACTCCGGGGGGATCTTAAGCCTAAATACTTGAGAGTTCAATTTCTCAAGGACCTCGAACAGTCCAATCCGTCTTTGTATTAGTTTCTTCCCCATTCCCTTGACTTCCACCAGTTCGAGGGAATGGGGGTTCACCAATACAAAGTCTCCCTTGGAGATATCTTCTACAGGTCTTTGCTTCTTGTTATATGCTCGTGCCTGAATCTCTTGGGCTCGAGCGATGGAGTCCCGTGCCATCTGCCGATGATTTTCTAGTTCAAGAATCCATTGGTCGGCCATAGGGCTGTCCGATAGTTCTCTAGGAACTAGGGGTTCATCACCTCCTAGAACTCGAGACATCCCTCTCAGGAGGTATCCCATTAATAGAAAGGCCAGAGCGTAGTTCGTGGAACTGTGAACGGTTGAGTTGTACGTGTGAACTACCACCTCAATCCATTGGGACCAGCTCTCCTTAGCGGAAGCACAATAGGCTCGAAGCATTTGTTCTATAGTCGCATTCATATTCTCCGTCTGTCCATCCGTCTGGGGGATGATGGGCAGAAGATACCGCAAGGGTGGTACCATAGATCTTACAGACTTCCTGCCAAAACCTGCAGGTCCATCTCTTGTCCCGATCACAGATTATTCGAGAAGGCAGTCCAAAAGGGCTGGCCACCTGTTTGACAAACATCCGTGCAAATCCTTCAGCCGTAAGGTTCGAGAAAGTAGGTATTGTGATAGCGAAATGGTTAATTTATCAATGGCGACAAAGACTGCTGAATACAAATCCTTCCCCGAGTCAGGTAATCCAGTGATCAGGTCCATAGAAACTACTTCAAAAGGTCTAAGGGGTACATCGGCAGGTCTGAGGGCTCCTTGACGAGTGGAGTGATCAATTTTGGTCTTTTGGCAGATGTCGCAGGTACACGTGTACGACATGCAATCTTGCAGCATTTTTGGCCAAAAGAACCGATCTTTCATCAGGTTGAACAACCGCTGACCTCCAGCATGTGCACCCTCAAAAGGGTTATCATGTACCAACCTTAAGATAGAGTTAGTCATGGTCCTGGGCACGCAGACTTGACTTTTCCAGTCCGAGTCACGAAAGTACAGGAGTCTGTTTGCTCCCACAAAGTAATGAGAAGGAGTAACAACCGCATTGGGTGAAGGGGTATCTAGAGCGTAGAGGTTTCTGAAGACTGGGTCCTTCGAGTATCCCTCTAGAAATTTCTTTATGTATCCCTCCTCGATACTGATTAGCAACTGAGGATGATGCAATGCGAATTTCGACTCATCTTCCTGATCGTTTCTTACTGCGTTATGAGAATCCCATTCTGACTGTCGGACCTTTTGAGTTGCTCCGAAAGGTTCCATAGAGTCACGTATAGTAGAGAATACCACCTTCTTAGCAGGTTCGTCCTTCCATAGATTTTCCTCAGTACTCTTGTCCAAAGAGGTTGAGGTGATAGCTTGTAAATCATCTCTAATGGGGCTCACAAAAGCTGGTACTCGAGGGGGTCTGGACAGTGGGTCCATGTTGCTGTGAACTCTTCCTGCTCGGTGTAAGATCTCAAGACCTGGAAATGCAGCATATATCGCCCCCCATGCGGCTAGTCGACAATTAGTGTTCTCGTATGATCTAGCCCATTGCAAAGCTGCATGGTCCATAATGAGTAGAACATGTTCACCTTCAATGAAGGGTTGAAAGTGAACTAGTCCCTCCTTTGCTGCTAACGCTTCCCATTCAGTAGCGGAATAGTTACGTTCAGCGCTTTTCAGCGTGCGACTCCAATATGCAATGACTCGCTCAACGGTAACCTCGGTCTCTTCGAAAGTGGGTCCCCATGAGTCTGACCACTCAATCTCGGGCTGTTTGGTTTTATACCTATGAACAAAGGATGGCACATCCTGCGCACGGTCGAAAGCCAACTTGGCTTGGGCGTGGATCTTAGTGTCTATTAAGTCTCCTAAAGCCATTTTCTGGACTTGTTGGAGACAACAGCCTAAGGCAAAATCTGAAGCGTCCATATACAGCCGATAGGGCATCCCGCTTACTGGATGTCCCAGCACTGGTGCTGATCCTAGCGCGGCTTTAACATCCTCATAAGCTCTGACATGTTCAGCGGTCCAAGCCCAGGGTTCTTCAGGAGTGAGAATAAAGGGGACACCAGCCAAGAATAGAATGGTATGTATGCCGAAAAATAAAGGACCATCCCAAGGAACCGTTGCAGTTCAGAAACCTTAGTAGGTGGGGCCAGTTCCAATATAGCGCGAACTTTCTCTTGGTGGGTCGAGAAACCCAACCTGGATACCTTGTGACCCAACAACAAGATCGAATTATATCCGATAAAACATTTCTTGGGGGAGAGAGTGATGCCAGCCGAAGCAATAGTGCCGAGCACCTGATTCAGGTGAAGCAGATGATCGTCCCAATTTTTAGAGAATATTACTATGTCATCGATGTAAACCAAACAAAAGATCCATAGATAGGGTGCTAAAACTGTTTGCATAATGCACTGAAACGTGGAGGGACCGTTTCTAAGCCCGAACGGCATTCTTTTAAATTGCCACAGCCCTCTGTGAGATCTGAAGGCTGTTTTGGGCTTATCATCCTCTAACATTTCTAATTGAGTAAATCCAGCTAATGTGTCGAAAGAAGAGAGGACGTTTGACCCCGACAATGCTTGCATGATCTCCGATTGACGTGGTAAAGGAAATTCGTCTGGAACGGTAAGATGATTGAGTTTCCGGTAGTCAATAACCACCTGTGGTTTACCATTGCGGTATACTACAAAAGCCAGTGCCCCCCATGGACTTTTAGATGGCTCGATGACACCCTGTTCGAACCAGGTATCCATTTGCTCGTCTATAACTCTCCGATTGGCAGGGGAAGAGGGGAACATAGGCATGGAAATGGGCTGGGCGCCCTCTTTCAAAGGGATAGGGACTCTGCATTCCACTTGCCCTAAGCGTCCATCGACTCCGAAAGCCTTAACATTCTCAGTCAAAACTGATCTGAGACGTGGCAGAATTTCCGTTGGTATATCGGTCCCAGGTTAACCAGCTTGTGGAGATCCTCTGAGGCCAATTTCTCATTATCAGCCACCGCGGCCGTCTTAGGACTGGGTGGTTCGAAATCGTCCGTAATCTCTGGTTCGACAGGCGGCTTAGGCCTTTCTGAAGTGGATTGACGGTCCTCCTCAAGTTGAGAGAGACTTTCAATAAGGTGTGCAATCTTGGTCGCGCCGGCTACCATTAAATCCTTCTCCTTAAGTGACTTGGGCTTATGAGCCCAACGAGTGGGGTCGTGAATTATCCCGATTGTCTCCCCTCGTCGGATAATCTTAGGGGTTAATGATGGGTTGGCCAAAGGTACTGACGCACTATTCCTCGAAATTGCCGTGATTGGGGTGGCTAATATGGAACCATCCTCATTTTGTAATACAATTCCTTCGACAATCCACTCCTCACCTATCAGGTCCTCAATGAAAATAGGCACTAATCTGGCTGACTCTGGCTCAATGGTGCAGTCTTCCAAGACTCGCGTGACTCTTTCAGTACGCACGCCTTTATCGGGGAGAGAGGTGAGTTTGGATCGCTCCTTTGGAGGCTTCCCAAAAGGGGCCTTGTTGACGGTGAAGGTCAAATGTTGAGGTTCCTTAGAAGAACTGGCTGGAATAAAACCCTGTCGTCCCGGGAGAATAAGCCTAGATCCCAATGGCTGATCTCTTAGGGTACCAATTTCATAGTTAACATGGAAATCTTCTCCTAAGAGAATTGGTACCGTCATTCCTCTGACAACATAAGTTTCTGCCGCGAACTTCAGTAAAATGCCACTGTCGTCCTCCAGGTAAATAGGAATATTAACATATCCTATGACCTTGGCATTACCCGTGAGCTGGATTAGATGTAACTTGAGTCCCTGTTTCAACTTATACTGGCCCTGCAGCCCTTTGTATAATTCCTCCAATATAAGGGAAAGATCCGCTCCCATGTCCATTCTAACTTTAACGCGTTCAGGTGAATCGGGATTTCCTACATGACCGAAAACATGGAGCGCTGCAACTCCTATGCTAGAGTAGCCACTGGGGGGATCCCGTTTTCGATAAATAATTGTAATATCCTCCTTCATCAGTCGGCTGGGACGAGGGTATTGGATTCTAGGCCTCCTACTTTCCTTGCGCAGGGACAGGCTTACATTCCTGCATTCGCTTCGACAAGGAATATGTTTTGAGGAGGAATCCAAGGCTGGATCGCTATCACCATCCTCCGAATCTGAGTCATCATACGGTAGTAAGTTGGGGGGGTTTCCAGGATCAAACGGGAATGTGTCAACGTCAACTCCAGGTAAACAGAGTGAGTCCGAGTTGATTTGCTCGTCATAACCCTGAATCTGACAGTGGTTCTCGGTCAGGCCTTCAAGGTCCTGCTGGTGTGCGCTCAACCAATCTCCCTTTTCGAAGAAATCTGCAGCAAGTATGGATACGTAGACCTCAGACGAAAGAGTTTCACCGGTCGTTTGATTTTCCTCTCTTACTGAGTCGTCTCTGACTTGGGGTGTATAGATGGGAACAATAGTCAATTTGTCATCAGAGCTATTTACTTGTCCTTGTATAGATAATCCATGAACCGCCTCATATAACCTTTGCTCCTCAGTTTCCTCTGACATATCCTGTGTGGAGCATTTATTGATAGAGACATAATGAGACATCTTGCCCGCATGAGGGCAATCTATTTTAAAATGCTCTGGGCTTCTGCATATCCAACATTCCTTGGTGGGTTTGACTGAACTCTTCTTGTTACTCCTCTCAAAGAACATTTTTCCGTGACGCTTTCCCTGCTTTGGATCAGCGACGTCTGGGACGGTCCTTCTCGTCGAGCCTCTCTCATTAGTCTCACTAACAAGAATATGGTTAGGTGAAGAGAAGTTGTCGGTGACTCTAAAATCCAATTCTTGACCCTCTGATAACATTATGCGCAGTTTCTGGAACCTGTAACGTTCCTGGTGTGTTTGGACCCAGGCGTTAATCAGAACTTCTTGCAGGTTATTAGCATAAGTCTGTAAACTCATGATATCGTCGATGGGTTGTCCTTGAAGAAGGTAGAGCCATTCCATAGGCAGCATGAGAATGAGTCTGCGTGTTTCATCCCCTCGGTCCTGGTGGAACCCGTACAGAAAACGATAAAGTTTAACTCTCTGCTGGATATAGTGGACGGGTGTCTCACGATCGTGACCAGCCTGTCAAAATTTCATGGCTTCCCATTCTAAGGCCAAGGATTCACGCCAGCGAGTTCCAAGCAGTCCTTCCACGATGCCCCAAAGAAACGACCCATGAGATTGACTGAATTCATTACGATGCTCACAGTCTAGGGTGCTCCACCAGACCTTAGCGTGCCCTGTGAGTCGTCTTGGCAGCGCAACTCCTAAAATCGCACTCATAGAGTCTGATATCTCTGCGAGACTCATGATGTCCATGATATAGTCCAGGGCCTTAGATTGAGCTCCGTCGTATTCAGGAAGATCAGACCACTTAATCTTAAGGTCATTGGTGTTAAGAGTGACTTTCTTGTCCTTAGGTAAGTCATCAATAAGCACGCTAGCTCGAGACCGCATCGGAGTTCGAAAGGGGGTGTTAGGCACTCCATTGTGGCGCTCCCCACGTCCTGAGTTCCCTCCCCAATCTGAAGTGTTTGAACTCCCGGATGAATCGCTAGGGGGTCCTCCTGATGGCAAGAAAGGGTTTGAAGCGATCGGTAGAGAATGGCGGGGACCGTCTGGATTAAGCAATCCTTGACCAGCAACTGGGCCAGCTATACCCTCCGTGAATGCTGTAGAGAAGGACAGTCGACCCTTGTTGGTGGCTGATTGGCCTCTGAGAGTGGTCACTTCATCCCTGAAGTTAGGGCTGTTGGAGACTCTCTCAAATGCAACGCGAGAGCGGTGATCTCCCTGGAAAGTCATTAGGCCAGGTTCCATCGCGATTTGTCTCTCAATCTCCGTCGTGTTCAGAAGTCGACGCGGCTGGGGTTGATGGAAGGGAGCGCAGACTTCAATCCTCTTCTCCTGAAGGCGTTCTATCATCTGCGTCCTCATATCCAATGGAAAATCCTCCAATATAATGGGATGGTTGAGAGAATGTAGAAAATGAGTATCAGGAGACCCATTTAGGTTGCGAACGAATGAATTAGTCGTGGAGATGGGCGAATCGGGGACCTGAATCGAGTCATTATAGGGGAGGAGTACCTCTAAAACCATCTTATCCAGTCTTCTTTGATTTCGCTTCAACCGACCCCTTAAAGTGAAGTATGCGAACGACAGATTTGGCATGACTCCATTGAGCGACTCCTCCAACATACGGATGTACATGTACTGGTAGTCAACCTTAGGCACGACATGATCTCCACTGAGCAAGATGTGCAGGATCTGCAACGCATCATCATGCGTACGAAGCGCCTCAAGGAATAGAGTAAACACCTCCCGCTTGAGGATCCTTCTTCCTCCTTCCAAAGCGGTTGTCACCTCATTCGACCATTCGGGGATCGATCGGGTCAAGTCCTCAAGGTTCCCTGGTCACGTGAATAAATCTCATGCCGATAAGATCACATGATAGCGACCTAACCAAAGTGCTACAGTCGCTGGTAGAATGGGATAATCTATATTGTATTCCTCCACAAAGGGAGTAACCAGATACTCGGAGATTCATTCGGAGTAGAACATATTCCATTGCCAGTCGATGGGCTGAGAATAAACCATATGACCTCCGAGGAACTGCTTAAGGATAACCTGTCTTGGAGGGAATCTGAGAACGGGTGTGTGTGCTCGATTAGACTCAACGTCAGCTCCAGGGGTGTCCAACTGCCCGAGTGATGAGTGTTCCTCAGGTGGATCGGGGGGAATGTTCGTTGGCGATCCAGCTACTACTATGGAGGGATCCTCCGGAGGAGCTGATCCTTGAGGAAGCTGGGGAATGTTCGTAGACGATCCAGCTACTACTCCGGGGGAATCCTCTGGAGGAGCTGATCCTTGAAAAGTCAAAGAAGACTTCCTCAAAAGTGACGTTACGGGGTGGCTCTAAGTTAGCAGATTTTTGACGAGGCATGGAGCCACTCGGAGTTGATGAAGGCCTAGGTGTTTGGTTCTTGCCCGTAGTCATTCACGTGTTCAGGTCTTAGTAGTCAAATAATAAATTTTTCCTCGTAGGAAAAGAACGGTCCGGCCCAGATCACCACTGTGAAGAGTCGTTAGATTCTGACCACTCAATATACGAAGAATAGTGTTTATTCAACTACTATTAGGAAGTATTGACCGTCCAGTACAACACTATAGACTACTAGACTGTTTGTACTAGTATAGGAACACACTACACGTCTCAAGAGCAACTGTACAGTTGCTCACGACGACTTAGGACAATGAGATAAAGAGTTGACCTTTACGGTACAACTGATAGCTAGAAATAAGGAAGATACTCAGCTAAAGACTGAGTAACTAGGATAGAGTAATAGTTGCGCGAGTCGACTACAGGGTCGACGAACGCAGAGTCTTGAGAGTGGAACTCAACCTTCGCGGTTCGAGTCCAAGATACTATCAGTGGACTAGAAAGTACTACCTTTATAGGTGGTTGAGATACTACCCTTGACACCTCTCGCTGTTCGATGTCTGAGTCGTTATGAGGTGGTGTCTGCTGGGTAAAAAGTTGTCTGTCATTTGGCGCTGAGAGCGCCCATAGGTATACACAAGACTTCGAACTAAGAAATACGAGTATGCTCGAAAGATATAAAGAATTAAAGAAAAGAAAATAGAAACTAGATAATATTATACTATAATATGTATAATATTCAACTGTCCAATTATGCATACATATATGCATACCCTTCACAATTGGTGAGTCCAAAGGGAATCACCAACCACTTGAAGGCCCCATAGTGGGCTCTAAAAGTTGTTTTCCATTCATCGCCTGTGGCGATTCAGACCAAGTGATAGGCATATTAGGGGTGGCTGGGCGCCGTCTTTGAGATCAATTTTTAAGTTGCATTCTCTGTGGGGTGGAAGCCAGTCAGCTTTCCACTTGCTAAAAACATCTGCAAAGTCATGATATTTCTCCGGGACGCCTTCTAGGTCAGCAGCTTGCTCAGATGCGGATACTGGGGTTAAAAAACATCCAGTTGCTTCATCAATTTTTAAGTTGATAGTGAATGCCTGGGACCCATCCATTTTTGTAGCCCTGATAAAAGCTGCAGCATTAATCAAAGAAATAGATGGAGGTGCTGTGGGTTCCAGGGAAGCCATGGGTGCTGTAGGGATCACAGGAGTCCTCGAGACTGCAGGTGCCAGGAAGGCCATGGGTGCCATGGAGGCCATGTCAGGTGCAGTTTCCTCGGCTGCTGTGGGGGTCCAGAATGTTATACTGTTAGCTATCCAGTCAATCAACGGATTGTAGCGGGTAAGCCAGTTGTGTCCTAGGACCACCGAGCAACTTGAGTCTAACTGGGTCACATAGAAAGTGACCAACTGAGATGTTCCACAAGGGAAGCAGATGGGGTTTCCATGGAGGCCTTGGCTGTTCGTCCCTTTGAAGAGTTTGCTTTTGCCAGTGGACATTCCAGAACCCAATGACTGGGTTTCCTGCACAAGAGACAGAGGTTATTGTCCATACGACGTTGTCTTTCCTGTGGGGTCAATTTGCCATTGGGTCTGAGTTTGCCTGTGAGGTTGGGTTTTCTGGTTTGCTTGCCAGACTGTTGACCCTTGTTGTTGTTGTTAGAAGACTTTTTATCATTCTCCTTGTTGGATTGCATGGAGTTTTGGTTGCTGGTTGATGAGTTGTTGTTGGTGGTTTTATTGGCCATGGACTTGTTCACTTTGTCTGTGGAGGTCTTGCAGGCAACTTCCACATGACGTTCCCAATAATGTGCATCTGCATTTTGAGCCTTGAGGCACATATGGGACAGGGCTTTTGGCTTGCCATCTTCTCCTTTCAAGACTTTGTCTTTAAGGGGGGACTGCAGACCAGCATAAAATTGGTGGCAGAGAGCGGGATCACCCCACTGACAATGAGCTGCAAGGATATTGAATTGGATGATATAGTCCATGATGTGCTGCGTGTCCTTCATATGAAGATTTGTGAGACTGTTCTAGGCTTCTCCTGTCGGGTCATATGGGTTAAAGTTGGTTTCAAGCTCCATAACAAAAGCATCCCAATCTTCAAGCCAAAGCGGCTCTTCCTCAGAAAGTCCACTAAAAGCCAGTTCGAACCATTTCAATGCAGATCCTGACAAGTATGAAAGTGCGTAGTTGACTTTTCGGGAGTCTGTGGAGAATTGGCGGATCGATCACAGAAATTGAAGTGACATTGCATGAGGAAAGTAGAGAGTTTGTTTGGGTTGGGACCCATGAAGGGTTCCGGAGCATTGACTTTTGACCGTGAAGGTTCTTGTTCCTTTTTCTTTCATTCTTCAAGCAGGTGCGTCATAAATTTATCTATAGTACCTGCTAGAAATTCAGAAGTAGGGTTCTCCATGTGCAGTCATTCATTAGACGGAGGATTTTCAACACCTTTGCCCTTGTCAGGGGCCATGGACTCGTCCTTGTGCTCAGATTCATCCTGGTTTTCCGGGACTTCTTCAATATGGGCTTCTTCCATGGCTTCCAGCTGGTTCACAAGTGTATGGCTGGTATACAAAGTTAATGGGGAATGAAGAGTTGACGGTCCAGGTAATGATGCCTGTGCCTGTGCTTTTATTCTTGGTGGCATATTGAAAACAATCTGTGAGTCTTAGTCAGAAAATATTGTTAGGGTACATACACGGTGGGTCTCCAGAGAAACCCGCAGAATATCCAATAGGACTTGGCTTCAGCTTATAGACTGCACCCTCACGAAATCATGTTGTCCAATTTCAGACAGGCGGATGGAAATCCTGGGGAGTCCAGGCGGGGTTCATGGGTCGAGGGGTCATAGGTCAGAGGCCATGGGTTGAGAGGTCATGAGTTGGGATAGGTAAGAGGGATAGATGCGCCAGAGCCCGTGGGCTCCGACTAGCGTGAGCAGTGTAATTCAAGTAGGAGTTTAGAGCAGAAAATGTATTAGATTACTGGGGGGAATCTAAGCCAATTTTCTGACTGGATTGTATGTACAACATCTGCCAGATTATATAGACTGTGGAATGAATGACATACCAAATCCAGTAATAATGAAATGGAACTAGCAAAATATGAAATGGGAATAGTAAACACCAAATTTGGTGTTAGGAATGGGATGGAACGGAGTAGAGTCTGAATCATGACAAATCATAAACCATAACAGGAAATGGAGCGGGAGTGGAGTCCGAATCGTGACAGGTCATTTGACTAAAATGGGAATGGGGCTCAGTTAGAGCGATGACGGGTTTCTGAGTGGGGTCTGGTGACTGATGTGTGGGATGAGGTCAGACATAGACAGGGATGGAGTCCGGTGGGTATTCCGGTGACTGAAACACAATGTAACGAAGTTGAACATAGACAAGTCTCATGTATGGAGTCTGGCGGGAATTCCAGTAAACTGATATGTAATTGGTGTGTATAGGGCATGGATGCATATGAGTTAGTGCCTGGAGTCTGGCAGGACTTCCAGTTGTAACAGCCTTCCCATGCCATCAGATTGTCCCCTTAATCAATCTGAGCCTTATGTTACAACCAGATTACCCCCTTAATTAATCTGAGCCTCATCTGGTAACCAGAACCCCTTCTACATTCATATCAACCTTAACTCTATCTGCCAATAAAGCCGTTTCCTTTTCTGTGAACAATACCTCTCAACATATAAATAGTGGGCTGATACCACCCTATCTCCCTCATCCTGACTTATCCAGTCATCCCTCTATCCAAACTATTAAGTGTCAATACTTGTCGCTATCCTCTGACTCATCTCTATCACATCCTGCCCTTACTTTGGCCTGATTGCACTGTGAGCTTGAGTTATGATCCTCTACCTTGCAACTTTAATTTTGATACCTTTCTTTGTTTATTTATCTTTATTTTAGACAAGTCACTTATTCACCTCTTGTTTGCTTTACTCTTTCATCCTTGTCACTGTGCTCTTCTGCACTCTCCTCTGGAATATTGCCTTGCTTATTGGGGTTCTGCTGCAAAGGTGAGTGCACTATGTCTAACTTATCCTAAATACCTTTGATTTGTACCTTCTTCTTTGTTGCTTACATTTTCTCATATGTTATATGGTTTCCATACTTCATGTATGTCCCATTGCTATGCCTCTCTCTGAGACTAGTATTAAACCCTAATAGAAACCCTAAACTCTAAAAATAGAGACTAGCATCGGCCTCCCCGTTCTTTACCGGCAATGTTTCTACAAATCGCGAACAATCAAGTGCGTGAGCAAAAACAGCCGGAGCTGATGGCTGTGCACTCGCAGGGGTCCTACGGCAGCAGAAGTTGCGGCAGCAGCATTACGCTGAGACCGAAGGGTGGCAGGGTGGTGGGCGGCGGGAGGAACGGCTGTAGAGACATATGGGAGACAGTCCATGATGCTGGTCGTAGTCCTGACGTTGTCGTGATGCTTGAAAGAGAATCGGTGTAGCTTGTGATCATAAGTGCTAAACCAACGGCGCGGCTGGATGAGATTCGGTTGTATGGGAGCGATGTGTTGCGTAAATGTGACGTACGGACTGCGTGGGCTATGGATGATGTTCAAGTGTGAGAGATAGTTATTGATACATTAAAATACACCCAACACTTCCAGCGATGCTTGTTGCAATGAGCAATCGTCCAACCGCAGTGCTTCACACCTGTATTGTCCGATCAGAAATTATCCAATGATGCTATTATCTAAGGTCAATGTTCAGATTAAATCAGAAGAATTTGCTTTCCTGTTTCCGCCACACGTGCAAGGGTTACTCGGTAAGAGCTACGAGGCGGTGCACCGTGGGTACAGAGAAGCATGTCACCAACGTATCACCACTCTCGCCACTTAGGACACCCTTACTACTAGCATACCATCTCAGCATGCCGTTGTTGTCTAAGCGGCGTCATCGTTTTGCTAACATCAAGCCAAGAAGCGGTCATTCTCCTGATGTCGTGGAGCAACCGGGAGACACATACAATGATCCCGGGTTCGGAATTAAGGAACTTTCACCGGGGACTACCCCCACTATAGAGTGGGTGTTTTGGCTTCAAACATATCAGTTTCCACTTCCTAACATTTTATAGTATTGTCGCTATTCATGGACTCGATGGGCATCGTGAAAAGTCCTGGACGGCCGATAACAAGAAGCTCTGGCTCCGGGACTTTCTCCCACAAGCTATACCTGGAGCGCGCATTTTGTCATATGGTTACGATGCTTACACAGAGAGTTCATTGTCTGAACAGACTTTATATGGTCATGCACAGAATTTCCTTGCACGACTTCGCATGTCTAGAGAAACAGACGACACTAAGGTTCACTGACTGAAATCACTGGTATTTGTCTTGCTTCCTGATGACTTTTTTCTGTTTTCTATAGAAACGTCCCATAATCTTCATCGCGCATAGCCTAGGCGGCATTATTCTTAAGAGTGTACGTCACCTCATATAAAAAAATGTCTGCCATGTTTCATTCATGCTTGGGAACAGGCCCTAATACAAGCTAACGTTGCACACGAAGGGCATCTTCTGCCATATAAATGGATTCATTTGTCAACATATGGCATCCTCTTCCTTGGTACCCCTCACCAAGGAACAGACATAGTGCCAAAACTTGTTTCACTATGCAGACGGCCAAATAATATCTTGTTGAGGCATTTGACCGCTCACTGTGAACTATTACAGCAACAAATCTCTGATTTTAATGCCATCACTGCCCATTTTCACATGAAATTTTTCTATGAAACTTTAGCTACTACTCTCCCTGGTCATATTTCAACTGTGAGTTCTAGGATTCTAATATACCTGACGGAAATATTAAATTATAGGATGTATCCAGATTGTTCCCAGATCATCTGCTGTGGTGCCTGGGGCTGTCAACATAGAACCAATAGGCATGCATAAGGATCACACTGGGTTGTCCAAATTTGGGTCTGTTAATGATGATGACTTCAAGTCTGTGTTGTGTGCTATACAAGATATGGTTAAGAAAGCTCCGGCTGCAGTTCATGTCCGGTGGATTAAGTTTAATGATCAAAGTGGTGTGTGTTAACAAAATAGACATACACGGGTTAACATTATTCAGCAGAGAATACCCCCAATGGGTCTATATACATTCCCAAGCTCTGTCCTAGTCCAAACTTTGTGGGACAGAAAAAGTATCTCATCAGACTGCGAAAGTTTTTTGCTCCGGAGAACTGCCTCAATTCCCTCCCGGCATGGAAACGTTTCCTTTTGTATGGTATGGGAGGAGTTGGGAAAACACAGATTTGTTTGCAATTCATTGAAGAGTTACTTAGAAATGACTAGTAAGCTGCCAATAATTTATTTATTCTTACCAGTACTCACAGAAAGGTATTAAGTAACTTTTGGAGGATTTTCTGGATAGATGGTACAAATACGGAAACTTTGACAAATGGTTTTTCAAGTATTGCTGATGATCCAGAAGCTAAATCCAAGGGCATTGAAAAGTCTCCAGAGGAAGTTGTGAGATGGCTTACAGCTGTTCAAAAGAGGTGTCTCATCATCTATGACAATGCTGATGGAATGGATGAAGTGGTAAAAGAGTATTGGCAACAGATGCGGCAGATTCATGTGCTGATTACTAGCCGTAATCCTGGGCTAGCCAGCCATGTCACAGAGTCAATGCATGTTACGCCAATGGAGAGTGATGAAGCAATTGTCCTCTTTCAAGCTGCAGCCAAATGTGACAATAAAGCTGATGTTACAATACAGAAATTGTCAGAGAAGATTGTTACCAAACTTGGCTTCTTGCCTCTGGCACTAGACATAGCTGGTGCAGCCATCTCAACTGGACTCTGTAGAATGTCAGAGTATCTAATTATGCTTGGAAAATATCAAAGAGATTTTTTGGATGCAGACAATCCATCTATGAAAGGGGCACTAGGATATAATCATACTGTTTATAGTACTTTAAAAGTGTCATATGATCTGATTGAAAAGCAGGCCATGTCCTCAACAAGAGCACAAAATGCATTATTCATATTGAAAGTGTTAGGGTTCTTTCATCACCAGAACATCATGGAAAGCATCTTCAAACGAGCTGCAGAATTTCCACCTGCAAATACTTATGATGGGAGGTTGAAAACCACAGCATCAGATCTACCTGCTCAGCTGCTCAGATGCAATGGTGATGAGGAATGGGAAAGTCTGTCCTTCAGATTAGCCATGCAAGTCCTCTGTGATTATTCATTTCTCTCCAGAGATCCTGGTACAAAATGTTTATGTTCATGGACAATGCATCCAGTAATTCATATGTGGATAAGAGATGAGGCACTGGGTATAAATTGCATACCCCATTATTATGCAGCCAGAGCATTAATAGTAGGCAGCATTAATGAATCAAACAAAATGAATGACATATTATTCCAAAGAGATATCCTACCTCACATTATTGCAAATCAGTCTGTGACTTCTGGAAAGAAAAAAGACTACTATGATGATATGTCTAAGAGATTTGCCCTAGTGTACAAACTGGCTGGTAAATATTCAGATACAGAAGTGCTAGAAATAGAGGTGATAGAATCCAGGCAGAAAATCCTAGGCACTGAACACCCAGACACACTGAGTGCCAAGGCCAACTTGGCTGTCACATATTATTGGCTGGGCAGATTGACTGATGCAGAAAAACTAGGGGTGCAGGTGCTGAAGGATAGGGAGCAGCACCTAGGCACTGAACACCCAGACACACTGGGCACCAAGGGCAACCTGGCAGTCACATATCGTCAGCTGGGTAGATGGACTGATGCAGAACAACTAGAGGTGCAGGTTCTGAAGGCCAGGGAGCAGCTCCTAGGCACTGAACACCTATATACACTGAGTGCCAAGGCCAACCTGGCAGTCACATATCATGAGCTGGGCAGATGGACTGATGCAGAACAACTCCAGGTGCAGGTGCTGAAGGCCAGTGAGCAGCTCTTAGGCACTGAACACCTATATACACTGAGTGCCAAGGCCAACCTGGCAGTCACATATTGTCGGCTGGGTAGATGGACTGATGCAGAACAACTAGAGGTGCAGGTTCTGAAGGCCAGTGAGCAGCTCCAAGGCACTGAACACCCATATACACTGAGTGCCAAGGCCAACCTGGCAGCCACATATCATGAGCTGGGCAGATGGACTGATGCAGAACAACTCCAGGTGCAGGTGCTGAAGGCCAGTGAGCAGCTCTTAGGCACTGAACACCCAAACACACTGAGTGCCAGGGCTGCCTTGGCTGCCACATATGATCAGCTGGGCAGATGGATTGATGCAGAAAAACTAGGGGTGCAGGTGCTGAAGGATAGTGAGCAGCTCCTAGGTACTGAACACCCAGACACACTGAGTGCCAAGGCCAACTTGGCTGTCACATATGCTTGGCTGGGCAGATGGACTGATGCAGAACAACTCCAGGTGCAGGTGCTGAAGGTCAGGGAGCAGGTCCTAGGCACTGAACACCCAGACACACTGACTTCCAGGGCCAACCTGGCAGTCACATATTGTCAGCTGGGCAGAAGGACTGATGCAGAACAACTACAGGTGCAGGTGCTGAAGGCCAGGGAGCAGTTCCTAGGCACTGAACACCCAGACACACTGAGTGACAAGGAAAGCCTGGCAGTCATATATTGTCAACTGGGCAGGTTGACTGATGCAGAACAACTAAATGTGCAGGTGCTGAAGGCCAGGGAGCAGCTCCTAGGCACTGAACACCCAGACACACTGACTTCCAGGGCCAACTTGGCTATCATATATTGTCAGCTGGGCAGATGGACTGATGGAGAACAACTAGAGGTGCAGGTGCTGAAGGCCAAGGAGCAGCATCTAGGCACTGAACACCCAGACACACTGAGGGCCATGGACAACTTGGCTCTCACATATTCTCAGCTGGGCAGATGGACTGATGCAGAACAACTAGAGGTGCAGGTGCTGAAGGCCAGGGAGCAGCTTCTAGGCACTGAACATCCAGTCACACTGAAAGCCAGGGCCAACTTGGCTATCATATATCGTCAGCTGGGCAGATGGATTGATGTAGAACAACTAGAGGTGCAGGTGCTGAAGGCCAGGGAGCAGCATCTAGGCACTGAACACCCAGACACACTGAGGGCCATGGCCAACTTGGGTCTCACATATTATCAGCTGGGCAGATGGACTGATGCAGTACAACTACAGGTACAGGTTGCTAAGTGCCATATCAGAAAATTATTCCAGAAACTATTGGGAAAAGACTGAAGAGGGGATTACATGGTTATAAATGGATATTCAGAGTTCCAAAGAGTTCCAAATATCAAGTGTATGGACAGATAGAAGGAATTAGAAACCAAGTCAATATCAGATCTAAAATAAAGTACAAATGTATGGAATCTAGAGTAATATAGATTCTCAGACTATTGTACTATGGATTTGGATCATAATAAGATGGACTAGAGAGTAGTTCTGAAACGGGAATACAATAAGAAAATGAGTGACTAATTGTCCACAGACAATTACCAAATGTGGAACAAAGGTTTGGGTCAGAAATATAGGAGTTGACAGTGTTCTGTAGGTTGAGAGTATGGGAAGTGCAAATGTTCCATAGGTCAGAAGTGAAGTCAGATGTACAGGCATTCATAGGAGTAGGACTATCTAGGGATATGTAAGTCAGATAGTACAGAAGATATGGGAATTGGGGTATCCATGAACCAGCTGTAACACAGGTACTGATGGCCAAGGAGCAGCTCCTAGGCACTGAACACCCAGACACACTGAGTGCCAGGGCCAACTTGGCTGTCACATATCATCAACTGGGCACTGAGTGCCCACACACTCTCAGTGTCAGCACCAACTTCCCAGGCATATATTGTGAACTGGATAGATTGACTGATGCAGAACACCTAGAGGTGCAGGTGCTGGAAGCTAGCCAGTCATCTTATACAGTAAGCACAGATACATTTGGGACAGTCAGACACTGATATCCTTTTGTAAACATATTCCTGTCATTGTTATTCATGAAATGTAGGCAGCGAACATTTTGAAGACTTAGTTTTATAGGTGATAACCTCAGATGGAAAAGAAAGCAAGTTATTAAGCCCTGTCTGAAAACTATCACTTCATGAATGGTCCATAAGCATTATTATTGCCAACAAAGATGTCATTTTGTCAATCTTCTCCAATACATTTTGGTGTCTTGGATAATGCTCACCACATTTCCCTTCCCTTTTCAATTTATTCATGAGTCATCTTTTGGACCATACTTGGTTTTTGTCCAATATAGCTGCTTCCTGAATTGCCAAGGAGGAAGTAATGGTGATCATACAAGATTACAAGGAAAGTTATCCATCTATGGAGGATAGTCACAATTTATTGAATATACAAAATTTTGTGGAAAAGTCCTCATACATGTAAGTGAGACTATTTCCTCTGGCTATGACTACATATATGTTTTAGGAGTTTATATTTCATTACTGCCAAATTTCATCTTTAAGACTTGTATGCTCTTTTAAAATATTCACAAATGTCATAGTCAAAAAGATTATTTTGGATATGAGAGATTATTTTGGATATGGCAGATTATTTTGGATAAGATGGATTCTCTTGTATGAATGTGAACTTTCAAATATAGTTCATATAATTTAAATTTATTTGGTTTAAAAAGTTGACTAAAACAATCTGGATGGTCAAACCATGTCATGTAATTTATTCCAAAAGGATAATCTACAAATGATTGTTTAACTAACTTTTGTTAGATACAAGATAAATATTAATATTTCCTTATTCTGCAGAGTATCACCTGATGGACTGAATTTGATTAAATATTAATTCTACAGCAAACAATATAAATATATGTACATACTTGAGTGGTGTTACGACCGGACAATCCCGCCGGACTCCGGGCACTAACTCGTATGCCCCCACGCGCTACAAGCACCAATTGTCTGTTTATAGGATTTCCCACCCAGACTCCATTACATCAAGACTCGTTACGTTCAACCTCAGTACGACACATATCAGTCACCGGATTTTCCCCCAGACTCCGTCTCTGTCTATGTCCGTCTTCGTCCCACACATCAGTCACCGGATCCCACTCAGAATCCCATCACTGCTCTAATTCCTGTTTTAGTCAAATGACCTGTCACGATTAGGACTCCGCTCCCACTCTGTTTCCCATTATGGGTTATGCTTTGTCACGATTTGGACTCCGCTCCGTTCCATCCTGTTCCTAACACCAAATTTGGTGTTTACTATTCCCGTTTATGTTTTGTTAGTTTCGTTTTCATTATTACCAGATTAGTATGTTCATTCACTCCATGGTCTATAAAAACTGGCAGATGTTGTACATACAATCCAGTCAGAAAATTAGCTTAGATTCCCCCAGTAATCTAATAGCATTTTCCTCTCTAAAACCCTACTCTCATCAGACCGCTTTCGCTAGTCGGAGCCCATGGGCTCCGGCGCTTTCTATCTCTCTCAACCAACTCGACTCACGACTCACGACCTACGACCTACAACTTACGACTCACAAACCCCGCCCGGACTCCCCAGGATTCCCGTCCACCTGTCTGAAATTGGACAACACGATCTAGCAAGGGCGCAGCCTATAAGCTGAAGCCAAGTCCTACCGGATATCCCGCGGGTTTCTCCGGAAACCCGGCCTGTGTGTGTATCCTAACAAGTGGATAAATAACTTTTAAAGTTTTTGGTTATCCTCCTATGGTTTTTTTGTATCATTCATTCATAATGTTTGTGACCTTTCACTTCCCTTTTTAATTCATATGATCAGTCACTTTTCACATATTTCTTGGTTTCTGTCTAATGTTCCCACCACCATTTTTGGCTCTCTTATGGACACTGTGAGTTGATGTGACAAATGCTATGCATTTTTTGCATGTGTTTTCTCATACATTGTGAAGTTATTTAATGGTTTTCAACATTGTTTCATTTCTGTTTCCCATTTTAGTAGTTCACAACACTCCAACAAAAACTATGCCATTCTGTGCATCCAAATGAAATCAGTTCCAGCATTCACTAATCCACCCTTATTTTCTTCCTTATCTGATATGTAAGTCAATTATATCTGATTTTATTTTCTAAGTCATTTCTGTTTGTTGGGGGTATTTTACATGTCCAGAAGTGCTTTACATAAAGTATGGGAACCATATAACGTATGAGGAAATGTTAGCAACAAAGAAGAAGATAAAATCAAAGGTACCTAAAGGTAAATTAGATATAGTGCACTCACCTATCTAGTATGCCCCCTGCAAATGAGGTCTCATTCGCACACAGCATCCAGAGGGGTGTCTTCGCCGCTCAAAACACCGTCGTCACTGTTTTGAACACCGTCGTCACTGTCTTGAACACCGTCTTCACCATTTTGAACACTGTCTTCGCTGGTTTAAACACCATCCTCGATGCCGTGGGTGAACAAGGTCTCATTCGCGCACGGCGTCGAGAGGGGTGTCTTCGCCGCTCAAAACACTATCTTTACCGTTTTGAACACCATCTTCACCATTTTGAACACCTTCGCCGTTTTGAACACCATCTTCGCCATTTTGAACACCTTCACCATTTTGAACACTGCCTTCACCGTTTTGAACACTGCCTTCACCGTTTTGAACACTGCCTTCACCGTTTTGAACACTGCCTTCACCGTTTTGAACACCGTCTTCACCATTTTGAATGCCGTCTTCACTGTTTTAAACACCGTCGCTGTGCGCGAACGAGACCTGGTTCGTGCACGGTGTCGAGAGGGGTGTCTTCATCGCCATTTGAAAGTGTTTCGCTGTTCCAAAACCTCTGTTTCGAAAGCCTCTTTGTCGCCGTTTATAAACATGATCCATGACTGCCACAGCTACGTATTCCAGGCTTATATTTGACTCTACCTTTACCTTCGTTTAACTCGCAGCGTGCAGCTGCTCCTTTCAACCCGCATGTACACATGCAGCCCATCCATGCAAATATCAAGGAGGCACGGTTTGATGTCCAGTGGGTGCGCATTTTCCCTTCCGAGTCATTTTCTTCCTTCTCCTTGCCATTTCATTACGGCCTTTGGACCTTCCCCCCCTTTTCTTTTGCATTTTTCTTTTCTTCTTTCTGATGGTGATAGTTATGTTATCGTCGGTCTAATATCTATATTCTTCCCTTCCTTCGGCCTATCGTATCGGACAGCCACGTGAACAAACTTTTGCTTTGACAAAACAGTATCAAACAGAATGCTTAGACTGTCTCCCGAAACCCCTCCGAAGACGTTCCCCATCTGCATGATTCGCTCAATGCCGTCCCAGCCAGTGGATTGGATTGTGTGAGCTAAGAGTTATCTTTTCCCATGCATGTTTTTCCCCCACTCACATCTATTTCTTCGTCATGCATATTTTAACCCGTGCGTGTGTTGTTAAAACCCTTGTCTGACCTTTTTTCTCTATGTTTCTGCGACAGTCAGGTGTTTGGAGAGGACGAGGATGATCAGGGGGAGCTTGATGAGGTGGAGAAGTCAGGGGAGAACGGTACCGTTTTATTGTCTTTGGATGTATATATGCTGTGTTTTCTTATCCTTGCGCATATGCCAGCAACCAAAATCCAAAATCTGCAATGCGAAGCCCAGGGATTCAAATTGGTCTGGGCCCTCATCCGCTATTTACACTCGCAAGGTCAGGATCAATCCGAGTCAGATGCCCCACGATGTATTTGAGAAGGTGGGCACTGTTCCTTTCGTGCTCTCATCCTTTCACCGTTATATACGATGCAATGCCCATGCTCAAAGATGTCTTCCTTCTTCCTTATCCTATGCATTATATTACTATGGATTACCAGGTATTCATGCAAGACGTCAAAAATCTGCTGTGTGCCGCTGGAGTTTGAAAGCATTATGGTGGTGCCAAATGGGCATTCCTTGATGCCGGGTGATGGGAAAGTCCCTGCCAATGTCAGCACAACTTTGACTGATAACAATGTAAACGGGAATGTGGGTGCGAGTGTGAATGTCAATGCCGATGGCTATGCCACGCTGTGACTTAAGGACCAGAAATCGTTGACGTTGAGGGAGACTGTGGAGATGTTTGTTTCGAGTTTTGTATGTGGTTTCTACCCTTTCTTTCTTTTAGTTTCATTACTGTTTTGACTCCGGTGTAATATGTCCCTCCCGCACGACACTGTCCGCGAGGCTCCAACAGCACTGTGCTTCACCGACCGGACGAATGGACTGAACCGCTCTCACTTTCAATCCTGCCAGGCACACCAATTCCCCGGCCCCCGAAGACCTGATAATTATTTCACATCGAATGCAGTAGGCTTTGTCCTGGCCAAAAGGGCAGTGCAGAAACCCAAAACCTTGGCCCAGAACATGCCAACCCACGTATGTTTCAATTTCATTGACCTTCCATCTATCAGCCTTAGCTGTCGAACCTCTTTTCCCGGTGCTTTCACATATGAGGTATATTAATTTATCACTGTATTATTCTTAATCAAACTCACTACTTTCTTAGCTATAAGTTGTGTACCATTGTGGGTGCGTAGTGCCTGGAGACCAGCCATTGGGCTCTAGATTGATCCTGTCAGGGAGGGTGGGGTCTATCCCAGCCAGTTCCTCCAAGGAGCCACAGCCTTTGGCCTTTGCGATTAGCAAGATCCCCCTTGAGGAACTAGCCAATGACTCACCTGCATTGACTTCCAAACCAGACAAAGGGGTGTGTACTGAAAGAGTCGCATGGGCCCTACAGGATTGTACTATAGAGCTGGAATCAGCTTGACTAGTACCAATTTTTGTTGGCAATCTTATTGGTGACCAATGGATAATTGAGGGAGTCATGCTGCAGAATGACGATGGGAGTATACTAGCCACTCCCACCACTGCTATCTCTAGGGAATGCGCCACGATACCTCCTTGCACTTCTAGTCCTGAGCATCCACCTCCCTTCCTCATTCTAATAATCATCTCTTGGATAATTGCAATCAGAAATTCATCCAATACCATTTCGACAGGGCACACTTTATGTTTAGATCCCAAATGTGCTTATCACTCTAAATACTATCATAACTCGTTTAACCATTCCCTAACAGGTCTTCCACAAACCCACCTAAATGTCAGCGTTAAAGTTATCCGTGGCGTCTCTCATTTCTTTTGGTCCATCAATCATGCCCAAACACTGAAAGCGACGTCCGTAATCCCACTTTTCAACATAGCCCTCAGCGTTCAGTCCAGCTATTGAACCCAAAACTTGGAAAGGTCGACATGCACCTTGGTATCACGGATCCGAATCTCACTCAAATCCTTTATTCTTCTCTTTATGATGCGGCTCTCACATCGAACAATCTGATGGGGAGGTACAACCTCTCTTTGCCAACACTGCTTCCCCGTACTTCCCTTCGTTGTGCTCTTCCGGGACAAACACAGTTCCTGCATCGAAACACATACTCGTCTAGGTGTCTTCGTCCGGCTCCAAGATTTTCACAAGCCAACACCACGCTCATCCAGTTGTATTCGTCCGGGACCAACAGATTTCCACCAGCCAATGCCACGCTCGTGCAGGTGCCTTCGTCCGGGACCAACAGATTTCGACCAGGCAAACACACGCTCGTCCAGCTGTCTTCCTCCGCGACCAACACATTTCGTCCAGCCAACCTCACCTGTCTCCTCACCTGTGAACGGCCAGACCTTGACGAATGGAAACGTGTATGGCAAGTCGAGGAGTTTTTTGATGCCATCCGGGCCTATGACTACTCGGATCAATACAACCTGACATCTGCTACTAGAGCAGCAGCCGCGCCATCTTCATACAAGCCTCCCAACTCGCCCCCGAAGTCCTCCCCCATTTCTTCTCCATGCAAACACATCATCACTACCACCACCACCATGACATGCACAAACCCAACGACAGCAGCACCCTCAACGACGATGACCCCAAAAGCCGCGATCCAGCTCGAACTCGAACACGAGGACACGTTTGCCCTCGCGCTCGGGGCAAAGGAGATGTTCTCCCTCGCAGCATCCGATGCCTAAGCCTCCTTCTCCACTCGCGAAAGTGCCACATACCCACGCAAAGGCATGGCCACGCAGCGGATGTCCAAGCCTTCCCACGACACCCCGCCCCGCCGCCGGTCCTCATCCCGCCGAATGCGTACCTCCTAAAGCCCTCCCCATCCGTGGGTAGCCTCCTCCCCGCGCTCTCCGCCGCCACCCCGGCGACGGCGCACACTGGGGAAGACCCGCGGGTCCTGACGCTCGCGCTCCTCACGGACAACGCTCATGCAGCAGGCGCAGATTATGCTGGCGACGAGGGAGAAGATGTGGCGCGGTGTCAGAGCCGCAGAGGGGCGTTTTTAACGCTTGAGTTTATTTGTTGTTGTTGTCCATGCTTACTTCCCTTGGGATCTAGGTCAAGTCCTTCCTGTCGTACTGTGGTGGCCTCCCCTCTCCCGACTGCACCCCGAACACGCTCCTGTACAAGTTCAGCTGGTCCTCCCGCGGGGTCCTCCTCGCATGCTTCCCCAGCCATGCCCAGCCGACGTTGATCCCCGGCGGCGGCACACAGCTCATGCAGAGCGCGGCACCCATCAAGGTCGGCGTGTTCGGCTTCGAGGGGTACGCGAATCGGGACAGTGTCCCCTTTGCGGAGCTGTATAACATTCCGGAGGCGGAGGAGGTGCTGAGAGGCACGCTGCGGTAGGGCAGCTTTTGTGTCTTTGTGGGTATGTTGGTGGGCATGGGGTGGCTGGACCAGGAGCCCAAGGGCTGGTTGAAGGAGGGGATGACGTGGGCGGAGGTCGGTGCAAAGATTGTCGGTGCGAAGGAGGCGAGTGAGAGTGAGTAGTGTTTGGGATTGGTTGTTTTGTTGTAGGTGATGTTTTCACTTGTAGTGCTATCCTTGGTGCTATTGCCTCTCTTCTCCCCGGCGACAAAAATGCCCACGATCAGGTCGTGTCGGGGTTGAGGTAGATTGGGCTCTTGGGTGCTGAGAAGGCTACCGTTAGGGTGGGCGTTTTCTTTCTTGTCGCACCATCACACCCGAATACTAACACGTCCGGCCAAGGCCACGCTCCTCGACACCCTTTGTGCCCGTCTTGAAGAGCTCATGAGGTATGACCAGGGTGAGCAGGACATGATCGTTTTGCAGCACCGATTTGGCGTGCAGTAGAAGGATGGCGGTGAGGTGTGTCAAAATATTCTACATTCATATCCCCCCGCTTTGTCTTTTGCACCGTTATTAACACTTTACATTTTAGCACACGTGTCCCCTGTATTACAGGAAATACTCACGTCCACTCTTATCACGTATGGTAACCCTCTTCCGGGGGATACACCGCGGTGGCGTTGACGGTCGGATTACCATCTGGCATTGCAACGCAGTTTCAAAAGCCTCTTTGTCCCCGTTTATAAACGTGATCCATGACTGCTACAGCTACGTATTCCATGCTTATATTTTCCTTTGCCTTACCTTGGTTTAAGTCGCAACATGCAGCTGCCCCTTTCACCCCGCATATACACATCCAGCATATCCATGCAAATATCAAGGAGGCACGGTTTGATGTCATGTGGACATCAGCCATACAATGTCTCTGACAGACCTCGTATTTATGTACCCAAATATTCTCACCCACCTCGACGTCAACAGCTGCTGCCATTGCCGGAGAGATACCAACATCAACAGCTACCACCACCATATAAACCGATCATTACCTCACCACAGACAAGGAACCCCAGTCGCCGAAGGCTGGGATGCCTGCGTGCAATCCCACAGAACTACCCAACCGGCCAAGGCCAACAGTTGAATACACAGGATTGTTCGATCCTTATCACAGCAATCATGGTGTGGTGGAAGAGTAACTTAAAAAGAATAGATGAGCTACATTCCCATTGAATATTTCCATGAGAAAGATCCTCTAAAATACAATGGAAAATGTTCATGTGGAATAGGGTCTCAGGCAGACCCCTAAGCCTATGTTACCACTACTCCCCCATATTAATTTCCAAGTTTATCATTGGATTTTAAAGGATATTTAGATTATTTTTAAAAAAGAGGATTTGTGGGAAACAGGTTTAGTTAAGAGTTCCTTTTAAAAAGAGGATTTATGATACATAAATAGTTAGGGTTCTATTAAATAAAATTGGGAGTCTCCAACTATTCCAAGATCTCTTTTTATTTCTTAAATATAGATGGAAATTTTGATAAGATCCACTTCCTCTTTAGGATAAGAACATTTGTAGATACACATAATAAATGTAAGGGGACATTCCATTTCTTCCCTCTAATTTATGTCATGGCTACATATACTGGCCAACCCTTAGAGGATATTGTGTAATTTCCTCATATTTCTTAGAGAGTTATTCCACCCTATAGGAATATTCTAAGGTAGAGTATGTAGTTAGTGTCTATTGGGGTGAGCTGTCATTCTGTTTTTAGACATCCCATGTTTTGGAGCACCTAGCAGAGATGCCCTCTTTATCTTTTTCTCTTTGGATATCCCTCTGCTAGCCTTGTGTGAGTACCACAGGCTCTGCTAGAGGTAGTCCTTACAATAAACATCCCATCTTCACCTTTAGGTCTATCCTCTTGTTTTTGAGTATTAAACCCTGTTATTGGACATCCACTTCTTCTTATCAATTTTTCAATGGATCCTGTGTATCCATCCTCAGTACTTATGCCATGTCTTCAACATTGTTCTAAGATCTTTTCTTTTCTAACTTTATATCCAAGTACCTTAGGGAAGTTCATATTACCTAATTTTATTAGGTAGAACTTTCAATAGTTCAATTTGGAATAATATTCTTTCATCTCTTTGGAGGATGGTTACACTTTATTGAATATACAAAATTTTACTGAATAATCCTCATATTTTTTTAGTGAGACTATTCCTTCTGGTCATGACAACTTATTCTATGAGTTTATATTTAATTACCTGAAATTTCATCTTTAAAATATGCATGCCCTTTTAAAATACACACAAATAACATAGTTACACAAGATTATTTGGGTTATGACTTAATCTTTGGGTTATGATGTATTCTCTTGTATACAATCAAACTTTCAAAGATATTTCATATAATTTAAATTTAGTTGGTTTAGAGAGTTAACCAGAACTATCTGGGGTACCAATCCCCATTGTGCAATTTATTCCAAAAGAATAATCTACAGATGATTGTTTGACTAAATTTTGTCAGATATAGGATTAATATTAATATTTTTGCATTCTTCAGAGTAATACCTAATCAACTGAATTTGATTAAATATTAATTTTACAATAAACAATATAAATATATATACTTTAGTGGATAAATAACTTTTAAAGTTTTGGGTTATCCTCCTTTTACAAGATGATCAAAAGACTTCTTATCCATAATATCAAGTATTTTAGATTTATGTATATGCTATTTCAATTACTTCTTCCTCTTCTTCATCACTAGAGATATAGCTTCTATTACCCCATGAAGCTTTAGACATGAGCTTTTGGAATGTTTTTTCTTATAAACTTATACCATTTCCAAGTTCTTCCTATAGAAGCTACTCCAAATATTCCTTTATAGCTTTTATCTAAAAAGACTATTCTTATATTGTATTTTGTAAGTTGTCTGTAAGTTCTTTCTAATTCCTCCAATGATACATCTTTATCATATGCTCTCTTATTTTCTACTATCATGTTACAACTGGAATTCCCACCAGATTCTGGGCACTAACTTATACGCACCCATGCCCTATACATACCAATTGTCAGTTTACTGGAATTCCTGCCAGACTCCGTACGTCAGACTTGTCCATGTTTGACTTTGTTACGTCGTGTATCAGTCACTGGAATACCCGCTGGACTCCATCTCTGTCTATGTCCGACCTCGTCCCACACATCAGTCACCAGACCCTGCTCAGAAAACTGTCATCCCTCTAACTGAGCCCTGTTCCCATTTTAGTCAATGACCTGTCACAATTTGGACTCTGCTCCCATTCCGATTCCCATTATGGTTTATGATTTGTCACAATTTGGACTCCACTCCATTCTGTCCCATTCCTAACACCAAATTTGGTGTTTACTTATCTCGTTTTATGTTTTGCTAGTTTCATTTCATTATTACTGGATTTGGTATGTTATTCATTCCACAGTCTATATAGTCTGGCAGATGTTGTACATACAATCCAGTCAGAAAATCAGCTTAGATTCTCCCCAGTAATCTAGTACATTTTCCACTCTAAACTCCTCCTTGAATTACACCGGTCTCCTCAACCTCTGACTTATTCATCTCGACTCCCCGACCTCTTGACCCACGACCTCTGACCTCTGACCCCTCAACCCACAAACTCTGCCCAGACTCCTGGAATTCCCATCCGCCTGTTTGAAATTGGATAACATGATCTTGTGAGGGCACAACCTATAAGCTGAAGCCAAGTTCTACCAGATTTCCCACAGGTTTCCCTGGAAACCCACCGTGTACATACCCTTAACATATCAGGTACTTACATTCATGTATATTATCTTTTCAATCTCTTTTATAATAACTAACAAAAAAATCTGGTATCATAATCTTAGATATATCTACATCATCCCTATCTGTTGTATTTGTTGTGACTGTGTCACAACCCAAAGATATCCAATGATGCTATCACCTCAATTTATTGTCATGTCACCATATCAGCCACCATCAACAATGTTATGCAGAGCTTATCAGAGGGTTTCTGGAGAAACCCGTGGGAAAGCTGGTAGGACTTGGCTTCAGCTTATAGGCTGCACCCTCATGAGATCATATTGTCCAATTTCAGATGGGTGGATGGGAATCCCAGGGAGTCTGGGAGTAGTTGGTGGGTTGTAAGGTCAGAGGGTCGACTGCGGGAATTCCATGGAAGTTGAGGGGTCGGGTTGAGATGAGTCAAGGGTTGAGATAGATAGATAGGGTGGAGGTTAAGTGATAGATGGGTCAGAGCCTATGGGCTCTGACAAGGTAAAGAGCAGTGTGTTTCAAAGAGGAGATTTAGAGTGGAAAATGTACTGAGATTACTGGGGAGAATCTAAGCTGATTTTCTGACTGGATTGTATGTACAACGTCTGCCAGACTATATAGACTGTGGAATGTATAACATACCAAATCCAGTAATAATGAAAACTAAACTAACAAACATGAAACGGGATAAGTAAGCACCAAACTTGGTGTTAGGAATGGACCAGAGCGGAGCAGAGTCCAAATCGTGACAGGTCATTAAACCATGACAGGAATGGGGTACAAGTGGAGTCTGAAGCATGACAGGTCATTTGACCATAATGGGAACAGGGCTCAGTTAGAGAGCTGTCAGGTTCTCTGAGCATGGTCCGGTGACTGGTGTGTGGGACAGGGTCAGAGATAGACAGGAGCAGGTTCCTGCAGGTATTCTGGTGACTGATACATGAAGTAATGAAGGTCAAGCATGGACAGGTCTGACATCCGGAGTCCAGCAGGTATTCCGGTAAACTGATAATTGGTGTGTATAGGGTGTGGGTGCATATAAGTTAGTGCCCAGAGTCTGGTGGGTTTTCCAGTTGTAACAAGTAAACCCAACACTGATGCACACCCTCATGGTGATCAAACCCTACTACAGCCCCTGTCAAATTATACTTGTACTATTTGGTTATACTCTGATATGTCCCTTTAGCCTTTCCTGATCCATTTATTCTATGTCTCACCTATGTTGTATGTATCATGGACTGTTTCCTTTTTTGTAGTTATCACCCTCAGTTATTCACGGCCTCCAACTTAATCATAACCTTCCTGTTCTTGGTCAAGCTTATTTGTCATTAGTATTTCCACTCTTCCCTCAGTTAGTATTTCTAGATGCCGATAACTCATATATAAACCCACTGTAATGTAGCTACTAGGCAATCAGAATATTGATTAAGTTACTCCTACTAGTTCTTTGCTCTTCTCTTGGACCTCCAATCCTCTCTCTCTCTCTCTGCTTTCTACCAATCCACAGATCTGACAGTTCAACTACTATTCGGATCCCTGATAGTTAAGTTCTTGCATGTTCGAAATTTAAGGACAACTGATGGTTACATACATGTAGAATGGGTGACAGGAGAGCATCAGGATGAAGATGGGATGGGATGATGAAAAGGGAACACCATGGTTGGGGGTACCAATAGGGAGATGCCAGAGGGTGGGGAAGGTAAAATAAGGTTGTGGCAGGCTGAATGACTGGATCCTAACATCATCCATGAAGGCTTTCTGGGAGTACCCTATCCCATAATATTCTTTTATTAGTCCATGCAGCTTGAGCACCAGTCAATCCCTTCTGGTAAGCATTAATAAACCTGGGGGAATGCTTAAACATACATATCTAAGAAATTGTAAGAATAAGAATAAGCAAGATTTGAAAGAATAGGAAGTATCTTCACATTTTTTATATATCTATTCAGAACATAACTAACAAATACTCATCTGTGTGGACCCATTTGAGAGATTTTAGAGCCTTGCTAAGACCCAACCCTTCCTCCGAGATATTGATAATGAGCAGTGTACTCAGATACTAGTTCTTGAACAAGGTATAGTAGTATTTTGCTTTATGCCACCCACTAGCTGCCTAAATGGAAGTTGCTGGATGACGACTAGTCTCACTTAATCTTGGCCAAAATTTCAATGGCCAAAATATTTCTTTCTCCAGACAAGCTGATTTCATAAGTACTGCTTTAATAGTTGTAATGTATTCAGGGGATTCTCTTAGATAGCTCAATATATGCTATAGTGTCACAGAGCTTCAACAATAAAATAAGCAAAGGTCCAGTAATTTAAATACTGATAGATTAATGAGCTGCGCTATGAAGCTTAAACAACTCAAATCAATGCTTATTTTGATTATTGAAAGGTTCAATAGAACTGTGTATGACTCTTTTAGCAAATAAAAGAACTATTCCTTGAGAATAGGGGCTAGAAGCTGAATATATGCACAGTAACTTAGCAGAGACTTGATATAAGAGCTTCGGATTCTTGTATGCTTATTTGTAACTATTAATAGTTATTTAACAAGGTGTTAAATAATTTATTAATAGAGAAAATAATATGTATTGGATTATCTGAGTGCTTGTACTTGATTAATTCAATAAACTTAGGGCTGGGCCTTGAGTAATCTAGTATTGGCAGGGATTTCAGTAAGGATACTTAGATACTTATTAGGTTTATTATCTAATTAATAAGCCTAAAGGGTAGCTGTGAGGCTGGGGAACTTAGATGATTAGCTAAGTCCAAGAGTTGCTGACAAAGATTCAAGATGCTGCAAGTGTAGGTGCTTGCAGTTAGTGTATCAGACTAAGGCTATTATTGTCCTTAGGATGATGAGGTAAGCTTCTGTGCTGTACTGTAAAATATGTGAGAGATAGATTGGTTTTATTGGAAACTTGGCCCTCCTTATATACATTTTGACAACTCAATGATTAGCTAACTATTTAGTTTATGAGGTCATTAGTGAGATCATAATGACCTCATATTCTACTCATTATTTACCCTTTGTTTATCATGTGATTCCCTTCTCTGAGACAAGGGTTCTAACCTCTTGCTTGAACATGAAGGTTCAAGACCGCGGTCCCGGGACGGAAGCAAACGATGAGTCGGCGGGATCAAATAATGACTCGGGTAGTCACATTCGTGACTTGTGTGACTCGGGGTAGTCACATCCGTGACTTGTGTGATGTCCGACACCGGAGGCTTATCTAATAAGTCACATGACTTCAAAAATGCGCAAACTGGGCTGCACAAGGTGCCGAAAGGTAATAACTAAGTAAACAAAATATAAATAATTAGTTAAAAATTATAATAAAATAAATAAGATATAATAGCATTATATGAGTGCATATATGCTATTATTATGCGAAGTTAAAAGGAATAAGGCCTATTTTTCACAATAAACATAGTAAAAATACAATAAAAATTCGAGAAAATATTAAGTAATTCAAAGAAAATTAAGAGAACATTATGAGATAATGTTGATACATCACAATAGTAGTGGCGTCAGCAGGTGTCGAATGGGCACTTAGATTGGATCAGGCTGCTATATCTTATGATAGATTTAACAACCAGAAGTCTATTAAAAATAGTATGAGTTGACTCTATTGCAATACACAATATACAAGGGTTTAATAAACTTGTAGTAAAAGTACTTTGTGTCAGTTAGTGTAGCACCTCCTGACAATATAGGTTGGATGCTCTGGGAGGTGTATAGTGGTTCTGACACACATTAACCTCCAAATGCATGGTCCACAATTAGCATCTTCATATGAAAAGTTGCAATAATTGGTGGACTCCCCCTATAAAAAGGTGTGTTTCATCATCAAATTTAACATTGTCATCATCATTAACTCTGCTAGAGCACACCATGCCAACACAACCAGTGTTACCCAATGTAGGAGTAAAGGATTGGTGGTGTGAAACCATCTGAACAGAGGAGGAGGAGGAGGAGGAGGAGTTGATGGATGATCATATGCAATGAACAACAACCCAACATCAAGATGATCAAGGCAGGGCTGACCCCAACACGGGGAGACACTGCCAAGGTGTGTACATCCTCTCACTACTCACAAAATCCATACTCACAGATTTTGTCACCTGGCAGTCCTAGCTCACCAACATCTTCAATGACTTACCAGCACTCGCACCACCTAAAGCAACTGACCTCAGCTCTGAACTTGACTGCTACCTCAATGCTGATATTGAGCACATTACAGATGCACTCACATGGTGGCACAAGCAATGTGCCTCATACCTTCAGCTGTCTCACATGGTGCTTGACTACCTCACAATTCCTGGTGCATCTCATACATATGTAATGTTGAACTTCATCTTGACTCAGATTTGTATGCATAGCTACATCTGTTGATGTTGAACAGCTGTTCAGCCATGGACATCTCCTTCTTACTCATGTCCAATCTCATCTTTCTGCACAGACCATGTGTGCCCTCTTGTGCCTGAGGCTGTGGAGCCAACTCGATCTCATCAAGACTGAGGATATGCAGAAGATTGCTAATCTCCTGAACATTAATGGGGAGGATGAGGAGATGGAAGTTGAATGGGATAATATTGGTAGGGACTTTGAGACAGGCTAGTTATACACACATGTTACTGTAGTACTACCCTTCTCAACTACCCAATTTGAAACATAGCTGACCCAGAGGTATACCCATGGGTCAAATGCCCTCCAACCCACCTATGTACCCATACCCCCTGTCCAGGTATGTTGTTACGACCCGTTCCCGGATGTTTCAATATCCGACTTCCAGTCTTCCATTCCCGACTTCCGATCCCCGACTTCCGACTTTGACCTCCGACTACGGAACATCATAGTTACCGTATCATCCGCGTTCTTCGTTTGTTCCGCATTTGGTAATTTGTCCGTTGACAAGTATTCACTCGTTTGTTGTTGTATTCCCGTCTTGGAATATTGTCTTCCTAATATGTCTTATTGTATTTCCGTTTTAAGAACACTTCCGTTTCCGTCTTATTATGGTCTCAGTTTGTAGTACAATAACGAGTAGACTTATATTAGTTTCCGCGAATTTGTACTTTACTTTAGATCTGATATCGACTTAGTTTCTTATTCCTCCTCCCGTCTTTCTGTACGCTCGATATTCGGAACTCTTCGGAACTCTGAATATCCATATCTTCCATCGTTAGTTCACTTCCGAAATTAAGGACATTGAGCGTTTGCGTAGAGGCGCAGCACATAAGCTGAAGCCGACGTCCTGACCCTATCAACGAGTTTCCGACTTCCCGGTGACTTCCCGATAGTTCCGGAATAAGTTCCCGACACGGCACTTAACAGTATATCAGATCTCAACTCTGCGACTCGCTCATCATGGGTCCCAAACGCAAAGCTGCTGAAGGACCATCCCAACTTCAATCCCCGTTGCAACTTTACACCACCCAACTCGAAACCCCAATTCAGCCGACAACATCAGCTTCTGTCGAAGAAGTTACCGAGGAGGTTACCGAGGTAACGAAGGACACCAATGTTCCCCACACTACCGACAACGAAGCAGAAGATCAACCGGATACATCGACAAAACCCTCCGATGATCAAACTGGAATGTTGCTTTTTAACTCCATCTCCAAATTCGCTGATTACTTGAAATCCGCTGAGGATAGTAAAGAATCATCCCGCACCGGAGTCAAAGAACCCGAACCATTTACCGGCAAGGATCCGAAAAAATTGAAGAATTTCCTTCTTCAATGCCGTTTCAGTTTCCGTGATCGACCCAATGCTTTTAAATCCGACAGTCAAAAAGTCAATTTTGCACTCTCATATCTCAAGGATACCGCTCAGGATTGGTTCGAACCCGGACTATCCGGATTATCCGACGAGACACCCGTATGGCTCGACGACTGGGATGCTTTCGTGGAAGAACTGGAAACTAATTTCGGACCTTACGACCAATCCGGCGAAGCAGAAAACGAACTAATGACGCTCAAGATGAAGGACAATCAACGAGTTTCCGATTATCTCGTCAAGTTCAATACCCTCGCCGCACGATGTGGATGGGACGATTCCGCCCTCAGGCACCATTTCTATATGGGACTTCCGTCACGCCTTAAAGACGAAATCTGCAAAGATGGGAAGCCAAAAACTCTCCAACTCATGCGGATGAAAGCTCAAACATCCGATGCCCGCTATTGGGAACGAAAAGCCGAGGTTTCTCGAGAGAACCCGACGGAACGTTCTCAGAACAACAAGGCGTCGACTAGCAAGTCTTCCGGCAACAACTCAGGCAATAATACCGGCTCTGGCACTAATACTGGCAAATCAAATTCCGACCGGAAGAAAGACAAGAAATCCAACAAGGAAAAACAGTCAACTTCCGACAAACCCGACATTTCCCATTTGTTGGGTACCGACGGTAAACTCACCCCGAAGGAGAAACAACGGCGCATGGATAACGACCTCTGCCTTTTCTGCGGAAAAGGCAGACACAAGGTTTCCGACTGTACCGTTAAATCTAGCTCTTCCAAGGCTCGCGCAGCAACTTCCACTACGACTACAACGTCTAAGGATAAACCCGCCACGGAGTCGAAAAAAGAGTAAGCAACCCTCCGGAATCTGCACGGACAGAGGGCTGCGTTGACTCTCTCCGTGTCTCCGAGGTTGTCCGTCTCAACGCGTCCGCTCTCTCTAATCCCGATTCATTATTTGTAAAACTCGTCTCTGACTTTCTTGGAAATTTAGTGTTTCGAGCTCTAATAGATTCCGGCTCCACACACTGTTTTGTAGATACCACCTTTGCCACGAAACATAATCTGAAACTCCATTCTGTTCCCGCAATTTCCTTGCGTTTGTTTGACGGCACTAGCAATACGGCAATTACTCAAGCCTGCGACATGTCTATCCGGTTCCCTTGTGGAACATCCCAGACGGTTACATTTTTCGTAACACAGTTGGACTCTAGCTGTTCGGCAGTTCTTGGATACAACTGGCTCACCCGATATAATCCGTTGATTGACTGGGTATTGGGCAGTATTACTTTCCGAACTCCCGACACTTCTGTTCCTCCTGCAGCGTCTATTCCGGCCAACGCCTTTTTGGCATCAACGGCATCTCCGGCTTCTATCGAAACTTCCGAGCCCCCAAAAATCTCTCTCATCAACGCTTCGGCATTTGTTAGGGCGAGTAAACTGGATGGTTCACAATGTTTTTCGATCAGCTTAAAAGTTGATGAAGCATCTGGACGTTTTGCGACTCCAGAATTATCCGAGCTAAAAGCCGATCTGGAAGGAGTTCCCGAAAAATACCATGATTTCGCGGACATTTTCAGTAAGCAAAAAGCTGACAGGCTTGCACCACATAGGCCCTACGACTTAAAAATCGATATTGAGCCCGGTTCAAACCCTCCATTAGGACCTATTTACCCATTATCCCAATCGGAACTTTCGTCTATTCGGGAGTTCCTGGATGAACATTTGTCGATAGGTTTTATCCGCCCCTCAAAGTCTCCGTATGGAGCACCCGTCCTTTTTGTCCGTAAAAAGGATGGCTCCCTTCGACTCTGTGTCGATTTCAGAGGATTAAATTCCATCACACGGAAAGATAAGTATCCACTCCCACTGGTTACTGACTTACTCGACGCCCCACGGAAAGCTCGAATTTACACCAAAATAGACCTCAAACACGCCTATCATTTGGTTCGAATTGCCGAGGGAGATGAATGGAAAACTGCTTTTCGGACTCGCTATGGATCTTTCGAATGGTTGGTTATGCCGTTCGGCCTTACCAACGCCCCTTCCGCTTTTCAACGTTTTGTTAATGATATATTTTCCGACATGCTTGACGTATGTGTTATAGTCTATTTGGACGACATTTTGGTATTTTCCGAGGATCCCGCTCTTCACGATGAACAGGTCCGTGAAGTCTTCCGAAGACTCTGTAAAAATGGTCTTTTCGCCAACGGTAAAAAATGTTATTTCGACATGGATTCTATTGAATACTTAGGTTTCATCATCGGCCCTGATGGTCTCCATATGGATGAAACCAAGGTTCAAGTTGTCCGTGACTGGCCCGAACCACGGAAGGTCAAGGACATTCAATCATTTTTAGGTTTCGCCAACTTTTACCGTCGTTTTATTCGGAACTACTCGGATATTACAGTACCGCTCACTCGTCTTACCCGTAAAACTCAACCATGGGTTTTTGACGACAAATGCCGCTCTGCCTTCCAGACTTTAAAAAATGCTTTCACTTCTGCCCCGATCCTTTCCCATTGGAAACCTGATTTTCCGATTATTGTGGAAACCGATGCTTCCGATTATGCAATTGCCGCGATTCTTTCCATTCAAGAGTCCGACGGTGAAATTCATCCGGTCGCATTTCTTTCTCGGACACTTTCAGTATCCGAACTCAATTACGACGTTCATGATAAGGAGCTTTTGGCAATTTTTGAAGCTTTCAAACATTGGCGCCATTATCTCGAAGGTTCAACAACTCCCGTTGACGTCGTTACCGATCACAAAAATCTCGAATATTTTTCTACCACTAAACTTTTAACCCGCCGGCAGGCCCGTTGGTCTGAATTTCTTTCCGCTTTCAATATGATTATCCGTTTCCGACCCGGACGTCTTGGTGGAAAACCAGATGCCATGACTCGACGATGGGACGTCTATCCAAAAGAGGGGGAAAGTAACTACGCTGTTGTTAATCCACATAACCTGAAACTGGTTTTTACAACGCAACAACTTTCCGCATCTATCCGAGCAACTTCCCTTTACTATCCAATTATGCGTAGCATCATGATTATGGACATTGAGCAATCACATCAAGATATCCTTTCCGCACTCACTTCCGACCCGGCCCTCAAGCCGCATTTAGACATTCCCGACAATCCCAACCAACCCCGATGGTACAAGACTCTCAAGGTTTTATCCGTCTCGATGGACGTATCTACGTTCCAGATTCCAACAATCTCCGACTCCGCGTACTTCAGTATAAACACGATCATCCAATCTCCGGACATTACGGCATCAACAATACTCTTGGTTTAATCCGTAGAGAATATACTTGGCCCAACCTCCGAGATTTCGTAACTCAGTTCTGTAAGTCATGCACCACCTGCTTACGCTCCAAAACCCAGAGGCATAAGCCGTACGGCCTTCTCAAGCAACTCCCGGTACCAGAAAAACCCTGGAATTCAATTTCCATGGATTTCATCGAACAACTCCCGACTTCCGAAGGCTTTACATCCATTCTAGTCATTGTGGACCGATTCTCGAAACAAGGCATTTTCATACCCACTCATGATACAATCACGTCCTTACAATTAGCGGAACTTTTCATTATTCACGTATTTTCCAAACACGGAGTTCCATCTCACGTAACTTCCGATCGAGGCTCCAAGTTCGTCTCCCATTTCTTCCAGGCCCTCGGAAAAGCCCTCGACATGAAACTACACTTCACCTCGGGATATCACCCGGAAGGTGATGGACAAACGGAACGTGTTAATCAAACATTGGAACAATATCTCCGCATCTATTGTAATTACCAACAGGACAACTGGAAATCCCTTCTTCCGATCGCGGAATTCGCCTACAATAACTCTCCGAATGCAACCACCGGCATATCTCCCTTCTTTCGCCAATCAAGGCTATAATCCGAATCTCACAGTACATTCCGAACGATATTTGGCTTCTGTCCGTGCTCAAGAATTTATTACCGACCTCGACGAATTACATCAAGAACTTCGGAAAGCTATTTCTTCCGCACAGGAACATTATCAACGTTCCGCGGACAAAAACAGGATCCCGCCTCCTAATTTTAAAGTTGGTGATCAGGTTTTTGTAAAAGCTCAATTCTTCCGTACTACCCGACCTTCTAAAAAACTCGCTGAGAAATTCTTAGGACCTTTCGAAATTATAGCACAAGCCGGCTCACTTTCATGGACTCTCCGTCTTCCCGACAGTATGCGAGCAGTCCACCCCGTTTTCCACGTTTCCATGTTAGAACCTTGTGTTCTTAACTCATTCCCGGAACGTATTCAACCTCCGTCCCCTCCAGTCATCATTGATGGAGAACCCGAATTCGAAGTTTCCGAAATTTTGGATTCTAAAATCGACAATCGCCGACGTACTTGTAAATTGCTCTATTTAGTCAAATGGGCAGGTTATGAAGGTACCGACGAGGAAACTTCATGGATATTGGCCACGGAACTTGGACATGCTATGGAAATTGTTACTGACTTCCACACGGCTTATCCAGGCAAACCCGGACCTTTATCATCACTCTAATTTTTCTGTTCCTTTTCTGATCAACTTCTGACACTTCCGTTTTCACACTCGTTTTAGGTTTTGCAAGTCAAAAAAAAAATTATTAAATCTATCTTAAAGTCTCTGACACCCCAAATCCACCTTCCGTCCCAACCTCCGGCTCTTCAGCAATTTCCGCACTTTGCACCATATCCTGTACCTCCTCATCTTCACTCTCCTCTTTTCCCGACCCCCATCTCCGCTCCACACACTCCGCCAATGGATCGTTTGGCTGGTTTTTCGCCTTATCGGCAAATCGTTCAGATACCGCGATTACACCGATACTAACCATCATCTTCTCCAGGAAATCGTTTTGCCTCCGGAAATTCCGGACCAACGAACGGAAACCTTTCTCCTGGATATCATTATGGCGATCCATTGTATCCCGCATTTTCATAACTTCCGTCCCGATAAAAACCAACGCGTCGACGGTTTCCTTGAGAAGCTCAATGCCTGTACTATCTGTTTTCGACGCTTCAGTTTCCGTAGCCTTGGCCGCTCCTGAACTTCCCGCGTCGTTAGTTTTCGCAGTCTTCTCACCTTTCGGAACCCTTTTTGAGGCAAGGGTGCACGGAAGTTTGAGAACCGCGCAGGGATAGCAAGTTCCGCCCCATTTTACCTTCTGTTTCCAACACGTCATGTTCCGTATGGAACATCGATAACACGGAGTTTCGTGGACAATTTCCATCCGTTCCGGAGCCTTGACCTTTTGTTTCTGTTTCAAAAGATTAGTCAATTACCGACCTTTTGTAGATGCACTTACTTTAGGACTTGAAGGCCCAGCTTCTCCCTCTACTTCCACCTCCACGGCTTTTTGCTGTACGCAACAGTTAATGGTTGGAACCACGGAAATCTATGGAATCGGACTCACCTTTCCTTCCCTTACCTCCTTACGTTTTTCCGCCGCCTCAGCTTCTTGTTGTTTCTTCACTTCTTCTTCCTTCAACCTCCGATCCTCCATCACTTTCCGCAACCTCGCCAACTCTTTTTCTTTTTCCACCTCCGCCCTCGCCCACTCCAATTCCCGCTTTTCCGCCTCCTCCGCATCCTTCAACTCCTGCATCAACGCTCTTTCCTCCTCTTCCTGTCGTCGCTTCAACTCCTCCATTTTCTGGCGTTTTTGTTGAAGTTCTGCGACCTTCGACATCTTTTGAAGTACGGATATTTCGGTATCTGAGTCTTCCGGGGTAGTGATGAACAACGGCCAACGAATCGACATACAAGTTGTGGTTAAAGAAACAAAAACGTTAATTCGAATATTTGGAGGTTTTTATACTCAGAATAATAACCGAAACTCTCACCTCCATAATTGCGTAAATTTCACGACACATAACAGTCAGCCGTCGCTTCAAACACTCAGTACCTAATCGCCTCTATGGGATTTTGGCCTAACAGGGGGGTACTGTTACGACCCGTTCCCGGATGTTTCAATATCCGACTTCCGGTCTCCCACTCCCGACTTCCAATCCCCGACTTCTGACTTTGACCTACGGAACATCATAGTTACCGTATCATCCGCGTTCTTCATTTGTTCCGCATTTGGTAATTTGTCCGTTGACAAGTATTCACTCGTTTGTTGTTGTATTCCCGTCTCGGAATATTGTCTTCCTAATATGTCTTATTGTATTTCCGTTTTAAGAATACTTCCGTTTCCATCTTATTATGGTCTCAGTTTGTAGTACAATAACGAGTAGACTTATATTAGTTTCCGCGAATTTGTACTTTACTTTAGATCTGATATCGACTTAGTTTCTTATTCCTCCTCCCGTCTTTCTGTACGCTCGATATTCGGAACTCTTCGGAACTCTGAATATCCATATCTTCCGTCGTTAGTTCACTTCCGAAATTAAGGACATTGAGCGTTTGCGTAGAGGCGCAGCACATAAGCTGAAGCCGACGTCCTGACCCTATCCACGAGTTTCCGACTTCCCGGTGACTTCCCGATAGTTCCGGAATAAGTTCCCGACACGGCACTTAACAACAGTCCACTGGCTTTCTCACCATATTGCAACAACAATAACAACAACAGCACCAATTAGTTGAAGAAGTCCAAGAACAAAACAAGTTAAATTCAACTTCCCCACAATGCAATGGCCATGGTCTCTAGCAGTAATTCTGGTGCCTCTGTGACCAAGCCAAAAGGCAATTTAAGTGGCAAACTAGGTGCAAATGGTAAAATAGTAACTGCTGGGAAGAACAGTGTAAGGGCAATGATCTCTGCTTGTGGTGTGGCACTGCCAGTCACATAGCTAACAAGTGTCCTTTAAACAACAATACCAATGCTTGCACTGCTAATGCTGAAAAACCCTTGGAAATGGTGAAACTGCCATTCAAGCCAACTGAAAAGTGTAAGCAATTCTTATTAGAATGATATAGGGATAGAGGAATCAGGGCACAAAATGGTAACCCTAGCAGACAAATAGACCACCACAGACACAGACTGGTCACCAGAGGTGACCAAACTCAGATGATCACATGGTGGACAGAACCAAAGCCATGGATAAGGACTACTATACATAGATAAATGTAGGCACTTAGGGTTACAAACCACATATTCAACAACTCTTGGGCCCCTGTACAGGCTGAGGATGTAACAGCAGCTTTCCATCTCAATGCATCCACTCTTTTAGATCCTGATTCCCTTTTTGTTTCTTTGTCTTCAGCACTTATTCCCTCTAGTTTAAATCTTTGGTGGACTATGGTTCAATAAAACCCATTGTTTTATTGACACTGATTTTGTAATCATCCCTAAGCTCAAGACTTGACCCAGTCCCCCCCCCGACTCTTCAATGGCACTATCAATAGTGTTATCACTCAGGTTTGTGATCTTGTGGTTACTTTCCTGGGTGGAACTCTTTAGCAAGTCACTGTCTATGTGGTACATTTGGATTTGAGTTGCACAGTCATCCTTGGATATCACTAGCCTGTCTGCTACACTCCATTGATTGACTCAGCATTGAGCCATCTCACCTTCTGGACCCCCACTGATTGACTTCCCCTTTCTTCAGTTTTAGCCAGGGCAGTGGCAGTTCCACTGGTCCCCCCTTTTACAATGGAACCTCCATCTATATCTTTGATTTCTGCTAATGTACTGTACATGTGCTAGCAAACTAGATGGATCCCAGACATTCTCCTTGAACATCTCTCAGCTCAGCATCTTTGTGAATATGACTACATCTTCAGGGCTACCACTGAGCTCAATTGCAGCCTGAAGAACCATGAATTTATGGAGTTTTTCAGCAAGCAGCATGCTGACACTGTGGCTCCCCATAGGTCCTACAACTTCAATATTGATCTTGAGAATGGCATGGAACCTCCTCATATTGATATTGACTCTCTTTTTCCATAAAAATTCACTTCCCTTAGAGTATGTATTCATCAATGAATGCCTTCATATCAACTTCATTCAGCCCTCCAGGCCACCCTACAGTGCATCAATTCTATTTGTTAGGGAAAAAGATACCATATTACACCTTTGCATGGAGTGAGAGGATTCAACAAAGTCACTAAAAAGGACAGGTACCCTCTTCCACTCATTACTGATCTACTCAATGCTGCTCAGAGAGCCTGCATTCTTATGTTATGCTTATCACTTGGTGCCAATCACCAATGGTGATGAGTGGAAGACCACTTTTTGAACATGTTTTGGTTTCTTTCAAATGGTTGGTTATGTCCCTTCAGCATTTTATGAATGACATCTTAGAGGACCTTCTCAATGTTTGTGTTATCATATACCTCAATGACATCCTTATTTACTTGGAGGACCCAGTGCAACATGAGAAACAGGTTCATGAAGTGGTGGAGTGTCTCCAGAAACATGGCCTTTTCATACATGGAGATAAGTATTATTGGATGTTGATCACATTGAATATCTAGGTTTCATCATGGGACTCAATGGCCTTACTATGGATGAAGAAAAAATCTAGACTATCTACAAATAGCTAGAACCCCATAAAGCAAAAAACATCCAGTCTTTCTTGGTTTCACCAACTTCTATCATTGTTTCATTCACAACTATTCAGACATTATAGTACCCCTTACTCATCTTACTCACAAGGGGATGCAGATGTTCTCACCTACCACAAAATTGACTGCTATCCACATTATCACCACCATCACTACACAAAATGACTGGAAACTCAAACAAACAGATGTTGACACTGCATATCTCAACACACCTCTTCTGGAAGCAATCTACATGAGGCAACCAAAAAGACTTGAGGTTCCTGGAAAAGAGCACATGGTATGCTTGCTTAAACATGTGATATATAAATTGAAACAAGCTGGTCTATGGAAATTTGCCAACCAATGTAAGAAAGCTTTCCAAATCCTCAAGGACACATTTGTATTGGCACCAGTACTAGCATCTTAGCAACCAGACCACCTAATTATCATGCATCTAACTATGCCCTAGCTGTGATTCTTACCCTTCATGGAGAATGGACCAGGCCCTGCAAGACCTCCACCACAGGCTCCAGCATCATGGTTGCATGGCTGCAACCTTTGAGCATGCTTTCATCTCATCTCTCACAGTGTTCTGGGTGATCTTCAGCTTTTAGCAGATCCCCACCACTGTGAATCTTGCACAAGATGTGAGACCTGTGACCAGTGCATTTCTACAAACATGTTAAAAAATAAAATACATTGTTTACTCACTTGTTGGTCCCCACTAACTCCCCAATTTCATCCACCTCATCTTTGTCCTCATCATCTTCATGTCTCAGCACTTCTGCTTACCCTAAAACCCTTTTCAGTCAAAATGTGGTGCACCAAAAATCACTTCCCTTTGACAGTCTTGCCAATGCTTTGGCCTTACCCTTCCCCTGACCCTTGGTGGCACTCACTTCCATTGCCATCTTCCTCTTTACTGCCAACACTGCCCTCTGCCCTTCCTCCTCTTGCACCTCCTTGGCAGTGGCCTTCCATTCCTCCCATTCATGTTTCTTTGCCTTGGCCTTCCAAAGATTTTCCTGAATTGCCTCAATAGACACCATTATCACTGGAGTTGACCTTGATGAGGGGCCATGATGGCATGATGGTAAAGGAATACAAGAGTTGATGGAATAAAAATTTCAAAAAAAAAATCGCATCTCGAGTGACTTCCCATGAGACACATCTGAAGGTCGGCCGTGGGACCTGGGGGGTGTTTGACGGTTGGTAATTTTTTTTTTTCTATAATTAATAATTGACTGGAATGGTTCCGTCCTTCCGCTGTCGAAAAAGAAATTATACCTTGTAGTCTTTCCCAGTGTGGTCCTTCATATATCCCTGGTCAGGTCAACAGAGGAACAATGTACCAAAGACCACGCCACAGAACGGAAATAACAGACATGGTTATTGAGCTTTAATACAGCAGACTAGTTATATCATGCGTCCAGTATCCACACCAAGTATCGGGACTATGTTGGCAGCTGGCAAAGACCACTCGCAGAATATCAGCCCCATACTGCTCCCAACCACTCGAAAATCTTAGTCTGTATGAGTCACATACAAGGTTATCCACCAAGAGCCTACTTCCGACACATGCAGTACTTTATGGAATTTATGAATTTTGTCGACAAGGAGCGCTTTTTGGATTGATAGGAAAGATCGGATTGGCTGGCTGATTCAATGAGCAGGAGATCCGAGGGAGGTTCTATGGATGATGCTCTCGCTTTACACTGAGTGAAGGAAATCAATTAGAGTTTCGCCACAGGGTGATTCATATCCAATGCGCACCAATTCATCAACCCATATTATTATCTGTCTCTCAGAGAGTGTGATATGCTCATCACTCGACCTGCGGAGACATATTTCATGGTCAGCTTCATCGCAAGCCCATTTTTTATGTAGAATGTCGCGAAAATGGCGCCGCAGACGCCTCTCATGGGATACAGCTGGTGAGATTATTTCGTTGATCTCCTCGACACTAATATGTGCTTCCGCTTTGTCACGTCTCATACCGCTGAGCATGTTAGTGGTTGGTCGCATTGGAAGGCGTCAAGTGCGCTGCGTGCTCGCCACGCCTTAAGTATTGGGTTTTAAGTTCCAGCCTTGAGGCGTATGCTGTGCATGGCATATCATCTGACACCATTCTATAGAAGGCTAGATGCTATGCAGCTGTGTATGCGCTTGGGAACATTAATCATCGGAATGGGCTCCACATATAATGTAACTTGAGAACTATAGAATGTGCATGAGTTTTTCCGACTAGCCAACACCATTCTTTCAACAAGTTTTCAGTGTAAGAGGCCATTGGGATGGGCTGCGCAACCTAGAAGATTAACGGCACAACTAATATTTAGTGTCATTGTTGTTAATTATTGCTGACACTCCTAGAACTATTCATCGTTTTTTTTGTGGAGCTTTTAAATGAAAGGACATGCCCGGCATAACCGACCTGTCTGCCTTAGCTGGAGTTTAGAACCACTCGTCTTGCTTTGCGAGTGGTGAAATAGATATCTTTTTTTTTATGTATAATTATTAAAACGCTAACATTGCACAGCTGCGCTTGTCTTTTCTGAGAGCCAATTGAGCATTCTTAACCCTGTTGAGGATGGAGAACTGCGTACTAAGAATCCGTCGCGTTTGGTATTTGTTACATTGCATCAGGATCAACTACAATGGGAATGATGGAAAGACAAAAGCTTGTGAGACATAACCTTTGTTTCAGATGCTCCTTTGTGCCACTTCATTGTTTCTATATAATATATAGACTACTCACAGCTCTTGTCTACACCCAACGAACTTTGGGATCCTTAAAAATCTATAACCGAGTTAATATCGGTCAAGGATTTAACCAGGGTTTAGAATTCAACGAACTTTTAGATCCTCAAAAGATCCCTTACCAATTTTAACTCTTGTAACGATTCAATGGATAATTTTTGGAGTCATCGCATTGAAAATGCTGTGTGATGTCAATGGAAAATATAATATAACATGCCACAGCATCAAATATTATCAAATTGCCAATTTTTATGAACCTTATGTTACAACGTACATAAAGCTGTATTGGGCTAATTTTGGCAGTCAGTCCATGAAGGCTATTAAATTTGGTTTGCCTGGTTCAACCGAAGCCCTTGCGGTCTTATTTTGCTTCTTCGGTGAAGTTTACACACAGCTTGGATATGTATAAATCCATCAAGTGGGTTCGGTACATATTTGTGATCACAAAGTTTCCAGTTTTGCTGAAAGACCCTGTCGATTCGGACGGGAACAAAATGTAACGGGAGCGAACTTGGTGGCGGACTTGGCACCGGGCGGGCTACCCGTTGTCTCAGAAGATAAGGGGTAAAAGAGAGGGTACTATAATTTTTCGATCATTACAGGTTTCAGCTCTATTATTTGTTGTCGGGGGTTTACTCTACTATTACTATGCTTAGCATAAATAGGTCAACCACTAGTTACGATACACCGGGATAACCCCCTCTCCAAAAATATTTAGCATCCTTAGTAGAGCCTTATTTTATATAAACTCCAATAGTCATCCAGTGAATCCTTATATTAGATTCTAAACCCTGCAATCACATGTTAGATCCTTAACCGATTTTAACTCGGTTATGGATCTTTTAAGGATCCAAAAGTTCGTTGGATTCTAAACCCGCCAATCACATGTTGGATCCTTAACACTTTAAATCGGCTAAGGATCCAATGAGTGATTGGGGGAGTTTATATAAAATAAGCCTCTACTGAGGATCCTAAAAATTTTTTGGAGCAAGGGCTTTTCCCGGTGATAGTCTTCTTCGAATTGTAGCCTGGTCCTACTCGGTGTGTTCCTCTTCGTAAGAGTTCAAACCGAAAAATTACGCTATATCCAAAGCCGAACCTTACACAAAATGTCTTCGTTGCGACAAGTATGGTCTAAGGTCAGTGGGTCAATTACAACATGCCAGCGGATGCTTTTCTCACTCGCCTTCATTGCAGCAAGTATGGTCTACAACGTAGGCGGACTTCCAATCAAATACTCCTTTTTTCATCACGCGTCCTCTATCGTCGCCCTCGATCTTCTTCGGAAGTCTTCGGTCATCGTAATCATGGTTTCCGCCATGATCCCACCCACACCGCCCTAAAAAATTGACGGGGCTTACACACCCGTCCCGCCTTTCTTCTCCCACACGTCTGAGGCCTCCGAGGTGTCCTCTACACGTTTGCTCGGTAACCATTAGCCATGGTTCTTCCCGTAACCAACACTCCACAAGGTGTTTTCGCCCCCGTCCACGAAGTCTTCTCGATCAGATTCTTTTCCTTCCCCTCAGCCACCAATATTGGAGGCGGGAGCTTGAATTAATGGGTGGAAAACAAGTCGGAGTCGCTGGGAATGAAACATTTTAAGAGGCTAGCGTGGAAGCTGGGGAAGCGTTTGGGCTGTTGGAAAGGCGCAAGGTATATGCCGGTGTCTCTGGGAACGCGTTTGCAGTTGTGGTATAAGATCATAATGCCGAAGCATGAGCTTTGCTACTCGTCTTTTGATTTTCCTCTTATAGACTTGTCGTCGATGTATCATCGATGGCATCACTAAGTCTCCAATCTTTTGACTTCTTTCTGTACCCTGTGTTCATCTGCACGACAAGCCTGTCGCACCCCGGCAGCAAGGAGATTACCTTGAACCTCATTGACATTGAGTTGTGATTTCTGAATGTTTTGTGCACTGTGGTTTCTGTGGTTGAGGCATCTGTTCTGGAGAGACACTAGGGGAGGTGTAAGTCTGGGTGATCACCCGGTCTTTAACTGGAAGGGGGGAGACCCGTTGAACAGCTGACTGTGTTAATCATGGTGAAACAGACACGTGGAATGAGCTAGATACATCCCAAAAATGAAGCGACGAAAATATGACATGCCCTATCGACTTTCAAAGGTCATGCATTTGGCTCTGTTGACATGGTCAAAAGGGTGAAAGGACCAAGACCTTGGTGTCATAGTAGACCTGTAACTCTCGTTCATCATCATTGCGCCACCTGGAGGCACTGATATGAAAATATACATCGAAGGCGTTCCAAGCGGGTTTATCGTTATGTTTAGGGTTAGACAATTGGGCCATCAAGGAATTACGTCTTTTCAAAGGTTATTGTCCTTTTCTTTTGGTGCCATGTGATAATATGATACTACGTGATGGTCTACCAGATAATGTCATTTTCTGAAAGAGTCGAGCTGACAAAAATGAGGACTATTACTACATAGGGGCTGCGCAGTGTTAATGGAACGAGAGATGATTAACAAGTAGAAAAGGACAGAAGTCGGGGAGGGAACTATTTGGTATAAACCGATGTCTTGATTGTGGAAAAGATACAATCACGGAACACTAGGACGTAGGGTTCGTCGGTGGCGGTGGAGGGGGGTGCAGTACTAGAAGTGGCGGCGGCCTTTCTGCCAATTCTGCTTGTGGGGTTCGTAAGTTTGGGTGTGTAAGTAGATATCTCTATGTTATGTACCTCGCGTGAATAAACATCGTTGTACTTATCCTTGCCGTGGTCGTGATCCTTGTCATGGTCGTGATCCTTGTCATGGTCGTGATCCTTGCCGTGATCCTTGCCATGGTCGTGATCCTTGCCATGGTCGTGATCCTTGTCATGGTCGCGATCCTTGTCATGGTCGCGATCCTTGTCATGGTCGCGATCCTTGTCATGGTCGCGATCCTTGTCATAGTCGCGATCCTTGCCATGGTCACGATCCTTGTCATGGTCGCGATCCTTGTCATGGTCGCGATCCTTGTCATGGTCGTGATCCTTGCCGTGATCCTTGCCATGGTCGTGATCCTTGCCATGGTCGTGATCCTTGTCATGGTCGCGATCCTTGTCATGGTCGCGATCCTTGTCATGGTCGCGATCCTTGCCATGGTCACGATCCTTGTCATGGTCGCGATCCTTGTCATGGTCGCGATTTTTCTTGTCACTGTAATTCTTGTAGTCGTGGTGATCTTTGTGGCCGCCATAATCCTTGACATTCTTGTGACCGTTGTCGTCGTGGTGATCCTTCTTGTCGTCATGATCCTTGTCGTCCTTGCGATCTTTGTAGTCACCGTAATCCTTCTTGTCGTCTTTATCCTTGTCGTCGTCGTGATCCTTATAGTCGTCGTAATCTTTGTCGTCGTCGTAGTACTCGTCGTCGTAATCCTCGTCGTAATAATCCTCGTAGTCGCGATCCTTGTCGTCGCCGTAACCCTTGTAGTCGTCGTAACCATTGTCGCCGTCATAACCTTTGTCACCGCCGTAAACACTCCTAACTGTAACATATGCAGTCTTCTTCTCGTCATCACCCTTCTCGCCGTCATGTTTACCATCTTTGTGGCCGCCATGGTCCTTACCATGGCCATGCTTGCGACGGTCACCTTTGTCTTTTCCCTTGCCCTTGCCCTTGCCTCTGCCTCTGCCTCTGCCTTTGCCTTTGCCTTTGCCCTTGCCTCTGCCCTTGCCTCTGCCCTTGGGCTTACCATGGTCATTGGACTTGGATCGGCCAAACACTGTTGCGGCGTGGGGCTTCAAATCGGCGACGAAAGTGAGTTTGCTCCCGGGAGTGCACACGCCATTGACGGGAGAGGTGGCAACGATAGGGTCGGAGGAGATGAGACAGATTTGAGTCGTGCGAGAATTATTCTGGTGCGAAAGGTCAGTGATATTCTCGGGTGAGGTAGGTGCGCGATTGGGGAATATAGGCGGTTGGAAGGTAGACGAACGAAAAATAAACGATTCAAGAATAGATGATTCAAAAACATAGACAGTTGGGAAGTTTAGGCTGTAGGAAAATATAGGGGGTATGAAAATATAGGCGTGTGGAGGCATGAATGATAGGAAGATAAGGACGAATGGACAAAATGGACAAATAGAAAAGATGGACGAATGGAAAAATATAAAAATGATACCTGAGACAAGGCGACTTCTTCACGATGTAGGATGTGGGCGATAGAACGATCCTGAAAAGAAAGGGGGGGAGCGGCGCAATTAGTACATAATAGATGGCACGAAGAAACGACAGCGAGAGTAATGACTTGCCTTGACAGGGGTCGACGCAGAAAGCGCAACATCGGCGGTAAGACCGAGCAGGGCAATTAGAGAGAGCATAATGTAAATGGATAAATATTGTAATGATTGTGTGGAGGGGTCGATGTGAGAGGACAAGAGACACTGGGGGAGTTGTTCGTCGAGCGAGGTTTATATACACTTCTGCCAGCTGGGATTGAAAAATAGGAGATAAATCGAAAGAGCGGGGCCGGGAGAAGCATAGAACTTTGGGGGCCGCTGGTGTATAAGTGGAAAGAGCCGGAGCATCGGGCTTTAATGGAAAGATTAGAACGGAGCCGGGGTCCTAAATAACAAACGTTTGTGCAAATGCCTTCCAGCGCCCCATTAGAAAATAATAACACAAGGATCCACATAATTTGTAAATAATGGTATATTGGCAGGAGAGGAACGCGTATAGAAAACCTGAATTTTTGAGAAACCGGTAGGAGATAGGGGGACATCGGGGATAGGAGGGACGATCCTGGAGAAACGATCCCGGAGAAACAATAGACATTTCACATTAACGCAAGAGAGAATCAGCCGAGGAAGTAATGACGCAAGCATCAGATCGAGTATATCGCAAATAATTTTACCGGCTGCCTGTGGTTACCTCCCCGGAAAAGCACCATCAGAATATCGCCCAAATTCCGAGTATTACCACCCCAGCTTGTCGATGAGTTGGCAAGATCAGAAAGCCGATACAGTTAGTTGACATTACGGAAATTGAGAATAGAAGTCTTCCCCATTGACTTGTGTTCTTTCGTAGATTCCACAAACGATAGATAACCGGGTTTGTACGGCGTGAAAAATTGAACCTCCGAGTCTCGACCTTTCCATGCCTGTGAATTATCAGTTGTATCCGTCGACCCTCAGAGGTCCTGAATGGATGACCCATCAGTTGTATCCGTCGGCACCTCAGAAGTCCCTTTGGACCGTTGCCGTCCTAAACCCGGCGTCGTCCTTCGAACAAACAAGGAAGAACACGACTCGGCCTAAATTCCACCAATGTTTCGATTCAGTTTTGTGATTAATCCTGTTGAATTTAGCTTACCTTCAAATCTTAGCCATAAATAGGACACAGACTTGGGCGCTCGTGAAGATACAAACTTTCGCACGGGTCTACTCTATCCACAAGCCTGGGATAATGATCGTTATATCCGCGGAAATTTTGAAACAGATGGATATAGCAATGTAGCGGTTCCCAAACGCGTTCTATTCTAAAATTCTGGTGTTCTCATCTGTTCATATGGTCATCTTGAAACTCGGCCGCAATTGAGCCTTAAGAATTAAGCAACGCTTTTGTTATTGCTATCCGGCTTCAGACCACTTCTACATTCATCCTAGCCAGTGGACTCGAGCCATCCAACTGTAACAAGTCGTCATATTCGTCCCGTAAAGCTGGCCTAGCAAGGTATATATGTTTCAGCGTGCCTCATGCCTCTCAAGTGCAGAGTTTCGCAGACATTGTCCTCCTCATACCCTTTCAGAGGCACCAACAAAGATGAAATGACGCATATCCGTAATCGTATCGCCCAACTCCAACCGGTCATTCATGAACTCAACAACCGCCCTCATCCTGCTGGTTCCCTCCTGTGGCTTAGCACACGACCCCGAGCTCGTGGCATTTCTTCGCGCTCCACAACGCAGAAACGTATCGCATCGCATGTCTAAGTATCAGTCTGACGGTTACCCCACCTCTATTGGCGATTTCTTCAACTCTATCGCAGAGCCTGAGCCCGGCGGTGGCGCACAGGTGAAGGCGGAGTAAGACACGTACACGCCTTAATTCACTTCGTATGAAGCCGGGACGTCTCGTGCCGTTTGTGATTTTTACTCTCCACTGACACCCTGACACCCATCCCGTCCATGTCCCCTCCCATAGGTCTGGGACTCATCGGCGTCGATTAGTTTAATACCACAACTCCTTCCAACTCTACCTCTTCCTCTGACGAATCACTAAAGTTCCAACCAGCTTACATCCTTCGTAGTAGTCCGACGGTTAAATCACCCCTGGCTGCGTTCGACCAGGATCCGTCTCCCAAAGCAAAGCCTTGCTAGATCCCACAGCCAACCGCTTGCATTAATTTATCCTACATATGAGCTTGAGGTGCTGGACGCCAATCACGCCAACCATGATATATGTGAAATGATGCCGAATCAGCCTGGTATTTCTTTGTATGGTGAGTAATCGTACCGTCCGAGCACCGCCATGCAAGCATCTCCGCCACCTTCGCCAGTCTGCCGTGCACCGGCTTTGTCTTGTCGATGTGTCAGGGATTCATCGGAATATACAGCCTTGGTATATTTTGCTACTCCTTTGAGGACGTCACGAGAGGCGCTAGGGACGTTGCACATTGGTGAAAGCGGAGAGGATGAATATTAAATGGGAGGCTGGATTACAAGTGTTAAAGGAGAGTGGTTGAGCTCGATAAAACTATATTGTGCGCGATTCTCTTTGGGGTACATGTAATTCCCAAGTAATTATTTACATCATATAGCTCGTTATCACCTCCGACGCCTTGACCCGGTACTTTCGGACCCGATGAACCCAACACATTTGAAGAGATTGACGAAGCTCCTCTTGCTATGCTAGAGGACGTCTTTCCCAGTCCATATCCGGGCTCGCATCAATACTACTCACTCCTAGGCTCCCTATCTGCGAATTACCTTAAATCGATCCACACCCCCGCCGAGTCTCCGACAACATTTATCAGCCCCGTCTGCGGCTTCGCAGAGCCCGCAATGCTTCCTTTTGTTGACATTACACCGACACGAGAAGGTCACTGCACTTAGTAAACATTGTTTCCCGACGCGTCCAAGTTCATCGGAGCTTCTGCCTTCCTTCATCCCTCGGTTACCAAATAATGAAGAAGTGCTTGATTTCCCAGGTAGGGAGGGTGACAGAGGTCGACAGAGAACCTGTGGAAACACTCGCAATATAGGAAGGGCGTATCGTCGAGGTCATGGAGACAGTTCACCGCAATTTGTGAATAGAAGATCACTCTAGTAAAGAGGTAGGAGAATAGCCATTCTTTCAGATGACCTTACGTAACTCATTCATCAGAATCGTAAAATATTTACCAAGGGTACCATTCGCGGAGTGACGAAAAAAGTGGGTCATCACCCACAACCCTTACAACACAAACTTCAACGGTGTTCAGGACTTTGACTTCGGCCGCGTTCCTTGCAATTGGGATCTTTGGTGGCTCAGCTTGACTAAGCCAGTCTTTGTCCTAACCCGAAAGCGATGTGTTCTAACCCCACCTGCAAACAGTTATGTGGACAACTTCAGGAGCCCTTTTACAGGTACAGAGGCGGCGGTTATATCAATGTATATACATCTCTGGTCCGCAATCAATGATCCCTTATTCCTTCCTTTTGATAGTGGACCTATAATGGTAACATAATTTGGACAGTGATGGTGAAGCGACAGTCAACCTTGGACCAGCTTCATCATGATTTACTGTTTAATTAGGCTAAATATGTATAAATTGTCTTATAACTCGTGCAAAGAGGACTACATCTCACTCCAGCCAGACAATGGCTGCTGTCCCGCATTACTAAAACTTATACTTTGCTGCAGTTGGTACCAATATAACCATTAAATGACGATTACACTTCCATTATGACTAAGGCGAGTTGAAAATTGAAATTTTTTATCACCTGCGTTGACACAAACGACTAACAGAAAGTATATCTGGAAAAATGTTAGCAGGCTGTAGATAGTGACATCATAATTCACAGTAAAATCACGGTTTATGGTCAGTAAATAATATTTTAAAGAAGGTGCACTATGGTGAAAAGGATATTGCATTTGTAGTAGCTGTCATTGATTTGTTTCACAACATGTGGCAATGAAATTATATTATGCCTTTGTGTCATCCCCTTACAGAAAGTGCTGTTTGAATTTGAATGTTCGTTCATGGTAATTTCCAGCCTGTTGCTTGAAATTGCCGCATATACTCCCTGATTTGCTCTATAATAATCATGTGGTTTGTTTCACAGTCTCTGGGACATTTTCACGTTAACTATCTGGCAAGCACCCACCATTGGAAAATAATGTTTGAATGTAACTGTATTCATTTTGTTAAGATATTGTTCACCGTTTCCTCCATGACGTAACAGAATCCTGTTAAACTTCTAGATTAATACTACCTTGTCCACGCCATGAATGACATATGGATTGAGAATCAATATGGTGTCGGTGGCCCTCCTTGGCAGCTGTGCAGGTCATTTCTTCTTGGTATTGAAAACGTCTGGGTGTCAGCCTGGATATGTTATATCCACATTCTCAGATATACGCCAGTTCGTCGATCTAAACCTCTAGAGATTTACAGAAAGTTGGGTGTGCTGATTGTCGTCGGGGAATCGATAACATAAATAATGGGCCAACATTCTTACCAGCCCACCGTTGCCGAAGCTCTTCGCGAAATATTTCCCTCATTCCCGCAATGACCTGACCGCGTTGTTCTGAGATCGGCACGGCTGTGGGGAAATCAATGGAGGTAGTTCTTCGAGATCTTCCAGGGAAGCTCAACAGGTAGCTCGTTCATCTCGTAGCTGCTTGAACTCGGTTTTTTCGTTGGTTTACCAGGGTTTTTCTCATAACAGGTGGGTATAAGTATTGCGCATTTATGGTACGGTGCAATAGATTAGCATTGAAACTTTGCTTGTGTGGGAATCACAGTTTTTATTCTTTCTTGGCGGCTGCAATCTCGTTACTATATCCAGGAAAATTGTGCGCTTCATGTTCAACTCTCAATACTGGTAACGACGAAAAATGCAGCCTATGCTTAGAGATACTCGTGAGTTGCCCCAATGATTTCTTCCACTTCGTCTGTCGCCAAAAGCCCACGTGACCGCTGACAATTGTTTTAAATGTGGTAACCCAAGAGTTCTCGAGCGCTAGAGTTCAGGGGAATTGCCCTTCTATTTTCGAGAAGCGACATCACCATGGAAAATATGAATGCAGTGGATACTGAACAATGTGGCTGCTACAGTGCTTTGTATTTTTACGAATTTCAAGGGGATATATTACAATCGCGGCAATTCTCGTAGACTCGTTATCATGGAAATTATGTAAATGCTCCATCACAATGCTTTTTTGACAACTCCAATGTCGCCACCACATGTCACATTGTTGAGTTTCAAGTTCGGAAATTTGAAATAAAACCCAAAGCTTGTCGAAGTGACAGAATTTTCCGAAAAGGTTCAAAATTTTTTCAATTTTAATTTTAATTTTTTTTGGAAACTTTGTAGAATTTAAGATGCTAATTAGATAGATTTCTCTGGGAACTTTTTAAAGTCAACTATCTTACATTTTCGAAGCATTCTCAATGACAGAATTACTAGTGTGGCCATTGAGGCACCCCATCTGTCCTAACATTGAGTGTCTCACACGAATTCTTTAAAAATAAAATTTCCGGCGTGTCTTCGGGCATTCCGTGTATTTTGGCCGCCTCGGCGATGTGTGTGTGTATTAGTACATAATGTCTGCATACCTTTTCAGATTTTCCTTGATGCTGGAAGTGGTCACTCACTCCCAGTACAGCACTATCAAAAATCTAAAGATATCAGAAAGATAGATTTTATCTTCAACCTTGCATAGACACAACTGAAAATGAATCACCACTCAATCATCATATGCAGTAATGTCGACCCACTATCAATGCTTCCACGAGCACCCAATTCAGTAAACCCAATTAGAGATGAGCTATCCACAATCGTACCAAGCTCAGGAGGTGAGGAGAAACTGTGGGAAAATAGACCAGCTGAGAAGGTGGTTTTCACTATGCTACAAGAATTAGTAGAACCAGTGAGCACAGGAAGGGAAGTCCCACAGATGGAATGGGACTTGTACAACCTCCCCAGACATGATGACATGGATGAGCTAGAGTTTGCTTAACTCCATCCCCAGCTGCTCATAGATATCAATGAGAACTACTTAAGGAATTTTGGATAGGATATCAAAAGGACCTGGCCTTCAGAAGTCATTACTTGACTTCCCCAAACATAGTAGCCACCCCTTTGCATTATTTCATTGATAAAGAAGGATTACTATACTTCTGAGATTCAGACTGGAAAAGTCGAATCTGTGTCCCAAACAACATGACTGCCATCATCCTGAAACTGATACATGATAATCCATTTGAGGGAACCCATGCTGGTGGACACAGGTTGTTCCTGCTCATGAAGGATCAATTCTTTTGGCCTAGGATGTTACAGGATCGTGGGCATATGCTCACAGCTGTGACATTTGTCAGAAAATTAAAACCAATCACTCTGCTTGACAGGGAGCACACAGACATGTTGATATACCACACAAGCTCTTTGAAGTCATTTTGATGGATCTTATAACCAGACTACCCCCCTCCAGAAGTGACTCTCACTCTGCCATCTTCATAGCTGTGGATAAGTTGACCCATTTCACTATCTGGAAATCAACTTTTTCAAGTTTATCAGTGGAAGGATTCACATGAATCTTTGTAAATAAAGTGGCAGCCCCTTTGGATTGCCATCTCAGTTAATCTGTGACAGGGAAAAAAGGTGGTCCTGTAGATTCTGGAGAGAAGTCTGTAGAGTCTATGGATGCACCCTCACAGCCTTGTCCTCCCATCATCTGCAAACAGATGGAAAAACCCAGAACATGAATGCAACAATTGAACAAATGTTGAGACTCTACTGCTTGTCTTTGAGGGAGAGTTGGTCCAAATGGATCATGGTAGTGAGCCACACCTACAACTCCACAGTCCATAGCTTGACAAATTTTGCACCAGCCTTCCTGCTAATGGGATATTTACCTAGGGGAATGTTGAATGTCTTTGGCAGAAATGATCCAGTAATCCCCAGGGAGCTATCTGACAGCCTGATGGTGGATCAATGGGTTCACAGAACTGGAGAACCATTGAAAGATGGTCAGGGATTCAATTGCTCGAGCCCAAGAAACCCAAGCCCATGCTTATCATAAATGATGAAGCCCCATAGAAGAAATAGCAGAAGGGGACCTTGTCCTGGTCAACCCACACTCCCTGGCCCTTGTAGAAGCCAAGGAGGAAGCTCATATAGGACCATCCAAAGTCCTGGAACAAATCAACCCCCAAGTGTTCAGACTTAGGATTCCTTCTCAATATCAGATGCATCCTGTTATCAATTGTGATCATCTCAAGAAGTACTACACTTCTCCAGAAGAATTCGGACAGAGAGACTGATGTGAAAACCATAGATAATTGAATCATGAGGAAGAAGAATATGAAGGTGAAGCTATTAGTGGTCACAGGAAACACTGGAACCACTTGCTCTTCTGAGTTTGATGGAAGGGGTATGGACTGGAGGAGGATTCTTGGCTAACAGTACTTGTGAAGGGTATGCATATATGCATAATTGGATTGAGGAATAATAGTCAGATTATAGTACTTTATTATTTTACTTTTTATTTCCTTTATTTAATTCTTTCTATAGTTCAAGCATACCTTTATTTTGTAGTTTGAAGCTTTGTGTATACGTATGGGCGCTCTCGGCGCCAAATGACAGACATCTTTTTACCCAGCAGACACCATCTCGTAAACGACCCAGACGTCGAATAATGAGAGGTGTCAAGGGTAAACATCTCAACTACCTACAAGGTAGCGTTTTCTTGCATACTAACAGACCTTAGACTCGAACCGCGAAGGTCGAGCTCCACTCTAAGGTCTTTGCGCTCATTGACACTATAGTCGACTTGTGCTACTATTTCTTTACTTTAGATATTCAGCCTATTGTTGAATATCTATTTACATCTAGCTACGAGTTGTACCGTAAAGGTCTACTCCTTCGTTCTCTCATTCTAGCTGTCAAGAGCAACTGTACAGTTGCTCTGGTGACGTGTAGCGTGTCTCCTTACTAGTACTGTCAGTCTAGTAATCTACGGTATTGTACTGAACGGTCAATACCTGCTACTAGTAGTTGAATAAACGCTATACTTCGTATATTGAACGGTCAGAATCTATCGACTCTTCACAGTGGTGATCCGAGCCGGACCGTTCTTTTCCTATGAGGAAAGAGTTTATTATTTTACTACTAGAACCCGAACTCGTGAATGACTATGGGCAAGAATCAAACACCTAGGTCTTCATCAGCTCCGAGTAGTTCCATGCCTCGTCAAAAATCAGCTAACTTAGAACCACCCCGTAACGTCACTTTGAGGAAGTCTTCGTTGACTTTTCAAGGATCAGCTCCCCCGGAGGATCCCCCCGGATTAGTAGCTGGATCGTCAACGAACATTCCCCCCAATCTACCTGAGGAACACTCATCACCCAGACAATTGAACACCCCTGGAGCCAACGTTGAGTCTAATCGAGCACCTACACCCTTTCTCAGATTCCCTCCAAGACAGGTCATCCTTAAGCAGTTTCTCGGAGGTCATATGGTTTACGCCCAACCCATCGACTTGCAATGGGATATGTACTACACCGATCAAATCTCTGAGGATCAGGTTACTCCCTTTGTAGAGGAGTACAATATGGATTACCTCATTCTACCAGTGACGGTAGCAGTTTGGTTAGGTCGCTATCAAGCGATCCTATCGGCGCGGGATTTATTCACGTGACCAGGGAACCTTGAGGATTTAACCCGATCGATCCCCGAATGGTCGAACGAGGTTACAACCGTTGTGGAAGGAGGAAGAAGGATTCTCAAGCGGGAGGTGTTTTCTCTATTCCTTGAAGCACTTCGTACGCATGATGATGCGTTGCAGATCCTGCATGTCCTGCTCGGTGGGGATCATGTTGTGCCTAAAGTTGACTACCAGTACATGTACATCCGTATGTTGGAGGAGTCTCTCAATGGAGTCACGCCAAATCTATCGTTTGCGTATTTCACCTTAAGGGGTCGACTGAGGCAAAATCAAAGAAGACTTGATAAGATGGTCTTGGAGGTACTCCTCCCCTATAACGACTCGATTCAAGTCCCCGATTCGCCCATCTCCACGACTAATTCATTTGTTCGCAACCTAAATGGGTCTCCTGATACTCGCTTCCTATGTTCACTCAACCGTCCTGTGATACTGGAGGACTTTCCGCTGGACATGAGGATGCAGGTGATAGAACGTCTTCAAGAAAAGAGGATTGAGGTCTGTGCTCCCTTTCATCAACCTCAGCCGCGTCGACTCCTGAACACGACTGAAATCGAGAGACAAATCGCGACGGAACCCGGTCCTATGCCTTTTCAGGGAGATCATCGCTCTCGCATCGCGTTTGAGGGAGTTTCCAACAGCCCTAACTTCGGGAATGAGGTGACCGCTACCAGAAACTGATTGGTCACCAGCAAAGGTCGACCGTCCTTTTCTACAGCATTCACCGAGGGTATAGCCAGCCCTGTCGCTGGTCGAGGATTGCTGAACTCAGACGATCCCCGCCATTCTCTGCCGATCACTTCGAATCCCTTCTTGACATCAGGAGGACCCCCTAGTGATTCATCTGGGAGTTCAAATACCTCTGACCGAGGAGGGAACTCGGGACGTGGGGAGCGCCACAATGGAGGGCCTAATACCCCTTTTCGAACTCCGATGCAGTCTCAGGTTAGCGTGCTTATTGATGACTTACCTAAGGACAAGAAGATCACTCTTAACACCAACGACATCAAGATCAAATGGTCTGACCTCCCTGAATATGACGGAGCCCAATCCAAGGCCTTGGATTATATCATGGACATCATGAGTCTCGCGGAAGTATCAGACTCCCTGAGTGCGCTGCTAGGAGTTGCTCTGCCAAGACGACTCACGGGGAACGCTAAGGTCTGGTGGAGTACCCTAGACCGTGAGCATCGTACTGAATTCAGTCGATCTCATGGGTCGTTTCTTTGGGGTATTGTGGAAGGATTGCTCAGAACTCGCTGGCGTGAATCCTTGGCCTTAGAATGGGAAGCCATGAAGTTTCGACAGGCCGGTCACGATCGTGAGGCACCCGTCCACTACATCCAGCGGAGAGTTAAGCTCTATCGATTCCTATATGGGTTCCATCAAGACAGAGGGGATGAAACTCGCAGACTCATTCTCATGCTCCCTACGGAATGGCTCTACCTACTTCAAGGACAACCCATTGACGACATCATGAGTCTGCAGACTTATGCTAATAACCTGCAAGAGGCCCTGATTAACGCTTGGGTCCAAATGCACCGGGAACGTTATAGGTTTCAGAAACCACGTGTAATGTTATCAGAGGGTCAGGAATTAGATTTTAGGGCCATGGACGACTCCTCTTCACCTAACCAGGTTTTCATTAGTGAGACTAACGAGAGAGGTTCGACGAGAAGGATCGTCCCTGACGTCGCTAATCCAACACAGGGAAAGCGTCACGGAAAAATGTTCTTCGAGAAGAGTAACAAGAAGAGCTCGGTCAAACCCACCAAGGAATGTTGAATATCTATTTACGTCTAGCTACGAGTTGTACCGTAAAGGTCTACTCCTTCGTTCTCTCATTCTAGCCGTCAAGAGCAACTGTACAGTTGCTCTGGTGACGCGTAGCATGTCTCCTTACTAGTACTGTCAGTCTAGTAATCTACGGTATTGTACTGAACGGTCAATACCTGCTACTAGTAGTTGAATAAACGCTATACTTCATATATTGAACGGTCAAAATCTATCGACTCTTCACAGTACTGATCTTTGAAACATCCCAGTTCTACTTAGACCTTACAAGGTACTATACCAGATCTAGCCACTTATATGTGGCCCTTCCAATGACTAACCCCCCCACCCTTTTCTTCTCAACCATCTTAACTAAATGTCAATTCTCCCTCACTTTCTTTTCTTAAATCTTCAAAGACATCATTTCCTAATCATTTTATTACTATCCTAAGCTTCACCACCTTTCAAGCTTAACCCTGATCTCTTCATGCTGGTGCCTGAGTGGAGTCCAAATTCAATAAATACGAGAAATGTAAATTCACTAAAGTTTTCACCTCTCTCTCTCTCAACCACTACCTACCTCTCTTAACATCTTTATTCAACCACTGAGCTGTAGCACTATGTCTTGAGATTTCCCTATCAAAACCAAGCTCCCTAACTTCAAAAAGTCTCTCGACCTAAAACTGTTAACCCTCCAACTGGTAATGTCTCTAATGCTTGGGCATCATCCCATACTGAGAAAGTCAAGTATGCTCAGAGACAACAAGGGACTCCCTTTGGGAACCTGTGGCCATCATTGCCCAATCCTTGGGGAAGCACCAAACAAGAGTGGAACACTCCTTCTGAACTACCCTCCACCTTACCCACACCTGAGGAACTAGCCCTAAAGTGTCATCAAATTGATAAGTTCATTGAAAAGGCAGAGAGGAGATGTCAGAAGATCAAAAAGAGCAAGAAGGAAAAAGGGAAATAGAGAGTCATTGAGCATGAGGTTCAAGCCACAGGGACCCCACCACAAGGCATCTTAACAGATGATCAAGTTGGTGGACCACCCCTTCCAACAGAGTTGTCTTCCTTTAGGAGAGTCAACCTCACCAACCCTGCACCTTCAATGAATCGAGTCCGAATTGTGACCAACTACCCCTTTGCCCAGTTCACCATAGGATATGTCCACCAGCACTATAAGGAACATTGCTTCAGGGCAATGTATGGGCCTGCAAGGGATTGGCCTTACTGGAGAGCCTGATGATGGAATTCTACTTGCTCATCAAAGATGTTGTGGAATGTGAGTGACTGGTCAAGGCTATATCAGGGATGAAACTCTTGTTGTTCAGGCAACTATCCATGACCTTGTCTCACATTCCCCCAAAGGACTTGATGCTGACTTCCATCAGTGATCTGGTGGAAATGCTAGAGTCACTACTCCTTATGATGGGGGCACAGGAATCCTCAGAGGAAGGAGTCACCATTAGTGATCCACCAACATCCAATGACATTGCACGACCCTCCTCTTCTTCCACAACAACCCATTGACTGAATCCTCCACCTTCCCTTCTCACACAGATCACTCTCAACCTTCCCCACATATATTCAGCCCATCATCCAAGCATGGCAAAGGCATGTAGTCACTGGGTGTCAGCCATACATGAGCCAGACGACTTACCCCAGCATCTGTGTAATTCCAAACTTGCTGAAATAATGGGAGTGGTTCGAAATAAATGGGAAGAATGGGGGCAAGTGATCCTACTACTAGGAGGTTCATCTCAGGAGGCTTGGAGTGGAGTCCCCAATCTGCTTCAAGAGTTTGCATAACAGAGTCCTTCAAACTGGGGGGAACAGTATGAGGGATAGGGCTAAGTTTCTAAGAGCTCATATCACTAATATAATTCCCGATTTGATTATATTGTTTCTGCACTTTATTTCCTTTTATTCTTCCAAGATATTCATGAATATCTCCTCCTAATAGTTCAAAGGTCTGTGTATGCCTGTGGGCACATGGATGCTCATGGACACATAGATGCATGTATACTAGTAGATGTCCTAAGCATCAGATCAGACACTTACCCAGAAACCATGACTTGCTAGACATCCTTTGAAGTGTCCACTGGAAGTTGTGATTAGGGTATTGCATCAGCCATCTCAAATGACCATACTCAAACTTAAATGTCTTACTCTCTGCTCTGTACTTTTACAGTCAAAGTGTAGAGCTCATTGCTCAAACTTGCTCATTGCTCAAACTTGCTCATTGCTCAAACTTGCTCATTGCTCAAACTTGCTCATTGCTCAAACTTGCTCATTGCTCAAACTTGCTCATTGCTCAAACTTGCTCATTTGTTAGGATACGTACAGGGCGGGTCTCCAGAGAAACCCACGGGATATCCGGTAGGACTTGGCTTCAGCTTATAGGCTGCACCCTCACTAGATCGTGTTGTCCAATTTCAGACAGATGGACAGGAATCCTGGGGAGTCCGGGCAGGGGTCATGGGTCGAGGGGTTGTGGGTTGGAGGTCGTGGGGCATGAGTCGAGATTGGTGAGAGAGATAGATGTGCTGGAGCCCGTGGGCTCCGACTAGTGTGAGCAGTGTGAATCAAGTAGGGTTTAGAGTGGAAAATGTATTAGATTACTGGGGGGAATCTAAGCCGATTTTCTGACTGGATTGTATGTACAACATCTGCCAGTTTAAATAGACTGTGGAGTAAATGTCATACCAAATCCAGTAATAATGAAATGGAACGAGCAGAACATGAAACTGGAATAGTAAACACCAAATTGGTGTTAGGAACGGGACGGAATGGAGCGGAGTCCGAATAGGGACAAATCATAAACCACAACAGGAAATGGAGTGGGAGCGGAGTCCGAATCGTGACAGGTCATTTGACTAAAATGGGAATGGGGCTCGGTTAGAGGGATGATGGGTATTCTGAGCAGGGTCCGGTGACTGACGCGTGGGATGAGGTCAGATATAGACAGAGACGGAGTCCGGTGGGTTTTCCAGTGACTGAAACACAACATAACGAAGACAAACATAGACAAGTCTGACATACAGAGTCCGGTGGGAATTCCGGTGAACTGACAATGGGTGCGTATAGGGCACGGGTGTGTATAAGCTAGTGCCTGGAGTCCGGCGGGATTTCCGGTCGTAACATCATTGCTCAAACTTGCTCATCAACTACTGCACTCATCACTCATGCTACGTCTTCTGGAAAACAGTCTTTTGCCTGTATTTTACTTTATCTAGTCTATTTGACTGTGAATTGGACCATCAGGCTGATTTGTCAGGAACTGGAAAGCCCGCTGGCCTCCGGGCTCCCGGACCCCATCCTACATGCTCCCGACCCTCTATATTGTGTAGTTACAACTGGAGTTCCTGCCGGAGCCCGCACATCAACTTGTTTATGCCTGACTCTCTGTATGCACCCCAACCTATCTACCCCCAACTAGACACCTTCTGTTATGACCTGGAATCCATCAGACTCCACCCTTTACATTTAAGTTCATTACATGTTCTTGGTCATCTCCTGAACCGGACTCCAACCAGACTCCCAGGACCTGCACATCAACCCCATATGCACCAGTTGTTGGACTCCACTGGACTTGCACCTCAACCTGTCTATATCCGACACTGTGTCATATACACCAGTCCTCAGACTCCACCAGACCTGGACATCAACCTCCTTATACCTGACTCTCTGTGTCTCATGTACCCATCACTGGACTCCAACCAGACTCCCAGAACCCCTCTAACAGAGCATAGAACCCTGCTCCCATTTTGGTCAAATGGTCTGTCATGTGTCTCATGTACCAGTCATTGGACTCCACCCAATATACACCTGACACTCTGTATCTCACAGACCAGTCACCAGACCCTGACTGGACTCCCTGGAACTCCTCTAACAGAGCCCCATTCCCGTTATGGTCTAATGACCTGTCATGATTCATTCTCTGCTCCCATTCCAATCCATCCCTAATTCCCATTTATTATTTACTTGTATCATTTTATGTTTAATAGTTCTGCCCCTTATTAATACCGTATTTGGTATTATTACATTTCACAGTCTATATAAGTCTCCTATATTCATGTACTTAAAATCCAGTTTGAATCTCGAACAAGTTACACCCCTGATCTAGTATCTAGTCCTCTTGTCTGTCTGCACACTTGATTCCCAGAACTCCCATGGGAACTACATCTTCCTGTATGCATTCTGTCAGCTCAAAATATGGACACTCGAATGAGTGTATGAGGGTGCAGCCCATAAGCTGAAGCCAAGTCCATCTCATCAGTACTACACCTTTCTGGTAATTATTCTGATACCACACTCCCTTGTACTAATATCCCCAGAAACTCCCCTGGACTAATTACCTGGGGACTCCATGGGACATTTCCTGGAAAAGAAGTGTTCAGAATAAATTACTGGAAACCAGGAAATCCGTGGGCCTTTGTTCAGAACTTAACATGATTCCACTTTCTGTTATGACTGGAAAACCTGCCAGACTCTGGGCACTACCCTATATGCACCCACACCTTTCATGCACCAGTTATCAGTTTACCAGAATACCCACAGGAACCCAGATGTTAGACCTGTCCTTGCCTGACCTTCATTATCTCATGTACCAGTCACTGGAAAACCTGCTGGAGCCCAGACATCAGACCTGTCCTTGCCTGACCTTCGTTATCTCATGTACCAGTCACCAGAATACCCACCTGGACCCTGTGCACGTCATTCCTGTCTATTCCTGACCCTGTCCCATGCATCAGTCACCAGACTCTGCTTGGAAAACCCATCAGCCCTCTAACTGAGCCCTGTTCCCTTATGGTCAAATGACCTGTCACATTTTGGACTCCACTCCTGCCCCATTCCCATTGTGGTCTAATGACCTGTCATGTTTTGGACTCCACTCTGCTCCATTCTGTTCCTAACACCAAATTCAGTGTTTACTTATCTTGTTTCATGGATTTCATTATTACTGGATTTGGTATGACATACATTCCACAGTCTATATATCTAACAAATGTTATACATACAATCCAATCAAAAAATCAACTTAAATTCCCCAGTAATCTCAGTACATTTTCCACTCTAATTTCCTCTTTGAAACACACCGCTATTTACCTCATTGGGGCCCACAGGCTCCGACCTATCTATTACTTGACCACTGACTCATCACTGCCCGACCCCTCGACCTCTGCAGGATTCCTGCAGTCAACCCTCCAACCCCTCAACCCACCAACTACTCCAAGACTCAACCCACCAACTACTCCGAGACTCCCCAGGATTCCCATCTGCCCATCTGAAATTGGACGACACAATCTCGTGAGGGCACAGCCTATAAGCTGAAGCCAAGTCCTACCGGCCTTCCCACGGGTTTCTCTGGAAACCCTCCAATAAGCTCCGTGTGCACTCCTTAACAGTATTTTCTGACTGAGACTTGCAGATTGTCAATATGCCACCAAGAAGAAAAGCACACATACAGGAATCATTACCTGGACCTTCGACTCTTCATTCCCCACTTACTTTGTATCCCAGCCAGACACTCACAAACCAGCCAGATGCCACAGAAGAAGCCTGTATCAAAGAAGTCCTGGAAAACCCGGATGAATCTGAGTACAAGGACGAGTCCATGGCCCCCGACAAGGGCAAAGGTGTTGAAAATTCCCCATCTAATGATTGATTGCCACTTGTGGATCCCACTTCCAAGTTGTTAGCAATCACTTTAGAAAGATTGGTGAATCACATGCTTGGAGAAGGCAAAAAGAAGGATCCAGAACCTCCGCGGTCAAAAGTCAATGCTCCAGAACTCTTCACAGGCTCCAACCCCAACAAACTTTCTACTTTCCTCATGCAATGTTGTTTTAATTTCCATGATCAATCCACCACATTCTCCACAGAGTCCTGAAAAGTCAATTATACACTTTCATACCTCTCAGGATCCGCATTGAAATGGTTTGAACTGGCTTTTAGTGGACTTTCTAAGGAAGAGCTGCTCTGGCTTGAAGATTGGGATGCTTTTGTTATGGAGCTAGAAACCAACTTTGACCCATATGACCCAACCAGAGAAGCCGATAATAGCCTTACCAATCTTTGTATGAAGGACAGCCAGTGCCTCACAGACTACATTGTCCAATTCAATAATCTTGCAGTGCATTGTCAATGGGGCAATCCCAGAAAAGTCAAAGATATACAGTCTTTCCTCAGCTTTGCCAATTTTTACTGATGGTTTATCCATGGATATTCTGAAATCACAGTTCTCCTTACTTGTCTTATGTGCAAGGAATTTTAATGATAAGTGTCAAAAAGCTTTCAATCTTTTAAAAGATTCTTTTTCTTCACTCAGACTATGCACTTGGACCCATTCTGTCTATCCAGGACTCCAACAGAGAAGTTCACCCTGTGGCTTGTCTGTCCCAGACTTTCACTGGAGCAGAGCTCAATTATGACATTCATGACAAGGAACTCCTAGCAATTTTTTCAACTTTCAAAATGTGGTGACACTATTTGGAAGGCTTGGGAATTCTGATTGATATTGTAACAGATCACAAGAACCTGAAATACATTTCTACCATGTAACTTTTGACCCACTGGTCTAAATACCTGTCAGCCTTTAATATGATTATCCATTTTCAACCCAGTCACCTTGGCAGCAAACCTGACACTTTAACTAGACAATGGAACATCTACCCTAAAGAGGGGAGCAACAACTATGCCATGGTAAACCTGTACAACTTGAAACCCATTTTCATGAATCACCAGCTTACTGCATCAGTCTGCCCAACTTTCCTCATCCATCCCATCATCTGTGGAATTATCATTATGGATATTGAGAAGTTACATCAAGATATTCTATTGGCAATTCCACTAGACCCGATACCCAAAGCACACCTTGACAATCCCATGGACCCCGGTCAACCCCAGTGGTCTCTCAACCAGCATGGTTTCATTAGACTTGACAATCACATATATGTACTGGAATCCAGTGGCCTCTGCCTCATGATTCTCCAGTACAAACACAACCATCCACTCTCAAGACATTTTGGGTTCAACAAAACTCTAGCATTAATAAGAAGAGAATACACTTGGCCCAGACTCTGAGACTTCATTAAGCACTATTGTAAATCTTGCATTACTTGTCCATGCTCTAAATCACAGCGTCGCAAGCCATATGGTCTTCTGAAACAACTCCTGGTACCAGAACACCCATGGAATTCCATCTCTATGGATTTCATGGAACACCTACTGGACTCTGAAGGCTTTTCCACCATTCTAGTCATTGTTGACAGATTCTCAAAACAAGGTATATTTATTCCCATGCATGATACCATCATGTCTGTGCAGTTAGTGGAACTTTTCATTATCAATATATTTTCCAAGCATGGAGTCCCATCCCATATAACTTCTGATTGAGGATCAGAGTTTGTATTTCACTTCTTTAGATCCCTCAGGAAATCCTTGGACATGAAATTACACTTCAGGTTCAGATATCACCAGAAGGCAATGGACAAACCAAGCACATCAATCAGACATTGGAACAATACCTCCACATATATTGCAACTACCAACAGGACAATTGGAAATCCCTGTTGCCACTTGCAGAATTTGCTTACAACAATGCACCCTTGGCCACTACTGGCATTTCTCTGTTCTTTGCAAATAAAGGGTACAATCCAAATATTACAGTACACCCAGAATGGAATCTTGCCTCTGCCCATGCTCAAGAGTTCATCACAGACCTCCATGAGCTCCTTGAGAAACTCAGGACTACAATAATGTCTGCCCAGGAGCAATATCAGCATTCAGTGGACAAAAACCAGATTCCGCCACCAAACTTCAAAATTGGTGATTGTGTTTTTGTCAAAGTTTAATTCTTTCGGACTACCCATTCATCAAAGAAACTCACTGAAAAATATTTAGGTCCATTTGAAATAATAGCACAAGTAGGTTCAGTTTCATGGACCCTACAGCTTCCAGATAGCATGCACACAGTATACCTAGTATTTCATGGTTCTATGCTAGAACCATGTACTGCTAACACTATCCCAGATCACATGCAATCTCCACCCCCTCTGGTCATCATTGATGGAGAACCCAAGTTTGAAATCTCACAAATTTTAGACTCAAAAATAGATAACTGTCAACACACTTGTAAACTGCTTTACTTGGTCAAGTGGGTGGGTTATGAGGGTACTGATGAAGAGACATCATGGATTTTGGCCACAGAACTTGGTAATGCCATGGAGATCATCACTGACTTTCACACAGCTTACCCACTCAAACCTGGACCACTATCCTCTCTCTAGCTGCAATCTGCAGACCCCGTGTATATGTTGGATTCACTTCATTTTTTTCTCTGTTGCCCTATGTCTCTCTTTGCTTTTACAGGTTTTCTGACATATCTTCAAGTCTTAACGGACCTTCCTGTGGACTTTTAAGTTTCATGTTTTTATTATTTTTTATTTTTAAAAAATAATTATATTTTTCAATCTACATTTATGAGGCTATGTTTCTGCCCAACTTCTTTACCCTCCTTGTGGATTTCTGCCACCCCCTTGGGGACCCCATCCTCATCCTCACCAGGCTCTTCAGAACTTCCAATCTGCAGTTCTGCATAGACATACCCACCATACTCCACCAAGAATGCACAGAACTCCCCACAGAGTCCCTGGAGCATCTCTAGCACAGTTCCCTGCACATGGTTGCTCTCTTCTAGCAACTGGTTCTGGGCCTCTACTTTGCCTTCAACACACCTGCAACCCTCCTAGGCATACTCCCAATCAAATTCTGACACCTCTGCATCAATCTTGTTCCACTCCTCCTCTACCCTCTCCCACAACTCCAGTATCCCTTTTGGTCCAACCTCATACTCCCCCAGCCTCCTCTTGATATGATCCCACAAGTGTTCAATGGGGTTGAGGTCTGGAGATTGTGCTGGCCATGGAAGGACATTGAAATCATTATTTTAAAACCAAGTCTGGGCCTTCTTGCAGGTATGTTTGGGGTCATTGTCTTGCTGGAAGATGACATCACCCACAGATTTTCCATAATAGTTGAGGCTGGCTTGAAGGTCCTCCTCCATAATCTTGAGATAAAGGTCTCCATCCATCCTCCCATCCATCTTACAAGCATACCCAGGTCCTTCCCACAATGTGCACCCCCATACCATCACAGATCCTCCTCCAAACTTCTGAGTCCCCTGAACCAGCCTGTTACTCAAGACCTCCCCAGCCTTTTTCCAGACCCACTTCCTCCCATCTGACCCCAACCTGTTGATTTTGGTTTCATCAGACCATACCACCTTCTTCCAGTCCTCCACAGTCCAATGCTGATGTGCTATAGCCAAGTCCATCCTTGCCTTCCTATGCTTCTTGCTGAGAAGGGGCTTTTTCTTCTTCATCACAGCCTTCATCCCAACCATCTTGAGAATATTGCACACAGTTTGGGTAGAGATGGACTGGTTGGTGAGATTCCTAAGGGCTTTGGTCACATCAACAGCAGTGTCAGCCTTCCCAGAGCTGATGAGGTGCTGTGCATAGTGAATGTTGGTAGGGGAAAGCTTTGAGGGACGACCACCAATGGACTTTGAGAGATGAGAATGATGATTAGAGAGACTGTGGAAATGCTATTGTTGGAATATGAGGTATCATCAATTAAGTATGACCTCATACCTTGTCTTGTGACTGCTTAGATTATCACCAGTTCATGGACTTCCGTGATTGTATTGTTAGTTTAGTGACAGAGTTCCGAGTTCCTTGAGCACAGACCCATGCACTAACCATGTAATAAAGTATATAGTTAGCCCCAGTTGAGGAGTAGAAACCTCAACTGGAAGCCTAGTTATAGCATCGGTTTGCTTCTACACCGCTCTACCTAAGTCGCAGTTTTCTGCCCTACATAGAGAGTCTTTCAACTTGCTCCCAGGCTTGCAGTTTATTTTAACAACTATGACCAGTAGAAGCTGCAATGTGGCTAGCTGAATGGCCAACATCAAGCAATGAGAGGATATGATTGGCTGGCAAGAGATAAAGTGCACATTTTGGGAATTGGGACATTGCTGGTTGCTAAAAGCCATATATTTATACTCCAGTACAACATGGTCATGTGACATCATGTGACATCATGTGACATCATGTGACATCACATGATCTTGTTGATAGGACCCAACTGGAAGTAAAAAATCAACAAAGTCACATGACTATAAGCACTTATAGTCATCAAACCTGCCAGCAAAAAAACCCTTCTCATAAATCTCTTGTATATAAATATTTGTAGTATTTCCATATTTGGAGATTATGTAATGGTATTGTACTTCCACAATCTAGATATGATAGAGCATATTCACAAATATCTTTGATATTTTTGCATTTTTATTCTTTGAATTACATGGAATATACATCTGAAGGATAAAACATGAGAAGGGTTTTTTGAGGCACTGTAAAATGATTTGATAGTAAATGTGGGTTTAAAACAAAGGTTCAATTGCTCTATTAAAAACTAGACCTATGGATCCTTCTTTGGCTTATCAATCTCAATGTTCATACTCCATGACCCTTCAGATGCTTGGTCATGAGTCACACCCATCCTCTGTCCTGACAAGCTGCAGTGGCTACAGTACAATTAAGTCCAAGAGATATCAATGTTTTGGCACAGTTCCAAGCAGTATTTTTGAAAGGTTGTGGTGTCAACCTCACTCAGTGAATAACAGACAGGACAAAGTTCTCGTCTTTTGTAGATGATGGGTAGGAGTATGTACAGTGTAGTGTAGATCTTCTGAAGGATTAATATATATGTGGTCAACAATAACGGTGGTCACTTTTAATGTGTGAAAAGAAAAGGGGTTAAAAGAACAATAATGGAATAGGAAATGAGGGGAAGACTCGGGGTAGCACAGTGAGTCAATGTATCTTGATTGGATCAGTAGGACAACAAGGGGATGATTGAAGCTGCACAGTAGAGACAATGAATCTCGATCAGATCGGCAGCACAAAGGGGCGTGATCAATATGTGATGGTGAGGTGATTGTTGATGAGATCTGTGTGGTAAGACAGTCAGGATTACACCCCTCCCCCTTCTGAAAAATTCGGCGGTGTCAAACCTCCAGTCCATTCTCATTCTCCCAAGTGTCCAAGGCTTTAGTATTGTCAAAGGCCCAACGGGGAAGCCATTTGTCATAATCTTTTCTGTAACCCACCCAACGCACCAGGTATTGAATGCCTCGGCCTCAACGGCGGGCATCAACGATCTTTTCAATGAGGGTCTCCTCGGTAATGACAATGCCAGGCCAGACAAGTTCTCAGTTGGGGAAGAGAGAGGGATCATTGGAGATGAATGGCTTGAAGAGACTGGAGTGGAATCCCGGGTAGGAGGTAGGGTTGTTGGGTAGGCGAAGTGTGTAGACAGACTTGTCCGGGAAGGCATGTGTAACTTCACAAGGCCCATCAAAACAAGGCATAAACTTGGCAACATGCTTCTTCCCCTTCCATTTATAATTGTGCCGTCTATGGGTGGTGGAGAGCATTACGAGATTGCCAACCTGGTAAGGTACTTCAGCCGCCCTATGTTCATTGGCGTGGTAAGCTTGTCGAACTTTGGCTGCAATGAGATTGTCTTGTGCTTCCTGGACATCAGATGCCAGGCGGCACAAGATTTCATGGGCAGAGATTTCAGTTGAGGTGGGATCTGTAGCTAGGGGTACCAGAGGGGGGATGATACGTGGGGAACGGCCATTTTTTAGTTGGAACGGGGAGAAACCTGTGGATGTGTTGATGGCATTCATCAGGGCAAAATGCACTCGGGGTAACTTGGCAGACCAGCCCTTCTGGTTGATGTCAACGTGGTATCATATGACTTGGTTGAGTGTTTTATTTGTCCGCTCACTGGATCCATCACTCTGTGGGTGGTAAGCTGTGGACATGTTCAGTTTGACACCTGAGAGCTTGTGTAAGGTGGCCCAAAGCTCCGAGGTAAAAAGGGGTCACGATGTGAGACAATGTGCAGCATCAACCCATTCTCACAGTACCATTCATTGAAAAGGACAACAGCAACCTGTGCGGCAGTGTAAGAGGAGTGTATTGCAGCCAAGCGAATGTCGGCCCCTAATGTGTCAGTCATGGTCATCACCGTGTCCTTGCCATCTTCCTCAGGGAGCGGTCCAACAAAATCAATGGCAACAGTGTTGAAATGCCCATCAGGGACTGGAAGGGGGTGTAAGGGACCATGGGGACGGCTGGTGTGGTCTTTGTTGCATTGGCACTCCATGCAGGAGGGTATGTAGGCACCTTCCAGATCATGCCTCATGTTAGGCCAATAGTATGAATGGCATAATGACTCATAACTTTTGTCAAAGCCAAAATGGCCAAGGTTGTTGTGTGCAAGATGGTAGAACATTTCATGAAGGGTGTTGTTGTGAGGAATGACAAGTCGGCGTCCAATGTATAAGAGGCCTGAGTCCTGTCATGCACCCTCGATACTGCCAGCAGTGATGTCATCTGCTAGTTATTTGCAAAATTCATCTTTGAGGTACCCCCTCTGTATCTGTTCCAGTATTGAGGGTTTGGAGGTGATGTGGAGGACTCCTCCTGCAAGTTTCCCAGGTGGGGAGCGTGTATAGGCTAGTGTGCAGGCAGCATGCAGGGCATCAGGGTTGACATCAGGCATGCGGGACAATGCGTCAGCGACTGCATTATCTTCACCCTGGATATATATGATTTCAAAGTCAAAATCTGCGAGGTACATAGACCAATGCATTTGTCACTGTGACATATCTTTCTGGGACTGGAAATATTCCAGTGTCTGGTGATCAGTGTAAATCTTAAACTGGCATCCTAGCAGGCTAGTACGCCATTTCTTTAGTGCCTTGATGATGGCTAGGAGTTCCTCCTCATGCACCGGGTCATTCCTCTCTGCTGGATTGAGTTGGTATGAATCATAGGCAACTGGTCGTGCAGTATCCCAATCCTTGCCAAAACTGAGGACAGCACCTGTGCATTGGTCACTAGCATCTGTGGTCAAGAAGATATTTCCCATGGGATTGTCATAATCTATGATGGTCAGGCAGTCAGCACTCATAACCAAATGTTTGATGGCATCAAATGCAAACTGGTGTTCAGAAGTCCATGTGGGGAAATGCTGATCACATTCCTTGGTGGTTAGTGGAGTGAGTAGGCTGGTATATTCTGCGAGGGCAGGGAGAAATGCAGAAACATATCCAGTCAACCCCAGGAATCCATGGACATTGGTCGCAGTGGTCGGTTGGGGCCAGTTGGTAATACATTCTGTTTTGTGGGCATCTGGGCATATCCCTGTGACTGATATGTGGTGTCCAAGGAAGGAGATTTCTGTTGTGAAAAGGAGGGACTTATCGGGATTACAGTAAAGTTGAGCAACACGGAGTGCTTCCAAAACAGCAGCTATGTTTTTCTCATGTTCTTCCAGGGATTTGGACCAAATAATAATGTCGTCAAGATAGACATGGCATATTTCTCCCAGGAGGTGTCACAAGGCATCATTCATATGCCGCTAATGTGTGGATGGGGCATTGCATCCCCCCATGGGCATGACAGTCCACTCATAGAGTCCCCAGGGGGTCTGGACAGCTGTTAAATGTATATCATCTGGGTGAACCCTGGTCTGGAAGAATGAGTTTGTCATGTCTAACTTCCCAAAGAACCTGCCTCAGCCACAGTCTGCAAGAATATTGTCAACCCGTGGTAGTAGGTAATTGTCATGCACAGTGTTCTTGTTTAGTTCACAGTAATCATTGACCCATCTGGGTGGAATGTCAAGGGCTGGTATTCCATTGCAATATTTTGGAACACAGAAGGCAGAAGATGCAAATTCTGAGGAGGACGGTTGTATTCGACCTGCCACCAAGTGATTCTCAAGAAGGAGTTTCCATGAGTTATGGAATTTCTTGGGGGCAGAGTAGCCTCGTCCTGTGGTGACCTTAGAGGGGTCTTTGAGTCGAATACGATGGTATATGTGTGTGGGTAAATCAGCGGTGTCTGGCAGTCGTAGGGGGAAGCAATCTGCAAAAGTGTTCTTAAATTCTAAATCTTTCTGGGTTAACATTTCTTGAAATGCAAGTGTTTCAATTCGTTCCCATACTGCTGCCATAATGGGGACTGGTAAGATATGTATACCCAGCAAGTGGTGGTTCTGACATGTTGTTGGATGGGCTTGGTGTTGATGACTGTTTCGTAGGGGTTGATTTGGATGTGTGCATGGTCTTGATGTTTGGTTTTGGGATGTTGGGATTAACAAGATCATAGTCAACTCGTTTATCCTTCGCGGTACACTCCATTGTATCGATCACAATGTGGTGTGATGAGAGAAATGGCATTCCAAAATTGAGTGGTACTGGTAATCCAATATTTACTTTAGCTTTGAAAACCCCTGATTGCCACACCCCATTTCCTGATGTAACTTTTAGCTTCACAAACACTCTGCAACTCAATGGTGTATTGGAAAGTGAAGATATGTAGGTTGTCTTCCTCCTCTGGGAGAGGAAATTGACAAAGGCCCAATTGTGAGACTACGTTGTCACTAATCACTGTGGAAGGGCATCCTATGTCAATGAGAGCCACCACTGAGGTGGGAAATTCAGAGATGAGTGGCCCCGTCAGTTCTATGGGTGCATAGAGGTGTGGGAGTGTAAAGGTGGGTGGTGGTTCAGGAGGCAATACAATGTACATGTCGGTGTCATCATCTAGGCATTCTTTGATGTTGGCCATGGCCAGACCAGCAGTGGTACGTGGTGCAGCTGCATGAGCCATTGCTATGGTGAGTATTTTGTATGTGGTAACATTAGGCCAGGAGTTGTTCACTTTCATTGGACAGGAATCTGTGCAGTTCCAGTGTAGAAAATAGGGCAATGTGTGCATCCTTCATGTTCTTGAAGGAGCTTCCACTCCTCCTCTGTCAGTCTGGGTAGCTTGGTGCCAGCTTTGGAAGCCAATGTGGGATTAGTGGGCAGATCAGATATTTGTGAAGCTAAACTCTTCCTCTCATTGTGATGGAGAGCACAGGCAGCATTGTTTGCAAAATCTGTTCTTGAACTACATAGTTCTTGTTGCTCTCAAACACATTCATCATGCTCCTTTACTTCATTGGCCCATACTGCAAGTTCAGTTGAGGGAACTGGTTCGACAAGGAGGTTGCATTTGAGTGTTTTGTTGAGGTTTGCCTCAAGCTGAGTTTTTAAGGCAGCAGTGGACAATGTGAAGGATTTAGCAGAAGTGGTGAGTATAGCATTGAGATTCTCCATCTCTATCTTCCAATCAATGAACCTGCAACTGCCTTAGGTGGCTGTGAGGATTTGTTCCCTGACAAGGTGTGCTCAATTTTTCTCGAGTGTGATAGATGCAAGCTCTTCTAAATATTTATCTAGGGTGAGACCATCAATACATGTTTGGTCACCTTAATACCAAGCCATCAGTTGTGGTTCCATCATTGCATCAGCCACATAGCTGACGATCTCTCTGGGCTTTTTGTCACCAAATTTCATGAAACGGCGGCATGCAATAGACCAGTTTTGGTGGACTAGAGGAGTATATTGGCCTGCAGTGAGCATTGGGCATTCCTTCAGCTTGCTAACCTGGACTTCAGCTATGGGTTGAGTATCTTCCATTTGTGGCATTCTTGGTGTATTATTTCGTGGAGAGGGAGACTTAGGGAAGAGGTGTGAGGTATGTGTGTTTAGTTCTAGGTATTCGGTATCAGTATCGGTGTCAGTTTCTGACAATTCCGGTTCGTTTGGTCCAGTTGTTGTAGAAGGTGAGGTGGAGTGGGTGTCTGAAAAAGGGTCTATGAGGAGAGGAGGTAGCCCGAGTTGGTGTCTCCGTCTCGTTTCTGCCCGGGTGAATGGTGGTTTAGGTGTTGATGGTAGTCAAGACACAGTGGTATGATGGGTTTTTGTCGATGTCAAAAAAAAAGTGAAAGGTTGTGGTGTCAACCTCACTCAGTGAATAACAGACAGGACAAAGTTCTCGTCTTTTGTAGATGGTGGGTAGGAGTATGTACAGTGTAGTGTAGATCTTCTGAAGGGTTAATATATATGTGGTCAACAATAACGGTGGTTGCTTTTAATGTGTGAACAGAAAAGGGGTTAAAAGAACAATAATGGAATAGGAAACGAGGGGAAGACTCAGGGTAGCACAGTGAGTCAATGTATCTCAATTGGATCAGTAGGACAACAAGGGGATGATTGAAGCTGCGCAGTAGAGACAATGAATCTCAATCAGATCGGCAGCACAAAGGGGTGTGATCAATATGTGATGGTGAGGTGATTGTTGATGGGATCTGTGTGGTAAGACAGTCAGAATTACAATTTTCTGGTCTTAAGCACATATTTGGCTAGTACAGTTGTTTCACTGGATTCTTCACAGGACATTCCAGTATTGAGGATAATATGTTGGAATGGGAAAATACAATATCTATAAGTGTCAGACTGTTGGAAGTCCCAAGTTGGCATCAGTCACTTGTTACTGTTATAAGTCCCAGGTTGGCATCAGAAGACTGATATACTATATATGTATATATAATCCATCATATAACACTAGACCACAAGGTCCAGTAGCTCAGTGGTTAAGAGCACCAACATATATGTATGTATAGCCAGGAGGTCCTTGGTTCAATCCCAGGCTGGGTCAATTCTTTTCTACACCTTTAATATTTCTACTATGAAATATAGATTTAACATAATATTGTTTGATTAACCTTTGGAATGATGGCAGGCAAGAGGTGTATGTGGCAGGAATCATTGAAGGCACCTACTTTTAGTACTAAACGGAAGCCAAGATCATTAATGGTTGATGTCAAGATAACGAACAAACATGTTGCAGCTACGATGGTCATACCTGTCCTTAACCGCAATCTTAGAGCATGTACACAGACTACACTCGTGGCTTTCTGCACAAAGTTGGACATATCCACACAAAGACAATATTGGCCTTGAAACTTCGAGCCAAGTCACGGCAACCCAACGGCAAGATATAACGGTGCGTATTTCTTAGCCGCGTGTGTTGAAAGAGAATGCAGTAAAGAGGATACCATAGTGATAGGGAACGGGTTGACTGAGAAAAGATCAGCTGGCACTAGAGTCACCGAGGCATGCAAGCTAGCTCTTGAGTTCATTTTGCTGAGTGACCACTCTATTCAGCTAACATTTAGAACGGCGGAGCCACAACTGCCCTGACACACTTCTTGGTGTTCAACAAGTGCACCGTACCATTCACACCTGCGCGATGTCACACTCAGTTGTGATAGATACTCGCTAAGACGTCTACTGTCCCCACTGCACTGAGGCCGCCGGAACAGATGTCAATGGGGCAGGTAAAAGGTTGCATTGGAGTCAAACGAAAGGAGGTAGAGGGAACGTGGCTGTCACAGCGTGGTCTCGAGGTGTAGTTTCCATTGTTCTCTTAATCTGGCTTTCAAGCTCTGCATATGGAAATATTGCTTTAAAGCATCTAGTTCGATGGGAACAGGTCACAGTAACTGAGGCAATTGGAGATACCAGCTAATTGTACACTACATTCTCCAGATATGTTGAAACACTGCATCTAGGTGAGCCAGTGTTAATTTAAAATTGTATGGTCAGACAATTTGACGCACAGTTGTATATATAACCTAAGTAACAATAAGTAAGCTATTACTGTAAAGTAACAAAGATATGCCTACCTCTCAGTGAGTGATAAACCTTCACTGAGACGCTATGTGGTCGGTCTCCATTTCATATAGTTCAGCGACGACCAGTAAACTATACAGTCGGTGCGTTCTAACGGCAAACTGCAGGTCCTCTTGCTGTCTATGTCACTGGGGATATAGGAGAGAAACATTTTTGAAGGGGGTAAGGATCGAATTGGCTCATTCACCCGCCATTATAATTCTCCATGAGATAGAGTTACTTTAATAATGTTGTAATAGACTCAATCTGGCCTTTCAAATCTTCACCTCAACCCAATTACAGTGACTGGTTAACATCCTCCCAACCTACAGTAGACTGGGATTTAGGAACAACACCACCTCATTTCAGCCACCATGCACATTTGCGAGAGATCCCTCATGTCTCCTTGAACGCAGGCAACATAACTTGCAGCTATCGATTGGTTGCAATCAGTAGACATCATACTTTACACAAGGACTGTCCAGTGAATCGCGCTTTACGGCGAGTCAGTAATATTTCAAAGGGAGTACTCTATAGGGGAAAAGGGGATAGCGTCTATAGTGATTGTCATTCATGATTCATTTCACAGCATGTAGCAGAGGAACATCCGGAGATGGAATTCCAAACCGCTAGCTCTGCTAGGCGTGATAACCACCCTAGCTGGATTGCACAGCCTCACCAGGCCAATCATATGCCTTTAATACCGATATGCAATACGAATTGTGTGATCTCGATGAACCAGTGAATGGAATGGCGATTAGGCATAGAAGGGAGTGAGCGTGGTGAAGGAATTTGTCATAGGACTCTACTGCGAGTGGGCCGCAGATTGAGTGCGACATTGCGTCACAATGCACAAGTGCATGAACGAGAATGCGGACGGTATTGGCAGTTCGTACTGTGACACAAGATGATTCAGGGTCCGCAGATCGAGCGATAAGCTGCAGAGTAGTCTCGATTATCCTCAGACTAGGCCACAGATATAATTCTAGGGTTTCCAGCGTTGGAATGATGCTGATAGGACCGAACTGTGCGTAAATCGAAGACTCTGCTGGAGCGGGGGAATCTAGTGAACTCACCTCACGATGATATCCATGACCGAAGAGATCACATTTAGCTTGTCAATATGATCCGTGAGCAATATTCTGTCGGTAAAGAAATCATTGAGCTCCCCGATGCTCTGATGCATAAACATGCTTGTCGCCCAATGACCATGAAGTCTGAATAATGCGATATCTTCCCTTATATCGCCTACCATGGCATGCAATATATTTCCAGAAATTGTTCTAAACCAAGGTTCCTGATGCACGCAATATTTAAAAAAACGTACCCTGAGACGAGGGTATCTCTGATGTCTATATCCCAGTCGGTTGTGATGGCTATGTCAGCAATGCAGCATGATTTAAAGATATGATGGGGCGACACACGATTGTAACCAGAATTCAAAGTAGCCTTTGAGGGCAGTGAGTTCCTCACCAGACAGCTGACGCATGCAGCATACGGTTGCTACAAGATCCAGAAAGTCAATTGTGAGTTGGGAATCCCAATTATCAGAGCAAGACAAATAGCGGGCGATGTTTATGATGAATACAGATGCAAGCTGGTCGAAATTGGTGTGCAATTGTGATCTGATTAAATAATTATAGAGGCACGACGTAATTTCAGTTGTCTTGTCTTGATCCCCCAAAGGAGCTCCAGGGCAACGTAGAAAGGCGTTGACCAACACTTCCATACCCCTGGCACCCTCGTTGCCCAGGCGTAAATCCGTGTTATACGAACTGTAATCCCGCAAAACCCTCTTTGCTCGTTCTCGAATTTCAAGGGGGTATGTGGGTCTACAAAGAAAGGGAAATAGTAGTTCGAGTGTATTTCAGTGATCTGATTCCTACCTCACTAAATCAATGCTCTCCTGAATTACTTTCCCCATTCTTGGGAGAGTTAAATACTTGCGTCGTAGTCTATTAAACGGCTTGTCTGGATCAATCATTCCTGAGTACAACGTCAGTTTTGCCATTAATATACTTTTCGTTGCGTTGTTGAGGAGCTTCGCCGCAACCATGTCCCAGCAGAGTGCTAAGTGCTCCCCGGGTGCAAACCCAATACTTGAAGATGTCGAAAATTCTGGTGGGTTCACTTCCCAGTTCACGCCATGGCTGCCATATGGGTTGATAATGGAGATAGTGTCGGTGACCCTCCTTTGCAGCCGTATAATAGTCGGTGGGTCGTGGTAGGTCGTTTCTCCTTGACACTGAAAGGTCCGGGTGTTATCCTGCATCCACTATATTTAAATTCTTAAATACACACCAACTCGTCGATCCAAACCTCTAGATGATTTGCAGACAGTGGAATATGCTGATCGTCGTTGGGGGCTCGATAACATAAATCATGGGCAGCATCCTTACATTTCCACCGTTGCTGAAGCTTTTCTCGAAATATTTCCCTCATTCCCGCAATGACCTGAGTACGTTGTTCTGAGGTCATGACTGGGGAAACCAATGGGGGTTGTTCCTCGACGTCTTCGACAGAAGCTGCCTCGGTGGGTAGCTCATTCATCTCGTAGTTGCCCGCACTCGGTTTGTTGGATGTAGCGATTGGTGTATCGGCGGCGTTGTTCTCATAGCAGGTGAGTATAAGTATTGCGTATTTATGGTAGAGTACGTTAGATTCCCAGGCAGAGCATTGGGACTTCGCTTGTGCGAGAATTACAGTTTTCGATCTTTCTCGGTCGCTTCAATCTCGTTGCCATATCCGGCAAACTGTGCGGTTCACTTCCAAGTTGTACCCTTCTCTTTCAAATCCTGTGTTTCATCAACTCAATCAATATTGGCAACGAGGAGAAACGCCTAGTTTTTTTTCCCTTTTCCTTTCAAACGAGGCTCATTCATCTACGGTGATTCATGTAAGTAGGCTTCAGGATACTCGTAAGTTGCCCCAATGATTTCTTCCACTTCTTGAAATCGTCTGCCGCCAAAAGCGCACATGACCGTTGACAATTGTTTTAAGTTATCACATGACCGTTGACAATTGTTTTAAGTTATCACATGACCGTTGTTGACAATTGTTTTAAGTTATCCCCAAGAGTTCTCGAGCGCTAGAGCTCAGGGCCCCATTCTATTTTTCGAGAAGTGGTGACATCACCATGGGAATATATGAGTGGATTGGATAGTGAGCTGTGCGGCTGCTATGGTGCAGGACACCTAGTCCTTTGTATTTTTCACAAACATTGTATTTTCCACAAATTTTAAGGGGAAATATTAAAATTGCGGGAATTCTTGTAGCTAGCTATAAGGGAAGCTTCATCACAATGCTTTTTGAGAACCCCGGTGTCGCTACCATAGAAAGAAATGGAGGCCACCACATGTCACACTGCTAAGTTTCATATTCGCAATTTTAAAACACCCTTAATATTCGTGGAAAATACCAAGTTTGTGGAAATAACAAGGTTTTCTTAACAATATTCAACGGTTTTTATTTTATTTTATTTTTCAGTTTATTTTGAAATTGTATGAGATTTTATGTATGTAATTAGGTTTCTCTGAGCACTTTCCAAATTGAACTACCTGAATTTTTTGGAGGTGCTCTCAATGCAAGAATAACTAGTGTGGACCATTGAAGGATCCCCATCTGTCCTAATGTTAGGTGTCGTTAGGTGTCTCATACAGAAGAATTCTTTAAATTTCCGAACCATTTTCATGAATGTGAACATTTTTGGCCACAACTGTTATACTTTCCAGGTGTTCTAATGAAAATGGCAAGGTTGAGAATTTAAGTCTTGGTGATGTGTGTGTCCATGTATAAATGTCTGCGAGTTGGAATATTGAGATTGGTGGATTTGAGAGGTAGTAGGGTGGGTGGATGATGAGATGGGGGGTATTATGAATGAATAAAGGAAAAAGCATGAGATTTGGATATCATCATGGTGAGAAGAGATGATCATTTTAATCTTCAGAGGAACTGCATATAGGTCATTAGAATCCATAGGGTAACTTGCATCCTCTCAAAAGGGCTGGTGCATTCCAGAGGTCAGTGCTGTTTAACCATGAATCTTCCTCTGGTCCATAACCTTTCCATCAGACTTGGAAGAATAGTTGATTCTGCTGTTTTCAGTGCCCTACAATTGCTTCAACCTCATATTCCTCTTCATCATGGCTCAGCTCTATGGGATTCTCGAGTCTGTGTCTTTGCCCAAATTTGGAGGGAGAGAAATGATACTTCTTGAGATGTTCTCGATTGATAACCAGATGCATTTGATATTCAGGAAGAATCCTAAGTCAAAATACTTGGGGATTGATTTGTTCTAAAACCATGAATGGTCCAATTTGTCTTTGCACAAGGTTTCTTCTGCTTCCTTTGACTTCTACTAGTTCCAAGGAATGCAAATCTATTTGGTCTGGTCATTTGGGATGCAGATCTGACTTTTCCAGTCTGAATCATGAAAATATAGTATCCCACCCTTGCCAACAAAATACTAAGATTCAGACAGGGATTTTGAATCGGGAACATAATAAGTGAACAAATGAAGGCTTGTCAACAGATGAGTTACCAAATACAGAACAAGGATTAAGGTGCAGAATGTCCAGGAACTAAGTGAGGGTCCAAAGGTGGGGATTATATGAGAAGATTGAAATATCTGGGGAATGGATCATAACATTACCCCCTATTAAGGCCAAAGTCCCATAGAGGCTTATTAGGTACATGTCAAAAGATCATATGTCTGGAGGTGGATAGTTCAAGGGATCCAGGGTATAAAAGTTTCAAAAAAATACAAATTGTCATCTTATTTCTTTTTTAATCATGATGTCTACTATGTTGAATGTCAACCAACAGCAAGTTCCTAGTTCTGAGGCCAATATCCAAGAAGTTTCTCTGTCAGTACCTTTGTAGGCTGCCCATCTGACTAAGTAACAAATATGATGGTGGTTGTTGATCCTAGAGTCCAATATTTCAGAAAGTTCAAATTTGGGTCCAAATGCAAAGCTACTGAAGGACCATCTCAACTTCAATCCCCCTTGCAACTCTACACCACCCAGCCTGACACTCCAGCTCAGCCCATTGCATCAGGTTTGGAAAGCTGTTTCATAGAGATTCCCAATATTCCTGACATACATAATGAGGAAAACCCAGATTCTCCCATCAAACACCCAGAACAACCTACTGAAGATCCAACCATACTACTCTTCAAGGGAGTGAGACTCCCTACACTGTGATTTGGTAATAGTTAGTTGTTCTACTGTTGTCCACATCCCATTGTTCATATTATGTACATGTGGATTTGAATACAGTTGTGGTTTTATTCCCCATCACTCAGTTTAGTGTCTGTCTGTGCCTGCAGCAGATACTAGTCTTACAAAGTCCCTTGGAAATTTCTTGGAATATCTGAAAGCAGCCAATGCCAACCTCAAAGACAGAGAACCATTTTGTACAAATGTCAAGGAACCCAAACCATTTTCTGGCAAAGATTCAAAGAAATTGAAGAATTTGCTCTTTCAATGCCATTTTAGTTTCCATGACAGACCTTCTGTATTCAAAACTGACAGCTGAAAAGTCAACTTTATGCTCTCTCATCTCAAAGATTCCACACAAGGTTGGCTCAAACCTGGACTCTCCAGATTATCTGATGAGACACCCCCTTGGCTTGATGATTGGGACACATTTGTTGGATAACTGGAAACTAACTTTGGACCTTACAATCAATCTGGCAATGCAAAAAACAAACTTATGGCACTCAAGATGAAGGACAAACAATGACTTTCCAAATAACTCATCAAATTCAACACTCTCACTGCATGCTGTGGATGGGATGCTTCTGCCCTCAGACACCATTTTTATATGGGTCTTCTGTCTTGCCTCAAAGACAATATCTGCAAAGAAGGAAAGCTGAACACTCTCCAACTCATCCATATGAAAGCTCAGAAATGTGATGCCCAATATTGGGAACATGGTGTGGAAGTTTCCTGAGAAAATATGATGGAATGCACTCAAAGCAACAAGGTGTTAAGTAGCAAGTTGTCTGGCAATAACCCTGGCAATAACTCTGGCAACTCTGGCAATAATCATACCAGCAAATCAAATTCTGATTGGAAGAACAACAAGAAGTCTGCAAATAGTGATAAGGGCAAACAGTCGATTTCCAAAAAACCTGACATATCTCATTTGTTGGGTACTCACACCCAAGCAGAAATCATGATGCATAGAAAATGACCTCTGCCTATTCTGCAGAAAAGGTGGACATAAGGTTTCTGAATACACTGTCAAGGTGAACTCTTCCAAGGATTGTGTAGCAACTACCTCCACAGCAACTACATCAAAGGAGGAACCCACCATGGAGTTGAAAAATGAGTAACCAACCCTCCAGATTCTGCATGGACAGAGAGTTGCATTGACTCCTTCCATATTTCTGAGATTATTCATCTCAACACTTCCACTCTTTCCAATCCTGACTCATTATTTGTAAAACTTAATTCTGACCTTCTGTAAGCCTGGTGACTTACAACATACTGATTACGTTATCACAGATGTGCATAGTAGTTTTTTCATAATCGTTTTACTTACTGTCATCATTGTGTATCGTACTCGCCGTTCTCGAGGAATACAGTTTGGTCCTATCAACGTCTGGACCGATGCCAATGTAAGGCTGCATTAGACAGCAGCCTTTCACCTTCTTGGAAATTCAGTGTTCTGAGCTTTATAGGTTCCAGCTCCACACACTGTTTTGTATATACAACTTTTTCCCTAAACCATAATCTGAAACTCTGATCTGTACCTGCAATTTCCTTGCATTTATTTGACAGCACCAGCAATACAGCTATTACTGACATGCCCATCCAGTTTCTGTGTGGAACATTTCAGATGGTTACATTTTTTGTAACACAGTTGGAATCTAACTGTTTGGTCATTCTAGGATACAACTAGCTCACCTGACACAATCAATTGATTGACTGGGTATTGGGTAGTATAACTTTCCAGATTCCTGACACTTCCATTCCTCCTGCAGTGTCTATTCTGGCCAGAGCCTCTTCAATCTCAATGGCAATTCTGGCTCCTCCAAAATCCTCTGAGCCTCCAAATATTTCCCTCATCAATGCTGTGACATTTGTTCAGGTGAGTAAATTGGACAGCTCTCAGAGTTTTTTGATCAGTCTACAAACTGCTGAAGCATCTGGACATTTTGCAACTCCAGAATTATCCAAGCTAAATACTTATCTGGAAGGAGTTCCTAAAAAATATCACAATTTTGTGGACATTTTCAGTAAGCAGAAAGCTGACCAGCTTGCAACTCATAGGCCTTATGACTTAAAAATCAATATTGAGCCTGGTTCAAACCCTCCCTTAGGACCTACATATGTACCCATCGTCCCAATCAGAACTTTCCTCTATCAAAGAGTTCCTGGACAAACATCTGTCAATAGGTTTTATCTGGCTGTTAGGACCAGGAAGCCCACCAGGACCTGGAACTCACCCTATAAGTATTTGACTCTCTATACCATACAAACTAATCACCAGACTCCACCCAGACATCCAGGACCCCTTGTTCCCAATCTGTCTTTGCCTGTTTGACATCTGGTTTATTGTGTTATTGTACTCTTGTTATGTCTTTTTGTATGTCTGATTTAGTAGTACAATAATCTACTAGTCTATATAGCCAAGTAGTTATTTGTACATACAATCTGATCAGAATATCAACTTAGTTTCTACTTGTTTTTGTCCCTTGATATTCTCGGAACCAAAGGGTTTCCCATCCACTCCTGTCTGAAATTGGACAACATGATCTGCAAAGGCACAGCACATAAGCTGAAGCCAAGTCCTTTCCCAGAACTCCTGTGGGTTTCCCCTGGAGATCCACCCATGAGCCCCACACTTACTGTACAAACACTGGCCCTCCAAGTCTCCTTTCAGAGTGCCCATTCTTTTTGTCAAAAAGAAGGATGGATCCCTTGGCCTCTGCTTTGATTTCTGAGGCTTAAATTCCATAACATGGAAAGACAAATATCTGCTCCTGCTCATCACAGATTTACCTGATGATCCACAAAAAGCCTGAATTTATACCAAAATAGACCTTAAACATGCCTATCACTTGGTCTGAATTGCTGAAGGTGATGAGTGGAAGACTGTTTTTCATACCCACTATGGATCCTGCTGCATTTCAATGTTTTGGGAAAAAATGTTCCTTCAACATGGATTCTATTGAATACTTAGGTTTTATTATATGTAGGACATGACAGCCTACACACGGATGAAGCCAAAGTTCAAGTTGTCCATCATTGGCCCAAACCCTGGAAAGTCAAGGATATTCAATCTTTCCTAGGATTTGCAAATTTCTACCATTGATTTATTTAGAACTTTTCAGATATTACAATACCTCTCACTCATTTTACTCACAAAACAACTCCATGGGTTTTTGATGACAAATGACATTCTGCTTTTCAAACCTTGAAGGTATCAGCCTCACTCACTCAGTAACAGACAGGACAAGCAAGAGTATCATGTTTTGTGTGGTACTTCTCTACTTTTACAGATGTATGTGGTGCAGCTATTATATAGAATGTGGAATCATTGCATGATCATAACAACAGAGATAGAAACAGGAATGAGGGGTCTGGAATTGTGTAGTCAAGATGAGAAAATGAAACAGGATCTTGATCTGGTTCAACCAGGAGGACAACCATTAGGGGAGTGAGCCCATGATTGATTCCAATAGTGGGTTGGCACTCGATCAGGGGAATAGTGGAAAGGCAGCCAGGGGACACCAGTGGTCAGAGCTACGGCTCTGTATGTATGTGTGGTAAGGTGGCCAGGATTACAAAGGGTGCCTTCACTTCTGCTCCTATCTTGTCTCATTGGAAACCTGATATTCTGATCATTATAGAAATTGATGCTTCTGACTATGCAATTGCCACTATTCTCTCTATTCAGGATGCCAATGGAGAAATTCACCTGGTTGCATTCCTTTCCCAGACACAGTTCAGTTTCTGAACTCAACTACAATGTTCTCGACAAGGAACTTTTGGCAATTTTTAATGCTTTCAAGCATTGGTAGAACTACCTCAAATGTTCCAGACTTCCAATTGATGTTGTTCCTGACCACAATAATTTGGAATATTTTCAACCACTAAGCTTCTGACCCACTGGCAAGCCCACTGGCCTGAATTTCTCTCCACTTTTAATATGATTATCTGAATCTGGCCCAGATGTCTTGGTGGAGAACCAGATGACATGACTCAATGATGGGGTGTCTATCCTAAAGAGGGGGAAAGCAACTATGCTGTTGTAAACCCACACAACTTTAAACTGGTTTTTTTGACTCAGCAACTTTTGCATCTATCCAAGCTACCCACCTCATCCTCTGCATCAGTGTTATAATCATGGACATTGAAAAACTACATCAAGAAATCCTATCAGCACTCTCTTCTGACCCTGCTCTGAAACCTCACCTAGATGGTCCTGATGATCCCAATCAATCACATTGGTCTCAAGACTCTCAATATTTTATCTGACTCAATGGATGTATCTACATTCTACATTCTGACATTCTCCAACTCTGTGTGCTTCAGTACAACCACAATCATCCTATCTCCAGACATTCTGGCATTAACAAGACTCTCAGATTAATCTGATGGAATATACTTGGCCCAATCTCCAAGATTTTGTCACTCAGTACTGTAAATATTGTACCACTTTCTTACACTCTAAATCACAGTGACATAAGCTGTATGGCCTTCTCAAGCAACTTCCAATTCTAGAAAAACCCTAGAATTCAATTTCCATGGATTTCATTGAACAACTTCCATCTTCTGAAGGCTATACATCCATCTTTGTTGTTGTAGACTTATTTTCAAAACAAAGAATTTTAATACCCACTCATGATACTATCATGTCCTTGCAATTAGCAGAACTATTTGTTATTCATATATTTTCCAAACATGGTGTCCCAGCAGATGTCACTTCTGATTGAGGTTCCAAGTTCATCTCCCACTTCTTCAAGTCACTTGGGAAAGCTCTCAACATGAAGTTACACTTCACCTCCAGATATCACCCCATTTTCCACATTTCCATGTTGGAACCTTGTGTTCCTAACACTATTCCAGAACATATTCAACTTCCACCTCCTCCAGTCATTATTGATGGTGAACCTGAATTTGAAGTTTCTGAGATTTTGGACTCCAAGATCAACAATCACTGTTTCACCTGTAAACTGCTTTGGGCAGGCTATGAAGGTACTGATGAGGAAACCTCCTGGATATTGGCTATGGAACTTGGTCATGCTGTGGAAATTGTACTTGACTTCCACAATGCTTCTCTATCATCACTCTAATCTCTGACATTCTGACACTCCACCATCTGTCTATCTTTTTTTTTAGGAATCTTACAAGTTCACACTAATAATTTTGCAAGTCAAGATTATTCAATTAATTTTACTTTCTTTCAAAGTTTCTGCTTCTCTGAATTTCGGCTCCTCCATATCAATTCCTGTTTCCTCCTGAACCTCATCATTATTTTCTGGCTCCCTCTGAATCTCCATCCTTTCCTCAAGCTCCATGCCAACACCACCTTCTGACCTGGAACCTTCTCCTCCTGGCTCTTCCCACACATATTTTTCAGTTACTGCTATGATGCCAATACTGACTATCACCTTTTCCAAGATTTCATTCTGCCTCCAGAAGTTTTCATCCATTTCCCTAAAACCCTTAACATGGATCTGGTTATTGAGTTCCATAACTTCCTGCATTTTTAATAATTCTTCAGCAATTTGAAGCATGGCATTTATATTGTCCCACAGAAGATTCTCATCATGAATATTGTGCCTCTCCTGTTCCCTAGGTCAATTTTCCGATGCTCCAGCATTCTCCAATGGTCCTGCAGTTTCTGCTTTCCCCAATTTCTCTGTCTTCCTAGTCTTTCCCATTTTTTCACTGCTTTTCAAAACCAATTTCTGGTGAGAACATGTGGAACTTTGTTAACCACACAAGGGTAACAAGAAGCATGCCACTTAGCCTTCTGTTTTCTGCACTGGATTTCCCAGTCCTCACACCATTTACATGGAGCCATACTGACCTCATCAATCTGCTCTGGAACCCTCACCTTTTGTTTCTGTTCCAGATAGTCACAAACTCCAGTACACTTGATATTTGGAACTCTTCTGAACTCTGAATATCCATAAGCTCTCCAACACTTATCAGTCCTTCAAAATTAAGGACATCCAAGCATTTGCATAGGGGTGCAGCACACAAGCTGAAGCCAAGTCCTTCCCCAGACCTTCTGTGTACAGAGTGCCTCAATGCTTCAGTGTGGGAGAGTGTGACTAAGCTGAGGGCACATTAGTGCCCAAATGTTGTAATTAGTCAGTGTGGGAGCATTTCCATTTCTGGACTTGTGGGAGTATTTCATGGTGCTGTAGGAGCATTTTGTTAAGTGCTGTGTGTGAGAGGTACAGCAAAATATACTCAGGAAATATAGTCTGGATGAGCTCATACTATATTTCCATTATTATTCTACTTTCTCTCTATTTTATTATACACATATAATTAGTTTGATGACCTATGTATTCAGTACATCGACTCTTGTGGGCGCATACATGCCAGACTTATGTATTCTAGTGCCTGTAGTTAGAACTCAGACACTTTTTACCCCACAACCACGACTTACCCAGACACCAGTTAGTATCCTGTAAGTTGTGACTGGGATATCATCTCGACCATCACAGACAGGCTTTAACTATCTACACAATCAGAGTTTCAAACTATACTAGTCGAAACTCAACCTTTATCTCAATCCATGCAGACTACATCCAGACTACTCTGTTATTTGACTCTCTCATTATTCTCTTCTACACTCGAGCAGTCATCCAGAATCATACTTTACAGTCAATTCTCCTTATTCATTTTAGCTCTCTATTCTACTTTAGATAGCTATTTCACTCAACCATATTGAACTAAACAGTCAATATGTGTTCAGTCTGTATCAGACTTAGATAGTCAATACAGTGAGGGACAAAACCCTTCCAATGATTTTTAGTTGTGCAAAGATTCTTGAATAACTCAAGAACCACTGTAGATACAGACCTGAAATTTAGTGGTTGGTTAGGTCTATACATGTTATCAATATGCCCTTAAAATATTATGACATAAGCATTAGTATTCCCCATGCTATAAATAAAATAATTACAAAATCACATTGGAAGGGTTTTGTCCCTGGTATAAAAAGAACACAAATCAAACAATCTAGTACTTGGTATAGCCTCCCTTGGCCTTCAAAACAGCCTCAACCCTTCTAGGCATACTCTCTATCAAGTTCTGACAAGTAGAGGCAGGGATCTTCTCCCACTCTGTCTGAACCCTCTCCCACAACTCATGGATACTATTGGGTGCCACTTCATACTCTCCCAGCCTCTTTTTGAGGGAATACCAGAAGTGTTCAATTGGATTAAGGTCAGCAGACTGAGGTGGCCATACCATGACCACAAATCCATTGTCTTTAAACCAATTGGTGGCCTTCTTGCTCTTGGGTTTGGGGGCATTGTCTTGCTGAAAGACCACATCTTCTGTGTTCTTGCCATAATACTCCATGGTTGCTTGAAGTTCATCTTCCAGAATGCTAACATAGAGGTCAGCATTCATCCTTCCATCAATCTTGGTGGTATATCCTGGTCCTTCCCACAACATACAGCCCCACAACATCCGATTTCCTCCTCCAAACTTGACTGTACCCTCAACCACCCTATCACTGAGCTCCTCTCCTGCCCTTTTCCACACCCACTTCCTCCCATCTGACCCCAAATGATTGATTTTTGTCTCATATGACCAAACAACCCTCTTCCAATCATCCACAGTCCAGTCCTTGTGTGCCAGAGCAAAGTCCATCCTTGCCTTCCAATGCCTCTTAGTGAGTAAAGGCCTTTTTCTCTTCACCACAGTCCTCATTCCAGCCTTCTTGAGTGCTCAATGAACAGTCTTCACTGAAATGGACTCTCCAGTCATATTTTGAAGGATTTTGGTGACCTCAGTGGCATGTTCTGCCTTCTGAGAAGTGATTTGTTGGATGGAATAATGAATATCTGAGGGAGAAAGCTTGTATGGATGACCACCAGGTGCTTTGGCAAGTGATGAACAATGGGTAAAGTGAATTCTGGATATAGTAGACAGACCTCTGCCAGTGATTGCAGAGATCTGAGAAGCAGACTTACCCTTATTGAGCAAAGTGAGAATGTGGTTAATCTGAGCAGGAGTAAAAGCTTTCATGGTATAGAATGTTGAGTTGTGGGGATGTTGTTGAACTAGAAAGTGAACAGCTAATATCTAATTTTGATAGGTCACATGATTAAACAAAACCTTATTTGCAGATAATCAATAAGGTTTTGTGCCAATCATGTGACTGGGACAAAACCCTTCCAATGTGATTTTGTTATTATTTTATTTATAGTGTGGGAAATACTAATGCTTATGTCATAATATTTTAAGGGCATATAGATAACATATAGACCTAACCAACCACCAAATTTCAGGTCTGTATTTACAGTGGTTCTTGAGTTATTCAAGAATCTTTGCACAACTAAAAATCATTGGAAGGGTTTTGTCCCTCACTGTACATCTTCATGTCATACCTAAACAGTCGATATTCTTCGTAATATGTAGAATGGTTAGAACTTCCACCACTCTTCACACTGTGTCAGAAAATTATTCTGGAACTATTGGAAAGTCACTGGGAATTCGGAAACTAATATAAGTCTTCTTGTTATTGTACTACAAACTAAGACCACAATAAGATGGAAACAGAAGTATTCTGAAACAGGAATACAATAAGACAAATTGGGGAGACAATATTCTGAAATGGGAATATAATAAACAAATGAGTGAATACTTGTCAACAGACAAATTACCAAATGTGGAACAAGGGAAGAATACAGAAGATATGGTAACTATGATGTTCCGTAGTTGGAAGTTGGAAGTCAGAAGTCAGAAGTCGGATATTGAAACATCTGGGAACAGGTTGTAACACATTTGTGGTGCTGTGGGACTATTTTGTGACAGGTGTGGAAGTATTCTGTCACACACAGAAGTATTTTGTGATGCATGGAGGTATTTTTGAACATGCAGGAGTATTTTGTCATTTGCACAGAGGTAGTTTATAATGTGCAGAGGTATTTTTACATGCATGGGAGTATTTTGACATGTGTGGGAGTACTATGTCACGTGTGCAGATGTATTTCTTTTTGCTGCAGGAATTGTTATACATGCAGGAGCATTTTTGGCAACATGCAGGAGTATTTTGTGATGCCACAGGACTATTTTTGACATGCATGGGAGCATTTCCCATGTCTGATCACTATTCCCACAGCTCTGCCCAAAGAATTTCCCACACCCCTCATAGAAACTTTGCCCACAGCTCTGCTGGAATGATTTCCCATGCCTCTCAAAAACACATTTCCCACAACCTTTGTGGGAGAATTTCCTGTGGCCTGCGGAATTATTTCTGTGACATGTGGAAGTATTTTCATCAGTGCAGGAGTAATTCAGTGGCCACAGAAGCATTTCCCATACCTCATAGACATGTTTCCCACCACTCTCCTGGTGGAATTTGCTACACCCTCCACATAAGCATTTGCTGCACCCTTCACAGAAGTATTTCCCATGCAGTTCATGGAACCATTTCCCATGCCCTTCACAGAACCATTTCCCACACCCTTCACAGAACCATTTCCCATGCTCTTCACAGAGGTATTTCAAAGCCAGCTCCCTGGAGATGGATCACATATCCCTGGGGGGAGGTCTATCAGGATTTCCAGGAAAATCACAATAAAATCAGAGAATAAGTAAAATAAAATACAATAAATGAAAAATCTTTGTAACTGTTGATCCTTCAGTGAACAGTGTTTCCCTTTGTAACCTTTGATCCCTTTGTGAACATTGTTTCCCTTTGTCAAAGGTTTCCATTCTTTAAACAGTTTCTGTTCTAACACAATTTCCATTCTAACACAGTTTCCATTCTAACACAGTTTCCATTCTAACACAATTTCCATTCTAACACAATTTCCATTCTAACACAATTTCCATTCTAACACAATTTCCATTCTAACACAATTTCCATTCTAACACAATTTCTATTCTGACACAATTTCTATTCTAACACAATTTCCATTCTAACACAATTTCCAAACACTTTCCATTCTCCAAACTTTTTCCATTTTTTTAAAAGGATTCCCTTTTCAAAGAGTAATCAGTGCTGTGCCATCATGACCATCAGCCTGTCCATTGATCTCTGCCTTCTCTTGCAGGAGCAGGTGGACTATCTCAATGCTTCCTTTCCAGCATGCAGCAATCAAGGCTGTACCATAATGACCACCTGCATGTCCATTGATATCTGCCCCCATTGTAGAAGGAGCTGGACAATCTCAATATTTCCTTTCTGGCATGAAATAATCAGTGCTATGCCATAATCACCACATTCATGTGTATTAATATCTGCACCCACCTTGAGAAGCTGCTGGACTATGTTAATCCTTTCTTCTCAGCATGCAGCAATCAATGCAATCAGTGCTGTGCCATAATGACCACCTGCCTGTACATTGACATCTGCCCCCCCTTTGAGGAGTAGCTGGACTATCTCAACATGTTTTTTTTTTGCATGCAGCAATTAAAGCTGTGCCATAATGATCACATGCCTGTGCATTGATATCTGCCCCCCCTTTAAGCAGCAGCTGGACTATCTCAATGCTTCCTTTCTGGCAGGCAGCAATCAGTGCACCTGCTTGTCCATTAATCTCTGCCTTTTCTTGCAGAAGTAGCTGGACTGTCTCAATGCTTCCTGTCCCACATGCAGTAATCAGGGCTGTACCATAATGACCACCTGCATGTCCATTTATATCTACCCCCCATTGTAGAAGCAGCTGGACAATCTCAATGCTTTCTTTCTGGCATGAAATAATCAGTGCTATGCCATAATCACCACCTTCATGTGCATTAATATCTGCACCACCCTTGAGGAGCAGCTGGACTATTTCAATCCTTTCTTCCCAGCATGCAGCAATCAGTGCTGTGTGATAATGGCCACCTGCCTGTACATTGATTTCTGCCTTTGCTTGGAGGAGCAGCTGGACTATGTCAATACTTCCTTCCTGGCATGCGGCAATCAATGCTGTGCCATAATGACCCCCTGCCTCTGCATTGATATCTGCCCCCCCTTTGAGGAGCAGCTGGACTATCTCAATGTGTTCTTGTTTGCATGCAGCAATTAAGGCTGTGCCATAATGATCACCTGCCTGTCCATTGATATCTGCCCCCCCCCCCCCCCCGGTTAAGCGGCAGCTGGACTATCTCAATGCTTCCTTTCTGGCAGGCAGCAATCAGTGCTATGCCATTATGGCCACCTGCCTCTGCATTGATATCTGCACCCTCTTGCAGGAGCATCTGGACTATCTCAATACTTCCTTTCCCACAAGCAGCTATTAGTGGTGTGCCATAGTAGCCATCCACCTGTGTATTGATATCTGCACGCCATTTGAGCAGTAGCTGGACTACCTCAATACTTCCTTCCTGGCATGCAGCCATCAGTGCTGTGCCATAATGACCCCTGGCTGTGCATTGATATCTGCCGTCTCCATCACCTTCCAGATGATATCCCAAAGTGAAATGTAATTTCATATTGAGACCTTTTCCAAGGGCCTTGAAGAAATGAGAAAGAAATTTGGAACCTCAATCAGAAGTTACATGAGATGGAACACCATGTTTGGAAAATACATGAATGATGATAAGTTCTGCTAATTGTAAGGACGTTATTGTATCATGGGTGGGTATGAAAATTCCTGTTTTGAGAATTGGTCTACAACAACTAGAATGGCTGTAAAGCCTTCAGAAGTTGGGAGTTGTTCAATAAAATCCATGGAAATTGAGTTCCAGGGTTTTTCTGGTATCAGAAGTTGCTTGAGAAGGCTGTACAGCTTATGTCACTGGGATTTATAGTGTAAGCAAGTGGTGCATGACTTACAGAACTGGGTTATGAAATCTTGGAGGTTGGGCCAAGTATATTCTCTCTGGATTAAACCAAGAGTATTGTTAATGCCATAATGTCCAGAGATTGGATGATTGTGTTTGTACTGAAGTATGTGGAGTTGGAGATTGTCGGAATCTGGAATGTAGATACATCCATTGAGACAGATGAAATCTTTGAGAGTCTTGGGACCACTGGGGGTAATCAGGATTGTCGGGAACTTCTAGGTATGACTTGAGAGCCAGATCAGAAGTACAGTAAGTGCAGAAAGGATATCTTGAGGTAATTGCTTGATGTCCATAGGAGGATATCTGAAAACTATTAAGTATACCAAATTCCAATATACTCTAAAGATTGTTTAAACACCTGGGATGTGATTCAAACATAATTTGGTTTTTAAAACTTTCAAGAAGTTTTAAACTCTCTCGTACATTACACACTAAAGAATCTTTCTGGACACAAGTAGACAATAAAAAAATTAGTGGTTTGAAACACTAATACTTTTAAAAAATAGATACCTTTAGATAGTCCATTCCATGCATATGTATATTGTTACGACTGGAAATCCTGCCAGACTCCGGGCACTAACTCATATGCACCCGCACCCTATACACACCCATTATCAGTTTACCAGAATTCCCACCAGACTCTGTACGTCAGACTTGTGTTTCAGTCACCGGAAACCCCACTGGACTCCGTCTCTGTCTATATCCGACCTCGTCCCACACGTCAGTCACCAGACCCTGCTCAGAAAACCGGTCATTCCTCTAACAGAGCCCCATTCCCATTTTAGTCAAATGACCTGTCACAATTCAGACTCCACTCCCACTCCATTTCCCATTTTAGTCAAATGACCTGTCACAATTCAGACTCCGCTCCCACTCCATTTCCCGTTATGGTTTATGATTTGTCACTATTTGGACTCTGTTCCGTTCCGTCCCATTCCTAACACCAATTTGGTGTTTACTATTCCTGTTTTATGTTTTGCTCATTTCGTTTCATCATTACTGGATTTGGTATGACATTCACTCCACGGTCTATTTAAACTGGCAGATGTTGTACATACAATCCAGTCAGAAATTTGGCTTAGATTCCCCCCAGTAATCTAATACATTTTCCGCTCTAAATTCCTACTTGAATTACACCACTCGCACTAGTTGGAGCCCACGGGCTCTGGCACATCTATCTCTCTTACCTATCTTGACTCCCAACTCACGACCTCCAACCTACGACCCCTCGACCCACAACCCCCACCCGGACTCTCCGGGATTCCCATCCACCTGTCTGAAATTGGACAACACGATCTAGCAAGGGCGCAGCCTATAAGCTGAAGCCAAGTCCTACCGGATATTCTGCAGGTTTCTCCAGAGACCTGCCCTGCACATATCCTAACATACACATTGGCACCTCTAAATACATATGTATTACTTCAGAATGGATCCATCTATCTGAACAGATTTCTACTTGATTCAACATACCCAGAATATATAGGGGGTTTTACTTAATAAAGACAGCTGTGGGATGAAAAATTTCCAATAATATTTTACATATGTTACATGGAAATAACTACATTACAACTGTTAAAAAAACAAAGTACTACTAAAAGTATTAGTAGGCATCTGTAAAAGGAAGGAAATTATATACAATGGAATTTGTTAAATAACTATGGGTTGTATAAGATGTAATATGGAGAACTATTTCTGATGGTTGTTTTTTGATGATATAATTGTTTCAGAATAGATATCACTATTTAAAGATGGAGTTTTGTAAAAATAAGACTTTTATTTGTAAAAATTTGAGATTATAGTAATTATAAACACCCTCCATAATCATAATGGTATGCATAATTGGATGGTAGAGAGAAGTCACTTGGATAGATGTGGAAAGTTGCTGTGTTGTAAAAACCAGTTTCATGTTGTGTGGATTAACAATGGCATAGTTACTTTCCCCCTCTTTAGGATAGACATCATCATCAAGTCATGGCATCCAGTTTTCCACCAAGATGTCCAGGTCAGAAATGAATAATCATGTTGAAAGTGGAGAGAAATTTGGACCAGCAGGCTTGCCATCAGGTCAAAAGTTTAGTGGTGGACAAATACTCCAAATTTTTGTGATCAGTCAGAACCTTCAAGATAGTGCCACCAATGTTTGAAAGCTTTGAAGATTGCCAAAAGTTCCTTATCATGAATGTCATAATTGAGTTCAGAAACTGAAAGTGTCTGAGAAAGAAATGTACCAGGTGAATTTCACCATCAGAATCTTAAATGGAAAGAATCATGCAATTGCATAGTCAGAAGCATCAGTTTCCACAATAATCAGAACATCAGCTTTCCAATGAGAAAGAATGGGAGTGGAAGTAAAGGAATTTTTTAGAGTCTGAAAAGTAGAATGGCATTTGTCATCAAAAACCCATGGTTGAGATTTACAGGTAAGGTGAGTGAGCAGTATTGTAATATCCGAATAGTTCTGAATACATAAATTGACAGTAGAAATTTGCAAAACCTAAAATGATTGGATATCCTTGACTTTCCATGGTTCAGGCCAATCGTGCACAACTTGAACATTAGTTTCATCCATGGAGGGTGTTTATAATTACTATAATCTCAAATATTTACTAATAAAAGTCTTATTTTTACAAAACTCCATCTTTAAATAGTGATATCTATTCTGAAACAATTATATCATCAAAAAATAACCATCAGAAATAGTTCTCCATATTACATCTTATACAACCCATAGTTATTTAACAAATTCCATTGTATATAATTTCCTTCCTTTTACAGATGCCTACTAATACTTTTATTAGTACTTTGTTTTTTTAACAGTTGTAATGTAGTTATTTCCATGTAAAATATGTAAAATATTATTGGAATTTTTTCATATCACAGCTGTCTTTATTAAGTAAAACCCCCTATATATTCTGGGTATGTTGAATCAAGTAGAAATCTGTTCAGATTGACAGATCCATTCTGAAGTAATACATATGTATTTAGAGGTGCCAATGATATACATATGCATGGAATGGACTATCTAAAGGTATCTATTTTTTAAAAGTATTAGTGTTTCAAACTACTAATTTTTTTTATTGTCTACTCATGTCCGGAAAGATTCTTTAGTTTGTAATGTATGAGAGAGTTTAAAACTTTTTGAAAGTTTTAAAAACCAAATTATGTTTGAATCACATCTCAGATGTTTAAATGACCTTTAGAGTATATTAGAATTTGGTATACTTAATAGTTTTCAGATATCCTCCCATATGGAGACCATCAGGTCTGATAATGAAACCTAGATATTCAATAGAATCCACGTAATAGTATTTTTTACTGTTAGTGAAAAGACTACTTTTTTGGAGTCTTTGGAAGACTTTTCAGACCTGCTCGTCATGAAGAGCGGGATCTTTGGAAAATACTAAAATGTTGTCCAAGTAGACTATAACACATACATCATGCGTGTTGGAAAATATATCATTAACAAAATATTGAAAAGTGGAAGGGGCATTGGTAAGGCTGAAAGGCATAACCAACCATTCAAAGGATCCATAGCAGGTCTGGAAAGCAGTTTTCCATTCATTGCCTTTGGCAATTCAGATCAAATGATGGGCATGTTTAAGGTCTATTTTGGTGTAAATCTGAGCTTTCCATGGGGCATCAAGTAGATCAGTAACAAGTGGAAGTGGATACTTATCTTTCCATGTTATGGAATTTAAACCTCAGATATCGACACAGAGTTGAAGGGAACCATCATTTTTCTTGATGAAAAGGACAGGCACTCCATAAAGGGGCTTTGAGGGATGGATAAAACCTATTGACAAATGTTCATCCAAGAACTCCTGAATAGACGAAAGTTATGATTGGGACAATGGGTAAATTGGTCCTAAGGGTGGGTTTGAACCAGGCTCAATATCAATTTTTAAGTCATAAAGCCTATGTGGTGCAAGCCAGTCAGTTTTCTGCTTACTGAAAATATCCACAAAATCATGGTATTTTTCGGGAACTCCTTCCAGATCAGCTTTTAGCTTTGATAATTCTGGAGTTTCAAAACATCCAGATGCTTCATCAACTTTAAGCTGATCGAAAAACACTGCAATCTATCCAGTTTACTCACCATAACAAATACTGCAGCATTGATTATAGAGACCTTTGGAGGTTTGGAGGTTTCAGTAGAAGCTGGAGGTGCCATAGAGGCCAAAGAGGCTCTGGCCAGATTAGATGCTGCAGGAGGAACAGAAGTGTCAGGAATCCAGAAATTAATACTGCCCAATACCCAGTCAATCAATGGATTATATCAGGTGAGCCAGTTGTATCCAAGAACAACTGAACAGCTAGAGTCCAACTGTGTTACAAAAAAAGGTAACCATCTGGGAAGTTCCACACAGGAACTGGATAGACATGTTGCAGGCTTGAGTAATTGCCATGTTGCTAGTGGCATCAAACAGACACAAAGAAATTGTGGGAATAGAATGGAGTTTCATATTATGTTTCATGGCAAAGGTGGTATCTACAAAACAGTATCTGGAGCTGGAATCTATCAGAGTTCATCAATCCAGCGAAGCAGAAAATGAACTAATGATGCTTAAGATGAAGGACAATCAACAAGTTTCCAATTATCTCCTCAAGTTCAATACCCTCGCTGCACACTGTGGATGGGATGATTCCACCCTCAGGCACCATTTCTATATGGGTCTTCCATCACACCTAAAAGATGATATCTGCAAAGATGGAAAGCCAAAAACTCTCCAACTCTCCAAGGCTTGCACAGCAACTTCCACTATGACTACAACATCCAAGGAAAAACATTAGAGAGAGCAGACACATTGAGATGGATAATCTCAGAAACACAGGGAGAGTCAATGAAACCCTCTGTCTGTGTAGATTCCAGAGGGTTGCTTACTCTTTTTTCAACTCTGTGACAGGTTTTTCCCTGGATGTTGTAGTCATAGTGGAAGTTGCTGTGCAAGCCTTGGAAGAGTTGGAGAGTTTTTGGCTTTCCATCTTTGCAGATATCATCTTTTAGGTGTGATGAAAGACCCATATAGAAATGGTGCCTGAGGGTGGAATCATCCCATCCACAGAGTGCAGCGAGGGTATTGAACTTGATGAGATAATTGGAAACTCGTTGATTGTCCTTCATCTTAAGCATCATTAGTTCATTTTCTGCTTTGCTGGATTGATCGTAAGGTCTGAAGTTAGTTTCCAGTTCTTCAACAAATTCGTCCCAGTTGTCAAGCCATACGGGTGTCTCATCAGATATTCTGGAAAGTCCAGGTTCAAACCAATCCTGAGTGGTATCCTAAGATAAGAGAGTGTGAAGTTGACCTTTCGACTGTCAGACTTGAATGCAGCAGGTCAATCACAGAAACTGAAACAGGATTGGAGAAGGAAATTCTTCAACTTTTTCAGATCCTTGCCAGTAAATGGTTTGGGTTCTTTGACTCCAGTGTGGGATGATTCTTTGCTTTCCTTAGCAGATTTCAGATAGCCAGCAAATTTCACAATGGAATTGATAAACATCACTTCAGTCAGTTCATTGGAAGATTTCTTTTTCAATTTGTCTGGTTGTTCTTCCACATCATCATCAGAAACCTCAGGAGTGTTGGGATCTTTCACTACCTCAGTAAAGTCTTCAATGGAAGCTGATGCTATCAGCTGAACTGGGGTTTCAGGTTGAGTGGTATAAAGTTGCAATGGGGATTGAAGTTAGGATGTGTTAAGAACTGGAAACTGACTAATGTCGGTGGCCGACAGGGACCGATCGGAAGGACTTGGCTTCAGCTTATGGGCTGCGCCCTCGCAAATATCTGTAGGATGTCCTTAAATTTCGGGCGGGCGAAGACTAGTCCTAGTGAGTACCTTTCGGCGTGATACCGATCGGAATCGAAGGACAAGTCGGGCGTCGGGCCAAGGGGTCGGGGCCGGGAGTGGGCGAGCGCACGCGAAGGCGGATGGGGGAAGTCTTAGTATGAGACTGATACAGGTGTATGAGGGTATTCTGAGTCGATATTCTGATTGCATAGTAACTACAATTACAGCGGGTTCATATACAAGTAACAGGCGTCTGGAAAATACTAATGGGGAGAAGGGCGGAACACGGTATTAACAATAAGCTTGACTAGGAACGGGAAGTTTATGATTAGTTCAGAGGCCGATGATAACCGAGAGCGGGATTACGATAAAAGGAAATGGTTCGAGGACTACAAATATAGATAGACATATGCGAAACATAAGATTGAACGGATCAACATAATAAAGGGGACGTATCAAAGTTTGACCAGACAATACGAGTTATTTGACGTGGGCGTAAATGGAGTTTGATCTTCGCGAAACATTCGTCAGCTTCGGGGCCGATGGTTTCCGAGAGGATGACTTGAAACGTTGACAAGTGGCGATAACCTCGGGGCCGATAGGGTTGCGACACGGTCGTAACAGGATGGTCCTTCAGCAGCTTTGTGTTTTGGACCCATGATGAGTGAGTCACAGAGTTGAGATCTGATATACAGTTAAGAGCCATGTCAGGAACCTATTCTGGAACTATCAGAAAGTGACTGGGAACTCGGAAACTTCCAAATAGGGTCAGGATGTCAGCTTCAGCTTATGTGCTGCACCTCTACGCAAACGCTCAAAGTCCTTAATTTCAGAGATGGGAGTTACACTGGAGGATACAGATATTCAGAGTTCCCAAGAGTTCCAAATATCAAGTGTACAGAGAGAAGGAAGGAATAAGAAACTAAGTCAATATCAGATCTAATGTAAAGTACAAATTTGTGGAAACTAATATAAGTTTTCTCATTATTGTACTACAAACTAAAATCACAATAAGACTGAATCAGAAGTATTCTGAAATGGAATACAATAAGAAAACAAGTGAATACTTGTCAATTGACAAGTTACCAAATGCAGAACAAGGATGAGATCCAGAAGTATGAGAACTATGAATGCTCTGTAGTCAGAAGTTGGGATCAGATATTGAGGCAGGATGTTGGATCGGAGACTTGGGGCAGAGGTCAGATGATATTGGATGATATTGGATATTGAAGTATCTGGGAACAGGTGTTACGACCGTGTCGCAACCCTATCAGTCCCAAGGTTATCACCACTTATCAATGTTTTCAAGTCACCACTTCGGGAACCATCGGCCCCCGAAGCTGATGTATGCTTTCGCGATGATCAAACTCTGTTTACGCCCATGTCAAAATACTCGTATTGTCTGGTTAAACTTTTGATACGTCCCTTTCATTATGTTGATACGTTCTATCCTATGTTTCACATATGTCTATCTATATTTGTAGTCCTCAAACTATTTCCTTTTATCGTAATTCCGCTCTCGGTTATCATCGGCCTCCAAACTAATCATAAACTTCCCATTCCTAGTCAAGCTTATTGTTAATACTGTTTTCTGCCCTTCTCCCCGTTAGTATTTTCTAGATGCCTGTTACTTGTATATGAACCCGCTATAGTTGTAGTTACTAGGCAATCAGAATATCGACTCAGAATACCCTCATACATCTGTAACAGTCTCATACTAAGAATCCCCCCATCCGCCTTCGCGTGCGCTCGCCCACTCCTGGCCCCAACCCCTTGGCCCAACACTCGACTTGTCCTTCGGTCCCGATCGGTATCTCGCCAAAAGGAACTCTTTAGGATTAGTCTTCGCTCGTCCGAAATCTAAGGACACCCTACAGATATTTGTGAGGGTGCAGCACATAAGCTGAAGCCAAGTCCTTCCGATCGGTCCCTGTCGGCCACCGACATTAGTCAGTTTTCAGTTCTTAACAACAGGTCATAACATGCAGCCACTGTGAATGCCTTGGTGCACTCTGTAGTGACCCAGGCTACCTCCTTCTCTGCATCTGAATTCTTGGCAGCTGCCTCTTCCTCCTCCTTCTTCCTCTGCTCCTCCACCTCTTCATCTGTGGCCAGTGCTGCCTGATACTCCCTCTCCAGTACTGCCTCCTCTTCCCTCACCCTTTTTCTTCCTCCTCCCATTGTCACCACTGTTCCTCATACTGCTCAAGAATTTGAGCAGCTATGAGCAGAGCCCAGTACATGCACCCTGTGGAAGTCCTGGCAGTGGTGGTGGTGTGGCTTTTGTTACAACCAGAATTCCCACCAGACTCCAGGCACTAACTTTTATGCACCTGCGCCTATACGCACCCATTGTCAATTTACCGGAATTCCCACTGGACTCCGTACGTCAGACTTGTCTATGTTCGACTTCATTATGTTGTGTATCAATCACTGGAATACCCACCAGACTCCATCCCTGTCTATGTCTGACCTCATCCCACATGTCAGTCACTGGACCCCACTCGTAAAACCCATCATCCCTCTAACAGAGCCCCATTCCCATTTTAGTCAAATGACCTGTCATGATTTGGACTCTGCTCCCACTCCGTTTCCTGTTATGGTTTATGATTTGTCACGATTTGGACTCCGCTCCATTCTGTCCCGTTCCTAACACCAAATTTGGTGTTTACTATTCCCGTTTCATGTTTTGCTAGTTTCGTTTCATTATTACTGGATTTGGTATGTCATTCATTCCACAGTCTATTTAGTCTGGCAAATGTTGTACATACAATCCAGTCAGAAAATCAGCTTAGATTCCCCCCAGTAATCTAATACATTTTCTGCTCTAAACTCCTACTTGAATTACACTGCTCACACTAGTCAGAGCCCACAGGCTCCGGTGCATCTATCTCTCTTATCTATCTCAACTCACAACCTCTTGACCCACGACCTCCAACCTATGACCCCTCGACCCACAAACCCCACCCAGACTCCCCGGGATTCCTGTCTGCCTGTCTGAAATTGGACAACACAATCTCACGAGGGTGCAGCCTATAAGCTGAAGCCAAGTCCTACCAGATATTCTGCAGGTTTCTCCAGAAACCTGCCATGTATGTACCCTAACAGTTTTGGTTCCCATTTCCTGGATGTTGATGGGGTTATGAAAGAATAAGATATTTTATTATTTTCAATTTTATATAGGCTCCTCACATTTGAACCTTACCTTCCAGATCACCTGACATCTTGACACATGCATGTACATAACTGATGGACTCTAACAAGTTCTAGGGCCTCTTTGGGACGTTTCAGAGAGGGTACTGTTAAGACTGGGAAACCTGCCAGGACCCAGAACCCATCCTATAGATATTCCACTCTCTACAGTATATCACACGAACTAACCATTGGACTCTGCCCAGACATTCCAGCCCCCTTGTTCCCAATCTGTCTTTGCCCATTTGACATCTGGTTCAGTCTGCCCCTTGTTAGAAATCAGTTTGACACCTAATTTATTGTCTTGTTGTATACCTGTTATGTTTTTTTGTATCTCTGAATATGTAGTACAACAATCTACTAGTCTATATAGTCTAACTACTATCTGTACTTACAATCTGATCAGAAAATCAACTTAGCTTTGTCTTAGTAACTGCCTCAGTGTATTCTTGAAACCCATGGGTTTCCTGTCCACTCCTGTCTGAAGTTGGACAATGTGATATTGTGAGGGCACAGCACATACTGTAAGCTGAAGCCAAGTCCTTCCCCAGAACTTCCACAGGTTTCCCCAGAGACCCACCTATAAACCCTGCACTTAACAGATGAGGGCTATGAACCAAATGATGTGAACTGTGATGTGAAGGAGCCTGATTACCCACACTACCACCAGGACTGGGAGGAACAGGGAGAGGCCAAGGTAGACTCACCAGAGTTTGTACAGTCATGATGTATCCAGAGCATTGTTAGGGTTAGGTCTTCTAATGGCTTCTTGTCTTTCAGAAAATGGGTGTTAATAAACCATTTGATAAAGGACAGCTTGGGAGCTTGAGTTCAAATATACTGTTAAGGTGTCAGAAACAAGAGGAAACTAGGAAAAAGACCAAGAGGTCTGTACATACTTAACTGGGGTTCTGGTTCTACAAAGAAAGTGGAGCTTGGCTTCAATGTATGTACTGTGCCCTCACATGAACTATCTGGATGTTCTGGTATTTCAGAAACAAATCAGAAGTAAGACCAACCAGAGTAATCAACCCTTAGCACTGATAACTGGAGGGCCAGAGTCTAAGGTTGATGACAGTTAGAGTCTCAGACTTGCTGAATACAAGGGTACAAGACACTAATAATAGAAATGGGGGAATACCAGAGTTGATATTCCAACTGAGGAATAATAGAATACAGGTAGATACTTCATAGTAAGTTAGTACAGAGAAACAGAGTGTGAACATGGGTGAGTTTGAAAACAGGATTATGAGTGATCCAGAAGCAGAACAGACCAAACAAGGGGCAGATCAAAAGTATGAGTAGACAGAAACAATGGGAGTGTAGAAAGGTGAGTAACATGAAGAAATGATACAAGGAATAGTGGAAAGCCATTGGAATGGAAACACCAGAGCATGGCCCAAAAAGGAAATAGGCATTGAGTGGCAGGTAGCCAGGATGGTGAATACTGCTAGTGGGGGTCGCAAAATGATGGTTCTTAACAGCACAACCAATAGACATGAGGCTCTGGTGAGTGCTCGTGATAGCATGGATGTAAATGACAATATATGTAGAAGGATCCTGCTCAATATGATAAAAATCCTGACAACATTTGAAATGATGAGCCATTGTAGACCTCTGGAAGCATTCCCTCACTGCTTTCCAAGTAGCTAAACCTGAAGTCTTTCCTACAACCAAATACTGCAGTTCATCAGTAATAACAGACCAGATGTTGGCTGCCATTTGGTTATCTGTTTACACAGAAGCAGCAGGGGATGTAGGAGTAATAGCATCATCATCATCTTAATCCAATAAATGCCAGCACCTAAAAAGACCATGGTCATTGCATCTTGCCATTTGGAATAATTGTCTTCTGTGAGAAGAGGGACTTTGGCTATAATAAGAGTGAGGAAGTTGGGCAAGGACATGATGATGTTTGTGGAATGATATTGTGAACTGATGTTGATAGGGATAAATGGAGAAGCTGATAAGATTAATAAAATGCAAAAATTGGTGGTAAAATTGGTGTAATTCAGGTAGAGCCTGTTATGGAGTACATGCAGAGCTTATCAGAGGGTTTCTGGAGAAACCTGTGGGAAAGCCAGTAGGACTTGGCTTCAGCTTATAGGCTGCACCCTCACGAGATCACATCATCCAATTTCTGACAGGCAGACAGAGAGTCTGGGGAGTAGTTGGTGGTTGAGAGGTCAGAGGGTCAACTGCAGGAATGCCACAGTGGTCGAGGGGTTGGGTGGTGATGGGTCAGAGGTCAAGTGATAGATAGGTCGGAGCCCATGGGCTCTGAGGAGGTAATTAGTGGTGTGTTTCAAAGAGATGAATAGAGCAGAGAATGTACTGAGATTACTGGGGAATCTAAGATGATTTTCTGACTGGATTGTATGTACAACATCTGCCAGACTATATAGACTGTGGAATGTATGTCATACCAAATCCAGTAATAATGAAATCCAAACTAGTAATCATGAAACAAGATACTGTAAGTAAACACCAAATTTGGTGTTAGGAATGGAATGGAGCGGAGCAGAGTCCAAAACGTGACAGGTCATTTGACCATAATGGGAACGGGGCTCAGTTAGAGAGCTGACAGGTTTTCCAAGTGGATTCCAGTGACTGATGTGTGGGACAGGGTCAGAGATAGACAGGGATGACATGACATGTGTGGGGTCCAGGTGGGTATTCCGGTGATTGGTACATGAGATAGTGAAGGTCAGGCATGGACAGGTCTGACATCCAGGTTCTGGTGAGTATTTGGGTAAACTGATAACTGGTGTGTAAAGGGTGCAGGTGCATAAAGGGTGCAGGTGCATATAGAGTAGTTCCCAGAGTCCAGCGGGTTTTCTGGTCATAACAGAGCCAGTGCAAAATCAGTTGCCATGAAGAATGCATGTTCATCCATGTTTGGTGCATCATCTGCCAACCCTTGCATTTTCATTTCAACTTCTTCTCCCATGGCCACTGTAGTTCTTTGGAGATTGTCCTTCTTTCCTACCACATTTGCTCCAGCAGTTGATCTTCCAGTGGCCTTCTCTACCACAATTTTCACATTTCCTATCTTTCTGGGGGTTGGCCTTTATTTTATTTTTTCACCTTGTTTGCTGATGGTCCTAGTGGCTAGAGTAGTAAAATATTTGTTCACTTGTTCATTTGCAAAGTCATGCTTGACTGCTTCAGTAATGTGCAATATCAGATCTTTCATATTGAGACTTAGTTTGTTGGTGCAGGTGGTAGCAATAAGAGTGTGAATGAGCAGTCAGTATATATTTATCTAGGATTGCACTCAGGATGATTGTACTGAATTGTGCTGGTTCAAGACATCCACCTACTTATGCATATTTTGCTTGTAAGGATTGTTTCCTGTGGGTCAGCAGCCTCAGCACATTGGGTTTGGTTCAATTGGCAGAGTATTGTCGATTTGAATGATCCATCTTTGATTGGTCATTGAATTTCGACATTAGTGTGCTCCATGGATCTGGTATTATTTGGGCAATGTGTTCAGTATGATGGAGCAAGCATGTTTGTTCCCAATCTCCCATGTTTCGAGGATCATCCTTGTACTTCTTCTTAACCTTTGTTGTTGCATTGTTAACAGGGTTGTTTGGTTTCCGGGCTTGGCCATCAACATATCATATCAACTTCCTATAGGTGAGAACTAATATTAACTGCACTTTATCCAGCACCTAATTGGACCTGTCAGTGTCTGACTGTGGCAGTGTGAGGGTTTGGTTTGTTGAGGAGAACCAAATGTCAGTTTGACTGGTAGAACCCATAACCTATAGACATAGGAGAGAGAGGTGAACTATATTAAATGTGGCTTAGTTAGAACCGCCAGGTGAGCAACTAAGGCGATAAAACTTTCACGACTAAGCTATATATGAACTCTATTAGCTGTACCCTGCCTCTGGCACGATCGGCTTCGGTTACTACAACAGTGATCGCGATTTACAAGTGCCAACTCACAGATTGATCACAGATTTTGAGAAATCCAGATCTCACTGTTTCTCAGCGTTGAAAGGACTCTAACTGTTAACAAAGCCCGGGTTCAACTGAGCTCATGTTCAGAATTCTATAACTATCTGATGCTGGCTTAGCAATGGTTTAAGCCCAAGCCCTGGTTACAGCCGGCGCTGTCAGGCCAAGCCGGCCACCGATTACTACGGGTAAATAAGCCACTTAGATCCAACTCCTTCAAGTTATATTTGGTATTTTTAATCTAGAAATTCATTTGGTTCAATGGTTCAACATATCAAATACGTCACCAGAGACAATCCTCAGACATTCATTGTTCGCCTCCATACCTCTTCACAACATGTTATCACCGCGTTAAAGAATAGTTTGACAACTTGAATTAGAGTGTGTTAATTATTGTCCACCCGCCGGAGTGACACATTTGATCAAAGCTTCAACCACTAGAATATTCCGATCCGGAAAAACTGTGTTGATTTTTGCAATTCAAATGGCCTGTGCGAAGGCTGGCACAGTGTAAGAGCCAAATCGGGGCAAGAGGTAGTGGGCAACAATCGGGGGTTTGGAAGGGGGTTTGGAAGGGGATGAATTATATTGCGTTGATGGTGCCATGATATCAATGTTTCTATTATTATTATTATTGTCCCTTTTCTCGATCTTTACTAATAGTTCCCACTTGGCACTATTTGGCAGATGGTGATGAAATATGTCTCTTTGACATGTGCAGGATAAATTGTGAGTAAGAAACACAATTTGAACATATTTTCAAATTACAGACCATTCGTAACTACCTCCTGCTGAAAAATGCTGCAACCCACAATCATAACTGCAGGGCAGGCAGCAAAGTTCATAGCACTTTTCAAAGGCAATGTCATAGCCTTAAACGGATACCGTGAGTGCAGTTAAAACATATATTGGTAACTTAGATAAACGATCCAAATATTGGAATGTTTAGTGCCGGGATTAACATGGGTGTTATATGATTATTGTAAGTTTGCATCGAAATTATTCAGAACCCTGCTTAGCGTGTTGATACAGTCGAGACTCTTGAAGATGAGGCAAGTCATTTGTTAGGAAATCAGTTCACCCCTCACTTAGGCCTATCCTCACTGTTACTGGTAGGTTGAGTATGTCTGGGTGCGTTGTATTACCATAACCAAAACACTATGCCATTGACTGTCGTAAATAAATTAGCCACAAAAATGGAATATAGGAAAAATACTTTACATGTGGGCGAGTGCCATTCAATGTACGATATCATAATGTATGTGCTTATATCCTTGTTAAAAAGATCCGGTATTATGGAATCGCACTCTTAATATTTGACGTCACGCAAATCCAACTTTTTACCCGCCCCGGGATAGCGACGGATAATGTGTAGGCCCGTTATGCAGGCTCGCCTACGCAACCCCTGACTCCAGTCCGAACTAGTTGTATCGCAATGGATCCAACTACACGTCTCGCCGGTGCGATCCTTCTGTGGGCAATAGAGATTGCCATGCAATTTCGGATATACGCCTTGTACAAGCGATCGTACAGAGTGAGAGAAGCGGAGCATCCACACTCTGTGTATTCTCACGTTCGCAATAGGTTGGACTCTTCAACTTTGCGCTATTCTTGGCGTCCATTGCAGCATTCCTTTGGGTCCTTATCCATAATGCAGTTCGTCAAAGGGCAGTGATAGCAGAGGCCATACATTTGCCTCTTCCTGGTTGTCCATCCATTCATTCTGGCATCGAATGGCTTCAATGGGTTCCTGGTTAGTAGAAATATTAACATTTCCTGGTTTAAAATTCCCTAAAATCCCAGGCGCTTCAAGCAACAATTTTTGAAGGCGTCCTATTTGGCTGGGCTCTATATAAAACTCTGCAGTCCACGGTTGGAAGGTGGCAAAGTGGTTCAAGTATATCACTTTATGCGACAATCTTACGTGACAACGTCCTTTATTTCTTTGGGTACGTCGCATGCTACCAGAAAGTAAAGCGAGTCGGCCACGTACTTATAAAGCGTGGCAGAATTTCTTGTTTATTGATCTTCAATAACCTGATGGTTGTGGTGCGTTTAATTACTGTTCAACCCCCAGTACAGTAAATGAACCATAGTCACTTAAAAGGGCGTCACCAAGATTCCTTGGTTTAGTTACTCGTAAGCACTAATTTAAAGCTATTTGAAAAATGTTAAAGCAGTTCCTTCTTATAGGCCATTTCATGCCGCAATGGAAATCATGACTTCCCGTATGCTCATAAATTTGTATAAAGCAGCGGCTGCACTAGCAGGCGAGAAAGGTACACCAATTTGGAGCAGCAATGGTCAAGCTCAAACATCTACAGGGCTGCTGTTTTCGTTGGGCGAGCATACGACATAATACAGTGGTATTCATACCATATATCCTTCGCCTGTCTTCACCTGAGAGTTCCCCCCACAGTATCCGAAAGTAAATTGAAAAAGATGACGGGTGGTAAACATTACTTTGTGGTTATTCTTTGTGGTATACCAGTGTACTATCTATATCAACTATTTAAATATTGTTATATATAAACTCAAGGTCGTTGTCAATTGCATAGTCTACATGTAAGTAGGCGACACATCTCTCTCTCGCTCTGAAAAGGACGCGAAATATCTAAGGCTCTAAGGCGAAATACTACGAATAGGGTCAGAGCTGGCTGTTGTTCTTAGTCTCATCGGATCCAACAAACTTGGTCCAGCTTAAGCAGGTCTATTTGAAGCTAGATACACTTCAATAGTAATTAGAAAGTGCGGTCTTGGACTGGGCTCAGGCCGAGACTTCTGGTTGGTTAAAACCTTGCGAGGAATTTTGGCCGGGCAATGTATGAACAGTGTCCCCCTAGTGCATCAAATATTTTTTGAAGTGGCTAACAGAAGAGGCTCGCCGAAAGTGGGACGTGTAAGTGGTAAAAAAATTCTCGTCAGTAATGCTTCCGGCCCGAAGGTCGCTGTTCAATGTAAGTTGTTAACTTCCACCTATAATGTTCATCAAATGCCGTTTTGCACTATCGTTTTTTCCTACGAGTGCCTCATCGTAAGTCAATTGACGATCTGGCTGAGAAAGGTTTTTCAGTCCTGCAGATATAAGACCTGCTTTGACTGATCATGATATTCATTTTCACCGGCTTCCGTTTATTGCTGATGTCTTCCAAACTCAAGAGAAGATCCGAGCGAAGGAACAGCATCTAAGAGCCCATAATGGAAATAGATGTTGCAACGATTATATTTATCCTTTCATAACCAAAACAAGCCTCGAAATCTCACAAGGAACGGCCACAGCGTTAAACAACTGTCATTTCGGTGATTGCCTTTAGAAAAGCGAGCGCTCGCAAAGGCTGGCTTGGCTGTACGCAGTTTATCCGTCAGCTTATTCGAAACCATATAATTCTGTATAAAATATTTACAACTAGAATATGGCCATCAGGATGCAATCAGTCCGCAGTTGGCACCATAACCCGGTTGTCATGGTCCTGCTGCATATAATCATAATCATTATTGATCAGACTGGTAATATTTTTATTGAATATTCAACAATGATGGCACGCAGGCAACCCAATGATAACTATAAATTTTGGCTACATTTAGTTTCGTCATTATAGATGTTGATCTAATAAGACTTAGGAAAACCCCAAACGTGCTGTGATATATAATTTTTGGGCAAGGTGAATATAGCAAAGTGAAGGGAAAAAAAGACTAAAAGAAAATGTACGATGTCATCTCCCTCGGACAGCTACGATTCGAGGAACAAGCATGATAACGTTCAACATTGTCTACATGAAATCCACCGATGTTTGCACAATGCATTTAATTGAAAAACATGTAAGATCGTAAGAAATGATGCGTAGAATCAACGGAGTATCTTATTCCTCCACCCCTCCTACGTGTTCAGGTCGATACACATGAAAATACATAGTTTTATAAAACACATACATGACAACTCGTTCGCTATAAATAAGCATTAGCAACGTTGCCCAGCATAAAGAATAACAAACACTTACCAAGCCTTAAACGCGGCCTCTGCGGCGAAATACTCTCCTAAATTAATATACGGTCGATCAGCTCCAGGACATAGCAATTGATGTGGTCTTTATTGTTGAAATCAAATCTCGAAGCTCATGAGAATCACAAGCAAAAGATAAATATAATTCCCGTTTGACCCTGCCTCTCGTAAGAGGGAAACGGATAGCGGAAGGACAAGAAGGTGTTTTATACAATATAGGGGCTAGAATTTATTATATACATTGAGTTTGATAACTGTAGCATCATTGTTGGCTGCTGTTAAGTGAGATGATGTGAATGATTTATCTGAGGTACATATGTTGTATTGCTTTGATAACTCTGTCTAGTATCTTTTCTCATAAACATTAATCTAGACTATAGTGTCCACAGTTGCAATACACTTATTCCCAAATTCACAATTTGCCCATGATCTTGAACCTTGTTAATTCAATCAGTACATGAGTGGATGGATGCTCTATGTGAAGATCTGGTCCCAGGAACTCCATGGAGTATTTTCTGGATACAATATCAGGTCCCCAACCATCTTCTGAACTAGTGTCAAGATCCAGAATCCACCAGAACCTGATCCTCATCCCTCAAGTACCCTTTACCTCAGTCCCCAGTCAGATATTCCACTCACAACTAGACACTTTATCTTATGTCCCAGAACCTGTTGGACTCCACCCTTTCCCAGCTAGCATCTCCAAGTGCCTTTGGTCATTTCCCAACCTGGTCTCTGTCCAGACTCCCAGTGTTCCTATAGATGATTCAGTAATCCATTTATGGACAATATAGGATATCCTGTAGATATCCCAACTTGATTCCTTTGTCCTGCATTTAGTAACTGACTGGTTGACAGATGATCATTTGTTTGTTTATTATTCCTGCCCTCATTCCTTGATCTGTCCTAGTCCTTGTTCCTCATTTATCTGACTGGTTATTATATGCTTAGTTTGGAAACATTTCCAAATGTGTTTTATTATACTTTCAGATTTGTAGTACAATAAGGGGAACAACTATATAGTCTTCCATAGGAGGATAGTCAAAATTCATTGAATATACAAAATTTTATGAAAAACTCCTCATATTTTCAAGTGAGACTACTTCCTCTGGCTATGACTACATGTTTTAGAGGTTTATATTTCATTACCCCAAAATTTGATCTTTAAGACTTGTATGCTCTTTTAAAATATGCAGAAATGTCATGGTTATACAAGATTATCTGGGTTGTTACCTAATCTTTGGGATAAAATGCATTCTCTAGTATCTCCATGACTTTTAAAATGTCCACAAACATTATAGTTAACCAAAATTATTTGGGTTATGACTTAATATTTGGGATGAAATGCATTCTCTTGTATATTATGCAAACTTTCAAATATAGTTCATATAATTTAAATTTATTTGGTTTAGAAAGTTAACCAGAACTATCTGGCCAACCAATCCATGTTGTGGAATTTATCCCCAAAAGGATAATCTATATATGCTCCATAGTCATGTACTTACTCTCCAGTTTGAATCTCAAATTGGTCTCAACTTAGTCTAATCTACTCCTTTGGTCTTTCTGTCCACTTGATTTCTGGAACCCCACAGAACTCCAGGTATCTATACCTTTCATGTAATCATCTGTCAGCTTGAAATAAGGACACCCAAATGTGTGTATGAAGGCACAGCACATAAGCTGAAGCCAAGTCCTTCTCCTACCCTGGGAATATACCAATATCCCCCAGATCATTTCCCAGGAACTCCATGGACTGTTCTCTGGAGTATCTCCTTGGAAATCCCTGAACCATTTCCAGAAACTCTTGGAATATCCATCAGAAAACCCGGGTAGATTCCTGCACTTACATAACAGTAGATACAAACTACCACTCATTCACCTTACCTAGCATCATGTTTTATTTTTCCCATTTAATTATCTTTGACAAAACCTTTTTTGTGTTTTCAGACATCATTCTGATTTCCAGATGCAAAGCTAAGTCAACAGCTGAAGCTGATCCTGTTTTCCTCAGATTCCACTCATGTTGCCCTGCCTGATCCTTGTTTTGTCCTGCCCCAGGTTTGTTCAGCTCCCAATCATTTCTGAATGTTCTGGATGGACTAATTTCCCACAGCACCGGGTGTTTAAATAAGTGCCAAAGTTCCTGGGAGCTTATGTAGTTGCTTAACTAGGTAATTCACTAACTACTGTACCTACAGTGCTGGAAAAAATACTACAAATTTCAGGAGAATATAAGGAGTAACATAAAATATCATAAGACTATAATGTCATTCATACTCTAACAAATTCACTGACTGACACATTGATTGATATAAATACATCATTACAAGCTTAATAAACCCTTGTAGTTTGTGTATTTACATGAAGCCAACTCATACTATCTTTCTAATATTCTGCCCCATCAGTGGTGAAGTTGGGTTCCCAAGTTTTCCACCATTCATTGAGGTATGTTAATTATATTAAATACTTATAACATTTATTGATTGTTTCCAGGTAATACAACATATAGTGTTTAATGCCCCTTACTTTCACTGACTTTATCAGTTATTTTGATTCCTTTCTTCTTAACAAGGTGCTCACTACAACCAAATTGTTCTTCTAGGCAAAATTGCCCTGTCTCATGCCTCACCTTTCAGCTTCTCACATTCAAAATATCTCTGAAAGGCCACTGGTGAACTGTGAAAAAGAATTGTTAGCATTAATCCTCTTCTGTTGCTCAAGATTCAAGAAGTTTTGGTTGACCAGCATGAACTAGCTCTGTACTGGCCATTCCCACACACACCTGCAATGAAGAGAACTAACTTTTTGGGTTTCTAATCCAAAACCCCCCAGAATATCTTTTGGTCTCTGGAGAGGCTTTCTATGATCTTGAAAGATTATCCAGAGATCCTCATCCATCTAACTTGCCTTATACTGCCACTTTAAGGTTGTCAGTTTGTGCACTGTCAATGTCTGGGTGATTTCAAGCATGTTACATCACATTGCCAAGCCAAGATGGCAGGTGGCCTATTTGCTCAAAATGAGGAAAGGAAACTCATTCCTTGTATGATTGCCAGCAAGTCTTTGTAGAAATCTCCACTAAAGGCACTTATATGGATGCTTTCTGGAGATAGACCCAAGATGGAATACCGAGATTCAGAGCTGGATCCAGTCATCATCTATCAGAAACATCCTTGTGTACTTCTTGTGTTGTTGTTGCTCCATATTGCTTTTGATAATGAAAAGTATGTGGTCCTTCATGGTCTGACCATTCATGTAAATTGTTTGCAGCAACTGTTGATTATCATGCATTTTTGGAGTTTTAAGCTACCAGGGAAAGTTTCACTATGTGTGCAAATTTTCCATGGCTTTGAAGGACTTTCCAGAGTACCTCATCATGATAGTTAGGTATTTGTCTGGGGGTAGTGGTTTTTGCTTTGTCTATGACACTGTGAAACATAAATGACTCATTCTACTGGTACCAGTTGAGATAGGAACCCAACCATACATTCAAGACAATCAAGGAGAACTCATTGAGTTTCCCTATATGGCAGAACCACTTCCAATGTATAGTTCATGTTTACCCATCCACTCAGTTCACACTCACCCACCCACCACAGGCCAAATAGGGTTGGCTAAATGAATATAACTAGCTATATACATTCAATACACAGTATACATATATACCATGGGTGTGGGGTTATCTCATGGTTCTGTTGCAGCACCCTTTGGGCATCATGTTAAACAGGTCACTCCACCCATGCCAATATCAAAATACCATATAGTCCATGGCATTTTCAATGTCAGCACTGTTCTTGAGTTGCAGTGTAGGTGTGAAATTGTGCTTGTGAGGGTTATTGGGACTCACTCAATACATACATACATCTCTGCCTTTCTGCCTGCCCTGGCTGAGCACACAAGTGTCTTGACCCTGCTCATAACTAAAGAGTGTGATTGCCATTTAACTTATGTTTTGTGCCCTTGCTTGAACTGTTGGGGTGATAAGAGTATTGGCTGGCTGATAATATCTTGAACAGGATTAAGTAAAAGAGTAGGGGAACTTAAGTTGATATTCAAAGTGAAGAACTATAGCATACAGGATGAGAGCTACATATATACTAAAATGAGACAGATGATCAGAAGGCAAACAGTTCAAAAGAAGCAAGTGATGAGGTGGAGGGATGATAGGAACTAAATACAAGGTAATAGCAGAATACTAAAAAGGGGTTGAGGTGGCAAATGATATGTACACATAGAGCAGATGGCAGGAAAGTATCAGGATGGGAGTAGAATGGAATGATTAAGGAGGGTAACCCAAAACTTTAAAAGTTATTTGTCCACTAAACAAATTCAGTCCATCAGGTGACACTCTGGAGAATAAGGAAATATTAATATTTATCTTGTATCTGACAAAAGTTAGTCAAGTATATATGTACAGTAGAATGTTACAACCAGAAAACCTGCTGGACTCCAGGCACTACCTTATATGCCCCACACCCTACATGCACCAGTTATCGGTTTACCAGAATACCTGCCAGACTCTGGATGTCAGACCTGTCTGTGCTCGACCTCCATTACTTCATGTATCAGTCACCAGAATACCCACCAGAACCCACACCTGTCTATCTCCAACCCTGTCCCACACATCAGTCAATGACCCCACTTGGAAAACCGACAGCTCTCTAACTGAGCCCCATTCCTGTTATGGTCAAATGACCTGTCACATTTTGGACTCTGCTCCCACCCCATTCCCATGATGGCCTAACAACCTGTCACATTTCAGACTCCACTCTGCTCCATCCCATTCCTAACACCAATATGGTGTTTACTTATGTATCTCGTTTCATGATTACTAGTTTGGATTTCATTATTACTGGATTTGGTATGACATACATTCCACAGTCTATATAGTCTGGCAGATTGTTATGACCGGAATTCCCGCCAGACTCTGGGCACTAACTTATACGCACCCGCACCCTATACACACCAATTGTCAGTTTACTGGAATTCCCACCGGACTCCGTCTGTCAGACTTGTCCACGTTCGACTTCATTACATCATGTATCAGTCACTGGACCCCACTTGGACCGATCATCCCTCTAACTGAGCCCCATTCCCATTTTAGTCAAATGACCTGTCACGATTTGGACTCCACTCCTGCTCCATTTCCCATTATGGTTTATGACCTGTCATGATTCAGACTCCACTCCGTCCCGTTCCATTCCTAACACCAAATTTGGTGTTTACTTATCTCATTTTATGCTTTGCTAGTTTCATTTTCATTATTACTGGATTTGGTATGTTATTCATTCCACAGTCTATATAGTCTGGCAGATGTTGTACATACAATCCAGTCAGAAAATCAGCTTAGATTCTCCCCAGTAATCTAGTACATTTTCCGCTCTAAACTCCTTTTTGAATTACACCGCTCTCGCTAGTCGGAGCACGCATCTATCACTCAACCTCCGACTTATTTATCTCAACTCCCTGACCCCTTGACCCACAAACTCTGCCCAGACTCCCCAGGACTCCCGTCTGCCCATTTGAAATTGGACAACACGATCTCACGAGGGTGCAGCTTATAAGCTGAAGCCAAGTCCTACTGTATTTCCCGCAGGTTTCTCCGGAAACCCTCCATGTACACACCCTTAACACAGATGTTGTACATACAATCCAGTCAGAAAATCAGCTTAGATTCTCCCCAGTAATCTCAGTACATTTTCTGCTCTAATCTCCTTTTTGAAACACACTGCTATTTTACCTCATTGGGGCCCATGGGCTCTGACCTATCTATCACTTGACCTCCACAGATTTCCTGCAGTTGACTCCCCAACCTCTCAATTCACCAACTACTCCCAGACTCCCCAGGATTCCCATCTGCCTGTCTGAAATTGGACAACACGATCTCACAAGGGTGCAGCCTATAAGCTGAAGCCAAGTCCTACCAGCTTTCCTGTGGGTTTCTCCAGAAACCCTCCAATAAGCTCTGTGCATTCCTTAACATAGATTATCCTTTTGGGGATAAGTTCCACAACATGGATTGGTTGGCCAGATAGTGCTGGTTAATCTTCTAAACCAAATAAATTTAAATTATATGAACTACATTTGAAAGCTCACATGTATACAAGAGAATGTACCTTATTTCAAAGATCAAGTCATATGACATTTGTGGATATTTTAAAAGTCACAGAAATACTAGAGAATGCATCTCATCCCAAAGATTAAGTCATAACCCAGATAATCTTGTTTAACCATGGCATTTGTGCATATTTTAAAAGAGTATACAAGTCTTAAAGGTGAAATTTTGGGGTAATGAAATATAAATCCCTAAAACATGTAGTCATAGCCAGAGGAAATCTCACTTAAAAATATGAGTACTTTTCCATAAGATTTTGTATATTCAATGAATTGTGACTATCCCCTAAAAAGGTAATCTATAGTAAACCAAGTATCAGGGTGCCAGGGGTGGATATGCTGCAGTCAAGGTACTGATAACAGGATGCCAGAGATTTGTCTGGGGCCCAAAAAGGTGAGGATCCTAACATGGTTCCATGTCTCAAGAGCTGTGCCAGGGGTAATTATTCATGCCTGTGGTATAAGTAGTACTTCCTTGTTGTTATTAGTTGGTTTTTTTTGAAATACAAGTATCATAACTACTCCATTCAGTGCTTGTTTCACTTAAGGTTTATACTAGTTCATAACTAGTAGAACTTACAATCCAGAGGTTATTCCCTGCCAGATGGATAAAAGGGTGGTTGTCATCACACTCCTCATGTTTGATACCATGATTGTAATACACAATGTGCCGGTGTGGGAAAATTCTCCTGAAAGTGATCTCATGTGAAATGCAGTGGGGACAACTTTGAAAGGGAGTGCACAAGGACTTTCATCCAGGATTAAGTCCTCATTTCTCCCAGTATAAACCTGCTTGGGATGATCAAAGAAGAAAGTAAAAGTTACAGTTGAGGGGTCCAACAGTCTTACAGTGGACAATGTCACAGTCATTTTGTTCCATGCTTCATTTCTATTTTGTCTCTACATCTCACTGTCAAGCAGCTACAATTATGAATGCCCCCATTTCTGCAGACATAATTGTATGTCCATTTGCAACTTGGACAGGAATCTGAAAGATTTGGTAACTTGAAAACCAGTGATGATGAGGTATCATATGTGGGAAAGCACCTGTGTCAGCAGTCCAGTCAGAACTAGTATGGCCAAGGAGAGCACAAGTTGGATCAGAAGAGTCAGGGATGAAAGCACTTGCATTTCCAGCAGTCTCTGGCTGTTTCTCTTCAGATGCCTTGTCTGAGATGTCAGGTTTAGCTGCCTTTCCTTTTTTCTGATGCTTTTTCTTGGCCTGGTTCTGTGTAGCTACAGTGAGGGACAAAACTCTTCCAATGATTTTTAGTTGTGAAAAGATTCTTGAATAACCTAAGGACCACTGTAGCTACAGACCTAAGATTTGGTGGGAAGTTAGGTCTATATGTTATCTATTTACCCTAAAAATATCATGACAAAAGCATCAGGATTTCCCATCCTATAAATAAAATACTAATAAAAATGCATTGGAAGGGTTTCATCCCTGTTATCAGAAAGAACACAAATCAAACAATCTAGTATTTGGTATAGCCTCCCTTGGCCTTCACAACAGGCTCAACCCTTCTAGGCATACTCTCTACGAAGTTCTGATAAGTAGACATATGAATCTTCTCCCACTCTGTCTGAACCCTCTCCCACAACTCATGAATACTCTTGGGTGCCACTTCATGCTCTCCCAGCCTCCTTTTGAGGGAATGTCAGAGGTGTTCAATGGGTTAAGATCAGTAGACTGAGGTACCTATACCATGACCACAAATCCACTGTCTTTGAACCAATTGGTGGCCTTCTTGCTCTTGTGTTTGGGGTCATTGTCCTGCTGAAAGACTACATCTTATGTATGTGTCTTTGCCATAATGCTCTATAGTTGCTTGAAGTTCATCTTCTAGGTGCCAATATAATTGTCAGTATCTATTCTCTTATCAATCTTCGTGGAATATCCTGGGCCTCCTTACAACATATAGCCCTACAATATCAGATTTACTCCTCCAAATTTGACTGTGCCCTCAACCAGCCTATCACTGAGTCCCTCTCCTACCCCTCTCCTGCCCTTTTCCACATCCACTTCCTCCCATCTGACCCCAAACAATTAATTTTTGTCTCATCTGACCAAACAACCCTCTTCCAATCATCCACAGTCCAGTCCTTGTATGTCAGAGCAAAGTCCATCCTTGCCTTCCTATGCCTCTTAGTGAGTAAAGGGCTCTTCACCAGAGCCCTCATTCCAGCCTTCTTGAGTGCCTACAAACAGTCCTCACTGAAATGGACTCCTTAGTCTGTTAGAATATGATAAGGTTACAATTAGTACTATCTCATATCTTGTCTTGTGATTGTATCTGGTTCCGGTTCATGGACTTCTGTGATAGCATAAATAGTTTAGTGTTAGAGTTCACACACAGATCAGTGCACAGACCAACACACAGACTATGTATTCTAGTATATGTATACATGTAGTTAGTTCAGATGAGGAGTAGATCCCTCATCTGAAAGCCTAGTTATATCACCAGTTTATATCTACACCACTCTACTTAAGCTACTCACATACCTCTGTAGAGAGTCCTTGTACTGTAGTCTCCCAGGCTATCAGATTATCCTAATACAGTCATATCTCAAAGGGTTTTGGTGACCTCAGTAGCATTTTCAGCCTTCTGAGACATGATTTCTCAAATGGAATAATGAATATATAAGGGGGAAAGCTTGCATGTTTGGCCACCAGATGATTTGGCAAGTGATAGGCAATGGGTAGAGTGAATTCTGGATATAGTGGACAGACCCCAGCCAGTGATTTAGAGATCTGAGAAGCAGACTTGCCCTTTTTGAACAAAGTCAGAATGTGGCTAAGCTAAGCAAGAGTAAGAGCCTTCATGGTGTAGAGTGTTGAGTTGTAGGAATGTTGTTGAATTAGAAAGTGAACAGCTGTATATATGTACATATATTTAATTTTGACAGGTCACATGAACTTTATTTGCACTTATTTGCATATAATCAATAGGATTATGTGTTAATCATGTGTTAGGATCCCAGTCATTTGGCCCCCCACAACCTCATTTCACTCTCCCCATCCTCTGGCATCCTGCCATTGGTACCCCCGACCACCAGTGTCACCACCCACAACACTGACACTTGTTTCACTATGGTTTTCCCTTTCCATCATCCCATCCCACCTCCATTCTGATGCTCTCCCATCACCCATTCTACATGTAAATGTTATTTGCCACCTCATACCCTCTAGAATACTTTCACTACATTGTATTTAGTTCTAGTCTGATCCCTACCCTTTCCTGTGCTTCATTTGACCTGTTACTACTTCCCACTTCCTTGATTGGCCCTCCACTCATCCATTACACCTTCATATATAAAGTTCCTACCATGTATGCTACTACTCTTCAGTTCTAATATTGACTTAGATTACTCCTGTTTAGTATCCTACCATCTTACTCCTCCCCAATACCCCCCTAAGGTGTCATTGGTAAGCTGCAACCCTCTACTTTATGACTCTTAGCATATCAGCCCTCTGGTTGAGTGAGCTAAGTGTTGTCTTCAGTTCTTATTGTACTATCTGCTCTGTTTGAAATACTGGAGCACCTTAATAGTTCATACAAGGGTGCAACACATAAGTTGAAGCCAAGCTTCACCCATTTTATAGAGTCAGACCCCCCAACTAGTATGATCTCTATCATTGGCCCCCCAACATAGAGCCCTCTCTTAACCCCTTTGCTTAGATCTTAACATCATGTGACAGGGACAAAACCCTTCCAATGTGTTTTTATTAGTATTTTATTTATAGTGTGGGAAATACTGATGCTTATGTACCCTTTAGGGTACAAATTCTGGATCCATGCACAACATGACTCATCAATGAAATCAGAGACTCATTTGGTTCTTTATGTATGACTGTTAAAGAGATCATTGTAGACACTGAAGCAAACTGCAGGGAGTTGCTCATTATGTGTCTGTTCCATTTTAGACCACATACTGTCAATGTCAATGTGGATGCACAGTATAAGTCCAAGAGAATGCCATATGATGCCAGCTGCTTTGTTAGAGTGTTGCACCTAGGGCTGGGAGCAAAGTGGCATCATCAGGCTGCTTCTCTTTGCCAGTGGCAATGGAAGGATATATGCAACAGCCCCATTATATCATGTTTCTAATACTCATAATTGGTGTTACGACCGGACAATCCCACCGGACTTCGGGCACTAACCCGTACGCCCCCATGCCCTACAAGCACCAATTGTCTGTTTATAGGATTTCCCACCCAGACTCCATACGTCAAGACTCATTACGTTCGACCTCATTACGATACATATCAGTCACTGAACTTCCCCCGGACTCTGTCTCTGTCTATGTCTGTCTTCGTCCCACACATCAGTCACTGGACCCCACTTAGAATCCCGTCACCACTCTAATCGAGCCCCGTTCCCATTTTAGTCAAATGACCTGTCACAATTTAGGACTCCGCTCCCGCTCTGTTTCCCATTATGGGTTATGCTCTGTCACGATTTGGACTCCGCTCTGTTCCGTCCCGTTCCTAACACCAAATTTGGTGTTTACTATTCCCGTTCTATGTTTTGTTAGTTTCATTTCGTCATTACTGGATTTGTGTTACGACCGTGTCGTAACCCATGTCGCAACCCGATGGTCTCCGAGAATACTACAGTCTATCAATGTTCGAAGTTATTGATCAAGTCATCATTTCGGCAACCTTCGGAACACCGACACTGACGTATACCTTCACGGCAATCAAACCTCGTTTACGCCCCTGTCAAAATATACTCTACCATCTGGTTATGCTTTGATACGTCCCCTTTCATTATGATGATCCGTTTTACTCTATGTTTCACATATGCCCATATATACCTGTAGCCCGTGGACTATTCCCTTTTCTCGTAATTCCGCTCTCGGCTAAATCTCGGCTTCCGAACTTATCATAACTTTCCGGTTCCTAGTCAAGCTTATTTGTCAATGCCATTTTCCGCTCTTCCCTTAGTTAGTAGTTTCTAGACGCCGATAACTCGTATATAAGACCCATTGTAATGTAACTACTAGACAATCAGAATATCGACTTAGAATATCGACTTAGATCGACTTATATACCCCTCTAATTTCCGACTCCATTATCTATTCATGAACACCACATTCCGACTCCATCCGATTTACGATTCAACCTACATTTACGACTTCAACCTCTAATCTCCGACTCTCAGTCTCCGACTCTCTCAGTCTCCGACTCTCAGTCCCCGACTCTCAGTTTCCGACTCTCAGTCCCCGACTCTCAGTCTCCGACTCTCAGTCTCCAACTGTCTCAGTCTCCAACTCTCAGTCTCCGACTCCCAGTCTCCGACTCTCAGTCTCCGACTCTCAGTCTCCGACTCTCAGTCTCCGACTCTCTCAGTCTCTGACTCTCTCAGCCTCCGACTCTTGGTCTCCGACCCCTCAACCCAACCCTCAACTTATCCTTCGGTTTCCGATCGGTAGTTTACCGAGAGGTTTACTTGACAGGACTAGTTTTCGCCCGCCCGAAATTTAAGGACACCTGACGGTAACTTGCGAGGGCGCAGCACATAAGCTGAAGCCAAGTCCTTCCGTTCGGTCCCTGTCGGCCAGCCGACATCCATCAGTTTCTGCTCTTAACAATTTGGTATGTCATTCACTCCACGGTCTATATAAACTGGCAGATGTTGTACATACAATCCAGTCAGAAAATTAGCTTAGATTCCCCCCAGTAATCTAATAACATTTTCCCCTCTAAAACCTTGCTTGATTCACATCGCTCTCACTAGTCAGAGCCCACAGGCTCCGGCACATCTATCTCTCTCAACTATCTCGACTCATGACCCACAACCTACAACCTACAACCTACAACCCACGAACCCCTGCCCGGACTCCCCAGGATTCCCATTCGCCTGTTCAAAATTGGACAACATGATCTAGCGAGGGCGCAGCCTATAAGCTGAAGCCAAGTCCTACCGGATATCCCGCGGGTTTCTCCAGAAACCCGCCCTGTGTGTGTATCCTAACAATTGGTCTCCTCCAAGATAACAGAATGTTTGTTGCTATCACTGGATGTCATGGCACATCAGGATCACCAAGAATTTAACTAAGTATTTGAAAAGTATCTGATTGGACAAGCAGTTGTAACACCACCTAGCTCAAAAGGGTTACTTTGATGTTGCTAGGAAGGTAAAAACACAGGCCCACTGAAGAGCACAATGCCAACAGTTCAAGTGTGGTGTATCCAAGAGATGGTGATATGGAAATGACAAATGACGTGCCACAGACCCAAGGAAAGGTCAGAGGTGGGGCCTAAACCCCCTTTTGAATGGAGCTGCTGGTTATGTTATCCCAAAGATAGACTTATTAATCCCAATCTGGACTGTTCTCCTTTCATGCAACCTCACCTATTCAAAGGACCATTTTCAGACCCATTGTCCATTATATTTCAGTCAGTCAATGCCTTCATACTGATTCATATATACTCAGACTACATGCTACAATCTCTAAAACGCCGGGCATCTACGCATGCTCAATCTGAATGGGTTTCGGCACTAGATACATAATATGACGAGACAATAGGTCGTACAATCATGATCCATGCTCTCTGGCTCTGGCCCTTCTAGTGTACTAGCGCGCGTTTGGGGGGGGATTGCAAACGCATGCGTTACTATACACCAACTCTGTTCCAGGAGATCTGTGCGGCATATGCGAGGTCAAGCCGGATTCAGTCAAGAAGAATCTCCTTCGCCCGTTTCATGATCCTCTGACCGTTCAGGGCTCACATCATCTGCAATGATACATAAATACTAGAACAGAGATGCAAACGTTGTGACGTACCTGTAATTTCTGCAATAGTTCCAGGCGTTTGCCCTAGTGCATACCAAGCACCTTCCCTAATTCCTTCCTCTACCTCATACCCAAGTAGGCTACTCCCAAAAACAAACGTCGAAAGATGGTCAACAATTCCAGATGTCGCTATTCCATTGGAAACAGCAATGTACAGCGTGGTCCAGATATGTGAGTTGCGCGTGATGTGCGTAAGTTTTCCTCTAGACACACGCGTGATTGCATCGAGGTACGCTCCGCGGTAAGTCGCGAGTTCAGCAGGCGAGTCATAGTCCGCGTTATCTTCTGGAGAGGCATCTTTGGACCAGCCGTAGAACAGCGGGTCCCAATCTACTGTGAGCCACATGGGATACGCTGCTGCACCACCCTGGCGGGGACAAATGTTCACGTTATCCCAGTCGATGATTCCGGTGATGGTACCGTCGTCATCGACAAGCACGTTCTGAGAGTCAAAGTCAGGATGAGACAAAACGAAGGGAGGTCCGTCTAGTTTGCTGTCGGTGAGAGCAGAAAGGAATAATTGAAGTACTGCTAGCATCGGCGCGTCAGATGTGTGTCGTCTGATGGACAAGAGGAAGGACAGGTATGAAAGGGCAGTGTCAAAGGGGCCAGCAGGAACCGGAGTGTCCGGTTCTTTGTAACCTTGGACATCTCTTATTAAAGCCGACTCGTCAGGGAATGGTACAACACGATACATTCCAGAGGTGCCATCCCAGTCAAGACGACCAATCTGATCGAACTCGAATGCGGAAAGCTCTGTCATCCACCCTGCAATCTGCTCGAATATTCTTTCCCGCTTGAGGTCTGTGATCCAGTTTTTGTCGTTCCAAAGCTTCGAGAGATTTGTCCCCGGTATGAAGTCCATAATGATAAATGGGTATGAGAGAATGTTGTGAGAATCAAGGGACCAGTCGTGAATACGGGGTATTGGCATGGAAGTCTTGGATGATATGAAGCGTTGGGTGACAATGTCGAGGTATAAGGAGCGTGCACGGGAGGGGCTAAAGACATCACCTCTAGAAGGCACGCGGATGGCCCATTTAATTCCATCAGAAAAGGAAACCTCATACACGATATTAAAGAATCCCGTCTGTGGCGGAGTGGAAACTACGCATGAGGTTTCTGGAAGAAGGTCGGTGTAGAGCTTTTGACGAGTTGTGAGGGCTAGGTCTCGAAGATGCAGGGGGTTGATGGAGGCGATGATGGCGGAGAATTCCTCATCTCCTTCCTCCTCCGACTCATCGTTAGGAGTGTGGGGTAATTGTTGCTTAAGCATTGGGTCTAGAGTCGAGGACCAGATCTTCAGACGATTTGATAAGTAATGGATCAAGCCAATCGGAGCATTGTCAACTTTTTCAGAATCGCCACGCAGGTCGTTATATAGGACAGCGTCAAACCCAGTGGTCGATCACGTGAAGACCAATGTGGTCACGTATAGTGACGCATTCCACTTATCATATCATTATCTATTCTCTGTCCTCCCCTGTATAGAACGGAAGCCGCATTATATCAGCTATGTACAGTTGTCACATGCAAGCAAAGGGTGCGGGTGTGTTTTGATCTGACTCGTCTAGCTGCCGGGAAGTGCAAGACCATCCAGCAGGCTGCGGCAAAATAGCCTATACATTCGTTAGGTCCAGGGGGAATATGTGCGACAAGCTAATTAGGTTGCAAATAGAAGATACATAGGTTTCACTTGTCATGGTCAATGTCTCATGTAGCCTATAGTGACACACGTCAAGTCACGTGGAGCCGTGACTGCTATCAGATCAGATCGGTGACCACATCGCCTCCACGGCCTAGGATTCCACTGCTCAAGGTGGTCTCTGTCTGGCTTTGCTTTTGCTTTATACCCATTACATTGTCCCCCATATATACCGAATAGCGGTTTCTTTGGTGGTATGGCAGAGACATCCTTCGACGTGATTCCGTTTGACGTACGTCGAGCGATGGTAACACATCTGCAATGAAATCCTGACTTGTTTGGTATTTGTAGGATATAAAGGGATCTTGGAAGAAGCTTGGGTCAGGTTCATTTGGAAACGTATACAAAGGTGCGACTCTCAGAATTTTGCGACCCTCCGATACGCAAACTAAACCAGAAGCTATAGGGACGTACCTTGGAATCGATGTAGCCATCAAGGAAGTGCTGCCTTCCACAGAGTACGATGTAGCCAAGTACTTTGAACGGGAATGGCGTCTCATGAAGGAAGCACGGCATCCCAATGTCGTTCTTTACCTCGGTCTCTCACGTGCCCCTGATGGCCGCGTCTTCATCGTGTCAGAGTTCATCGAGAATGGCAACATCAGGCTATATATTCATGACAAGACCAAGCCCTTTGGCTGGAGACTACGACTTTCATTTGCCACCGACGTTTGTCGTGCTCTGGCTTACCTTCACGCCCGGAAGGTAAAAATCAAAAATTGTCACTAATACTCTTCAACCCTCTTCTCATTTCCTCACGACAGTGTATACACCGCGATCTCAAAGGAGAAAACCTCCTCCTAACAGCCAACCTCCGCGTCAAGATAACCGACTTCGGTTTTGCCCGCATCGCAGCACGCAACGAAGCCGAAGCCAGACGGCTCACATTCTGCGGAACGGACGCCTACATGTCGCCCGAAATCCTCATCGGAAACGCGTTCGATCTGCCCACTGACATATTCAGTCTGGGAATCATATTCGCCGAGATTTCTGCGCGACATCTGGCGGATGATCACCATTTCGCCCGCAGTGCGCCTAGTTTCGGTATTGATCCTGCCGAGGTCCGCAGGCGGGCTAGTCCCGGATGTCCCGAGGCTTTTATCGATCTTATCCTCGATTGCTTGAAGGAAGATCCTCAGGCGCGTCCGCCGGTGACTGAAGTCCTGGCGCGCCTACGTATTATTGAGCTAGAAGTGGTCTCTTGGCCTTCAGAGGAAGCTAATAGCCATGTTGGTAGTGTGAAGTTCCTAAGCCGAGGACGGCGACCGGGAGCGGCACCTCGGATTCCCAGTTTCGGCTTGGGTGGGGCAAAGAGCGTGCGAAAGGAGAAGTCAGAGACGCTGCATGAACAAAGCGATGGAGAGAGTAGCGATGATGATCATGAGATTATGGAGGCTGTTATGGCATTGGGAAGTGTGGAATTGGGAGAACACGCTTGGAACGACGGTTTGTTTGATGGTCTGGCGTCCCTCTGGCTGGGCTAATTATCCCTCCTTACACAGAATTCCAACGTCTGATCCCCTCAGAGACCCAATCTATTCCAACCATTGGCACCATCTCAACCGTCTCAGACTACAGCACAACTGTTATCAAAGCTGCTCCTAATACTTCCTCACGCTCCTCCATCTTAACTGTTCGACCGGGACCGCCAGCGAACATTTCCCCCACAGCTAGCACCCTAGGAGCTACTGGACATGCAAGCTTAATCACTATTGATAGTTTTCATACCGCCAACGGCAGCCTTATCAGTATCGCTGGCGCTACGGAAGGTGGAAGTACCATTCGAGCACCTAGCATCGCTACGAGCACTGTCGGCTCTGTCCCAGGTGACGCCGCCGCTACCGTCACCACTACTCAACTGTCACCCCCTGTCGTCACCACTACTCAACCGTCACCCGCCGCCGTCACCACTCATCAACTCTCACCTGCTACCGTCCCAAATGCTCAAGCTCAGACCCATGCACGCACAACGACACCCCCCCTCCTGCATCGCTTCACACTAATCAAACCAGGCGCAAAACGCGCGGGTCTATCCTCCCCCTCGCGTAATGCGTCTCCGGGGCCGAATTCGCGGGTTATGCCGGGTATCATGACGCCCCCCATGCCCTCTTCGCAGTCCACTGGCAGCTCGTCATGGAGTCCGTTCCATTTCTTCTTTACGAGCGGGCTGTTGAGTGCTCGGTGTGATATTTGTGGGCAGAGGCTGGGCTGGAAGTCGGTGTTGGAGTGTGATGACTGTGGGATAAGGTGTGTTTTTTTGGCCTTTTCACTTGGTTGTGATGCTGATATATATATGCCTTTTTTTTTACCTCTGGTGTTTAGGACACATCTTAAATGCGGCGATCATGCACCTCGAGACTGTGGCATACGTCCAGTGGTTATCCGATAACTTACATTCCTTGCATACATTCTCTAGTCTACTGGACTTATTTACTCCCGTGATACGGTACGATACGATACGACTACTCACGACTACACATTTCCTACATTTGGACTTGCACTTCTTTTCGCGCAATGACTTATAGCCTTCAGTCTCGACCTTCATGTTATGTTGTATTTATTGCAGTATATATGCTGCCAGTGTTCGGTGTATTCCGAAACTGATAATCCCGAACTATCAACAGTCTAGAAGTGTGATGACTTTACAACCAGAGTTGTGGCACCGTTCATCTCCCTCCTGGGTGAGATCTTCCCTTCCGCCTTGTCTAACGCACAATCTCAAACACTGTTCACATTAGGCACCAAATGTCTGACAGTTACACCATTCCCAGTCACCTCCATGGTAATAACACTAGAGACAAATATGTAACTCAGTATTTGCGAGCAAATGACTGAGGTGCGCAACTAACTAAAGGTTAAGTATGTAGAAAACAATAAAAATCAGGGAATAATATGTGGCTTTGTGGAAAGTACCAAAAATGTTTCAGAGTACAAAGAACAAAGAGAACAAAGGAATTTTTGTTTTTGTAGCCCTCCACGGGCAGGGAAGTCCGAGCGTGACTATAGTGCTTGCTATTTATAACACCCAGTCAATCTGTTTGTTGGCTTTGGGCAACTCACTGAGCCCTAACCCAATCCCAAACAGCCACTCCGATCCCAGCGCATGAATCTAACATAATTGGGAAAAACGAGGACAAAGAAGACATGTGTCCGGAACTGTGCAGCTTGGCGTGCCGTCGCATATAATGTAATCTGACCCAGTGTATCACGTGCAGTGTTGGGAAGGGACCATTGTCATCGAACGGGTCGTCCACAACGGCTTTTTTAAACTCAACCGTCATTTCTGTCTGTGTCATATCCGATAGGCCAGATCGTTTGCAATTGCCAGAATAGATTTGTATGTCTGAATTGACTCGTTTCCCTCCGAAGTCCACCGCAGGTGTGTCGTGAGCGTCCACGAGATCAAGGTTGGGACAAAATGGTGTCATAAAATTAATCTATATCCTAAATAAATTCCATGTATCTAAAGGCAACACAAAATTACGTACCCAGGGCTTGTACATGGCAAACTCGGACTTGGATTCATTGAAAGATTTATGTTTTTCCAGTGTTGAGGCGGTAATTTTGGGACAGGGATTGGGAGCTTTAGGGAGGTATTGACTCAAGAAATCCTCTACTTTGACGGGGCCAACAATTCTCCCAGATATTTCGTTAGACATCGCGGTGATCCTTTTATCTCTCGCTTCATGCATCGAAGAAAACATCTGTGATGTTGATTCCTTCTTTAGAATAGGAGTCGCACTTAACTTGGTGGAATCCGCGGTAGGACCCGGCGGTGGTGTTTTCTGGCGCAAATCATGAGGTGATGTCGTGGGTAATGTGTTCTTCGGCCAGGTTGGCGGCTGCCACGTGTATTTAGTCACAGAATAACAGGTCTAGCGACCGGGACTATGGATCCCGTTGCACAACTGTCTGAATCTCCCACAATTCACTCATAACAGAAGTTCACCCTATTTCCATAACAATAGTAACCGTGTGTCCATTTTCCGCTGAAGTTTTAATCAGCATAGGATAGTTCATAAGAGCGATATCGTCCATCTTTTCACTTCTACTGCAGAGTCTCGTGAAAGGAAATACGGTGGATAATGATAATGTATACGATCGAGAACCAGGTAAATCAGTTGATCTACCTGATTTAATAAAAATGCTTGATTTGGTAACACACATTTACTGCAGTGTTACGATTTATTGGTATATGTTGCAAGCCGTTGAAGACGCTCACAGCCTTGCTGTGCTCTTTGTTCGGGTTACTATATTACCAGGTAGGTATTCGATTTCCTCGATGGGCAATCGGCTAGGTAGTATAGTACTTTACACTAGCTCAGTCATCAGTTGTATTCTACAAGTTTTATCTCCCCCTTCACCCGCACGAAAATCCACCGTGTATATTCAACACAAAGAATGGCCGGCGTGTTGTGAATCTTGCAAAGTTCCCCTCGTTGTGCTGTTGAAATACGCGTGTCTCTATCACGTACTCGAGTAGCAGAAGGCCCTCGCAATTGCGCAAGGTGTTGTATTCGCATGTAGCTACATATATAAATTCTAAGAACTATAAATGGGGAAGACACTGGCAGTGTGAAAAAAAGGGGATAATGGGACAATAGGGAAAGGGAAGAAAGGACAATGACCTCCCATGAGGCTTGAATTAACCCGCAGGGTGCTTAGCTAAAACAACTGCAAGACCAGCCTCTGCAAATTTAGGTCGACGAAAAACCCGAGGACGAGACATCTGTAAAATCACTTCGTATGTAATGTACGATCCTTGGGCCTTAAGGGACATTAATCACAAGCGGACAAAGCAGATCAAGGAGGACTCGCCAGGGCTGTTGGTTCTGAGGCAGATCCGCACGCATCAGGGATTTGGGAATGTCTACACCCATTATGCAGACTCCCTAGTCTTCCTGGTCTCCCTAGCTCCTTATATCTATAGTAAGCTTTTATACCGACTAGTAAATAGGGATCTCACGAAAGTAGTGTGTCTAGCCGAGTCTAGCCGAGCTAGCTAGCTCTCCTAGATGGCTCTAGACAATCTAGACGGCATACTTACTGATCTTCCCACTTTCCTGATGCGGGTTGGTCGATAGTTCCATCACTGACAACAACGTCATCAACACAGTTAAGGTCCTCTGCCTGAAGCAGACTGGATGACATCAATTGTCCAGCGCACCTATGAATGAAACCTCAATGATAGCATTGGATGGGAGGGTAAAGGTGTTTTTTTTTGGGGTCCAAATGAAGTGAAGTATCTACTCGTTTTGAAAAAACAAACATGCCGCGGCACTTGCACGACGCTTTCTTATAGCCCATGCAGAATCCGAGGTTCCCTTTTAACCTCGTATCGCAAACTGCAGAAAGGTTCTTCAGACGACATAGATTTAATGTTTGAATAGGCATCATATGGCAGATAGATCCTTGTCCTATCCCAGCGAATGCACTACCTTGCGCGATAGTACCCTGGCCCTCAACCTACCCTCAAGACCTTAGGACTACCGTTCCATTGATCAAGCTCAACGCTTTCACTCTCTAAATTCCGGTGTGTTAGGTATCATGCAATTTTTCTCATATTGAAAGTATCTCGCGACATGACCTCAATAGGAAGAAGAAATTGTTGCGGGAACTAGCCTTGCCGGATGGAACTTCTGGAACGAGGCGGGACTCGGACGTTGGAGGTTACTGAACAACGACAGCGGATTTATATGGTATTAAATTTTGATACAATAGAAAAATGATGATGCAGTTCGGATACTTGGTATGTTATATTTGGGCCCCCATCCATCTTCCTAAACAAGATACCGAAATAAATCGACGGATCCTAATAGTAAAGAAGAAGAAAACATTTTCAAAATGGGTTCTTAATGTAGAAACCTGCAGATTCCTCTATGTCCGGGACAGGAACACGGGGTCTATACCACCGAACGTCAACGTACCCTATGTTGTTAGCATTGTTGAGTATCCGGTCCCATTCTTCCCGGGTGAAAGAGTCAATGTGCCTGAGGCGTTTGTGTTCCTTCATTCTTTTGAAAAGATATTGGTTCTCAGATACATCAATTCCATGGATAATGAAACCCCCTTCCAACCGAACGAGAAGCTTCAGCTTGAGGAGAGAGTTGACTACTGTATCTGCAATGTGACGCTATAACATCGACGTTAATCTTATTATGCGTGAGCTTGATGTCTTTAAATAGACGTACGTTGTCATGAGAGTCACTGCTCTGCATGTGCCAATGGCGGTAAGAAATATGAAGTTGTTCAAGGCTTGGGACAACCTCAACAAAACGTTGAAATATTTCCAAATCCATCCCAATGGCATTGAAGACACGTAAGGAAGTCATTGCTTGGAGGTTGGGTAAGCATTTCGCTGTGACTGAACATTCCAAGTACTGTAGTTGTTGAGCATTATCCAAAGGAAACCAGTCGCAGAGAGGCTTGGTATAGTCATTGAAGTTGCCAAGTACCAGGGAACGAAGTCGAGACACGGGCTGTGGCTTAAAACATGACCCACCATGATCAGTGAGAATTCGGAGACGTTCGAGATTTGGATGCTTGTGGAGGAAGGTTGTGAATTCATTCTCGTCCTCCACATTGGTGAAACGGCTGCTCTCTGTAAGAGGGAATAGACAAATATGCCCTTCAAGTGATAATTCAATGAGGAAAGGCCAATATGCATGTTGGAAGATGACCACGCTATCAAAGTAGTCGTCGGTATCCATCCTAAAAGCAAGCCGTAGATGTTTCAATTTTGTCAAATGCACAATCCAATCTCGAAAGAGATTATGCCATTTATTATCTTCCCAAGGGACATGATCGATGGTTAGGCCAAGCGTCGTAAGATTGGGAAGATTCCCTAACTGATTGTTTAAAAGGGTCATTACAACGGACAAGTTTGAACGGGTTATATCGGGCTTACTGGCAAAATAGGCTTGAGTTTCACAGGCATCCACAGAGTCACCCCATCAATTATTAAAGGTGGATCATTCGAGTCCTGTCTCAAGCCAAAACAGAATTCATCGATATCGTTTAGTTGCTCAAGGTTAATGGACAGCGATTTGAAATATGCAAGGTGTAGGGCCTCACTCCATCGAAAACGGCGCAGATGTGTCATACACTTTACGGCAGTAGCGAGTAACGACACACCCATATCGAAGAACTTTTGTTTACGGAGTGGTAGACGGTCTGAGAAAAATGGTATAATAGGTTCGCACTTCTCAAAATCCTCATCAAATAATTCGAGTGTCCGAATTCTCACAGCCAGTTTGGGGTTAGAAGTAATCCTATTCCATACATCCAATCGGCAGGGGTCGCACCGAATGTGGTGATCAAGAAACTCCGGGATGATTATGCGGTGGAAGATCTTTGATGTCAGCGCCAAACTTAGGAGGTCATGACGCTGCTCGACATGAGAGACAATGATAACGACGACTTCTTCGGGATGAGTGAAAAGTGGACCTTTATACTGGGGTGCTTGTGTTAATGGGCATGTTTCCGGTGCGAGGAGTATGTCTGAAGTATTTCCGTTCTGTAACGCTATCAGTGAGCCGGCACTGGAGGCTGTCGGGGGTGGCAATTGCACCATGTCAGAATGGGGGCGGATGCAAAGGCGGACACAGACACTATGGACCCACAACACGTCGTCTTTTGCTTCCATTTCGGCAATTTTTGCTTCCTTCCTCGGTCTGGATCTTTAAGTCAGCAGAGGGATCGAAGGAGTCATTCGATGGAATCTTGTGGATGAGATAGTTTTAGTTATGTTTTTGTATAAAAGGAGGAGATCCTTGTATAAATCAATCAACAGAAGCAATATTGTCTTCATAATAAAGGACAGATAATAACCTTAGGGTGAAACAGAGTAAATCTAAAAGTATCATTGGTGAAATCTCTATGTATATTCCCCAAACGGTGCCTTGTTCTTGGATGCCATTCAAAGGGGTTTTCCTGCCATTCAAAGTGCCCTTGCCGCCGTTCTAAAATGTCTTCGTTGCTGTTCTAAAATGTCTTTGTCGCCATTCAAAAACCTCTTCATTGCCTTTCAATAACTTTCATTGCTGTTCAAAGGCTTCTTCTTCGCCATTCCAAAAGGTCTTTGTCGCTGTATCCTATATCTAATATATATAATATATCGATAACGGATCGGCGCCACACTCAGTCTTCGGCGCCATCGGATGGGTAGGTGGAGTTGATAGATTACGCTCAACACGGTCACCAGGCTCATTCCAACCACTGTTATGTAACGCCGTCGTTAATTCCCATTCCATCCAGTCTGAGCGCTCAAGGGCAGCTAGCCTTTTCAAGTACTTCCCCGCAGGTAAAGCAAAAAGAATGCGTGATCATCCGCTGGCTTGCCAAGGGCCACAAGGTTGACATCCGATGACCCTTGCTTCTCGAAGAGTTGTTTATATTGAGCAATTTCTTTTGCCTTCGGCGCCTTTTCGTATCGTACTGCAAATGTTATGACCAATGTCTCGATCATCTCCTTCAACGGGACATTGAATAAACGAAAAACTTAAGAAGGGTCAGAGAAGCACACTTCCACTTTCTTCCTATCTCCTCCTTTCGCAGGTCCGTCAGGGTCTGTTGGTCCCGTCAAAGTAAAGCATTTCTTGAGTCAATACCTACCTAAAGCTCCCAATCCCTGTACCAAAATTACCGCCGAAACATTGGAAAAACATAAATCTTTCAGTGAATCCAGATCCGAGTTTGCCATGTACAAGCCCTGGGTACGTAATTTTGTGTTGCCTTTGGATATCATGGAATTTATTTAGATATAGATTAATTTTATGGCACCATTTTGTCCCAACCTTGATCTCGTGGACGCTCATGACACACCTGCGGTGGACTTCGGAGGGAAACAAGTCAAGCCAGACATACAAATATATTCTGCCAATTGCAAGCGATCTGGCCTATCGGATATGACACAGACAGAAATGACTGTTGAGTTTAAAAAAGCCATTGTGGACGACCCGTTCAGGGACTATCCGTTCAGGAACGATGGTCCCTTCGAGCGTACTTCCGACGCTGCGCGTGATACGCTGGGTCAAATTACATTATATGCGACGGCACACCAAGCTGCACAAGTCCGGACACATGTCTTCTTTGTCCTTGTTTTCCCCAAATTATGTTAGATTCATGCGCTGGGATCGGAGTGGCGTTATCGTGACGGAAAAAGTCCTTTTCTCAAATTCTTCCTACGTCGAGTTCTTTTGGCGGTTTAATCACGCCAGCCCTGCTGCACGTGGCGTCGATACTACCGCCACAGAATTTCCACACAACCACCCTGCTGCGGTAAAGGCCAAAAGGTCCCTCAATGTCGAAGACGGTGACCGACTGTTTCATGTTCAACTTGATCCAAAAGGCCCACAATTATGTATTTTATTGTCCCACCTACATGGCTGTAGGATCTCCCCTCGGCCGCTCGACTCGTGTGTTCAAGGCCTACTGTGTCGAAACTGGGAAGCTGGTACTTCTCAAGGACACATGGAGGGTTGTTTCCGCCACTCAAAGTCCCGAACATATGATATATGAGGAGCTGAAGAAACATGGGGTGAGGAATATCTGCACGTGCAAGGAGGGATGTGATGTTTTACAGCAGTTTACCAAGACGCAGGATTCATCAATGCCAAAACCTCCTAAGCCATTGAGGCGGTTGCAACACTATCGACTCGTTTTGAACGAGATCGGAAGGTCTCTGGGCGATTTTAGGGATACAAAGGAGATGGTGACTGCAGTAAGAGATGCCATCATAGGTACATATATCGGTCTCTTGACGGAATTGGCGCTGATTCCCTTTCGACAGCTCATGGGGAGGCTTATGACAAGGCTGAAAATCTTCACCGAGATATCAGCTCAGGCAATATCCTTATCACTGCGACAGGTGGCGGATTGTTAATTGACTGGGATCTCTGCAAAAAGCTTAAACATATACAACAAGGACAGGCGCAGACTGAAAGGACTGTGAGTACCTCCCCTAGTGGCCGAATCGTATTGGGAATTCTTCTGAATTTTTGTTTGGCGTTTTGTGATTCCCTTCTCTCTGTTTCTGCCATGGACAGGGCACCTGGCAATTCATGGCTGCTCGTTTGCTGGTGGTTCCTCCTTCTGGGCAGCCACCGGTGATCCCCGACCGTGCCGACGACTTGGAATCCTTCTTCTACGTCCTTGTCTGGATTGCTTTGAGATATACCGAGCACGGCTTTTTCAATAGTGCGCTCACCGACATGCTCCATGCCGCTTTCGATCATCATTATCTGGACCCTGACGGAGCTGCGAAAGGAGGAGATAGGAAGGAAGTGGAAGTGTGCTTCTCTGACCCTTTCCGAGTTTCTCGTTTATTCAATGACCCGTTGAAGGAGATGATCGAAACATTGGCCATGACGTTTGCAGTAAGATACGAAAAGGCGCCGAAGGCAAAAGAAATTGCTCAATATAAACAACTCTTCGAGAAGCAAGGGTCATCGGATGTCAACCTTGTGGCCCTTGGCAAGCCAGCGGATGATCACGCATTCTTTTTGCTTTACCTGCGGGGAAGTACTTGAAAAGGCTAGCTGCCCTTGAGCGCTCAGACTGGATGGAATGGGAATTAACGACGGCGTTACATAACAGTGGTTGGAATGAGCATGGTGACCGTGTTGAGCGTAATCTATCAACTCCACCTACCCATCCGATGGCGCCGAAGACTGAGTGTGGCGCCGATCCGTTATCGATATATTATATATATTAGATATAGGATACAGCGACAAAGACCTTTTGGAATGGCGAAGAAGAAGCCTTTGAACAGCAATGAAAGTTATTGAAAGGCAATGAAGAGGTTTTTGAATGGCGACAAAGACATTTTAGAACAGCAACGAAGACATTTTAGAACGGCGGCAAGGGCACTTTGAATGGCAGGAAAACCCCTTTGAATGGCATCCAAGAACAAGGCACCGTTTGGGGAATATACATAGAGATTTCACCAATGATACTTTTAGATTTACTCTGTTTCACCCTAAGGTTATTATCTGTCCTTTATTATGAAGACAATATTGCTTCTGTTGATTGATTTATACAAGGATCTCCTCCTTTTATACAAAAACATAACTAAAACTATCTCATCCACAAGATTCCATCGAATGACTCCTTCGATCCCTCTGCTGACTTAAAGATCCAGACCGAGGAAGGAAGCAAAAATTGCCGAAATGGAAGCAAAAGACGACGTGTTGTGGGTCCATAGTGTCTGTGTCCGCCTTTGCATCCGCCCCCATTCTGACATGGTGCAATTGCCACCCCCGACAGCCTCCAGTGCCGGCTCACTGATAGCGTTACAGAACGGAAATACTTCAGACATACTCCTCGCACCGGAAACATGCCCATTAACACAAGCACCCCAGTATAAAGGTCCACTTTTCACTCATCCCGAAGAAGTCGTCGTTATCATTGTCTCTCATGTCGAGCAGCGTCATGACCTCCTAAGTTTGGCGCTGACATCAAAGATCTTCCACCGCATAATCATCCCGGAGTTTCTTGATCACCACATTCGGTGCGACCCCTGCCGATTGGATGTATGGAAGAGGATTACTTCTAACCCCAAACTGGCTGTGAGAATTCGGACACTCGAATTATTTGATGAGAATTTTGAGAAGTGCGTATCTATTATACCATTTTTCTCATACCGTCCACCATTCCGTAAACAAAAGTTCATCGATAAGGGTGTGTTGTTACTCGCTACTGCCGTAAAGTGTATGACACATCTGCGCCGTTTTCGATGGAGTGAGGCCCTACCCCTTGCATATCCCTTCAATTCGCTGTCCATTAACCTTCAGGAACTAAACGATATCGATGAATTCTGTTTTGGCTTGAGACAGGACTCGAATGATCCACCTTTCATAATAATTGATGGGGTGACTCTGTGGATGCCTGTGAAACTCGAGCCTATTTTGCCAGTAAGCCCGATATAACCCGTTCAAACTTGTCCGTTGTAAATGACCCTTTTAAACAATCAGTTAGGGAATCTTCCCAATCTTACGACGCTTGGCCTAACCATCGATCATGTCCCTTGGGAAGATAATAAATGGCATAATCTCTTTCGAGATTGGATTGTGCATTTGACAAAATTGAAACATCTACGGCTTGCTTTTAGGATGGATACCGACTACTTTGATAGCGTGGTCATCTTCCAACATGCATATTGGCCTTTCCTCATTGAATTATCACTTGAAGGGCATATTTGTCTATTCCCTCTTACAGAGAGCAGCCGTTTCCACAATGTGAAGGACGAGAATGAATTCACAACCTTCCTCCACAAGCATCCAAATCTCGAACGTCTCCGAATTCTCACTGATCATGGTGGGTCATGTTTTAAGCCACAGCCCGTGTCTCGACTTCGTTCCCTGGTACTTGGCAGCTTCAATGACTATACCAAGCCTCTCTGCGACTGGTTTCCTTTGGATAATGCTCAACAACTACAGTACTTGGAATGTTCAGTCACAGCGAAATGCTTACCCAACCTCCAAGCAATGACTTCCTTACGTGTCTTCAATGCCATTGGGATGGATTTGGAAATATTTCAACGTTTTGTTGAGGTTGTCCCAAGCCTTGAACAACTTCATATTTCTTACCGCCATTGGCACATGCAGAGCAGTGACTCTCATGACAACGTACGTCTATTTAAAGACATCAAGCTCACGCATAATAAGATTAACGTCGATGTTATAGCGTCACATTGCAGATACAGTAGTCAACTCTCTCCTCAAGCTGAAGCTTCTCGTTCGGTTGGAAGGGGGTTTCATTATCCATGGAATTGATGTATCTGAGAACCAATATCTTTTCAAAAGAATGAAGGAACACAAACGCCTCAGGCACATTGACTCTTTCACCCAGGAAGAATGGGACTGGATACTCAACAATGCTAACATCATAGGGTGCGTTGACGTTCGGTGGTATAGACCCCGTGTTCCTGTCCCGGACATAGAGGAATCTGCAGGTTTCTACATTAAGAAATCATTTTGAAAATTTTTTCTTCTTCTTTACTATTAGGATCCGTCGATTTATTTCGGTATCTTGTTTAGGAAGATGGATGGGGGCCCAAATATAACATACCAAGTATCCGAACTGCATCATCATTTTTCTATTGTATCAAAATTTGATACCATATAAATCCGCTGTCGTTGTTCAGTAACCTCCAACGTCCGAGTCCCGCCTCGTTCCAGAAGTTCCATCCGGCAAGGCTAGTTCCCGCAACAATTTCTTCTTCCTATTGAGGTCATGTCGCGAGATACTTTCAATATGAGAAAAATTGCATGATACCTAACACACCGGAATTTAGAGAGTGAAAGCGTTGAGCTTGATCAATGGAACGGTAGTCCTAAGGTCTTGAGGGTAGGTTGAGGGCCAGGGTACTATCGCGCAAGGTAGTGCATTCGCTGGGATAGGACAAGGATCTATCTGCCATATGATGCCTATTCAAACATTAAATCTATGTCGTCTGAAGAACCTTTCTGCAGTTTGCGATACGAGGTTAAAAGGGAACCTCGGATTCTGCATGGGCTATAAGAAAGCGTCGTGCAAGTGCCGCGGCATGTTTGTTTTTTCAAAACGAGTAGATACTTCGGAGATAGGAAGGAAGTGGAAGTGTGCTTCTCTGACCCTTTCCGAGTTTCTCGTTTATTCAATGTCCCGTTGAAGGAGATGATCGAAACATTGGCCATGACGTTTGCAGTAAGATACGAAAAGGCGCCGAAGGCAAAAGAAATTGCTCAATATAAACAACTCTTCGAGAAGCAAGGGTCATCGGACTTCAACCCTGTGGCCCTTGGCAAGCCGGCGGATGATGACACAATTCTTTCTGCTTTACTTGCGGGGAAGTACTTGAAGCGACTAGCTGCCCTGGAGCGCTCAGACTGGATGGAATCGGAATTAACGACGGCGTTACAGAACAGTGGTTGGGATGAGCATGGTGACCGTGTTGAGCGTGATCTATCTATCAACTCCACCTCCTAGCCAGCCGATGGTGCCGAAGACTGAGTGTGGCGCTGATCTGGCCTCAGATGACCTATTTCGCTAATAATGCAAGATACCTGCATACCCATATGGAACTCGATTGTAGACCTCAGTATTTTGTTGAATACATACCCTGATGTGATATGACCGCGAGTACGCCAGTTTGAACACTGTTGAAATACAGCCTGTCACAGCATTACCGGGCCTTTTCAGTAAAACTTCTTTCTTATTAAAAACGGCTAATCCAAGGGTGGATTTGATGTTTTTTCTGTCCCAGGGAAATTCACCGTAAGGCTCTGGCAGGCAATTGAAAATTATACCAATGTAGTGATAAATTTACGTGGGTTTTGAAGTCCTAGTACGAATTGATATTTCATTAATTATTTGTTCCTGTGACGTACTAAATCCGTTGTCGTTGTCCCATAAGCCCCAACTTCCGAGTCCCCCCTCATTCCAGAAATCCCATCCGGCAAGGTGAGTCTCCACAACAGTTTCCTCGCTACTGAGATCATGTGGAGATAATTTCAATATTAGTGATAATAAACTGGATTACATTTTACATTCATTAGTTATCAATTCGGGAAGGCTGTATATGTACCTTTAGAAGTGGGTACCTGCCTCGGCAATGTTCAACGTCCTCTCCATCTACCAGCGACCCGACGTGCTGCGACACAGTGAGTATTTGTGTCCTAATGGAAAATTGCCTTTATCATGTGTTATGTCGAACTCTTCTTTCTAAGTTGAGACACGGTTGTTTTCTCTCTAAGTAATTCTGCCCCCCCCCCCCCCCCTCTCCCTTAAAAACGATTATCTATTTATCTATTTGAGAACACCGACAACCGGCCATCATTTATGAGGATGGCTGGGGTAACTATGATACTTCCCCGGGAGTTACTTAGAAGGGGATAAGGTTCTCTCTCAGACCGTAACTAAAAAATCCTTAAATCTTCAGAGTCCTCGAGCATTCCACAATGTTCCATAAGGTTCCAGTAAATCCCCGAATGAACCTCACATAACCAATAGTAATAAAGGTAGTCGATAGGTTTGGAAGACTGTATACCTTGCGCACTGTTTCAATCATCCTAAACATTAATTCGATAACTTGACTTCAGTTAACACACGGGGCTCCACCTGTTCCACCTGTCTACTTTTGAAGTTTCGCAGTACCAAGTGCCAAATTGTCGATCTTGGAATCGTTGAAAACATTAATATCTCCGAGTCCCTATGAACAGTAGAATTCTCGTGTATAAATTGCGTGCCTTCCGAGTCGAAAGTTGTAACTTCATGGGTAGAGCCGAGAACATTACACGTCTCCAAGCGCCCCTGAAAACAAAAATTCTTACCATATAACTTCCATGTCTTCAGAGATGCTTGGGTTCTTTATGTGGAAAATTTCAGACTTAGTGATAACGTTTAACACAACTACATTTGTAATGACTACATACCATTCATACCTGAACCGAAGTGAAGGTTGGAACTAATATTTAAACTTGAGTTGGAACATTGTACGGACGAATCAACCATCACGTGGGATATATAATGCGTTCAGTTCGACCTGCTAAGTTAGAGAATATGAAACTCCCCCTGCATAGAGCGTCGATCCATGCATCGTATATTTCATTCTTAGACACCATACCCACACGGTTAGCTAAACCCCATACAGGGAGTGAATGGCGCCAAATTGACGCTCCAGATCACTCTGTAGAGATAGACAGCTTTGTTGACAGTCGGGAATAAAAGTAAATCCGAAGTCCCTAACGAAATTCCGTGCCACATGGTGACAAAAAAAAACAATTGACAGCACTGTTTGACGTACGACGCATCCATTCATGAGATTGTTGATTGATGGTCCTATAGTGGCACTAAATTGGCTTAACACGGGACTTTGTTGGCCGAGCTGCGACAGATGACAAGCGATATAACACTATTGGCAGACGATATCAGCGACACCAAGCCACTCAGCGTAGGACCTGGATTTTGGAACTGCCAAATATCGATGCCATTCGGCCCACCACAGATCTCAAGAGGGCTCAAGAGGGCTATCGACACATGGTGTGCTACATGCAGAATCCGAGATAGGCGTGGGGTTACCTTCCAAGGTCGTATCGCAAACTGCAGCAATGATTCTTCAGATGACATAGATTTAATGTTTGAATAGGCGTCATACGGCAGATAGATCCTTGTCCTATCCCAGCGAACGCACTACCTAGCTCGAAGCATGTGGATGTGCATGATTCGGTGGAGAGAGGATTTGGGGTCACTTGAGTGAACAATGGGGATGACCTACACTCCCTAATATGTCGAAGTTATGTATGTATCGTGAGATAGAAATACTCACCCAAAATCGAAGCAACCAAGATGCACGGTGTTCGGGGGTGTAACGATGCTGGGTGAGCTTGAACCGGTGAAGTGATAGAGATTCAAATGGTTAGATCTGCCACAGAGTTTGTTGGCATTTCCAAGACAAGGTAACACAGGAGGTACCCCAAGGTTTTTGGAGTTGGGGAACCATCCGAAATTCCTACCATTTGGCCAAATTTTCTGACAATTGTTTGAAATTTTTTAGTTTTAGTAGGATTTTCCAAAGTGGAAAATCAATCTGAAAACCTTAAATATTTGTCTCAAGAAATCTGAGGAAACATCATAGTCAGAGTTTCTTGATATAAAATTATTAAGATTTTTAGATATGATTTTCTACTTTGGAAAATCCTACTAAAACTTAAAATTTTTTAAACAATTTATCAGTTCAAAGAATTCTTAGAAAATTTAGCCAAATATTAGGATTTTCAGAAGGCTTTCAAACTCCAAAAACCTTGGGATGCCTCCAGTGTAAGTCACAGAACAGACTGCCAGCCTCAGGGGTTATGGTAAATCTGCAGATGATGTCATCTTCCAGCAGGATAATGATCCCAACCATACCTGCAAGAAGGCCCAAAATTGGTTCCAAGAAAATGGTTTCAGGGTTCTCTCATGGCCAGCACAGTCTCCTCACCTGAATCCCATTGAACCCTTATGGAATCACCTGAAGAGGAAGTTGGCAGGGTATGAGAATGCACCCCAGGAGATGGAAGAGCTTTGGGAGAGGGTGGTGGAAGAATGGTACAATATTGATGCAAAGGTGTGTCAGGATTTGATTCAAAGTATACCTAGGAGGGTTGCAGATGTATTAAAGGCAAAGGGTGGCTATACCAAGTACTAAATATAAGTAATTTCCTTCCAAAAGCCTATCAGTGACAAAAGGTATCCAATGACCCCTCTCTATTAAAATATTCATATTGTTACCATATATTGATATCACATAATGACATTATGGTACCTTGGACTATGCATGATAGAGCATGTTGGAAAATATTTTGATGATTGTTATGATTTTATCTACTGGGGTATAAGCTATACAGTTTAAAACTGCAAAACATTGGATCCATTTTGTAAGTCACTGTATAGAGAAGGATCTGTGATGGTATGGGGCTGCATGCTGTGGGAAGGACCTGGATATACTTGCAAGATAGATAGGAGGATGGATGGGGACCTTTATCTCAAGATTATGGAGGAGGACCTTCAAGCCAGCCTCAACTATTATGGAAAATCTGTGGGTGATGTCATCTTCCAGCAAGATAATGATCCCAAACATACCTGTAAGAAGGCCCAAACTTGGTTTCAGGATAATGATTTCAATGTCCTCCCATGGCCAGCACAGTCTATAGAGCTCAACCCTATTGAACACTTGTGGGATCACATAAAGAGAAGGCTGGGGGAGTATGAGGTTGAACCAAAAGGGATACTGGAGTTGTGGGAGAGGGTGGAGGAGGAATGGAACAAGATTGATGTTGAGGTGTGTCAGAAGTTGATTGAGAGTATGTTTAGGAGGGTTGCAGCTATGTTGAAGGCAAAGGGGCTATACTAAGTACTGAATATAAGTAGTTTGTGGGTCAGAGTTGTCAGCCAAAAAACCCTTCCAATGAGTCTCCTGTATATATATATTTGTAGTATTTCCATATTTGGAGCTTATGTAATGGCACTGTATTTCAATAATCTAGATATGATAGAGCATATTCACAAATACTTTTGAAATTTTTGAAATTTTATCCTATACATCTGAAGTACCAAACATTGGAAGAGTTTTGTGAGTCACTGTATTTCACTGTCCTCCAGGAAGTCTAGGAGAAAGCAACTGGGTATGGTAGCAGGAGAGCAAAGCACATGAGCTGAAACCAAGTCCTTCTCATACCCTGGTACTATTCTGATACCCCACAGACCATTTCTGGAAAGCCTTTGGAATATCCACCAGAAAACCCAGGTATATTTCCTACACTTAACAGACCAGCCCCCAAGGTATTGCTCAGCCTTCCCTTGAGTAATTTTCTTTTCCATCATCCCACCTTTTTCTGCTTCTTTATTATTCTAAATCTCATAGTTTAGATCAATTTTTCATGTATTTACTATTAGTTTAGCATGCTATTGTCAGGGCAATATATGGTTGCCATTTATTTTATTTAAGTTTATGATATTTTTCTACATTTCTCTATATTTTTTCTATATTTTATAAGGTGCATATATGCACCTACACACAGATACAGGTGCATATATGCACCTACACACAGATACAGGTGCATATATGCACCTACACACAGATACAGGTGCAAACATGATTATGTAATCACACCACCCCATGCCACCATTGCAAAGTCGTCGTCGCTGTCGCTGTCGTTGCATAGCTGTATCTGCTGTTGTTGTCGTAAAGTCGCCGCCACTGTCACTGTCATCACACAGCCGTATCTGCCATTGTCATCGCAAGGTCACCACAACCATTGTCATTGCAAGGCCATCACAGCCATCATCATCACGAGGTCGCCACTGCTGCCCAAAACCTGGTTGACACACAGTGCTTTGGGGGGCATGTACATAGCTAGTCTTTAGTTTCAATCTCTTAGGAATCCCACTAAAAACAAGTGTGATCTCCCCTGTCATTGAGCTATCCCCTCTTCACTTCCTATTACTGTGTTTTATCTTGTGTTTGGTAGCCTTGTTAGTGTTGCCCTAACAGCTATTGAGACTTGCTTATGTCCCTATCAGCATATTTTGTACAATAGAGCCTGTGGCTCCCAGATTCACTTCCACTGGAGGTCTGCTCATCCAACCATGGACAGACATAAAGGTTGCAATGTGATCACATGATATTTTCACTTTACAATGCTTCCAAAACACATCAAAACCAAATGGCCTCAGTCAGATAAATTGTTGAGGTCCAAGGTTCAAGGCTTAAAGGTAAAAGAGTTGCAAGGTCCCACATGCTGAGTACATACTCAACTGGAGAGTCTGGTTCTACTAATCAATGAATATCTTTAGTAGTGTTTAGATATTAGATTACAAGGTCTATGCACGATTCTGAGAAGGGTCTGTGCATGACACCTAGTACTGCTTTAGGTCTTAGCTAGATGCACAAGCATGTATATAATCTAGGGAGTTAAGGAGTGCGTGTGGAGCTTATCAGAGGGTTTCCAGAGAAACCTGTGGGAAAGCTGGTAGGACTTGGCTTCAGCTTATAGGCTGCACCCTTGTGAGATCGTGTCATCCAATTTCAGACAGGTAGATGGAATCCCAGGGAGTCCAGGAGTAGTTGGTGGGTTGAGAGGTCAGAGAGTCAATTGCGGGAATCCCACAGAGGTTGAGGGGTCAGGCAGTGATGGGTCAGAGGTCAAGTGATAGATAGGTTGGAGGTTGAGTGATAGATAGGTTGGAGATTGAGTGATAGATAGGTTGGAGCCCATGGGCTCTGATGAGATAATTAGCGGTGTGTTTCAAAGAGGAATAGAGTGGAAAATGTACTGAGATTACTGGGGGGAATCTAAGCTGATTTTCTGACTGGATTGTATGTACAACATCTCCCAGACTATGGAGGGTGTTTATAATTACTATAATCTCAAATATTTATTAATAAAAGCCTTATTTTTACAAAACTCCATCTTTAAATAGTGATATCTATTCTGAAACAATTATATTGTCAAAAGACAATCATCAGAAATAGTTCTCCATATTACATTTTATACAACCCATAGTTATTTAATAAATTCCATTGTATATAATTTTCTTCCTTTTACAGATACCTACTAATACTTTTATTAGTACTTTGTTTTTTTAAAATTGTAATGTAGTTATTTCCATGTAAAATATGTAAAATATTATTGGAAATTTTTCATACCACAGCTGTCTTTATTAAGTGAAACCCCCTATATATTCTGGGTATGTTGAATCAAGTAGAAATCTGTTCAGATTGACAGATCCATTCCAAAGTAATACATATGTATTTAGAGGTGCCAATGATATATATGTATGCATGGAATAGACTATCTAAAGGTATCTATTTTTTAAAAGTATTAGTATTTCAAACTACTAATTTTTTTTATTGTCTACTGGTGTCCAGAAAGATTCTTTAGTTGGTAATGTATGAGAGAGTTTAAAACTTTCAAAAAGTTTTAAAAACCAAATTATGTTTGAATCACATCCCAGATGTATAAATGACCTTTAGAGTATATTAGAATTTGGTATACTTAATAGTTTTCAGATATCCTCCTATATAGACTGTGGAATGTATGTTATACCAAATCCAGTAATAATGAAATCCAAACTAGTAATCATGAAATGAGATAAGTAAACACCAAATTAGGTATTAGGAATGGAATGGAATGGGGGCGGAGTCTGAAATGTGACAGGTCGTTTGACCATAATGGGAATAGGGCAGGAGTGGAGTCCAAAATGTGACAGGTCATTTGACCATAATGGGAATGGGGCTCAGTTAGAGAGCTGATGGGTTTTCCAAGTGGAGTCCAGTAACTGATGCATGGGACAGAGTCAGAGATAGACAGGTATGACATGTGCGGTCCCAGCAGGTATTCTGGTGACTGATTCATGAGACAACAAAGGTTGGACATGGGCAGGTTCATCATCCAGGTCCCAGTGGGTATTCCGGTTAACTGATTACTAGTGCGTAAAGGGTGTGGGTGCCTATAGGGTAGTGCCCAGAGTCCAGTGGGTTTTCCAGTTGTAACAGACAGTAGGTCCTTAACTTTGTAATTGACTTGGGTACATGGCATCTACTGTAGTCTGAGTACAGATAGTCCCTAACAGTAATAAAACTAAAGTTAACACTTAGCTTAATCAACTGGGAGACCAAAATACTAAGGGTCAAAGTAATATGAGTCTTGGCTGGCCAAATAATTAGCAGAGAATAAACAGTACAAGGTATCAATGAAGTAAAGTACCACACAAGCCTTTTTATAAGGAATAAGTAGAGAATTGGCAAACCTAAGTTGATATTTGAACTAAAGAACTGCAGAATACAAGACAAGGGCTTTTATACTAAGCAAGACAGATGATCAGAAGGCCAATCATGGAGATTAGAAAACAAATGGGTCAAAAGAAGCAAATAACTGAACAAGGGATCAAAATAAACTAAATGCAAGGTAATAGATGAATACTAAATGGTTTGAGATGGGAAATGATGTATACACATAGAATAAGTGATAGGAAAGCATTGGGGTGGGGGCAGAATGGAATAGACAAAGGGTAATATGTAATAAATGAAGTGGCAGGATACTGCTGGTGACACTGCAATTAGGGGTACCAATGTGGGAATGCCAGAGGATTGTCAAACTGAAACAAGTTGCAGAGCCCTACAAATGATATTCCTAACATAAATACAGATATTTCTCTTCTCACTTGTATATTGCCAGGCTACCAAAGGATCATCAAACATTGCAGTGAGGCAGATGTGTGTCACAACCATTACAAGACCAGTTCTGACAAAATTTTCAATAACCTTTCAACTCTTCAACTAAACTACATATTCTTTGACATTCTTGAACTTAATCTTCAATTTATCTCAAATTGACATCATTTAGTATTTCATATGTACATGACATCATTCTCAAGTCATATAATGGTCATTGACTGGCTGTTAAGAACTGAAAACTGACTAAATGTTGGTGGCCGACAGGGACCAATCGGAAGGACTTGGCTTCAGCTTATGTGCTGCGCCCTCGCAAATATCCGTAGGGTGTCCTTAGATTTCGGGCGGGCGAAGACTAATCCTAAAGAGCTCCTTTTGGCGAGATACCGATCGGAACTGAAGGACAAGTCGAGCGTCGGGCCAAGGGGTCGGGGCCGGGAGTGGGCGAGTGCACGTGAAGGCGGATGGGGGGATTCTTAGTATGAGACTGTTACGGACGTAGGAGGGTATTCTGAGTCGATTTTCTGATTGCCTAGTAACTACAACTACAGCGGGTTCATATACAAGTAACAGGTGTCTAGAAAATACTAATGGGGAGAAGGGCGGAAAATGGTATTAACAATAAGCGTGACTAGGAATGGGAAGTTTATGATTAGTTCGGAGGCCGATGATAACCGAGAGCGGGATTACGATAAAAGGAAATGGTTCAAGGACTACAAATATAGATAGACATATGTGAAACATAAGATTGAACGGATCGACATAATAAAAGGGGACGTATCAAAGTTTGACCAGACAATACGAGTTATTTTGACATGGGTGTAAATGGAGTTTGATCTTCGCGAAAACATACGTCAGCTTCGGGGCCGATGGTTTCCGAGATGGTGACTTGAAAATGTTGATAAGTGGCGATAACCTCGGGACCGATAGGGTTGCGACACGGTCGTAACACTGGCATTCAAAGGTATAAGAGGGCAATGGAACAAAAGAAGTAAGGGAAGGTAGTCAGAAAATCTGTAACATATCTCATCTATTGTATCATTAAAATCTATTCATCAAAACTTTCTGTGATATCTTTGACTATATATTCATGAGCTTCTTGCATCCTAATTAGCCTCATACTTCATCTCCAGGGTAAATTAATACCTCATCAAAAGAGGGAATTTCATATTCAACAGAGTTGAAGACATTTGTTAAGATCCAAGCCTAGAGAAGGGGGGTCTAGTTGGAGGGCCAATGATGGGAAGTGAGCTAATTGGAGGGCTGACGATAGAGATTGGACTAGTCAGGAGGTCTGACTCTATAACCATTGTGGAGCTTGGCTTCAACTTATGTGTTACACCCTTGCACAAACTGTCAGGGTGCTCTGGTATTTCAAACAGAGCAGATAGTATGATATGAATAGGAGTCAACACTTAGCTTAATCAACTGGAGGGCTGAATCACTAAGATGTTCAATGTCTGGAGGCCTGGGGAATCACAGTACGAGGACTCTCAAGTCTTGGAGTGTAGCCACTAAGAGTTGAGTGGGTAGAGACTATAAACCGGTGATATAACTAGGTATCCAGATGAGGCTCTACTCTCATCTGGCTGTAACTATATACTACGATACATGGTCTGTGCACTGGTCTGTGCTACAAACGTGTGTGTGTAACTTGGAACTAAGTGAACACTAAACTAAATATAACAAATCACATGCATGAACTGGTAAGAAACATGCAGTCACAAAACAAGGTATGGCATAATACTAATCGTACATCACCATACCCTAATATAAGAGTCAAAGAATAGAGTGTCATAGCTTGCCAAAGACCACTCTTATGAGTGTAGTGATGAGAGAGAGACAGAAGAACTAAGAGAGGCTAATATAAGTTGATATTCAAACTGAAGAACTGTAGTGTACATGGAAAGAACTTATACTACATCATGTTGGGGCAACACTAACAAGGCTACCAAACACAAGATAAAACACAGTAATAGGAAGTGAAGAGGAGATAGCTCAATGACAGGGGAGATCACACTTGTTTTAAGTGGGATTCCTAAGAGATTGAAACTAAAGACTAGCTATGTACATGCCCCTTATTTATACTATTTATTATTTATGAGAAATTAAAAGAAAGTGCATATATGCACTGCTATTGAGCAAACTGGCACTTTGGTGTCTAACTGGCATCTAACCGGCGCCATTGTCTGCAGCAGTGGGGTGCACATCTGTGCAAGGGACAACTTTAGACACACAGTGCTTTGAACCAGGTTTTGGGCAGCGGTGGTGACCTCATGATGACGATGGCTGTGACGGCCTTGTGACAACAACGGTTGCAGCGACCTTGCAACAACAATGGCAGATACGGCTGTGTGACAACAGTGACAGCAGCGGCATCTTCACGACGATGACGGTGGATACAGCCGTGCGACAACAGTGACAGTGGTGACGACTTTGCAATGGCGGTGTGGGGTGGTGTGATTATGTAATCGCATTCGCACCTGTATCTGTGTGTAGGTGCATATATGCACCTTATAAAATATAGAAAAAATATAGAGAGATGTAGAAAAATATCATAAACTTAAATAAAATAAATGGCAACCATATATTGCCCTGACACATCAAGAATGGGTGATCAGAAGGCCGATCAAAGAAGCAAAGTATGTATAGAGTGGATCACAGGAAAGTGATGATGAGGTGGGAAGATATAGAAACTAATGTATGTATGATACTAAGAAACAATACTAGGTGGCTAATAACAGTATATGTGGAGATGGAAATGGAGGAATGGGTGGAGCAGAGATGGAACAGGATGGGAGTATACTATAAACAAGTATTGGAGGTGCTGCAAAGGGTAATGATGTGGTGGGGGCTCTGATAATGAGATGACAAGGGTTTTCTAATAAGAAAACAAGTCATGGGAGTCTGAAATGATGGGATCCTAACAACATTCAATTACTACTTCAATACTTGTCAAGAAAATTTGATCTGTGTCAATGTAGCTGTAAAAGAAGCCCAAGTCACAAGTGTTGCATCATACAATATTGTATTATGGAAAGGTCTTGTGTGATGGTTGTCACAATCACCAACATTCTTTCTTTCAAAATGATATACATTTCACATTCATGTTAGGATCAGAAAACCTGCCAGGTCCCAGATCCTATTCTATATACCTTTATTTCTCTCTCACAGTATGATCCACTGACCAGGCCCTGCCTGGGTATCCCAAATCCCTTAGATGCTTGGAGATCTTGTCCCAATCTGCCCCTGAACCTGGTTAACATCTGGTTTATTATGTCCCTTGTATATGTTCCTATTTCATCCTGGCCTTGTCCCTAGTATGGAGACCCCTGCCTTGTTTCTTATTTGCTCTTTTTTTGTCTTTTTGTCCAACCAGATTTGTAGTACAATAATCCTTAATTCTATATACATAGTCTAGCCTATGCATGTACTTACAATCCAATCAGAAAATCAACTTAATATACCTTTAGTACTCTACTAGTTAGCTCTTGAGTTTGTACCAGTGTATTCTTGGAACCTGCAGGTCATCCTGCTTGACCCTTCCCATTATTCCCATGCTTCTGGACTTTCTATCTTAATCACCACTTACATCCCAGACCCTACATTTAACAGTTCAGGCCTTGGTTTCAGACAGCACTCTCTACTACAATGACAAGTATGCCAACTTGTATCTGCCTTCAGTGGTTCAAGTTGATTCTATGTTGCTAAGAAGTGCTCCAATGCAAAGAAGTACAAGTTGGCTTTGATGGTAGACAACACTGAATTGGTATTGGATCTGGCAATTGATATGCCAAAGTTCTGTCAGCTGTTATCAGAAAATCTTAGGATTTTGAAGTGTCTGGATAATGTTTTGGATCTCCTAAAGTCCACAAGCATTTATCCTCATGTAAGTCTTCCTATCAATTTTTTCATTGTCCCAAACCAATGAGAAAATCAACAGGAAGTTTATATGGGGATGAATGATTGTGGCATATCAATTGCCAGATCCAATACCGATTCAGCATTGTCTGGTGTTAAAGCCAACTTGTACTTCTTTGTATTCTCGGCAAAATAGAATCAACTAACAGCTGAACGCAGAGAGTTGGCGTACTTGTCGTCGTCGTAGTAGAGAGTGCTGTCTATCCTTACTGTTATTATTCTATACCTCGAGGTTGATTATTTTATTCATGACGACGAACAAATGACGACATATTTCAATTGATGGTAACCACTTCAACCAAGGCGAGAGGTACATCAAGGGCCCATATTTTCCATGGCTCATACATGTAAATAATTAAACCGCGTGCTCTCATTAAGCGAGACACTCAGATATCACGTTGAAGGTTCCCAACGAACACATCTGATCAGTTATTTAAAGCGGTCAATGAGGTAGCGCAAAAGGCAGGCTATATATGAACCGGCTATCAGGAGCGCAACAACAGTGGCAGTGTATGGGGTTATTTGTAGGCGTCGCTGGATCATCGATCAGGACTCGTGGTTGCACGAGACTCGCGAGAAGGTGTACGTCACATCTTGACAGATTACTCGTTTAGATATCACCAATGGGCGTTTGCAAGCACATGAAAGATGCCCTATTGGGAAGAGATGAGCCCTGTATATGTCAACTAAATATGCCTTGAACCCTGCTTCTCAGTGAAATGCGTAACACTATATAAATGGTCCCGATTAACGTCATGCTTTTCGCATTGTTGTTTTCTCTTTTTAAAGAACGCCTTTCCAAAAGCGTCCACTGTCTGCAGTAGTGCATCTCAACGTATTATCCCTCAAGTGACATCTACCGCAAGACAGTTTTCGATAGCCATGTTGCCGTTAATGGCACCTTTGCTCCAAACCCAACAACTGCCACTGAAGCTCCAAATAGAATACCGATAAACTAACCCGAGTAGTTTATGTGTCTCAGAATTCACCCTTTGTGCTGCCCGCCGATACATTCATGGATGCTGAAAATTTTAGTAGCAAACCCTCGTTCCCATCCCCTCTAAAAATAGTGAGAAATTGCCTTAGGTATCACTGTTCATTCAAAAACAATGTGAGCTTACCCTCTTCCCAAACTGATGGCGATCTACATCTGTTTTGTACGGAAATGGTGGTTCCTTCAAGGGTTCGTCATGAGCCAAAGCGGGATAGACAGTGGCAAAAAATTCCCCACACGGATAGTCACTTCTATCGCCTCTCGAGGGATCTGCCCTTTCAAAAGCACTTCGGCGTAGGCACTCGTATACCTGATCGGTTTTTCGTATTCCTCATTATTTTTATTTTTTGGAAAAAGCTCCGACAATTTCTCGAGGCCTATAAAGGCACGATCGACAATATAGCTAGATTATACAAAGGGGATGCATACATTTTTCTTCATTTTTTCTCCCAGGTGCTTGTAACGTCGGAGGGCTTCGTACGCAACGTATGTAAAGCTGAAAGAAGTAGAGATTAGGCCCAGAATGTTTGTGCTCCCAGTTTATATGATCGAGGAGGTTGTAAAACGAAGGGTTAGAAGGGATAAACCCTCTGCGCCTCCGTTCGCGTTGACGGTGACGGTGGGGGGTGAGATAGTGGCTGTGAAGCCATACTCGTTGAGAAGGGGATCTCGACTCCTCCAAATAAACTCTGTACACAAAAGGAGGTATCGTACTATGTTCTTGAATTTGGCGGTGGCTAGTTCGCCTGTAGTTACTCCTTTCACTGGCCACTCTAGGATTCCGACACTGAGGAGTCGAGTTGGAGAAGCCATAGTTGAGCTTGTCAATAATTGGTTAGTGGCCAGTGGGGGTGCAAAACAAGTGTTGTGAAAAGTGGGCACACACTCAATGAATCAATGAAGATTCACATGTCACCTCTTTTAGTTATCAAAACATTAACAAGGTTTGAAGTCTATCTGCAAAATAAGTGTATATATTTCAACCCCTAGCGTTGAAACTTCACACTGGACAAAATCCGGAGACCTGAAGAAATTTAAAAATAACATTGCGGCGAATTCTTGTCTTGCATGCAGCAAGGAAAAAGCGGTCGAATCATGTTACATCTCGTGACCTCATCAAAACAAACGTTGTATTCCTGCACACATATCTCCAAAATTTCTAGAGGCTGTCTTCACACTTTCCTCTAGTAATCTTCAAATCAAGCAAGGTTCCATACCCTTTAACATATGTTTATCATCTCGTCCTACTGATGTCCATGGTCTGCTCTTGCACAACGAGTTTCGTCTTTACCACCCCCCAACCTCTCCTCCTCACGTCTTAGAGATCTGAGTTTATAAGGTGTTGGGAGATATACCCTTTTTTTTGCCTTCACGGAGATTTCTAAATTAGAGTTAATCGCACAATCGGTTTAAAATCAGAATTATGGGTTGAAAATACCAGCAGTGAAAAACACTGAATCTTCGCCATTTCATGAAAACTGACTATAAGATATTATGGGTACAAATCAGAATATGATGTAAGTTTGTTCCAGGTGTGATCTGAGTTCGAATCAATAATCATAGATTTGCTGGTAAATTCAAAATTTCCGTTGATCCAATTCCTTTATGATGTGTGTCTCTTACATCTTGGGTTGGTTTTGTCATAAAATTATATCCCAGGGAGGCATCTTCCGAATTCCAGACTCCTAGAGGTATTGATTCGCCTGTTTATTAGCTAAAGACTGACTGCCTTGACCATCCTATAGACGAGTACCATCCTTACTTCAGCCTCTGAGTAGCTCGCGACAAGGTATACCCGGCTGTGGTGAGAGTGTAGCAATCACGTTAACCGTCTTGATACTAACCAGTTTTCAATCGATACTCCCACATGGTTGTTATCCTACTTTGGCTTTGGCAGGTTCTATTGATACTCCACGTGGAGTTGCACTTTGTATTATCCAATCATATTGACGCGCGGTAGGTCACAATTATCGTGCAGATGACCGCTCACAACTTGACAGTGTTCGGATTATTAATGACAGGTGAGGTATTTCACAGATCGAAGCTGGACCGTGTCATTGCCGATCGGTGAGTCCGCAGTGTGACCATTCCCACATGAAATAGCGTCCAGCAACGACCGGTCTTTCTCGTACTCACTTCTTGCATGTTCCGGCCTGTGGTTCATTGACAATGCGTGCACACACACTGCGTTAGATACTATTAATGTGAACAGAGTGTGATTTCCTGTCAATCACAACGCTGCCTCATATTTCTCCCTGTACCGCCATGCTTCCCTGTAGCCGTGCTCCCATTAGCGATACTTGGCTTGGCGACTCAATGAAACTTCAAAACCCCGGTTCGAACGTATGGTATAGTTCTTCTCTCCCTCGTATCGCAAGTTCCCCCCCTCCTAATAACGTACACATTTCGCTCAGTCCTCATGTCCATTGTCTATATGGGCGGAGTGGTGCTTCCAACCATCGTACTTACGAGTAATGTCGGTAAGTGAGTCTCAGCATGAGGGCGCCCGGTGTCTTGATACCCTGATTAGTCGCCGCCTCGATGGTGATATTTTACGATTATGTACTCACCTTCAATGACGAGGTTCGTTTTTCTCACCCGGTATAATGGCCATAGTGTAAGCTCTAAGATGATGGTCCATAGGTTGAACTTATATGGAAGTGTGTATCTTGGCCATTGAATACTGAAATTTAGATTTTACTACCAACCTAATCATATTCAATTCAATAGACAGAAACTGAGCTGGGTCAGTGTGATGTTCTATATCACCCGATATTTAACAATCTTGATACGATTGTAAGTAGCTGCTTCAAGGATATTTAACTATAAAATGCTAACAATCCAACAGTGCACATATTGTATTCTGCTCTAATGTGTTTGGTGTCATACCTTTAAAGCCATCAGGATGTATACTCTGGCAATGGTTTCAAGTCATGACAGGACAAATATTGTTCTGGGTGGTAGAGCTATTACTAATCCTCCGAGGTCATTATTCTTATTTTATTCACCTTCAACCCGATTTCTAAGCACAGACTTGGATACTTGCCTCACAGTATTTGCATATTACGGACGGAAAAAGGCCGTCCTCGTGGGATTGTTACTTCTCCTCGTTGCGAATTGTGTAGCCATTGCCGCCATGGTCGCTACATCTCTCACTTCCGTGCAATTCGTTCCCAATACTGATCCCGCCATTCACTCTGGGGCGTGTGTGGGATATAGCATTCCGCGGAGGTTTTCAAGCTTGTGGTAGGTTGATCTAGGATATCGACACGAATGAGGCATTCATTATTGATCCTCTCAGGATTCTTCCGCTTACAACACACTCCATTGTTTTGCTCCTCATAATCATTAGATACGTCAAAACGGGGATCAAGACGAATTCAAGAAGTCCCAAACTTCTCAGCGTTTTTGTTTGGGAACACATAGCCGCATATACTGCTACTTTTGGTTGATATTTTTTGTTATGATGCTCCTTCAAACGATTAATTAATGTTGAAATTTTTTATAGGCGTGTCATTATGGACGTTGATGTCGTGGCACGTTCCTATCAGTGGAATGAGTCAAATCGCAATAACGTGGGTGTTGTCTTTAGGCTCAGGCTGATGGCGATTGAAATTTGACAATATATCAGATGGAATTACACAGTTCTAGGCTACTGCGCAAGTCCGCAGTCGAAATAGTATCACCTCATGACTAACGCTAATATCACAGGGTACCCACCTTATTCTTAACCTCCGTAAAGAAGCCAATCGTGATTATACGCAAACTGCCTTCGCCGAAGCGAGTGCTTTTGTCGAATTCAAGAGTAACACTGTTATGGAGATATCACAGACCACCGGTTCGATAGATGGCTCCCAGGCCATATAAGGTACAATAAATAATAGTGACGAAGGTGACTGCTTAAGTTAATCGGCGATCGACGGCGAATATCATTCATGGTTTTAATTATTATTACAGTTGATATCTCAGTCGTCGCAAAGTAGTAGAAACAACCAAGGTGTTCTCTATCTAGATGCTGGTTAGAAGTACTTCATGAACAAAAGGAAAGTGGAAACAAAAAGAATAGTGAGACAACAATCAAAAACACCTGTTACACGTGTAGAAACAAAGTCACACGTTTTACATTATCGGTCACATCTATCCTTCTCCTTTGTACTGTGCCATGAGCGTAAGCCCCTAATTCCAACAATAATAGACTCTTATATTTCTGTACGTTGTTGCAACGTAATTTTGGTGATACGTCTATTGCACATGAAATAGAATCAATGCAGAAGATTCGCTCACATCTGTGATAATGTAATCAGTATGTCATAAGCCACCAGGCTTACACCTGTATGAATATCAAATGTACCTTTTTATGTAATGTGTCCACCAAGATGCCTAGTTTAGAGACAATTCCAGCATATACTGATTACTGTGATAGATGAGATACAGGCAAACATGACATCCTTAATGATTCATAGTGATTTTAGCACATCTTCTCTATGTGATAATGTAGCTGGCTTCAGGTTTTTGTTCAGTGACAAGACATTCCTTACACATTACATCAACCAGCTAGGTGTAATTTCATCATGCATGAAGTCCATCATGTGATGTGTTCACTATCTTTTCCACTATGGCAATGTTTTATATTCCCCCTATAAATATGTATATCCTACTAACAATTCCAAGCATGCTAGGCCAAATCGAGGGCTATTGGCTATTGTGGTATGGAAAAGCTATAATGATGGCAATTGTGGAATTTATAGCTCAATATTTTGATCTGGAGTCTTCATGTACAACAGCACAGAGTATTTCCTGGAAATAATATCAGGTTCCAAACTATCTTCTGGACTAGTATCAAGATCTGGAATCCACCAGAACCTGACCCTCATCCCTCAGGTACCCTTCACCTCAAATCCCATTCTGGTATTCTGCCCTTGACTAGACACCTTCTATTATGACCTGGAACCTATTGGACTCTGCCTCAGATAGTATCTCCAAGTGTCCTTGGTCATTTCCCAACCCAGACTCTGGCTGGACTCCCTGTGTTTGTTCTAGATACTTTGGTCTGTGACCCAACCTTCACCAGATCATCCTTGTCAACCCCTCTCTATGCCAATGTTCCAACTTGCCCAGAACTCATGGCTTTCCCAGAAATATGCACACTTAGTTATTATAGTGTTAGGATCCATTTCCAGATAGTATCAGATATCCATGAATATTCCAATTCACTTCCTTTGTTCCACATTTGGTAACTGACTGGTTGACAGATGTTCATTCATTTGTTTATTGTTCTTGCACTTACTCCCTGATCTGTCCCTATCCTTGTATCCTCATTTATCTGACTTGCTATTGTATACTTACTTTGGAAACAGTTCCAAATAGGTTTTATTATACTCCTAGATATTAGTACAATTATTGGAACAACTATATAGTCTTCCATAGTCATGTACTTATGTACACTCTAGTTTTAATCTCAACTTAGTCTTCAAATTAGTTTGTATCTCATTAGTTCTTATCCCTTCTGTCTTTCTGTACACTCAATATCTGGAACTCTCTGGACTCTGGACATCCAGAGCCCCTGGGAACTCTGAGTATCTGTAAACACTCCAGATATATGTATCTGCCCTCTGAAATATGGACACCCAAGTGAGTGCACAAGGGTGCAGCACATAAGCTGAAGCCAAGTCCATCTATACTCTGGTAATATTCTAATACTCCCTGAACTAATCCCCAGGAACTCCATGGACATGTTTCTGGGGAAGTCTCCAGAATATCCACTGGGAATTCCACCCTGAGATCCAGAACTTAACATTATGGGCCCCATGTCTGTGTTCCAATCAAAGATGTTAGCTGAGGTTTCACATGCATCATGTTGTGAAAAGGCATTTGCTTTTCCTGTCTGTTCCTCTACTTCCTCTATTTCTGCCTCTTCCTCCTTGTTAGCACTGTTGCATGACTGCCAGTTGTGCTGTAGCTTTTCTTTGTTCCTTGGTTTTGGACAGTCATAGCTGAAATACCCTTCCTTGTCACAATTATAGCAAACCATTTTTCATTGATGCTTGATGCTTTGGCCCTATTAGCCATTTCTTCACAGTGATTGTGATCTAATTCTTTGCTTCTGAATGCCTGGAGAATGGTGTTCTTGTCCAGCTTCTCCATGAGTAATAATGATGAGGATAGATGTGTATATTCCTCAGGAAGAGCCCACATCAGGGATTTGGGAATGTCCACACCCACTATCTAGACTCCCTAAATCTATAGTAGGCTTTTATGCTGACTAGTAAATAGGGATCTCACAAAAGTAGGGTGTCTAGCTGAGTCTACCCAAGCTAGCTGGCTCTCCTAGATGGCTCTAGACAATATAGATGGCATATATACTTATCTTCCCACTTTCCTGATGCAGATGAGTGCCATGCATTATATGTAATTCTTCATCCAGGTTTTTCAATTGTGAAGTCCTTTGGGGACAGGTTTTGAATAGCCCCCATTGCTTTGCCAATCCTGACACCCAAATTGTAAGCTGGTGGCTTACAACATACCAATTACATTATCACAGATGTGCATAGTATCATTTTTTAGTTAATCATTTTACTTACCATCATCATCGTGTATCGTACTCGCCGTTCTCGAGGAATATAGTTTGGTCCTATCAACATCTGGACCAATGCCAATGTAAGGCTGCATTAGACAGCAGCCTTTCACAAATCCATCAAAGACTTCTTTTCATCCTTTTAGATTGAGAATACATAGGTTATCATAGGCATTGAAGTGGGCTCCTGGTTTTTGTTGTAAGTATTGTAAGTGTGTCCTTTCCAACAAGTGTCATATTTTGATTGGATCTCCTTCAAATCCACAGAAATGCACCTCTACTTATTTTCCACCATAAAATATATCTCTGCAGCTGCTTTCTCTGATTTTGTCTCCCACTTCTCAATGTTATCACTGCCATTTACTGGCTTGACTTCTTTTCCACAAACACATTTCCAATAATCCAACTTCATCAACCATGCCTTTATTTCTCTAGACCATTTTGGATAATAACATCATAGAATATCTTGGAATATACCTAACATAGCTCTAGTAATATCTCTGTCATCCCTTCCAGGACTTTCTTCCCTGCAGATATATATAACCCCTATTAGTTCACTCTGTTACAGTGACTTACAAAACGTATCCAATGTTTTGTAGTTTCAGCTTATATATGCTATATCCCAGTAGATAAAATAGTAGAAATCGCCAAAATATTTGTGAACATGACCTATCATGTATATATTTAGATGGTAGAACTATATTATGTAATATCCATATATGGAAACACTATAAATATTTTAATGGAGAGGGTTCATTGGATACGTTTTGTAACTGACAGGTTCTGGCATGAAAACCATATGCCTATGTTGATTGTTTGCATTTGTTTATGTTTTTCAACATGTCATGTGATCATTCTATACTACAGTATAAGTTGAAGGGCTTTCTCAGCTAAGATTCCCTCAATTCTAACTATGCATCCCCTTTCCACTGCTGCCCAGTATGAGATCCTTTCTCTACTTGATGCTGGCCATTCTGCCAGACAAATTTCAGTTTCTACTGGCTATAGCTATGCTACTATCTCTAGACTTCATTCTAAACACCATTCCCACCTTTCTAAGTCCTCTGGTGGTCACCCTTCCAAACTCTCCACAGCCAACATCCATATTGCACAACGCCTTATCAGCTCTGGAAAGGCTGATACAGCTGTAGATGCAACGAAGGCACTTTGCACTATCACCAACCAGTCACTCAATCCTCAAACAGTGCATCATTGACTCAAGGCAGCTGGGATGAAGCCTGTGGTAAAGAAGAAAAGGCCTCTTCTTTCTAAGAGGGATAAAAAGGAGAGCATGGATTTTACTTTGGCATATCAGGATTGGACTGTGAAGGATTGGAAGAACGTGGTGTGGTCTGATGAGACCAAAATCAATAGGCTGGGGTCAGATGGCAGGAAGTGGGTGTGGAAAAGGGCAGGGGAGGGCTTGAGTGACAGGCTGGTTGAGGGAACCCTGAAGTTTGGTGGTGGATCTTTAATGGTTTGGGGGTGCATGCTGTGGGAGGGGGTTGGGTATGCATGCAAGATTGATGGAAGGATGGATGGGGACTCTACATCCAGATTCTGGAGGATGACCTGCAAGCCAGTCTTAAGGACTATGGTAAATCTGCCAATGGTATCATCTTCCAGCAGGACAATGACCCCAAGCATACCTGTAAGAAGGCCCAGTATTGGTTCCAAGAAAATGGTTTCAGGGTTCTCTCATGGCCAGCACAGTCTCCTGACTTGAATCCCATTGAACACCTATGGAATGACCTGAAGAGGAGGTTGGCAGGGTATGAGAATGCACCCCAGGGGATGGAAGAGTTGTGGGAGAGGGTGGTGGATGAATGGTACAAGATTGATGAAAAGGTGTGTCAGGATTTGATTGAAAGTATGCCTAGGAGGGTTTCAGATATATTAAAGGCAAAGGGTGGCTACACTAAGTACTAAATACTAGTAATTTCCTGCCTAAATGTGTCAGTTACAAAACGTATCCAATGAACCCTCTCCATTGAAATATTCATAGTGTTTCCATATATGGATATTACATAATATAGTTCTACCATATAAATATATACATGATAGGTCATGTTCACAAATATTTTGGTGATTTCTACTATTTTATCTACTGGGATATAGCATATATAAGCTGAAACTACAAAACATTGGATACGTTTTGTAAGTCACTGTAAGTTCCAGATCTTGGGGCAGAATTTCCAGTGGATATTCCAGACACTTCCCAGAACATGTCCACAGAGGTTTGGAGAATTAGTCTGGGAGTTTCTGGGATTAGCTTGGGAGTATTGGAATATTACCAGAGTATAGATGGACTTAGCTTCAGTGTTAAGGTGCATACATGGAGGGTTTCTGGAGAAACCCACAGGAAAGCCAGTAGGACTTGGCTTCAGCTTATAGGCTGCACCCTTATGAGATCATCTTGTTCAATTCAAAACAGGTGGACGGGAATCCCAGGGAGTCCAGGCAGGTATTCCGGTAAACTGATAATTGGTGCGTATAGGGTGCGGGTTAGTGCCCAGAGTCTAGTGGGAATTCTGGTCATAACATTCAGCTTACATATGTGCTGTACCCTCATGCACTCACTCAGATGTCCGTATTTCAGAGGGCAGATATATGCCAGAGTGTTTATGGATACTCAGGGTTCCAGATATTGAGTGTACAGAAAGACAGAAGGGATTAGAAACTAAGTCAAGATACAAACTAATTTGAGATTAAAACTAAAGAGTAAGTACATGACTATGGAAAACTATGTATATAGATGTTCCAATAATTGTACTACAAATCTAGAAGTATAATAAGACTTATTTGGAAATGTTTCCAAACTAATCATACAATAACAAGTCAGATAAATGGGGAAACAAGGATGGGGACAGATCAGGGAATAAGTACAAGAAAAATAAACAAGTGAATGAATAACTGTTAACCTGTCAGCTACCAAATATGGAACAAGGATGAGGTTCAGAAATCTGGGAACTAGAAATGTTCCATGGACAGAAGTCAGGTCAGAAAGTTATGGAAAGTTATGGAAAGTTATGGAGAATCAAAGTATCCAGGAATGGGTCATAACAGAAGGTTGGGCCACAGATCAAAGTATCTAGAATAAACACCAGGAGTCTGACTGGAAGTCTGGGCTGGAAAATGACTAGGGACATGTGGAGAACTCAACTGTCAAAGGGCAGAGTCCAATGGGTTCTGAGTCATAACAGGAGGTGTCTAGTCAAGGGCAGAATACCAGAACAGGATTTGGATTGAAGGGTACTTGAGGGATGAAGGTCAAGTTCTGGTGGATTCCGGATCTTGATACTGGTCTAGAAGATGGTTCAGAACCTGATATAATTTCCAGGAAATACTCGGTGGAGTCTCGAGGAATGGAACTTCACACACTCATAGATACAAGCCAAGTCATATATTCTAATATCTACCGTGCTCTGCACAAGTTTCCAATACAACGTTGGTAAACTTGAGGTGGAAACATATGACCCGGTGTGTGTAAAATGGCATGCTGCTCGTTGGTGCACATAAACCGCGGCGCGGCGTGTTTTACAACCTGGCACATGTGTACGTTGCGCGAGGGAGTGAAACCACACGAACGCAGCATTGCGCAGGTTAATTGTGCGCCGCGTTGGTATAGTTTCACTACGCCGTTTGGCGAGTTTACAGTGGGGGTGTCATTTATCTAGAAACTGTAAAAATAAAAACATAAATAAAATAAATAAATAATCGCCAAGTCCTCGTGAGTTAGACTCGCGGATCCGAGTCAGCCGTGGGTGCACTCGCGCTATACCCTAATAAGAACGAAGATGAAAGTTAAATTCACAAAGAGAAAGACTTGCTGTAGATATGGCAAGAGTAATTTTTTATTTATGTATTTATGTATTTATTATGCTAAAACCCGGGGCTGGGCCAGACCCGTGGGTTATGATTGGGGGCCAGGGCCAGCAAAAGCACTCCCCGTCCCATCACTTGCGACTCCGAGTCCATGCATAACGCCGAGTCTCTGGTCGTGACCTCTCTATTAATCTTTTCCCATTCGAACTCTACAGGATCGATACTTATTCTCAGCCGCACGCAAACCGTACAGATCATAAACGATGCTGACTAACCAGGAAGCCCTTACAGTAATTTTACTGCTGTGACTATGCTCTCTACAATGGACAACGATGCCATGGAGGTCGACTCTCCTTCCTCACTGCCCCTTTCGCAGGATGAACTGACTATATTCAACAAGAGGATAAACGAATACTCAAATGACAATTGGTGGCAAGCGCGCATTGATAAAGCTGGGGATGACCCATCCAATTGGCGGAAGTTGTTTTTGGCTGTTTTGTTGCCTCACTGGTGTATTTTCCACCACAGCTTTAAAAGCAAACTTTATAACGCCGACCCTAAGCGATGGAGAGTAGCTGATGGATAACTTGAACGATAATGAGTTCAAAGAATGGCAGATGGGAGTGAAGGCAGGCGCAGAGAAAGGCGATCAGTCCCGCCGCACATCGCACGCCCTCCGCCCTATCCGAAGGCCCGGCGCAATCCATCCCTGTTGAAGACAAAAGGCACCGCATATATGTGGCAGGGTCAACATATTTGGGGACTGTCTGAATAACGGTGATACCGGTGCGGTAACAACATGATCGGTCGTCACGATCAGGCTCCACTCATCCACACGTCTCACATATGAGCACATGGTCCTTTTATTTATGTAGAATATATAAAGGGATAACCTACATAGCTTAACCTCAGTCCGTTATACTTATACGAGACTGAGGTGAGCACAGAACGATCCTTTCTCTCTTAGTATATGCGCTTACTGTATACAATAGCTCTTCTTAGGTACACATTATATGAGTCCGTTATACTTATACGAGACTGAGCTCTTCTTAGGGACTATATATTTTAACAATCCCCTCCCCAGCCAAACCCAAGAAGCCTGCCGATCATTCTCCAATCGCTGGGCAAGCTGCCCGGGGTGCTGAACAACGGCATGCATTCTTTCCTTTACTCTACTCGAATACTTGCGCATTGCAATTGTAGTCTGCACGTTCTTCAAAGTAAGATACTCTTGACTTTTATCCTTGATGTTTGACAAACGTCTGGTAGGACTTACTACCGCCTACAAAACACTCTTTGTTGGAGATACTGCCATTAATTTTGTCCGGTATCTTAAAAGGACCGATGACTAGGTGCGAACAAACACGAAGGAAATCTACGCTAAGGCGACTCCCGTGGTTCAGAGTTCTGGAACGGAAAAGTCGCGCATGCTTACAGAGGTGTGTTCGGATTCCGCACTGTTACACTATGCTACACAATTCCTGCTAGATTGGTAGACAAATCTTCACCCTTCCGATCTGGGTTATCCACCTTCAGATTTGGAGGTAGTCACATACTTTGCTACTTTGTCTAAGGATAACGACTTAAGTTGCAGTGTGTATATTGCCATTGCCTGCTTTCTTCCTGCTGCACATACAACTATGCTCGAATGGCTGCAAAACGCCCAAAATGAAAACAATTTTAATGGATCAGAGCTCCTTACGCATTGGCATGAGCTTATGGAACCACAGGGACCACGTTACCTCCGAGATCAATTTTTTTCGGAAGTTGTTCAACGAGCAAATTCTGCAAGTCATTCAATTTCCTTTCTTTGATGTCACCCTCTTAGTGTCTTAGCAGTTGAAAGGGAACTGTCACTTTATGCGTAGAAGAACAGAGACGGGTGATCCAGAACCAATGGTTCCCGATGCCAGTACATTCGCTGCTTGGTCTAATCGATCCCATGCCAAGAAGGCCACCGAAGACCTTGTGAAATTTCTATCCACAATTCAGCCTCGAGCTTTGTGTGTGACGTACTTTGATGAAGCACATGAATTGGATTTGTGTTTCTGGGTCCTCTTACGCCTCTTGCAATCCCAAGAATCGTCAACCAGAATGTGGTATGTCTTCATTGCTCCAAGTCAAGCCTTTCCTATTACGCTCACGTCCGACCAACCGTCACCTGACTTAGATAAGAAACAGTGCTTTCCTTGAAGCTTAGAAAGGAAGTGGCTCGGCTGCTGCCGCCCTATATCGCTCTCGGCTTCGACCAACAAATGATTGTCAAGTATCGAATAGCAAAGACGTGCCGCATGAGCGATGCCGTGCTTTCACAGCGTCTCTGTCTTGATCCAGTACTGACCGGTTCCGAAGCTATTCAACTCGCAGACCGCAGTGTTGCGCATCATATGAGACTTCTCACTGGCTTCTCAGACAACAGCGAAATATTCTATACGCACTCGCCATCGGAACCAATCCTTGTACTAGGTAGCATTGATATATTGTACAACACGTTGGATGCAAAACGTTTGAGAAACGTCCTACACACTCTGAGCCGCGACTTATGCAGCGCAGGGTTAGTCGAAAAGGGAGTTTTAGGTGAACTTGGTGCGCGCACACTTCTCCTTGTTGCCCGCGACTTCACCGCTCCCACGGAGAAAGGCCGTCGGAATCTTTTGGAGCCCGTTCGCCTTCTGCATTTTCTCCGTACGCTCTTTGGCAACAACGTATGGGCAGGTTCCAATCAAGGAAAATTTGACGCAGCGTTTCGTAATGTACATGTAAATTTCACGCATTGGATGGTGACAAAGGACCCCATACCTGAGGTACCGGATTCGTGAGTATAATATTACAAATGTCTTTTCGCATGGACCTACTGATTCAAATCCTTTCTAAGGCGGTTGCTTGCAAATTTATGGGCTCGAGGTGCAGCGTTGCAATGCTGCTTCACTCAAGAAGCAATCGATTTGCTAATCCCAACATACACTGGCTCTATCTAGGCGAATGCGGTCTTTGATCCCTCTTGCCTTTCTGCGGCTGTTGTCCAGGTCAAGTTTAAAGCTGCGGGGGACAAGAAAGCAAGCTTTAAGATGCGTTCACTTGGTATCCCCCGTGATCTTCGTAAACCTCTTCCCTATCTCGCGCTACTTATGGAGCTTGGCAACGAATCCAATTATCAAGAAAACCATTCAAAAATAATTTCAATGGCCTGCAAACCCGTTGTTGATGGTGAATTTGAAGAGCTATTTAGTCATTTCGCTGCGGCTGTGAAAACCCTTCATTCACATCGAAACCAAGAAAGGGGAAAGAAAGCGAAAAACGCGAAGGAAACGAAAGAAACGAAAAGGATGCAAGAGTTGTAACAGAAGGTGAAAGAGAGGCATCTGGCTATAGATTCCTACAACCGATACTCGATATCTGTCCGTGGTGCCTCCCCGGAGGTGTACCAAATCATAAAAAAAGCTGATATTGTCCACGAGTTTGCAACTTTGCTCGACATAACTATGCCGTCACCCAGTAATGAAGACTACGATGCAGCACATGCGGCCCCTAGAGCGATTAGGAGTTGCATCCAGTCATACCGCTTGGATGACTGAGTATGTTGTGGAAAGATAGCTAGCATGGATCGTAATGATGTAGATATGCAATTATGATATTTGTACTTGAATCTGAATGTCAGAACGACTCTACAGCGTAATAGTGTTCCTTCGCATACCAAATTTTTATATACAATTTTTCACCTCAGAAAAACCTACTACAACTTGAATTTTTCCAATAATTTTTGAATTCACAGAATGCTTAAAAAAATTGGCCAAATATTAAAAATTTCTAAAGGTTTTCGAAATGCAAAAATTTTGGGATGCCTCTAGTGACTTCAGATCAGACGCAGCAGTTGGCTTTGATACTTAAGCACTGACAGTCACACAGTACTCTGCACTGCCTCCAGGGACGCCAGGCCAAACAAGAGCTCTGTACCCACAAAGATGACCCGAGTCATTTATCTTAATGTAGGTCTAGGAAAAGAATCTTTTGGGATAACACATTTACTAGTATAACTTCTGATCTTGACTACCGACTCTTCCCCTCGGGACGAATGTTTGGCTTAGGCTTCAAGTTGTCCGCGTACTTTGAGTCGTTGAACTCCCGATGACAATTTATGTAGAACGGCTTGGAAGGTCGTGGGCGACCCGTATGATCGCCGAATCCCGACTGGAATTCCCATTTGTGTGCCGAACCGATAACCCCTTTGGTTGGAAAATACACATTCAGTCTAAATGGTTAGTTACCAGTTTCAAGCCGGTTATATATATAATGTAATATAGGGAGTATTTGCAACTAATGAAATATTAGCAAACTGAATGGGTTCCTAATATTCATATCAGGAACACCATTCAGTTTGCTAATATATATTAGTTGCAAATACTCTCTACTAGAGTTAGATTCCTTTTGAGAAGATAGGACGGCAAAACAATTAAAGTAAGCACAGTCACAAACTCTTTTTTATTTAGGTAATAAAATTAGAGCTTGTATTCTGCTTTTGTTCTGCTCCTAATTTTGCTTTTGCTTCTTTAAGAGCAAGACTAGTCCTCCGCGCACCCAGCCGCATCAGGAAAATGGGAAGATCAGTAAGATATATTAGAGAGTATTTGCAACTAATATATATTAGCAAAACTGAATGGGTTCCTGATATTTATATCAGGAACCATCAGGAACCCATTCAGTTTTCCTAATAGTCGCAAATACTCTCTATTGTCTAGAGCCATCTAGGAGAACTCGCTAGCTCGGCTAGACACACTACTTTCTCGATATCTCTATCTACTTACTAGATTTAGGGATCTAGGGAGTCTAAATAGTCTACATGAAGGCGTAGACATTCTCAAAACCCTGATGCATCTTCTCTGTCAACACATGGTTAGTTTCTGGCTTGTGTGCAATATTCCTTGGACTAGTATTCACCTCCACGCATAACACCGAGGGCCGTTATCCACTATGCTGGTTTGTCTCCCGAAATACCGCTAAGTGGCGACCATTTTTGTATCCCTCACCCCCACGTTGTAATTTATATTCAGCACGGTAAATCACCGAAAACCCCTCAAAACGATTGAGGAGGGAACCATCAGTAAACGATTCATGTCATCAAGCAAATTATCTTGACAATACATTTTTTTTTAAAGTACGTCCTCCACTACTGAACCTGAACGATGTAAAGCTCTTGAGAGTCTTCCGCAACCGCCCTACGGCGCGGCCTGGTAATTATTCCCTTAAAATTTCTGTGGTTTTAAATATCCCCTCCAATGGATACTGATTTGGTGCTATTATCGTGTATGAGATATCTCTTAGATCTGGTGAGGAGCTTATTATGTAACTAGACTCAAGGTCGAGAGAAAATTCGTATTGCAGGGTAATTATTAGTTGCAAATACTCTCTAATTAGTTCATTAACGTTTATGTTATATGATCCAGATGATATCGTCCCGTATAGAGGCAAAGGGTCTAATTTATCATACACAAAGAATCCCTTAAATCTGGTGAGCACGTGAATAGCACCAAGAAAAAACACGTATTACCAAACAGCTAAGAAACCTTTATGTGATATAAGGGATGCTCAATCCTTAACTCACACTTGCCCAACGACCAGCGGGAAAGGCGACTTTTTCAAGTCCGTGTGAAGGTGTAAACACGTTTCGTGAGGATTTGCGCGCTTACACCCTCGCGTACCGTCAGACTTTAAAAACCGCTGGTCGTCTGACGAGTGAGTGAGTGTGGAGGTAAGAATTAGCATATATATATTTGTGATATTAGCAAAACTGAATGTGTGCCTTACGCTAGTGAGATCCAATTTACATGAGGCAAGCGGTGCTGCTGTGGTTACCTATTCATCGCAAAATTTTGGCTCGCTTTTGAGTCATTCGCGGCTACCTAGCGATTAGTCTCAACATACTGCCTCAACACCAATAAAATATTTCCTCAAGCATCAGTAAAACATTTTTTAACGGGAGATCCCCGCATTCTGAGGGCATTCAGATGGCTCCTGAACGTCGTAAAAGACCTGAGTTTGGGAAGAACTTGAAGCCTTTGAGGCTAAAAATTAATTTACTTTGGATGAACATGGGAACTAACCAAATTGATGGGTCGCATTTGAATGACTTTTACTTTGAGTTCCAACATCATAAACACCAAAATCCCGATTCATCATGAACATTGGCTGCAAATGGGAACAGCGGATTTTATATAAAATCCACACATCTGGTAAGAACAGATCGACCTCCCCCCAGGCTCGTACTTGACATGGCTGAAATCGTAAGTATCCACAAATGAAATGATACAGAATGGTTTGTTAATCGTAATGCAGCCCCAGGCTACTCAAATTCTTATAATCGGAGGCGGTCCGTCTGGGAGTTACACTGCATCTGTGCTTGCCAGGGAAGGCTTTCAGGTTACTCTTCTAGAAGCAGACAAATTCCCTCGTTACCACATTGGGGAGAGCATGTTACCTTCCATGCGTTTCTTCCTGAGCTTCATAGGTGCCCTCGACAAAGTAATAGCTCATGGATTTTGCGAGAAGGTTGGCTTGTTGATGGCTTCTGAGATTTATTGATCGATCCTCTACTCATTGATGTTTACTGATTAGCCTGGAGCTGCAATTAAGTTTAGTCAGTTCAAACGCGAAGGATATACCGACTTTGTGATGTTAGATGCGGACAATGGTGCATGGAATGTCGTTCGTCGCCCCTCCTTCAACCCAATTGCTCACCGTATTGATCATTTTGCCTCAGGTCCGTTCGGAACTAGATGAGATACTTTTGCGCCATGCATCCTCAGTCGGTGCGACTGTATTCGAAGAAACTAAAGTGACTTCTATCCTCTTTGAAGACGATGATCATGCCGGGCGTCCTATTGCAGTCACATACAAAAGAACTGGCGGAGGCGTGACGAATGATTGTGGAACGATACGGTTTGATTATCTCGTAGATGCATCTGGCCGTACTGGAATCATGTCGCAACGCTATCTTCGAAATAGGAAATTCAACAAGAGCCTCGATAATCTCGCAGTGTGGGGATACTGGACTGGCTGTTCACAATACGCACCTGGTACAACTAAGCAGAATGCCCCATGGTTCGAGGTCTTACAGGGTATTCCATTATTTCTGTGTTTAGATGCTGTAAGTTCATGACTTGCATAGATGAGTCCGGGTGGGCATGGTATATACCTCTACACGACGGCACTGTGTCCATCGGCATTGTAAGAAACCAACAAACAGTGATTGCTTCGAAACGAAAATTCCAGGAGGAAAGCGGAGATGGCAGTCTCCGGGCCCACTATCTGCACGAATTGAACAAGATTCCGGGCATTTTAAAGCTTATGACATCACACGCTGAACTGGTGGAAGTAGGCAAAGATGGTGGACCAGGCGTCAGGCAAGCATCGGACTTCTCTTATTCCGCTGGATCTTATGCTGGACCCTATTTTCGAATTGTTGGTGATGCCTCAGGTAATTAAGGCACAATAACCTCACCAAAAATATTTAACTGATCTCACCCCTACTATAGCCTTCATCGATCCTTTCTTCTCCTCTGGGGTACATCTAGGCTTTAGTAGTGGTCTCTCGGCAGCGGCAACCATCGCATCATCGATCCGTGGAGAAACAAGCGAATCAGAGTGTGCTCACTTCCATGATGTTAAGGTGGGCGTATCCTATACAAGGTAATTCTGTGATATGAGTGTTTACCAATTATCCGGACTTACCTAAATACATTAGATTTCTCGTCGTTGTATTAGCTGCATATAAGCAAATGCACGCATTACATGAGGCTGTGTTATTTGACTTAGACGAAGACAATTATGATCGAGCTTTCGAGCTCATTCGACCAGGTAACTCGTTATAGTTTTCGACTAGACGTCCAACTAATCAACGAACCATCAGTGATCCAAGGCTCAGCAGATACCGGAAAACAACTTAGTGAGAATGAGGTACAACACACCATGGACTTCCTTCAGAACGTTTTTGCACCCACCGACTCAGCCATCGATGCCGCAGTAATGGCCCGAGTTTCCCCTGAATTTTTCTCGGGACTACCAGGTCAGGTGACTAAGGCTGGAATCGACCCCACAGACGAAGATGCTGTACATACAGTGGAGAAGATTAATGCCCAAAAAGCAATTTCAAACTTCTATAAGCCGGGAAAAGATTTCGCAACTGAATCTATAAATGGCTGGACGGTAAATGTCACACGAGGGGTTCTGGGATTGGTTAAACATCATGGCGCTGGGGAAAAGCATCCTCAGCCATATGTACCAGAAGTATTTTACCGTGCATACCGTGCAGTATCGCCCCCGTGTAACCCGTCAAACACTGTTGATGCTGTACGTTCCACGGTTGCTTATATGTAACTCGCCAAACACTATTGGTGTAATGTACTCTACCCCTTAATTGATTATCCGTTGTTTAGTGCTAGGTTGAAAGCGATGTAGTGATGCGCACAGGAGGCTAACGGACCACTTTATATCATGACCCGCTTCTGAAAGGAGTGTCGAAAAAACATCGAATGCCACTATTACGTTGTACGGAGTACGCAAGGTCACGCGGTACTAATACCACGACGTTAACTGTTGTTACCGTATTCTATATATCACTTGAAGTCAGTCCGAGGTCCGCTGATACTCATGGTAGCAAGACAGGCATCAATTGCAACAGGTTACAGAAGCTTCGTCCCCACTAGTATTCCTTTAACTATGATAAAGATAATTGCATAGTACTTCGGCACTGCTGAGGGGTGCCCAGTACCAGTCAGTACTTATCATGAAAGTGGCGATTTAATTTCACAGTTCACGACTTTGAAAGTTGTCCTCTTTCAAATAACTTCAGTCAAGAATTATTTCTGGGGAAGTCAAGAAAAATACGTATCGCCGAAGTGGTTTAATGCAAATATCCCGATTAACTAATATGCGCATTGGCCTCTGATGTCTTATTATCCACTATTTGGCTTATTATCTCTCAGGTTTCGGATGGCGTTTCCCATTTCCAAGGCACGCTTCGCCTCGATCCACTCCATGGCATCTATTTGTACCATATCACACCTCAATGAGTGATGAAAAGCGCGTTCTGGGATGCCACCTACCGTGATATGTCTTAGGGACAACTTTTCGATCTAAGGGCGGGCCATGCTCGTCGCACCAAGTGAAACGGAAATCGTCAGTGGTTAATTCGATGCCAGTTGTCACGTCGACGACGTCCGCTCTGACAGTAATGTGCTGAGTTATCATTGTGGTTGATATTAGCGATGAATAGAAGGGGCCACATGGATGCAACGTACTACCAATGCAGGGTAACAATCGGTTAGCGCAGTGAATGCCACCTGAGACCTGAGACGTAGTATGGATCCGATAGGGACAGGTTGACGGAAGGCAAGGCCATCAAGGGATAAGAAACGTAGCGGACGACGACTGAACAGCGCAGCCGTAGTAAAGCTCAGCTAGAAATGGTTGGGCAGCACGAAGGCAAGGAAGAGTTTCAGACAGATACCTCGTAAGCCAAGCGCATGAGATATCCTAGAGTAAGTGGTGAAATCAAACAGTATTGGCAGACAGAACCGCCTACCTCCGAATATCTTGGAGTGAACGCTGGAAAAGTTTAGGCACAAAGAAAAAACACGAGATGCGCACGCTCACTTTCTTTCTTGGGGAAACATCAGGAAACAATTCTCCAAACGCGTGTCCACCATCCACACCCTTTGGACACCCCCTGTGGGTGGATTATCCTGTCCGTAATTAAGGTAGAGCTGGTGCAGTTCTGCGGCCTCTTCAGTAGATGGGGGAACCTTGGTCAGGGATTGAAGTGTAAGTGACATCTTTCTCTCTTTGTTCGCTACAGCATAGGACTGGATGAGGAAAACATACTGACTGAAACCGAATGAAAACTGACCGGCTCCCATTTGATACATTTTTTCCTCTTCAGCAGTTGACAACTCCAAGGGGGGGACCGGTTTGGCTTTCGGCGTGAAGGCATCACGGCAAACCATGGAGAACCTTCCTATGTACAATAACGTCGTTGCAGATAGGCACATCATGGAACGGTTTTACACACACCTAACATTACTGTATCTTCTGTTCCTCCTAGCAACGCAATCTTGACGGCAACCTCGATTGAAGACCGACCGGTATAGATTACATGGCCACACAATCTCAAGTCTCGGAGATTGTGCTTGTTTAAAGGCGTTAGCATGTCCAGGCTGCACCCATTGACTTCTAGTTTAGCAGGGGACAAAGTGATTGTACACTCTCACCGATCAACGGCTGCCGTGACAATGAAAAATCCCCGCTTTCTTAAGTCTCCGAGAAGAGTTTCCCCTGGCCCAAGCACATGCTTATATGCAATGGATCCTGCTAAGGAGTCCAAATGTTCTATCAACTTTCCGACACGTATGGAACCGCTTGCATTAATATACTGTTCGAGTAACTCCGGCTTCGACCCGAAGGGTAAAACCATTTCAGAATAGGAATCATGCATTTTCCGCGGAGATATCTTGACCTCTGGAATTGAGGTCGGGGGCGAATGCGGAGTCGCCGACAGAGACGGGGATGAGATTGTTTCGGTCCATGACAAAGGACTCCTCGTTGGCCACTGCCTACGGTCTTATCAGTATACATTTATTGAGGGAAAAAAACTACTCGTTTCGTACGATCGGTATATGGGGTTTGATTGATCACCTTCCCGGCAAGAAATTTAGTTTTTCTAAATGACATTCTACTCACTTACGGATAATGTCCATGTATTTGGAGATAACGTTGACATCTTGGGTTTCTTCAGATGGTTGCGGCACTGTTGGATAGTCATGGGCCTGTCGGTGAGGCGTTCCAGTAGTGAAACAACGTAATGGTCCTCTCAAGGAGATATACGTCAGCCCACCAGGGGAAGAGTGACGTCTGGGAAAAAGTCGTCGAGCCTTGGGAATACGACACGGTCCCTGATGGAGTTGCGAAGAACATCTAATAGAAGCCAACATTGACATCATTGAGCTAGTAATCAAATGTCACAGCCAATCGACGAAACACATAGTGAAACACAACAAGACATACCGAAACTGGGCACTGCAGAGTCTTTTTCGTCGAAATAGACAGTAGATAGAAGTCAATAATCACTCAACGATAGGTCGAAGTTGGCTTGAGGATTGTTTGGTCAAGCTCTGTTCGGCGGCCCGAACCGTGAACGGCGCTACCTTCTATATTGATTAAGTAACGGGTTTTTGTGGCTCATCTGAGAATGGCAGATGAGAGCATGGCTAGTAGCAAGTAAGTTCTTTCAATTGGGGGGCGTGAATATCCGGTCTACATGTACAAGCCATCAGGTTGCATAAACAGCGTAAACGACAAAGTTGCACCAGGGACTTGGGATGTCTAGGAAGAATACTAATTATATAGACCATCCTACCTACATCTATAGTTAAGCTACCATATTGGCCAGAGGTACTGGGGTCTCGGAAGGTGATGTGTAACTGTTCTAGACAACATATACGATATATTGCTGATGTTCTCATTTTCCTGACGTGTCGGGTTTGATCACAAACTTACACTCACAATTACGCGAAGTTACACAAGGGCTAGTCATATACTACTATGTCATTTTGCCTGTAAATCGATTTTTCAAGTCTATAGACAGTGTCAGGATAACGCTCCCCCCACTAAGGTGAAACCTGCTAAACGCTCCGTTTCATGTCGCAGGAAGGTCTAAAATGTCTGAAATTCGATGGTTTCGTAAATGATACGAGTTTGCTCACAAAGAAGTGGCACGATTCATCCAGACAACTGCCCTCTCTCTCTAGTACCGTTGAATTGTATTAGATATAGTTTGCAGCGCCATAAACTACAAATAAGACAAGTGGCAGAATAGTGAACATCTTCAACATGTGCGATAACTTATTTCATTCGAGAGACCACACGTTTCGCTGGGGAGTGACAGCTGAGCACACAATTACAAAATCCTGAGTACCGGAAATTCAACTCAAATGTCTCCCTATTGGATGACCCATACTTTTTTTGCATGTGTAGTCCATGCGAGCCATTTTTCGACTGTTATATATATATATATATGACAACTACGAACAGGATATAGTAATGTTATGGAACATGTAGGCGAAATATAATCACGATGGTTTGAAGTATTGTCCTTAGACTCAGATTCAATAAACAAACATGCTACGCTATCAACAACCCTCCCAATACTTTAACCTGCCGATCCACTTTAGGGAAAATCAAATTCCCATAAGGAAGAGAACCCTCGTGTTGTCCATTCAGCCTCTGGGGACATGATGTACGAGACCAAAGCAGCGACATGACTGACAGACCCAAGAGTTGCAAGCTTGTTGAGCCCTGTTTTGCCCAAAGGTTCGATGCCATTCCTCGGTAGATAAATTTCCTATGCTTGCTGCGTTACTGATTAATACGTCCACTAAACGTCAAATTGACATTGACTTATTAGTAGAAATGTAGTTCCAAATACTGGTACGTACTCATCTTGCTCTCACCAATACATCCGGGATCATAGGAATTTACTGTTATACCTTATTGACCCAATTATTTAACTAGGACAGAATGTCTCTTAGACATGAATTAGAATATATCAATAATATTGGCAAACCAGATACTTGAGTGAGCCCTCTAATAATTTTGAAGCACAATATGCACCAAAATTTACGAGGATTGAGTTGCCTATTATTCGGTAATGCTGCTTCTTATTAGTCTTATTCTCAGATATCTGCTTGCTCATTTATCTTGCCGCTATCCTACAACAAGTATGACACTTCGCAGATTGGTTCGTATGATTTCGCCCACTCGTTCGTCTTGACTGTAATCATGATTTAAGCTGTCTCGAAACGCATGAACTCCATCGTTCTGGCTCACTATCGACCAACCGGGCATTGGCATATTTACCAGCATTTTTAATCACTTGGGAAAGCTATATGAGTATCTTACATTGGGACCCTGAAGTGGGTGACCTACGACTTGCAAGGATCCAAAGTGATTGACAGTCTCGTCAACAATCCATTGAACATCCACTGCCTAGTTCACATCACCCATCGCGATATGGCATTGTGCACCAATTTGCCTGATCTAGTTCCTGAGCTTAATCAACTCTGGCATACGAGACTCTCGGGCTGAGATCACAATATTGTACCCTCCTCTGGCCAGGCGAAGTGCGATGCCATTTCCGAGGTCACCAGCAGCGCCGGCTATAATAACAGTGCGTTCTGAATTAGTGTTGGCCATTGAGGCGCGGAGAATTTAGATGATATAAGAGGTGGTTGTATACCTTATATAAACACAGAGTAGGATAAAATAATTCCAACGAGGTGAATACTTAGGGTGGTTGAGAAATGATAACACACCCTTACCTCAGACTCTCTTTCTGCCATCTTATGGGATATTTTCCATTTAATTATGGTGCGAGTTTCTTCATCACGACATGATGTTCCGAGAGTTAGGATAACCTCTAGGCAAAATTAATTCAACCACAAAAAGAACTTGTAGAAAAAAAGAAAACAGGGTGGAATTGGGACGGAGGGGCAGCAGATTCTTGCAGGTTGACTGACTAAACATAGATCACTCAGAAACATCCTGCTGCAATTCGGTGGACAATTGACATCCTTGCTTGGGCCTTTGCATGGCAGGGCTGCTCCTAAAAGCCGGCAGTTCACACAACGCAATAGCGGAGTATATGTCAAAATTGTCCATGATTATCACAAGTCTAAATGAGTAAGATCACGTTGAAAGTGCTTATAAAGAGAGGGGACGCTGAACAGGCCGCCGTGTCGGCTCTAATCGCCCACCTACACCTTATCTGATAATCTCTGCTTCAATATGCCAGTCTCACTTTCTGATCTCGAACAGGCTTTGCGAGACGCGATTCCTATTTCTCATTTGGAGATTATAGACCAGTCGAGCGGATGTGGTGAGAATTATGCTGTTTTTATCGTTAGCGAAGTAAGTGATCGGATGATGTCTGCGATGAGTACGATCTTGATGATCTCGGGTATGTAGGCATTTGAAGGGAAAATGACTTTGGCAAGGCATAGAATGAGTGAGTAATACTTTATCATGGGCACAGTGCTTCAGTTGCTTATTTACATTGTCGCAGTAAACGAGCTCTTAAAGGATCAAATTGCCCAAATGCATGCATTCTCCCAAGTACGTTTGACACGCCACCTTGTTCATTTATGACTCACATGTGTCAAAACGTAGAAGACATTGACTCCCAAACAATATGCAGCTCAACTTGAGAAAGAGAAACAAACATCGGAATGAGCTTGGAGGAAATAGATTCTGTGAGTCATGCCTGTCTTGAACTTTTTATAGTTACTTATCCCCTATGAAACATTGCTAGATCTCTGATGAAAAGCGTTGATATTGTTCAATTGCTACCTATTCACTGTTAAATCACTTATAAGTGGGAGGAATATATAGCATATCATTTTTATATCACCAGCATCCCAACCCGCCACGTTAGACATGAATCATAATTGCACATGAAGAGATGTATTCCCCAAAAAACTATCGCAAGCAAGACACCCTTATGCATCATCAGGTAACTTGATGGGAGGTGAAGATGCCCTGAATGATATCGATATTGCTACTTCTGACCTTTAGCGATATTCAAATGGTACGCTATGGCTCGCCTGGGCGTATGGTATGTCATGGAAAACTGCTGAGTTGGTAAGGTTGAGCATGTTTTTGGGAGCAAAATCATGAGGGTGCATGCTGTGGTAATTGACCGTTGACCAATTTCTTTACAATGCCGGGCTTACCACACACTACGGGAGACCGGGAGATCCGAGTCCAACCTGTACTCGTAATCAGTGGCTGTAATTCAAGCTTAGATCACTCAGTTCACTACGACGTGGCTTTCGCCGCACAATACGAAAGACCAACAAGTCTAGAGACCAGTGGAGCTATGCGAATAATTGTGTGCAGCTACAGTATAAGAAATTAATATACTGTCGACCCTACTTGAGATACGTCGAAGAAAACTGTAATTATCCAGATAAACCAGCCTTCTTCACTTTTGCTAATTCTTCGAGCAATCTTGCACGTTCAACGAGCAAAGCAGCCGTATGTTGCGAAGGGGAAGTATGTCGAGTAGGGTTATAGAGCACTGAACTAGATGTGGCCTTGCGATACCCACAAATGAGCGACCTGGTATCATAATAAAAATATGAAATCTTACGATTATTCTTCGTGACGTTTTCTTGCCTTTCTTTGATCGCACATGGTCATTTCGAGTCTCAAATGCATCAACATCATCGTCCACATGTTGGATAAAGCCTTCGTGCCGTGTTTTGGAAACAAAAGAGGCTGCTGTGTTTTCCGGTTCTTTCGGATCTTGGCATTCGCATATGTCTTCGATGTCTTTATCGTCGGCCACGTCGGTCGGGCTACCAACAGACAGGTAAGAAAAATCAAGCTCGTGTATACATCTCGGCGCACGCCCTGGCGACAACTGTGGATCGAGAACCGGCGATGTAGGGTCAAGTGAAGGAAGAGTAGTCGCAGTGGTTTCTGACGCGTCATATCCGAGTCGTGAGGAGCCCATGTCAAGATTTGTCTCACCCGAGCTACCCGACATTGAGGAACAACTAGGTTGCTCTTTTGCCCTATATTCTTCTGCATGTAACCTTGTACGAGCCAGCCAACATAATGTCTGTCCGACGAAGACCACTTCGTCCCAGTTTCCTGCCGCAAGCTTCCTAGGGTCGACTTCGGATAGTCCAATGTCAAGTTGTAGTACATCATCTTCTAAGACTCCTAAAAATACTTTCATTGCTTCGACTTTGGCGGTAGGGGTCCTGGATTCACGAGTTACAGTAGAGATGGGGAGACGATCTCGAAGGACGGATTCCAGTATTGCGAGGAGGAGAGAAGGCGTTAGGTCATATGGCGTATCCACCCTGATAGGCAGAGATAACACATTGAGAAGATTGTTGATTTCCTTGACAAGGGTCTCTAGTAGGCGATCGAATCAGGTTGAGATTAGGCAACAACTTCAAATAGTTACCAGCAATTTCGGTCTGACCATTTGGAATAACCGCTAATAAAGGCTCCATACGTCTAATAGTTTTCCTTAGCGAGTTATCGGGTCATTTTAGTTAGGTATTTCTTAGCAGTGTTGAGACGTGACCGTCACAGACATATCCGTTGTCACTAATGCCTTATTTGGTCATTAAATTTGGCCAAAAATAAACTGCTAGCGCTCGGGAATTTAAACGTAGCCAGAACGGGGTATGATGGTATATTTAATGAAAAGAGAGACGAGTTTCATTTTCTTCAGGCATATGGAGAATGACCGAATCTCGAATAATTCATGCGACATCCTTTCTCTTTATTGTTTGGAATAATTCATGGATGGTTGAGTCCTTTGAATTCTGACCGAGAGGAAGATGATCAATGCCCGTTCAATCATGACCCCCCCAGGTTGTTCAAATCAACGATAGGTTTCTACACTTCCCAGCTCTCGTCCGTTTCAGGTTAATGACGGCGGCTCACCTCCCTAAGCTTGAGCTTCCCGCTGCACTTTTAAACATGCCGAATATCATAGGAGATGGGTACATCAATGAGCTGCAAATGTAACTACTCTACTTCAGTATAAAAGACACTTTCAGAACTCTAGGGTGTGCACTTAAAAAAACCAATTTTAATAATTGCGAGCCATCCATGCCCAATGCTGTTCGTCAGTCATCTTAGCAACCATATCGCGCCGCAGCTACAAGGAGTTAGTATTGCAATCGTAGAAAAAGAACCAAAAAGATAAACGAACCTCCATTGTAGAAATATATCCTTTGACAAGGTTAGCACCAAGTCCATCAATCAACTCCTTATCATTCTTCAAATAATCCAATGCCTCGTCGATATTCCTGGCAAGCCGTGAGCTCACACCCAAAGCTTGACGCTCCTTATCGCTCATAGCAGCAGCTATACCCTGTACATCACCCGCCACCAATTTTTGGTTATTTCGTATCCCGAGTATGCCGGCGTAGAGAGTGGCGGCAGTCATAAGATAGGGATTTGAGGTTCCATCGAGAGGCTTGTACTCGAACCGCCAGCCACTAGTAGGGTCGCCGGCTAAACGAATCGGACAGTCTTTGTTGTCGCGTCCCCAACAGACCCATGTGCCTCCTGACCAGGTACCGTCTACAAGACGCCAGTAGGAGGCTGGAGAAGGAAGCGCGAAGGCGCAGAGCGCTGGCATGTGGTCGAGGATGGATTGGAGAAATGATCCCTCGAATTTATTGATAGGCCCGTTGGCTGCGGGTCCACCGCCATTCTCTAATTTGTCTGACGAGATGGATAGGTTCATGTGTGCGCCAGTTCCGCCTGAGTAAAGAAATCATGTTGAACTGTATCAAGAGTGGGGAATGACTAATCTTACATTGGTAGGCCGTCGGCTTAGGAGTTAGAGTCATACGCATGCCGTATTTCTGTGCGACATTTGAAATGATCTGCCTCGTGGCGATGAGTGCATCGACTGCTTCTAATGGCGGCAGCGGACCGGTAACGACCTCGTACTGCGGAAAAATGTAAAAAATCTCTCGTAGCTCAAAGGAGGGTCACCAAGCACCTGGCCTCTTGCAGCTTCAGCATGATAATGTTGCAGCTCAATTCCTGCCACCTCCAGCTCGTCCGCAATCTCATCAAGTACCTTCGCGATATCAGAGCCTCCGGGAATCGCAGATGAGTGACACCATCCATCATCATTAACAGGTGTCAAATCTTTCGGGTTTAACAACACAAATTCGATCTCGAAACCAATAAGAAAGTTAACTGCGTCCTTGGCCTTAGCATCCCTACAAAATGAAACCCAATGAACACCGCTCACAATGTTGGAAATGGTAGAAAGGGTAGAACATACTCGATAATCCTAGCCAGCGTAGTCCTCGGACAAATGTCAGCTCCAACGTACGACCCATTAACTTGCTGCATCTCCTGGAGTGAACCCATGACGAATGCATGTCCTTTAGCATAGGAAAGTCTCCTAACACTCTTCATGTCAATGGTATGGTAGTATACTCCCACGGCTCCAAACCCAGCTGCGAAGTGATCTCCAATGAAGGCAAACGATGATTTAACAATGGCGTAGCCGGCGCGACCATCCTTTTCCATCATTCGCTGTAGTCTGCCGATGGGGACGACACGGTATCGAGGAACACTTGCGTAATCGACCCAATATATTCTCAAGAAACGCACACCGCTTGCAGCAAGACTTTTCAAAGTTTCGGCGGATTGCGTTGTAAGGGAGGCTTGCAAAGAGGGGGAGATTTGTTGAGTAGGTCGTGGTGTAAGCCCTAGGTGGTAGATATCGTTGGAGTTGTGGAAGAAAACTCGTTCGACTGTGGTCACAGCTTGCGCTTCGGTCATATCGCCTTTTGCTACAAAACTTGCCAGCACCTTGATTTCGGTGAGCGTTACTTACCCGATCAAAATTAACGGAAATACCTCGTAAAGTGCCTCTCTAACCTGGATAACCCCCAAATAGTAAGTCTCAGGCCACCAGTGTCCATCAGCTTCAACAAGAAAGAAAAAAAGAAAAATTCAGCATAAATGTTGACATGAAACTATGTAGATGCATACTTGACCAAATGAGTTTAGTGGTCGGAGTGAGCTCAAACATTTGTCGAGTGAGAGATAATTGGCCGTCTCTGCTGATCATAGGGAAGACCTCACCGAAATCCACTGCATCAATCAGATAGCGATAAGTCGGCTGTGGCAAGAAAAGCGAATGAAAGAGACCGTACGGTAAACATTCTTGTAAACGGTCGCCAAGTACCCGGCCTCTTGACAAAATGGATAGCTCGAATGAAGAAGAACAATAACAGTTTGGGGGAATTCTTTGAAGATAGGTTGCATGACCGCCGGATTAGCTGTAACCAATGAAATGTCGTTCTGTGCAATCACAACAGTAAATCCTCTTGGGACAGCAAGACAGTTCAAAAGGCTCATTACGCACATCACCCAATCCAGTATGGAATTGAACTAAACAAGAAATCAGACCCTCTTCCCGTACACCACAGAGTTGCATACCTGGTTTTCCATGTTCTCCTGCCACTCTTAATACCAGTCTAACGATGAAATCGTTCAAAGCCTTAGATGCTAGCCGTAATTTTGGATCGTTCTTTAAGGAACTAAATGCAATGGCATACTGATCTTCGACGTCGCTGGTGACAGGTTTTTGGATATCTAGGCCTGTCCTATAGCAAGCTACGGACTATTGAGTGGCATTTTATGAGTAATAGTACCCGTAAAGTCTGAACAAAATGACGTTTTACCTTGAAACCAGCAACCTCCCCATCACTACAGCTCTCCTGGATGAGCCTTTCAAATTCTTTTTCGAAGATGTGGAAACCTGTCTTTCCCTGGCTATGCAGAGTTTTGATAAGGTCCTAAGGCAATACACGAGTCAATCTGATGAAATAGTATAAACTTCAACCAATATTGACCTGAGCGAGGGTCTCTACACGCACTATCCTTTTACTAGGCGTAGAGGTAAAACGGTCGTGCCATCTGTAGTCATAGCACAAATTTTGTATTGCATCAATGCCATCGTCAAGTAACAACGATGCTATTCCAGTTGGTTTCATACACTTTTGGCAGAGCTCCTCATAGCTCAGGGAATCGCGGGCTTTTTTAACTGCATCAAAAGTAGGCTCGCAACCATACAGTTTCGCCAGTTGAATTGTTGCCCTGTATAGTGCAATGGTGTTTGTTGCATCAATCAGAGCTTCTCCATTGGCCTCAGATGTCAATCCTTCAAAGGGGAAGTCAGACCTATGTTCGGCCTTCAACAGATTGTGGGTGTGATTGTCGATGATAGGAAAATAAAATGCAGCGTGCTTGAGCAAGGGGCATTGGGTGGAGGAATGATCGGTAGACATGGTGGCTAACGAGAAGGAGAAACGTAGTGATGATTAATCCACCCTCTCTGGCATAATCGTGATAATTGAAATGTTTGAGTAATAACTCTACCTATTCAATTTCACATATTTGCTGGCGTCACTGGTTTGGCGCCAATTATATAAACCACTTGTCTCATAGACGCTGGTCGCTGTAGTGTAAGCTTAAGGAATTTGCCATTAATCTACGTCGGCTGCCATAATTTCTGGAAATCCATGTCACTTGCATCCAAGAGGAAATATCAGTTAGCAGCCTAATCATGTGAATATAAGTGAACTTCAATTGAATTTCTAAATTGGTTTTATATTATAACAAGCGTCAAATTTGACTGCCGAGTAGCAATCTTAAAGGGCGGTGAGAAGCGCAACAACCCGGTAATGAGGCACGGCCGAGCAACAGGGTCAGGTAATGCATTGACTTTACCCTTCTGCACTAATTGTGCCGCAGAAATGAAATACATATGCATCACATCAGTCTCTAAGTCATCTAAAGGGGGCATTCCTCTACGAGTCAGTCGCTTCTTGCTGAGTCTCAAGAACTTCTAGCACAATATGATATTAACGCATACCTGACAATGCCTCATCAGTATCTCATTAGTTCAAAATTTAACCGGGTGCAATTTACTTTCCATTGACCCTCCATTTAGGATCTTTCCCGTCCAAGGTTTTTGCAATTTCGTCTGTGAGCCCCACAGCAACGTCGGCCTTCAAAGTACGCAAGGAGAGGATGGGAAATGTCCCTGCTAGGGGCCCTAAGCAGCATGATTGAGTATATACGTAGACGAAGGAGACAGGAACACGAATGAACCTAAGGCCGTTGGGAAAGGAGTCGAGGGCGGCCATTCCACGTCGGCAGTTAATCTACAATGCACATATGTGAATAAAATTTAATGGAGTAGCGGTTGTGGTTTCACTTTCGGTAACTATAAGGAAAATGAGAGAGGTACTTTGTAATTAATATATTGTTATGATTCGGTCAATAAAACACACACTTGAGATCTCCCTGATCCGTTACAATATCAGTCCGCCTCAAACGTCAATTTTGAAATATAAATCCTAACCTTGAAGATAACCAGGGCGCTCTTCTTCAGTTCCGCTGTCAGTGTTTGTGCTTCGGTAGGCATGACAGCATAAGGATATTGGGTCGTCCAAAAATCGGCCATCTCGCTCTTATCGCCGATGCGCCAGTGCGATTCAACAGAAAGTGAAAACGCCCCAGACGATATGTATTTCTGCCATCGCTGTACAAGATTTTCCAACTGTGTAGTTTGTTCCGCACTCGGAGAGAATTTGCCAAAGTAGGCGGTGTTGAGAAGGGACGGGATGACGCTGTGGAAGTCAGGGGGCATGACGTCCGAGACGAACCAAGGGATTGTCTTCGGGCTAGGGGAATTTTAGTCAACAAGGTTGATTATTTAATTGTGACCTACTGGAAATTCACTCGAGAGACGTAAGGGGTGTGTGTAACGAGGAAATCAGCGAGTAAGAGATCTGTGAAGAGCTTGATGACTGTATGAGTGGTTGTAGTGTAATAATAAAAAATGACGAATTCACCTCAAAGCCAGCTAAATCATAAATTATTAGATAGTTTTAAGAAAAATAAAATGTTGAACGCACCGTTGTCAAGCACAATGTCAATAGTCGCGTCTTTCAAATTACTGATCAAACTCCACACTTCCTTCGACTGGTCCAAGAGAATATACTCTTTGCGTTCTTGTTGAGCTGCTTTTCCGACGGATTGCAGTTTTTGGATATCTTCATGGGTCATGTTTGTCAACAGAGATAGGTCCTGAAGCTGGTGTCAGTTCAACTGCCGAGGGCAAGAAATCGAATTCTCGGACTGTTGCGTTCCCCCTGTTGATTCAATGAGAAATTTTCATTCCTAGAATTCTAATTCACGCACCAAAGACACATTTGCAGCATTTCATTGAACAAGACTTCCAATTTGGCAGGATCTGATCGAATGATGTCTTTCTCTTGGTCAAGCTCGGCAAACGTATGAGCTAATTCTATGAAAGTAAATTGTTAATATTTTCAGCTTTACATTAGTTTGCCAATGCGGGAAGTCTCAACGATAAATTGCTGATGCGCTAGACCGGAATGTCTGCTCCTTCTGTGCATGGAATGGGTCGTATTCTTTCCAATAGGTACTCGTTGAAAAGTAAGTGCGAACGAGACGGTATCTAAAGAGAATTGAAAACGGCCTTTTCTTTCTTGTGGTCAAATGCAGCCACTTACAAGTAACATCTAATTATACATTCAGTGTAAAATAGATTCCGCAAAAACGTCACGTACTCAGCGTAGAGCCACGGAGCGCTAAACCACGTATTCTTACCGTTCACAGCGAGTTGTCTCAGACCGGCATTGAAAACCTCTACATTTGGTTCTCCATCATCAGGGATTCCTCTGTGACAATAACGAGGAATTATTACATTGTGAGAAGAAGAAAAAGGGAAGAAATTTACTGTAAAGCTTGATTGTGTCCCATTTCATATTTTAATTTGGCAATTGTTTGAATTATTGTTTTGCCTTCCGTGAGTTTCGCCTCGCTTTGTTCTGGATTAACGTTCTTTGGGTCAGAAATCCTCATGTTCTCCTGGTAAACGGCATCTATAAGGCTTGTAAGAATAATGGGCCATCTCCTCGCAACAGTTTCATAGCTGCATGAGCGATATGAGTAGAATAATCTCAGGAAATCCTAATCTAGAGCTACCTGAATCTGCAAAGGTATTGAGCCAATGACCAGAACTCATAAATGGAATCAATGCAACTGACCCTGACTTGTCGGTAGGATCATAAGGGGGATAAGGAGGAGTATAAGCTGTCATTTTCAAAAGATTTTGTGCGGTTGACTTTCAAGGTATGAACGAGGGATCGCTAAGCAGCCGCTCTCGTCACAGGCGTCACACTTTCTCCACAACGAATCAGCTTTTGATTGTTTGGGTTACCTCCCAAGCCTCTCTAAAGGTTGTCTGCAACACTCATTAGGAAGGAAAATTACACTTCAGTTATCAAATCGCTTTCTGGTGATCAGAACCGATTTAGTTCTGTAATCAGTCTTAATGATCCGAGATTTAATCTAGATTTGACTGAAAATTTGGCCTCCAAGTCAACCCCCACTGAAAATCAGTTGTATACAGGAACATGGTATTTATATACTACTTCTCTCTGCTATGAACACGATAACTTGGACGAAAGGTAGATACTAAGTCAGCGCTTTGATCGTATTGCTTGCTGTTGTCATATTCACTGTCCCCAGTTTAACAATTACAACGCAAATTATTCCATTCAAAAACGTACTTCATAGATCAGAGTAGCTGTAAACCATTATTTAGTTGTCCTCAAATTACTCAATCAAGATATCAATATTAGTATTTGTCATTGCTAAAATAGGTATTCCAATGGCAGGAATCTGAACATCTAAATTACAACCAAGAATTTAGTATGTACTTGTCTGTATTATTACAGCGGCATAACAATGACGGAGAAGAACAAAAAGGAGCGGGAGATACATCAGGGATTCAGGAATGTCTACACCCATTATGTAGACTCCCTAACCTCCCTAGATCTATAGTAAGCTTTTATACCGGCCATCTATATTGTCTAGAGCCATTTAGAATAGCTAGCTAGCTCAACTGGGCATGGCTAGATACACTACTTTACCGAGATCCCTATTTACTATTAGAATAAAGAAGGGAGGTGGATGTGAGACACAAGAAGTGTGAGAGCTCAGACACAGACACAGACACGAACGAGCGAATGCAAATTTCACCAGCACGCACTATGGACCCACAATGGTACATAACTTGTAACTACTGTGCCGAGTCACTAAATCTAACACTCCCACCTGATGAGACACATATCTAAGTAATAACTCCCACCAGACAAAATACTCAAACCCTAAGAATAAATCTGGGGGGACTAGAAGAAGGAGATGAGGGTGGTGAAGACCTGTATGAATATTGATTAACAATGGTGGAAGATAAAACTTGTTCTGTTTGATGAGCAGTGTTGGTAGAGGAGGAGGCAAAATATGGTGGCTTTGGAGGACCACTTATAACCCATTCCCTGACTTCTCGGGGCATGTTGTAGACACAAAATGCAGCAATATGACCTGGGCGACCACAATGGTGACAGTGACCTTCATTGGTAGGATCACACCAATGAAAACCTTTGTCATCTTCTAAAATAGGTGGTGGAGTAGTGTCTGACCTAGAAAACTGACCAGGTTGTTTTCGAATATTCCCGTGCTTTGGACCAGCTGCATATGCAACATCGATCGGCTCAGATTTGATGGCAATGGCAGAGGAAGCTGAACCAATGAGAATCCCTTTGGTATCAGAAAGAGAGGGTTCAGATTTGGCAGTGAGAATGGAAGTACGAATGGTGTGGTAGGAAGGGTGAAGGTTCATGAGGAGGACATCCAATGTTTGACAATCATCGATAACACAACCTAAAGATATGAGGTTCTGGCGAGCACTTTCAATAGCATGGATGTAAATGTCGATGGATTTAGAAGGATCATGCTCGATATGATAGAAATCCTCACGACATTTGAAACGACGAGCCATTGTAGACCTCTGGAAGCGTTCCCTCACTGCTTTCCAAACAGCTAAACCTGAAGTCTGCCCTATAACCAAATACTGCAACTCATCACTAATAGTAGACCAGATGATGGCTGCCATTTGCTTATCTGTTTGCACAGAAGCAGTAGGAGATGTGGGAGCCACAGTATCATCATCATCTGTAATCCAAAAAGCACCAGCACCTAAAAAGACCATAGACATTGCATCTCTCCATTTGGAATAATTGTCTTCTGTAAGGAGAGGAACTTTGGCTATGATAGGAGTGAGGAAGTTGGGCAAAGACATGATGCTGGTAGAGTGATGCTAGGTGGTGGTGAAGTGATAGGGCTAACAAGAAGAAGTTTGGTTTAAAATTTGGTGTTATTTAGTAAGAGCCGGGGCCCATAACCTATTAGAATAAAGAAGGGAGGTGGATGTGAGACACAAGAAGTGTGAGAGCTCAGACACAGACACAGACACGAACAAGCGAATGCAAATTTCACCAGCGCGCACTACGGACCCACAATGGTACATAACTTGTAACTACTGTGCCGAGTCACTAAATCTAACATTTACTAGTCGGTATAAAGGCTTACCATAGATCTAGGGAGGCTAGGGAGGCTAGGGAGTCTACATAATGGATGTAAACATTCCCAAGTCCCTGATGTGGGATTCGATTTCAAAACACGCCTTTGGGAACTACATGTGGCTCATAGCAAGCTTGGAATCGTCTTACCTTGACCTCTAACAATATGTGCTGATGTGCCCTGGTGGCCGATCTTGGGAGGTGTTCAAGTTACAAATAAAAGGGGGAGGCACAGTCCTAAGGTAGTAATAACACAACAGGGGACAGGGAACGGGCACGGAACGAAAAATAATCTACTGATCAAGATTGAAAAGTGATATCAAGGAGAAGTCCAGCTCGTACAGAGGATTTTGTAGCGAAACATGGTCAACGCTCGACATTTCAGCCAATAGGTCAAGCTAGGGTACCACGTATATTGGATGTCCTGGTTTTATTTAAAGATTTTGATTGATGTCTATGATTGCTGGTTATTTTCACGAATTTTTTAACGTCGGGAGAAGAAAGGGTCATATAAAGCAAAAACTGAGCCTTGATAGGAAGAGTCGGCTGCACTCCGGGATTGAGAGGTCCCCTTCTGTAAATGATGGAGCCTCAGGAAAATTAACGACAGAATCTTCATAAACATGCGGTCTAAACATGGAATCATTCCATAGATCCTCCAGCGCCTATATGAGAATGAGCTCCCTGAGTCGTGACACATGCACATCGATGGCAACAGTGAAAACTTTGTTACGTCTTAAATTAATTATATTTCTAGGTATATTGTAAGGGAAGTTCGAGAAGGAACAAGTAGGAGGACTGTGAACACGAGTCGAGTCGTCGAGTCAGTGAAGTCTACCGTTAAACAGCTGACGGCCCACAGGTTGACGGCCCACAGGTAAGACATCCGGGGCCTTCGGTGGCAATGGAGACACAAACCCTAATAGCTTCCCCATCTCTTTGTATCCAGTCCGTTTTGCTATCTTGACCTTCATTCCCTCTACCCCTTCTTCATCAATTTCCTGACACTCTTCCTCCTCCTTTGAGACCGTTCTGGGGGAAAAAGGCCTGCATTCCTCATGTGTCCTCAGATGACTCGCAATGACTTGCGGCTTATTCCTCCAGATTCTCATTTGGCTTTTATTCCAGCACTGGGGATTGGGGCATAGACCCAGGTGAAAGACGGCGCTGTTAAGCTTTTCCTGAGTATCTACAATTTGGGAATTATCCATTGAGATAATCCCACGATGGATGGCAGAGGCCTCATTGGGGACATGCCGCCATGCCCAGTGCTGTAATATTTTCCCATACTTCACGGCATTCGAGGTAAACGAACGTACAGGGAAATTCCTCGCCGTTCACGCCGTAACACCCCAGGGACAACGCAGGGGCTGCCCCCCCCTCCAGGTTTTGATGTGCACTGTGTGGGCAGTGAACACGAGGATTCGGGTGGTGGTGGTGGTGGTGTTAAGCTCAGATCGTGGGGTAAAGCGATGGCTTTTACAGACGCTTCTCCGTCTGGCTGACTATTACTTTTTCTCCCACTTCTGCTGGTATTGCGTAATTGCTTTTCCAGTGATGGTTCGAGATCTTCATTGTATGCCGGCAGATGTATCGCTGTTCTGACATTGAGTCAATACCTGTTGTGAGACATTTTTAGATACAATAAAAGACATACAATAGAACAACAGCCGATAACTCCTGTGACCCAGGCGATACTTCATTTTCCATCTCATCGTCACCTGGACTCCAGCTATGAAACTTCAGGAAGACTGCATTGTGAGATATTAATGCGAAACATATAATGTTTCTCGTCCTCTGCTTGGGTGCAACAAAGTTGATGAGCTATCTAGCGACAAAGGCGGTGTCCACGACGTGGGACTACCGCCGTCAGTACTGACAACGTAGTAAGTAGGCCGTGAAACAAGAACATATACACCTGTTCGGTGGTAAAGGTAATATAAAGTCTCTATGTAGCCTCCACGAAGAAGGGACGTTTCCTTGGGTATGGCGTACACTTGCAGAGGGGGATCCCTGAAGGAGGGGCAGCGCCGAACTGTAGACAATCAGCAAATAAAAACAAATTTGCAAGATAGTGCTTTCCCATTATACATAGTCATTTCTCTGCCCCAGCTGGGGTTCGGCCGGACATCCTCATCTTCATTGTAGATTCCACCACCTTTGCAATTGCTTATCTAACCTGAGCTTATATCCCTTTTTCACTACTCTTATGCATAAGACCAAAATAGTGTTAGAATTAAGCTCGCGAGAACAGAGAGCAATAAGGTTCCGTTTGTCTATTTGGCCGTAAGGCAAACGAATGGCTAGATACATGGACTCTAGGCTACTTATATATATCTGCTAAACAAAAGGAATACTAAAATAGAGAACAAAAGGGGAGAACAAAAGGGGAGAGACAAAAGGCTTGACAATGGTGCGTGCAAACCTTTGATTACATAAGCGGAATGAACGCGTAATCAGCTTGATAAATTCCAACAAATAGTTCTCAAGATACCCTACTGTCCACTATGTTTCAAATAAAATAGGATATGTTTGTCCATTTGTATTCACCAATTGAGGCTTCCTATTGTCACCCTTACTCTTCTTTTTGATGTTGATGAAAAATTGCTGTCATGGCCATTCAGCCTTGACTGCCAGCAAGGCCTGCCTTCCCTCCTTATCGATCCCCTTACAACTAACACAGCACACAGAGAGACTCTCCACTAGCACCACTCCCTTCTGACATCAATACTACTGGTACTGACTCTTCATTACTGTCTCCAACTCCACAGGTGCCACCCCAATTGGACTAGCCGACATACCATGTGAAGAAGATTGTAGTGATGTCAGAACCCAATAGAAACTCTCAATATTAGTCCTGACTCAGATATTAACTCACACCCCTCACATAACTTTGTTACCTTTCATCATATCATCAAGTCAAGTCCAGCTCCAATCCAGAACCTGATCGAGATTTCAACCATCATTTGACTTCATGATGAAATCTCAGATGCACCTTCAAAACCCACGACCTGCATTCCTAATCCATCTTATTGTTCTTGTTGTTCACTTACTTCAGACACATACCTCATTGTATTTCTTTCCTATCTTGTTGTATGTGTGGATTGGTAGTACAATAACTCCTAGACATATGTATATAACTTAGTTCTGTATTTACAAATTATTCTGAATATCAACTCAATATACCATCTGGCCCACAACACCCTAGGACAGTTTGGCATTGATACAAGCTATGAAGTGCTATGTGATTCTGACTATTGGCCCCACATGCACTGTGATCTCAAAAATACCTACATCCCATCCTTTACAGAGTGCCAGCACAACAAGGACTGAACATCCACCATCACACCCCACTCAATCATAGACAGTGGCACAGATTGCCATGGTCCTTGTTACGACCAGAACTCCTGCTGGACTCCAGGCACCAACCTATATGCACCCATGCTCTAGATACACCATTTTCAGTTAACCGGAATACCTGCCAGGACCCGGATGTCAATTTGACCTTCATTATCTCATATATCAGTCACTGGAATACCCACCCGGACCCTGTGCACGTCATCACTGTCTATCCCCATCCCCATTCCACACATCAGTCACTGGACTCCACTCGGAAAACCCATCAGCCCTCTATCTGAGCCCCGTTCCTGTTATGGTCTAATGACCTGTCACAATTCGGACTCCACTCCCGCCCCATTCCCATTTATGGTCTAATGACCTGTCACGATTTGGACTCCACCCCATTCCATCCTGTTCCTAACACCAAACTTGGTGTTTACTATTCTCATTTCATGATTACCCATTTAAGCTTTCATTATTACTGGATTTGGTATTGCATACACTCAGCAGTCTATATAAACTAGCTAATGTTGTACATACAATCCAGTCAGAAAATCAGCTTAGATTTCCCCCAGTAATCTTACATACATAGTTCCTTTCCTGCTCTAAACTCCTCTTTGAGAATACCACTTCATCCTTGTCAGAGCCCACGGGCTCCGATTCTCCTATCACTCAACCTCTGACTCTCCTAACACTTGACCTCCCTGACCAATCGATGACCCTGCAGGTTTCCCGCCATTGACCTTCCTGACTCCTGACCTATCATCTATCCTGTTACGACTGGAAATCCTGCTGGACTCCGGCACTACCTTATATGCACCTGCACCCTATATGCACCTGCACCCTATATGCACCCATTGTCTGTTTACCGGAATTCCCGCTGGACTCCGTACATCAGACTTGTCTGTGTTTGACTTTGTTACGTTGTGTTTCAGTCACTGGAAAACCCACCGGACTCCGCCCCTGTCTATGTCTGACCTCGTCCCACACATCAGTCACTGGACCCACTCGGAAAACTCGTCATCCCTCTAACAGAGCCCCATTCCCGTTTTAGTCAAATGACCTGTCACAATTCGGACTCTGCTCCTGCTCCGTTTCCTGTTATGGTTTATGATTTGTCACGATTCAGACTCTGCTCTGTTCCGTCCCATTCCTAACATCAAATTTGGTGTTTACTATTCCCGTTTCATGTTTTGCTAGTTCTGTTTCATTATTACTGGATTTGGTATGTCATTCATTCCATGGTCTATTTAGTTTGGCAGATGTTGTACATACAATCCAGTCAGAAAATCGGCTTAGATTCCCCCCAGTAATCTAATACATTTTCTGCTCTAAACTCCTACTTGAATCACACTGCTCACACTAGTTGGAGCTCACGGGATCCGGCGCATCTATCTCTCTTACCTATCTTGACTCACAACCTCTCGACCCATGACCTCCGACCCACGACCCCTCGACCCACGAACCCCACCTGGACTCCCCAGGATTCCCATCCACCTGTCTGAAATTGGACAACATGATCTCGTGAGGGCACAGCCTATAAGCTGAAGCCAAGTCCTACCAGATATTCCGTGGGTTTCTCCGGAAACCTGCCGTGTACATACCCTAACAGTATTTTCTGACTAAGACTTGCAGATTGTTTTCAATATGCCACCAAGAAGAAAAGCACATGCACAGGCATCATTACCTGGACCGTCGACTCTTCATTCCCCGTTAACTTTGTATACCAGCCAGATGCTTGCGAACCAGTCAGAAACCATGGAAGAAGCCCATATCAAAGAAGTCCCGGAAAACCAGGACGAATCTGAGCACGAGGATGAATTTGTGGCCCCCGACAAGGGCAAAGGTGTTGAAAATCCTCCGTCCAGCGATTGACCACCTCTTTCAGATCCCACCTCTGAGTATTTAGCAATCACTTTAGAAAGGTTGATGAATCATATGTCGGAGAAGGCAAAAAGAAAGATCCGGAACCCCTGCGGTCAAAAGTCAATGCTCCAGAACCCTTCACGGGTTCCAACCCAAACAAACTCTCTACTTTCCTCATGCAATGTCACTTCAATTTCTGTGATCGATCTGCTGCATTCTCCACAGACTCCTGAAAAGTCAACTACGCACTTTCGTACTTGTCGGGATCCATGTTGAAATGGTTCGAACCGGCTTTTAGCAGACTTTCCGAGGAAGAGCCGCTTTGGCTCGAAGATTGGGATGCTTTTGTTGAGGAGCTTGAAACCAACTTTGGCCTGTATGACCTGACTGGAGAAGCTGAGAACAGTCTCACAAATCTTCGTATGAAGGACATGTAGCGCATTACGGACTACATCGTCCAATTCAATAATCTTGCAGCTCGTTGTCAGTGGGGTGATCCCACTCTCTGCCACCAATTCTATGCCGGTCTGCCATCCCACCTTAAAGATGAAGTCTTGAAAGGAGAAGATGGCAAGCCAAAAACCCTGTCCCGTATGCACCTCAAAGCTCAAAACATGGATGCTATTAGGGTGCGTACACGGCGGGTCTCTGGAGAAACCCACGGAATATCCAGTAGGACTTGGCTTCAGCTTATAGGCTGCACCTGTTAGGATACACACACAGGGCGGGTCTCCGGAGAAACCCGTGGGATATCCGGTAGGACTTGGCTTCAGCTTATAGGCTGCGCCCTTGCTAGATCGTGTTGTCCAATTTCGAACAGGTGGACGGGAATCCTGGGGAGTCTGGGCGGGGTTCATGGGTCGTAGGTCGTGGGTCGTGGGTCGAGATAGTTGAGAGAGATAGATGCGCCAGAGCCCGTGGGCTCCGACTAGTGAGAGCGATGTGAATCAAGCAAGGTTTTAGAGCAGAAAATGGATTAGATTACTGGGGGGAATCTAAGCTAATTTTCTGACTGGATTGTATGTACAACATCTGCCAGTTTATATAGACCATGGAGTGAATGACATACCAAATCCAGTAATGATGAAACGAAACTAACAAAACATAAAACGGGAATAATAAACACCAAGTTTGGTGTTAGGAATGGGATGGAACGGAGCGGAGTCCGAATTGTGACAAAGCATAACCCATAACGGGAAATGGAGCGGGAGCGGAGTCCAAATCGTGACAGGTCATTTGCCTAAAATGGGAATGGGGCTTGATTAGAGTGGTGACAGGATTCTGAGCGGGGTCCGGTGACTGATGCGTGGGACGAAGATGGACATAGACAGAGACGGAGTCCGGGGGAAGTCTGGTGACTGATATGTGTCGTAATGAGGTCGAACGTAACAAGTCTTGACGTATGGAGTCCGGGCTGGAAATCCTATAAACAGACAATTGGTGCGTGTAGGGTGTGGTGGTGTACAGGTTAGTGCCCGGAGTCCGGCGGGATTGTCCGGTCATAACAGCACCCTCGCTAGATCGTGTTGTCCAATTTCAGACAGGCAGACGGGAATCCCGGGGAGTCTGAGCGGGGGTCATGGGTCGAGGGGATGTAGGTCGGAGGTCGTAAGGTCGAGAGGTTGTGAGTTGAGATAGGTGAGAGAGATAGATGCGCTGGAGCCTGTGGGCCCCGACTAGCGTGAGCGGTGTAATTCAAGTAGGAGTTTAGAGCGGAAAATGTATTAGATTACTGGGGGGAATCTAAGCCGATTTTCTGACTGGATTGTATGTACAACATCTGCCAGTTTAAATAGACCGTGGAGTGAATGTCATACCAAATCCAGTAATGATGAAATGAAATGAGCAAAACATAAAACGGGAATAGTAAACACCAAATTTGGTGTTAGGAATGGGACAGAATGGAGTGGAGTCCAAATAGTGACAAATAATAAACCATAATGGGAAATGGAGTGGGAGCCGAGTCCAAATTGTGACAGGTCATTTGACTAAAATGGGTACGGGGCTCTGTTAGAGGGAAGACGGGTATTCTGAGTGGGGTCTGGTGACTGATGCGTGGGACGAGGTCAGACATAGACAGGGATGGAGTCTGGTGGGTTTTCCAGTGACTGAAACACAACGTAACAAAGTTGAACGTAGACAAGTCTGACGTACAGAGTCTGGTGGGAATTCTGGTAAACTGATAATGGGTGCATATAGGGCATGGGTGCATATAAGTTAATGCCCAGAGTCTGGCGGGATTTCTGGTCGTAACAAGAGCACTGGACTCCTTTTTCGGAAAATAGTATTAAAATAAGGCTAATACATCACACCTCTCCATGCATTGAGACAAGTTTACTCGTCTCAATGCATCCACTCTTTTGCACTCTGACTCGTTTTTTATTAAACTTATGTCTAATATGATTCCGAAATTCATTTTTTCAGCACTCATAGATTCTGGCTCGACTCATTGTTTTTTAGATATAAACTTCATGAAAAATAATCTGTTGTCAACCTATCCGATAAATCCGGTCGGTGTTACGACTGTGTCGCAACCCTATCGGTCCCGAGGTTATCGCCACTTATCAATGTTTCAAGTCACCATCTCGGAAACCATCGGCCCCGAAGCTGACGAATGTTTTTGCGAAGATCAAACTCCGTTTACGCCCACATCAAAGTAACTCGTATTGTCTGGTCAAACTTTGATACGTCCCCTTTATTATGTTGATCTGTTCAATCTTATGTTTCACGCATGTCTATCTATATTTGTAGTCCTTGAACTATTTCCTTTTATCGTAATCCCGCTCTCGGTTCATCGGCCTCTGAACTAATCATAAACTTCCCGTTCCTAGTCAAGCTTATTGTTAATACCGTGTTCCGCCCTTCTCCCCATTAGTATTTTCTAGGTGCCTGTTACTTGTATATGAACCTGCTGTAGTTGTAGTTACTAGGCAATCAGAATATCGACTCAGAATACTCTCATACGTCTGTATCAGTCTCATACTAAGAATCCCCCCATCTGCCTTCGTGTGCGCTCGCCCACTCCTGGCCCCGACTCCTTGGCCTGATGCTCGACTTGTCCTTCGGTTCCGATCGGTATCACGCCGAAAAGAACTCATTAGGATTAGTCTTCGCCCGCCCGAAATCTAAGGACACCCTACGGATATTTGCGAGGGCGCAGCACATAAGCTGAAGCCAAGTCCTTCCAATCGGTCCCTGTCGGCCACCGACATTAGTCAGTTTTCAGTTCTTAACAGTCGGCCTCTGACTTTTCAATGGCACAAGCAATTCAGTTATCACCCAAGCTTGTGATTTACCCATCAAGTTCCCATGTGGAACATCTCAATTGGTTACTTTCTATGTGACCCAGTTAGACTCAAGTTGCTCGGTTGTCCTAGGACATAACTGGCTTACTGTTAAGAGCAGAAACTGATGGATGTCGGCAGACCGACAGGGACCGAATGGAAGGACTTGGCTTCAGCTTATGTGCTGTGCCCTCGCAAGTTACCGTCGGGTGTCCTTAAATTTCGGGTGGGCGGAAACTAGTCCTGTCAAATAAACCTCTCGGTAAACTACCAATCGGAAACTGAAGGATAAGTCAAGGGTTGGGCTGAGGGGTCAGAGACCAAGAGTCGGAGACTGAGAGTTGGAGACTGAGAGTCAGAGATTGAGAGTCGGAGACTGAGAGAGTCAGAGACTGAGAGAGTCGGAGACTGAGAGAGTCGGAGACTGAGAGAGTCGGAGACTGAGAGAGTCGGAGACTGAGAGAGTCGGAGATTAGAGGTTGAAGTCGTAAATGTAGGTTGAATCGTAAATCGGATGGAGTCGGAATGTGGTGGTTGTGAATAGATAATGGAGTCGGAAATTAGAGGGGGCATATAAGTCGATCTAAGTCGATATTCTGATTGTCTAGTAGTTACATTACAGTGGGTCTTATATATGAGTTATCGGCGTCTAGAAACTACTAACTAAGGGAAGAGCGGAAACACTATTTGACAAATAGACTTGACTAGAAACCGGAAAGTTACAATAAGGTCGGAAGCCGAGATTTAGCCGAGAGCGGAATTACGAGAAAAGGGAATAGTCCACAGGCTACAAGTATATATGGGCATGTGTGAAACATAGAGTAAAATGGATCATCATAATGAAAGGGGACGTATCAAAGCATAACCAGATGGTATGAGTATATTTGACAGGGGCGTAAATGAGGTTTGATCGCCATGAAGGTATACGTCAGTGTCAGTATTCCGAAGGTTGCCGAAATGATGACTTGATCAATAACTTGGAACATTGATAGATGGTAGTATTCTCGGAGACCATCGGGTTGCGACATGGGTTACGACACGGTCGTAACACTTACCCACTACAATCTGTTGATTGACTGGAGAGCAAACAGCATAACTTTCCAGACACCTGTGGCTTCTGAGAAAACTGTACCTGACATGGCCTCCACAGCACCCATGGCCTTCGTGGCACCTGCAGTCTCGAGGACTCCTGTGATCCCTACGGCACCCATGGCTTCTCTGGAACCCATGGCACCTCCGTGTATTTCTCTCATTAATGCTGCAGTGTTTATTAGGGCCACAAAAATGGATGGATCCCAGGCGTTCACTATCAATTTAAAAATTGATGAAGCAACCGGTTGTTTTTCAACTCCGGAATCCGCATCTGAGCAAACTGCTGACCTAGAAGGCATCCTGGAAAAATATCATGATTTCGTGGATGTTTTTAGTAAGTGGAAAGCTGACTGGCTTCCACCCCACAGAGAGTACAACTTAAAAATCGACCTCAAAGAAGGCGCTCAGCCACCCCTTGGACATATTTACCTGCTTTCCCCTATGGAACTTTCTGCAATCTGCAATTTCCTGGATGAACACTTGTCCATAGGCTTTATCAGACCCTCAAAATATCCTTTTGGAGCACCTGTTCTGTTTTTCAAGAAAAAGGATGGATCCCTTAGACTATGTGTTGATTTCAGAGGACTCAATGCTGTCACAAAAAAGGATAAGTATCCACTCCCACTTATATCTGACCTGCTCGACGCTCCACGGAATGCCCAGATTTACACCAAAATAGACCTTAAACATGCCTACCATTGGTCTGGATCTCTGTGGGAGACAAATGGAAAACCACTTTCAGAACCCATTATGGGGCCTTTGAGTGGTTGGTGATGCCCTTTGGACTCACCAATGCTCCGTCTGCTTTTCAGCATTTTATTAATGACATTTTCTCTGACATGCTCGATGTATGCATTATTGTTTACTTGGCCCACAGAACACGACAAACAAGTCCATGAAGTTCTCCGGAGACTCAGTGTGAGAGGTATGGTGAAATACACTCAGGAAATATAGTCGGATGAGCTCTTACTATATTCCCTTTATTATTTCTGTTTTCTCTCTATTTTATTATACATCTATAATTAGTTCGACGACCTATGTATGTGGTACATCAACTCTTGTGGGCGCATACATGCCAGACTTATATATTCTAGCGCCTGTTGTTAAAACTCAGACACTTTTACACTGCAACCACAACTTACCCAGACACCTGTTAGTGTCCTGTAAGTTGTGATTGGTGTATCGTCTCGACCGTCACAGACGGGCTTTAGCTATCTACTCAATCAGAGTTTAAAACTGTACCAGTCGAAACTCAATCCTTATCTCAACCTGCATGGACTACATCCACGCTACTCTATTATTCGACTCTCTAGTTACTCTACTTGACACTCGAGCAGTCATCCAGAATTGCACTTAACAGTCAATTCCACTTATTCGTTCTAGCTCTCTACTTTACTCTAGATAGCTACTTCTCTCTACCATATTGAACTAAGTAGTCAATACACGTCCAGTCTGTATTAGACTTAGACAGTCAATACATCTTAGTCTCGTACCTAAACGGTCGATATTCTTCGTATATAGAACGGTTAGAACTTCCACCACTCTTCACAGTGGTGATCCGGGCCGGACCGCTCTTTCCTTACGAAGAAAAAATGATACTTTACGACTATTAGCTTCTAAGCACTGGCAAGAACCAAATGCCGAGATCTTTGATGACCCCGAGTAGTTCAAAACCTCATCAAAGACCTGCAAGTCTGGAACCACCCCGTAACATCACCATGAGGAAGTCTTCGTTGACTTTTCAAAAACCAGTTCCTCCTGGAAGTTCCCCCGGAGCAGCAGCTGGACTGTCAACGGATGCCCCCCCAAGTCCATGTGAAGAACGTCCGTCAATTGAGCAGTTGAACATTCCTGGAGCTAATGTCGAGACTACCTGTGCTCCTGAACCCGTTCTCTCGTTCCCACCTAGGCAGGTCATCCTTAAGCAATTCTTTGGGGGTCATATGGTTTACGCTCAGCCCATCGACTTACAATGGAATGTGTACTACACTGATCAAATCCCTGCAGATCAGGTTACTCCCTTCGTGGAGGAGTACAATATGGATTACCCCTTTTACCGGTGACTGTAGCAGTCTGGTTAGGTCATTATCAGGCCATTTTATCGGCAGGATCTATTCACACGACCTGGAACCCTTGAGGATCTGACCCACTCGATTCCCGAATGGTCGAGTGAGGTTACTTCTGTTATGGAAGGAGGAAGGACAATTTTTAAACAAGAAGTGTTCTCTTTATTTCTCGGAGTGCTCTGCACACACAATGATGCGTTGCAAATCCTTCACGTCCTACTCGGTGGGGATCACATCGTCCCCAAGGTTGACTACCAGTATATATACATCCAGATGTTGGAGGAGTCTCTTAACGGGATCACTCGGAATTCTTTGTTTGCATATTTTACTTTAAGGGGTCAGTTAAGGCGAAATCAGAGGAGACTTGATAAGATGGTTTTGTAAGTGCTCTACCCTTATGGTGATTCCATCCAGGTACCCGATTTGCCCATCTCCACAACTAGTTTGTTTGTTTGTACCCTAAATGGGTCTCCCGACACTCATTTCCTTCATTCACTCAATCGTCCCATTATTTTGCAAGACTTCCCATCAGATATGAGGATGCAAGTTGCAGACCATCTTCAGGAAAAGGGAATGGAAATCTGCACTCCCCTCCATCAACCTTAGCCTCGTTGACCTTTGAATACAGTCGAAATCGAGAGAGAAATCGTGACGGAACCTAGCCCTACCCCCCACCAGGGAATTCACCGCTCTCGTGTCGCGTTCGAACAACTTCTGGGTAATTCTAATGTCGGTAATGAGCAAACTGTGACTGGGAATCGATCAGTTGCCAACAGGGGTCGACCGTCTTTCTCTACTGCATTCACTGAGGGTATAGCTGGTCAAGTTGCTGGTCGAGGATTGCTGAATCCAGTTGATCGCCACCATTCCCTGCCGATCTCCTCGAACCCCTTTCTGCCATCAGGAGGACCCCCTAGTAATTCATCTGGGAGTTCTAGTGCCTCAAGCTATGGAGGGAATTTGGGACGTGGGGGGCATCATGGTAGAGTACCTAACTCTCCCTTCAAACTCTGATGCAGCCTCGAGCCAGCGCGCCTATCGATGACTTACCTAAGGATAAAAGGATCGCTCTTAAAACCAATGACATCAAGATAAAATGGTCTGACCTTCCCGAATACGATGGGACTCAACCCAAGGCGTTGGACTACATCATGGATATTATGAGTCTCTCGGAGATCTCAGACTCCATGAGCACATTGTTGGGAGTCGCTCTGCCAAGACGACTCACCGGCGATGCCAAGATGACTCACCGGTGATGCCAAGATGACTCACCGGCGATGCCAAGATGACTCACTGGCGATGCCAAGATCTGGTGGAGCACCCTAGACCGTGAACATCGCACTGAATTCAGTCGATCTCACGGATTGTTTCTTTGGGGCATTGTAGAAGGAATACTTGGAACTCGTTGGTGCGAATCCTTAGCTCTAGAATGGGAAGCCATGAAATTTCGACAAGCTGGTCACAATTGTGAGACACCCGTTCATTACATTCACTGGAGGGTCAAACTCTATCGATTCTTGTATGGGTTCCACCAAAACCGAAAGGACAAAACGCACAGACTCATCCTGACGCTGCCCACGGAATGGGCTTTACCTTCTACAGGGACAACCTATCGACGTCATCATGAGCCTGCAGACTTATGCGAACAATTTACAAGAGGCTCTGATTAACGCTTGGGTTCAAACACATCGAGAGCGTTATCAGTTTCAGAAACCCAGAGTCATGATCGCTGAGCAAGACGAGTTGGATCCCTGGCATGAGGAAGAACACTCTGGAGGAATCGACCCCACTAATTGAGGCCACATCCTCCTCGGCAAACTCGAGGATAAAACCATCCCTAGGAGATCAAACATGAAACAGGGTAAGAAACACGGCAAGTTCTTTTTCGAACGAAGTGACAAGAAAAGCGTCGCCAAACCCCCGAAGGAGTGTTGGATTTGTGGGAGTTTAGAGCATTTTAAGATCGACTGCCCTCACATGGGCAGGATGTCACACTATGTCTCTATTAACAAATGCTCCACGCAGAACCCAATGGAGGAGGCGGAGGATCAAAGGGCTGATGAAATGGTTTATGGATTAAGCATACAGGGACAAGTACATAACATTGATGAGGAATCAATTTTCATTTCTGTCTACCTTCCTCAGTCAGAGGACGACATCGTTTCAGATGTGAATGCATCTTCAAATGAGAACGAGGTATCGCAAGTCTATGTTTCTATATCAGACCGTGATTTTCTCGAGAAAGGAGACTGGCTAGATGCTCATTGTCAGAACCAGAAAGGTCTGACTGAGACGAGAGTTTTATCGCGACCTGAACCTCCCACCATTGAGGAAATCGTCGACGAGGAAGTATTTGCAAACTGATCTAAGGAAATAAGTCAGACCTACATTATAGAAGACCCCTCTGAGTCAGAGGGATCGGAGGAGGAGAGCTTCCCCTTCGACCCAGGACAATTACTCAACTTAATTCCTTGCAATGAGTCAGACTCTGAAGCAGACGACTCTATTTCGAACACTACTCCCAAGGTACCTAACAGTAGACGCATCAGGAGGAACATCAAACTGGCTACAAGAAAAGAAAGCAAAAGACCTAGAGTTCAATACCCTTGATCCAGTCGGCTTATGAAGGAGGATTCGACTATTATCTATCGCAGAAGGGACCCTCCGGGTGGATATTCCAGTATTGGGATTTCAGCATTACATGTCTACGGATGTGTAGGGAACTCAGAAGCCTCAAATCCTATTAAAATCAGGCTGGACGCTGGGGCCGACCTCTCCTTAATTTTGGCGGACTTCTATAAGGAACTAGAGGACCGCCCCACGCTCAAGCAAGGACTCAAGCTGCGCCTCGTACAACTTACCAGTAATGCCAAAGTATTAGGATACGTCAACGTCCCCATTTATCTCGAGGACGACACCGGTATGCTCCTTAAATTTACCGCCGAAACATACGTTGTCCGAGATATGACCATCCCGATTCTTCTTGGAGAAGACTTTCACGTGAACTATGAGATCGGGACACTGCGAGACCAACTGCTGGGCTCTAGATTGATTTTGCCAGGGAGAGTGGGATCTATCCCAGCCAGTTCTTCCAAGGAGCTGCAGCCTTTAGCCTTCTCGATTAGCAAGATCCCCCTTGAGGAACTAGCCAATGACTCACCTGAATTGACTTCCAAACCAGACAAAGGAGTGCATACTGAAAGAGTCGCATGGGCCCTGCAGGATTGTACTATAGAACTGGAATCAGTTTGATTAGTACCAATCTTTGTGGGAGATCTTATTGGTGACCAATGGATAGTCAAGGGAGTTGTCTTGCAGAACGATGATGGGAGTATACTAGCTGCTCCCACCACTGCTATCTCTAGGGAACACACCACGATACCTCTCGCTAATCCCTCTCTGATGCCAAGAATCATTAGATGAGGGGAAACCGTTGGATTAATTCACGATGCGAACAAATGGGCCCAGACGCCTAGATCTTTGACTGAGAAGGCATTGATGCAGTCAACGGCAACCAAGATCGCCCATCTCGTCGAAAGTCTATCAAGAATAGAAGAGGAGCGTGTCCTTAATCCTCAATCTTCCGGACTGCCCCCAGAACGGGAACTCGCAGACGATTTCGCCGGCAGGCCCTAAAGCGTCAGAGGTTGCCACCACGGAAACGTTTCGTGCGGAAGATCTGCATAAGCTGGTTAACTTAGGACCTGACATCCCTACAGCCGTCTCCTCCCACTTGGAGTCGGTATTAACTAAGAATGTCCTAGCCTTTGGAGTAGACGGGCATTTAGGACAAGTAGATGTCAAGGTCAATGTCCCGTTGAAAGAGGGTGTGCAACCTATTTCAATGTCAATGTTTCCAACCTCCCCAGCTAATAGGAAAGTCATTGATGAACAAATGGATACTTGGTTCCAACAGGGGGTAATCGAACCGTCCAAGAGTCCTTGGGGGGTGCCAGCCTTTGTCGTCTATTGCAACGGGAAACCACGAGTAGTGATTGACTATAGAAAGTTGAACAGCCTAACAGTTCCTGATGAATTTCCACTGCCATGCCAGTCGGAAATCATGCAAGCGCTCTCAGGATCCAACATCTTATCCTCCTTCGATGCACTAGCCGGTTTTACCCAACTTGAAATGTTAGAGGAAGACAAGCCGAAGACTGCCTTCAGATCCCATCGAGGACTGTGGCAATTCAGGAGAATGCCCTTTGGACTTTATAATGGACCTTCTATATTCCAAAGGGTTATACAAACTGTACTTGCACCTTATGGATATTCTGCCTAGTTTATATTGACGACATCATGATCTTTTCTAAGACATGGGATGATCATCTAGAGCATTTAGACCAGGTTCTACAAGCCATAATTGCAGCGGGAATCACTCTCTCGCCTAAAAAGTGCTATGTGGGGTATAATTTGATTCTACTACTAGGACATAAGGTGTCTAGACTCAGCTTTTCGACCCATCAAGAAAAGGTCACCGCTATATTAGAATTAGCTACGCCTTCTAAGATAGCAGATCTTCAACGTTTTCTAGGGATGGTTCTGTACTTCTCTGCTTACATACCATTTTACTCCTGGACGGTTGCTCCACTCTTCAACCTCTTAAAGAAAGGAGTTCGTTGGAATTGGGATTCTGAACACGCCTGAGCTTTTGAAGACATCAAGGTTGCGTTGAGCTCAGCTCCAGTACTCGGACACCCCGCGAGCAGTATGCCTTATCGGTTATACACAGATGCTTCGGACTTTGCACTAGGATGTTGTCTCCAACAAATACAGAAAATGATGCTTAAGGACCTAAAAGATACGAAAATTTATGCCCAAGCAAGAGCAGCCTTTGATCAATCATGAGACGTGCCCATTTTTGTTACTCGTTATAAAACCAAGGAGCCAGAATTCACCTGGACGGATTCCTGGGCCGCAGATTTTGATGACACCAGTGTCACGGTCGAACACGTTATCGCCTATTGGAGCTGTACGCTCAAGAAAGCAGAATGTAACTAAGCCACAGAGCAAGAAGCGTTAGCTGCTAAAGAAGGATTAGTCCATTTCCAGCCCTTTATCGAGGGAGAACATATCCTTTTGATCACTGACCATGTGGCATTACAATGGGCCAGATCTTACGAGAATACTAATCGTTGACTGGCCACATGGGGGGCGGTATACGCTGCATACCCCAGTCTGGAAATCCTACATAGAGCGGGATGGATACACAGCAATGTTGACCCACTGTCTAGACTTCCTTGAGTACCTGACTGTGCTAGCCCCGCAAGAGACGACCTCTTACCAATCGTAGCAGATTCTTACAACCAGAATGACGACGAGACGTTATGGGAGAACAAACCAGCAGAAAAGGCCGTCTTTCTCACTCATCACGAGTTAGTTGAACCAGTCGGAACCATGGAAGAGGTCCCCCAAATGAAATGGGACTTGCACAACCTCCCCAGAAACGATGAAACTGATGAGGCGAATTTTACTCTCTCGAATCCACAATTGCTTATAGAAATCGACGAAAATTACACTAAGGAACTTCGTGATGGATACCAGAAAGATCCTGCCTTCAGAAATCATTATGCCACCGATCCCATTTCTCCAAACATGGTAGCTACTCCTTCGCATTATTTCATTGGCAAGAATAAGCTATTGTTCTTTCGAGATTTGGACTGGAAAAGTCAAATCTGCGTTCCTAGCAGCATGACATCAACCATACTCAAGCTGATACATGATAACCCCTTCGAAGGAGCTCATGCAGGTGGCCACAGACTCTTTAAGCTGATGAAAGACCGTTTCTTCTGGCCGAGGATGTTGCACGACTGTGTGGCATACGCTCGCAGCTGCGACATATGCCAGAAAACTAAGGTTGATAATTCCGCTTGACAAGGAGCTCTTCGACCCGCAGATGTACCCCTAAGGCCGTTTGAGGTTGTCTCGATGGACCTGATTACCGGATTGCCTCCTTCTACAGAGAGTGCTTATTCAGCCATCTTTGTCGCCGTGGATAAACTCATGCGTTTCTTAATTTGTGAACCCACAACTTCAGATCTATCTGCAGAGGGATTCACGCGAATCTTCATGAATAAAGTGGCCGCTCCTTTCGGCCTACCTTCAAGGATAATCTGTGATCGAGACAAGAGGTGGACCTGTAGGTTCTGGAGAGAGGTCTGCAAGGTATACGGAAGTGCCCTTGCAGTATCCTCGTCCCACCATCCTCAAACTGACGGTCAAATGGAGAATGCCAATGCTATCATGGAGCAAATGCTCAGAGCGTACTGCACTTCTTCGAAGGAGGAATGGTCTAAATGGACTCAAGTAGTGGCTCATACCTACAATTTGACGGTTCAAAGCTCAACAAGCTATGTGCCGGCCTTTTTGCTGATGGGCTACTTACCAAGAGGAATGTCTTGCTGTCTAGGAGGGGACGACCCCATGGTTCCCAGAGAATTATCAGATAGCCCCATAGCTGACCAATGGATCTTGGAATTGGAAAACCATCGACAAGTGGTGCAGGATTCAATTGCGCGAGGACAAGAAACGCAAGCTCGCAGCTACAATAAGAGACGGAGATTGGTGGAAGATATCTCAGAGGGAGATTATGTTCTGATCAATCCCCATTCTCTCAAGCTTGTCGAAGCCAAGGGACCTGGAAGGAAATTTATACAAAGACGGATAGGGCTGTTTGACGTCTTGGAGAAGATCAATCCTCAAGTCTTTCGACTCTGCATTCCCTCAGAATATCAATTACACCCAGTGATTAATCGAGACCATCTTAAAAAGTACCATCTCTCCCCTAAGGAATTCGGATCCAGGGATTGTAATGTATTCAGGGGATTCTCTTAGATAGCTCAATATATGCTATAGTGTCACAGAGCTTCAACAATAAAACAAGCAAAGGTCCAGTAATTTAAATACTGATAGATTAATGAGCTGCGCTATTAAGCTTAAACAACTCAAATAAATGCTTAATTTGATTATTGAAAGGTTCAATAGAACTGTGTATGACTCTTTTAGCAAATAAAAGAACTATTCCTTGAGAATAGGGGCTGGAAGCTGAATATATGTGCAGTAACTTGGCAGAGACTTGATATAAGAGCTTCGGATTTTTTGTATGCTTATTTGTAACTATTAATAGTTATTTAACAAGGTGTTAAATAATTTATTAATAGAGAAAATAATATGTATTGGATTATCTGAGTGCTTGTACTTGATTAATTCAATAAACTTAGGGCTGGGCCTTGAATAATCTAGTATTGGCAGGGATTTCAGTAAGGATACTTATATACTTATTAGGTTTATTATCTAATTAATAAGCCTAAAAGGTAGCTGTGAGGCTGAGGAACTTAGATGATTAGCTAAGTCCAAGAGTTGCTGACAAAGATTCAAGATGCTGCAAGTGTAGGTGCTTGCAGCGAGTGTATCAGACTAAGGCTATTATTGTCCTTAGGATGATGAGGTAAGCTTCTGTGCTGTACTGTAAAATATGTGTGTGATAGATGATTTTATTGGAAACTTGGCCCTCCTTATATACATTTTGATAACTAAATGATTAGCTAATTATTTAGTTTATGAGGTTACTAGTTAGATCATAATGACCTCATATTCTATTCATTATTTACCCTTTATTTATCACATGATTCCCCTCTCTGAGACAAGGGTTCTATCCTTTGGCTTGAACATGAAGGTTCAAGGCCGCGGTCCCGGGATGGAAGCAAACGATGAGTCGGTGGAATCAATTAATGACTCGGGTAGTCACATCTATGACCTGTGTGACATCCCGACACCGGAGGCTTATCTAATAAGTCACATGACTTCAAAAATGTGCAAACAAGCTGCAGCAAGGTGCTGAAAAGCAATAACTAAGTAGATAAAATATAAATAATTAGTTAAAAATTATAATAAATTAATTAAGTAATAATAGCATAATATGAGTCCATATATGCTATTATTTATGCGAAGTTAAAAGGAATAAGGCCTATTTTTCACAATAAACATAGTAAAAAATACAATAAAAATTCGAGAAAATATTAAGTAATTCAAAGAAAATTAAGAGAACATTATGAGATAATGCTGATACCTCACAGGGAGCTTCTCGAGAATCCTCGAGAACTCAATCATAACGATGAGGAGTATGAAGTAGAAGCTATAGTAGGGCACAAAAAGCATCGAAATCGACTCCTTTTCCAAGTTCGATGGAAAGGATATGGACCAGAGGAGGACACCTGGTTAAATGGCAATGACCTTCGTAATGCTCCTGCTCTTCTTAGAGCTTACAAGACTATTTATTGAATCTAATGATCATTTCACATTCTTACGACGACAACACTGTTTATTTACTTCTAACTCTACCCCCCACTTTCATCACCCTCGGCCTTTCACCTCAATAACTGAGCGGGGCTTGAAATTAATATAAAATATGTAAATCTGCTAAAGAAAAATTTCTTCCCCCTATCTCTTCCCTCCACGTCAACCTCTCAAATCAGTACACTATGTCACAGGAGCAACAACCCAAACCCAAGTTCCCCAACTTCAAAAGAATACTGCGACCCCAACCTATTAATACTTCTACCACACCGTCTCGTACTGAACAAGTCGAGCACTCCACGGGTAATTCTGGAATGCCTTTGTCAATACCCTCCACTGTGCAGGACAACACAGCGGGAACGTCCACCAACTCGGGGAACGGAACTGCTTTTACTCCATACACTCCTCTCCCCAGACCCCGATTTCCCAACTTTAAAAGAATACCTCGACCTCAAACAATGGTTCCTCCTTCCCCACCACCTCGAACAGAAACTGTTGAGCACATGGAGGAGACCTCATCGTCCACGTACCCTACGTGGATGGACTCCATTTCAAAAGCTACGCCCTGGTCCTCTAATACTTGGGGGGCTCCCTCGGGAACATGGAGCGAAACCCCACCACCTTCTCATAGTATTTTCCCTTCTACCGAAGAGGAAATCAAAAAGAAATGGCAGTCCGAGGCTTTCTCTGCACAGGTCCAGGAGGAATTGAAAACACTTAAATGGAAGAGGAGAGAGGAGTACTTAGAAGGACAGTGGAGGATGGGGGCTAGGGATAATGTCCCTTCAAGGCAGACACGGCAGGAATGGAGGAGAATGGAAGGACACAACAATTTTTCAACCATCGCTCCCCCTTCGGGTCATAAATGGATGGATTTCGCTGAAACGGATTGCAGCAACGGGGGCACGCCATGCATTTGGAGTGTGGGACAGAAAAGTAGGAAAGGAAAAGATGGGGTCACCTTCTATGATTGGGACAAAATACGAAGGATCAAACTACAAAGCATTGCATTGCAACGTGGGGATGGAGTTGCACTACCTCCCAGACCCCCTTCACAACGTGGACCTCAGGAATGGACCTACTGGATGGGGCCCAGTGATCTTTCATCTGACTCGGAGGACAACCAATTGCGCTACCCCACCTATGACAGCAAGTACCTTGGTGCTGACTGCCATGAAGGTTTCCTACTCCCTGACAACATTCACGTCTTCACAAGTGATCCTAACCAACGACGAAAGCTGCCAACTTCCGTCAGAGTTTGGAGGGGGTATCGTCCAGCCGACTCTGCGATGCCATCCAGCTCCACTCACCTCCCCCACCTCCACCCATCTCTTCTGTACCCCCACTACAGCGCTTTACACCCCTTTCAGAGTTGCTGGGAGGTCTTGTACCATCCACCGACCTGCCTTCTCTCCCCCTATACCATTACCCCTCCCCTTTGTGGGACATTCCCTTATATCACCGTCCTCACCCGCATCAAAGCCTTCTCCAGCACCATGGCCGATCCCACCCCTCCACATGTCACCTGACCCTCTCATCACCTCCCGCTCTACTCCGACGCCATTGCTCCCTGCGGTGTTGGACACTCCCCTTATTTCCTCGACAGCGCAGAGTCCACCGCCCGCCTCTCCCTACTCCCCTTGTGTTTCTCTGGGGAGCCCCATTCAACATCCTAATGTTACATTAATGGATGTTGATCACCCTATCTCGGAAGGTCTCGCAACGCCTATGGAGGAAGTTCTCGAGGTGCCTCTCTCAGCCATGGAAGTCTCCAAGGAACCCCCCCTGGCAATGGAAGTCTTCGAGGAGCCTCCCCCCTTAAGCGAAAAGGCGAAAGGGAAGCGAAAAACCGATATTCAGGCCGACGAGCCCCTTGTCATTGACCCTCCCCTGGCCGACCCCATTCGCAGCCCCCCGCTGCAGCCACCCTCTCACTTCCAGTCTCAGGATATGGCTGGCCCCTCTCGTCCCTTCCAGTCAAGTTGGATGCGTGTGTCCATTAATTACCCCTCCGACATCTTCACTGTGGGACACACATTAACACAACTGGGACCAACCCTGCGGCATCCCCTTCTTAAAGGGCATATTCAGGGGTATAGCGGGTCTCTCACGTTGTCGGACCGCATGAGTGCATTTTACTTATGCATCAACGACCCGAAGGAACAGCTGCGTTTGGCAGAGGATATCGAACGGGTGGAACTCTCCATGTTTCGGTCCTTGCTTGTCAACTCCTCTTGTGTTCTTCCTGAACACACACCAATCCACTCAGCCGTGGACCTCGTCGACTTGTTGGAGCAACTGTTGTCGGATTCTGACACCTCGAGAGGATCCCCCCTGGGGGAGACATGAGCTCCACACTGCTTCTCACTCCTACCCCGCCATCACTACACCCTCGGCCCCCTCTCATTGCCCGCATTACTGACGCTTCTGCTGATCGTGTTCGCACCGTAATTCGAACACGCCAGAAGGCCTACGGTCGTTGGGTCTCATTGATCCAAAAGCTGGAAGGGTTGACATCCACCAATGATGCTTCGAAGCGGGAGGACATTGCTCTTTCCTTTCATGCCAAGCATCTCGCCTGGGGCAACACTATCCTACACCTTGGGGGTTCATCGCAGGATGCATGGGGAGGAGTTCCAAGTGTCCTTTGACATCTTCTTTGACATAGCTCTTCGACCTGGGGGCACTGTGAGAGGTATGGCGAAATACACTCAGGAAATATAGTCAGATGAGCTCTTACTATATTCCCTTTATTATTTCTGTTTTCTCTCTATTTTATTATACATCTATAATTAGTTTGATGACCTATGTATGTGGTACATCAACTCTTGTGGGCGCATACATGCCAGACTTATGTATTCTAGCGCCCGTAGTTAAAACTCAGACACTTTTACACTGCAACCACGACTTACCCAGACACCTGTTAGTGTCCTGTAAGTTGTGATTGGTGTATCATCTCGACCGTCACAGATGGGCTTTAGCTATCTACTCAATCAGAGTTTAGAACTGTACCAGTCAAAACTCAATCCTTATCTCAACCCGCACAGACTACATCCACGCTACTCTATTATTCGACTCTCTAGTTACTCTACTTGACACTTGAGCAGTCATCCAGAATCGCACTTAACAGTCGATTCTACTTATTCATTCTAGCTCTCTATTCTCTCTACCGTATTGAACTAAGTAGTCAATATGCGTCCAGTCTGTATTAGACTTAGACAGTCAATACATCTTAGTCTCGTACCTAAACGGTCGATATTCTTCGTATATAGAACAGTTAGAACTTCCACCACTCTTCACACTCAGACAACATAGTTTATTCGCAAATGGTAAAAATGTACTTTTGACACAGATTCCGTGGAGTATCTAGGTTTCATTATGGGACCTGGCAGACTCTGCATGGATGAAACTAAAGTACAAGTCATCAAAGATTGGCCAGAACCCAGAAAAATCAAAGATATACAATCTTTCCTCAGCTTTGCCAATTTTTACCAACAGTTTATCTGCAGATATTCTGACATCACGGTGCCCCTTACTCATCTTATGTGCAAGGATACTCCATGGAATTTTAACAATAACTGTCAAAAAGCTTTCAATCTTTTAAAAGATTCTTTTTCCTCAGCTCCAATTCTGTCACATTGGAAACTGGACCTTCCACTCATTGTTGAGATGGATGCCTCAGACTATGCACTTGGAGCCATTCTGTCTATCCAGGACTCCAACAGAGAAGTCCACCCTGTGGCTTTTCTGTCCTGGACTTTTACCAGAGCAGAGCTCAATTATGACGTTCATGACAAGGAACTCCTAGCAATTTTTTCAGCTTTCAAAGCTTGGCGACACTATTTGGAAGGCTTGGGAATTCTGATTGACATTGTAACAGATCACAAAAACCTGGACCATCTTGGCGGCAAACCTGATGCTTTAACTAGACAATGGGATATCTATCCTAAAGAGGGGAGCAACGACTATGCCACAGTAAACCCACACAACTTGAAACCCATTTTCACGAATCAGCAACTTACCGCATCAGTCTGCACGACTTTCCTCATTGTTACGACTGTGTTGCAACCCGATGGTGCCTGAGGTTATCGCCACCTATTGACGATTCAAGTCATCACTCAAGTCCTCACATCAGAAGCCGTCAGTTTCCCAACACTGACGTATGCCTTCACAGTGATCAAACTCTGTTTACGCCCCCCGTCAAAATATACTCATACTATCTGGTTAAACTCTGATATGTCCCTTTTCATTATGATAATACATTCTACTCTATGTTTCACACATGTCTATATATACTTGTAACTCTCAGACTTTTTCCTTTTCTCGTAATCCCGCTCTCGGTTAATGCACGGCCTCTGAACTAATTGTAACCTTCCTGTTCCTAGTCAAGCTTATTTGTCAATACCGTTTTCCACTCTTCTCCTAGTTAGTATTTTCTAGATGCCAAATACTTGTATATGAATCAGTTGTAGTTGTAGTTACTAGGCAATCAGAATATCAACTCAGAATACCCTCTTATGTATGCCTCCAGAAGTCTCATACTAAGTACTCCACTACCCACCTTTGCATGCACTCGCCCACTCTCGGTCCCCGACCCCTTGGCCCGACACTCGACTTATCCTTCATTTCTGATCAGTAGTTTTGCTGAGAGGTATTCGTTAGGACTAGTCTTCACCCACCCGAAATTTAAGGACACCCGACGGATAACTGCAAGGGTGCAGCACATAAGCTGAAGCCAAGTCCTTCCGATCAATCCCCGTCGGCCTACTGACATTAGTCAGTTTTCAGTTCTTAACACTCATCCATCCCATTGTCCATGGAATTATCATTATGTAAATTGAGAAATTACATCAAGATATTCTATGGCAATTCCGCTAGACCCAATAACTAAAGCACACCTTGATAATCCCATGGATCCCAGTCAACCCTGGTGGCCTCTTGATCAGCATGGTTTCATTAGACTTGACGATCGTATCTATGGACTGGACTCCACCTCAGGATCCTCCAGTACACATCCACTCTCAGGACATTTTGGGTTCAACAAAACTCTATCGATAATAAGAAGAGAATATACTTGGCGCAGACTCTGAGGGTTCATTAAGCACTATTGTAAATCTTGCATTACTTGTCCACACTCTAAATCACAGTGACACAAGCCCTACAGCCTTTTGAAACAACTCCTGGTACCAGAATACCTGTGGAATTCCATCTCTATGGATTTTATTGAACACCTACCAGACTCCGAAGGCTTTTCCGCCATTCTAGTCATTGTTGACAGATTCTCAAAACAAGGTATATTCATTCCTACATATGATACCATTACGTCTGTGCAGTTAGCAGAACTTTTTATCATCCATGTATTTTCCAAGAACAGAGTTCATGTCTCACTTCTTTAGATCCTCGGGAAATCCTTGGACATGAAGTTACACTTCACGTCCGGACATCACCTGGAAGGTGACAGACAAACTGAGCACATCAACCAGACATTGGAACAATATCTCTGTGTATATTGCAACTATCAACAGGACAATTGGAAATCCCTGTTACCACTTGCAGAATTTGCTTACAACAATGCACCTTTGGCCACTACTGGCATTTCCCTGTTCTTTGCAAATAAAGGATATAATCCAAATATTACAGTACATCCAGAATGAAATCTCGCCTCTGCCCATGCTCAAGAGTTCGTCACAGACCTCCACGAGCTCCATGAGGAACTCTGGACTGCAATAACATCTGCCCAAGAGCAATATCAACGTTCAGCGGACAAACATTGGATTCTGCCACCCAACTTCAAAATTGGTGACCATGTTTTTGTCAAAGTTCAATTCTTCCAGACCACCCATCCATCAAAGAAGCTTGCTGAAAAATATTTAGGTCCATTTGAAATAATAGCACAAGTAGGTTCAGTCTCTTGGACCCTACAGCTTCTGGATAGCATGTGCACAGTACACCCAGTATTTCATGTTTCTATGTTAGAACCTTGTACTGCTAACACTATCCCAGATCACGTGCAATCTCCACCTCCTCCAGTCATTATTGATGGAGAACCCGAGTTTGAAATCTCACAAATTTTAGATTCAAAAATTAATAAGTGTCGATGCACTTGTAAACTGCTTTACTTGGCAAAGTGGACGGGTTACGAGGGCACTGATGAAGAGACTTCATGGATTTTGGCCACGGAAATTGTTACTAACTTTCACACAGCTTACCCACTCAAACCCGGACCACTATCTTCTCTCTGACCACACTCCACGGACCCTGTGTTACGATTGGATTCATTTTCATTTTTCCCTGTCGCTCTATGTCTCTCTTTGCTTTACAGGTTTCTGATATGTTTTCAAGTCCTAAGTGGATTTATCCATGGACTTTGACTTTTTATGTTTTCACACTTTTACTTTTATTTTTTCAATCTACACTTATGGGGCTATGTTTCTGCATAACCTCAGCCATCCCCTCAGGGAGCTCCGCTACCTCTGCAGGAACCCCATCCTCATCCAAACTGGCCTCCTCAGAACTTCCAATTTGCGGTTCCTCATACTTATACCCATCGTACTCTGCCAGGAATGTCCAAAACTCCTCACAGAGCCCACAGAGTTCCTTCACCACCACTATCTGCACCCAGTTGCCCTTTTCAAGCAGCTCATTTTGGGCCTCTATGCCCTCAGCAATCTGCCCCACGACCTCCTCCAAGCCTGTGGTCCTGTCCGACCCACCCACTTCCTGTGCCACGGACCCCATGGGCTCGTGGACAAGTGAGCACCCCACTTTGAGGTGCGCACATTGCCAACAGCCCAGTCCCCACCTGGCCTTCTGATGGCAATCAGTGTTCTGGTCACTACAACTGGAACACTGCAGGTCATTCTTCACCTGCAGGCAGACTGGAGCCACTTTCTTTGCTTTCTGTTGATGTGGTTAGTTTCCCAGAAAACCCACAGACCTGAGGCTTACCTTTTGGGGGCTCTCCCGCTCCCCCTCAGACTTGGACTCAACCTCTGCCACTTTGCGCTGAAAATGCAAAGTCAGTAAAGTCCCATGTGAACTCATTGGGACATACCTTTCCCGTGGCAACCATGGCTCTCACTGCAGCTGCCTTGGCTTGTTCTGCAGCAACCCACCCAGCCTCCTCCTCATCCCGCTTCCTCTCCTCCTCAGCCTCCTGTTCTGCAACCAAAGCTGCCTGGTACTCCTTATCCAAAGCCTCCTTGGCCTCCTTGGCCTTTTTTTCCACCTCCTCTCATTTTCGGCACTGTTCCTGTCGCTGCACCAGGATTTGGACAGCAGTGAGTGGAGCCTGATATTGGGAGCCTGCGGAGGGCCCAGCAGTTGGCACTGGTTTGTGTGGCATTGGTTTGGGACCCATGGATGATGGGGGTAATAAAGAAGAAGAAAAATTCATTTTTTCAATTTTTTATATAGGCTTGTCTGAACCTTACCTTCCAGATCACGTGACTCTTTGACACATACATGTAACTGACATGACTTTTGACACATGTGCATAGCCGACAAACCTTATCAAGTTCTAGAGCCTCTTTGGGACTTTGGCATAAAGGGAGGGTACTGTTACGACCAGAAATCCTGCCAGACTCCAGGCACTAACTTATATGCACCTGCACCCTACATGCACCAATTATCAGTTTACTGGAATACCCACTGGACTCCGTACGTCAGACCTGTCCATGCTTGACCTTCATCACTTCACGTATCAGTCACTGGAATACCCACCGGACCCCGCTCCTGACTATCTCTGACCCTGTCCCACATACCAGTCACCGGACTCCACTCAGAATACCTGTCAGCTCTCTAACTGAACCCCATTCCTGTTATGGTCATATGACCTGTCATGATTTGGACTCTGCTCCCACCCCATTCCCATTATGGTTTTATGACCTGTCACAATTTGGACTCCACTCCGCTCCGTTCCATTCCTAACACCAAATCTGGTGTTTACTTATGTATCTCATTTCATGTTTGCTAGTTTAGTTTTCATTATTACTGGATTTGGTATGTTATACATTCCACAGCCTATATAGTCTGGCACATGTTGTACATACAATCCAGTCAGAAAATCAGCTTAGATCCTCCCCAGTAATCTCAGTATATTTTCTGCCCTATTCTTCTCTTTGAAACACACTGCTCTTACTCGTTGGAGCCCACAGGCTCTGACACCCATCTATCACTTGACCTCTGACTCATCTACCCTGACCTCTCAACCCATGAACCCTGCCCAGACTCCCCAGGATTCCCATCTGCCTGTTTGAAATTGGACAAGATATCTCGTGAGGGTACAGCCTATAAGCTGAAGCCAAGTCCTACTGGCTTTCCCATGGGTTTCTCCAGAAACCCTCCATGCACACACCTTAACAAGGGGGCAGAGAGAGAGAGAGAGAGAGAAAGAGAAGACTGGAGGTCCAAGAGAAGAGTGAAGAACTAGTAGAGTAACTAAGTCGACATTCTGATTGTCCTGTAACTACTTTACAGTTCAGTATGTTGAAAATAAGGGGGGGGGTATACATATGTTGGTACACGGAGCAAAAAGTGTTAGTATTACTAAGCTACTATACAGAACTATGTAGTGTTATCACGAAATATATTAGGACCCACAAGTGTCGTCATGTTGAGATTATTACCAAACAGCCAAAAGTTCAACACACTCCTTTAATTGAAATGTCAATGACAATCCTTGAAGTTCAGCAACTCCCAATCCAAACTGAAATGCCTCTACCATGAATAGAAAGCCTCCCAGCCCAAGCTCCCTCACTGCAACTCCCATTCCCAATCAATCCCAAGGCCCTTTATGAGAAGTGTGATGGTGGATGTAGCAATCTGGGACAAATATGACCTGGCTTAGTACTCTGCACAGTCCTTTGTGCTAGCGGTGAAAGTTGATTGTTTCCGAGTGATGGTATGTGAAAGTGAAATCTGTGCGACAAGCGATGGCATGCAAAATGTTAATTTGGCAGTACAAGAAAAAAAGAGGTCGTGAATTGAGTGATGCCTTACATGCATAAGGGCTTACACAAACCATCTCCAATGTCCAGAACCAGAGCCATTCCCAACAATCGAAAAGTGTGACCTAAAAAAGTGTTTGATGCAAAATCGAGATCTAGATGGGGGTTAAGCAAGGCAATGTCAATGTGGAATAATGAACAATGAATTGGAAAAGAAAATATGGGTAATCCAATTATCACCTGTAAATACACAGAACAGCTATAGCCAGAACACTGCATGATCACTTCGAGATCGATGGCAAATTCAAATGGATCATCAAATGACCAATGGCTTGACGATGATGCTGGTAAGTGCTCCTTGCAATGAGCTCTGTGTTTTCTTTGAAAAATGCGCGAACCAATTTTTAGGGGGGTGAACCGGGCGGTTGAGTTTCTGAACCGTTGATGATATCCCATTTCAAATAAGTGGTCAATGCCAATTTAGAATAGTGAAAGAATGAAAAAATGGAAAATATGGCTAAAAAAAGCCTAGTGCCAGACAATAAAGTCAGCACACTCTCGGTGTTCAAAACACACCAAACAGATACTGTGGAGCCCTTCCCATGAGAATCTACGAACTGCAGAGTTTAATGTATCGCCCCAGAGCCCTTCCTGTGCAAGTACTGCAACTTCTAAGCCCTTAATATGGCCACTCACTCCTGCAAATTCATTGTATTGCCCCAGAGCGCTTCCCATGCAGATACCGTGGCTTCTATGCCCTTCTATATGGCTGCCTAAAAAGGTATGACGAGTAATCGAAGGAACGAAATGCATGGCAATGAATCAGAATGATAAGCCTGTGGGGCCCATAACCTGTTGATGCAAAGAGGGAGGTATACATCGGTACACCATGGATGTGAGCAAAAAGCATTAGTATTACTAAGCTACTATACAGAACTATGTAGTGTTATCACAAAATATATTAGGACCCACAAGTGTCATCATGTTGAGATTATTACCGAATGACCAAAATTTCAACACAGTGTACATATATACAGATTTCCGGTGTCTCACAGTACTAATGAGGAAACAAGGAATGTACCTAAAATGGAACAAGAGCATAACAAATCACAGGTATGGGTTTCCAATACTTGGAGGATACAAACTAGGATGAAAGTAATAACACATTCAGATGTATGGGGTGACTAATTGGGACATAAAGAAATGGCCTAAAAAGGAAGTCCAGTATCTGATGGGTATCCAAGACCGAGGGCAATGTCAGGTGGTTCGGAGGTCATATGGGTTTCTGAGCATGGGTCATAACAGCTAGCTAGTTTGGCTAGACTAGGCTAGACACACTACTTTCATGAGATTCCTATTTACTAGTCAGTATAGAAGCTTACTATAGATCTAGGGAGTCTAGGGAGTCTAGGGAGTCTACATAATGGGTGTAGACATTCCCAAATCCCTGATGTGGCACATTTTACTTCCAGTCTTGGCCATCCCAGGCCTTGCTTATGACTTAAGCAGTTCAGATCTTTGAGTCATGTGAAGGCTGATGAAGTCATAACAGAACTATGGAAACTCCTAGAAGCTTCCTAGATATTGAAAATAGTGCCAGTTGACTTATTGTAAATGCACAATCTACAAAGGTTTTATGAACTTGTAATAGAAGTACTCGTGTGTCAATCAATGTGTCAGTTAGTGAGTCACCTTCTGACATAATAGGTTTGGTGATAGTTTAGGTGTACTTGGGTAAAATCATGCATTAGCCTCAAAAAACATGTCCACAATATGCATTTTCCAGGATTGAACTGGCCCTGGAGAGGTGGGTGTTTCATCACCATTTCCAACACACCCCTTTGCCTTTTAATCCCATATCTCATTAATTTCCCAATCCCATCATAGATATGAACTTTTCCACCTTTGGCTTTGGTAATGCTTTGGTTAGGATGTCTGGTGGTATTTCATCTGTTTGTAAGTGATGGGATTCAAGACAGGTTGGCTACAGAGGATTCCGTAGTGGCGGTACAGGATGGTGATTTATCATTGTCAAAAAAAAAAGTGCAAGGCTGTTGTAGTCACCCTCACTCAGCCAGTATGGACAGGATAAAGTTTTGATCTTTTCTGAAATAAACTGCGAATGATACACGGTACCACGAAGAAGGTCGTGGTAACCGGTCCAGAGCAGAAAAGGATCGAGGAAAATTTACCCGTTAATATTTCTGCCGTCATGTGATCTCGTGGTAAGCCCTCCCCAAGATTATAGAATGTTCTTTGACAGGCTTATATCGCTGATAATTTATCTGGAGAGTGGGTGTAAATGTCTATCTTGGAAAGTGTGCGGAAGTGCTGGAGGAACAGTGTGATGTTGTAGTTAGTAATAGAACAGGGCCAACGGTACACAAGGGGGTTTCGAAAGAAAACAAAAGTTGATTGAGAAGTATTCTGTAGAAAACTGATGACAAAAGGTTCGGTGACGTCATAATGTCAACTACTCGGTCTCTGAATATATCATGGCGTGGGATCCGTACGCAAGGAATGGTGTATATCGAGTATTGACCAGTCTATAGACAAAACACAACCTCTAGATTTCAAATTGAAGTAATGGTGACAGGAAGTCTTGAACGCTTATCGATGGATCCTTCGACTCTGCATCAAGCCCATTTATTTTCGTGCTGAGGGGACGTTTAAAGAGGGTCATGACTTACACGGGAGTGACTACCTGCCGATGCTCGCAGGATCTTGGCGTCTCCTGGAGGAGGGGAGAACTCGAAATTTTCTAAAAGCTCAATCAGGATAGCTTGGATCTCAATGACGCTACCACGAAAGAAACATTCACCCTTGCATAAGCTCAAGGATAATTATCACTTACGCGAACCTCCATCTATGGACAAGGCAGCTGAGCTTAGGTTTCGTGGTAAATATTGAGATGAATGGACTTACCCGATACAACCTCTTACGCCACTGCTGAAACTGGCACTTTAATGTGCTTAGGGTGAGCTTCATCCCCAGACATGAAATGATCACACGAACATATTTGCGAAGACTCCAAGATTTATGCCGTGTTTAACGCTACCGTCAATAAAACGCTCTGGCCGCCAGACGTCGGCATCATCACCCCAAACGGACTTAAGTCTTGACAAATTCAGGAGGGGCGAGAATAAGATAGGAAATGGGAGGCACACCTGTTATATGCGCTAATGGATATTGTGATTTTCTGTCCCGCACGCTCGTCAAAGGAAAATCATGAATCCTGCGTTCTCTTTTGGCGCATTGCGCGGACTTCTCCCATTATTTATCCATACTTCTCAACGGATAAGTTTCTGTTCTTTAACTAGCGTAGTGCGCATAACTTCAGTAACAACTTACGCTGTGCAAAGATGGTTGCGATGTTAAAGGCAGAGTTGTCCAAATCAAATCGGACTTCGTCAGTCTTCGACATTATGCCTTTTCTCAGCCGTACAGCCCTTGACACCATTGGAAGAGGTGAGCTGATATGGTTTCGCAACTCAGGTGCACATCAGATATTGTTTTAGCCGGGTTTGACTACCAATTCGATGCCATCGAGCAGACCCACAAACAAGCTCGCTCAAGCATATGATAATCTAATGTTAACAAAATTGTCTGTAGATCCATTGAGTGTCTACTAACAAAAAGCCATACAGCTCAGATACATTTATGGAGCGTCCAGACTCAATGATAGTCGCGGAAGGCGTTATGGATTGGGTCCCCCAGTGGATGGTTCTTATTCTGCCAAGTATTCGCCTCAAGAGGCACCATAACTACATGGAAGTCTCCCTCGGCGTTGTGAAAGAGGTAGTTGACCGCCAGAAGGCCATCCATGCTGCGGGGAAGGAGGGTTCAAAAGATATTATGAGTATATTGGGTGGAACTTGCTGTAATATTACATCTCAACAATTAAACTGACTCTATGTTAGTAAGAGCCAATTTGGCCGAGAATCCTAAAGACAGACTCAGTGAGGTAGAGGTGCTCTCGCAATTGACGTTAGTGACCTCATTATTTCTTTTATGTGTCATTCAAGAAATGGTATCGTCCAGGACACTGTTCTTCGCTGGTCATGACACCACCGCGACTGCCATTACATGGGCAATATACGAGCTTGCGAGGAACCCTGAATATCAAACATTAGTTAGGAATGAAATCAGAGCGACTCGTACACAAGCCACACAGCGAGGAGAGGACGAGTTGTCAGTCGCCGACCTTGACTCCATGAAATCTCTTCTCTCATTGATGAAGGTCTGTTCCGCTCACCTACTTCGCTATCCAAAGAATTAATTTTATACAAGAAACCCTGCGATTGTACCCCTTCGTTTCAGCGATCGACCGTGAATCAAAACATGACGAGCCTCAGGTGTCACAATATCAATTTAAAGGACAGAAGCATGACCTTCAGCCCAGATAATTCCATAGCCAGTTATGAGTCAAATGATTGTCCTTCCCGACTGTGCTTTGGGAAAATTGTACCCCGAAGTGTTGAGGATGTATTGCAATGCCTAGAAACATATTTGAGTTCAAATAGGGCTATTACGAACAAGATCATATATGCCTTGGGATCCGCTGTCAGGAGTATATCTCTCTAGTTTCTCCACTTCAGTCAATGAGGTTCTCACTCATCTATTTGCTACTTTCACCAAGATCTGCACTAAAGGTCATAAGATGGCAACAAGATTTCATTTCAACAAAACGCCGTATTGCATTTTTATTTTACCACAACTTACTCCCATAACCCCTTTAATTGCCATCGTGTTCCCAAATTCTTTTGTCCATGCAATATCCGCATTGCCAAGTTCTCGACCCCACAGCATTCCAGGAAGATTCCCTGGTTGTTGCCTCTGGTTAGGGATGGTTGTAAAATAGAAAATGGTATCACACTTACCAGCAATCTATGAAACTGGTTTCAGTCCGCGAAGATGTGTAATCGAATGCGACCTAATACATCTGAACAGAGTACCAAGAACTGTTAGAGCACTGAAGAGCGTAACCACTACGATGTAGACAGTAAACATCGTAGTAGTGTGTCAAGGCTTGAGGGTATGAAGAGATGAGAAGTGCTCTTCTTTCTGATTCATGATTGCAGTGACGTGAGTACGGCCATAACCTAGGTTGTTGATATCTTGGAAGTAAAAAAAACACATACAAAATGTCACGCTAACTATAGATCCGCTAAGAACCTTCTGGTAATTTTCGGCCGAATCTCGGGATGGGCGCACCCTGCCTGCAATTTGCAATGCTTCATATACGGGGTGGGCGATTGTTTAGCCTAAGATGACTTCTTGAATGCTAATAGTAAAGGTTCCAAAGCCTGCGCAGTGTCTCAATAAATTGGGTTATGATTTGATGGGTCCCAGAAGAGCATTGAAGCAAAGGGAAAGTATACGCCGGTATACAATGGACACGAGGAAAAAAAGTTAGGTGACCAAGCTACTCTATATAGCCTAGCACGAAATATACTGGGATCCACAAGTGACCATCGAATGAAATTATTGCTGAACCATCCATGTCAACAAAGAGGTGCCATTTCAGTGATGACTACCACTTTTCTTCTTCAAAATTTATAGAAATGAGTCAATCCCAGAGTGGGCAGCATGTGAGTCACATGTTTGGAATGTTTTCGATCTTCGACCACCCACCCTCTGCCGGTGGAACTGAGCAACCTTACTTCCCCACTCTGAATAAACACCGGTCCCTGAAACCAGGAAATAGTACTGCAATAACAGCCATATATGTTTATATTTATTATTTTTTGCCACAAAGCAAAAAAAAAGATTGCTGCGCTACCTATGTAAGACAGCTCTACGGTCAACGTACAACGACGAATCAGATCCACAAAATCTATTCAAAACATCATCATGACTGTGATTTCCCAAAACAACGCATGACATAATTAACGACAATATTAATTATTGTTGGAAAATTACTAATATCCACTCATTTTGAATATTATTTGGAAGGACCTACATTAATGTACTCTTTTAATCATTTGACATAATAATGCACGATACAAATACTTTTCAGTTTCATTTATTCTAACAATTATCACAAATATGTTGACCTACGAATATTGGTAAACTGTGCAGCTTGGTGGCAGAAGTTCTTGCTATGAAACCAAGCCTGCAATGCTGTGTATTGGCAGCGCATATCACCCCCTCTGCTGGAAGACCGAGCCCCTCAGACGAAGCAGTGGAAGGAGTGGGTTCAGTGGTATTCATGGGGGTTGAGCTTGAGCTCATTGATTTGTTGCCTGAGCTCATGCCGCATTCACGCCTTTCCTAAATGGGACAACTCATTTGTTCCACACAGGCACTATGGGCCTCACAGTGCGTTGGTGGTTTTTAGTCGATTGTTGAACATTTCTATTGCTAGCTTTTAGTTAAAATTTTTATATTAACGAATGGTTGATCAGTCCGATAGTAGTTATGAGTGTGAAAATTGAGAAGTGAACGAGAAAACACTCAAAAATGTATATGTTCTACTAATGACAGAAGGTCTTTAACAGAGGTTAAAATAAACAGTACAGCACTCGTATTTCGAAAGATATCCTTGGAACCTACTCCTGGAGGAACACCTAGCTGCAGGGAAAAGTGTTAGATTATGTAATACCAGCCATTGTTCCATCTGGTATACAGCTCTGAGTCCAGTGAGTGTATAATCTAATAGGGAAGGCACTTGAGGTGTAAGGGTGAGACTCCCTACACTGAGATTTGGTAACATTTGATCTTATTGTTATCCATATCCCATTGTTGTCTACATCCCATTGTTCTCTACTAGTATATATTATGTACATGTGGATTTCAATACAGTAGTTGTTTCTTCCCCATCACTCATTCTAGTGTCTGTCTGTGCCTGTGCCAGATACTAGTCTTACAGAGGTTATATCCCTAAGTACAGTGTAAGGCCAATAGTGGTGGGCATAAGAGAGCAACAGGGTGCAAGAGACTGTGGTGGAGAGTCTCCAGGGACTCCATGGGGAGTCCTGGGAGTTCTTGGCAGATTTTGGAGGATTTGTGTGTGCAGAGTCCAAGGGCAGGAGCTCCAAGGAGCCTGGGGATGAATCTGAGGTGGCTGAAGAGCTGGTAGAACTCCAAAAGGAGTTTAATTAAAATGGGCAGAAAGAATGCCCCATTAATGTAGAATGAAAAAACAAATAATTTTTTTTTTTTTGATTTTAAATAAAAGTGTGAAAAAGTCCACAGGAGAGTCTGCTAGGACTTAAAAAGACAAGTCAGAAACCTGTAAAAGCAAAGAGAGACATAGGGCAACAGGGAGAAATGAAGTGAATCCAACATATACACAGGGTCCATGGAACACAGCTAGAGAGAGGATAGTGGTCCAGGTTTGAGTGGGTAAGCTGTGTGAAAGTCAGTGATGATCTCCATGGCATTACCAAGTTTCATGGCCAAAATCCAAGATGTCTCTTCATCAGTGCCCTCATAACCCACCCACTTGACCAAGTAAAGCAGTTTACAAGTGTGTTGATGCTTATCTATTTTTCAGTCTAAAATTTGTGAGATTTCAAACTCAGGTTCTCCATCAATAATGTCCAGAGGAGGTGGAGGTTGCACACAGTCCAGGATAGTGTTAGCAGTACATGGTTCTAGCATAGAGACATGAAATACTGGGTGTACTGTGCACATGCTACCTGGAAGCCACAGGGTCCATGAAACTGAACCTACTTGTGCTATTATTTCAAATGGACCTAAATATTTTTCAGTGAGTTTCTTTGATGGATGGGTAGTCTGGAAGAATTGAGCTTTGACAAAAACACAGTCACCAATTTCGAAGTTGGGTGGCAGAATCTGGTTTTTGTCTGCTGAATGCTGATATTGCTCTTGGGTGGATTTTATTGCAGTCTGGAGTTGCTCGTGGAGCTCATGGAGGTCTGTGATGAACTCTTGAGCATAGGCAGAGGCAAGATTCCATTCTGGGTGTACCATAATATTTGGATTGTACCCTTTATTTGCAAAGAACAGGGAAACACCAGTAGTGGCTGAGGGTGCATTGTTGTAAGCAAATTCTGCAAGTGGTAACAGGGATTTCCAATTGTCCTGTTGATAGTTGCAAAATACACGGAGATATTGTTCCAATGTCTGATTGACATGCTTGGTTTGTCTGTCACCTTCTGGGTGATATCTGGATGTGAAGTATAATTTCATGTCCAAGGATTTCCTGAAGAAGTGAGATACAAACTCTGATCCTCAATCAGAAGTTTCATGGAATGGGACTCTGTGCTTGGAAAATACATGGATAATAAGAAGTTCTGCTAACTGCACGGATGTGATGGTATCATGTGTAGGGATGAAAAGACCTTGTTTTGAGAATCTGTCAACAATGACTAAAATGGTGGAAAAGCCTTCAGAGTCTGGACCACTGTGAAGAGTTGTTGAAGTTCAGACTGTTCTATATATGAATATTCTAGCTATTCTAGGTAGGAAACTTGTATTGGCTATTGAAGTGCAATACAAGCTAAAGGACATGTTGACTGTCTAAGTTCAATACAGGAAAGGATTAGTTGCTTAAGAATCAAGTAGATACATACATAGCTTAATATGGCTAGAAAGGGAATCGACCTTGCAGTTTGATTCAGAGTGCCTACTCTAAAGGATAAGGAAGTAGTGAAGAGTCAAGTAAGAATAGAGTAGCACAGATGTAGTCCACACAAATTGTGGTAGTGACTTGAGTTTTGACTGATGTAGTTTGAAACAGTAGTGGTTCTGATAGCTAAAGCCTGTCTGTGATGGTCAAGACAATACCCCAATCACAACTTGCAGGACACTAAAATAGGTGTCTGGGCAAGTCATGGTTATGAGATGAAAAGTGTCTGAGTTCTAATAACAGGTGCTAAAGTACATAGATCTGGTGTGTAAGCACCCACAAGAGTCTATGTACCTGTTAGGGTACGTACACGGCGGGTTTGTCACAACCGTCACAAGTCACAAAACTGTCACAAATATTCAAAGGTAACTTTCGACAACTCTTTGACGCATCGAATTCGACTCGACAAACCCAAACATTATTCAACAACATCAAATCTCTTTCAACATGTCTCATTTTGACGTCATGTATGATTTCATTATTAGTTCATAACATAGTCATAACAATACGAAGAAAAGCATAAAAGGGCTACAAAAGGAGCGAGGGAAGTCAGTTGAAATATCTGTAAATTAGTGATACTAGTAATCTATCTTGTCGTAACTTCTTCGACAAATACTTCCGTGAGTTCTCGCGACTGGTAATAGCCTCTTACTTCATCGACAGGGTGAACATATACTTCGTCGAATGAGGCTTTCGAGTTTGATTAGTAGAATATTCTTTGACTTTATTGAAGAATAATCGATTCGTGACAGGGTTTCCAGAGAAACCCGTGGAAAATCTGGTAGGACTTGGCTTCAGCTTATAGGCTGTGCCCTCACGAGATCATGTTGTCCAATTTCAAACAGGCAGATGGGAATCCTGGGGAGTCCAGGTGGGGTTTGTGGGTTGAGGGGTCATAGGTCAGAGGTTGTGGGTCGAGAGATCAGGGAGTCGAGATAAATAAGAGAGATAGATGTGTTGGAGCCCGTGGGCTCTGACTAGTGAGAGCGGTGTAATTCAAGGAGGATTTTAGAGCGGAAAATGTACTAGATTACTTGGGGGAATCTAAGCCGATTTTCTGACTGGATTGTATGTACAACATCTGCCAGACTATATAGACTGTGGAATGATGAATAACATACCAAATCCAGTAATAATGAAACAAAACTAGCAAAACATAAAATGAGATAGGTGTTAGGAATGGGACGGAATGGAGCAGAGTCCAAATCATGACAGGTCATTTGACTAAAATGGGAACAGGGCTCAGTTAGAGAGATGATGGGTTTTCTGAGCGGGGTCCAGTGACTGACATGTGGGATGAGGTCAGACATAGACAGGGATGGAGTCTGGCGGGTATTCCAGTGACTGATACACGATGTAATGAAGTTGAGCGTGGACAAGTCTGACATATGGAGTCTGGCAGGAATTCCAGTTGTAACAGTACCCACAGCCATACATAGACCTTTGAACTAATATATGTGTGCAATAAAATAGATAAAAAATTGAAATAAATGTTTGAAATATAGTGTGGGCTTATCTGGACTATATTTAGAAATAAATTTCACAGTACCTGTTCGGGTTTGGGTTCAGTGTGTGATGCTTTTCAACGAGGCATCCACAGTTCAGGTTTGGGTTCAGTGTGTGATGCTTTCCAACGAGGCATCCATGGTTCTGATTTGGGTTCAACTTTGTAGCATGAGTGTCGTAATGGATTGGTGGACGATGTCCATGATGATAAAGTGAGCGGCTACTCAAAGCCGTGCAAGTCTAGTGGTTTCAGCCCCACTCAGCGTTGCTTGATGATGCCCTTCAAGCTAGGTCATGTGTTTATGTTAAATTTTCAGCAAAAATATGACCAGACCTATAGAGGATGAGCACAATACTGTCTGAGTGATATTGTTGGTTATAAACACATAGGGGGGTCTCATGCGTAACTACAGGATTATATACTCAAAACAAGAGCGGTAATGAATGTGGGCAATAATGACCCCAGTCACTATATGACTCCGACTGCTCGCTTTACCTGAAAATCTAACAACTAAGTCAATATCAGATCTAAAGTAAAGTACAAATGCACAGAACCTAATATAGAGTCTCAGACTATTGTACTATGGATTTGGATCATAATAAGGACAGATTATGGAGTATTTCCAAAATGGGAATACAATAAGCAAATGAGTGACTAATTGTCAATGGACAATTACCAAATGTGGAACAAAGGTTCAGGTCAGAAGTATGGGAGTTGCAAATGTTCTGTGGGTCAGGAGTACAGGAATTCCAAATGTTCCATGGGTCAGAAGTGAAGTCAGACATATAGGTACTCATGGGAATAGGACTATCTGGGGATAAGTCAGATATTACAGAAGATATGGGAATTGAGGTATCCAGGATTGAGCTGTAACAGTATTCCCCCATTATGCCAAAATCCCATAGAGGCAAATTTATGTGTAAAATGATGAAGTGCCAGTTAGTTATTTATGTCATAAAAAAATCACATGCCTGGAAGTAGGGGTTACAATAACCAAGTCTGAGTAAAAAACTTCCAAATATTTTTTAGATGATTTTTTCTTTTCTAACAAGATGTGCATGTCAATTTGATGGCCTTTGTTTACTAAGATGCTGGAAGATTTGGAAACTGAAGTGCTGAAAATGTCCAAGGTAGAGGAACTTAAATGAAAACATTGGTTGCTGGAAGAGGTGTATTGGTGACAGGTAGATGAGGGCAGGGAGTTGACAAGGGAACTGCAGGTGGCAGAAGAGGCAGAAAAGTGGGAATTGGAGTGGGTAAGGGTGGAGAAGCAAAATGAAGAGCAGAGGAGAGAGGTGTTGAGGAAATGGGCTGTGGGGTGCAGGTTGAAGGAGGAAGTGGCAAAGAAATGGAAAATTGATGAGGCTGAAGAGGAGAGGCTGAAGGAGAAGTGGGAAGAGAAGGTAAGAGGTCTTGTGATTGGTAACAATGCTGACCAGAAATGTGGAACCTTCAAGATAATGCTGCCAATGTTTGAAAGTCTCAAAAATTGTGAATAGTTCCTTATTGTGAACATCTTAGTCAAGTTTAAAAACTGAAAGTGTCCATGAAAGAAATACTACTGTGTGGATTTCACTGTCAGAATCTTGAATAGAAAGGATTGCAGCAACTGCATAGTTGGAAGCATCAGTTTCCACAATGATTGGAACATCAGGTTTCCAGTGAGAGAGAATTGGAGCAGAAATAAAAGAGTTTTTTAATATCTGAAAAGCAGAGTGGCAGTTTTTGTCAAATACCCATAGTTGTGATTTACAGGTAAGATGGGTGAGTGGTATTGTAATATCCGAGTAGTTCCAAATAAATTGATGGTAGAAATTGGTAAAGCTGAGGAAAGATTGAATATCCTTGACTTTCTGGGGTTCGGGCCAATCATAGATAGCTTGAACTTTAGTTTCATCCATGCAAAGACCATCAGGTCTGATGATGAAACCTAAATATTTGATGGAATTCATGTTGGAAAAACATTTTTTATCATTGGCAAACAGGCCATTTTTCAGAGTCTTCAGAAGACACCAAAATGTCATCCAAATAGACTATAACACATACATCAAGCATGTCAGAAATATGTCATTGACAAAACATTGAAAAGTGGATGGGGCATTGGTAAACCAAAAGGCATAACCAGCCATTTGAAAGACCCATAGTGGGTATGGAATGCAGTTTTCCATTTGTCACCTTTGGAAATTCAGACCAAATGGTAGGTGTGTTTAAGGTCTATCTATCTTGGTGTAAATCTGACCTTTCTGAGGGGCATCCAGTAAGTCTGTCACAAGTGGGAGCAGATACTTATCTTTCCCTGCTATGGAATTTAAGCCACAGAAATCAACACAGAGGCATAGGGATCCATTCTTTTTTCTTATGAATAGAACCGGTACTCCATACAGAGACTTTGAGGGCTGGATAAAACCTATCAACAAGTGTTTGTCCAGGAATTCTCAAATAGACAAAAGTTCCAATTGGGACAATGGGTAAATAGGTCCTAGAGGAGGGGTTGAATCAGGGTCAATATTGATTTTTTAAGTCATAAGGCCTATGTGGTGCAATTCAATCAACTTTCTGCTTACTGAAATTGTCCATGAAATCATGGTATTTTTCGGGAACTTCTTCCAGGTCAGCTTTCAGCTTGGATAATTCTGGAGTTGCAAAATGTCCAGATGCTTCATCAACTTTTAAATTGATCAAAAAACATTGAGATCCATCCAGTTTACTCATCCTAACAAATGCCACAGCATTGAAGAGAGAGTTTTCTGGAGGTTCAGATGTTCAGGAGAAGCTGGAAGTGCCATTGAGACTAAAGCAGCTCAGGCCAGAATATATGCTGCAGAGGGAATGGAAGTGTTGGGAATTCAGAAAGTTATACTGCCCAGTACCCAGTCAATCGATGGATTGTATCAGGTGAGCCAGTTGTATCCAAGAATGACTGAACAGCTATTGTCCAACTATGTATGAAAAATGTAACTGTCTGGGATGTTCCACACAGGAACTGGATAGACATGTCACAGGCTTGAGTAATTGCTGTATTTCTAGTGCCATCAAACAGATGCAAAGAAATTGCAAGAGCAGAATGGAGTTTTAGATTATGTTTTGTGGCAAAATTTATATCTACAAAACAGTATGTGGAGCCAGAATCTACCAGTGCTTGAAACACTAAATTTCCAAGAAGGTCAGTCATGAGTTTTACAAATAATGAGTCAGGATTAGAAAGAGTGGAAGCATTGAGATAGATATTTCCAGAAACATGGAGAGTCAATGCAATCCTCTGTCCATGCAGAATCCAGAGGGTCACTTACTCTTTTTTCAACTCTGTGGTGGGGTTTTTCCTTGGAATTAGCATTCATATTGGAAGTTGCCACATGAGCCTTAGGAGTGTTTGATTTAGCGGTGCAATTGGAAACCTTGTGTCCACCTTTTCCACAGAAAAGACAGAGGTCATTACTCATGTGTCACTGTTTTTCCTTTGGAGTGAGCTTTCCATCAGATACCAACAAATGGGAAATGTTGGGTTTATCTGTTAAGAACTAGAAACTGACTAATGTCGGTGGCCGACAGGGACCGATTGGGAGGACTTGGCTTCAGCTTATGTGCTGCGCCCTCGCAAATATCCATAGGTTGTCCTTAGATTTCGGACAGGCGAAGACTAAATCCTAAGAAGAACCTTTCGGCGAGATACCGATCAGAACCGAAGGACAAGTCAAGTGTCGGGCCAAGGGATCGGGGCTGAGAGTGGGCGAGCGCACGCGAAGGCGGAAGGGGGATTCTTCTAGTATGAGACTGCTACAGACGTATGAGGGTATTCTGAGTCGATATTCTGATTGCCTAGTAACTACAATTACAGCGAGTTCATATACAAGTAACAGGCGTCTAGAAAGTACTAATGGGGAGGAGGGCGGAAAACGGCATTAACAATAAGCTTGACTAGGAACAGGAAGTTTATGATTAGTTCGGAGGCCGATGATAACCGAGAATGGAAATTACGATAAAAGGAAAAAGTTCGAGGACTACAAATATAGATAGACATATGTGGAACATAAGATGAGACGGATCAACATGATGAAAGGGACATATCAAAGCATAACCAGACAGAAAGGTGTAGTCGGGTTTGATTGACCGGAGAGCATACGTCAGCATCGGGGGACCGACGGCTTCCGAGATCTTGTATTGTCGAAGACATATAACGAGGGTATTCCATCGGGGACCGTCGGCGTGCGAAGGGTTGTGACACAGTCGTAACATTATCAGAAGTTGACTGTTTGCCCTTTTCAGACTTTTTGTCTTTTTTCAGATCAGAGTTTGATTTGCCATTATTATTTCCTGAATTGCCAATGTTATTGCCTGTATTATTATTGCCAGAAGACTTGCTCATTGATGCTTTGTTATTCTGAGAATGGTCCATTGGATTTTCTTGGGAGATTTCTGCTTTACATTCCCAATAGCAGGCATTGGATTTCTGAGCTTTCAATCACATGAGTTGGAGAGTTTTCAGCTTTCCTTCTTTGCAGATATTGTCTTTAAGGTGTGATGGAAGACCCATATAGAAATGGTGTCTGAGGGTGGAATCATCCCATCCACAACATGCAGTGAGTGTATTGAACTTTAAGAGATAATTGGAAACTCGTTGACTATCTTGCATTTTGAGTGTCATTAGTTCATTTTCTGCTTTGCTGGTTTGGTTGTAAGGCCTGAAATTGGTTTCCAGTTCTTCCACAAAAGCATCCCAGTTGTCAAGCCATGCAGATATCTCATCAGATATTCCAGAGAGTCCAGCTTCTAACCAATCTTGAGCAGTATCTTTGAGGTAAGAGAGCATGAAGTTGACTTTCCAGATGTCACTGGCAAATGCCATTGGTTGATCTCAGAAACAAAAATAGCATTGCAGAAGGAATTTCTTCAATTTCTTCAGCTCCTTTCCAGAAAATGGTTCAGGTTCTTTGATATTGGTTTGGGATGATTCTTTGCTCTCACTGTTGGCATTTTTCAGATATTCTGAAAGGTTTTCAAGAGTCTTAAAAAAGGCCATGGATTCATCAGTGATGGCTGTGGGATTTGCTGGTTGGTTTCCAGGGTTATTGTTGATGGATCCTTTGGGTGCAATGGAATCTTCTGCATCCTCAGGGAGTGGGTTGACTTGGACTTCAACTATAGAGGCCAATGTAGAGGCCAATGTAGAGGGCTGTTTTGGGTTTTCAGTGTGGGTCATATAGAGTTGCAAAGGAGCCCCAAGTTGTGTTGGTTCTTCAATGACTTTGTGTTTGGGATCCATAATGAGTGAGTTGCAAGATGAGATCTGATATACTGTTAAGAGCCATGTTGGGAACTTATTCTGGAAACTATCAGGAAAAGACTGGAAATCAGAAAGTTCCTGATGGGTCAAGGATGTTGGCTTCAGCTTATGTTCTGTGCCCTTACATAAATGCTTGGGATGTCCTTTTATCAAGCATATGGACAGATATGTAGGAAGAATAAGAAACTAAGTCAATATCAGATCTAAAGTAAAGTACAAATGTGTGGAAACTAATATAGAGTCGCAGACTATTGTACTACAGATTTGGATCATAATAAGGACAGATTAGGGAGTAGTTCCTAAAGGGAATTGTTACGACCGTGTCGTAACCCATGTCGCAACCCGATGGTCTCCGAGAATACTACAGTCTATCGATGTTTCGAGTTATTGATCAAGTCATCATTTCGGCAACCTTCGGAACACCGACACTGACGTATACCTTCGCGGCGATCAAACCTCGTTTACGCCCCTGTCAAAATATACTCTACCATCTGGTTATGCTTTGATACGTCCCCTTTCATTATGATGATCCGTTTTACTCTATGTTTCACATATGCCCATATATACCTGTAGCCCGTGGACTATTCCCTTTTCTCGTAATTCCGCTCTCGGCTAAATCTCGGCTTCCGAACTTATTGTAACTTTCCGGTTCCTAGTCAAGCTTATTTGTCAATGCCGTTTTCCGCTCTTCCCTTAGTTAGTAGTTTCTAGACGCCGATAACTCGTATATAAGACCCGCTGTAATGTAACTACTAGACAATCAGAATATCGACTCAGAATACCCTCATACGCCTGTATCAGTCTCATACTAAGAATTCCCCCATCCGCCTTCGCGTGCGCTCGCCCACTCCCGGCCCCGACCCCTTGGCCCGACGCTCGACTTGTCCTTCGATTCCGATCGGTATCACGCCAAAAGGTACTCACTAGGACTAGTCTTCGCCCGCCCGAAATTTAAGGACATCCTGCGGATATTTGCGAGGGCGCAGCCCATAAGCTGAAGCCAAGTCCTTCCGATCGGTCCCTGTCGGCCACCGACATTAGTCAGTTTCCAGTTCTTAACAGTATATTCTGATTTCTACTTGCAAACCCGTCCTTATGTCTATTCAATTGTTCATCACTCCACATCGGCATCGCATTACTTATCTTTTACAGAACCCTTTTGTGTTTTCAGACATCATTCTGATTTCCAGATGCAAAGATAAGTTAATGGCCAAAGCTGATCCTGTTTTACTCAGATTCCACTCGTTTTGCCCTGCTTCGATCCTTGTTTTGTCCTGCCCCTGGTTTGCTCGGCTCCCGATTATTTCCGGATATTCCGAATGGACTAATTTACCACTAGTCACCATACTATCGGAATCCGTCGGCCTCCGGAAATATGCTTTGCCTGTCATTTACCTTGATGGTATACTATGGATTCAAGTTCGCAATGTGTTGGCCACCTAGTATTGGTTTCCTTTACAGATATACCTTCCTAAACCATTGCTCATAACTCCAAATCGACATCGCCTTGCTTACCCTTGTTCTTTGCCTCGCCTTCGGACCTTCTTCGGGTCCCGACCCCTTTTCCGAACTTTTGTTTGGACCCTTTTCCGACCTACCCTTTGGTCCATGCTGTCCCATGCATGTTCCTTGTCATGTCACTACTTTCCAACCCATTCTCCGACTATTCTCCGACTATTCGGATTCCTCTCAACCTCTGCATTGATTCCTACAATGACTCTCCAGACTTTCCGGTTTTTTCGGCAGGTCGGACTCCGAGTCAAGAAGATTTTATGCAGTACCCATCTCTCATCGGCTTTTGCAACCTGGATACATTCCAAACTGCAATACGCTTTCCGGTTCCCTTCTGGGACATTTTCTGGCTCTTTTCAGTTTCTCTGAGGAGCATTTACCTGTTTCCCTTGTGGAACAAATCTGGACGTCACCCCTTTGACTAGCAGTATGAGTTGCTTGATTATTTCTAGGATACCACTGTCTCACCCACTATAATCCGTTGATTTCCGGGTATTGAGCAGTAAATTTTCCGAAACTTCCGATGCCTCTCATTTGACTGTATTGGTCTGCTCTGAATATTTTCAGACATCTCTGGCCTTCGGGCAACCCTTTGCCTTTCTGGGCATTTCTGGCCTTTTGGTACCTCTGGTTCCTTTTGGGATGTTCTACTCTTTCAGTCAACTTTGGATTCTTCGGATTCCTTGGATTTCCGGACTTTCCGGAATCTTCGGACCCTTTGGATTTCAATTACCTGTTGAGTATATGCTCGTGAAGATCAGTTTAATCTGGCTTTTCAGGCATCTCTGGCCTTCGGGCACCCATGGCCCTTCTGGGCCTAGCCTTTTCGGCATCTCTGGTCTTTTGGCTTACCACTCTCTCACTTAAACTCGGATTCCATGGTTATTTCCGAACTTTCCGGAACCCTCGGAACTTTTGGATTCTTCGGACTTCCGGACTTTCCGGAATTTCCAGACCCTTTGGATCTTTACTTATTTGTTGAGTGATTGTTTGCTGAGATCAGTTAATCCAGCCTTTCAGGCACTTTTGGCCTTCGGGCAACCCTCAGCCCTTTTCTCGGGCACCCCTGGCCTCTTTTGGCACTCTTGGCCTTCGGGCAACCCTCGGCCCTTTTTGGGCACCTCAAGCCTTTTGGCATATTTGGCCTTTTAGGCATTTATGGCTGTTTTCGGCATGTTCAACACTTTCACTTAACTTCGGATTCCTCAGATTTCCAGACTTTCCGGAATCCTTGGACCTTTCCGTTCCCAATTATCTGTTGAGTGTTTGCTTGCCAAAAATCAGTTTAATCCAGCCTTTTCAGGCAAACTTTGGCCTTCGGGCATCCTAGCCTTTTGGATCCCTGGCCTCTCTTCCGGCCTTTTCAGCCCTTTTGTCCGACTTCAAATTCTGTGAATTTTCCGACCTTTCTGGAAACCTCGGACTTTCCAAAACCTTTGGATTTTCGGAATTTCTTGGACTTCCGAAATCCTCAAATTTTCGGGACCCTCAGACTTTCCGAAAACCTTGGACTCTCCAAATTTTAACTCTTTGTTGAGTTTTCCTTCTTGCCATGATTGTTTTTATCTTGGCTTTTTAGCATATATGGCCTTTTGCGCCATTCCAACCCTTTTAGCATACTTGGTCTTTTGGCACCAATGTTTCGACTCAATTTCAGATTTCCGGATTTTTCCGACCTCTCCGAACTTTTGGAAACTTCGGATTCCGAAAATGCCATCACCTGGCCCTTCTCCGAATACCCTTCTGCCTTCAATATGGTCATCCACTTCCGTCCTGGCCGCCTTGGTGGAAAACCCGACGCTATGACTAGACGATGGGACGTCTATCCTAAAGAGGGGAGTAGCGACTACGCCACAGTTAATCTGGATAATTTCAAGCCTATGTTTTCATCCAAACAACTGTCCGAGTTAATCCGAGCTACTTACCTTATACATCCAGTCATGTGCAGTGTTATCCTTATGGACACCGAAAGATTACATCAAGACATACCATCGGCAATTCCATTAGACCCAGTCACCAAAGCACACCTCAGTAACCCGTCCGACCCCGATCATTCTCGATGGTCACTCGACCCGCAAGGTTTCATTAAACTTGACAATTGCATATATGTTCCGGACTCCGACACTCTCCGACTTCGAGTTTTACAGCATAAACATGACCACCAGATCTCGGGACATTTTCAGTATCAATTTACCATTGGACTTATCCAAAGAGAAAATACATGGCCCGGTCTCCGAGATTTTGTCAAGCATTATTGTAAATCATGCACCAACTGTGCACGTTCCAAATCAAGACGTCACAAACCACATGGCCTACTCAAACAACTCCCAATACCGGAAAAACCCTGGAATTCAATATCAATGGATTTCATCGAACACCTACCGGCATCCAACGGCCATACCGCAATTCTCGTTGTTGTGGATCGGCTTACCAAGCAAAGTATTTTCATTCCAACTTATGATACAGTAACATCCATACAGTTGGCCGAATTGTCCGACACTCATGTATTCTCCAAGCATGGCATTCCGTTGCATGTCACTTCCGATCGCAGATCCGAGTTCATCTCTCACTTTTTTAGGTCACTCGGAAAAGCACTTGACATGAAACTCCATTTCATTTCCGGCTACCACCCGGAAAGCGAAGGCCAAACTGAACGCACTAATCAAACATTGGAACAGTACATCCGAGTCTATTGCAACTATCAACAAGACAATTGGAAATCACTTCTACCGCTTGCCGAATTCGCATATAACAACACCCCAAATGCTACTACCAGCATTTCGCCTTTCTTCGCAAATAAAGGCTACAACCCAAATATCGCTATCCATCCGGAACGCGATCTCACTTCAACCCATGCTCAGGACTTTGTCACAAACCTCAATGAGCTACACCAAGAACTTTGAAAGAACATCACATCGGCCCACGAACATTACCAACACTCCACAGACAAAAATCGGCTGCCACCCCCTGAACTCAAGATCGGTGACCGAGTATTTGTCAAAGCCGAGTTCTTCCGAATGACTAGGCCATCCAAAAAGCTCGCCAACAAGTACTTAGGACCTTTTTGAAATTATAGCACAAGCAGGCACGCTCTCTTGGACGCTTCAGCTCCCCGAGAATATGCGTGCAGTACACCTAGTACAACCTCCGCCTCCACCTGTGGTTATTAACGGGGAACCCAAATTCGAGATATCGGAAATCCTAGATTCAAAGATGGATAATCACCGACATACCTGAAAACTACTCTATTTTGTCAAGTGGACCGGTTACAAAGGTACCGATGAATAAGCATCCTGGATTCTTGCCACAGAACTCGGAAACACATCAGACATCATCAAAGACTTCCATCAAGCATATCCGAACATATCCGGACCCCTATCATCTACAGCATCCCGACATTTTCCGACACCCATATTTGTGTATCCTGTTCTCTTTTCCTTCACTTCCTCCTCGGCCCTCTCAGTGGCTGCCAGCAACTCGGCATTCCCTGTTTGCCCCCAGTTAACACTCCGGCCCCTCATAGGCAATTTCCAGTCCATTCGGACACCTTCCAGCCTTTCCGGCACCTTTCTGTCCTACTGGTTAGCATTTATTCTCGCACTGCCTTGCACCCTCTGCATTTTGGCATCTTCGGACTTTCGTCACCCCTGTCCCCCTTGCCCTGTTTTGTCTGCTCCCACATTTTCAGTGTGCTCGGATCCCTCGGAACTTCCGGACTCTGTCCCGGACCTTTTCGGACTTTCAGACCTTATTGGATTTTCGGAATTTTTAGGTTTCCGGACCTTTTCGAGGTTTGAACTTACATTCAAGTATCCAAATATGACCATGGCCTCGTCCTGACTTTTATCTTGATCTTGACTTTCCGAATCCTCTCCGAATCCTTTCTGAATCCTTTCCGAACTTTTCCGAACCTTTTCCGAACCCTTTCCAGCACCTTGCCAAATCCCATCCCCTTCCGACCTTCCTGCCTTCACCTTATTCTTCAGCACTTTTCGGCCTCCTTGGGATTTCGGCCAAATGGGGGGATACTGTTACGACCGTGTCGTAACCCATGTCGCAACCCGATGGTCTCCGAGAATACTACAGTCTATCGATGTTTCGAGTTATTGATCAAGTCATCATTTCGGCAACCTTCGGAACACCGACACTGACGTATACCTTCGCGGCGATCAAACCTCGTTTACGCCCCTGTCAAAATATACTCTACCATCTGGTTATGCTTTGATACGTCCCCTTTCATTATGATGATCCGTTTTACTCTATGTTTCACATATGCCCATATATACCTGTAGCCCGTGGACTATTCCCTTTTCTCGTAATTCCGCTCTCGGCTAAATCTCGGCTTCCGAACTTATTGTAACTTTCCGGTTCCTAGTCAAGCTTATTTGTCAATGCCGTTTTCCGCTCTTCCCTTAGTTAGTAGTTTCTAGACGCCGATAACTCGTATATAAGACCCGCTGTAATGTAACTACTAGACAATCAGAATATCGACTTAGAATATCGACTTAGATCGACTTATATATCCCTCTAATTTCCGACTCCATTATCTATTCACGACCACCACATTCCGACTCCATCCGATTTACGATTCAACCTACATTTACGACTTCAACCTCTAATCTCCGACTCTCAGTCCCCGACTGTCTCAGTCTCCGACTGTCTCAGTCTCCGACTGTCTCAGTCTCCGACTCTCAGTCTCTGACTCTCTCGGTCTCCGACTCTCTCAGTCTCTGACTCTCTCAGCCTCCGACTCTTGGTCTCCGACCCCTCAACCCAACCCTCAACTTATCCTTCGGTTTCCGATCGGTAGTTTACCGAGAGGTTTACTTGACAGGACTAGTTTTCGCCCGCCCGAAATTTAAGGACACCTGACGGTAACTTGCGAGGGCGCAGCACATAAGCTGAAGCCAAGTCCTTCCGTTCGGTCCCCGTCGGTCTGCCGACATCCGTCAGTTTCTGCTCTTAACAGGAATACAATAAGCAAACAAGTGACTAATTGTCAATGGACAATTACCAAATGAGGAACAAAGCTTCAGGTTAGAAGTACAGGAGTTGCAAATGCTCCATGGGTCAGAAGTGAAGTTGGACTTACATGGATTAAGCATTGATTGAGAATTAATGAGGATGGATGGAGCATGGGTTGTGCATTGATTGAGAGATAATTAATGAGCATTTATTAAACATTGATGATCCACATGCAAAAAATGCATAGCATTTGTCACATCAACTCACAGTGTCCATAAGAGAGCCAAAAATGGTGGTGGGAACATTAGACAGAAACCAAGAAATATGAATTAACAAGGGAAGTGAAAGGTCAGAAACATTATGAATGAATGATACAAAAAAAAACCATAGGAGGATAACCAAAATCTTTAAGTTATTTATCCACTCAAGTATGTACATATATTTATACTGTTTGCTGTAGAATTAATATTTAATCAAATTCAGTCCACCAGGTACTTTGGAGAATAAGGAAATATTAATATTTATCTTGTATCTAACAAAAGTTAGTCAAACAATCATTGTAGATTATCCTTTTGGAATAAATTACACAACATGGTTTGGTCATCCAGATAGTTTTAGTCAACTTTTTAAACCAAATAAATTTAAATTATAAGAACTATATTTGAAAGTTCACATTCATACAAGAGAATGCATCTTATCCAAAATAATCTGCCATATCCAAAATAATCTCTCATATCCAAAATAATCTTGTTTAACCATGACATATGAATATTTTAAAAGAGCATACAAGTTTTAAAAGATGAAATTTGGTGGTAATGAAATATAAACTCCTAAAACATATAGTCATAGCCAGTGTTAGGGTACATACATGGTGGGTTTCCGGAGAAACCTGCAGGGTATCCAGTAGGACTTGGCTTCAGCTTATAGGCTGCATGCTCACAAGATCGTGTTGTCCAATTTCAGACAGGTGGACGGGAATCCTGGGGAGTCCAGGTGGGGTTCGTGGGTCGAAGGGTGATAGGTCAGAGGTCATGGGTTGAGAGGTCAGGGAGTTGAGATAAATAAGAGAGATAGATGCGTTGGAGTCTGTGGGCTCTGACTAGCGGGAGCGGTGTACTTCAAGGAGGAGTTTAGAGCAGAAAATGTATTAGATTACTGGGGGAAATCCAAGCCAATTTTCTGACTGGATTGTATGTACAACATCTGCCAGACTATATAGACCATGGAATGAATAACATACCAAATCCAGTAATAATGAAACAAAACTAGCAAAACATAAAACGAGAATAGTAAACACCAAATTGGGTGTTAGGAATGGGATGGAACAGAGCAGAGTCCGAATCATGACAAATCATAAACCATAATGGGAAATGGAGCAGGAGCAGAGTCCGAATCGTGACAGGTCATTGACTAAAATGGGAACGGGGCTGAGAGCGATGACAGGTTTTCCAATCGGGGTCCGGTGACTGATGCATGGGATGAGGTCGGACATAGACAGGGATGGAGTCTGGCAGGTATTCTGGTGACTGATACATGATGTAATGAAGTCGAATGTAGACAAGTCTGACGTTCGGAGTCTGGCAGGAATTCCAGTGAACTGACAATGGGTGCGTATAGGGCACAGGTGCGTATAAGTTAGTGCCTGGAGTCTGGCAGGAATTCTGGTCGTAACAGCCAGAGGAAATAGTCTCACTTAAAAGTATGAGGACTTTACCACAAAATTTTGTATATTCAATAAATTGTGACTATCCTCCATAGATGGATAACTTTCCTTGTAATCTTGTGTGATGGCCATTACTTCCTCCTTGGCAATTCAGGAGGCAGCTATATTGGACAAAAAACTAAGTATGATCCAAAAGATGACTCATGAATAAATTGAAAAGGGAAGGGAAATATGGTGAGCATTATCCAAGACACCAAAATGTATTGCGGAAGATTGACAAAATGACATCTTTGTTGGCAATAATAATCCATATGGACCATTCATGAAGTGATAGTTTTTAGATAAGGCTTAATAACTTGCTCTTCTTTTTCATCTGAGGTCATCACCTCTAAAACTAAGTCTTCAAAAATGTTCGCTGCCTACATTTCATGAATAACAATGACAGGAATATGTTTACAAAAGGATATCAGTGTCTGACTACCCCAAATATATTTGTGCTTACTGCATAAGATGGCTGGCTAGCTTCCAGCACCTGCACCTCAATCAGTCAATCTACCCAGTTCACAATATGTGCCAGGGAAGTTGGTGCTGCACTGAGAGTGTGTGGGCACTCAGTGCCCAGTTGATGATATGTGACAGCAAAGTTGGCCCTGGCACTCAGTGTGTCTGGGTGTTCAGTGCCTAGGAGCTGCTCCCTGGCCTTCAGCACCTGTGTTACAGCTTGTTCATGGATATCTCAATTCCCATATCTTCCATAACATCTAACTTATCCCTGGATAGTCCTACCCTCAATTACCTGTACATCTGACTTCACTTCTGACCCATGGAACATTTGCACTTCCCATACTCCCAACCCACAGAACATTTTCAATTCCCATATTTCTGACCCAACCCTTTGTTCTGCATTTGGTAATTGTCTGTTGACAATTAGTCACTCATTTGCTTGTTGTATTTCCATTTCAGAACTACTCCCTAATCCATCTTATTATGAACCAAATCCATAGCACAATAGTCTGAGAATCTATATTAGTTTCCATGCATTTGTACTTTACTTTAGATCTGATATCAACTTAGTTTCTTATTCCACCTATCTGTCCATACACTTGATATTTGGAACTCTTTGGAACTCTGAATATCCATATCTTCCCATGTAATCCCTTCTTCAGATATTAAGGACACCCTGAGCATTTACATAAGGATGCAGCAAATAAGCTGAAGCCAATGTCCTTGACCCTATTAGGAACTTTCCAATTCCCAGTCTTTTCCCAATAGTTTCCGGAATAATTTTCTGACATGGCACTTAACAACCTGCACATCTAGTTGTGCTGCATCAGTCCATCTGCCCAGGTGAAAATATGTGACAGCCAAGTCGACCCTGGCACTCAGTGTGTCTGGGTGTTCAGTGCCTAGAAGCTGCTCCCTGGCTTTCAGCACCTGCACCTCTAGTTGTTCTGCATCAGTCCATCTGCCTAGCTGAGAATATATGTTGGCCAAGTTGGCCCTGGCACTCAGTGTGTCAGGGTGTTCAGTGCCTAGGAGCTGCTCCCTGGCCTTCAGCACCTGCACCTCTAGTTGTTCTGCATCAGTCAATCTGCCCAGCTGGTAATATGTATTGGCCAAGTTGTCCCTGGTTCTCAGTGTGTCTGGGTGTTCAGTGCCTAGGAGCTGCTCCATGGCCTTCAGCGCCTGCACCCCTAGTTGTTCTGCATCAGTCCTTCTGCCCATCTTAAGATATGTGAGAGCCAAGTTGGCCCTGGAAATCAGGGTGTCAGGGTGTTCAGTGCCTAGGAGCTGCTCCCTGGCCTTCAGCACCTGCACCCCTAGTTGTTCTGCATCAGTCCATCTGCCCAGCTTGGAATATGTGACAGCCAAGTTGGCCCTGGCACTCAGGGTGGCACGGTGTTCAGTGCCTAGGAGCTGCTCCCTGGCCTTCAGCACCTGCACCCCTAGTTGTTCTGCATCAGTCCATCTGCCCATCGTAAGATATGTGACAGCCAAGTCGCCCCTGGCTCTCAGTGTGTCTGGGTGTTCAGTGCCTAGGAGCTGCTCACTGGCCTTCAGCACCTGCACATGCAGTTGTTCTGTATCAGTCAATCTGCCCAGCCGGAAATATGTGGCCGCCAAGTGGGCCCTGGCACTCAGTGTGTCTGGGTGTTCAGTGCCTAGGAGCTGCTCCCTGGCCTTCAGCACCTGCACCTCTAGTTGTTCTGCATCAGTCCATCTGCCCAGATTGGAATATGTGGCAGCCAAGTCACCCCTGGCTCTCAGTGTGTCAGGGTGTTCAGTGCCTAGGAGCTGCTCCCTGGCCTTCAGCACCTGCACCTCTAGTTGTTCTGCATCAGTCCATCTGCCCAGCTGACAATATGTGTTGGCCAAGTTGGCCCTGGCACTCAGTGTGCTAGGGTGTTCAGTGCCTAGGAGCTGCTCACTGGCCTTCAGCACCTGCACCTCTAGTTGTTCTGCATCAGTCCATCTGCCCAGATTGGAATATGTGGCAGCCAAGTTGGCCCTGGCACTCAGTGTGTCAGGGTGTTCAGTGCCTAGGAGCTGCTCCCTGGCCTTCAGCACCTGCACCTCTAGTTGTTCTGCATCAGTCCATCTGCCTAGCTCAGAATATATGCTGGCCAAGTTGCCCCTGGCTCTCAGTGTGTCTGGGTGTTCAGTGCCTAGGAGCTGCTCACTGGCCTTCAGCACCTGCACCTCTAGTTGTTCTGCATCAGTCCATCTGCCCAGATTGGAATATGTGGCAGCCAAGTCGCCCCTGGCTCTCAGTGTGTCAGGGTGTTCAGTGCCTAGGAGCTGCTCCCTGGCCTTCAGCACCTGCACCTCTAGTTGTTCTGCATCAGTCCATCTGCCCAGCTTGGAATATGTGGCAGCCAAGTTGCCCCTGGCTCTCAGTGTGTCTGGGTGTTCAGTGCCTAGGATTTTCTGCCTGGATTCTATCACCTCTAATTCTAGCACTTCTGCATCTGAGTATTTACCAGCCATTTTGTACACTAGGGCAAATCTCTTAGATATATCATCATAGTAGTCTTTTTTTTTTCCAGGAGTCACAGACTGATTTGCAATAATGTGAGGCAGGACATCTCTTTGGAATAATATATCATTCATTGTGTTTGATTCATTAATGCTGCCTACTATTAATGCTCTGGCTGCATAATAATGGGGCCTCCAATATATACCCAGTGCCTGATCTCTTATCCACATATGAATTACTGGATGCATTGTCCATGAACATAAACATTTTGTATCAGGATCTCTGGAGAGAAATGAATAATCACAGAGGACTTGCATGGCTAATCTGAAGGACAGACTTTCCCACTCCTGATCACTATTGCATCTGAGCAGCTGAGCTGGTAGATCTGATGCCGTGGTTTTCAATCTCCCATCATAAGTATTCGCAGGTGGAAATTCTGCAGCTCGTTTGAAGATGCTTTCCATGATGTTCTGGTGATGAAAGAACCCTAACACTTTCAATATGAATAATGCATTTTGTGCTCTTGTTGAGGACATGGCCTGCTTTTCAATCAGATCATATGACACTTTTAAAGTACTATAAACAGTCTGATTATATCCTAGTGCTCCTTTCAGGGATGGATTGTCTGCATCAAAAAAATATCTTTGATATTTTTCAAGCACAATTAGAAAATCTGACATTCTACAAAGTCTAGTTGAGATGGCTGTACCAGCAATGTCTAGTGCTAGAGGCAAGAAGCCAAGTTTAATAACAATCTTCTCTGACAATTTCTGTATTGTAACATCAGCTTTATTGTCACATTTGGCTGCAGCTTGAAAGAGGACAACTGCTTCATTACTCTCCATTGGCACAACCTTCATTGACTCTGTGACATGGCTGGCTAGCCCAGGATTACGGCTAGTAATCACCACATGAATCTGCCGCATCTGTTGCAAATACTCTTTCACCACTTCATCCATTCCATCAGCATTGTCATAGATGATGAGACACCTCTTTTGAGTTGCTGTAAGCCACCTCAAAACTTCCTCTGGAGACTTTTCAACGCCCTTGGATTTAGCTTCTGGATCATCAGCAATACTTGAAAAATCATTTGTCAAAGTTTCTGTGTTTGTACCATCTATCCAGAAAATCCTCCAAAAGTTACTTAATACCTTCCTGTAAGTGCTGGTAAGAATAAATAAATTATTGGCAGCTTACTAGTCGTTGCTAAGTAGCTCTTCAATGAATTGCAAACAAATCTGTGTTTTCCCAACTCCTCCCATACCATACAAAAGGAACCGTTTCCATGCCGGGAGAGAATTGAGGGAGTTCTCTGGAGCAAAAAACTTTCGGAGTCTGATGAGATACTTCTCCTGTCCCACAAAGCTTGGACTAGGACAGAGCTTGGCAATGTATATAGGCCAATTGGGGGTATCCTCTGCTGAATAATGTTAACCCATGTATGTCTATTTTGTTAACACACACCACTTTGATTATTAAACTTAATCCACCGGACATGAACTGCAGTCGGAGCTTTCTTGACCATATCTTGTATAGCACACAACACAGACTTGAAGTCATCATCATTAACAGACTCAAATTTGGACATCCCAGTGTGATCCTTATGCATGCCTATCGGTTCTATGTTGAGAGCCCCAGGCACCACAGCAGATGATCTGGGAACAATCTGGATACATCCTATAATTTAACACTTCCATCAGGTATGTTAGAATTCTAAAACTCACAGTTGAAATATGACCAGGGAGAGTAGTAGCTAAAGTTTCATAGAAAAATTTCATGTGAAAATGGGCAGTGATGGTATTAAAATCAGATATTTGTTGCTGTAATAGTTCACAGTGAGCGGTCAAATGCCTCAACAAGATATTATTTGGCCGCCTGCATAGTGAAACAAGTTTGGGCACTATGTCTGTTCCTTGGTGAGGGGTACCAAGGAAGAGGATGCCATATGTTGACAAATGAATCCATTTATATGGCAGAAGATGCCCTTCATGTGCAACATTAGCTTGTATTAGGGCCTGTTCCCAAACATCAATGAAACATGACAGACATTTTTTTATATGAGGTGACATACACTCTTAAGAATAATGCCGCCTAGGCTATGCGCGATGAAGATTATGGGACGTTTCTACAGAAAATAGAAAAAAGTCATCAGGAAGCAAGACAAATACCAGTGATTTCAGTCAGTGAACCTTAGTATCGTCTGTTTCCCTAGACATGCGAAGTCGTGCAAGGAAATTCTGTGCATGACCATATAAAGTCTGTTCAGACAATGAACTCTCTGTGTAAGCATCGTAACCATATGACAAAATGCGCGCTCCAGGTATAGCCTGTGGGAGAAAGTCCCGGAGCCAGAGCTTCTTGTTATCGGCCGTCCAGGACTTTTCGCGATGCCCATCGAGTCCATGAATAGCGACAATACTATACAATGTTAGGGAGTGGAAACTGATATGTTTGAACCAAAACACCCACTCTATAGTGGGGGTAGTCCCCGGTGAAAGTTCCTTAATTCCGAAACCGGGATCATTGTATGTGTTTCCCGGTTGCTCCACGACATCAGGAGAATGACCGCTTCTTGACTTGATGTTAGAAACACGATGACGCCGCTTCGACAACAACGGCATGCTGAGATGGTATGCTAGTAGTAAGAGAGTCCTAAGTGGTGTGTGACTTGTGACATGCTTCTCTGTACCCATGGCACCGCCGAGTAACCCTTGCACGTGTCGGAAACAGGAAAGCAAATTCTTCTGATTTAATCTGAACATTGACCTTAGATAATAATAGCATCATTCGACAATTTCTGATCTGACAATACAAATGTGAAGCACATGGAATAATGTCGATCACAAAGCTGACAATATACGAAGGAATCTCCCGTCGATTGTATCGAGACGAGGGGGCCTTTAACAAGTTTCTACACAAGCATATGACGCTTCCAAAGCTGAGAACACTGGTTCAAGTATTGATTTAACAAGGTGGGGATGACTCAGCGTCAGTCTTGAATAGACTTATGTCTGAGTCGTAGATTGGCTGCAGTCACGGTGAAGTCACACCGCGTCACTCTCGCCAAACCCAAACCACTGTCATCCATTCTCACATTTTGCGTTATATTACTAGGCATTTCCCTTCTGCCATCACTCCTAAGAGCACACTCAACCTGCAAGCAATCCGAGATTGGGATGGGCCGTGACGCCTTCATCTTCGCTGCTTTCTCTCTGCGGTTGGACGATTGCTCATTGCAACAAGCATCGCTGGAAGTGTTAGGTGTATTTTCATGCATGGATAACTATCTCTCACACTTGAACATCATCCATAGCCCACGCAGTCCGTACGTCACCTTTACGCAACAGATCGCTCCCATACAACCGAATCTCACCCAGCCGCGCCGTTGGTTTAGCACTTCATGATCACAAGCTACACCGACTCTCTTTCAAGCATCACGACAACGTCAGAACTACGACCAGCATCACGGACTGTCTCCCATATGTCTCTACAGCCTTTCCTCCCGCCCCCCACCACCCTGCCACCCTTCAGTCTCAGCGTAATGCTGCTGCCGCAACTTCTGCCGCCGGGCTAGCCGCCGTAGGACCCCTGCGAGTGCCCAGCCATCAGCTCCAGCTGTTTTTGCTCACGCACTTGATTTTTCGCGATTTGTAGAAACATTGCCGGTAAAGAACGGGGAGGCCGATGCTGGATAACGGCGTCTGCAAGTCTTCGTGGATGCGATTGACCGTGGAGGAAAGAGAAATGACAAGGGTGGCATGGGACTAGATTCAATGCGGATTTAGGCGAGAGAGAGAAGCTGGATGGATGTATTGGCTTCCTGGTAAGTCTGGCTCTGCCATATACCATTATACCACAAATTGAACATATCTTTTTTGTTCTTGGAGTGGGTTCTATGGACGAACGCACGTCATGGCTGCAACACGTATATCCAACCCACACTGCTATGCCACCTTCCCAGCTCTTGATCACGCCCCTGCCATCCCTCTCCCTGCTTGATCCCGCTGCACCACCTATGGTATTATGGGTGTCGAAATACAGCGGAGTGGGCACCCGATGACCAAAGTTACGTCCGAATTGTTCGGCGGCGGTATTCGCGCGCATGCCTCTACGGATCGCATCCACGAGTACGAGGCATGGCACCAGTTTTGAGCTAGACGAAACGTGACGGTTGCTTTCTCAATTTATCAGTTGTCCTGTCTTGACGCCCTCACCTTCGTCTCATCTTCAACTTCAACTTCGCTTTCGAGTCACCCTCATACTTCGACTACCTTGTCTCTGCCTCTGCCTTAATTTTCACTTTCACTTTCGACTCACCCTCGTCTTCAACGTATCCTCATCGCCGCCGTCGGAGTCATATTATCTCCAACCCTGCCCTTCTCCATTTCCACACTCTGTATAAAGGTAGTTATAATTTCTTCATTTATTTATTTTATATCTTGGGCCGAACCTGATGTGATGAAAGAGCCAGCTTCCTCGCTGTGTCCTTTGTCACCGGGTGACATGCATGTATTTAGTAATGCGAGAACTATGAGTATTCCGAATTGCCAACTATACTTGGTAGTCTCGTTGCTAAAAGCGTGATGGTCATTACGTATTTTTATATTCTTCCTGGTCTAAGTGTCAGGGGATGGATGGCATGGAATGGATGATGGATAGTGTCGGCCAGATGGAGGGCTTTGTTTTCAAGAAGTTCAGGGGCTGTGGTGTTCTCAGTGACACCGCAGCACTGTCAGGGTGTAATGGTGAGGTTATCTATAATACCATACTATCTTTTACTTTAATTTGGGTTGGTAAGTTATGCACTTGCAATATGGCTCGTATATTGGAATCCCGTTGTCAATGGGATCACTGGCGGTCACACGAGTTGACAGGACCACGGTGTATAGTCTGGAACAGGACTGGATACAGGAAGTATAGCTACGGTGTCTGGAGAGAAGGGAAACATCCTGGGCTATATAAGTCATGGTAATGTGGCAATAGAACAAAAGAGGGGAACAAAGGAAACAAAGAACAAAGGGAACACATAACAAAGAGTGAACGCATAACAAAGAGCGAACACATAACGGGAACAATGAGTGAAAGCGTAAGACTGGGGCGCCAGGCTTACATATATATATATAATAAATTATTAAATACACAACTATTCAGAATGTAATTTGGCGGTCCTAGAGCATATAGATCAAAGTTAGGCTGGCTCACAGACACCTGAGATAGCTAGTATACCCCAACTCGTAAAAAAAATACCATTTAGTAAATAGCTGGGCTTAGCTTGTTGTACTATCTAGCTAAGGCATCTACACATTCCACAATGCATGCTTCGCTTTCGTGTTTATCCTCAGTCTCACTAACTGAAATTTACTTGTTCTTCTGACTTGTGCAAATGAGAAGTGCTTCAGATTATTTCTGGCTTGCCTCACATTTGTGTCAAAGTATGCTGTGAATAGGCCAGAATACAGTCGGAATAAGTTTCATCGCATCGCTACGCACATGTTGCCCAACTGCTTATAACAGAAGGATATCACTTTTTATTTATTGATACCAAGCATTGATGCCTATCATTCCCGACACCTGATTTCTCCAGTGCCGGGGTCAGGCGACATGCCACTACGCCAGATTTATTGTGACCGACGGCTCTGAATCCTATAGGACAGGCTTTGACTGGGGTGCTAGGAGATTGAATAACACAGGCTTAGAGATTGGACCGTGGTATCTTTGTGGACTCGCTCTGGAACGAGTCGGCAGGACAATCCTTTATCACTCAAAGGTTTCATTGTTATTAGCTAAGCTATTGTTTTATGAACAAGTTGTGAATCACCGGCGGCCTTTTAGAAGTACTAGACGACTTTACAAACCTCCACCCACACAAAACCCGGAAATAATCTTGCAAGAGATAGTTGATCTAATGTGGTATGAGTTGCCTACATCTGAAACCTGGAGTGCCTTTGACACTTCTTTGGAATTTGGATCCAGGCCAAGGATTTCGTAATGGAACAAGACTGCCATCAATCCAAATGATTCACAGAGTACTTGAAAGGAAGATCATAACAGGACCTTCCTCAGGAGAGCTGGCATTCGTCCCTTGAATAACAATTATTCCAAAGTACAAACCAGATGCCATTTGCATTGCATCATAGGCAGTTTCCACTCAAGCTTGGGTTTGCTATAACTATCAATAAGTCACAGGGTCAATCTTTAAAATTAGTTGCATTTGTGCACTCCTATCTGTTGAATTTTAGGCTCTTGCAGTCAGACCAATGGCTACCCAACACCGTATACGGATACACCACCCTGTATACGGTTATACCAAGCCGCATTATCCCCTGCCTAATATACCACGACTCACTACCATCAACTACGTAATTTAGATATTTTACTATTTAGCCTCGAACATTTCGATACCCATACCTCAGTCGAATCACTATCTGTGTCGACTGAGGTACGTCACTACGAACTATTTCTCGTCTTCATATTCTTATCTTGATGTAATGTAGCGTGTTTCTTACAGGTAGTAAATCTTAGTCGAATCACTATCTGTGTCGACTGAGCGTGTTTCTTACAGGTTATGGGCCCCGACCAAAGCTGTTAATTAACCATCGAAATTGACTGACCAAACAAACTGACCCCGACATTGACCAACTGAACCTGACCCTGACCAACTAAACTTGACCCCAACCAACTGAACCCCGACCCAACTGACTAAAACAAATATGGCGTCACACCAACCAGCACTATTTATGTTGCAACCTGAGGATCGCCTCGATGGACACAATTGGTTCGCATGGCACGACACTATCTGGTCTGCAGCGGGTGCACGAGGCGTCCGAGGGTATATGGATGGAACTATAAAGAAACCTTCCCAACTTGCCCCCAATACTACCCCTGTACCAACGACTTACTGGGGATCACACAATCCTTCACCCGAGGAATGGGAACAGCGCGACGCATATGCAAAGGCAATGATTGATCTGAACGTCAAGAATCCTATCGGCAATGGCATTCAACCGTCCGATACTGTGAGTGAGGCCTGGTCCGCCCTGAAAGCGATACACAGTGCAACCTCCGATATAGGTTTGCTTAATGCCAATAACGATTTGCGTACAATCAAGCATATTGACAGCGCGGACATCATATCCCATTTCACATGACTACGTGAAGGATTGGCAAAGGTCAACGCGCAAGGGGGAAAAATGGACGATTCTACTTTCCGCACAATTGTGATTGCGTCGATGCCTAAGGAGTGGGATCTAGTAATTGGAACTCTTTTCTCACTGAAGACCTCCAAAGAAGTAATATCAAACCTCACCTTATATGACAAAACAATCGCACGAAACAGGAAACCCACACCCCAAACTTCACAAGCTCTCGCGACTACTAAATCTAATCGGTCTAGTGGTGTTTGCTCCAACCCCAACTGTAAATGCATAGGACACACGATTGAGAAGTGTTTCAAAGTCGGAGGGGGAATGGAAGGTCAGTTTCCTGATTGGTGGAGAAAGAAGGGGACCAGTACTGGTGGAAGTCAAGCCGTGCAGCAACAAAAACCATCCGACGGTGTACCTACCAAATCAACAGCTAACGTGTCGACAGCTAACGTGGCAGTCGTGCCCTCTACTCCCTTCACGCCTGGATCTGGAGAATTCTGCGCCCTTATGACGCAGGTAGATCCAACGGTATCCACCAACAGCACTATTGTCACCTATGCTGACTCCGCAGCGAGTGATCATTTTTTTATTGATATAAACGATTTTCAAACTTACAAGAATTATAATGGGAAGGATGGGACTATGGCTAACAATGGTAGCACTTTTTCAATCTGCGGAAAGGGGACAGTTAGCAAGCGTTGCATATACGATGGACACATTATCAATCTCATATTTCAGGACACACTTCATTGCCCGACCTTATCCCACAACCTCGTGTCCATCGGGAAACTTGACAACAGTGGATGTTATGCAATTTTTGGGGGCGGCGGCGTTACATTTATCAACCCAGATGGTCATCCATTTATGTATGGGAGGGGAGAAGGAACAATGTACAAGATCGACATCTTTCCCCCAGCTGGCCCCCTCCCAGATAGCGTGCAATTATCACCGGAGATGGCAATACACCCAGCAGCCGTAGTCAAGATGACCGCACATGCTTTTTCTGCCAAATCCCACGACTGACCAACCAATATAGATACCTGGCATCGACGCCTTGGTCACATTCAGTACGATACTGTACAACAAATGGCCAATCACAACGTCGTTCGTGGCATGCAGGTAACCACCATGACGCCCCAACCAGGGACATGTGAGGGATGTATAATGGGGAAGCATACACACCGCCCATTCTACATCAATGATGAGCGTGAAACAGCAATCGGGGAACGGACCTATGTTGACTTGTGGGGACCGTCCCGAGTCCAGTCCATCGGCGGGAGAAGTTACATGATGCCGTGTGTCGACGGGTACAGTGGTCACCCGGAAGTTTTCTTCTTGTCCAGTAAAGAAGCAAAAGGAACCTTAGCCGCATTGAAGCAATATACAGCACTCACTGAACGTCAGACAGGGATGAAGGTGCGCAGGATACGTACTGACGAAGGCACCGAATTCTTCAATTCATTGTGGACCACTTACCTCAACGAACAAGGGATTATACACGAAACCACCACTGCATACTCGTCTTCGTCCAACGGCATTGTCGAGCGATGTCATCGCACCATCATCGAGCGAGTGTGTGTTTGCCTGTATGAGAATAAGTTACCTTCTGCGCTGTGGTGCGAAATAGCAGCAGCGATCGTATACGTGATGGATTTTATCCCTACTACCAGAAACCCCAACTCGACTCCTTTTGAGTTGTGGCATGGGAAGAAACCCAATATTTCTCACCTGCGTCCCCTCGGTTGTGTAGCTTATGCTAAAATCCCCGTCGAAACAGGAGGAGGGCTTAGTAAACTGGATCCACGGTCCATAAAAGGGGTGCATATTGGATATTTCGGATGTGACGCTTATAGAATTTACGACCCAGAGATGCGTCGTATTTTTCGCTCGCGTGATGTCATCTTCGAGGAGGGTCGCAGTTGCAAGACACTGATGGAGATATCGGGCGATGAGGAAATACAGAATCTCGACCACGTTACACTCACCACACCGGTTAACGAGAACACAGACGAACTGAGCAGCGGTTTGGCACCAGTACAAGACCACACTTCCGCAATTGCCCCAACCAATATCTCAATCCCAACCGTCACTGAGTCTACCAGCGTGGAATCTGCACCACGTCGTTCCACACATGTATCTGTTCCAACACAGGCACTTAAGGAATCTCTCACCTCAGAGATGAACATACAGCAAGCCCAGTTGGCAGGGGAAGTGTGGGCTGACGACAGAGTACATAGTGCATTCCATACTGATGCCATGACAGTTCCAGACCCAACAAACATGTGGCTTCCCAAAACATACAGCGAGGCAATGACGCGTCCTGACATATGGGCGGGCCGGCCCTATCAACAAAGAGTTAGACGTCATGAGAAAACACGGGGTGTGGACAGTTATGGACTGTCCTGCTAATGCTAGACTGGTACAAACGCGTTGGACCTTTGCACACAAATACAACAGTAACGGCGAACTTATTGCCCGCAAGGCAAGACTCGTCGCTAAAGGTTTTACCCAAATACCCGGTGTCGATTTTTTCGAAACATACGCCTCTGTCGTTCGGTATGAGTCACTGCGAATGAATTTGGCCATCGCAGCTGCCAAAAACATGGAGTCATGGCAGATTGACTACGTCGCGGCATACCTCAATTCAGTTCCACAAGCTGTTACATACATCGAACTTCCTGATGGCGCGAAGGAGGCAGGGAAGGTCGGGAGACTGGAAAGGACTTTATATGGCACCATGGATGGTGCCAATAACTGGTGGGGAACTTTGGATAGAGAAATGGGTGAGTTGGGATATTACCAGTCAAAAGCCGACCCATCAGTGCGCTCCCGCCATGCGAATGGCAGCACCACAATAACATCCACATACACTGACGACATGACCGGAATCTCCTCATCTGAAGAAGAGGCACATAGAGCCAAGGAAGAATTAGGCTGGAAGTACGAGACCAAGGACATGGGGGATGCGAATTTAATCCTGGGAATCCGAATCGACCGTGACAGGAAACGTGGCACAATAAAGCTATCACAACGTGCATACCTCGAACGAATTCTTGAGCGTTTCGGAATGACAGAGTCAAACCCTCGTGGCACACCACTACCCCCAGGCATTACGCTGAACAGGGAGCAGGGGCCCCAGACGACTGAAGACCGTGTCTTCATGGCTGATAAGCCATATCGAGAGTTACTGGGATCGATTATGTATGCACAAATTGCAACGCGTCCAGACCTCTCGTACGTGGTCTCCACACTGAGCAAGTTTGCCTCAAACCCCGGGAAGGCTCACTGGAACGCATTGACCCATGTCTTACGATATATCAAAGGGTCACTCAATTACGGGATTACATATGGGGGTTCACTCCAGGATGTCAGGCCAGTCGGGTATGTCGACGCTGATTTCGCAGGGGACACTGACACACGCCGATCCTGTTCCGGACACGTTTTTATTCAGGCAGGGGGACCTACTGCTTGGGGATCAAAATATCAGCCGACAGTCGCTCTATCAACAACAGAGTCGGAATATATGGCACTCACCCAAGCCACGAAGCAGATATTGTGGATGTACGCCGCAATGGATGAAGTCGGTTTTCCACAGCCGAAGCCAGCAATCCTTTACAATGATAATTCAGGCGCAGTTCTCTTAACCAAGAATACGAAACACAATGCACGTGTTAAGCATATTGATATACGGTATCACTACATACGGGAACGGGTCGAGGAGGGGGACATCGAAGTCCGTCACGTCGCATCATCTGATAACCTCGCGGATATGTTCACGAAACCGTTGCCCAAATCAACGCTCATTCAGCAATGTATTGCGCTGCGACTCTGCGAGAGTGCGTCGAGCCAGGGGGAGTGTTGAATTTTAGGCTCTTGCAGTCAGACCAATGGCTACCCAACACCGTATACGGATACACCACCCCGTATACGGTTATACCAAGCCGCATTATCCCCTGCCTAATATACCACGACTCACTACCATCAACTACGTAATTTAGATATTTTACTATTTAGCCTCGAACGTTTCGATACCCATACCTCAGTCGAATCACTATCTGTGTCGACTGAGGTACGTCACTACGAACTATTTCTCATCTTCGTATTCTTATCTTGATGTAATGTTTCTTACAGGTAGTAAATCTTAGTCGAATCACTATCTGTGTCGACTGAGCGTGTTTCTTACACTATCTTCTCACATTGACACACTGGGATAACCCCCCTCTCCAAAAAATTTTAGGATCCTCAGTAGAGCCATATTTTATACAAACTCCAATAGTCATCCATGGAATCCTTATAAGAGTTAAAATTGATTAGAGATCTTTGAGGATTCTAATGTTTATTGGATTCTAAACCCTGCAATCACATGTTAGATCCCTAAGCAATTTTAACTCAGTTATGGATCTTTGAAGGATCCGAAAGTTTGTTGGATTTTAAACCCCCCCAATCACATGTTGGATCCTTAACTGACTTTAAATCAGTTAAGGATCCAATGAGTGATCAGCAGAGTTTATATAAAATAAGCCTTTACTTAGGATCCTAAAATTTTTGGAGCAAGGACTTTTCCTGGTGACAGTTTTATATTGGTGTTTTAAGGGACAAATTGGACAAGAGTGAAAATGCCACTCCATGCCACTGATATGACTGTGAATACAGTCTTTAAGGATGTTATTATTAGTTGCAAATACTCTCTATTGACCCATAAGTAAGTTTTCCACAAAGTTGAAAAAGGAGACTGATTTATGTTTTTTTGGGTTTAGTGAATACAAAAAAAGGATATATGCAATTGTAAATAACTAATAAGCTTTCATCACTTAAAAATAAGTTTCTCTAGATTAGATCACATGCCCTAATAGATACTTAGAATTGTTGATACAGAGTAAAGTTGTGGGGTGGTGGGGTGGTGGCTTGCCCCTCACAGGTCATACAGCCTTGTATTCAATTTATTTAATGGACAATTGGTCAGGTAGTACTTTACAGTAGCCTAGTCATCAGTATATTTTCAACACCTGCCAACACTCCAGTCATTCCATCAAAGTCCTTTCTATTCTGACTTTTTGACTAGGTACTAAGACAGATGGGTTCTGCACTGGAGATGTGGGGAATTTTGACTGCCACTGGGGGACCAGTGGCAGGATCCCTCTATCACAGAATAAATATTACATGGTTCCAAGGACCAAAATAGATGATAGGTTCCATGGTCACACAAGGTTTGGGTCCATGGTTTTCCAAAATACTCCCACAGTGCCAAAAATAATCCTGCACTTACAGAAATGCTCCTGTGGCATTGAAAAAGTGCCCAAAAATCTCCCCCAGTGCCCCAAATACTCCCACATTGACTAGGACTGGGAATGTGACTAAGTTGATAGTACCTTTTACCTGAGTTTGGGCACTTTGCACCCTCATGTGAAGTTCCATTCCTGGAAACTCTTCAGAGTATTTCCTGGATATTATCTCTGGGTCCGAACCATCTTCTGGACCAGTATCAAGATCTGGAATCCACTGGAACCTGACCCTCATTTAGACACCTCCTGTTATGACCCAGAACTTATCGGACTCTGCCCTTCAGTAGGTGACTTCCAGTCAGACTCCCGGTCAGACTCCCGGTCAGACTCCCGGTCAGACTCCCGGTCAGACCCCCGGTCAGACTCCCGGTCAGACTCCCGGTCAGACTCCCGGTCAGACTCCCGGTCAGACTCCCGGTCAGACTCCCGGTCAGACTCCCGGTCAGACTCCCGGTCAGACTCCTGGTCAGACTCCCGGTCAGACTTCTGGTCAGACTCCCGGTCAGACTTCTGGTCAGACTCCCAGTCAGACTCCCGGTCAGACTCCCATCTCTGATCCGACTTTCCACCCCAAGTCTCTGATCTGACTTTCTGACATCCACCTCAATATGTATCTGATACGACGTTACTAAATACAGAACAAGGATGAGGTTTGGAAATATGGAAACTATAAATGTTCCATAGTCGGAAGTTGGGTCAGATTTTGAGGTGGATGACAGGTTAACAGTTATTCATTTGCTTGTTTATTGTTCTTGTTGTATTCCTGTTTTGGAATCTTCATCCTAATCTGTCTTATTATACTCCTAAGCCCCACAAGCCCCCCACAAACTCCCCACCCCACAACTTTCATCTGCATCAACAACTTTAAGTATTTAGGTGGTATATTGTTAGAGAAATACATTTGGAATTTAAACGAAAAATCATCTACCTAATCAAATCAACACTCTCCTGAATGATATTCCCCAACTACTCACAGCGCTACACAGTATTTTGTCTACCACCATCGGTCGGACGGCCCGGAGGCCTTTTAGAACCCGCCTAAACATCGTTACCTTTGCTTTTAATGCAGATATGATGACTCCATACATGAGTTTCGTCCCGACAGGTTCCAAACCGACTCTGCAGTAGTACCCAGATGAAACTTCAATACTTGAAGTTGTCAGTGAGTTGGACGGTACTTCCCAGTCGGTATTGAGATATATGGAATTTTTGGAATAAATGCTATTCTAACATCCTGATGCCATGGTTTGGTCTTCGCATTACAATCTCAGAATATTCCATCAGTAGCCATTATTTTCCCCGATGCAGAATAACACACCAGGTTGTCAGTGTAGATGCCACCTGTCTCTCAGACAATGGCATGTGACCGTCTCGTCCTCGTAAACACAAATTATAGCCAGGCTCGTTACGAGCCCACTCTTCTTGTAGTATTCCGCGAAATATTTCTCTCATTCCCGTCTCCGACGTGTGGTCCGGTACCCGCGAATTTACGCTAGCAGGTGTTACCGCATTAGAAGACAACATCGCATGAGATCCGCATAAGCTGGGGTTAGATACAATGCCATCAGTACCATCAGGACATTTTTTTATTAGATCATACGGTAGATTATGAATCTTCGCACTGAAAAAAGCTGGGGCTGAGCAGATGAGTGATGTGAGCCGCTAACCAATTCATTAACGCACTTCTTCTAGATGCCTTTCATTAAGTGGGATGTGCCTATTGATTTCAGGGGCATTCCAACAAATATCATGACCTGCTCCCTTGCAAGCCCACAGATCCTCAGCTGCATTGTTGACTGGAGGGAGTACATCGACCATTTCATAATTTCCCTGTTCCATGGTGTCGGGAATACTTTACGCTAACCCTAATTATGAGCATGAGTAGCATCCATTAAGGTGTATCACTCGTATGACTGAATTGTGCAATACGAGTAAATCTTTAACCAACGCATCGGTTGGGGGGGGGAAGAAACCCTGTTAACACTTCACGCCATACATAATCAATGGTATTCAAGAAAGCTCGCACACTCTATCTAATGCTAAATACTCTCCGCTCTGAACCCAGCGGTGTGAAGGAGCGTCGCGAACTAAACGTAGTGGATGCGGGGTTAGCATTTGAATTAAAAAATATTATTACAAAATTAAATACGTACTGTAACCTTTGCAATGGAACGGATTTGTTCAAAATCGTATCCTTCACGGTCGCTCAAGTCACCTATGTACATCATGATATCAGTATGGTAGGGTATGATTGATAGAAGTGTAAAAACGTACGACTATTGTGGTACATTGGGTCGGCGATTGCACCGGCACGCTCAAAGACTTGGGTTGCGGCGTATCCTTGTTCGTGGAAGGACTGTTGGAGCACAAAATCTTTAGCATGTGCTTAAGGGGTTGAAGGGAAAAGGTCAAACCTGGTGGTCAGAGCAGCAGGCCTGGACATTATGATATGAGTCTCAAATTTAATAGGATATAACAATAAATAAAAACACACAGAAGTTAATCCGACGCTTAACTCGGGACTGTACAGCGCCGATACATTAGCAACCAATTGTGCAACTTCTGCAGTCCCAATACTATATATCAGACCATGACGAGTCAGTGGATAAACAGAGTGCTGGACCAGACAAATAATGCCACATACCGATCAGGGAGCCCAAGCTGAGCAGGCTCGCCAGGCTTATGGTACGCAATCATATCAGCTTGAATCATGAGCGTGACATTCGCGTCTGCTTCTCTGAGTTCCTCTAGTAGAAGAATGATGGTGTTAGCAATCTGTCGGGGATGCGGAATTTGGATGAGGCAAACGCACTGGCATAGGCACGACTCCCAACTAACCCCTGTTCCTCGCCTGCAAATGCGACAAGCTCGACGTTGGTGTGGAATTTAATTCCTTTGTTTTTGATCGTGCGAGCAATACCAAGGATGGAGAGGACGCCTGAGCCATCATCGTTACCTCCGGGGGCACGGGTGCTGATTGCGAAAAGGTAAATCCTAGACGCAGGAGAAAAGAAAAGGATTTCATACCTTCCGAAACTGCCACGAGAATCATAGTGGCCGCTGAGAATGCTAGTTTGGGGGGGTTAGGGTTGGAGGATTATTATGTGGGGAAAGTTATATGATGTCAAGTTTCTCTTACATTGTGCCAGTTGTGTTCACAACAGCTGGGTATTTGCTATAGGACATGGTTACTATTGTAAAAATAATTCCGGACTTTTCAAGACATACCATACAACATTGGGTGCATATCCGAAGGAAAATGGACGAAGTTCACAATCGCCACCAGTATCCTCGAACCGTGCCTTTATCCAATTCGCCGCCTTTCGCGCACCAGTGGTGAATGATTGTCTGGAAACAATCGGGGAGCTCTCGTCCTCGCCTGTAAGGTATCGAATATCATTCCTCATTTCATCTACCTGTGTGATTGCTCAACGTCCCGCGAGGTCACGTTGCATAATATATTTCATGATACGCACAGAGAGGTCGCCAATGAGTGAGGAAATGTCTGCTTCAAAGTGGAGATCTGATAACCAGCCGGAAACACGGTTGACATCTTTTGAAGGGACGGGAATGGCCGCTAAAGTTGGCAGCAGTACCGGGACGAAAAACCGGGGTAGGACCGTATCCAGCGATGACAATGCGACATCAGGAATAGAGATTAGGGCGGATGAAGGGGTTCTATGAAGAACAAAAGCATCTGGATTTATGGCGAACACGCTTTGAGAGTCGTGCACGCGCTCGCTGTAGCTTACGAAAAGCATCACAAGCTTATCAAGAGCTTCAGAGAACTCTGGCTCATCTCCTCGTATACTTTCGTCTACGCCAGCTTCTTGAATATAGACCACGCTAGTTTTATCTTGAATTGGAAGTAAATGGGCAGTATCCAGTGACTGCAATGCACCACACTCCAATGAACTGCGATAGACATTATAGGTGTCGCCGTTGGTGCCGTATAAACCTAAATGAGAAAGACACTCATCAGTAGATTTGGTGGCTACGGCTTCGCCTGGTGTAACAAACAGAACAGGAGTTGACTCCACTATAATAGTAGAGGAAAGTAGAGAGGCAAAGAGAAAGAGGAAAGCAATCATTCTGAGCTGTGGCCGTTGTTCAAGTCAACCAGTCACTCTCAAGAATTCACGGTGATGTGATCTAGTATGTACCTATAAATGGCCATGGGATACGATTAGTGCTGCCGCAGAATGCAGTAAAGCGCCGTAAATGCTTGCCGACATCGCTGTCAGTCACCCTGCCGGCAAGCTTTAAGAAATGAAGTCTATTTTGTACTAGATCTTACTAAAAATAGATCACACAAATGGAATTAAAGCTAACCTTTAGGTTTGTCAGTCAATATCACATCTAGTTTTAATATTATGCGTGCCAACATACACCCAAAGAATGACCTTTCATCAGCATTTTGTGACTGCATAAAATGAGTCATTTCAAGCAAGATTAAAAAGAAGTAATATTTGGCAATAACATGCACTTCTGTGAGGCCCAAAAATATGACAATTTGTATAAAATTCCTAAAGGTATGCCTTTTTAACAAATGACTCATCTTGAGCACAGGGAACCTGCACTTTGAGTACAATATTGTAAGGTTCAGCTTCGCGAGATAGCGTAATCCTTCAAGGAATAGGCTCCAATTCGAAAAAGTCCCCTCTACCTAATGGAGGGTTCACCTACTTATGCTGCTATCGTAGGCTACGTCCCCTAACAACTCCTAATAAGTCTGAAACCCTCTAATGATCGAAAACTTCCAGTGTCTTCTCCTTACTCCTTACCATCTAAGACTAGGGCGGTTACCCGCCCGATTCAACGTCCGCCACCACGTCTGCTCACGTTACAAATATGTACAAGATATTGCCGAGTTCTTCATCCTCGATGATTTATGTATGGTCAGTTCTTAGACACAACCCAACATAAGGCTTAGCAGTGAAAGCGCATGGAATAGGTCTTTGTGAACTTCTGGCTGACTTGGGCAGAAAAGGCGATTTGGCTGGAATGCACTGATCAATGTTTTTTGATGTTCCCCGTAAAAATGTCATCCATCCTATTATGAACCACCAATACCACCCTCAGTAGTCGATTCATAAAATCACAGAGAATTTTTCTGTATAGCCTGGTTGTTCCAGAAATCGCCAGATTTCCGGCTTATGTACTTGTAATTGATCAAAGGGATATAAATACCCGAAATCTCTGAATCACAGAAAACGCATATAGGCTAAATATTCTTTCTGTAAACATTTACATTACAGCTAAATGCGATCACAACGTGCACTTTAAAATGACGGGAAGCCACAGCGTGAGATGAAACATGTGCCCAGCCACACCCAGATAGGGCCGCATCGTCCACACCTAGTCATAGCTGTTGCCTACCGTCTTGATTAATTCATTCTCAACTTGACATGGCAACACTGTCGACTTCAGAATCATCCAGAGGGGAGCAACATTCGTTCAGAGCGCAGATCTTGCAGCTTCTCGATGGTCGAGTTTCAAGGATTGTCAGTAGTTACGATGGCACAGGGCAATATTCACAAGGTGCTACTTCGGCGTGTGGCCTGGCTGCTCTCAATGCCGTACGGATTGTGTTGGGAAGTGACAAAATGGGCAGGTCAGGTGTGAAACTATTGGAGCATATGACAAATAAGGAGACGATCGAGGTGAATGTGGCCTTGAATACATGATTTGACAATTCTGATTTTTTCATTCCATGTAGGAAATAATCGCCATTTGTGCCCGATGGACGAGTCAACTACATCTTGAAGCTGACGAACTCGCCAGTCTGCCACTTTTCCAAAATCCCCTCGTTCACGATGGCGCGGAGTACAACGAAGCTAATGTTGGGAACCTGAAAGGGCTGTTTGAGTATTTAGCTCCCTCTTAGATCCGCGGTCCATCGCTAAAAATTCTCCTTATGCAGACATCTTAAGGAAATGAGTCAATCGTCGAGCGAAAACCCTGTTCCTATTGCAGTGGTAATAACCCGACCTCCGGAAATATTCACCGTATTTTACATTCCTCTGCGACATCAATTACTGCCCGGTGTCTTTGCGATATTCGATTCACACCCGAGACCGGCCTGCGGGGCAACTGGATCGTCATTTATCTTATTTTCAACAATGGACGAGACTAGTGAATACGTCGCATCGCTTATCCAGATTGAAAAAGGCCTATTATCTGGTGATTTACAATGGCAAGCTCAACTACTAGGACATTATTCGGGTCATTTCTTCCGAGCTAGAAGCATATACGACATCGCCGGTGACCACATGGCATCTATTTACGATGCTAACATGGAAATTCTAGAATTTAGAGCTCGCCTGAAAGACTCTGAAAGGGAAAATAACGAGTTGAAGAGGGAAATCGCAGCATTGCGGGAACAGCAGGCTCGAGTGGCACGACTCACAAAACCGCCTCCGCCCAAAAAAACGTCAGGGTCTACACAAAGACAATTTTTAAACGTAGGTGGGAACACCAAGTGGCGAGAACAATCCAACAGAAAGGACAGTGCTTCCTCTTCTGCCACTCCACACGAACAAGCTAGCTACAAACCCTCCGAGCGACGCCCTGAAAAGACCGATATAGAAGCGCTAGACTTCAGAGCCGCTCTTATTATGCAACAAGAGTTCGATGAAGAAGATAGGATGCTTCGAAATCAAGGGGCTCTTTTGAAACAAGCACTCCAAACAGTTTTCACATGCAAGGTCTGTTTTGAGACTTACCCTGAAGATTCGGTGGCTAGGATAGGAGGATGCGGGCATCAGCTTTGTCGTGATTGTGCAAAGGGATATCTCACCACCAAAATGGAAGAGCATCGCTATCCTATTCTATGCCCTATTTGCCAAGTAGAACAAGATGTTGTGGAGCACGGAGGTACTTTGCTCTTACATATGTTGTCATGAGTGGATGGCTGAGCGTCCCCGTTTTTGTAGTTATCACAGAAGAACTAGTTGCCCAACTGGGTTTATCAGAAAAACAATATGGTGATTGGATCGAGTTAGAACTGTCGCAATTTTCGATTATCCTTGATTGTCCTGGGTACGGACTCTGTGACATCCGCATCATATTCTCTCTAATGAGCTATTAAGGTGTCGCCGTTCCACGTTTGTTGATTTGAAGGACCATGCGGACATGAAGCTGCTGTCTTGTCCACTGCCAGACTGTCGTCACGTATGGTGTAAAGAATGCCGTTGCAGTGTTGAACCTAACGCCGCACATTCTTGCGATGGAAGCGTCGAACTGGATACTTTGATGCAATCGCGAGGATGGGTCTATTGCCCAGGTAGGTGCCGACCTAGACTATATCCTATATTGACTGAGAAGCCCTTTGTATCCTTAGGATGTAAAACTCCTACCGAAAAACACAGTGGTTGTAACCATATGACAGTGAGTTGTCCGTCTTTGCGAACTCGTCGACAATGTTCATCCCACTTCCCAGTGTCCCGCACGCGGTTGTAATACGTGAGTTCTCTATTTTTTGTTGTCTTACAAGCATTTTATAATCCCTTGTTTGTAGTCATTTTTGTTATATCTGCAAGAATCCCATTGTACGGTCTGCGCTTCCGCAAACGATAGAAGTGGCTCTCAGCGAGCACTACAGCAGATGCAATCTTTTTGAACATTGAATACTGCTTTGTGAAGAAGGTGGCTCGGTGTACGATGTTAATATATATATTATCGAGAACGAAGGCGTATACACGACATCATTAGAGCCAGTTGGGCCAAGTAGCATTATATAAAACGGAACGTTGTTTCTCCCTGTCTATACTTCAATGGTCGTTGGAATCTCCGCCCATTGGTTTACTTCGCCGTATCCACTCGGCACTGCCTTCAATCAATGCTGATGTGCACCATCCATGACTATGTAAAAATTCTGAACGGTGGAGGATAAACTTCATAAATAAACCTTATTGAAGTTTGTTCGCAAGTGCGTCAGATAAATTCTCGGATGCATGAGTGCTAACATATGTCCACTGATTGGTAACTCACGCATGTGTGCTGCGCCTGACCGAATGAAGTTAGAAGTTTTTTCCAGTTCTATGCACGACTCGGGTGTAACAGACAGACACCGTGATTGGCCAGAATTAATCCGTTTTGAGCTATATATTATCGTGATAGGCGGATCCAGAATATACCAGTATTAGATGGACTTACAATTTTGAATCGTTCAAGCCGCAGAGGTGTGGTTGGCGAAAACATCCCTCTCTCTAATATCAGTCTTCCGACCCATTTAATCCTACAATTGATAGTAACCCTCATAACCAAAGTCACTATATGTAGGGCTCATTCTAATGAACTGGATTGTCAATCAGCAGTTCTGAGGTATGGCAGAAGCCTTACATAAGGCGCTAATATTCCAGTGGGAAGGGCTCAAGGTCTTGTCCTTCCAAGCGCGTTTCTTCGTTCTGCAACGCGTCGCAGGAGTTGACGGAAAAGTCATGTACGTCCCTTAGTGCCCATTATTTTACAGTCATCCTTTTTCTCTAAAATCCCATTAAGAACATGGAAGAAGACTTGGTGGAACTAGCGAAGAAGCTTCGACATGGTCTGCTGGTAGAAACAAACGAAAGAGAGCTCCAAGAACTTTATTATGATTTGGAACGTAACAGACCACGTATACTGAAGTTATTTGATGTTGGGCGTCGTAGCACAGAGGAGGTGAAAGATGTCGAAAATAGTATGTGCAGGATCAGTTCTTCGATTGACATAGCCTTAACCACATCTCACAGAGAAGTACAAAGTAAACGGAAAGCACTACGAGCTTAAGGCGCAATTAGTGCAGCCAATCCTCTTTCTGGCCGACCAACTGGATTGTTCTGAGTACTACATCGCCATGTTATTCGCCAAAGCCGAAAGACGAAATCCCAATCTCGACATGGTATCACTTGTAGAAAAAGTTATCAAAACATACCACAATGAGCGCTCAGCGCTGCTGGAATGTCTTTTGCAGATATTTCAAGTTACCGTTCAACCGGCTTCTGAATCTTTAGGCGTGGTCCTTCAAAAATTTGCTCGCGAAGTAGTAGGGACTATGGTTCCGCTAGAAAGTGGCAGACGGGGTCGATTTTCGGAGAAATTATTGTTGGAAATTGATGGGAGCGTTGACAATAGTGCTAAATTATCAAATGTAATTTTGAACGCCACTTCTACTACCAACGCGCTCGGGGGACAAAGTACGTATAAATCGACTTCAAATGCTGGGTTAGTTCACTGATAGAAATATCAGATATTGCCAGATTAAGCCACGACTTGCTACAATTGCGAATGGCCTGCCTCCGTGGAGAACGGCGCCAACTGGGTGTACTTTTGTACTCCATTGCCTCTGCGCATCTTTTGTCTGGCGTGGAGATCACAAAGATGATTCAAAGGCTTGCTGATAGGCCTCAAGACGACATGACTTTCTATATTCTTACAACGACTCTCACGAGTTTAAGTTTCCCCGAAGGCGGGACCACCAGCGTGCCATTATATAACGATCGGGCCTTTGTTGGTACCCTAGGAAAAGTCATTGACGATAAGTCACAGTGGAAGCTACCCAGACTTCGTGCAGTGGTGGCCCTACAATGGTCAATTTTGATATACATGGCTCGGCATCGCGACCCGGAACTAGTTGAAGCGACGCATCTTCCGCCGGGTTTCAGCGACGACGAGGTCGAAAAACGAGTCTCTGAAGCCGTTCAGGGAGACGTGTTTCCCTTCCTATCGGAAGCAACACAAAACGTCCGCCCGCGGGGCGCTGTTGAAGAAGCTGACCGATCTCTTACCGGCCTCGGTCTGAGACTGCATTCCGAAACTGAAACCGACCCGGATATCGTCGATGAAGACTTCAAAATGGTCATCCTCGACTCGTTTGAACGATTAATCACCGACTTCATCAAGTCCATGTCATCTGTCATTCGACGAATCAAGCATAGACAAGAGGATGTTAATCTTGCGGCTTCCCGTGCGAACAGAGGCGGCGCTGGTGGCAGATCAACGAACGAAGAAGGCCCGGCTACCGCCCAACGGAACGACGTAGCCCAACTTTTCGAGTTTATTGGCGTTCTTTATACTTGTCTCCCGCCGGACCGTGGCCTCAAGTTTTGGGTGACGTCTTCAGAGCCTAGTGAAGGGAAACTATTTGCCTTCCTTCGTTGGGCGACTGAATCAAGAGACAACGTACTGATATCCGCTGCATTCGACATGCTTGCAGGAATTGCCCGAGGCCGCTCGTCGGCCGAGATCGCTTACAATTTCCTTATTTCAGCTCGCCCGAACCCCGCGGAGCGTGGCCACGGCGGTATGCTCGCTGGTGGAGGCAATATGTTCAGCTGGTCGATGCTCTTCAGTGCCCTGGCTTGGTGGGCAGAGAATCTCCCAAACTCACATGCTCAGCATCACCAGCATCCAAGCCTCAACTTGTCAGGGCGCTGGCAACAAATGACGCTAACAGATCCTGAAGCCCTGATGCTGGGTGCGTTCTTGCGCCTCTTGCGGGTAGTTGTAAAGCACGCGCCAGCGGCAAGAATTGCACTCTACACCATGCCTGACTTCCGGGTCGTACCGACACTTCTTGCCCTCTTACAGCATGGTATTCAGCTTGAGCTTAAAGGAGTTATCCTCGACGCTCTTGCCGCCTTCTGTGAACCTGGGGCAGGCGTACAAGGTGTTGACATCTGCAAGAATGTTTGGGCAGCGCTTGAGCGTGCCGAATTGATCAATTTGCGTCCTGGCGGCAGTTTGGCTACTCGTGGTGTAGAGAACGAGCTGGAGGGCGTTGAGACGCCGGCTCAACGCTACCCGGCTACGCTACCTTTCCTACGGCTACTCGGGACCCTTATTCATACACCCAAGGACCTTCGTCCTCAACAGATGCTAGTGGATTATGAACCTGTGGATACAATTCCAGATGGCCTTGGTCAACCTACACGCCTGGGTGGTATAGGTCCTTACATCAGATTCGTCATTGACACGGTCTTGCTTCGCGCGAACAACCGCGAATTTAGTGATCCTTCCGACAAGTGGAGAATGGTGGATGGATCCTTGTGCTTTGTCGAGCGGTGTTTGGCGAGCTATAATCTTCGCAGCCTCCTTTCGATTGGCGAAGAAACACTCACTAAGAGCCCCGAAATTTTACGATCGTTCCAAATTCATCCTGGATTCGAGTTACTTTTACAGTTATTGACTGATACGCCTTTGCGAAAAGAGATCGTACAGTATCTCGAGCACGGCGTGGATGCCCTAGAAAATAAAACTATCAAAAACGTCTACTTCGAAAGGGTCCTATTGCGAATATTACGCATTGTTCATTGCGTATTGGACATCCAAACTTTATTCATAGAGATACTGTTACCACTATTGGCACAATTCGAAGGGTCGACTGGCAACCTGAACTTCCTTATAAGCTCTGTTGTACCCTTCGATCAACTTTTGAATTGGACCCCTACCCTGGTTGTGAAAATAGCGCTATGCACGTTGTACGCCGAAATTGAGGAGATTAAGCTCCTTTCCATTAGGATCATAACCCAACTTTCCGAATCCACTGTCTTTACTACTGTGGAGCAGGTCGGTCCAAACAGCAAGCGCCGAATCAGCAGGCTGGCCGTGATCTTCGAGCGGACAGAGGAGTCGTATATCATTTCAGATAGTTTCATGCTGCTCCTTCAACGCTCATCTTCAGAGGATGCTAGTCCGTCAGTGGAGCTCGTAGATCTGTCCACCGGCGCTGGTGCCCCAGTTACATCAGTATATTACGACTTAACACATGCGATTCGTCTGGCCATCTTGCAACTGATGTTGAAAAATACGCTTCCGGATAAACCGGCACCCAATGTTGCACATACCCTACTAGGCTTTTGTCCTGACACTACGCATTCTAACCAGCTGGCAATCCAGGATCCACAAGCTGCCAACAGTCGCAGAACTTGTCTCCATGTCATACTGGACCTACTCAACGACGGTGTTCCGCGGCAAGGGCTCGGAGATGCAGCGCATGCAGCCCCAGCGTTCTTAATCACCCAACCCGTCGTGGCCGAGAGGTGTTATAAACTGATCTATCAGCTTTGTACTCAACGTGCCACCACCACCGTGCTTATGCGCTATCTTCGTACCCGTGAAGATTTCTTTGCGCGCCACTTGTCTGTCCTTCCTATCAAAGTCCCGCCGCATGATGGTATTGGTGTAGGACAGATTGCCTATGGCGATGGGACAGCGGTTAATACTACTGTAAGCACAGCCATGTCGTTCCTCTGTATTCGGTCTTGGTTACTTGAATCAACCGCGCTCGAGCTCCACATGCTCACGGAAATGGGACAGTCACAACGAGCTTCGAAGCTATTGGCGTTGTTATTTGGCAGTGATGCACCACTTGATGATGAGCAAGATCTTCTAGAAGGAATGTTACATCCGTTCGCGACGGGCCAATCATTAATTCGAATCATTGAGCTTCTCCAATCCTTGGATCTAAGTTGGCATGACGGCTTAGGTGTTGAAGAGAACATGCAGTTGCGTTTATTTAGTAATATTGACGTGTCGTCTTGCCTGGAAGTCGATGACACAGGTTGCGAAGTCTTTGACATCAATGCCTTGCTCTCGTTAATGTATCAGGATAGACGACACATGCAGTCGCAAGGCGTTATCTCGGGCCCGCATGTTCTTGAACAACTTCAAAAAGAAATGAACTTCATTCTCTCCAGTTGCGCCATCGAAAATAATCGACGAAGGGTTCAGCATGCTAAAGATGTTAATTTTGAGTCATGGAAGCAGCTGCTGGATATCTCTCTAGCCAAAGGATTCCATCGTTTACCCCAAGATCGACGAGAGTCAATACTCTTTGACCTTTTGCAGATGCTTTCTCCTGTCATTCAAAGTGGCGCAACCCAAGCATCGACATCGGTGTTACTTTCTGAGGTTGTCCTGACCCTTGTGACAAAGTTGCGAGGGGATAGGCAGCAACAGCTTATATTGCAGTCTACCTTTGACGACAGTTATGCTGCGTCTCTCCCCGTCGACAGATTGAAGGGACTGCTAAGAAGTCTTTTAGAGTGCTTAGGTGCAAGCACCAAGGCTGAATTTACCCGGGGTAACCTGTATGCTGCGTTGGTGAACTTCTTGCATCTCGTTGATGAGGGACGGCGACGTCATGATCTAGATAACGCCAATGGCGATCATCTGTCGATATCCTTATCGTCCATATCATCTTTGGACTCGTTTGAAACTTCTGGGTCACTCATTGCGCCACGGCTACGTACCAAACGCTCTGAACTCGAGACGTCTACCCTTGCTACTATTAACAAAGACGTCGATGGACTTGTTTCACTTATCAGTACCGACGCTATCGACGGAACAGAGGTTTGGAAAACGGTCTCATTTACTCTTCTAGATGCTCTTGTTGGACTTTCTCGCCTCGAAAAACCTCACAGAGTGCTAAATATTCTTACTCGCAAGGGGTATCTTCCAAATTTCATCCAGGGCATCAAAGATGTCGATTTACACCTGCAAAGCGTCCTAAGGCCGGATCCAGGTGTGTCGCAGTAGTTTTAAGGTCTCTTTGATATCTGACTTGTTTTTCAGATAACTTAAATACCCTTTATGTCTATGAAGCCAAAATGGCTCTTCTAATACGGATAGCGCAAACACAAACAGGTGCTGAAAAGCTGTTGGAAAACCGTGTCTTACATATGCTGGCAAATTGTGACTTCATTGAGGCCCAGCCAGAAGCAGACCAGTCATTCATTGGTAAGCCACCCGCATTTACCTTCTGTGCTTGCTCTTACACGGTCGTTAGATTGCAACAGCTTCCTTCCCTCGGCTGTTTATCGTTATTATCAGATGCTATTGCCTGCGTTAGAGCTTGTGAACAGCATTGTTGCAACTTTAGGTACTGCAAGCCAAGCTGGGCCACAGGTTAGCTGATCGTTACAGCACCGTCTCTCCTACTAAATTCAAACAGACTTTGCAATTCCTTTTCATGCACCGCGAGACATTCCTGATCTCGTTGAGAGAGGTGGCACCCATACCAACATTGCAGCAGATTAGGGCGATACATCTACTAATATCGATATCCTCGTATGTGACGTCGTTGGTGGAGGCAACCAGCTTGGTACGTGAATCGCTTTTGGTTTAGTCTTTGTTACTAACCGTTCATGCAGCGAAGTCCTGCGTCAGGCTTCGGCGGTCTCCACTCTGCTATTCTCTCATTGGCTGCCAAGTACTTAGCCCATGGTAACTGGAGCTTGATCGCCTCTCCTTCGAACGACACAGAACAAGACGAGGTTGCTGTCAGAGCGCCAGGTTCGTTGAAGCGGTTTAGGTTCCAATATGTATGAAAACTGATCACACATATCAGGTTATGGACGTAATGTCAGCGTCTTTGACGCCAAAGTTGAAGACGCGACGGATTTGTTGCACGAGGGCATTTGGATGTATCTTGAGGCTGCAAGTGATGTTAATGGTTCGTGTATCTCATTATACAGATGTACTATGATCCATAACATTGATATAGTCTATGACGACTTCTCGCCGGTATTCACGCCTATTGGAGTTACCAACCGGCACAGCGACTCTTCATTGCATATCAACGGTGGGTGACTATTTCCGTACGCTAAAGGCCGTACCTTACTTCGTTTCAAATACAGCTCCTGCACCCACGATAAGCGACTCCATTGAAGCCCTTAGCCAAGTTGTCAACGATCTCGCAAAGGTACTTGGTGAAGTCACAGAGATCTCTGCCAAGTTATCGAATAAAAATCATTTGGAACTTGAAGAGGTTGATGATGTACGTCTTGCTCTATAATCACCATTCGACGTTATTAATTATAGAGCAAGATTGCTCAAGCTTCCGGCGCTCGATTTACCGAAGACCTTAATATGATGCAACGACGGTTATTGGTATACAAAGAGCTCGAGAAGGCGCGACAGAGTAGAATCAACATCGTAATGAGGCGGTTGCGTAAGTACACGATTGGGTATGTAGACACATGTTGATATCCGTTCTAGATTCGCTGGAAATACTGCTACTCCTCATATGGAGGCATATCAACTATTATACCTCACTGTCGCGTACTTCTTCTAACAAGTTGACTGGGCCAGGTCAATCAGCAGAGACTTTCGTATCCTCTGTTGGACGCCGACCAGTCCTGAGAGAGGATGACATAGATACACTACTGGAACACGTGAGACGTGGATTGAGGCCGGCCCTAGAAAGATTGGATGGTGTGCAATTGGTGCGCTTTGTTTGTTCTCCCTTAATATTGACTTACTGACGGTTTGCCACGCTTAGCCACCAGAAATTGTGGGAGTTGACCATCGGTCTAGGGAAGAATACATTGAGATGATGTGTCGATTGATCCGCAATGCGGTCTCTGAAGATACACAGATACAAGCAGTTGGACTGGCTGATGATATTCATGGCCTTGGAAGCTGGTGATCTAAAAAGACTACGTGTAATTATTTGCTTTTGTAGTTCTACACAACCACGTGTAATCATGTGACTATTCTGTTTGATTACGTTTCTTGGGCATGGGCGGCTGCCTGGCACTGTTTACCTTGTCAGTATGAAACTGTCTTCCGGGGTACTTATTCTTGGAAATGCCTATATTTATTATACACAATACGGAATACTTGCATATCTAGTGAACTCCACTATATACCCCATGGGTTCGTTCGTATGGACATTGTAATTGCTTGTCTGCAATCGACATACTACATACGCAGTTTGCTGATCAGTCCGTCTGTACAATATGGACGAAAAAGGAAGTTCGTTGTCCGGGCTTAGTGTCCCTTGTAACACAATATCGCGCACGAACATTCTTTTGTACCGTTACTCATTACCTTATGATTGTACCTTAGCTCCAGTTGTACTCCGGATTCATATATAGTTAATCCGATGCAGCTACACGCTGGGTATGCCACCGCAGCCTTCGAGCTGAAATAACAATTCTCATTCCTGTGCATAAGTGACATTTGTCCGCTGAGTGGTAACTCACACATGTGTGCTGCCTGACCGAGTGAAGTTACAAATTTTGCCGGGTTCTGTGCACAACAACGGATGTCATGGACAGAGTGACCGAAGTTCCAATCCGTCTTGGCTACAGATTGTCGTGATATACCGATCCGGAATATATCATACATACATCTCGTTCGAGCCGCAGAGCTGTGTTTCGTGTCAATCAAACGGGGTATATTGTAAGAGTAAAAGCGAAGAAGTATCGTAAAAGTGTGTAAATATTGTAAAGACGCGCAAATATGTTCTCACCTTTGGCCTTGATAACCGAATCTTGTGTCCCCCCCTCCTTACAATTGGCCCTCATATCCACACCTACTCGCCCCGGCATCTACATACATTTCTCTACCTACCATTATGTGACAAGTTCAGGGACATCACGAGACATTGTAGCCTTGTTATTCTAACGGATAGAGGTATAGGCAAGAAAAGGGGGTAGGAGGATAAGGTGCCAGGTGTAATCCCGTCATCAATTGGGATCACTGGTGGTCACACGAGTTGACAGGACCACGGTGTATTGTCTAGAACTGAGACGAGATACAGGATGTTGCAGTGTATGGTAAGGTAAGAGAAGGAAAACTACCTAGGCTTTATATGCTGTGATCACGTGGTAGAACAAAAGAAGTGGAACAAAGACTGGGGTGCCAGGCTTACACCAGGTGTGAACAGACTGATAACAAGAGTTGGAAAGGGGCGCCCTTCAGCTGGGAAAAGATGCCCAGAATCACAAAGACATATATACCGCTTGCGATACATATACAAACAAGATTGAGGTGAATCAAAGGGCATACTATGGGTAGAGCGCTCTGGGCAGCGACACTTGTTTGTGGATTTTTCTGTATAAGTTATGGTATCCTCGGTTGTCATTGACTCTGAAGTCGCCAGATAAATATACTGTTTGTAAATATTTACGTTACAGCTAAAAGCGAGGACTATGGTGCGATTAAAAGTGGTAATGGAACATGTCAAAATGACAGTTGCCAAAGTTTCCATGGTGATCCTCAAGTGAGATGACATGCCATCAAGGTCGGCTCCTCCTTTCCTGGACTAAAACACCCATAAGGTTCATGCCATCTAACAAGCCTTCCTGCAGATATTCACTAGTTGATGAGTTAGAAATGACACCCATGATGGGGTGTAGTTTATCTTCTGTGAATTTTGTTCACCAGCACAGAATAATATTCATTGTTCCAGTCACCCTTCTCTTTGTAGTATAAAATCTTCTTTATGTATGCTACAATTCTCCAGTTCAAAAATCGACCTAGATTACCCTCTACTAGTTCTCAGTCTCTCTCCTCCCTTCTCAATACTCTCAAAGATGCTTTTGGCAAGTTGTGAACTCTTACTTTACAACTCTTAGTATTTTGACCCTCTGGTCAATTGAGCTAAGTGTTGATCTTCATCTTTATTGTACTATCTGCTCTATTTGAAATACCAGAGCACCCTAACAGTTTGTGTGAGAGCACAACACATGTCATGAGTTGAAGCCAAGCTCCACTATGTTTATAGAGTCAGACCTCCCAACTAGTACAATCTCTATTGTCAGCCCCCCAATTAGCTCATTTTGTATCATTGGCCCCCCAACTTAGAGCTTTCCTCCCTCATTTTGCTTAAATCTTAACATGCAGGAGTATATGTATAATACCTGAGTGAAGAGTTTCTAACAGTTACTGTACACTCTGGTACTCAAGACAAGTGTTACCTTTTAGCCTCTACATGCTTATTCTTGTCCCCTGAATACTGGAGCATCTATAACAGTCATCTGAGGGAAGAATTTATATATTGAAGCCAAGCTCCACTTGTGATAGACAACTGGAGTCTCCAGTTATGTGCATGTTCACCCCATTGAGCTTTGTTGTTAACAGTACTTCTCTCAGATGCATAGTGTGGGTGGTTTAACTCTGAACTCCACTAAGTACAGGATTTACAGGGAACTTTCTAGGTAATAGTCTGGGAGCTTTCAGAATATTACCAGGTACAGGATGGACTTGGCTTCAGCTTATGCTACACCCTTGCACAAATGTTTGGTTGTCTTTATTTCAAGTTGACAAATACTCAGCATATTCCTGGACCTGAGAACAAGTGTAAGGCTGAATCTGAGAGATCAAAGAGCATGCAGAGGTCAAGATATATGGAACCAAGGAGTCCAGGATATCAAGCAGGGAATGACAGACAAGGAGAGTAGACCAGACTATGCTAAATTCAAGAACACAATAAAACATATTCAGAACCATTTTCCAAAACAAGAATATTATAAACAAAGGAATGAATACTTGTCAGACAGACAAGATACTGTATGTAGAATAAGGAATTCATGTCATAAATATTCTGGAAACTGACTGGAAGTGCTGCAGCAGTTTGGGAGCATCTACTTGAAGTCTGAAATTCACTCTGGTGAGGATGATAAAGCTTCCTATCCACAACAGAAGTATCCTTGAAGGTACCTTCAAAGAGTAGGACTGCTGAGTGTATGCAATACCAAATCCAGTAATAATGAAAACAAAACTAGCAAACATAAAACGAGATAAGTAAACACCAGATTTGGTGTTAGGAATGGAATGGGATGGAGCAGAGTCTGAATCATGACAGGTCATAAACCATAATGGGAAATAGAGCGGGAGCAGAGTCTGAATTGTGACAGGTCATTGTCCATAACAGGAACAGGGTTCATTTAGAGAGCTGATGGGTATTCTGAGAGAAGTCTGGTGACTGGTACGTGGGACAGGGTTGGAGATAGTCAGGAGCAGGGTCCGGTGGGTATTCCGGTGACTGATACATGAAGTGGCAGAAGTCGAGTGTGGACAGGTCTGATGGACAGAGTCTGGTGGGTATTCTGGTAAACTGACGATTGGTGCGTACAGGGTGCTGGTGTGTATAAGTTACTGCCTGGAGTCTGGCAGGAATTCCAGTTGTAACAGAATATACTGTTAGAGTCTGTGGTTTTCAGGGTTCCAGGGGTCTGAAAAGTTAGAATGTACTTAACCAGGAGGTTTGGTTCTACAGGAGAGGTGGAGCTTGGCTCCAGCTTATGTTTTGTGCCCTAACATGAACTGTTGGGGTGCTCCAGTATTATGAAACAAGCAAGTAGTACATAATAGACTAAAAATCTACACTTAGCTTTATCAGGCCAGATGCTGGAATACTAAGAGGTGGAGTGCTAAGAGTCTTGGCTGGCTGATGATGTCTTGAAGAGGATCAAGTACATAAAAGAGTAGAGAAATCTAAGTTGATATTTGAACTAAAGAACTATAGCATACAAGATGAGAGTTATATACTAAAACAAGACAGGTGATCAGGAGGCCAATCATGGAGGTAAGAAGGCAAACAGATCAAATGAAGCAAGTGATGGGATGGAGGGATGATAGGAACTACAGTAAATGCAAAGTAGTAGGAGAATAAATACTAAGGGGTTTGAGGTGGCAAATGATGTGTACATACATGTAGAGTGGATGATGGGAAAGCATTGGGATGGGAGCAGAATGGAATGATTAAAAGGGTAATTGTTAAGATCTAAGGTTTAAAGGCAAAGGGGAAAGTGATGCTGGGGGGCTGAAGGGTATTTCATACTTAACTGGGAGGTCCAGTGCTACAAAACAAGTGGAACTTGGCTTGAACTTATGTGTAGTGTTTGAAGGTTCAGTCATATGGACCAAAAAATAACTGTAAACTGAACTGAACTGCAACCCACATCAACTGAACTGCCAGCTGTAGTTATAGTCAATTCATCAGTTGTGTTAAGTTCTGGATCTCTGGGCAGAGTTTCTGGTAGATATTCTGGACACTTCCCAGAATGTGTCCACAGAGTTCTGGAGAATTAGTCTGGTAGGTTCCAGGGATTAGTCTGGGGAGTATCAGAATATTACCAGAGTACAGGATGGACTTGGCTTCAGCTTATGTGCTATGCCCTTATGCACTCACTCAGGTGTCCATATTTCAGAGGGTGCATATATGCTGGAGTGTTTACAGATACTCAGAGTTCTGGAAAGTTCCAGATATCCAGAAAAGACAGAAGGGATAAGAAACTAAGTTGAGATTAAAACTGAGGAGTAAGTACCGACTATGGAAGACTATATGTATAGATATTCCAATAATTGTACTACAAGTCTGGGAGTATTGTTAGAATCCCATCATTTCGGACCCCTGTGACCTGTTTTAGGCTCAAAACCCTCCATTGACTCACTATTGGTATCCCCACCCAAGGTATCACTGCTTGTGGCACCCCTGACATTTGTTTTCATTATAGTAGTTTACCCCCTAGCCCTCTGTTCCATCTCCATCCCATTCACTCCCCCATTACCATCTCCCTTTACACATCTCACTTGCCACCTCAAACCCCTTTAGTATTGTTTAGTATCTTACATTTAGTCTTCCCACCTTGTCATCAACTTCTTATGATCTGTTTTCACTTTTTGCTTCCTTGATCAGCCCTCCAGTCATCCATCTCATTGTAGTATAAAATCTTCTTCATGTATGCTACAGTTCTTCAGTTCAAAAATTGACCTAGATTATCCTCTACTAGTTCTCAGTCTTGTTTCTCCCTTCACCATACTCTCGAAAATGTTCTTCAGCAAGCTGTGAACTCTTACCTTATGACTCTTAGTATTTCAGCCCACCAGTGGATTAAGCTAAGTGTTGAACTTCATCTCTATCATACTATCCACTCTGTTTGAAATACCAAAGCACCCTAACAGTTTGCATGATGTTATGTATTTTAGCGATTTCTCCTTTAATTTCCCCTCCAAAAACAAAGAGAATTGAGAAATTGAATTAAAATGGATTTATATCGCTTACAAAACTTTGTATATATATTCTTCAGAAATAAATTGAATTTTTACAATTTATTTCATATTTTTAGAGGCCAAATCTAAGCTAGATACGAATTTAATTCTTTTTTGTTTTAATAAAGTAGAATTCATCAGCTAGCATTAAATGTGAGAGATCATGTGATATTCACATGACATTTCAAAACTCCGACAAGGACAAAATGCGATGTGAAATAATCACACATAAGCAAGGCAATATATATTTATAATTAACTAAAAGTAAATATAATAACTATATAATAATATCAAACTGGCCACCTGGCGCTTATTACACAATGTGTGGGAACATTGTCACAGCAAGTGACAGTCATCACAAGGTGCGTGACAGTCACAAAGGTGCACAACAGTCACAAAGGTGCATGACAGTCACAAGGCATGAAGGGTGTCATACGTGCACAGGTGCAAGAGCATTTATGTCATCATATATGCTACAATGAAAAGTAGCAGAAACTCCTGGAATATTCCAGCAGTTTCCAGGTAAAATAGTTAATAATATATACAAGTAGATAGAATATTGTAGAATATTCTATAATGTCTTAGAAGTAGTTAGAATCTTCTGTAATACTCTAGAAAATTCTAAATGACACCATTCAATCTTCTAGAATCTTCTAAGATGTCTCAGACTAAAATGTATATAAGGAGCTCAGCTCCAGCCTTGAATAGAACATCTTATCATCTTATCAACCCATTTACACCACATCTGTGTGTCACTGCAGCAAGCAGCCTACTCCACCCCAATCTGGGCAGTTGGACATCTAATTCCACCTCTATCAGAGCTGTTGGAAACCCTTGCCACCTCTATCAGAGTTGTTGGTCCAATCAGATCCCTTGTCTGTTGGATATGGTTGGTTTAGACTCAGCTTTAGAGCAGTGTGAATGTGTGACTGTCTCTCACAGTTTCTGTGTATATGGAATGTTAATGGCCATATAGAGTTGACTTCACTACTGAGTACCTAAAGGGTTGGTAGCTCAGTGGTAGAGCATCCAGTCTAGATTACAGATGGTCCCAGGTTCAATTCCTGGCCAGTCCAATATTTTCCAATATTGTCACCTCAATATGAGTTGTTGACTAATCTGTTGTTCCCCTTGTCACCTCAATCTGAGTTGTTGACTTTTGTTCCCCCTTGCCACTTCTTAGTTGAATAGTTGGCTTTCCTTTATTACTTATCCACCTCTAGTTGAGTTGTTGGTTATCATTGTTGAGATTAGGAATACATTTCTAATTTCTACCCAGTTTTAGGCATAAATAAATACTGAGAATATTCTTGCAGAATCTTTGAGACTACATTAAGATCCTGATAAGTTAGTATCACAGTAGATCTGGTAGGTTAGTGTAAGTAAAGCATATATTAGCCAAATAGTGTTTTATTCTATATCTAATCTTTTGACCTGTTTATAAATATTTTTACTGTTTGATAAATAGTATAAAATATATAAAAACTAGCTAGAATCGAAGTCGAATCTAGTTTTGGAATCAGTGAATTGTTATTCATATTTTAGTAGTTGTTTTCACAAAAAAAGAACAGCTTGCAAAAGCAGCTCTCAAAACCTTCTTTGCAAAGTAGGGTGCATATATTCAAGTAAACTCTTGACTTCAGGGGTTCTAAGTCTATTCAGGCTGCCACTGGTTAATATCAAATACTTAAATTATTTTACCTTGCAGTGAATTGAGTATTTGCACATTTTGATAGAGCATTGGACTCCTTTTTTGGAAAATAGTATTAAAATAAGGCTAATACATTACACATGAGGGTGAAACACATAAGTTGAAGCCAAGCTCCACTACATTTATAGAGTTGGACCTCCTGACTAGTATGATCTCTATTGTTCCCAATTAGCTTGTTTCCAATCATCAGACCCCCTGACTTAGAGCCCTCCTTTCCCCTTTTAGCTTAGATCTTAACAGTATTTTTGAACTCAGCCTTGTAAACTGTTAAACTATGGCCTTTCAGCTCAAATTGTCCACTCTTTTAGACCCCAACTCCCTTTTCATATCCTTGACCTCAGCACACACCCCTTCCAGTTTTAGAGCCTTGGTGAACTCTAAATTGACCACTGCTTCATGGACACCAAGTTCCTCACCATTCACAAGCTCAAAACCTGATCAGTTGATGTCCCCCTCTGACTCTTTGATGTCCCCCTCCAACTCCTTGATGGCACTAGCAATGGCATTATCACTCAAGTTTGCAACCCTGCAGTCACTTTTCCATGTGGAACTCTTCAGCAGCTCACATTCTATGTGACACACCTGGATTCAAGTTGCACCGTCATCCTTGGATACAACTGGTTCACCCACTTCAATCCAATGATTGACTGGGTATTCGAAATCTAACTTTCCAGGTGCCCAACTGTAAGGGCAACCCCTACTACCTAATATTCACACTAGGCTAGCAGGAGAGAATCCAAAGATATATTAGAACTAATATATATACAAATAACTACCTAACTCACTGTTAGGGAAACACTAACAAGGCTATCAAGCACAAGATAAAACACAGAAATATGAAGTGAAGAGGGGATAGCTCAATGACAGGGGAGATCACACTTGTTTTAGTGGGATTCCTAAGAGATTGAAACTAAAGACTAGCTATGTACATGCCCCCTATTTATACTATTTATTATTTATGAGAATTTAAGAGAAAGTGCATATATGCACTGCTATTGAGCAAACCGGCGCTTCGGCGTCTAACTGGTGCCTTGGTGTTTGCATCGGTGCCGACTTTGTCTGCAGTGGCAGGGCACACATCTGTTCACAGGGACTACTTTAGACACACAGTGCGAAGCACTGTGTCAACCAGACTATAGGCAGTGGTGGCGGCCTTACAACGATGGCAGTTGCGGCGACCTCACAACGACGATGGCTGCGATAGCCTTGCATAGGCCCCGACTGCATTTGCAGTGCCAGTGCACAAGGAGGCCCCATGGGCATACAGTGCAAAGCACTGTGTGTCCATCAGGGTGTAGGTGGCGACATCAGCCTTACATTGGCGCTGTTGTTTGGCCATGCCATGCTGCATTGCATCACGGTGCCGCTGCACTGTGCATGCACATTGTGACTCCACAGCACATGCACTTTGTGGCTCCGCAGTGTGCACATTTTGTGAGTGTGTAGTGTGTGCACATTGTGAGTGCACAGTGTACCCGTGTGTCACGATGGCACAACCACTTTCAACGGCGGTGGTGGCAGTGTGATTACATAATTGTTCTCATGCCGTGCTTGCACTGCTACATGTAGATATAATTAAAATAAACTAAATTCAAAAATAAATGGCAAAAATATATATTATATATATTGCCCTGACACTCACCTAGCAGGAGGGAATCCAAAGAGAAACAGTCTAAGGAATTCCTCCTGCAAGGTGTGACCCATAGGCACCCAGTAGTCTAAAAGAACTCTACCTAATACAGAACAGGGGCCTTTCCCACAATGGAACACCAATGCTGTGAGCTTCTAAGTCAATCACCTACTCCTCAGAGGCATGTATTAGCCAGAATAGTTGATATCCACAAGGAGAGGGAAAGTAATGAAAGGCATGGGGTTGGACTGTGGACTCAGGACTTCAATAAGATGAGAAAATGGTGCTCCCTAGGGTCTGTGACAGAGGGTCCCCTGACACCAATAGTCAAATTCCAGCTTCTTCAGTTTCGGCAAGGGCAGTGGCAGCTCTGCTGGCCACCCCTCCATGACGGACCACCCATCTATCTCTTCAGTTAATGCTGACACATATTTATGTGCCAGAAAGATGGATGGATCCCAGACATTCTCCCTAAACATCTCTTAACTCAGCACCTCTTTGCATGCGACTACCTTTTCAGAGGCCACTGTTGACCTCAATGGTGTCCTGGAGAAGTACCACAACTTTGCAGACATTTTCAGCAAATGGGGTGCCAACACCTTGGTGCCTCATAGAACCTATGACCTCAATATTGACCTTGAGTATGGTGCAGACCCTCCCCTTGTTCATATTTACTCACTCTCACCATCTGAACTGGCTTCCTTTAGAGAATTTATAAATGAACACCTTTGTATTGGCTTCATATGGCCCTTCACATCATCTTATGGCACACCAATTCTTTTCATTAGAAAGAAGGACAGCTTGGTATGCCTTTGTGTGGATTCTAGAGGACTCAAAAAAGTCACAAAAAAGGATAGGCACCCTCTTCTACTCATTACAGACCCCTTAGATGCCCCTCAGAGAGCCCGCATCTATACCAAGATTGATTTGCATCATGCTTACCAGTTGGTATGGATCACTGAAGGTGACAAAAGACAGCATTCCAAACATGCTATGGTTCTTTTGAATGGTTGGTCATGCTGTTTGGGCTCACTAACACCCCAGTGGCATTCCAGTGTTTTATGAATAACATCCTCATTTATTCAGAGGACCTGGCACAGCATGATGAACATGCTTGTGAAGTGTTTTGGAGGCTCCAAAAGCATGGGCTTTTTTACCCATGGTGACAAATTCTCTTTTAAGGTTGATCACATTGAATATCTAGGCTTCATTTTGGGACTTGATGGACTTACAATGGATGAAGACAAAATCTGGACTATCTGCAAATGGCCTGAACCCTGAAAGGTTAAAGACATCTAGTCTTTTCTTGGCTTTTGCCAATTTCTATTGTCATTTCATACACAACTATTCAGACATTTTGGTTCCCCTTACTCAACTTACTTGTAAGGGAACCCCATGGAATTTTACAGATCAATGCTGAATGGCTTTCCAACAACTCAAAGATGCATTCATATCAGCATCCACCCTTATGCATTGGCAACTGGACCACCCAATAATCATTGAAACTGATACATCTGACTAAACACTAGCTGTGATCCTTTCCATTATTACTTCTGATGGATAAATTCACCCAGTTGCTTTCCTTTCCAGAACCTTTACCTCTACAGAGCTCAACTATGATGTCCATGACAAAGAACTCCTTGCCATTTTTGAGGCATTCAAAGCCTGGCATCATTACCTTGAAGGTTTGGGAATCCCTATTGATGTTGTCACTGATCATAAGAGCTTAGAATATTTTGCTATAACTAAGCTTCTTACTCATTGGCAGTCCAATGGTCAGAATACCTTTCTCAGTTCAACCTCATTATTCATTTCTGGCCTGGCCACCTGAGTGGCAAACCTGATGCCATGACTCGATGATGGGAGATCTACCTTAAAGAGGGGACTAATGATTATGCAGCAGTCAATCTACACAATTTTAAGCACATCTTTACCTCAGAAAAACTGATGGCATCCCTTCACACTTCCTCTCTAGTCACACCAATACTTTGCAGCATCACCATTATGGATGTTACAAAGCTTCTGTTAGATTTTTGGGTAAAATGAGCAGCCGGAGTCATATAGTGACCAGGGTCATTATGACCCACATTCATTACCGCTCTTGTTTCTGAGTATATAATCCCGTAGTTACACATGAGACCCCCCTATGCATTTATAACCAACAATATAACTCAGACAGTATTGCACTGCTCCTCTATAGGTCTGGTCATATTTTTGCTGAAAAGTTAACATAAACGCATGACCTTAGCTTGAAGGGTATCATCAAGCAACGCCGAGTGGGGCTGAAACTACTAGACTTGCATGGCTTTGAGTAGCCGCTCGCTTTATCATCACAGACATCGTACACCAATCCATTATGACACTCATGGTACGAAGTCGAACCTGAATCCGAACCGTGGACACCTCGTTGAAAAGTGTCGCACAATGAACCCGAACCTGAACTGTGGATGCCTCATTGAAAAGCATCGCACGCCAAACCCGAACCTGAACCTGAACCCATGGACACCTCATTGAAAAGTGTCGCACACCAAACTGGACCGATGTTACAACCGTGTCACAACCCTATCAGTCCCGAGGTTATCGCCACTTTACCAACGTTTTCAAGTCACCACTTCGGAAACCATCGGCCCCGAAGCTGACGTATGTTTTCGCGATGATCAAACTCCGTTTACACCCACATCAAAATAACTCGTATTGTCTGGTTAAACTTTTGATACGTCCCTTTTATTATGTTGATCCGTTCAATCCTATGTTTCACATATGTCTATCTATATTTGTAGTCCTTGAACTATTTCCTTTTATCGTAATTCCACTCTCGGTTATCATTGGCCTCCGAACTAATCATAAACTTCCCGTTCCTAGTCAAGCTTATTGTTAATACCGTTTTCCGCCCTTCTCCCCATTAGTATTTTTCTAGATGCCTGCTACTTGTATATGAACCCACTGTAGTTGTAGTTACTAGGCAATCAGAATATCGACTCAGAATACCCTCATACGTTTGTAACAGTCTCATACTAAGAATCCCCCCATCCACCTTCACGTGCACTTGCCCACTCCCGGCCCTGACCCCTTGGCCCGACGCTCGACTTGTCCTTCGGTCCCAATCAGTATCTCGCCGAAAGGAACTCTTTAGGATTAGTCTTTGCCCGTCCAAAATCTAAGGACACCCTACAGATATTTGCAAGGGCACAGCACATAAGCTGAAGCCAAGTCCTTCTGATTGGTCCCTGTCGGCCACAGACATTAGTCAGTTTTCAGTTCTTAACAACCGAACCGTTAGCCATGCCCCGTCGAACAGTGTGCACTGAACCCAAACTTGAACCTGAACCGAAGACACTGAAAAATGCCAGAACTGTTAGTTCCAAAACTCGACGATCACAACTACACTGACTTGGCTTATCTGATGGAAGCACTACTCACTGACAAGGACCTGTAAAATGTTGTTAGTGGTGACATGACCCGTCCACCTGGTTCTGCAAACTCAAAGCCAGTCCATGCCTTCGTGATGAAGTGGAAACTCGCCTGCGCCAAGACTATCCTTCACGTCGAAATGTCACAACTTCCCCATACACGTCACGAAGATCTGAAGGTTATTTGGGAAAGTTTGAGGCAAGTCCATCAGGCCCGTGGTTTCACTACCCATCTCACCCTTCATCATTGTTTTCTTTATGTGCAGAAGTGCAATGATCAGACAATGAACTTCTGGACATCAGAAGTCAGAAATGCTGCCTACAGATTAACTAATGCAGGTGTAGATCTTCTCAAAGAAGACATTATCCTTGCACTCTCAGCTGGCCTTCCTGACACCTACTCCACATTCATTCTTGCCCTCGACTCTATCCCTCCTGACCAATTGACACTTGACAGTGTCATCACCCATCTCATGAATGAGGAGGTGTGCCAAAGGTCATCCACCGGAATTCGTCCCAACCCAGAGACCACGCTTGTCATTCACAGCAATGGTAAACCGCCTGTGTCCGAGATCACATGTTCCTTCTGCAGCAGTAGAGGACATTATGCTGGACAGACGAAGATAGGGAGTACAGTACCCGAGAGTATGCCTTCTAGCAGGATAGAAATGCCGCACAACTCCTTAGCTCGAGGAGGTGTGTTAGATTTTTGGGTAAAACGAGCAGCCGGAGTCGTATAGTGACTGGGGTCATTATGACCCACATTCATTACCACTCTTGTTTCTGAGTATATAATCCTGTAGTTATGCATGAGACCCCTATGCATTCATAACCAACAATATAACTCAGACAGTATTGTGCTCCCCCTCTATAGGTCTGGTCATATTTTTGCCGAAAGGTTAACAGCTTCATCAAGACATCCTGTCAGACCTCTGAAATAATCCAATCACTAGTTCCCATCTTGACAACCCCATCCACCTCAATGGCAGAATCTACATACCAGATGCTGGAACACTTCATTGTGCATTCTCCAGCATGCTCATGACCACCCCATTTCTGGCTACTATGGATCCAACAAAACCCTCAGTGTTATCCATTGAGAATACACCTGGCTGGCCCTCCACACACTTGTAAAAAACTATTACAAATCTTACACCAATTATATACAATCCAAAACCCAAAAACACAAACTATAATCTACTCAAACAACTTCCAATACATTTATAAGACAAAACAAAAATATTGGGCAAGTCTGGAAACTGATGTATTAATTCACTGCTTATATCCACAAAGGTTCATCCCAATAATCTGGTTGCTTTTAAGTTGGCCATCCTGTGGCACCTCCCTGTTCTTAGTATGTGGTCAGACAGAGTAGCTATGCCTCTTTTCTGAGCTTTTGTGACAGTCTTGAATCAAAACCAAGAATTTGAACTGAAGGATGCTGGTAAGCAGACTCTTTTACCTAATATGTACAACATTGATTCTGACTTTCATGGCCATTACCCCAATTTATTTCGATAATGAGGACCTGGAACTCTATCTGGGTAGACTAGAAAAGACAGAAGGTGTGGAAGCTATCCATCTACAGTGGTATGGTGACATGAATGTTAAACAAGTAAGCCATGGCCATGACCAGCTGTTCATGTATATTTATATGTACCATTTCTGTGTCCTCCGCACTTTGTACTTAACTAGAAATAACACAATATAATTACCCATATTTAATTCTATTTACTTGTTAAGAAAATAATCTAATATGAAATGAAATAATGGAAATAATGATAAGTCTTCCTAGAGGTCCTAGAGCACCTAGCCGAGGCTGGTATAGCTAGGAGACATCTAAGGTTGAGAAAATACCACGAAGTATATAGCCAGGCTTGGGAGTGTTTACAGATTTCCCAATTTCCTGGTGTAGGAATTATAGCCGTACTTCGAAATTTCACTCGTTTTTGTACGTCCTGTCCTGCTGCATGGGGTGGGCCGGAACACCTTTCTGTAATCACGAACAGATGTTCCCGCTGGCAGCATGAGATGGTGGTTTCGTTGTTGAGTGGGGTGTGATAGTACGGGAAATGTATGCATTCTCGTTAATGAGCTCAGGTAAATGCTAGATAAAGACTTGGAAGACAACCATAGACTATCCTGAATGTGTTCTATTGTAGCAAGCATGAAACACCCCACCTTCGCCATCCTCCTCCCCAGCCCTCTCAGCGATCTCCTTATCCTGCCCTAGCATCATCCAACTCAACCTCACCTCCCCAAGCTGATCCAACAACACGATTCTCAGCCTTCAACCCGAATCTTCTATGCGCCGGCCTGCACTATCACCTTCTGCGTTCCCGTATTAGGAGGAGTCCAGGGAGGGTTGGAGGTTAGAGAATTCTGAGGCGAGTGTTAGGAGTCGGTTGATTGAACGTCGAATTTGTCTTTAAGTGTGGTCCAGTTCCGTTTCAAATGGTCGGGAGACAAGGAAGAAAAAATGGGGAAAGTATCCATTGCATATGGATATGAAAGAAGGTAAAAAATGACCTGTGAAACTTTCCACCCTCGTCTCCCATTATCAGAGCATTAGTTTGAACGCAGTGAAGGATCAACGTATACATGACTCATGAGAATCGTATGATTCTCAAGTATATATACTTTAAGACCTATCAATATTCACGTATATATATATATATATATACGTCTTGAATTCCGTGCTGAATCCTAATGACTGACTGCATAAATATTCCGAGAGGGTGCTACCACTAGGACTCTCAAAGGAAAGAACCTCCTGGTATACGTTTGGAATAAGTGTGATCTGCGGCCTGCATACTCCACCAGCTGTAGCCCGATTCTTTACATTTTTGGGAAACATATACAAGTATTACATTACATAGGACACACTAACTTTCACTATGACCGGAGCACAACCAAAGCGAGGGTAGAGAAAAGGTCCGGATTTAGATACAACCCCCGGCTTTACTCATATTAACTAAACGGGAAAATGGCGGTGAGACAGATGGTAATTCTGCGATAGAGTTATCAATTTTCATAGAACTAATTGATCGAGCCGAAAATTGACTGACTCAGGGCAAAATTCTGCAGAAGGTACTTCGCCACATCCACAACAAGGGCAACACCCCCCGCAAGGACGTCCTAACCAACGCTGAAAAGCTTCCTTCTTGAGTGCACGGTAGACAGAATGGTTGTCCCCGACAATGGTTTCATTGGAATTTCGTCGGAGGCGGGTTGGGAGACTCTTTGTGGACGATGCTGAAGAGGAGGAGGAAGAACCTGAAGAGGATGGCCGGCGTTGAACCATTTCTGACCGATGAACAGGTTGACTATTAGTACTACTTCGCTGGCCATCCATAACTCTGGAGGATCTATCGCGAGATGAACCTGAGTATGATGAGTGATGAAGTTGGTCCTCCTCCATATAATCTGGGTCACATAGAGACAGGACGTCAACTCAGTAGCGTAGTGAACATGGCAAGAACTCACAGTCTAAGATCGACTCTGAATCCTCCACTTTCTTATTCACTACCGAGTCTTGAAGCAGCCTTTGTGAGGTTTTTTTCTGTGCACTCTCTATTTCCAAAACATCTGAATAATGATAAGAAGTGATAATAGTGATGCTGTCGTCTACAATCGAATCCCGTAGCGTCACTGACTCTTCTTCGGAATTGGAGGGGCTTGAGGTGGCCAAGGAGGACATGGCGGGGCCAGTAGTGAAATTGCATTTTCTCAATTCGTTTTGAAGAGAGTCCGATGGGATAGGCTCACTCAACATATGATCATCGGGGAGAGCACTCAAAAAGGACTTAGAACTTTCTGGAGGTCTCTACATAGGTGGCTATAAATATCTAGAATATATATTTATCTAATTGAATGCTTCTAAAAATACGTTTAGCTCAGTTAGGGAAATAGGAAATTATCCGAAAGAATAACGTTCAGCCGTGTTTGAAGTGTAATTCAATGCATCATGCCGACTAACATAAACAACTCAGACGCTCAGACGCTCAGTTGATGAATTTTCTAGATACACAACAATTTAGCCGCCAAAATTGGCGGTAGGCGTACTTAGTATTTAAGTATGCACTGTCAACTGGGTTTGCGGCACCGTGACGCGTGACTACCAAATTGAATTTGATTGAGTGAAATGGTAGAGTACTCGTCATAGTACTTAGTTAGAACATTGTAAAGGTTCAAATAATTTTAGTATGATTTATCTTAAAAGTGTTGTGCAGTTTGTAGCTAAGTAAATTATATATATTCGTTGATATGTAAGTCAAGTCTTTGTTTTGGCTTCCATTACACATGGGGTGGTTGTTTTGTTCGTCACTGAAAACAGCCGAAGATTACTAGCGTCATAAGAGATACAGTCTCAACCCAGGCTCCAGCCAAGGCGACGTTCTGGCTTTGACTGTGACTCCTTCCAGCTTGGCTTGGCTACAAGAGCACAACGATGTTGGATTAGCAAGCACGATATAGTCTCGCTCCCGCTATATTCGGAGCCTAACCTAAAGTACCGAGCTAGGCAGGTACACACGATATAATATATATGCCTTTCTATTTAGTTACTTCCTGTTTTACCCTCTGAAATACACAATGTACGATCATAGATAGAATGTCGATACCTTAAAAACTTAGTATCTATAGCTAGTGCACCTCAGCTGTTTAGCCCCACTACTGTGTGCAAACACTGAGGTGAGATTACTTTTACAGGTTTACTTAGATACAATACTTATCATACATCCTAGATTATTTTCTGTTATCTAGGTAAATATTAGCTGTTTAGCCCCGCTACTGTGTGCAAACACTGAGATTACTTTCTGTTATCTAGCTGTCTAGCATCTATATTATTTCAACAGGCTATGGGCCCCGTGCTACCCTACCTATAGATTGCTACCAAGATGACCACCACTGCTACTTCTTTGTCCGACTCTCTTCCTTCATCCATCCCCAAGCTTGATACCACTGGCGTGAACTGGGCTATTTTTGCCGTCTGGTTCCAAGATGCAGTGGAAGCAAAGGGATTCTGGGGCCATTTTGATGGCACAACACCCTGTCCAAAATCCGTGGACGATAAGGCAACCGTCGAAGAGACAGCTCTCATTGCTGAATGGAACAAAAATGAAAAGTCAGCAAAATCTCTGCTCACCCAAAAAATCCCCAATTCAACCCTTATGTGAGTTCACTCCAAGAAAACTGTTATGGAGTGATGGACTGCAATTGTCTCCGAGTATACAGAAAAAGGTGCCTATGCACAAACAGACCTGAGGGCACGTTTTTTAGAAACACGGTGTGCTGACAAAGGCAATGTTCGTGAGTTCTTGGATAGCCTGCGAGTAAAGCGAGAGGAGTTAGCATCAGTTGGTGTTGAAATAGATGAAAAAGACTAACACTCTACCATTATTTCATCTCTTCCTATTGCCCTCTCAAACTTCACATCAAGTCAACTGGCCAGCGCCAGGATGTGGAGCCCAACTGGATCTATCTCACCTGACCGGCTTATTTCCCTTATCTCCAAAGAATACGAACGTCAAAAGACACAGTGAACACATCGTTTTGGAAAATCAAAGGATGACGAAAAAGATGAGGCAATGTTTGTTGGATCATCAGGAAAAGGAAATGGAAAAGGACGTGAAAGAAAACCACACGGCATCTGTTGGAACTGCAACGAGAAGGGCCATTTCCAGAACAGCTGCCCGAAACCCAAAAAGGACGCTGAAAAGAAAAAAGAAGACCCACCGAAGAAAGCTAGTGGCACTGCTAATGCCACTATTGAACCAGATTCTGATGATGATGGTGTGTGGGTTGTTGAGGCTGTTGAAGCCAAGTCTATATCAGACTCCAGTCATAGCCTGCCGGATTTAATAGAGCTCACTGAACGTCAAACTGCTGTTCTGTTACGACCCGTTCCCGGATGTTTCAATATCCAACTTCCGATCTCCGACTACGGAACATCATAGTTACCGTATCATCCGCATTCTTCCCTTGTTCCGCATTTGGTAATTTGTCTGTTGACAAGTATTCACTCGTTTGTTTGTTATATTCCCATTTCAGAATATTGTCACCCTAATATGTCTTATTGTATTTCCGTTTTAAGAACACTTCTGTTTCTGTCTTATTATGGTCTTAGTTTGTAGTACAATAATGAGTAGACTTATATTAGTTTCTGTGAATTTGTACTTTACCTTAGATCAATATCGACTTAGTTTCTTATTCCTTCTCCCGTCTTTCTGTACACTCGATATTCGGAACTCTTAGGAACTCTGAATATCTGTATCTTCCATTGTAAGTCTCACCTCTGAAATTAAGGACTTTGAGCATTTGCGTAGAGGTGCAGCACATAAGCTGAAGCTGACGTCCTGACCCTATCCGATAGTTCCCGACTTCCCGGTGACTTTCCAATAGTTCCAGAATAAGTTCCCGACACGGCACTTAACATGTTCCCAACTCTTCACACTGTGGAGACAGCGTACCAGACCTTGGGAAGTGTCAAACTCCTCTGCTGTGTCTGATCCAGAAGTACATTGCAGTGATGCTGATTGGTTCTCCGAAGTTGGTGAAGACTGTGATAGTGCATGGGACAATGCATGGGACTTGGATGACCCACCGGTGCTTACCCCAAACAATGCTAATAGATCAGAAGACGTAGTTGAATTTGCTGATGCCACCATATCCAATGCCGATACCACTGAAATACGAACTGAGCTGGTAGACTCTGGATGCTCACATTCAATATGTTAAGAACTGAAAACTGACTAATGTCGGTGGCCGACAGGGACCGATCGGAAGGACTCGGCTTCAGCTTATGTGCTGCACCTTCACAAATATCCATAGGGTGTCCTTAAATTTTGGACGGGCGAAGACTAATCCTAAAGAGTTCCTTTTGGCAAGATACTGATCGGGACTGAAGGATAAGTCAAGTGTCAGCCCAAGGGGTCGGGGCCGGGAGTGGGCGAGCGCACGTGAAGGCGGATGAGGGGATCCTTAGTATGAGACTGCTACAGACGTATGAGGGTATTCTGAGTCGATATTCTGATTGCCTAGTAACTACAACTACAGCGGGTTCATATACAAGTAACAAGCGTCTAGAAAATACTAACAGGGAGAAAGGCGGAAAATGGTATTAACAATAATAAGCTTGACTAGGAACGGGAAGTTTATGATTAGTTCAGAGGCCGAAGAGATAACCGAGAGCAGAATTACGGAAAAGGAAATAGTTCGAGGACTACAAATATAGATAGACATATGTGAAACATAGGATAGAACAGATCATGATAATAAAAGGGACGTATCAAAAGTTTAACCAGATAGTACGAGTATATTTTGACATGGGCATAAATGGAGTTTGATCATCGCGAAAGCATATGTCAGCTTTGGGGGTGATGGTTTCCGATGCGGTGACTTGAGCAATAACTTGAATCGTCGATAGGTGGCGATAACCTCGGGGCTGAACGGCTGCGACACGGTCGTAACACAATAACACCATACTGTGATGAGCTCTAGAACTTCACGAAAATCCCACCACAAGTTTTTCAGGCTGCAAATAAACAAAATTTTCATTGACTTACCAAATGGTTCCGAGTCATCCAAGCTACACCTTACTGAAGTACTATATTCCCCAGAGGTGGGATACACACTCATATCAGTTGGCCAACTCGATGAAAAAGGGTTTACCGTTACTTTCGGAGGCAATAAATGCATAATTCAAGATGCTGACAGCAAAACAGTTGGTGAAATTCCTAAAACCAAAAAGGGATTGTACCAAAATGTCAGTGAAACTGACTCTGCAAACTCGGCAGAGGAACAACTCACCATTGACAAACTCCACTGCCAAATGGGCCATATAGTGCCAGATGTGGCAAAACACCTAGTTGAAAACGGTTTTGTAACTGGTTTACAGCTCGAAACAACATCAGATGGAGATCCATTCTTCTGTGAATCTTGCATTTACACAAAGGCTACACGAAAACCTATTACCAAAGTTCATCAGGGAAATTGAGCAGTAAAATTTGGTGATAAAATTCATACTGATGTGTGGGGACCAGCACCAGTGTCCACAAAGGGCGGACAATGTTATTATGTCACTTTTACCGATGACAACACTCGACTTACCCACCTCCAACTTCTTCACACCAAAAATGAAACATTCAATGCCTATAAGGAATTCGAAGCTTGGTGCACCACACAATTAGGTATTGGCATAAAAGTACTCCATTCTGACCGTAGTGGAGAATACCTAGGAAAGGAATTTGAAGCCCATCTGAAAAGTAAGGGAACAATGCAGAAACTCACAGTACACGATACTCCACAGCATAATGGTATAGCTGAGTGTCGAAATCGAACAATTGTTGAGCGCATTCGAGCATTGTTGCATGCAAGCAAACTCCCTAAATTCCTATGGGGTGAGGCGGCACATCATGTCACTTGGCTGATGAATAGAACCACTACAAAGGCTGTCAGTGGCATTACACCCTATGAAGCCACATTTGGAAACAAACCTGACTTACAGGATGTGCGCAAATGGGGTGAACGAGTATGGGTACAAGTGGAAGGTGTGACAAGCTAGGTGGCAGAGTGTGTGAGGGGAGATGGATTAGCATGGATGAAAGAAGCAACGGCATACGTGTCTACTGGCCAGACAAACAAACAGTCACTGTTGAACGCAACACGCATTTTGACAATACTGGATCATCAGCCTCTTGTCTCAAGGGGGAGGAATGGGAACTTGTCGAAATGAAGACTCTCAACCTCCAGACCCGAAATCCAAGTAAGCAAACCACTCCACAACATCGCCCATCAAAGAAATGCCAAACACCACCAGACCTGAAAATAACGAATCAGAAATCAGTGATCAGGACACATCCACACAAAAGAAATGGCACCGCAAGCCTAGTCAATGCATCCAAGACATTCTATGTGGCAGCGGTGTTAGCTCACACTGGCCATCTGAACCCAAAGTCACACCTGGCATCCAGATACCTCCCACACAACCCTCCACTGAAATCCTTGAAGGCCATGGCACCGCCGATTGGATGATGACAACTGAATCACTAGATGAATACACATTAGCAGCCGAAGTCAGCGACAGTGAAGCGATAGAACCTCACTCACTTAGTGAAGCAAAACATTGCCTGGACTGGCCATTATGGGAGAAAGCAATCTTGGAGGAACTGGCAACATTGAAGGAAGCCGGAACATGGGAATTAGTGGATGCGCCCGAAGGAGCAAATGTTGTGGGGTCAAAATGGGTTTTTTGTGCTAAAAAGGATGCTGCAGGGAATGTTGTCAGATATAAAGCTCGATTGGTGGCACAAGGTTTCTCACAGGTACCAGGAGTCGACTACTTCAACACTTTTGCACCTGTTGCCAAACTCGCTTCAATCCACGCCGTACTTGCAATGGTGGCCAAACTGAACTTGGAGCTACATCAAATTGACATAAAAGGTGCATATCTAAACGGAAAACTTACCAGCAAAGAGCAAATATACATGAAACAACCTCCTGGCTACAGCGCTTCCAACTCCAATAAGGTATGCCACCTCTTAAAAACCTTATACAGTTTGAAGCAATCAGGTCGCCGATGGTATCAGAAGCTTGTGGAAATCATGGAAAGTATCGGATTCAGTTTAAGTGACGTTGATCAGGTGGTATTTTATCATAGGAAAAACAGAACACTGATGATTGTGCTCGTGCATGTTGATGATTGTACAATCACTTCAGACTCGTTTGACGCGATTGTGGCCTTCAAACGCAATGTCACCATGCATGTCAAAATCACAGATCTGGGTGAATTACACTGGTTGTTAGGAATTGAAATCAGTCGAGAACGTGACAGATGCACCTTGAAAATATCCCAACGATCGTATATTGACTCCATCCTGCATCGATACAATCTCAAGGACCTCAAACCCATCTCCACCCCTATGGACCCGAACATTCACTTGTCCACATCCCAAAACCCTTCCACCACTCTCGAAACTGCCAGTATGTGTCATATCCCATACCATGAAGCAGTCGGCTCATTGATGTATGCTTCCTTGGGAACACGCCCAGATATCACCTTTGCTGTCCAAGTTGTCTCACATTTTTCAACCAACCCAGGCTATGCCCATTGGGAAGCAGTAAAGAGGATCTTTCGCTATTTACAGGGCATGAAGGAGTTATGGTTAACATATGGAAAGCATGAAAATGGAGGTAAACTCACCGGTTACGCTGATGTAGATGGCAGCATGGCTGAAGATTGCCATGCTATATCTGGGTATGCATTCTTGTTAAATGGCGGTGCTGTGTCATGGAGTGCAAAGCACCAAGAAATAGTGTCCCTGTCAACGACAGAAAGTGAGTATGTGGCCGCAACACATGCCTCAAAGGAAGCACTTTGGCAGCGTTCATTGCTTAGCCAACTACATATTTGGACCCATGACAGCACCCACAACTCTATTTTCGGACAACCAGTCAGCTATCGCTCTCACACAGGATCATCAATATCATGCATGCACCAAACACATCAACGTATGTATGCTTCCATTTTATTCGATGGATAGTTGAAAATGGCTCTATTCGCCTGGTTTATTGCCCCACCAATGATATGATTGCCGACACACTCACCAAGGCACTCCCGTCCGCTAAAGCCAAGCACTTTGCCTCTGAATTAGGACTATCTACGGCTTGAGGGGGAGTGTTGGATTAGCAAGCACGATATAGTCTCGCTCCCACTATATTTGGAGCCTAACCTAAAGTACTGAGCTAGGCAGGTACACACGATATAATATATACGCCTTTCTATTTAGTTACTTCCTGTTTTACCCTCCGAAATACGCAACATACGATCATAGATAAAATGTCGATACCTTAAAAACTTAGTATCTATAGCTAGTGCACCTCAGCTGTTTAGCCCCGCTACTGCGTGCAAACACTGAGGTGAGATTACTTTTACAGGTTTACTTAGATACAATACTTATCATGCATCCTAGATTACTTTCTGTTATCTAGGTGACTATTAGCTGTTTAGCCCCACTACTGCATGCAAACACTGAGATTACTTTCTGTTATCTAGCTGTCTAGCATCTATATTATTTCAACAGACAACACTAAAGTGAAATTCACTGAAGCATGTCCTTGTGTTGGGAACTCGTTGGGCATAGTGGAATGTGACATGTACGGTGACTGAATTAATATCACGAGACATACTTATAGAGAGTATTTGCAATTAATGAAATATTAGCAAACTGGATTGGTTCCTGATATATTTAAACCTAATGTTCCAACTATTGTGGAAACCAATGCTTCTGATTATGCAATTGCCACAATTCTTTCCATACAGGATTCTGATGGTGAAATTTATCCAGTTGTAATTCTTTCTTGGACACTTTCAGTTTCTAAACTCAATTATGACATTCACGATAAGGAAATTTTGGCAATCTTTGAGGCTTTCAAACATTGGTGGCACTACCTTGAAGGTTCTGCAACTCCTGTTGACATCATTACTGATCACAAGAATCTGGAATGTTTTTCAACTACTAAACTTTTGACCTGCTGACAAGCCCACTGGTCCAAATTTCTCTCTGCTTTCAATATGATTATCCATTTCCGACCTGGACACCTTGTTGGAAAATCAGATGCCATGACTCAATGATGGGACATCTATCCTACAGAGGGGGGAAGTAACTATGCCATTGTTAATCTGCACAACATGAAACCAGTTTTTACAACATAGCAACTTTCTGCATCTATCCAGGCAACTTCTGTCTACCATCCAATTATGCATAGTGTTATGATTATGGACATTGAGCAATTACATCAGATATCCTCTCTGCACTTACTTCCAATCCAGCTCTCAAGTCACATCTAGAAGTTCCTGAAGATCCCAATCAACCCCAGTGGTCCCAAGACCCTCAAGGTTTCATCTGTCTTGATGGATGTATTTACATCCCAGACTCCAACAATCTCTGACTCCGTGTACTTCAGTACAAACATGATCATCCAATCTCTGGACACTATGGCATCAATAACACTCTTGGTTTAATCCAAAGAGAGTATACTTGGCCCAACCTCCGAGATTTCATAACCCAGTTCTGTAAGTCATGCACCACTTGCTTACACTCTAAATCCCAGAGACATAAGCCATATGGCCTTCTCAAGCAACTTCCGATACCAGAAAAACCCTGGAACTCAATTTCCATGGATTTTATTGAACAACTCTGGTCTTCTGAAGCTTTACATCCATTATTGTTGTTGTAGACTGATTCTTGAAACAAGGAATTTTCATACCCACTCATGATAAAATCACATCCTTGCAATTAGCGGAACTTTTCATCATTCTTGTATTTTATAAACATGGTGTTCCATCCTACATAACTTCCAATTGAGGTTCCAAGTTCATTTCCCATTTCTCTAAGGCCCTCAGAAAAGCTCTTGATATGAAATTACACTTCACTTTGGGATATCATCCAGACAGTGACAAATAAACAGAATGTGTCAACCAAACCCTGGAACAATACCTCTGCATTTATTGCAACTATCAACAGGACAATTGGAAATCCCTTCTTCCACTCGCAGAATTTGCAGAACTTCCTGAATGCTTTTTAAGCCATTCTGAACCATGAAAGAAGATCTCTGGGAGCGACTACCAGATACTACAAATGCTGAGGAAGCCATGCATTTTAGACTATACAGTGGGCTTGGTCACAATTTAGGACTTATGGAAGGTCTAGAAGGATTATTTTCATTTGTGAATCTTCTAGAGATGCAGGGTATTGCCAAGCAATCAGGGATACCAGTGGCATATGGGGCTATAAAACCTTAGACTAAGAATGCTCATCAGTTAGGATGAACTAAAGTTCACCAAAATCCAAATTTTAGAAGATTTCAAAATGATAGTTGTCCACCAGATACTGCTAAGACTCTGATCCTTGGTACCAAAGGCAAGAAAAAGAAATCTGTCTTTATTCCAGGATACCAATGGAAGGAAAACTCCTGTTGGTTGGATACTTCACTTGAACTCATATACCAGGCAGTTGATCACCATTGGCCAGCATTATGTCAAAATATTTCACAACTGGATGCTCAGTTATTACTCTCATTTTTATACCATATTTTTGAAGAGAGTTTAATTACTATTGGTGAAGTATTCAATGGCCAAGAAAGTATATTGATTTCTGCCAAATGTGATCAATTAGGTGAACAACTCTTTCAAAAGGGGTTTATCAAAGCAATTAATGAACCTGATGTTCTCATGGGTTGGTTTGAGAGGGCTATTCAAGAGTTTCATAGCCATTCTTGTGATAATGCAACACTCTCATTTCTTGAAGTTAAAATAATCCAACTCTGCTCTTGTGAAATCCAACAAGAGGCCCATTATCAACTCACCAGCCTGCCAAAGACACAAACAATTCACTACCTTCAACTCAAATACTACCAGATGGCAAATGGCAATTTACACATGGTTATACTCACAGGTCGTTCCAAGCTCAGATAATATAGAAGCTTGTTGGAAAAGGTGTAAAGGTGAACAGATATACAAGAGCACACCCTCTATGATGGAAATCTGGATACACATTCCCATCATGCTTATTTTGTCCCTAGATCATGAGGACTTGACAAAGACATGGTGTCTGCCTAAAAAGCTAAAATTATTTAAGAATTCAAGCCATCTTGATGGTCTCCACTACAACCTTGTAGGCAAAGCCATCTATTCACCATCTATTCAACACTTTACATCAAAGTTCCATAATGGCAAAGCTATCTATGAGCATGATAGTTTACATCATTCAGGATCCTCAGTAAAAATACAAAAAGGTACTATATCACAACACCTTGAAGAGAAGTTTCAGACAGTTTCAGGCATATCTTCATATACTAATGCTGTTATATATATGCTGCAAGGTGGAGTCAAAGCTCAGGAAGAGTTTCAGAAAATACAAAAAAAAGTCTTGGCTAATCACCATATTCTTGTAAACTACAATTCTTCAGCAACACTGTCTCAAGCCACTCTAAATCCTACTGTCTTTTCTCTATTTCCATCAGAGGAACAATTTTGGCTTACAAACCCCAGTAGGCTGAATATTCAAGATTATATCACCACAAGGCATTCCTCATGTGACTCCAAAGCAAACTAAAATCACTCCAATGCACCTAGCATACTCAAGAGACAAAATAACAATGAATCTCATATGTTAATCCAAACTGATGAGGATGAGGTATCCTATCCCCAACAGAACCATCCCCAAAGATACCTTCAAAGGGTAGAGTCTGATAGTGAAGGCCAGGTAGTCATTCATAAAATGAAGCCCAAAAGACTTATAAAACCTGTGTCTATGCCTGCCTTATCTCCAATACCTGAGATTACTGGGATAAGTTCTAATGCTTCACTATTTCCAATCTCATGTCATTGTGGATGGGATTTACCAATGATTACATGAATGCCATAATTGGTCTCATATTACTTGTCAATGTGAAGGAAGAGCTAGTAACCTTGGAAATAGACCATTCATTTGTGATGAATGTGATATAGTTCAAATTCAACTAGCATTGTGACCTTGATCAGGATGGTATGTGAACTTGTTTTGATATTTGGATAACCTCTTACAGATATGTTTTAAATAGCTCAACAGCTCAACAGCTAAATAACCATGCAACTCAACTTTTGCACAAGTGCCTCATGTAAGTTTCCAAATCAAATTTCCCCTTTGATTGTCTTATGTAATGCATATTAATCATATTTAGACCTGGTTTGGGTGCCCTTGCCCAATATGGGAAGTATTACTATCCTGTGCGGCTAATTCTTCAACTTGATCATGACTCTGATCCCAAAATATGGCATGTGAAATGGTGGCAACACAATCACTATCATAATCTATCTCCAACAGAGTCATGGATTCCAAAACATAATGTTATTGATTCCTTGTGGAGAGACCAGAAGTATAGATGGCAAACAGGACTCAGTCGATTGTTACAACTCGGCATCTCGGCCACTGATCTCATCACATCAATATTCGCTACATCGTACCGGTGTCATATTAAGTGCAAACACCTCATTGAGCCCCAGCTACTTTTATTTATTATAAATAAACTCTCAGACAAATGATATTAAAAGCAGTGTAGTCTAGCCAGAACACAAGCATTATGAAAATTAGAAGGAAAATCTCCTGGCAATGTCGAAAACTGCCACAAGTATGAAAATTAGCCTTCAAGCATTAAAAGTATGTATCTAATTAATATAGCCAAGAAATGATTTGCGGAAGAATGAAGAATTATTTGCTAAATTACTGTTGGTGCTGATGGTGACAATAGTGGATCCCATTGTCAGGGTACGCTGCTTCACAATCATCGCAATACAAGTACCTGCACGAATCCTCCACATCCATGGCACCTTCAAAAGAGGAAGAAGAGGGCATGCTTGACCCAGACATGACTACAGCTGCTAGCGAGGAGCTCATGGAATCTACTGACATGAAACGGTTGGGTCGGGATGATGCAGATGATAATGGTTTGCGGCGACTGAGGTTGGAAATGAGTTGTGAGACAGAGGGTGGGCTTGAAGACATCTGTGCTGGAGGGGCTCTAGATGGGGTTACTATGTACATATATTAGTTTAAAACCTCTGATGCAAATAAATATTAAACCTTCACGAAAATCAGATGGGAATTCCCTAGCCCGGTGGTTGCGGTGTAATGGGTGACGAATGGTGGCCAAACCTCTTGTAAAAGTTGGAACAATTGCTGGTTGTGTTTCTGTACACAATATACAGTGACTTACAAAATGTATCCAATGTTTTGTAGTTTCAGCTTATATATGCTATATCCCAGTAGATAAAATAGTAGAAATCACCAAACTATTTGTGAACATGACCAATCATGTATATATTTATATGGTAGAACTATATTATGTAATATCCATATATGGAAACACTATGAATATTTTAATGGAGAGGGTTCATTGGATACGTTTTGTAACTGACAGGTTCTGGCATGAAAACCATGTGCCTATGTTGATTGTTTGCATTTGTTTATGTTTTTCAACATGTCATGTGATCATTCTATACAACAGTATAAGTAGAAGGGCTTTCTCAGCTAAGATTCCCTCAATTCTAACTATGCATCCCCTTTCCACTCCTGCCCAGTATGAGATTCTTTCTCTACTTGATGCTGGCCATTCTGCCAGACATATTTCAGTTTCTACTGGCTATAGTTATACTACTATCTCTAGACTTCGTTATAAACACTGTTCCCACCTTTCTAAGTCCTCTGGTGGTCGTCCTTCCAAACTCTCCACAGCCAACATCCATTTTGCACAACGCCTTATCAGCTCTGGAAAGGCTGATACAGCTGTAGATGCAACAAAGGCACTTTGCACTATCACCAACCAGTCACTCAATCCTCAAACAGTGTGTCGTGGACTCAAGGCAGCTGGGATGAAGCCTGTGGTAAAGAAGAAAAGGCCTCTTCTTTCTAAGAGACATACATAGGAAGGAGAGGATGGATTTTGCTTTGGCACATCAGGATTGGACTGTGGAGGATTGGAAGAAGGTGGTGTGGTCTGATGAGACCAAAATTAATAGGCTGGGGTCAGATGGCAGGAAGTGGGTGTGGAAAAAGGCAGGGGAGGGCTTGAGTGACAGACTGGTTGAGGGAACCCTGAAGTTTGGTGGTGGATCTTTAATGGTTTGGGGGTGCATGCTGTGGGAGGGGGTTGGGTATGCATGCAAGATTGATGGAAGGATGGATGGGGATCTCTACATCCAGATTCTGGAGGACGACCTGCAAGCCAGTCTTAAAGACTATGGTAAATCTGCCAATGGTATCATCTTCCAGCAGGACAATGACCCCAAGCATACCTGCAAGAAGGCCCAGAATTGGTTCCAAGAAAATGGTTTCAGGGTTCTCTCATGGCCAGCACAGTCTCCTGACTTGAATCCCATTGAACACCTATGGAATCACCTGAAGAGGAGGTTGGCAGGGTATGAGAATGCACCCCAGGGGATGGAAGAGTTGTGGGAGAGGGTGGTGGATGAATGGTACAGGATTGATGCAAAGGTGTGTCAGGATTTGATTGAAAGTATGCCTAGGAGAGTTTCAGATGTATTAAAGGCAAAGGGTGGCTACACTAAGTACTAAATACTAGTAATTTACTGCCTAAATGTGTCAGTTACAAAATGTATCCAATGAACCCTCTCCATTGAAATATTCATAGTGTTGCCATATATGGATATTATGTAATATAATTCTACCGGATAAATATATACATGATAGGTCATGTTCACAAATACTTTGGTGATTTCTACTATTTTATCCACTGGGATATAGCATATATAAGCTGAAACTACAAAACATTGGATACATTTTGTAAGTCACTGTATCAGTAATTTGAGATAAGAGGAAGTTGCATTTAACATACCACCATCTGGATCAAAACTAGGATAGTCGGCACTCATAGTATGACAATCTTCATATTTATCATCAAAACATACTGTAAAATTTTCAAATGTCGCAATGAATGTCAAAAAAAGAAAAAAAAAGAAAAGTAGAGAATTACCGCATAAGCCACAATCGTCACATTTAGCAATAGTCCATTCCCTATGTTCCCGGATATCAGCGAAAATAGGGTAGTTGGGTGAGTATATAGTGCAGAAGCACTCAAACTTTTGCTGCCGATGGCGGTTGTACTTTTTCAGCCCTTTAGGGTGAATGCGGTGCCCTCTCGATAGTGGGCTGTCCAAGATTTTGTCAATATAGACACAATAAGAATGAAATAAATAAGAAGCACTAGGGAAACTCAGCAGCTTCGCCTTGTGGACGGTTATAAAAAACAAGATTCTTTGACTGCGCTTGAAGTTCAAGGCACTCTGCAAAGAGGTCCCGTCCAAATTCACGAATATACTGTTTTATCTTGTGTACTTGCTCATTGGCGACATACTGGTGCCTGGGATATCTGGGATGAGGGTTTCAGTGATTTGTAAGAATAATTTTGTGGGGGCCCATGATATAGTAGAGTGATTGTGTGGATTGTTGAAATGATTGGATGCTTGTATGGTAGACCAGAGGTTCAAAGAAGGGAATGTGGGGTTGGGTGGGTAGTGTTACTTGGGTATTGTGCATGGCTTTTGTTATTTATATTCCATTGTGCTCACTTGACTTACCTCAGTGCATTATTGATTAGATATCCAAAACTATCATACCACTTGCATTTTCCGCTCATCAGTGTTGGAACAAAGGAAGTACCCATCTGTTACTGGTTCTAATCAGCTAAAGCCAAGAGAATAAATTGATACAGAAATATATTACTATTGAGGTAGCCTGTCAGTAGCACACTGTTTGATGTTCTGGAATCCAGTGCATTGAAGTGGTGAAATAAACTTGTTACACTACGTTGTCAGCTTACTCAGCACCTTAGCCTCAGCCACTTTAAATACATTTATAATATGAAACACACACTCTCCGCTCTTGTTATAATTGCCAGAGTAGAATAGGTAAAACAATTTATCTTGTTATTTTTAGACTAGATCTCCTATGGTAATCTGGGCTGAATGTTGAGAATTTCAGTGGTTGTACATATACGAATCCCAAATAATATATGAAGTTTAATTGTATTCCACAAATCAAAAGAAATCACTTGCAGCAAGGTTTGAATGATTCGGAAAGAGCATTCAACAGGCAATAGAGGATATGTATTTTGTGATTTTTTCACTACATGCCTCTCAGTCTTGAGCAGGTAGATGCTTTGAAAAAAGCAAAGCTCATCCTTGAAGAGGCCAGAATATTTGATATTCCTTCTATCTCTGTTAATCCTGAGCTTCAGCAGTTGCAGCACATTTTCAACCTTCACATTGATCCACTCAGTCATTCTTTCTCCCCTCTTTTAAACTATTATCCCCCTCCAGCCAGATTATTTACAGAGGAAGAATGGCAACATTCTAAAATAAGACTACCCACCAGTCTTATGCATCTGCACTCATTGAGCATCCAATTGGTGCCATTGTCGAATATCCAGAATCTGGAAGCCAACCTAAATATTCAGTTGCACACCATTTTCACATTAATCCCAAGAATTTTATTCATCCAAAGGAAAACATCCAATACTCTTTAGGTGATGTGCATGGTTCCCATGAAAATGTCACTTGCTATTTGCTTCGTGATATTCACACCAAAGAGCCGGTATCTTGCAAACAATTAAAAACCCGCTGTAAGTCTTACTTCTCTGAATATTTTTTTCAATAACAGTTTTATTGGTGATTACTCATATTTTTTTCTAAACAGGTCGCTCTGTAAAGCAATGTTCTTTTATTAGTACACAGCCACATACTGCCGGGGCCTCAAGACAACCTTTTGATGCTACAAAGGAGGTGTTTCTGAAGACATTGGCATTTTTCTGTGCACTACAAGAAAATGGGTGTCTTTTCAATTTAGAATCAGATCTAAGCTCAAATGACTATGAAGAGGATAGTGACCAATGTGGCTCAGCCAGTCGAAATGACAGAAATTCCAAAGCTGGGGATTTATACAGTGTACTCAGAGACTCACGAGCTTGCACTTCTAAAGCAATGGTCAGCTAATCTTCATTCGTGATTCCAACAATCATTCTAAGATTCACTAAGTCACTTATTTTATTTAATTTTCAGTGTGATTTTTATAGGCTAATAAATTGGAGGTGCGAGAAATATGGGAAAGGTTATCGGGCACACCTTGTGTTGCGAAATCTTGATGAATTCAACATAGGGTACTTGGAAGCACTTCTCTGTAACAACAAGAGAGAAATACAACAATATGAGGAAGCAGCCTCTCGAGATGGCTATGGTCCCCTTGCTCCTTGCAATTTCTTAGCAGCTGTTCGAGACCAAAAGGAGCTTTGTCGTAAGTCTAAAACAATTAATATTGGTATAGTAGTCTTTGCTAATTGAAAGTAAAAAAGCCATATGGCACAGAAATGCGGATGGCATTCTTGCCCGTGGAATATTAAAAGTTACTTCAGAATGCCCTGTGCGGTTTGAATTCTATGAACCATATGATCTTCAATCATGCCCATATATTTTACTTGTGTCACACCATCCTCATTCACACGCTGATCCCAATCCATCAAGAACACCAGGCACAATTCTTCAAATTTGGAAGAATCTATTGAATCAGTTAAATTGGAAACTTGCAGATGCAACACCAAGAAGAATTATATTAGACAGTTTTTTTATGTCAAGTCTTCGTCAGGTCTTGGGATGGACAGGGATAACAGATCCGGCACTAGGCGATCTGCATCCTTCGCTTGCCAATGCTGACCATGCTGCTCGTCTGATTGACAACCTCCGATATCTACATTATCCCCATGGCACCGGTTTTGAAGGTATGTGTTTTTAATATGTTCATATCAAAATTTATGCAACAATATTATTTAGGGGCTAAACATGTTTATAATGAGCATAAGCTACTCCCACAAGATGAAGTTTATGTCTGGTGCATTGAAACTCATGAGATCCAGGGTGAGGGAACCTTTCAGCTTGTGGTATGCATGTTTCGTGCCATGAGTATACTGCTATCCAAAACCAAACGGCCATCCATTGACACATCTTTCAAACGGCTTCACAACTGGCAAGAATTCGAGGTGGAAGCGTGGTTCCCTGAGTATTCACGGTGTGAGACTACTTTTTGTTTTATTACCATCCCTAATCTCAAATACAGCCATTGTGGTCACTCGGGCATTTACTACCTCACAGAGTGCACTAGCACACAAAATTTTATTTCGATGTATATTTAACATTGTAGAAGAAGACACAGGTTCAAAGGTTAAGTTTCGTCATATACATGGTGAGGGCTTTGATAGCGTCATGGCTGATGGCCACAGAGGTCAAGCACTAGGTTTGTGAAAATTATCTATGTTCAACCAGTCAACTCAATTATTATTTAGGTCTCGGGTTATACTGCGAAGAAATTTGTCGTGGGATGACAGGGTACTGTGCCATTGAACATACCAAAGCACTGCATACTCTGTCACCATATGAACACTTAGCCCGTTTATACCGTCTTTGCTTCACACATTTCACACGCAAGATTGGAAATCTAAAAGGACACGTCACACTTCCCATTCGTGCTGCGATGATGAGCCTTTACTCTGCAGAGCCATTACCTGACTTCGAAGGTACCTTACAATTAATCCGCTCAGGAGGAAAGAAGGCAGCAGGTAAGTTTCATCTGTTGTTGCATATTTTCTAATATCTGATAAACTACAATAACTAGACTGGCTAAAAGATAAAGAAGCAGCATCTGGATTTGCCCTTGCAGGGATTTACCAGCCACTGAGCAAAATTCCACTTGAAATATGGAAAGCATCACCATTAATATCCAATGGTAATGAGCAGGCGCATCGGAATATAAATCGAGATGGGATAAAACTCACAATGTTAGCGGGAATCATGCGTGGAATGCAATTTGACTCTCGATGTATGGTCAGCCTCAATATTCTGTGCAAATATGGTATCAATATGAGAGATCAACAGGCAACTCACTTTTGCAGAGCGGCACGTGCAATTCAAAGAAGCAGTAAGTAGTAGATTTCTGAACTTTTTCTCTTGTCTTTTATTGATCCTTACTAATTTGCTTCTTTCTAGGGCTGGTTCAAAAATGTACAATCGAGTCTATTGATGAGGATATTAATATTTTGTATAACGAAGTGCTCAGTCTGCAAACCCATGTAGAAACTCAGGATTTGGTCCTCGAATCCTCTACTGGCAAAGGCAAAGATCACGAGCGACCAGTGAAAAGGCTGCGACAGGACAGCAAACGACTCACAGAGATGCACAACAATCTCAGGAAGTTAATTTCGAGAGGCTCAGGGAAGATTGGCACACCAGGGCTTGATGAGGCTTCAAAACCATCCAATGCAGCATCATTAACCTTTAATCAGCAAATTCAGATATCACATCCCTCAACAATAACTCCAGACTCTCGTTTTTCAAGCCCAACATCTTCGTGTCATCCTCAAAACACTTTGACACCAACACAACCACCTGCCCACCACCTTCAAGCCGAGCCTGAGCACTATAACCCGCCCACTTTCATCATCCCTCAGGATATGCATCTATACTCTCCCAATAACTCTTTAATGCATTCTCATCACAACTCGCCATTTCCTTTTCCTCGTGTAGAGCCCGAATTCTTAACACAAAATTCACAAACATATCCTATAGCCCCCCTTCACCCAGTGTTAGATGGTCCAGCCTCACCACACACGCTTAATCAACTCCCTCAACTTGTCGCCATCAGCACCGGTCGACCCCCTCAACTTGCTGCCATCAGCACCAGAAATCCTGCAAGTTACTATCCATCCTATTTCAACACTAATGTCGCAGAGTCATATCCTAATCAATTTTATTCTTACACATCTCATTTTTGGTCAAGACAATAAGACTTTTTTTATAAAAACTTAATTTTAGATGCTTTTATGTAAATACAACAACAGAAATTTGTCTCGTTATTACAGGAGAATAAATGTTTTATTAGAAATTGATGATTACACGGTCTGAGAGCGTGTCTGGGGGACGGTATGGCGCATAAGAGCAAGTAAGCTTAAGTTGACGCTAATGGGATGAGATCTGGGGCTGGGATGCCGAGTCGTAACAATCGACTGTGAACTCGATGGCAAATTAGAGTAAGCTATTTAAAGTTATTTTTAGTTCTTAAAATAACTGAAGTTTAACTTTTATAGTTGGGAAAATGGGATTTGGTGTGCTCATTACCACATGAAGCTGATAAGATCTTGGACTACCTTCATTATCCCTCATCTCCAATGTTTGATACTCTTCTGAAATCCCATCTTCCATTACTTAACAAGCTGATGAAGATACCAAAACAAGTTAGAAGAGAAGAATGTCCTGTTTTGAATTATCTGTACACTGGGAAGGCTGTTTCAGAGTTGAAGGCTGAATTCAATTATCTGAAAAACCATATCATATTGTTTTCTGGAAATCTTTCTTCAATATAAATTGCCATTATACATTATTGGCTGTATATGAACCTAGACTCTGGTACAAGGAACAAGGATAAATGGATCCAACGAGTACCTGCTCCCCATGCAATGACTCTTCTTATCCTGAAACAGTCTTACACCCAATTATCCCCTGATGGTCCACCTTTTGAGGAACTTCCTAAACATACACAACTATTTCAAGACCTACTGAAGCACTCATGGCATATACAGTATAGCCAGGTATCACTATTCCCTCCCATAGATGTTGACAAAGAAGCCATTGGATTACTTGAACATGAAATGTTTGAGACTTCAAAAGCAGCAGGGCCTGCCAGCTTTCAACAATGGGGATTGGATGCAGGTAACCATCAGAATAAATGGAGTCCTTATCCTTTTGTTCCCTATTCTTGGAATGAATGTGATACTCCTGAACCAGAGGAGACTAATTATCAGGTATTTTACTATTAATTTCAAAATCTGATATAGATTACTACTCATACTTTGATATAGCATGGGCCAGAATTTAGTGAAGGCAGTGAACCAGACACTCAAGAATCTCATATTTTCCCTCTAAACAGACCAATACCCCAACCAGCTCAGAAGTGCAAGCAGAGGAAGTGTGTGAGGAAGCTTTGTTTGAGAAGCAATCTGAAAGAATACTCAGAAAACTACCCAGGTTGAATTATAAAGAGACTTGAAGGTATAAAATATTTTAATGCAAATAAAGAGAGTTTCTGTATACATATATACAGTGGCTTCCAAAACTGTACCAATGTTTTGGTAATTCTCAATAAATGCTTTATAACCTACCAAATAAATTTTCTAAAATAGTTAAATTACTCTCACATACACCTTAGCATACTAGCTTTGATATACCCAAATATTACATAATATAGATGGATATTGGTGCCATAGTGAATATTTAAAAGTGACCAATCATAACTAAGTATATGCCAATTAAAGTGGTGCACAAGGTATATTTCATCAAGGACAATGTACACCAGATGTAACAGTTCTCATGTTTTGATGATATAATGTCAAATATAATTTTAGTTTGGTAATTTTGAATACAAAATTGATGAAGTATCCACGGGACTTTGAAAAAAGAAACATGTCACGGCACTTGCACGGCAGCGCGGCACTTTCCTATAGCCCTGTTATGTAAGATTTGTCTGAGCGCTCACCACCACAAGTATAGTAGCGATGAGAAAAAGAAGGCAAAATATCTACTTTCAGATGATTTATGTCAAGGTCAAAATTTGATGCATTCCAGAACAAAACATGAAAAAAACAAGTTAATGGGATGATCTCGTCATCCTCTAATCAAGATCACTGGCAGATGCGGTACAAGTTTCCTCCCTCTCTGGGCCAGATATAGAGTGCATCTGTTCTTATGGGGTATTTACGTCTTGTTCGTCCCGTGACTGTTGCATGAATTGACACTGCCTTCCAGATGCTTGACACGGGTTTAAAGCTTCTATGCGGCTGTGTGGCTTCTCGTTATCATATTCGCAATACGAAGATAATGGATTTCTCTACAAATTTAATCACTCCATCAACACTACAAATGGCTTAAAATGAGCATTTCGGCTTCTATAAAATATATCCCAAGTCTATTGCGCTGATATACATAGCGAAACAGTGCTTATTGCTCTTATGTTAAGGCTACCTTCCTTTCTCCATCCCCACGTTTGTCCTATTTTGAAAGTTGCAGCTTTTGAGGACTCATTCATGGTCACATGAGTAGTTGTTCGCATTACATGGTTCGATAAGACTTGGGGAGGCTTTCCACCTACCTATTCTATTTATTGAAAATTCCTCACCTCTAGCCCACGCCATGGGGATGTGTCGAAGGCCGTTATGTCAACCTGGGCCTCAGGTAGTGTGGCTCTCAGTTATTGAAAATTTCGTGTAAGATGCATCGCTGTACAAATTGAAGAGAAGAGCAGGACATCTGGATTTCGTGATGGTTATTGTTTCCGAGATTTATGCTTCCGGCCGGAGATACGTGCATTTATGGTGGACTTTATGTTCCCTGTTATACCAGCAAATTAATGAACTTTCCGACTAAGGAGGGTGGGACGGACAATTTAAACAAAGAACTTGGAGGACTTGAACCTCCAGAAATGCGGCTATCACCAGAAGCGCTGGGGGAACACTTACATGCAGATTAGATGACAAGATTTAAACGACTGGGTACAGTCATACTAGAGCTAAAACTGACGAAATTATTCAGTGATCGATCAATGGCGAAATCATTATATAAAGAATTTTACCAGCTTTAAAGGGTATAGTTCAGCAGTATAACATTTTCAGTTCAAAATGAGCAAGGACGACATGTTTGAGTCTGTACTGTGGAGTAATCATATGACTTAATATTTCATAAAGAGCTTTACATAATAACCGATGCAAGCCGTTACTGGGCAATAACGACAGCGATATCAGAGAAGCTTGTGTGACCGGTCGAAAACCCATCGAACGAGCTATTACTGCCAACATCTGCATGCCCTGGACTAGAACTGACATAGTAGTTTTAGTTTATTACTCTTTGAAATATTCATTGAGGAATTAGGACAATTATAAGAAGTTGCCTGGGAAGTCGAAATAAAGAGAAGCATACAACTGGTATAGTTCATCCACAACATTGTTGCCTGAATTTATGACCGGTACCAAACAACTTCCATCAGTATATCGGAGTTTTAACCAAATTATTGAAGGTTAAAGTCGGTACAAGCGCATAGAGTGTTTCCCATCGTATATTTCGCTGAGTCCTAGAAAGTGAGCATATAGTGTTATAGTCTTTGATCAGTAGATAACTACACAGACTCTCAGATCCTACCAACACACTGAATACATAGAGCAGCAGCCCGACATATGAGCTGTCCCCGACGTTTTTGCTGACTTTTTCTTTATTTTCCTTTCTCCAAGTGTCTTATAAACCTTCGAACGCCAATAGTAGATCATGTAGACGAAAGGCTTCTGGAAGTGTGTACACACGAGGCTCCACCCATTTTCATGCCACGTTTGCACCGGGAAGACACAGGTATCTACGCATTATAAGTGCAGTGAAATAATGTGAGCATTCAACGTGTACGTTCGCTCGGAGTACCATAAAATAGAGATTGAGATGTTTTGTGTCTTCTGCCGGCGATCTAGTACATGTAATGTCAAGTATTTACGAATGGTACAAGAGGGAATGGTATCTCTCGAAACACTGCCAAGGTCCGTCCCTAAACCCTATCCCGCCACTTGCGAAAGAGGGATGACGGGGACAATAGCTTTAAGATATTGCACAACGAGTGCAGATCTTCTTCCAAACCGAGATCATCTTTCCAGAAGTATTGGACGACCCAGATTAGCGTGACCCCAAGGGCTAGAGCCACAAAGGTGTCAAAAAGTGAGCTATGGCAGCACATTATTCTTTCACATACCGAAAGCTAGCGAGCCGAGCATTGTTTCCGAATGTGTGCTGACGCCTGATTTGAAGACATACAGCATTATCGCCATAATGAACGATACCATGGCCCACATAAGGAGCGCGTATGGAAGACTATACAGGATGGCCAAAGGCTGTAAGTCCACACAGGACTTGGATCTTCTAAGGAGAAATTCATCCTATGAAAGGTATCGTCAAAAACTGTCTCTGTGGCGTCTTAGATCACTACAAACACTGTCTGTTGCCTGCAGACGATTAAATTCCTGTTTGATTAAATAAAGTCAGGAGAACATAACTCAGACAACTAAATGATACACGATACACCTTGTGTTTCTTAAAACAAAACGTTTAGTCAGATAATGGGATATAGCAATATAGAGGACGATTTCACATACGCGTACATGCAGCAAGCCTATAACAATAGATGCTGTACTCAAAAGGGTGGATGTCATGCTACAAGTTACGGCAAAGTTTTCCTCTACAACTTGTTGTGTCGAATTGAAGACTGCCAAAAATCCCATATTCGCTTTCAATACACATGAGTATTAGTCTGTTTGCTACTGAGATACACATTTGAAAAACGGTCACCAGTTAACAATACAGTGGCCTATCGAATATAAGTGGGAGTACTGGGCGTCGTAATTAGCTTGAACATACTTGAAGAATCATATCTCCCCAGCTTTCGCACAGCTGCTCCATGCACTTCCGCCATCCTTCAGCGTAAACTACTTTGCCAGAGTATAACTCGCGTAGGGTAGATAGCCGAACCGAGGGTGCATCGAATAATGCCAGAAAGACTACCTTCATGAGTGGATGTGGTGTAGCCCACTCTTCGACCGCAATCTGTTTTCTGTGTAGTCTTGCCTCCGGCTCTCCATAGTAATTGATAAAGCGAGCATGATCTGACTCCAGTTTAATATGAACGAATAAATGGGAACGTCGGTTCACAACTTACATATTTCGGTCCATGCTCTGCCTATCAATGCAATCTTAAGTAGGGATGGACATCGTTGAGCTTATAATTACCTATGATTGCGGTCCGAGCAAGTCCGGAGTAATCTATGACACCAATATCAAGCAAGATCAAATCGCGGAGTTTGATACATGCAAACATACCATTTGTGTTCTTCAAGCTCCATACAATGGTATCTACTGTATTTCGATCATAGGAGCAAGTGTGCAGTGGGGAGGTTGTCATATCTTGTGTCAAAAGCCTGTGAATGAGACTGTAGAACTGATCATACAAGATCTTACCAACAACGTTAAAGCTCAACGTGCCTATAAGCTCAGTTACCAATTTATCGGGGACCTCACGATGAGGAAAGTACTCTTGATGAAGCCAGTAAAGTCCCCGAATCTTTAATTCTGTTCATGTTTGTAATCATTCTACATTGGAAAATGAGACGTCTCGAGAATGTACTTACGAAGATGATCGTCTCCAGCAAACGAGTCCCCAACTAGATAATCATCGTCGTCATCGGAGAAATCATGGAGCCAAAAGATTGAAGTGCTGTCGTGATGTACGAAATAGTAGGAATCTTGGTCCTTATCTCGGTCCATATCTATAATTACGACTAATTCGACATCAGAACCATTAAAGTCCCCGTAGTCCAGTACAGTCAGCTCTTCAAAGACCAACTGTACAAAGTCCGTCACTCGAGTCGCCACGTCCTTCTCCAAGATATTGTTTTCTGTGATCACGGCAAAATTAGGGGATTCAGTCCATTTCCTTATAAAATAAGGTTGCCCCTCGGGATGGACAAGCATTTCCCAACCGTGTGGGAGCATTCCACGTCTATGATGATAGCAGATCGAATTAGCACCGCGATTGGAAGCAAAAGGTCAATGGTGTTTACCTTCCATGAGTTAAGGAAGGGGGGCCGGCATGAATAGGTGCACTATCGCATTTTGGACTAGGTCTGTTGTAAGCGCATATCGGTAAAAAAACACTCATTAAACTTACCCTTTGCGACAGTCATATCGTTGGCTCAATCTTGGATTTGAACGTTTAGGCTTCGAGGAAAGGGACGTGGCGACCGTTGAACTAGCCGACGACTGTTGTGCTTCCTGTAAGTCACTCAAGTCGACTTCACGCAATTCAACTCCAATACCCTCCTCCTCTTCACCGATGGTCAAGGGACCGGGAAACTTCCCTTTTTTCCATGGGGGAGTGAAAGAAGAAGGTGAAGCAACGAGGGTGGCGACGGAGTCCGCTGTTGATCGACGTCGGCCGGTATTGATCTCAAGCGGTGGGAGCGTGATGGCAGCCACAGATGCAGAGGTCGAGGGAAAGTTCGGACATTGTGGCGCCGAAGCACTGGAGGGCGATTCCATCAAGTTTGTAGTAGGCATGAAACTTGCACAGATGACGGTGTCAAAAATACCATCTGCCAATATTCTTTCCGTTCGATCTATATAGTCGGGGATCGTCGGTTTGGCGTTGACGGACACGAATCGTACCAGCGGTCGCAGCAGTCGCCATAGACGTAGTATACCCCGCCAAAATGCTTGACTGCTTCTGAGTCCCTTAAAGAAGGACAAAAATCTCTGCCACAGGCACTTGGGGAGATACATATTCTCTGTGAAGAAAAATCATTTGCTTAAACATCTATTTTATGGAATCCAATTGCTGTGCGGTATGGCAGCTGCCTCGTGCTATGAAATCCTTGTCTGAGCGCTCATTTCTACAAGCATAGCAATGATTTGGTAACGATAAGAAAAAAAGGCAAACTTTCTACTTTCAGATGATTTATGTCACAGTCAAAATGTTAAAAATACAAGTTAATAGGACGATCCTTGCCATCTTCTAATCAAGATCACTGGCAGATGGTGTATAAGTCTTCTCCCTGTTGGGCCAGATGTAGAGTGCATCTGTTCTTATGAGAGTACTTGTTCGTCCCCGTGACATGCATTGACACTGCCTTCCATATGGTTGACACATCAGATTTAAAGCTTCTATGCGTCAGGCTGTGCCGCTTCTCGTTATCAACACATTCGCAATACGAAGATGGTGGGATTTTCTACAAATTCAATCAAACCTTCAACACTAAAAATGGATTAAAGCGAGCGTTTCGGTCTCTACAAACTTGTATATCCCAAGTCTATTGTGCTGATACAGCGAAACAGTCCTCATTGCTCTTATATTAAGGATACGCTCCTTTCTCAATTCTCCACCTTTGTCCTATTTTGAAAGTTGCAGCTCTTGAGGACTCATTCATGGTCACATGGGTAGTCGTTCGAATTATATAGTTCGATAATACTTGGGGAGGCTCTCCACGTACTTATTCTATTTTTTTAAAACTTTCTCAACTTCAGCCCACGCCATGAGGATGTGTCGAAGGCCGTAATGTACGTTGCTCAAAGCACTGATATCGCATTTGCAATACTCTGCCTCGACCAATTTACTACACACATTCAAAAAAACACTGAGAAGCTGTTAAATGAATATTTAGGTATCTAAAGGATGTTAGAATGTAAGACCTAATAGTAATCTCAGTCTCGTATTAGTGTATAACGGACTATGGTAGATACCTAATAGTAATCTATGATACATAAGTATACTGCAGTAACGGTATAAGTAGAGTGGCTTACCTCAGTCTCGTATTAGTGTATAATGGACTGAGGTATAGAGACGTTCTAGCTACTACATATATACCAAAAGTAAACAATAAGTAAGATGGACAATAGGGATGTAGAACAAGGAAAAATATGAAACAAAAAGAGAACAATAGGATATGCTTTCATGCATAGTTCCTTTGTTGTTTCGATCCTTTTGTATTATTGTTTGCCCATATATGGTGATGGGATTTCTATGGTGTTATCCAACACTCCTCCTCACTGTAGATACTCCTCCTCACATGGAAATCCAGTTATCTAAGACCTAGTAAATTACGGAGATAAGTGAATTTGGAAGGCTCCAGTGCTTTGGTGAAAATATCGGCAAGATTATTTGCAGTATTGACATAATGCAAGATAACGTCACCAGTATGGACCCACTTGTGGAGGAAGTGGTATTTAATATTGATATGTTTGACCCAGGAATGCAAGAGGGGGTCTTCAGATAAAGAGATAGCGGCGTTGTTATTGCAAAAGATAGAGGTGGACACAGGACAAGGAAAGTGAATCCCAGTGAATAATGCACGAAGCCAGCTAGCCTCCTTGACGGTTTCGAAAGCAGCAACATATTCAGCCTCACAGGAAGAGGCAGCGACAGTCTTTTGCTTTTTTGTGGCCCATGAGATAAGGCCAGATCCCAGAGTAAAGGCATAACCACTAATGCTGCGTCGAGTGTCAAGACAATTGGCCCAATCAGAATCTGTATACCCGGCGAGTTCAATTTTATTAGAACCACCCAGGCATAGCTTAAGGTTTCGTGTGCCTTTTAGATACCAAACAACTCAAATGGTGGCATACCAATGCGGTGTAGAATAAGTGTCAAGAAACTGTGAGATCTGTCATCCACAGGTAAAGTTATTTCATTGTTGTAGCAGTCACCTTCCTAATTAGGAATAATTAGGAACGTAACTGCTGTGACATAAAAAATTTTGGTGTAAACCTAGAACCCATGTTATTTACCATTGTATGCATGTTGCCATGCAGCATATGCAGCATGTAGATGTCCACATCACATGCAGTGATTTGCATCATATCATGTGCAGTCATTCACATGACATCACATGAAAACATTGTGACAAGCATGTAGCAAAATAAACTATACTAACTAAAATAAAGACAAATTTAAACTGAGATAAAGACAAGACAAATATTCAGAGCCTTGACATTGGGTGTCCTTGCCCAACATGGCAAATATGTATTACTATTCTGCTAATTTGACTTGATCATGATTCTGATCCCAAAAGATGGCATGTGAAATGGTAGTGACACAATCACTATCATAATCTATCTCCAACAGAATGTTAAGATTTAAATTGAAAGGGGGCCAGAAGGTTATATATTGGGGGGGTGATGATATACAATTGTACTAGTCAGGAGGTCCAACTCTCTAAAACAAGTAGAGCTTAGCTTCAACTTATGTGTTCCACCCTCATACAAGCTATTAAGGTGCTCTGGTATTTCAAACAGAGCAGATAATGTGATGAAGACTAAAGACAATACTTAGCTTAATTGATTGGAGGGCTGAAGTATGAAGAGTTGTAGGGGTAAGAGTCATGGCTTGCTGATGACATCTTTGAAGATGATTAAGAGGAAGCAAATGAGATTTAAACAAGAAGGATGTAATATACATTGATGCATGGGCACGCAGCATGGTCACAATTTGTGCATTCTGTGTGGTGGCACGGCCAAGCAACGATGCTGACATAATGACAACGGTGTCGCCTATGTCCCAAATATGGCCACGCAGTGATATAGCGACACGATGCAGCATCGGCACAGCCAGACGATAGCGACCGTGTGATGTATTAGCCTTACTTTAATACTATTTTCTGAAAAAGGAGTCCAGTGCTCTATCAAATTGTGCAAATATTCAATTCACTGCAAGATAAAATAATTTAAGTATTTGATATTAATCAGTGGCAGCCTGAATAGACTTAGAACCCCTGAAGTCAAGAGTTTACTTGAATATATGCACCCTACTTCGCAAAGAAGGTTTTGAGAGCTGCTTGTGCAAGCTTGTTCTTTTTCTGTGAAAATATGTACTTAAAATATGAATAACAATTCACTGATTCAGAATCTAGATTCAACTTCGATTCCAGCTAGTTTATATATATTTTATACTATTTATCAAACAGTAAAAATATTTATAAACAGGTCAAAAGATTAGATATAGAATAAAACACTATTTGGCTAATATATGCTTTATTTACACTAACCTACAGGGTCTACTGTGATACTAACTTATCAGGATCTTAATGTTGTCTTAAAGATTCTGCAAGAATATTCTCAGTATTTATTTATGTGAATATATTTTACTGATTCACAATAAATGAGCAATGGAATAGGGATTATTTGCAATGTATGTAATAAACAGTCAAATTACTCAACTAGAGGTGACTGAAGTCTTAGAGTACAAATAACAATGTAGAGAAAACTAATAATCAGTACTCAATTAAGAGATGACTATAGTATAAGATTATTTATATATTATTGGTTGATAACCAACAACTCTAACTGAGGTGGAAATAATATATAAAAGATAGCCAGTTATTCAATTAAGAAGTGGCAAAGGGAACAAAAGTCAACAACTCAGATTGAGGTGACAGGGGGAACAACAGATCAGTCAACAACTCAGATTGAGGTGACAAGGGATCTGATTGGGCCAACAACTCTGATAGAGATGGCAAGGGTTTTCAACAGCTCTGATAGAGGTGGAATTAGATGTCCAACTGCCCAGATTGGGGTGGAGTAGCCTGCTTGCTGCAGTGACACACAGATGTGGTGGGTTGATGTGATGATATGATATTGATTGATTGATATTCAAGGCTGGAGCTGAGCTCCTTATATACATTTTAGTCTGAGACATTTAGAAGATTCTAGAAGATTGAATAATGTCATTTAGAATTTTCTAGAATTTTCTAGAGCATTGTGGAAGGTTCTAACTACTTCTAAGACACTATAGAATGTTCTTGGCATAATAGAACATTCTGGAATCTTAAAGAATATTCTACAATATTCTATCTACTATTAGTACCTATTATCTACTATTCCTTTGGAAGCCACTGGAATATTCCAGGAAGTTTTCAGTTTTTGCTGTAGTAGGATATATGATGATATAATGCTCTTGTGCCTGTGCATGTATAACATCCTTTGTTGTGCACCTTTGTGACCGTCACACACCTCTGTGACCATTGCGTGCCTTTGTGACCGTCACACGCCTTTGTGACCATTGCGTGCCTTTGTGACCATTGCGTGCCTTTGTGACCATTGTGTGCCTTTGTGATCATCGTGCACCCTTGTGACAACTGTCACTCATTGTGACAATTTTCCCGTGCGCCATGTAATAAGCACTAGGTGGCTGGTTTTATATTATTATATAATTATTATATTTACTTTTAGTTAGTTATAAATATAATATTTTATTATAATAATATAAATATATATATTGCTTTGATTATGCATGATTATTTCACATCACGTTTTGTCCTTATCAGAGTTTGAAATGTCATGTGAATATCATGTGATCTCTCGCGCATTGTGAATAAGTGCTGAGTCACCGGCATATTAATCAAAAAAGAATAAAAGGTAGAAATTCGATAACTTGCTCAATTTATAAGATAGAAATACAAAATAAATTGCATAAATTCAAGATAAATCAAGACAATATTGTACAATTTTATAATCGCGATATAATTACATTTAAATATTCTTTTTCGCAATTTGTTAGGGGGGATTGGTTTTTAAAAATGGAAAAGGCTTAGAAATACATAACAGACCGACTCAAGGCTGACGCCACCACCCATGCCCCAACAGACACACAGTGCTTCGCACTGTGTACCCATGGAGGCCTCCTTGTGCACTGTGTGGACCTACACAGTGCCAGTGGGCTTACATAAGCGCCAAAAGCACGGCTATGCACTGTAGGGTACATGCCATTTTTAATGTTTTCTCAGATTTTTAATAAATAGTATAAATAGTAGACCTGTACATACTCATTTCTTCAGTTTCAATCTCATAGGAATCCCACTAAAACAAGTGTGATCTCCCCTGTCATTGAGCTGTCCCCTCTCCACCTTTATTTCTGTGTTCTATCTTGTGTTTGGTAGCCTTATTAGTGTTGCCCTAACAGCAGTACAGTCCTGTAGCCCCATCCAATGACTCTTCTTATCCTGAAACAGTCCTACACACAATTATTCTCCTGATGATCTACCTTTAAACATACACAACTTGTTCAAAACCTACTGAAGCACATGTAGCATATACAGTATAGCCAGGTACCACCATTCTCTGCCATAGATGTTGACAAAGAAGTTATTCAATTAATTGAATATGAAATGTTTGAGACTTCAAAAGCAGCAGCTTTCAATAATGGAGATTGGATGCGGGTAATCATCAAAAGAAATAGAGTCCATATTTTTTTGTTCCCTACTCTTAGAATGAAACTCTGAACTCTAAACCCTAACCCTAAGGTGTTTTCTGTATATAATCATTTTTAAGAGTATATAATACAGTAGAGAACTTCTAAGACATAATTTTCAACATTTCTTTGAGTCTCTGTCATCCACAGGTAAAGTTATTTCATTGTCACAGCAGTCACCTTCCTAAATAGGAAGGTAAACTGTGCAACACTTCCTAAATAGGAAGGTAACTGCAACATACAAAGTTTTGGTGTAAACCTAGAACCTATGTCATTGACAAGTTACAGTCTATTATTTTAGACTTCAGTAAGTTTATTTGAGCATTAATATTACTCGAGGAAGGACTAAAACTAAGGATATGGCAATTAAAGTGGTGCACAAGGTATTTTTCACTAGGAAACTTTACACTAGATGTAACAGTTCTCATGTTTTGTGTTAAGAACAGAAAACTGACTAATGTCGGTTGGCCGATGGGAACCAATTGAAAGGACTTGGCTTCAGCTTATGTGCTGCACCCTCGCAAGTTACCATCAGGTGTCCTTAAATTTTGGGTAGGTGGAAACTAGTCCTATTGAATTCCTCATGGTGAGTTACTGATTGGAAATGAAGGATAAGTCAAGTGTCGGGCCAAGGGGTCAGAGGCCAAAGGTGGGTGAGCACATGCAGAGGCAGGGAGTGGGATATTTAGAGTAAGGCTTATAGAGATGTATGTGGGTGTTCTGAGTCAATATTCTGATTGCCTAGTAACTACAACTACAGTGGATTTATATACGAGTTATTGGTGTCTAGAAAATGCTAACTAAGGGAAAAGCAGAACAATACTACTGACAAATAAGCTTGACTAGGAACTGGAAGGTTACAATAAGTTTGGAGGCCATGGATTAACTGAGAGCAGAATTACTAGAAAAGGAAATAGTCCATGGGTTACAAGTATATATGGGCATATGTGAAACATAGAGTAGAATGGATCATCATGATAAAAAGGTGTTACGACCCGTTCCCGGATGTTTCAATATCCAACTTCTGATCTCCGACTTCCGACTTCCGATCCCCGACTACGGAACATCACAGTTACCGTATCATCCGCATTCTTCCCTTGTTCCACATTTGGTAATTTGTCCGTTGACAAGTATTCACTCGTTTGTTTGTTGTATTCCCATTTCAGAATATTGTCTCCCTAATATGTCTTATTGTATTTCCGTTTTAAGAACACTTCCATTTCCATCTTATTGTGGTCTTAGTTTGTAGTACAATAATGAGTAGACTTATATTAGTTTCCGCGAATTTGTACTTTACCTTAGATCTGATATCGACTTAGTTTCTTATTCCTCCTCCCGTCTTTCTGTACGCTCAATATTCGGAACTCTTCGGAACTCTGAATATCCATATCTTTCATTGTAAGTTTCACTTCTGAAATTAAGGACATTGAGCATTTGCGTAGAGGCGCAGCACATAAGCTGAAGCCGACGTCCTGACCCTATCCACGAGTTTCCGACTTCCCGGTGACTTTCCAATAGTTCCGGAATAAGTTCCCGACACGGCACTTAACAAAAGGGGACATATCAAAGCATAACCAGATAATATGAGTATATGTAACTTGACAGGGGCATAAACAGGGTTTGATCACCATGAAGGCATACATCAGTGTCGGGCAACCGATGGTTTCCGATACGATGACTTGATTAATAACTTGAAATGTCAATAGGCAGTAATATCTCAGGGACTGTTGGGTTGTGACACAGCTGTAACAGTATCCCCCCATTTGGCTGAAATCCCAAGGAGGCCGAAAATCTAGATCTTGTATGTAAAAACTTGTCAGGTATGGGCGGTGTGTCAAAATATCATGTGATCTGGTAAAAATTTAAATATAAAAATTCGAGGGGTGCTGGCACTTGAAATTTAACTCTTTTCCCTCAACCACAATGACCATGGGCTTGGGATCAAAGCCCTTCCCATCCAGGCCAACTGTCACCCCTGTATCAGGTCCGAGTGGACCCCTGAATGCACAAGAGCATCATCAGCTTCTCAAAGAGAAGAAGAAGGCATGCGAGGAGGAGGAGCATAAGGAGAAGGAGGAGCATAAGGAGAAGGAGGAGCATAAGGAGAAGGAGGAGCATAAGGAGAAGGAGGAGCATAAGGAGAAGGAGGAGCATAAGGAGAAGGAGGAGCATAAGGAGAAGGAGGAGCATAAGGAGAAGGAGGAGCATAAGGAGAAGGAGGAGCATAAGGAGAAGGAGGAGCATAAGGAGAAGGAGGAGCATAAGGAGAAGGAGGAGCATAAGGAGAAGGAGGAGCATAAGGAGAAGGAGGAGCATAAGGAGAAGGAGGAGCATAAGGAGAAGGAGGAGCATAAGGAGAAGGAGGAGCATAAGGAGAAGGAGGAGCATAAGGAGAAGGAGGAGCATAAGGAGAAGGAGGAGCATAAGGAGAAGGAGGAGCATAAGGAGAAGGAGGAGCATAAGGAGAAGGAGGAGCATAAGGAGAAGGAGGAGCATAAGGAGAAGGAGGAGCATAAGGAGAAGGAGGAGCATAAGGAGAAGGAGGAGCATAAGGAGAAGGAGGAGCATAAGGAGAAGGAGGAGCATAAGGAGAAGGAGGAGCATAAGGAGAAGGAGGAGCATAAGGAGAAGGAGGAGCATAAGGAGAAGGAGGAGCATAAGGAGAAGGAGGAGCATAAGGAGAAGGAGGAGCATAAGGAGAAGGAGGAGCATAAGGAGAAGGAGGAGCATAAGGAGAAGGAGGAGCATAAGGAGAAGGAGGAGCATAAGGAGAAGGAGGAGCATAAGGAGAAGGAGGAGCATAAGGAGAAGGAGGAGCATAAGGAGAAGGAGGAGCATAAGGAGAAGGAGGAGCATAAGGAGAAGGAGGAGCATAAGGAGAAGGAGGAGCATAAGGAGAAGGAGGAGCATAAGGAGAAGGAGGAGCATAAGGAGAAGGAGGAGCATAAGGAGAAGGAGGAGCATAAGGAGAAGGAGGAGCATAAGGAGAAGGAGGAGCATAAGGAGAAGGAGGAGCATAAGGAGAAGGAGGAGCATAAGGAGAAGGAGGAGCATAAGGAGAAGGAGGAGCATAAGGAGAAGGAGGAGCATAAGGAGAAGGAGGAGCATAAGGAGAAGGAGGAGCTGGAGGCGATAGAGGTGGAGGAGAAAAGGTTGGCAGAGGAAGAGGCCACATGCAAGCATTGGGAGGCCATGCTTGTGAAGAAAAGGCAGTGGGAGGCTGATCGGGTGCGAGAAGAGGAGGCGAGGAAGAAACGGGAGGGTAAAGTAAGTCGGAATTTTTCTTATCTTTGCGACCTTTTCTGACTTTTCTTTTAGCACAAGGTGGTGACACCATCAGATTCTGATGATGAAGAGGATGAGGAGGATGAGGAGGACATGCCAGGGCCTTTGAGCCCCAAGGTAAGTTTGGACTCCTAGTATTTTAGTTTTCTAATTTTGTTTGTTTTCAGTTATAGAAACAAAAACAGGCCCCCAAGGTGGGGCCTGAAAATATGTAACCCAAAGTGCAACCGGTGCACCAAACAGGGTCAGATTTGCCATCTGTGGGCAAATGGTCAGGGCTGCACCTGTCAAGAGTGTGCCAACCAAAAGCTTGGCTGCACATTCCCAGATACCAATAGAAACAGGTCTTATCAAGAGTGGCAGGCTGATGCCTTAGAAGAGCAAAATCAGCTCATGCACACATTTTTCTCGGAGATGACTTGGTTCCAGTTCAAAACACTGTGACAACAAGGCCTGATCACTGAACAACTGCGACTATTGGGTGAGGGGCTGGAGAAACAAACCAGCACCATAGAGTCTCTCGGGGAACAACTTGAACAGTACTTGGAAGTGTTGAGTTCCGATGAAGTTGGGCCTGGAGTTGGGATATCGGGGAAAATTGGTGAGGAGGTGTCAGTGGCCATCGGTGAAGGGGAAAACTTGGAGGCCAGGGAGGAAGGAGAGGTCATAGAGGAGACTTATAGATAGTTGAATATAATGGTTTTCTTTTGAAACAAAACAAACAAAACACGAGAACATAAGACATAGTTGAAAAAGGGGTCGAATGCCATGTGAAACTATAGAGAACCTAAAGGACCAGGTTTATTTGGATATGCTTGATGAAAGCCTAAGACGATTTCTGATGCATTGCTGAGTTCTGTAGCTAGGATCCATGAAGTTTCTTCAGTTGACCAAATAAAGTAACTTACATGTGCGTCGGCAATTGTCGATCTTGGAGTCTAGGATTTCTGATATCTCGAATTCAGGTCATTGACATTGCTACAGCTTTGCTGGTTAGCTTGTCAGGAAGATGCAGTGATCCTTCACCCACACATTGTAAGCAGTCCACTAAAGGATATCAATATTGCTCAATGTGAAGGTGGAAAACCGGTCCTCTCCATCAATAATCACAGGTGGAGGTGGTGGTTGTATGCAATCTGGTATATTGTTTGCAACACATGGTTCTAACATAGATACATGAAATACCAAATGCACTGCATGTATGTTGTCAGGAAGCCAAAGTGTCCACAAAAGCATGCCGGCTTGTGCTATAACTTCAAAAGGACCTAAATATTTTTCAGAGAGCTTCTTAGAGGGTCTAGTAGTTCGGAAAAACTCAGCTTTAATGAATACTCAGTCTCCAATCTTAAAATCAGTAGGTGGAAGTCGATTTTTATCCATGGACCATTGGTATCATTCTTGGGCCATTGCAATAGTTTTTTGAAGTTCTTGATGTACATAGCTCGTCAAGGTTTGTTACGAAGTCTTGAGCATGGGTGGATGCGAGATCGTGTTCTGGGTGGATTGCAATATTGGGGTTGTAGCCTTTGTTTGCGAAAAAAGGCGAAATCCCAGTAGTGGTGTTCAGTGCATTGTTATATGTGAATTTGGCTAGTGGTAGTAGTGATTTCCAATTATATTGTTGATAGTTACAATAGACATGAATTTACTGTTCCAAGGTTTGATTCATATGTTCAGTTTGGCCATTGCCTTCCTGGTGATAGCCTGAAGTGAAGTGTAACTTCATGTCTAGTGCTTCCAAGTGACCTAAAGAAATGAGAAACAAACTCGGATCCACAATCAGATGTGACATGTGACGGAACACGGTACTTGGAGAACACATGGGTAACAAATAGTTCAGTTAACTGTACAGATGTTATTGTGTCATATGTTGGAATGAAAATACTTTGCTTTGTGAGCCTATTCACAACAACTAGGATTGCTGTATGACCTTCAGATGCTGGTAGGTGCTCGATAAAATCCATAGAAATTGAGTTCTAGGGTTTTTCCGGTATCAGTAACTGTTTGAGTAGGCCATATGGTTTGTGTCGCTGTGATTTAGAGCATAAACATGTTGTACAGGATTTGCAATAGTGCTTAACGAAATCTCAGATGCTGGGCCATGTATATTCTCTTCTAATACATAAGTGAAAGAGTTTTATTAAGGCCAAAATGTCCCGAGATCAGGTGGTCATGCTTATGTTGTAGGATTCGCAGCTGAAGGGTGTCAGAATCTGGTACATAGATGCGGTTGTCAAGCCTAATGAAACCCTGTGAGTCTAGTGACCATTGGGGTTGATTGGGGTCGGACAGGTTATCGAGGTGTGCTTTGGTGACTGGGTCTAATGGAATTGCCAATAGTATATCTTGATGTAACTTTTTGGTATCCATAAGGATAACACTTCACAAGACTGGATGAATGAGGTAAGTGGCTCAGATAGACACAGACAGTTGTTCGGTTGAAAACATAGGCTTAAAGTTATGCGGATTAACTGTGGCATAATCGCTACTCCCCTCTTTAGGATAGACATCCCATTGTCTAGTCATAGCATCAGGTGTTCCACCAAGGCAGCTGGGATGGAAGTGGATGACCATATTAAAGGCAGAGAGGTATTCGGACCATCAGGCTTGCTGATGGGTGAGTAGTTTTGTGGTTGAAAGTAAACCAAATTCTTGTGGTCAGTTATAACATCTATCAGATGAGCTGATCCTTCCAGATAATGTTGCCATGTCTTGAAAGCTTCAAATATCATGAGGAGTTCCTTATCATGAACATAATAGTTGATTTCGGGTGCTGAAAAGGTGTGAGACAAGAAGGCTACTGGGTGGACTTCACCGTTGGTGTCCAGAATGGACAATATCGCAGCAAGCTGTAATCCAAGGCATCAGTTTCCACAATGAGTTGAACATCAGGTTTCCAGTGCGACAAAATAGGGGCAGATGTAAAAATGCACTTTTCAATTCTCGGAATGCTGTATGGCATTCTTCAGAGAAATTCCACGAGGCATCTTTACAAGTAAGACAAGTGAGCGGAATGGTAATTTTTGAGTAGTTGTGAATGAAATGACGATAAAAATTGCTGAAGCCTAAAAAAGACTGAATGTCCTTAACCTTTCAGGGTTCTGGCCAATCTTGAATTACTTGAATTTTAGAGTTATCCATGCGGAGACCATCAGGTCCCATCATGAAACCTAAATATTCAACTATGTCAACATCAAATGAACATTTTTTACCATTCACAAAAAGACCATGTTTTCGGAGTCTTCAGAGAACTTCACGGACATGTTTGTCATGAAGTGTAGGATCTTTGGAAAATATGAGGATGTTGTCTAAATACACAATGACATAGACATTGAGGAGGTCAGAAAAGATATCATTGATAAAACATTGAAAGACCAACAGAGCATTGGTGAGGCCGAAAGGCATCACTAACCATTTGAAGGAGCCATAGTGAGTGTAAAAAGCCATTTTCCACTTGTCGCCTTTGGTGATCTGAACCAAATGATAGGCATGTTTTTGAGATCTATCTTTGTATAGATTCAGGCCTTCCGAGGGGCATTGAGTAGATCAGAGATTAGTGGTAATGGGTACTTATCTTTCTGAGTGATCGCATTTAGTTCTCGAAAGTCAACGCAAAGCTGTAGGGAACTGTCTTTTTTCCAAATGAATAGGACAGGGGCTCCATAAGGAGACTTTGAGGGTCAGATAAAACCTATAGCCAAGTGTTCATCCAAGAAATCTTGGATAGTGATAAATTTGGACTGCAAGAGAGGATAAACCAGGCTTAAGGGTGGATGTGAACCTTCTTCAATACCAAATTTCAAATCATAGGGCCTGTGAGGGGCAAGTTGATCAGCTTTTTGTTTACTGAAGATGTCTGCAAATTCATGGTATTTTTCTGGAACACCTTCCAAATCTGCGATCGGTTCAGCCACCAGGGTTGCAAAGCGACTGGTGGCTTCCTCAACTTTAAGGTTGACTGTAAATGCTTGGGAGCCTTCCAACTTGATGGCTCTCATAAAAGCTGCAGCATTTATTAGGGAGATGGGAGGTGGAGAGCTCAGATTTGCCACAGGCCGGAGGTGCTGTAGAGGCCATATTTGCCAAAACAGGTGGAGATGGACCAGTTGTATTGGGTGCTGATGGTGTTTGGAAATGAATACTGCCCAATACCCAATCAATCAACGGATTGTAGCAGGTGAGCCAGTTATGTCCTAGAACCACAGAGCAGCTCGAGTCCAACTGTGTTACAAAAAACGTAACTGTCCAAAAGGTTCCACACAGGAACCAAAGTCGGAGTTTGCAGGCTTGTGAGATTACAGAGTTTAAAATACCATCAAAAAGTTGGAGTGGAATTGGATCTATTGCATAGGTTTTTAACTGATTTTTTCAGGAAAAATTTATATCTATAAAACAATGGGTTGAACCTGAATCTACGAGAGCTCAAAAAGTAAGACTCCCAAAGGGTTCCAAAGTGAGATTTATAAACAATGAATTTGGATCATACAGGGCAGATGCGTTAAGATGACAATTTTCTGGTGTGTGGGGAGATTCAATGCAACTCTCTAACTGCACAGAATCCAGAGAGTTGCTTAATCTTTTTTTGACTCGGCAGCTGGCTTAGCCAGTTGTGAAGTCATGGCCATATTGGCCAATTGGGCTTTTGTGGCCTTTGGGCATGCGGTGACTCAGTGTCTGGGATCTGCGCATGACAAACAAAGGTTGTTGTCCATTTGGCATTGCTTTTCTTGTGCTAGGAGCTTGCTGTCAGAGCCGAGGTTGCCAGTTAGGTTGGGTTTGTCCTTGTCTTGAGACTTATTCGACTGTTTGCCCTTGCCTTTTTTGTTGTTAGAACCCTTGTTGTCGGACTTCTTATTGGAGCTTGAGTTGCCGCTATTGTTGGTGTTTTGATTACCAGACTTGTTGGCATTCTTGTTATCTGATGATTTTTTGTCTGATGGGTTTTTGCAACTGATTTCTGAGCATTATTCCCAGTATCAGACATCTGTGTTTTGGGCCTTTAGACACATGAGGGGGAGAGTCTTCAGTTTGCCAGTCTCTCCTTTGGAAACTTCGTCTTTGAGGCAAGATGGAAGGTCAGAGTAAAACTGGTAATGGAGGGCCGAATCGCCCCAGTTGCAACACGCAGTGAGGTTGTTGAACTGGACAATGTAGTCAGTGATGCATTGGGTGTCTTTCATTTTGAGATTAGAAAGTGTGGTCTCGGCATCGCTGGTTTGGTCATAGGGGCTGAAGTTTGTTTCAAGTTCCTCAACGAAAGTGTCCCAATCATGAAGCCAATTGGGATCTTTGGAAGTGAGGCCGGAGAATCCAGGTTCAAACCAGGCTGCTGTGGAATCCTTGAGGTAAGAGAGTGCAAAGTTTACCTTTCAGTCATCTGTTGTGAAAGCAGCCAGTTGGTCCCGAAAATTGAATCGACATTGCATAAGAAATGTCGGTAATTTCTTTGGGTTTGGGCTAGTAAATGGTTCAGGTTTATTGACTCAGGTTTGCCCTTCTTCCTTGGTATTGTTCTTAAGGAAATAATTAAGGGATCCTAAGGTACCTGAGAACAATTTCCATGTCTTGTTGGGAGAGAAATCCGGTTTTTGTTTCACAGACTTTGTAGGACCACTAGCCTGAGGTAAGGATTGGTCGCTATCCTCGGGTTCAGGTCCCAGAGCTGACTAATTGTTAACCTCTTCAGATGCTTCAGGTTTGGTGGCTTCGGTAACTTCTTCAGCATTGCCAGTAATTTCCACAAAGCAGGATTCTTCGGAGGTTTTTGGTTGTGGGGTTTTTAGGGTAGCTTAGGCTGTATACAGGAATGGAGATTTGAGAGTGGAAGATTCTGCTTTGCCACTTGGCTTGGCATCCTTCTTCCTTGGAGGCATGATTGATGGAAATGCAAGTGTGAAATCAAAATACACTGTTAAGAACAGAAAACTGACTAATGTTGGTTGGCCGATGGGGACCGATCGGAAGGACTTGGCTTCAGCTTATGTGCTGTGCCCTTGCAAGTTACCATCGGGTGTCCTTAAATTTTGGGTGGGCAGAAACTAGTCCTATCGAATTCCTCATGGCAAGTTACTGATCGGAAATGAAGGATAAGTCGAGTGTTGGGCCAAGAGGTCAGAGGCTGAAGGTGGGTGAGTGCACACAGAGGCAGGCAGTGGGATATTTAGAGTAAGGCTTATAGAGATGTATGTGGGTGTTCTGAGTCAATATTCTGATTCCCTAGTAACTACAACTACAGCGGATTTATATATGAGTTATTGGCGTCTAGAAAATACTAACTAAGGGAAAAGTGGAACAATACTACTGACAAATAAGCTTGACTAGGAACCGGAAGGTTACGATAAGTTCAGAGGCTGTAAATTAACTGAGAGTGGAATTACAAGAAAGGCAATAGTCCATGGGTTGCGACACGGTTGTAACATTTTGATAATCTAATGATATTATTTTATTTTGATAATTTACAATATAAAATTCATAAAGTATCTGCTTAATTTGCAAAAAGAAACATGTCATGGCACTTGTGCAGCAGTGTGGCACCCTGCATGGCATTTTCCTATAGCCCCATGGTGTGCTATTGAAATGTCTGATGACCTTATTTCTCAAGATGAGTTAATAGGTCCTTGGGATGATGAAAATATCAAGGTTCATCTAGGATTTTGTGGGATGCTATTGCATGCATTTCTTACACATGACGTGTATGGATGGCCCAGTTTTTTTACATGCTTTCCTGCAAAGAAAGCACAATAGAAGAATATATCACATCAGTATGACATACTGACATACCTTGAAAATCACTTACAAAAGCAAGTCCATCTGTCTTTGAGTATTGCAGATGCTGAGAGAAGCTGAGGAATTCACCTCTGTGAACATCATTTCCTTCAGGAAATTTGTATGGCTTGGCAGATCCATTTCAAATATACTTGCCAAAGGCCCTATCAGCAATGTCATCAATGACTTCTTCAAGTAAAAATGCATCATGACTATTTTCAGCTACTGTATAGCAAATGCACTTTTGACATGACACATGTGGGGGATTGCAAGTGATGCTGGACCATTCATTTTTTGATAACTGTTGATGTGGTCATATACAAGATCCATGAAAAGCTGATACCCAACACAGGCAATTAATTTCACTGCTGAGCTTTGTGACTCGAGTGTGACTATCATGGGTAAGGTGGGCAGGCCCCCATAGCTGTGCAGGTATACCAACATTGTTTACCAATAACAGAGTTAGAATTTCCAAGTGCTGGGCAGTTTAAATGCCCAAATGATTGCTTAAATACACATATTTGGGTTTTGCAACCTGGTCATACATCAATGTCAATAAGGTGGGGCCAGAACAATCTTTGACTGCATCAAATGGGTGTGCATGACTGATAAGACTTAAAAAAGTCAGCACCCCCCCCCTGTTGGGTAGTATTGACTACAATTGGGATGATGGTCACAATTATGGCAGGTAAATTGAGTATTGAGGTATATACATACAAATAGATTTAACAGTCTTCTTTGAGGGAGCTGTCTAAGCTTGATTTGCCATGAGAAAGTTGTGCAGGCAGCTGTACTGAGGGGCTGGCACTTGTGGCTGCAAAGCCAATCTGGGATTGGATAATAGTGCATGCGTCAGGGCAATATACATATATAATATATATTTGCCATTTATTTTTTGATTTTAGTTTATTTTATTTTATTATACATATCTACATGTGCATGCACTGTGTAGTCAGTCACAAAGTGCATGCACTGCACAGTCGCAATGTGTGCACACAGTACAGTGGCATTATGGTGTCCTCATGTCAGCACTGATGGAAGGCCACCACCACCACCTACAACCTGATGGACACACAGTGCTTTGCACTGTATGCCCATGGGGCCTCCTTGTGCACTGGCACTGCAAAATGCAGTTGGTGCCTATGCAAGTGCCGAGCAGGATTACATAAGCACTGAAGTGCAGCTATGCACTGTAGGGTGCATACATGCCATTTTTAGTGTTTTTCTCAGATTTTTGATAATAAAAAATACTAAATAAATATTAAATGAATAGTATAAATAGTAGACCTGTACATACTCATTTCCTTAGTTTCAATCTCTTAAGAATCCCACTAAAACAAGTGTGATCTCCCCTGTCATTGAGCTGTCCTCTCTTCACTTGATATTCCTATATTTTATCTTGTGTTTGGTAGCCTTGTTAGTGTTGCCCTAATAGCATGGCTGGATGTGTGGTGGAGATTGGGTGTCAGATCCCTATTGTTTTACTTTGATTAGAGTTGTTTTGAGTCATGTTGGGTGGAATGCATCGGTGTCATGAATGTACAAGCTCAAATTCCAATAATATTCAATTTAATATTTCTTTGACTTTCCTTCGACATTCCTTTGACTTTCTGACTTGATTTCCAACTTGATTTCCAACTCGACTATTTTTTGAGATTCTTTGACTAGTGTTTGACAATATCAAATATCTTCAACTTGTCTCAGTCTGACATCAATGATGATTTCACTCTGATATCATCATAGGTAAATGATATATAGTATAAAAGGGCAATGATACAGTGACTCACAAAATTGTCCCTATGTTTTAATTGTTTGATGAATAACTTGAGAGCATCAAAAATATAAACAAAGTGTTGGTGTATCAAACATAGTGTTTGATCATGGTTATACCACCAAAAAAGAATTATGTAATTCCCATCAATATTCATTGAGATATATGCAATTTAATATAATAACTCATTGGGACAATTTTGTGAGTGTGTATTAAAAATATAGTAATTGTAATTCTAGTACTTGGTATGACCTCCCTTGGCCTTAATATGTAACTGCTTCTAGTCTTCTAGGCATACTTTCAATTAAATTATGACACACCTCTAGTGGAAAATAAGTCCACACTTCCACCACTCTCTCCCATATCCCCCAAACTCCCTTGGGGACTGTTGGATATTTGGATAGCTCTCTCTTGAGGTGAACCCATTGATATTCAATAGGGCTAATGTCTGGAGATTGTGCAGGCCAGTCTAGGAGAGTGATATTGTTGTCCTCCATCCACTTCTTAGCCTTTTTTGAGGTATGTTTGGGATCATTATCCTGTTGAAAAATCACCTCCTCTCCAGAAATTCCACTCTCCTCCAAGCTAGGCAGCAAGTGGTCCTCCAAAATAGACACTGGTCAGCATTCATCTTCCCCTCAACCTCTGCAAGATGCCCCACTCCATTCCACCCCATACATCCCCATACCATGATGTTTCCTCTACCAAATTTGACTGTTCCCTGCACCTCTCTCTGAATCAAACCCTCTCCCTTCTCTTTCCAGACCCACTGCCTCCCATCTGATCCAAACCTGTTGATCTTGGTCTCATCTGACCAAATGACCCTCTTCCAGTCCTCCACAGTCCATTCCCTATACTTCTGGGCAAATGCCAATCTTGCCTTTCTATGCTTTACACTAACCAAGGGCTTTTTCTTCTTCACCACAGCCTTGAATGAGCTTTCCTAAGGATTCTTCTGACTGTTTCTGAGGAAACTGGAGTAGAGATGATAGTGTTGATGTGTTTGGCAGCCTGAACAGCATTAGCAGCCTTGCCAGTGGTAATTTGTGTAAGGATAACCCTCTGGTCTATGGCAGAAAGCTTGGAAGGATGGCCAGCAGAAGGGGCCTGGTGATTGGGAAGGAGGTTTTGAAGTGTTCTAGAGACAGTAGACTTGCCAATACCAAGTTTGGAGGCAATATGACAAGTGAAGATGCCATTAGTTGGCCAGAGAAAGAATATTTTCTTTCTGAGCAGAGATGGGGTGCATTGGAAATTATGAAGTTCTTAAATGATTAGCCTTGATTATATAGCTTGAATTCAAGTACTCATTAAGGTTCCAAACCTTAATCAAACTATTTATTAAAATTTGATGAAGGTTTGACAGCAATAGAATTGATGAAACATCAGATTCTGATATTTTCTGATGGAACTCACAAAATTGTCCCAATGAGCTATTATATTAAATTACATATATCTCAATGAATGTTGATGGGAGTTACATAATTCTTTTTTTGTGGTATAGCCATGATCAAACACTATGTTTGATACACCAACACTTTGTTTATATTTGTTGATGCTCTCAAGTTATTCATCAAACAATCAAAAAGTGTAAAACATTGGGACAATTACTGTATTTGAAAATTGGAAAAATCTTGAAAAGTTTGAAATCTTCGAAAGTTGAAATAGTCAAAAAGTCAAAAAGTCAAAATCTTCGAAAGTTGAACTAGTTGAAAGTCAAACTAGTCAAAAAGTCAAAAAGAAGAAGTTGGAAGATAATCGTGTGGTAGAAGAATTGAAAAGTCTCGGATTTTGATTTCTTGTAAATCTTTTTGGAAATAAATGATTTGACTTGCCCAGATCAAAGCATGCCTCTTTTCCACAATAAAGTCATAATTGACAATTGAATTGGATTTGGATTTCTCAAAGATTGTCAAAGTAGGTTTGAACAATGTAATGGCCAGATCACTAGTCAATCTCAGGATTGTATTGCTTCACCTGATTGAGTCCTAATACCACTTGACATGACAAGTCCAGATAATGTGGTTGTGGAAATGATGGATAAAGGGGATGTGAAATGAATTGAATTTGTGGTGTGTGCTCAGAGTGTCCTATGCTTCATCAACAATTGGTAGTCAGAAAACACTTGACATATCACATACATATATTCACCAACTCTGCCTTGGATGACCAATCTGTGACAAGGTATGTGACAATTGGCTGTCATACCAAAAGTTGCCACTTTCTTTGGGGAGCTTCCACATCCTGCTTAGCTGCATTAATGCATTTTACCAGGCTCACAGAACTTGGAAGGGTTCGAGTCATCAACTCAGAAGCAAACAATTTTTTGCAACTGCCACTTCCATGCTTGCTTCCAGTGATGTAGGATATCTTCAGCTTCCTTGACTGCTCCTGATCTATGATCTACATACATTGGATTTATGAGAGATTTACCATCTGAATAAGCAGTGGTATAGTGGGCACACTTTTTCATTTTGCAACTTCTCCAAACAGTCTAAGACTGTGGTATATGTACAGTGACCCAAAAAAGCATCTGGATGTTTGGTGAAATTGGAAAGAGGGGTTCACAGCTCCAGAAATAAAATAGATAAAAATCAGAAAAAATCAGAAGTAAGAGGTATATGTACATCTGACCTATATGATGACATGAGCATGACATCATGGCTTTCCTTATCAGGGGAGCAAAAAATGAACAATGGACATGGTGCATCTGGATACTTTTTTTGCTCTTGTAATTTACTACCAGTTTTTACCAGTTTCAGTATTTAGTGTATCCCCCCTTGGCCTATCCCCCCTTGGCCTTTAGCACTGCAGCAACCCTTCTAGGCATGCTCTTGATCAATTCAAGGCATTTCTCCCTTGGAATACCTGTTGATTAGCAAGCACGATATAGTCTCACTCCTGCTATATTCAGAGCCTAACATAAAGTACCAAGCTAGGCAAGTACACACAATATAATATATATGCCTTTCCATTTAGTTATTTTCTGTTTTACTCTCTGTAATATGCAACATACAATCATAGATAGAACATTAATACCTTAAAAGCTTAGTATTTATAGCTAATGCACCTCAGCTGTTTAGCCCCACTACTGTATACAAACACTGAGGTGAGATTACCTTTACACATTCACTTATGTAGATACAATACTTATCATGCATCCTAGATTGCTTTCTGTTATCTAGGTAAATACATAGCTGTTTAGCCCTGCTACTGCATGCAAACACTGAGATTGCTATCTGCTATCTAGCTGTCTAGTATATATACTATTGTTGAGATCTGCTAGCCTGGGAATCACAGTACGAGGACTCTCTACTGTTGGAGCATAGCCACTAGGAGTAGAGCGGGTAGATACTAAGCCAGTGATATTGCTAGGCCTTCAGATGAGGGATCTACTCCTCATCTGAACTAACTATATACTAGTATACATGGTCTGTGCACTGGTCTGTGCATGATGGCGTGCTATAGATCTAGTGAACTCTAACTAAATATATCAATCACATGTGTGAACCGGCTGGAACCTATACAGTCACAAGACGAGATATGAGATTACGATTAATCATGTTATCATATTCTAACACCACCCCTTAATCGAATATCTCATGACCAATGAGATTACTTTTTCGGTTTAGGTTTTGACGAGGAGGTGGTAGCCGCTGGTGTGGAAGTGGATGGGCCTTTCTTCTTGGCACGTGAACGCTCTCTTCTTGACTGCCGTCGTAACTCAGCAGTGTCTGCAACAAATGCAGCGTACTGAGCGGCAAAGGGGGACAAGGGAGGAGGCTGGGCGATGAGATTGGTGTAAGGAGGAGGAACAGGTTGATTTCACCTCTTATTATTCGCCGCAATCCGTTGTCTGACAGCCATGGGACTTTTGGACCGACAGGCCGAAGCTTGGTGTCCTTTGGCTGAGCACTTCATGCACTTCACCGATGGTGAGGGTACGGAGGCAGCTTGAGCAGATCCTCCCAATGGAATCTGCCTACCCAGGTCCACTGAAATGGCTTGGATATACATGACGATAGCATTGGCCACATTAGTGACGAAAGTCCAGATCAACGTTAATGCTTGGTTGAATCTGGCATTTGACGTCGAGGGTGGGGACTGTTTGAGTATCGCATCCAGCTTACTTCGAGCACTGACGATGTCAGTCATGATATCGATATGTCGAATGTAAGTGTTATCTGAAAGTGTTGAGATTTGCTAGCCTGGGAATCATAGTACGAGGACTCTCTACTGTTGGAGCATAGCCACTAGGAGTAGAGTGGGTAGATACTAAGCTGGTGATATTGCTAGGCTTTCAGATGAGGGATCTACTCCTCATCTGAACTAACTATATACTAGTATACATGGTCTGTGCACTGGTCTGTGCACGATGGCATGCTATAAATCTAATGAACTCTAACTAAATATATCAATCATATGTGTGAACCAGCTGGAACCTATACAGTCACAAGACGAGATTGAGATTACAATTAATCACATTATCATATTCTAACAACTATTCCAACAATACCCTCCCATTCTAGGATATGTTCCAAGTCTTCTCTTCAACTCCCACCATAAGTGTTCTATTGGATTTAGGTCTGAAGACTGTGCATGTGAGTCTAAAACCTCCACCTGATGGTCCTTGAACCAATCCTTGGTCAACTTGCAAGTATGTTTAGGATCATTGTCCTGCTGGAAGACAAACCTTTCCCTGTCTATCCCATAATACTCCACTGTGTTGAAGATATAGTCCTCCAATATGTCCCTGTACATCTCCCCATCCATCCTCCCATCTACCTTGCACATGTACCCCATACCATGTGCTGTTATGCATCCCCAAATCATCAGATTCCCCCTTCCAAATTTGATAGTTCCATTGATATGCTGCTAAGTGAGTGCAGAACCTGGTCTTTTCCACACCCACAACCTCCCATCAGAGCCCAAATGATTTATTTTGGTCTCATCTGAGAAGATAACCCTAAACCAGTCCTCCTCAGTCCAATGCTGGTACTTGACAGCAAACTCATATTGAGCCTTGATGTGTTGGGAGGCAAGAAGGGGTCTTTTGGCCTTCACCACAACCTTCAAATTCTCTTTCTTCAATGCATTGTAAATTGTCTGTGTGCAGACATTGAGGGAGAGGTGGGACTTGGCCTGGGAGGCATTATCAACCTGTCCAGAGGTGATAGAATGAGCCAGGTGGTGATGATCCCTGGGGGAGAGCTTGGGAGGACAACCTCTGGAAGGTGTTGGAAATGGACCAGGGAGTTGGGAGTGAATTTCTGATACTGTAGAGTGCCCAATATGGAGTTTAGAAGCAAATTGTTCTGCAGGAGTGACCCTCCTTGTTAAGAGGTGTGCAGAGCTTATCAGAGGGTTTCTGGAGAAACCTGCAGGAAAGCCAGTAGGATGTGGCTTCAGCTTATAGGCTCCTGAGATTGTGTTGTCCAATTTCAGACAGGTGCTCCCAGGGAGTCCAGGAGTAGTTGGTGAGTTGAGAGGTTGAGTAACTGATTGAGTTGGAGGTCAAGAGATAGATATGTAGGTCGGAGCCTGTGGGCTCTGACAGGATAAATAGCAGTGTGTTTCAAAGAGGGATAGAGCAGGAAATCTAAGCTGAGAACTTAGTTGATTTTCTGACCAGATTGTATGTACAACATTAGCTAGTTTATATAGACTGCTGAGTGTATGCAGTACCAAATCTAGTAATAATGAGATCCAAACAAGTAATCATGAAATGAGATAAGTAAATACCAAGTTTGGTGTTAGGAATGGAATAGAGTCCGAAATGTGACAGGTCATTAGACCATAATGGGAATGGAGCGGGAGCAGCATCCAAATTGTGACAGGTCATTTGTCCATAATGGGAACAGGGCTCAGTTAGAGAGCTGATGGGTTTTCTGAGCAGAGTCTGGTGACTGGTATATGGGACAGGGTCAGAGATATGTAGACAGGAGTGGGTTCTGGTGGATATTCCGGTGACTGATACATGAAGTAATGAAGGCCAAGCATGGACATGTCTGATATCTGGAGTCCAGCAGGTATTCCAGTAAACTGATAATTGGTGTGTGTAGGGTGTGGGTGCATATAAGTTAGTGCCCAGAGTCTGGCGGTTTTCTGGTTGTAACACTCCTGGAGAACAGAAATGACAGAGTCTTGTTTCAGCAGAGTACTTCTTCATAATGTGGTGGGAGGGTGAAATGAGGTAAAGGTTCATATAAATGTGTTATTTAAACATGTGGTCACATGACCTTGTTGAACCTAACCAGAAATTCCCACAGTCATATGAACCTTAGTTGAGTTTCATGTATCAGTTGACAGAGCAAAAAAGTGTCTGGATGCACCCTCTCCATTGTTCATTTTTTACTCTCCTGATAAGCAAAGCTATTATGTCATGTTTATGTCATAATATAGGTCAGATGTATACCTCTTACTTCTGATTTTCTCTGATTTTTTTCTATTTTATTTCTGGAGCTGTGAACCCCTCTTTCCAAGTTCACCAAATATCCAGATGCTGTTTTGGGTCATTGTACAACTCATAGTTTATCTCCAAGTATAGATTCAAGACTTTGTTTGATTGAAATTGTAACACTTTTGATTTTCCTTTTGGTGCAAAAACCTTGCTTGAAATCACATTGATATCCTTATTGTCAGGTCTCAAAGGAATTAATTCCACCCAATCTTTAAAACACAACTGCAAGTCATCAATGGAGAGAGGCTGATTTTTGGACCACTTGGCAAAGAGAAGTAGCAATGTAAAGTATGCAACTGCTTTGAGATTCCTGACACCAAAGTGGAGAGGGATGTTTGATATTGTTTCTGAAATGTTCTGTTAGAGTCTTTCTATTGAATGATGAAGCTGACAGCACCAGTTACATTTACTTTATACTGAGACCATCTGGGGGTTTGTAATCTGGTTTCAATGACATCATCATAACTTTTATCACCACCACTTCATTCTAATGTGCTGAAGATGCCTTTCAGGCAAAGAATTGTTGCATCTCATCATACAACTTACATGTGGTGCTACTGTATATACTTCCAACCATAGTCTGCTCACATTTCATAATTGGACACAAATTTTGGGACAACTATTGATTGAATCCCTCCTTGAAACATATTCTGATAAGCATGTCTTTGGACTGTGAAACATCAGAGTGCTTTGGCCAGGGAAGACTCTGGTGTGTCACTTGGCTGCCTACATGACCTAGAGCTGACCTGAATGACTGCAATACCACCATAGCTGCAGAGTGGACCTGTGTGCTAACTTATAATGGATGATTGTTACCTACCAAATGTAATTTTCAGTTCTGGTTGATGCTGCATAAAAATCATAATTAGGCAATCCATACCCTGCCTTTGAGCTGCTGCAACTGCCTTTTGTGTAGTGGTGACATTGATCATCTGATGCTCCAGAGTAATCTGCTGAGGTAGATTTCATGCACTTACATAACAAGAGCTGTCAGAACAGAAATGGAAGAGCATGGCCCAAAAAGGAAATAGCTTGAGTATGAGTTGTCAGGGCACCATCATCAGGGATGCTGGTGTCAGAGGCACTGAATGGTGGGCTGCCAAAAAGGTGAATACTGCAAGTGGGGTTCCCAAAGTGATGGTTCCTAACAACTTTACATAAACAATAGCTAATTTCTTTTTTTAAATTTCTCTTCATTTTTCTTACAAAAATATGTAGATTTCAAATACTTTAATAATCTACAAATGCTAAGAAATAGTCAAAAATGCCCACCCCAAGTCAGGCTGTTCTCTGAGGATACCATATTTGTGTTAGAATATGGGAATAAAACAATTAGTATTAATCTCATATCTCATCTTGTGACTGCATAGATCTGACCAGTTCATAACCATGTGATAGTTATATTTAGTTTGTGTTCACTAGTCCATAGTATGCATGAATGTGTAGTGCACAGACCAGTGCACAGACCATGTATTCTAGTATATAGTCTAGTCCAGTTGAGGAGTAGGATCCTCATCTGGAAGCCTAGTCATATCACCAGTGTTACTCCTACACTGTTCATAGTACCTAGGAAGAAAGTCCTTGTACTGTGATTCTCCCCACTTGCAGAATATTTTAACAATTTGGGCACTTAGTTTCAATAACACCTTGCTATTCTGTATAATTTAAGTATTATGTCATTTATATTTCCACATATTGTTAGGATTGTCACTTTTTCAGGCCCCCACAGCTTGTTTTCACTCTGACAACCCTCCAGCATCCCAATATCAGTACCTCCAACTACAGCATACAGTAATTGCCTGTACCACCCCAATATGGTTTACTATAGAGTACCCTTTTAAACATTCCATTCTGCTCCATCCCAACACTTTCCCATCATTTGCATTATGTGTACACATCATTTGCCATTTTCAACCCTTTTAGTATTTTCCTATTACCTTGCATTTAGTTCCTATTGTCCCTCCATCCTGTCACTTGCTTCATTTGGTCCATTTGTCTTCTACCCTTCATGATCAGCCTCCTGATCACCTATCTCATTTTAGTATATAACTCTCATTTTATATGTTATAGTTCTTTAGTTTGAATATCAACTTACAGTAAGTTCCCCTATTCTTTTGCTTAATCCTCTTCAAGATGTCATCAGCCAGCTGAGACTCTTATCACTCTGACTCTTAGCATTTGGGCCACCCTGTTGATTAAGCTAAGTGTGGACTTTTAGTCTATTACATACTACTTACTTATTTTAAAATACTGAAGCACTCCAATAGTTCATGCAAGGATGCAACACATAAATTGAAGCCAAGTTCCACTTGCCCTGTAGAATGGGAACTCCCAGTTATGTAAGTACATACATTCTAATTCTATGGACCCCCAGAGTCCTGTCCTCTTTAGCCTTTAGACTTTAACACATATTTATAACTCTGAGCAGAGGAATCAAAAAGTAGAGTAAGTATATTGGGCATCAATGACTCTGTGTATGACTCCCTTCTGCTAGATTGCCTGCTAATTGTTAAGATCTAAGCTAAAAGGGAGAAGAGAGGCTCTAGTCAGAGGGCTGATGATGGTAACTAAGTCACTTGGGGGGCTGACAATAGAGATTGTACTAGTTGAAAAGTCCAACTCTATAAATGTAGTGGAGCTTGGCTTCAACATATGTGTTGTGCCCTCATACAAACTGTTAGGGTGCTCTGGTATTTCAAACAGAGTTGTGATGTATCCAGTATATTTTCATGAATTTTTCCTTAATTTTTCGGGATTTATTTCTCTTTATTTATTTTATTTTATTTTATTTATTATTTCAAGAATTATGCTATTTCCTTTTAACCTTGCATACTCAAAGCTTTGAATGATGTCACATTACATAATCGAAGCCTAGAGTGGTCGAAATATATTTATAATAAAGCCGGGTTATCTAGTTTTGGGTGGCCAGGTTTTTATTATATTATATTACTAGATATACATATGTATGTGCATTATTATTGCTCGATCATGTGACATCATGTGACAATGTGTTCACAAGCCATTGCATATAGTTTTCGCAGCTGCCCAGCTGGGTTTACTTCCATTTCGGCCACCTGGCCTATTTTGCTTCCACTCTTGGCCATCCTGGACATATCTTCTGACTCAAACAGCTCGGATCTTCAAGTCAGGTGATAGCTATGATATCATAGCAGAATTATGGAAACCTGTAGAAGCTTCTAATAATTTCCTATTTAGTTATTTAGATATTATTAAGCAGAACTCTCTACATGTATAAAAGGAGGCCTAAATCTTGAATAAAATCAATCTACTTTACTACTATCAACAGCACCAGCTCAGAAGCAACAGCCTTCATACTAAAGGACAGAATAGCCTTAGTGTGAAATTATCTAACTGCAAGCACCTACACTTGCATAATCTTGAACTCTTTGTCAGCACTCTTGAACTTAGTTAATTCATCTAAGTTCCCTCAGCTTCCTGGAAACTTTAGGCTTACTAATCACTTAAGTAAATCTAAATTCTTATTACTGAAATCCCTGCCCATTTAGATTATTCAAGAGCCCACATTAACAGCACAGTTAATTGATCTTTAAACAAACACTTGGATATTTGACTCTCGGACAATCTCTCTATTTATAAATTATTTAACAGCTTGTTAAATCTTTATAAATAGTAAACTAAAAGGCTACAAGAAAGTGAAGGCTTACAACAAGTTTCCGCCGACTTATTGCACATACATTCAGCTCCCAAACCTTTATTCTCAAGGAGAACTTAACTTTCATAGAGACATATTGACTTTAGTTGTTTAAGCTTAATAGTGCAGCTAATTAATCTATCAGTATTTAAATTACTGGACCTTTATTTGTTTATTTCTTGAATCCCTCGCCATGTCAACATTTGCATTTGTTAACTATTTGAGAGAGTAAATAGCCGAATCCATTACAAGAGTGGATAGTACAATAGGAAATGAAGATCAACACTTAGCTCAGTCGACTGGGAGGCCAAATTACTAAGAGTCATGAGGTAAGAGGTTGTGGCTTGCTGTAGATGCCTTTGAGAGTATTAGATGGGAATAATAGGACTTAAGAACTACAAGAGGGTTTAACTCAATTGTGGACCATCTAACAAATTCTATATTATTTTGTAATTCCATCAAATGCAGGGATGTGAATGGGATTTTAAATTGATTGATTATGCACATGTTCTATGGGATGTTGAATCCTGCAACCACATCCAGAAGTTTTGTGGATTTTTAATCAGATCATCCTCTGACAAGTCACAGGAAATATAAAGGGATACAGAATCCCACTGGACTATACAAAATTGAAAGAGTTTATATTTAATGATATGGTTGATGCTTAAAAGATCCTATGTACCCTCCACCTACCTTTTGGATCCTTAACCAACTGTAAATCTTATAAGGATCCAATAGAGTTTATTGGAGTTTATATATATGTAAGATAAGGCTCTACTACAGATCTTAAAATTTTTTGGACAGAGGGGTTTTCCCGGTGAGGCTCTCCTAGTAGTTGTTTTCACCACAGGCCACTACGGTAGTAGGTCAGAATACACTTCAGCTCATAAACCCAATTCATCCGACTCCCCCTTTGTTTCGCTCATAAACCTTCTGGAAGTTGCCATGTCTGACCTGTAATAGATACAATCAAACACCCCATAGCACCGAAAGACTGTGATAAATCACTTGAACATTTCGTGAATGACCTTGCTACCAATATGAATGTGTTACTCAGATCTGCGGGCCCCCCTGCTCCCCAAGTCTCCAATCTGGAACCTGTGCAAACCGTTCCAAATTATTTCACCGGTACCCAAGGGCACTGATCATGGCTGCTAGTTTCAAGGTGAAGCCAACAATTCTGATTGACTATGGCAGAGATCATGAACTCGGGTGGCGAAGCTTTCTCAATAGCTGTCATCTCTGTTTGTCCCTCTGTGTTTCGAAGTTCCCTGATGACTGACAATTGTGCATCCTCCAGAACTCACCCATACATAGAAAGAGTGCGCAGATACATTCAATGATCATCAAAACGCAGACCCCATGCCAAAAAGAGAAGGAGGCAACACAATGTGCAATTCCACTATTGAGCACCAGGTGAAAGATACCGTGTTGCTTCAGAAAGTGGTGTTGACTGTTGATGAAACGCCAGAAGACAAAGTTTCGAACACTGCTACTGTCTCAGTGTGATCAATGGCAAGCACAGATTGTGTCTAACACTGTTACTGTTTCAGGGTGATCAATAACAAGCACAGAATGTGTCTGATCCAGTTCTGTTTGTGGAATTGGCAAATAGATCGGTAGCCTGAGCTAGATGTGGCAGCTGATATGCTTCAGGATATTACTTTCATCGATCTCAGGCTTCCCTATCCAAATTGTGGAAGGTGTACCTTCTGAATGCCTTCCATTTACTTGTCAGGGGATAGTGCAACTAAAGAACCAAATCACACGAAAAAGCCATGGGGCTAGGTAATGAAAGAGGCGGTCGGGATTCAATTTGAGGCTCAGCCCTGTGTGGTACAAACAACTCATGTCTTATTACTGATACACTACCAATATACGAATGGGGTTTGGTTGTCCAGTGGAAGAAGATGGAGTCTATACGCACATGATCACTATAGTTCGTTGGCAGTCAGAGACTAATCAATCATGTGGAGCAAATATCGTAATAACGACATCACTGACGAACCTGATAACTTCCTCTTTAGTCGTTATTTACAGATCACCTGTTCTTCGTCCAGCGAGGCACAATTCAAAACCTATAAATACGACGGAACGTCCGGATTCATCATATGTTCACTAGAGAGTATTTGCAACTACTACAGTGACGGACCGCTCATTATCATTATCATTGTCAATGTTATCTCCCTCTTCGTTTGTTTCCAACCTGTTCACGAGGATGAGTCGACTCATGATCGTGATGATCTTTCGTGTCGCAGAAGTATTCTTCTTTCAGATCCCAATCTTCTCTCATAACGATCTCCTCGTCTCTGCCAGTATTAACATTCAATGCTGACTGTTGTTGGTGTTTCTCCAGGTATTCCTCCACAGTTATTTTTTCTCTATCTCTTTCTTGTGCTACCACATCCAGCTACACCGTTTTGGAGAAAGCATGGTGAGCCATTTACACTATACGAAGACCCCCGCTGTCATTTAGCCACCCACATGAGTGCCATTCTGGTCGGTGCAATGCCACCAAACACTGCATGCAGGGAAAATCCCTGCCGGTTCGTCACCTGCATCTTTAAGAAGTAATGCTGTCACGCCATGTGCTGGAAGGGTAGTGGTGAAGCTCCGTACAGCAGTGCCATTGTCGGTATGCGACCAAAGGTCCTACTCGAAGACATAAACAACAAGGGATTAATTGACCGAGTACTGGTTAACTTACGCGAACGGAGTATTGACGACCTGCTCTGATCCAAGGTGACTCGGTAAGATTAAAGAACATCTCTGCAGTCTCGTTCTGGGTATTTAGCTGTATCAACAGTCAGATATTTATGAATGTAACATCCATAGTTAGTCGTACAAGCATGATGACTGAAAATCATGCAAATTAGAAATGGTTGATATCTTTGAATAAACTCATTACCTATTCCATGTTGACTCTGACCACTCCAGTACTGCGCAGGGGAGGTTTGGTTGCTTACCCAGTCGGGCTATATATATCCAAAAGTCAGGATTACGCCTCAATGTGATGTGCTTTCAGATACTCACGTTGATTCCCCATCGGAAAGGTGTAATTGCGGTCCCAACAACAGGATCTTGGTTAATGGCGATGATCTCTTGGTTCTTTAAGATACTGAGGATATCGGGAGTAATCGCAGAGAGCTAACAAATGTGGACCAATTAAAACATAGATGATAGATGAATAAGTGGATACATTTCACACATTGGTGCCAATCAAAAGAGGGCTCTTGTTGAGTGCCCAAGCTGTAAAGTGTGACCTCGAAAAGAACGGAAGATCAGAAAATAGTACGAAGGATAATTACGACGACATGCGCACTTTGCTTCCTCGAAGGTGAGTCCCCCGTTACCCCTGTCGACGCAAAAATAATCAGAAAATATATATTTCTCCGACAGGATTTGCATCACAATTGCAACTGTGACGGGGTTAATCGAGCATATCTTGAATAAAATGATTTGGTTACCATATCCATATCATTATGACCAAAGAAGTCGGTATGAGAGCTGATAAAGGAGGTGGTGTCAATTATCGCCGCCAATGAATCCCAGTTAGGTGCTAAGGCGAAAGTATTAGACCATGATTCACCCTGTCCATAAACCAAAAGAAAATGGACCAATATCTCCAGTTATCCTCCAGCTCTGTCCCATAGTCTTTCCCCAAAGCCAAACCTGACTCTAAATATCATAAAAAGCCTTCAGTTAATACAATCTCGAATAAATGAGCTCAAAACCGACCCATCCCCATTCGCAAAGGGAGAAGATGATTGGGAGGCCACCATTCTTCATTTGAAAGAAGCTGATTGCATCGGCCATTCTTTGATATCCTGGTGACGGGGTTGTTAGTAGTGAAAACGGCTGATCACGTATAAAACTTAATTTACTTCCAACAATGCCTGTACGGGTGATAGAGTCGTATGGAACTGGCAATTGTTTAGAAGAGGAAGATACTGATTAATTCCAACTAACTGGCACAATTGTCGTATCTAGGTTGATCATATACAGTTTAGAGTCTTGTAAGTTAAAAATATCTAAAAAAAACGTACTTCAAATAATTGAAGCCCCATCCGATAAATTGTTCCAAGTCGCTGCGAGATTGTGAGAAAACTGCGTGCTTCAGAAGGCATATAGCAAATAAGCATACCTCTCTTCATGTTGGAAAGATCCAGGGTAACCATCACCTATATAAAACACAGCTATTTAGTGGCAAGCGGTAGCACAAATATCGATAACCTTACAGGTGAACCATCCGGAATCTGAGTACTTTAATTACTAATTTAGCTTTCTGAACGCATAGTGATATTGGTAGCACATACGATTCCCGCATTCCTATGAAGGGAGCAGTTTGATTGATGGCTTCAACTAGTACAAGGAGGAGAATAACCTACAATCCCAATTTATGCAGCTTAGAAGTCAGGTCATTGAATCCCAAAGGGAATTTGTTGAAATCTAACGAACTCTGGGTGAATAATATGCAATACACTGACAATAGATATTTACCTGGTACTAAAAGGCCTTTGGAGGTCCTATTTTTTTCAGCCCAGCAATCGTCGAGATTCAGTTGTTTATATCCTACGTCCTGGATTGCCTTTTAAGAGACATTACGTGGGAGATATTATGAAAGGCCCAACAATGAGACCAAGACTTTTCATTAGTGAGCCTGTTTGCAACACCAACTTTTCGTCTACATTGCACTAACGGGTCCCGTTATTGACATCATCTTTTGGTTAATATGGGTTCTCACACCTGGAATGCGTTCCAACCTTCATATTAAATCTTTCAGTCAGAGCATATTCTATAACACATGGCGTCATTGGCCAATTTACCGTTATAACCCATAACTATTAATTAGATTGATCTCATCAACATTCCAATACTTGCTCAGTTGGAATAATCACTTACTGGGTAACCTCCCAACACCATTATTCAATGTCTGCACGACCAAAGGCGTGGCAAGTAAGAAAATCAGGCTGGATAACATGGTGACGAGCCTCCCACAATGGCCTTCAAAGTTTTTATATGATTGGGACCCCGGCCATCGTTGGCGCCTTGCTTCCGCTCCTCGGATACACCCACATAGTGTGCTATTGAAATGTCTGATGACGAGCCTCCCACAATGGCCTTCAAAGCTTTTATATGATTGGGACTCCGGCCATCGTTGGCGCCTTGCTTCCGCTCCTCGGATACACCCACATGGTGTGCTATTGAAATGTCTGATGACCTCGTTTCTCAAGATTAAAAGATTAATAGGGTCGAACATTTATCATCCATAAAGAGCAACCTCCTTGGGATAATGAAAATCGCGAGGTTCATCTAGGATTCTGTGGGACGCTATTGCGCGCGTTTCTTGCACATGATGCGTACGGATGGCCCGGGCTTTTTACATGCTTTATTCCAATTTTGAACTTTCCAGTCTCTCACATCAAGATTGAATCTTATTATGGGAATCCGAGGTTTTTGGGAGGTACATTATACCAGTTTCGATCTACATACATATCTCTAGCAATACACTGACATGTTGCTTGACATTTAAGGTCCTCACTCCAACTGCATGAAGTCAGTCAATACTTAATCTAGCCATTGAGGATGGGTCAGCATCAAGTCAAAACCTCAGTGGTGGATATAGAGTTGGTATTGATACTTACATATGGCTTTATGAAGCAAGACCTGCACAACAAGGGGAAAATACAGTCCTGCAAGTTCTCTTCTCTTGTTGCTGCAGGTGCACTGTGTTTGGCTCATATTAACATCATGCTTCGATTAATTTTTTATAAGAATTTTGAAACTTGCTATTCTTCCTCTTTTTGTTTTTGATGGTCCACAGTGTCCCAATGTGAAAAGAGGGTGAACAATCAAACAGAGGGACCATGAGCTCCTCAATAGTTTGTGAAAGATGTTGGATGCATTTGGGTTTGACTGCCACACTGTAAGTTTCCCTTTATCATACAAATTGACTCCATAAATTATTATGATAGGCTCCTGGGAAAGCTGAAGCTGAACTAGCTTACCTGAATAAAATTCACATTATCGATGCTGTGATCACCAATGATGGGGACAGCCTCATTTGGGGAGCTAAAACTGTTATCTGTAGCTTCTCTGTGATTATGAATGGACATGCAGCCTATAATGGTGCCCAGAAGCATGATACAAACCATGCCTATGTATTCAGGGCAAAAAAAATTCTGGAACATCCCAAAATTGGCTTGGACCAAGATGGATTCCTTCTTATAGCCTTATTTTGTGGTGATTACAACACTGTGCATCACTTCCATTCTTCATATTTCAGACCCTTAGCTTATCTCATCACAGTCCTACATATTAGGCATGGGAATTAAAATTGCTATGGGTTTAGCACAAGCTGGCTTGGTACAAGTCTAGGCAACATTATTCATATGTACTCACCTATGCAGCTGGAATCCTTTCTCCCTGGCTGGCATAAATCACTTGTTGATGAACTACAGACCAATAAAAGTGGAAGGCTGCCAATAAGTATCTACAACTTTCCAAGACTCTACCCACCGGGTTCCCAGAGATGATGATCTTGGAGCTCTACAGCAACCCATTGACATCAGAAAGGTATGATCAGTCCCTTCAAGGGTTTGCTACCCTGTGGATGAAGGCTGCAAATATTGGAAAGCTGTCACACTTTTGTGAGCTTTACTTTGATTGGGCCCATGAACATACTATTCTAGAAAAATTTTGCACATTACTGTGGCCTGGGATTTTAATACGATGTCTCATGAAAAGTCCATCTCCATGCCTCAAATGTGAGTGAACTATTAACCCCCCCAGTATGATAATATTGACTCCACTCTGAGGATACAACAATTCAAGAATTGTCTGTTGTGATCATCAAGGAGGGCAGGCATGCCTGGGGTGACTTCTTACCAGAATTCCAAGTTATGATTGACACCACCCCATTGATCCTGCAAGGAAAGACCAGGATTCAACATGTCAGAGAAATATTAAAAGACTCAGTCCCTGTTGTCAGACCCAACAAGCCAAACTGCAAGGAAACGAAGATGGTAGTCAGGTCTCACAATGTGTGTTCTCTGCTTCGATGTTGGATTCCAGCCAAAGTACTTGAGAATGCTCTGCCATTATTAGTGAGTGAGCATGCAGAAGCCATAGACCACAGAAGCAACATCAAACCAAAAAAAATCTGTGTCACCTCCTCATCAACAACAAAGAGGAAATTGCCATCACCTAGCAATTCAGAATGTGACCTCCCATCCCCCCAAGCCTTGCTAGATGGCATTCCAGTATGAACTTTACTTGCAACTTTCTGCAACAATTCCTGACAACATCCCCCTCCTTTTAAGCATCAAAAGACTCAGAGGACCAATCCTTCACCCAAATGATTGAGCACAGATATTTCTTCTGCACAGATGAATAACAATAAATAAATAAAAGGCAATGTAATAGATTTGAGCTTGTACATTAACGTAGCTAAGGCCACACTGTACTATCTCATATGCCTTTCCCCACTGCCCATTCATGCCAAGATCAATGCAAAATCATGATGTGCTGCTGTTTCAAATTGGCCCTTTGTTTTCAGGACGAGGATGGTGGGTGCATTTGAGCATATTACATGCCAAGCCTTGGAAGAACCCTACTGTAGGGAAGGGCCCATTTGGAGTCTGTGTAACAGGTATATGTGGTGGGGAGATTGGTGTGCTTATATTAGCAGTTTGAGGATGTGCTCAATGGTGGCTTGATAAAACAGCATACACTGCAGAGGCGGTCAATCATGAGGCATTAGAAATTGCATCTGACTCACCTATAACCTGAACCAATCCCCGACAGCGACTCAGTAAAGTAACATGCACTGTGAAGATGGGTAATGATTGACGAGGTGCTAGAAAATGCACCTGACTCACTGTATAACTCAAACCCATGTCTGACGGTGACCCCTGATAAAGTAAAATGTGCTGTGGAGATGGAGATGGTCAATTATTATTAAAGGGGTTAAAAAGTGCACCTGACTTGTCATGTGATCCAAACTCCTTCCTGATGGCAACCTGATAAAATAATATGTGCTGTGGAGACTGTAATGTATTAGCCTTATTTTAATACTATTTTCTGAAAAAGGAGTCCAATGCTCTATCAAAATGTGCAAATACTCAATTCACTGCAAGGTAAAATAATTTAAGTATTGGATATTAATCAGTGGCAGCCTAAATAGACTTAGAACCCCTGAAGTCAAGAGTTTACTTGGATATATGCACCCTACTTCACAAAGGAGGATATCTGAAAACTATTAAGTATACCAAATTCTAATATACTCTAAAGGTCATTTATACATCTGGGATGTGATTCAAACATAATTTGGTTTTTAAAACTTTCAAAAAGTTAACTCTCTCGTACATTACAAACTAAAGAATCTTTCTGGACATGAGTAGACAATAAAAAAAATTAGTAGTTTGAAACACTAATACTTGTAAAAAAATAGATACCTTTAGATAGTCCATTCCATACATATATATATCATTGGTACCTCTAAATACATATGTATTACTTTGGAATGGATCTGTCAATCTGAACAGATTTCTACTTGATTCAATATACCCAGAATATATAGGAGGTTTTACTTAACAAAGACAGCTGTGGTATGAAAAATTTCCAATAATATTTCACATATTTTACATGGAAATAACTACATTGCAATTTTTAAAAAACAAAGTACTAATAAAAGTATTAGTAGGTATCTGTAAAAGGAAGGAAATTCTATACAATGGAATTTATTAAATAACTATGGGTTGTATAAAATGTAATATGGAGAACTATTTCTGATGATTGTTTTTTGACAATATAATTGTTTCAGAATAGATATCACTATTTAAAGATGGGGTTTTGTAAAAATAAGGCTTTTATTAGTAAATATTTGAGATTATAGTAATTATAAACACCCTCCAAAGAAGGTTTTGAGAGCTGCTTGTGCAAGAGAATAAGAATTTACTGATTCCGAAGCTAGATTTAACTTGAATTCTAGCTAGTTTATATATATTTGTTAAGAACTGAAAAACTGACAGATATTGGTAGACTGATGGGTACTGAACGGAAGGACTTGGCTTCAGCTTATGGAGGATATCTGAAAACTATTAAGTATACCAAATTCTAATATACTCTAAAGGTCATTTAAACATCTGGGATGTGATTCAAACATAATTTGGATTTTAAAACTTTCAAAAAGTTTTAAACTCTCTCATACATTATAAACTAAAGAATCTTTCCAGACACAAGTAGACAATAAAAAAAATTAGTAGTTTGAAACACTAATACTTTTAAAAAATAGATACCTTTAGATAGTCCACTCCATGCATATGTATATCATTGGCACCTTTAAATACATATGTATTACTTTGGAATGGATCTGTCAATCTGAACAGATTTCTACTTGATTCAACATACCCAGAATATATAGAGGGTTTTACTTAATAAAGACAGCTATAGTATGAAAAATTTCCAATAATATTTTACATATTTTACATGGAAATAACTACATTACAACTTTTAAAAAACAAAGTACTAATAAAAGTATTAGTAGGCATCTGTAAAAGGAAGGAAATTATACAATGGAATTTGTTAAATAACTATGGGTTGTATAAGATGTAATATGGAGAACTATTTCTGATGGTTGTTTTTTGATGATATAATTGTTTCAGAATAGATATCACTATGTAAAAATGGAGTTTTGTAAAAATAAGACTTTTATTAGTAAATATTTGAGATTATAGTAATTATAAACACCCTTCTATGTACTGTGCCCTTGCAAGTTGCCGTCGGATTGTCCTTAAATCTAGTCCTATTGGTGAAACCTCCCAGTGAGTTACCAATTGGAACCAAAGGATAAGTTGGGTGTCGGGTCAAGGGTCAGAGACTGGAGGTGAGTGAGCACAAGCAGAGGCGGAGAGCGGAATACTTAGAGCAGGACTACATGAGATGTAAGAGGGTATTCTGAGTCAATATTCTGATTGCCTAGTAACTACATTTACAGTGAGTCTATATATGAATTGTCAGCACCTAGAAACTACTAACTAAGGGAAGAGTGGAAAACATTATCTGACTAGAAAATGGAAGGTTACAATATGATCGGAGGCCATGATTAACTGAGAGTGGAATTATGAGAAAAGGAAATAGTTCAAGGGTTACAAGTATATATGGCATAGGTGAAACATAGTGTGGAGCGGATCCTCATAAGTAAAAGGGGGTGTATCAAATCATAACCAGATGGTACGAGTATTTTGACAGGGGCATAAACAGAGTTTGATCACCGTGATGGTATATGTCAGTGTTGGCATTCCGATGGTTACCAAAACAATGACTTGATCATCATCTTGAAGTGTCGATAGACAGTAATAACCTTGGGGACCGTCGGGTTGCGACATGGTTACGACATGGTTACGACACGGTCGTAACAATATTTTATACTATTTATCAAACAGTAAAAATATTTATAAACAGGTCAAAAGATTAGATATAGAATAAAATGCTATTAGGCTAATATACATACATTTTAGTCTGAGACATTTTAGAAGATTCTAGAAGATTTAATGATGTCATTCTGGGATGAATGATGTCATTTAGAATTTTCTAGAATTTTCTAGAGCATTACAGAAGGTTCTAACTACTTTTAAGACATTATAGAATGTTCTTGGCATAATAGAACATTCTACAATATTCTATCTACTATTTGTACCTAATATCTTCTGTTCCTTTGGGAGCCACTGGAATATTCCAGGAGTTTCTGGTTTTTTCTGTAGTAGCATACATGATGACATAATGCTTTCACACCTGTGTGTGTATGACACCCTTTGCATCTTGTGACTGTCACATGTTGTGACTGTTGCATGCCCTTGTGACTGTCATGTGCCCTTGTGACTGTCATGTGTCCTTGTGACTGTCACATGCCTTTGTGACTGTCACACACCTTTGTGACTGTTGCGCGCCCTTGTGACGACTGTCACCTGTTGTGATGATTTTCCTGCACACTGTGTAATAAGTGCCAGGTGGCCGGTTTGATATTATTATATTGTTATTATATTTACCTTTAGTTAATTATAAATATAATATTTATTATAATAATATATGTATAAATATATATATTGCCTTGAATATGTGTGATTACTTCACTTCACATTTTGTCCTTGTCAGAGTTTGAAAGATCATGTGAATATCATGTGATCTCTTGTGTGTTGTTCATAAGTGCTGAGTCACCATGACATGTTAATCAAAAAAGAATAAAAATAAAAATAGAGGTCAGTTCTATACTCTATACACATTAGGTCCCCACCATTCTCCAAAACACCTGATTGAATCCTCACTGATTGAATGGGCACTGGCAGAGCCAAAGAGGCTATCCAATACAGCTTTAGTGGCCTGTAGATCTTATCCTTGCGCAATCACTGTTGCAGCAAGGTGCCGAAAGGTAATAACTAAGTAAATAAAATATAAATAATTAGTTAAAAATTATAATAAATTAACTAAGATATAATAGCATAATATGAGTCCATATATGCTATTATTTATGTGAAGTTAAAAGGAATAAGGCCTATTTTTCACAATAAAAATATAATAAAAATACAATAAATTCGAAAGAATATTAAATAATCCACAGAAAATTAAGAGAATATTATGAGATGATGCTGATACATCACAGCCGTCAAGGCACCTGGAGAATGCTCCCCCATGCGTATTTTATCTGGGAGTGGATCCATCACCTGTGTGAGGAGTATGCTTTTACCACAGTTTCATTATGGTAAAACACTCCTTTTATTTTATTTATATTTTACACATTTTATTTATATTTTTCTATCTTTTATATTCTTTGAATATTGCATATTTCATTAGTTCAAAGCATTGTGTATACTTGTGGGTGCACTCAGCACCAAATGAAACTCAAACACACTTTTACCCAAGAACCACCACTCGTAAGACATAAACTAGGTCTACTACGAGCGGTGATCAGGGTAACGTGTCAGCTACCACATAGGTAGCAATATCTGAACTATCTAACACTTCTGGCCTTGAACTGTAACAGTCGAGGCCTCCACTCAATCCATCACACTCTTTGACTACTGCGTTATCTTGTGCTCTCTCTCTCACTTTCTCTTATATTGCACCAAATAGGTCAATATTCTTCCTTTCTACTCATTTCTTCATATATAGAATGGTCAGAACTTCCACCACTCTTCACAACCTGAGTGAATGACATAGGAAGCTTCTCTGCCATATATGTCTGTGCAATTGATCATGTCGGAGATGCTGGCGCATTAATGACAGCTTGAACAGTGTCTATCTCAATTTGGTGAGCAACTCAGGCCTCGAGCCACAACACCCGTTCAGCTGCAAATCAGATGAAATAAAATAGATATATAATGTACCTTTTGTATGTATGTCACCATGGTCAGGGCTATCACCTGCAGGGCCCAAGCCAGCCTGGTGGCAGGCCAGCAGTTGTGTCCTATGCACACATAAGCAAGGAGAGAAAATGCCACCCAGCACCATCTGTATAAATCATGCCAGTCCCACCAGAGTATTATATCAACAGCACCTATTTTCACAGATGGCAGAGAGGACAGGAGGTCAACAGCAGGTCCCCAAAGGTGCAAGGCACCATGTAATAGCAGGTGATTGGAGAAATTATACAGGTACCAACAGCACAGCACCTGCAAGCATGGGTCCCCAGCACCTCACTGTTATATTGTTTGCTGTAGAATTAATATTTCATTAAATTCAATTCATCAGGTAACACTCTGGAGAATGGGGAAATATTAATATTTATCTTGCAATCTAATAAAAGGTAGTCAAACAATCATCTGTACAAACCCGTCACGATCCTAACTATGTTCTGCCTGTAAGAAAAATGCATGATCAGTCACGTCTCATAATCTAGACCACTGCGCCAAGCGGCATACTCAAATGTAGTGCAACTCCACTGCAAATTCTACAGCTAAGCTACCATATTTGAAACCACAATACTCACATGGGACTGAGAACCCTGGCCAGATATCAGCCTAGGCCACCACGAACTAAACAAGAGACGATCATGGTCCTCCTCGATCGGCCCTGCAGGATTGCCTGGCCAACAGATATCCGCATTCTGCAACGCAGGGTAGTATACTCTACCAGCATCACCTGCCCAGTCGAAGTCAACCACTTTAATGTTTGCTCTACTATTTCCCGAGCCGCCAGTGACGCGAATCACCTCGCCAGTTTCCGAGACATTAACCATAACGTTGAGGGACCACAGGTCACCATGCACCTTGCCGTTCTTTTTGAGAACGGAGAGAACTTTAGTTATCGAACGGTGTATAAGGTCTGTAGATGTAGAAGCGTTGGGAAGTGATGAGTAATCATACAATGTTTTCCAAGACGAAGGCTGAAGATATTCCATAATGTATGCCCTCGGGGCGCGAATAGGCATGGAGAGTTGGTGCGAGGTCGTGCTTAGCTAACAAATGGTGGACATCCTCCCCATATTTCCCAGACACAAGCTTAACGAATATGGGAATCGGCTCAGCTGAAATAGCGATGAACAAAGAAGCAGAAAACAGCAAACAATTGCAGTTCTTGAAATCAAGTTTGTCTGTAAAGGTGAGGCGTCCTTGAGTATGAGCTTCTGATGGGGTGTACAACATGCAGGATGTATAAATTCGAGGAGTAAAGGGTGGAAAAATGGGAGAAGACCGTTTCTGAATCGCTAGTCTAGAAACCTGAAATGAGAAACGAGGCAGAATATAGGTTTACTAACGAACTCTTTCAGTTCATCCACGTGATTGGATAATGCATGTAGCACCTGTTAGATTTGGAAATACAATATCTATTAGAATGTCCAAGCTGTTATAAGTCCCTAGTTGGCAGTCCAGATGTGACTGTATAAGTCCCAAGGTAGCATCAGAAGGACTTATATAGAATATGTATATATAATCCATAATATCTCACTAGACCAATAGGTCCAGTAGCTCAGTGGTTAAGAGCACTGCTTATATAAAGCCAGAGGTCCTTGGTTCAATCCCAGGCTGGGTCAATTGGTCTCTATACCTTTAACAGCACCTGAGCAAGCTTTTCGCGTCGGCCATTGGTATAGTCTTCAAACATGATTCAAACATCTCCGAGGGGTTCTACAATGACATTTTTGCCATCATGAAAGCCACCTGCGACCAACAGCCAAGGTCCTACGCACCATTCAGAGAGATCAGTACCAGTGCGGAAATTTTTCCATAACAAATTCACCAATGACGCAGAGCAAAAACATCGGTGCGCCCTGTTCCAAAAACATCGGTGCGCCCTGTTCCAAAAACGCCTGCGCCCCTCTGTCTCGCAAAACTTTCACCGCAAGATCGTAACTGCGCGCTGCTTGCATGTAAGCGTCACTGGTCTCCTCTTTCATCTCACACAGTGTGATGAGGATGCCCTCTGTCAACAAAGCGCCATCGACTGTACCGTGATGTAGATCGGTCGTTGGGTTCAAGGCGTACCCTCTTTTGAATTTGTCCAAGATGCCGCAAATGCAATTGTCGAACGTGAGGGTCCTTGCGTTTTCCGGGAGATCCCGCAACTGTGGCACTGCGTTGCTGTCGTAGTCCTTAGTGGAAAAAGAGCGTCCCATTGAGGCACATAACTGCGCTGCTGCTTCCATGGCCTTGATGGCAGACTCTGATGCCTGAGGAAGGGGCATCTGAGCAGCGAGATATCGACGAAATATATCGTGGAGGGTGCACAACGGCAAACCACGGGCGTCGGGGGGACGTAAGCATAGGAGACGAGCGTCCAGGTTGGATTGACATTGGCCCCATTTTTGGGCAAAATCGGATGGTGCAGGAAGGCAGGATAGCTTCAGCTTCTGAAGTTGGCTAAAAGACTCATATTGTTCGTTGTACACCTGGAAAATTCGCTCTACGATTATGTTAATAGCAATCGCCACTTTCTAATGATTCAAAAGGAACAACTGACTATCATTTGAAGCCGCATGTCAAGTATGGCCCGCCCTCTGCTCGTCCAATTACCCCCTGGGTCTTTCGCCCTATCGCATGAATAATTCCAGCAGGCCAATGTGTCTAAAAGATCATTAGCATTCTGGGGAAACATCGCTTCGACGGTTTTTTGGATCTTAGGAATGTCGTTGAGTACGTTGTCGGCTGCCTGGACAATCTGTTCGAAAAGGATATTCAGAGACTTCTGCCTTTTGTGGTATGACATGGATGAAGCCTCACTTGGATGTGAGCGTTTTGGTGACATTGTTCATGGTGGTGGACATCAAGGTTTCAAACTACGACACAAATACATGGGCGTGAGCCAAAATGGAACATTTGTCACAACAAGTGACATTTGTTACACAACAGTCACAAAAGTGTGTGACAGTCAAGAAAGCATGTGACAGTTACAAAGGTCACAAAGGCGCATGATGGTCACAAAGGCGCATGACGGTCACAAAGGCGCACAACAGTCACAAAGGCACACAACAGTCACAAAGGCACACAACAGTTACAAAGGCGTGCGCGACAGTCACAAAGGCACGCAACAGTCACAAAGGCACACAACAGTCACAAAGGCATGTGACAGTCACAAAGGCATGTGACAGTCACAAAGGCATGTGACAGTCACAAAGGCATGTGACAGTCACAAAGGCATGTGACAGTCACAAAGGCATGTGATAGTCACAAAGGCATGTGATAGTCACAAGGCATGTGACTGTCACAAAGGCATGTGATAGTCACAAAGGCATATGATAGTCACAAGGCATGTGACTGTCACAAAGGTATGTGACTGTCACAAGGCATGTGACTGTCACAAAGGCATGTGACTGTCACAAAGGTGTACTGTATATGATATAGTAGAGATCTATATATTTATGTATATATTTGGCCTTATGACATCCTATTTAATATTCAGTGAGTATCAGTACAATGGTTCCTCTGCATTCAATTATTCATATATTTTGCATATAGGTTGGTGGAACTAATACTATCTATTGTATGAAAATATCCCCTGAGTTGTGAGGCATAATGCTACCTTTTGAACAAGTTACACTACTCACTATCAAGTGTGCATACAGTAAGTAGCACAACTTATTCAAAAGGTGGTATTAAGCCTCACAACTCAGGTAATATTCTCATACAATAGATAGTATTAGTTCTACCAACTTATATGCAAATATATGAATAATTGAATGCAAGGGAACCATTGCACTGATATCTCACTGAATATTAAATAGGATGTCATAAGGCCAAATATATATGTTAGAATACACACACAGGCCGGGTTTCCGGAGAAACCCACGGGATATCCAGTAGGACTTGGCTTCAGCTTATAGGCTGCACCCTCGCTAGATCATGTTGTCCAATTTCAGACAGGTGGACGGGAATCCCGGGGAGCCCGGGCGGGGGTCGTAGGTCGTAGGTCGTAAGTCGGGGGTTGTGGGTCGTAAGTCGGAGGTCATGGATCGTGAGTCGAGATAGTTGAGAGATAGATGCACCAGAGCCCGTGGGCTCTGACTAGTGTGAGCAATGTGAATCAAGTAAGGTTTTAGAGTGGAAAATGTTATTAGATTACTGGGGGGAATCTAAGCTAATTTTCTGACTGGATTGTATGTACAACATCTGCCAGTTTATATAGACCATGGAGTGAATGACATACCAAATCCAGTAATAATGAAATGAAACTAACAAAACATAAAACAGGAATAGTAAACACCAAATTGGTGTTAGGAACGGAACAGAACGGAGTGGAGTCCGAATCATGACAAAGCATAACCCATAACAGGAAATGGAGCAGGAGCGGAGTTCTAAATTGTGACAGGTCATTTGACTAAAACAGGAATGGGGCTCGATTAGAGCAGTGACAGGATTCTGAGCGGGGTCCGGTGACTGATGTGTAGGACGAAGATGGACATAGACAGAGACGGAGTCTGGGGGAAGTCTGGTGACTGATGTGTGTCGTAATGAGGTCGAACGTAACTAGTCTTGACGTAATGGAGTCGGGGTGGGAAATCCTATAAACAGATGATTGGTGCTTGTAGCGTGTGGGGGTGTACGGGTTAGTGCCCAGAGTCCGGCGGGATTGTCCGGTCGTAACAATATACATAAATATATAGATCTCTACTATATCATATACACCCCAAATTACTGTGTCTTAATTGGGTCCCATTCCTGATATATAGCATAATTTGTCTGTAGGTCAAAAGCAGAACTTTTTAAAAAAAATTTGAACACCATTGGTACTCAGAACAGCTGTAAATATTCTATAATGTCTTAGAAATAGTTAGAATCCTCTATAATGCTCTAGAAAATTCTAGAAAATTGTAAATGACATCATTTAATCTTCTAGAATCTTCTGAAATGTCTCAGACTAAAATGTATATAAGGAGCTCTGCTCCAGCCATGAAATATAACTTATTATCAACCCATTTATCACCACATCTGTGTGTCACTCTTATGGATACTACAGTATACTGTATATAGTTGGAGATCAACCACGTGGCCTCTCAGTGAAGGTATCACTCACTGAGAGTATTATTTAGAACTGTGCAAATAATCTCAACAGGTTATGGGCCCTGCAGAGCCTAGTATCAAGAGCTCTGTTGTCCCAAAACTTGACTGAGATGGATCAAATTGGGTTAGCTGGAAGAACCAGATACTGATGGTACTCAGTGCTGGTAGAGGTCTAAAATGTCACCTTGAGGAAACTGCAAGGGAGCTGCTGTCACCACTGACTTTCAGGGTGAAACATGTTATGACAGAAGATGATTGGGACAAGGTCAAAGCTACAGAGCAATGACAGGATGAATTTGAACAATGCAAGGTGTATATCAAACGCCAGATCTTCATGTCCATTGAGCCAAGTCTTCAGATCGAGATTCAGAAGCTAAACACGGCCAAAGCAGTGTGGGACACATTATGCCTCAAACATGAGGATAAAGTGCTGTCAGTTAAAATTGACATCAGACATTGCATGTATGAGATGAAGTGTGAAGATGACTCAGCAGTCAAAATGCACCTCAATGAACTAATGAAAATGCAGGCCCAACTTGAGGGCATGGACACTGGTCTATATAATGATGACCTAGTCACCATTATACTTGGATCATTGCTGAAAACCTATTGACCGGTCATTAGCACAGTATCAATGTCCACGAAATTCACTGCATCACCCCTCGAGCCAAACAAAGTGGTTGAAGCCATAATTGAAGAATATGAAAGACTCACTATTGAAGAGAAGAAGCTGAAGGCCTCTGAGACCACTATGTCAGCATCCAAGCACCATGGGAAATCTAGAAATACATAGAAAACAGAGAAATCCTTCGAAAATGTGGAGTGTTGGAATTGCAGGAATATGGGTCACATTTCAGCTGAATGCCAGAAACCAAAGAAGAAGGGACAAGGGAAGTGTGAATGGAAAGGAGAGAAGTCAAAAGGAAACGTGACAATGTCAAGCACAGACTTTGCTTTTACAACCACATTCTCTGGAACCATGCTATCCTGGAAAATGAGTCCACTTTGACACACTGAAGTAGATGTGTGTGATTCAGCAGCATCAAACCATATGTCCCCCAGCCACCACCATTTCATCACATTCAGAGAAACTACTCCACATCTGATAGAGGCCACTGATAAGACTGTCTTTCATGCAACTGGAATCAGGAGCATAAAAGTTGCTATGCCAAATGGAAGTTCAATGGTCAATGTGACATTGAACAATGTGCTGTATTCACCAGACTGTAATGTATTTAGGGGTTTCTCTCAGATAGCTCAATAAATGCTATAGTGTCACAAAGCTTCAACAATATAACAAGCAAAGGTCCAGTAATGTAAATACTGATAGATTAATTAGTTGGGCTATTAAGCTTAAACAACTAAAATCAATGCTTATTTTGATTATTGAAAGTTCAATAGAACTGTGTATGACTCTTTTAGCAAATAAACAGCAATTCTTTAAGAATAGGGGCTGGAAGCTGAATATATGTGCAGTAACTTGGCAGAGACTTGATATAAAGCTTCAGTTTCTTGTCTGCTTATTTGTAACTATTAATAGATATCTAACAAGGTGTTAAATAATTTATTAACAGAGACAATAATTTGTATGGGATTAATTGAGTGCTTGGACTTGATTAATTCAATAAACTTAGTTATGGGCCTTGAATAATCTAAGGAGGGTGTTTATAATTACTATAATCTCAAATATTTACTAATAAAAGTCTTATTTTTACAAAACTCCATCTTTAAATAGTGATATCTATTCTGAAACAATTATATCATCAAAAAACAACCATCAGAAATAGTTCTCCATATTACATCTTATGCAACCCATAGTTATATAACAAATTCCATTGTATATAATTTCCTTCCTTTTACAGATGCCTACTAATACTTTTATTAGTACTTTGTTTTTTAAAAGCTGTAATGTAGTTATTTCCATGTAAAATATGTAAAATATTATTGGAATTTTTTCATACCACAGCTGTCTTTATAAGTGAAACCCCCTATATATTCTGGGTATGTTGAGTAGAAATCTGTTCAGATTGACAGATCCATTCCAAAGTAATACATATGTATATATTTAGAGGTATCAATGATATACATATGCATGGAATGGACTATCTAAAGGTATCTATTTTTTACAAGTATTAGTGTTTCAAACTACTAATTTTTTTTATTGTCTACTTGTGTCTGGAAAGATTCTTTAGTTTGTACAAGAGAGTTTAAAACTTTCAAAAAGTTTTAAAAACCAAATTATGTTTGAATCACATCCCAGATGTTTAAATGACCTTTAGAGTATATTAGAATTTGGTATACTTAATAGTTTTCAGATATCCTCCTAAGTGTTGGCAGGGATTTCAGTAAGAATACTTATTAGGTTTATTATGTATTTAATAAGCCTAAGGGGTAGCTGTGAGGCTGGGGGACTTAGATGATTAGCTAAGTTCAAGAGTGCTGACAAAGAGTTCTAGATTCTGCAAGTGTAGGTGCTTGCAGTTAGTATATCAGACTAAGGCTATTATTGTCCTTAGGATGATGAGATAAGTTTCTGAGCTGTGCTGTAAAATATGTATATGATAAGTTATTTTATTGTGGATTTCTGGCCCTCCTTATATACATTTTGATAACTAATTATTTCACTGTTTAAATATTTTATGATATCATTACTGACTCAGTAATGATATCATGTTTAACTATTCATTACCCTTTTTCTATTCTATGACTCCTATGTCTGAGACAAGGGTTCCAATCTAAGCCTGAACTTGAAGGTTCAGAGGCCAAGATCTGGGATGGAAGCAAATGCCAGTAACTTGAGCCTTTGAAGTTGACTTAAGTAACAGGTCACATGACACCAAAAATGTGCACAAGGAGTAAGGCAATGTGCCGGGAAGCAATAACTAAGTAAATAAAAGATAAATAATTAGTTAAAAAATTATATAATAAATTAAATAAGATATAATAGCATTATATGAACTATATGCTATTATTATATGAAGTTAAAAGGAACTAGGCCTTAGATTTCACAATAAAAATATAATAAAAATACAATAAATTCGAAAAAAATACTAATTAATTCAAAGAAAATTAAGAGAATTTCATGAGATAATACTGGTACCTCACACAGACCTAGCCTTCACACTGATCTCACTTGCTTGCTGTGACAAATCAGGTTACTCAGCACTGCTAAAAATCGGAGGTGTACAATCAGGGACCCAGATGGAAAGCTCATTGGTGAAATCCTCCTTGCTGACAATGGTCTATACAAGGTGGAGCACAAGACATGCCATAGTACCACAAATGTGACCTCAAAGAAAATGTCAATTGATGAATTGCACCGACAACTGGAGTACATTGAACCCAATGCAGCAAAGAAATCAGTTCAGGATGGTCATATCCTCTGGATAGACCTGGACTTATCTAGTGAGCCAATGTTTTGTACAGCATGCATACAGGCCAAAATTATATGACTGCTTATACCAAAGGAATGCACCAGTGAAATTGCAGCAAATGTTGGCAATAAAGTCCACTCATATGTATGGGGTTTTGCAAATCCTGAGAGCTATGATGCAAAAACATACTTTGCCAGTTATACAGATGATAAAACCTGGTGGTCATTGCTTGCCATGTTAGGACAGAAAAATCACGCATTTCAAGCCTATAAAGAATATGAAGCATGGGTTAGTATACAATATAATGGAAAAATAAATATACTGCAGACAGACCAAGGTGGTGAATACTTATTGAATGTATTCACTGAATATCTAAAATCTCAGGGAATGGAACACCAATTGACGGTACACAACACACCTCAACAGAATGGCATATCTGAGCAACTAACTCGCACCTTATTAGAACATGTTCATGCCATGACTATCGCCACAAACTTGCCAAATGTTTTATGGACCGAAGCCATAAAACATGTGACCTGGCTTAAAAACTGCACTTCAATAAGTACTCTAGATGGATGTACCCCCTACCAAATCTGGGAAACATTCCTGAGTGAGGTGTGAAAGTTTGGGTATTCAAGGAAGAATGCAGGAAACTGGAAGCAAAAGTGGACAAAGGATGTTGGGTCAGATTCAGCGATGAAAGCAAGGGCCACCATATTTATTGGCCTGGGAAACACTGCATTACAGTTGAGTGTAACATCAGATTCAATGAATCGACCACTGTTGTTTTAGATGATGTACAGGCTGAGGGAGGGAATATGATCTCAGACAGCCAGAACACCACACAAACTGACATACCCATACCAACAACCACCAATCCCAAATGACACCCAGCATGCCCAAATTGACCCGCTAGAAGATTTCAAAGAGACAGAAACACCCAGATGAGGACAAAGAATATGGAAACCATCAGCATATACATTCCTGAAAGGAATGCCAGTACCCCCCGAAACACCTCAAAAAAAATTGATGTGAGATGTTGCAGCTGTTGCAGCAATGATGAAAATCAATGATCAACTGAAAAGGGAGATAAATGAAGACTTACTGGCATCTCAACATCATTTGAGAATGCAATGGCAATAATCATACATGATATTGATGAACTGCCAGTGAATGTTGCAGAAGCGAAGTCTCGAAGTGATTGGCCATAGTGGAAAATGTCACTTGAGAAGGAAATGCAGCATCATGTAGATGCTGGCACATAGGAACTTGTTGAACCACAAAAAGGTATGAATGTCATAGGGAGCAAAGTCATCATGTGATACACACATGGTTCAAATGGTGAGATCACGGCTTACAAGTCTAGGTTCGTAGTGCAAGGGTTCTCTCAGCAAGAAGGCATAGACTATAACAAAATGTTCTCATCTACCACAAAATTGACCACTATCTGCATTATCGCTGCCATTGCCACACGGAATGACTGGGAACTCGAACAAACAGACATTGATGCTGCATATCTCAATGCACCTCTTACCGAAATGATCTACATGAGGCAGCCAAAAGGACTTGAGGTTCCAGGAAAAGAGCATATGGTATACTTGCTCAAACACATGATATATGGATTGAAACAAGCCAGCCATGAGTGGTATCAACACCTTTGTGGTATCATGTTCCAGATTGGATTCACCCAATGCCAAGTCAAACATGCAGTCTTCTATAGGTATACTGATGAAACTGCATTAATTGTTGCAGTTGACATCAACGATATGACCATGGCAGGAAACTTGAAAGACATTATCTTGAAGTTGGAGAGCGAACTCCAACAGGAATTCAAAATAAAGGATCTTGGTGAACTCAAGTGGCTCTTTGAGATTGAAGTCAAACACAATTGCACAGCTTGAACAATATTGTTTTTGCAACACTTGTATATTGATGAGATCATCACATGATTTGGCCTACAGGATGCAAAGCCATTATCAACCCCCCTTGACCCCCATCACTGTCTTTCCCTCTCACAATCACCCAGCACACCACATCAGCTTGAAGAAATGTGCAATGTACCCTATTGCAAGGTGATAGGATCCCTTATGTATGCAGCACTTGGTACATGCCCAGACATAATGTTTGCAATATCTTTCCTTGCAAAATTTATGCAAAAACCCAGTCAGCCGCACTGGGAAGCTGTAAAAAGGGTCTTCAGATACCTGAAAGGGACAAGAGACCAATGGCTGGTATTCAGAGAAAGGCAAAATGACTCATGAAATGCACTCGAGGGTTTCACCCATGCAGATTGGGGCACACAAGAGCATAGACATTCAATCTCAGGCTATATTTTTACCACAGACAGAGGCACCATCTCATGGAGCTTGAAAAGCAATCTATTGTTGTGTTATCAATGACAGAGGTGGAATATATAGCTGCGACTCACGCTACAAAGGAAGCTCTATGGATTCAAGCATTCATAGCCAAAATTGCCTGTTCACTTACTAGCCCTATCACAATCTATTGCCATAATCAAACTGCCATATTGATTGTAAAAAATGATGAGTTCCATGCATGCACCAAGCACATTAATATTCAATACCACTTTATTCGTGACATCACCAATAAGCAGCTGGTGTTGATCCACTATGTATCCACAGATGATAACCCTGCTGATATGCTAACGAAGCCATTAGCCAGACCAAAGGTTGAAAGGTTCTCATACCTCATTGGACTACATTCCACGTAAGGGAGTGTTGAAATAATAGCATTATGTAAGCTATCTTTGTAAGCTGGAATGCAGTGTTGGGTAACTGTATAGTTGTGCTTCACTTATGGATACTATACATATATAGTTGGAGATCAATTGCATAGCCTCTCAGTGAAGGTCTATCACTCACTGAGAGGTATGCATATTTTCCCTCATCTCACATTAATAGTTTGCTCACTATTAGTTCAGTATTATTTAGGTAGATAACAATACATGTTTTAGTGAAGGTCTATCACTCACTGAGAGTATTATTTAGAACTGTGCAAATAATCTCAACACATATATGGGCTTATATTATGCTATTATTACTTATTTAATTTGTTATAATTTTTAACTATTTATTTTGCCCTTATTTACTTAGTTATTGTTTCACAGCACCTTGCTGTAGTCTTGCATGTGCATTTTAAATGTCACATGACATATTGCATAAGCTGACCTCACAATATCATACAGTCACTGACATGGCTGTAACAATATGGACAAGTCATTAATTTACTTCCATCCCAGGATTGTGGCCAACAAATTGGTGAACCTTCAAGTTCAGGCATAGGATTAGGACCCTTGTCTCAAACATTGGAGTCATAGGATAAATAAAGGGTAAGAAATAAGTTAAATATGAGATCATTATTGTCCAAATGATGATCTCATAAAATAATTAAATAGTTAAATATTTAGTTATCAAAATGTATATAAGGAGGGCCAAAATTCTGCAATAAAATAACTTATCACAGACACAATTTTACTGCATCAGCCTTTGAGCTTATCTCATCATCCTAAGGACAATAATAGCCTGAGTCTGATATACTAACTGCAAGAACCTACACTTGCAGAATCTTGAACTCTTTGTCAGCACTGTTGAACTTAGCTAATCATCTAAGTTCCATCAGCCTCATAGCTACCCTTAGGCTTATTAAATACATAGTAAACCTAACAAGTCTTCTTACTTAAATCTCTGCCAACACTTAGATTATTCAAGGCCCATACCTTAAGTTAGTGAATTAATCAAGTACAAGCACACAAGAAATCCGACACAAATTATCTTCTCTATTAATAAATTATTTAACTCCTTGTTAAATATCTATTAATAGTAAGGAATAAGTATACAAGAAAGTGAAGTCTTATGTATATCAAGTCTCTGCCAAGTTACTGTGCATATATACTCAGCTTCCAGCCCTGATTCTCAAGGAATAGTTGATTATTTGCTAAAAAGAGTTACACATTGTTCTTTTGAACCATTCAATAATCAAAATAAGCATTCATTTTAGTTGTTTAAGCTTAATAGCGCAATTAATTAATCTATCAGTATTTAAATTGCTGGACCTTTGCTCATTTTATTGTTGAAGCTCTGTGACACTATAGCATATATTGAGCTATCTAAGAGAAACCCCTAAATACATTACAGCATTGACTAGCAAGTCTTCCAGTAATAACCCTGGCAATAATACTGGCAACTCTAGCACTAATACTGGCAAATTGAATTCTGATTGGAAAAAAGACAAGAAATCCAACAAGGAAAAACAGTCAAATTCCAATAAACCTGACATTTCCCACTTGTTGGGTTCTGATGGTAAACTCACCCCAATGGAGAAACAATGACACATGGATAATGACCTCTGCCTTTTCTGTGGGAAAGGCGGACACAAGGTTTCTGACTGCACCATTAAGTCAAACTCTTCCAAGGCTCATGTGGCACATTCCACTGCAACTGCAATGTCCAAGGAGAAACTGGCCACAGAGTCGAAAAAAGAGTAAGCAACCCTCTGGAATCTGCACAGACAGAGGGTTGCATTGACTCTCTCCATGTTTCCAAGATTATCTGTCTCAATGCATCCACTCTTTCTAATCCTGACTCATTATTTGTAAACCCATCTCTAACCTTCCTGGAAATTTAGTGTTCTGAGCTCTGATAGATTCCAGCTCCACACACTGTTTTGTAGATACCACCTTTGCCATGACACATAATCTGAAACTCCATTCTGTTCCCACAATTTCTTTGTGTCTATTTGATGGAACTAGCAATATGGCAATTACTCAAGCCTGTGACATGTCTATCTGGTTCCCATGTGGAACATCCCAGATGGTTACTTTTTTCATAACACAGTTGGACTCTAGTTGTTTGGTCATTCTTGGATACAACTGGCTCACCCGATATAATCCATTGATTGACTGGGTATTGGGCAGTATTAATTCTGGATTCCCAACACTTCCATTCCTCCTGCAGTGTCTAATCTGGCCAGAGCCTCTTTGGTCTCAACAGCAATTCTGGCTTCTACTGAAACCTCCAAACCTCCAAAAATCTCTCATCAATGCTGCAGCATTTGTTAGGGTGAGTAAACTGGACAGATTGCAGTGTTTTTCAATCAGCTTAAAGGTTGATGAAGCATCTGGATGTTTTGCAACTCCAGAATTATCCAAGTAAAAAGCCAACTTGGAAGGAGTTCCCAAAAAATACTGTGGTTTTGCAGATATTTTCAGTAAGCAGAAAGCTGACTGGCTTGCATGACATAGGCCTTACAACTTAAAAATCGATATTGAGCCCAGTTCAAACCCACCCTTAGGACCTATTTACCTGTTGTCCCAATTGGAACTTTCATCTATTCAGGAGTTCTTGGATGAACATTTGTCAATAGGCATCTGTCCCTCAAAGTCTCTGTATGGAGTGCCTGTCCTTTTCATCAGGAAAAAGGATGGTTCCCTTTGACTCTGTGTCAATTTCTGAGGTTTAAATTCCATAACACAGAAAGATAAGTATCCACTCCCACTCATTACCAACTTACTTGATGCCCCACAGAAAGCTCGGATTTACACCAAAATAGACCTTAAACACACCTATCATTTGGTCCAAATTGCCAAAGGTGATGAATGGAAGACTGCTTTCTGCACCCACTCTGGATCCTTTGAATGGTTGGTTATACCTTTTGGCCTTACCAATGCTCCCTCTGCTTTTCAACATTTTTTTAATGATATATTTTCCGACATGCTTGATGTATGTGTTATAGTCTATTTGGATGACATTTTGGTATTTTCTGAAGACCCCACTCTTCACAACAAGCAGATCCACGAAGTTTTCCAAAGACTCTGAAAAAATGGTCTTTTCACTAACAGTATAAAATGCTACTTTGACATGGATTCTATTGAATATTTAGGTTTGATTATTGGACCTGATAGTCTCCATATGGATGACACTAAGGTTCAAGTTGTCTGTGATTGGCCCAAACCATGGAAAGTCAAGGACATCCAGTCATTTTTAGGTTTCACAAATTTCTACTGATGATTCATTTGGAACTATTTGGATATTACAATACCACTCACTTGCCTTACCCATAAATCTCAACCATGGGTTTTTGACAACAAATGCTGTTCTGCCTTTCAGACTTTAAAAGAGGCCTTTACTTCTGCTCTGATTCTTTCCCACAGCATTATTGTTTTTGCCTGAGACTCACTTGCAATCTAGCTCATATTGACATGCGCAAGGACAAGGTCTACCATGCTTCCTGTAATCAGAATAAATTTATGGTTCATCCAGGATCTCAAAAATACTCTCTTAAGATTATCCATTTCCAACAGATAGAAGTGGCACAAAAAAGGGGGACTAATATAGGTGCCAGGTATAAACAGACTGAATAATCCCAGGAGTGAAAGGAGGTGGCACTCTTCAGTTGGGAAATGGTATGAAGTTGGTATAAAGTCTACAGGATTCACTCAAGTTTTTAATTCTCCAACTCCGTAGTTTTTTTTTGTTGCATTTTTATCACCCGTAATTGGCGCGAAAGTGTCAATGTCTTTTTTTCATGTGATGCGCTCCGTAGTTGACTCATAAAATCGCACAGAGAAACTTTTTTTGTAGCCTCTCTGAATAAACACCCAAAATCTCGGTTGAACCGCAGAATGTCTATACAGACAAAATATACTGTCTGTAAATATTTAGATTACAGCTAAAAGTGAGGACTATGCTGCAAGTAAATGTTAAGAACTAAAAACTGACTAAATGTCGGTGGCCGACAGTGTTACGACCGTGTCGTAACCCATGTCGCAACCCAATGGTCTCCGAGAATACTACCATCTATCAATGTTCCAAGTTATTGATCAAGTTATCATTTCGGCAACCTTCAGAACACCGACACTGACATATACCTTCACGGCGATCAAACCTCGTTTACGCCCCTGTCAAAATATACTCTACCATCTGGTTATGCTTTGATACATCCCCTTTCATTATGATGATCCGTTTTACTCTATGTTTCACATATGCCCATATATACCTGTAGCCCGTGGACTATTCCCTTTTCTCGTAATTCCGCTCTCGGCTAAATCTCGGCTTCCGATCTTATTGTAACTTTCCAGTTCCTAGTCAAGCTTATTTGTCAATGCCGTTTTCCGCTCTTCCCTTAGTTAGTAGTTTCTAGACGCCGATAACCCATATATAAACCCACTGTAATGTAACTACTAGACAATCAGAATATCGACTTAGAATATTGACTTAGATCGACTTAGATACCCTCTAATTTCCGACTCCATTATCTATTCACGACCACCACATTCCGACTCCATCCGATTTACAATTCAACCTACATTTACGACTTCAACCTCTAATCTCCGACTCTCAGTCTCCGACTGTCTCAGTCTCCGACTGTCTCAGTCTCCGACTGTCTCAGTCTCAGTCTCCGACTCTCTCAGTCTCTGACTCTCTCAGCCTCCGACTCTTGGTCTCCGACCCCTCAACCCAACCCTCAACTTATCCTTCGGTTTCCGATCGGTAGTTTACCGAGAGGTTTACTTGACAGGACTAGTTTTCGCCTGCCCGAAATTTAAGGACACCTGACAGTAACTTGTGAGGGCACAGCACATAAGCTGAAGCCAAGTCCTTCCGTTCAGTCCCTGTCGGCCAGCCGACATCTGTCAGTTTCTGCTCTTAACAGACAGGGACCGATCGGAAGGACTTGGCTTCAGCTTATGTGCTGCGCCCTCGCAAATATCCGTAGGGTGTCCTTAAATTTCGGGCAGGCGAAGACTAATCCTAAAGAGCTCCTCTCGGTGAGATACCGATCGGAACCGAAGGACAAGTCGAGCGTCAGGCCAAGGGGGTCGGGGCCGGGAGTGGGCGAGCGCATGCAAAGGTGGATGGGGGATTCTTAGTATGAGACTGTTACAGGCGTATGAGGGTATTCTGAGTCGATATTCTGATTGCCTAGTAACTACAACTACAGCGGGTTCATATACAAGTAACAGGCGTCTAGAAAATACTAATGGGGAGAAGGGCAGAAAATGGTATTAACAATAAGCTTGACTAGGAATGGGAGGTTTATGATTAGTTCGGAGGCCAATGATAACCGAGAGCGGGATTACGATAAAAGGAAATAGTTCAAGGACTACAAATATAGATAGACATATATGAAACATAAGATTGAACAGATCAACATAATAAAAGGGGACGTATCAAAGTTTGACCAGACAATATGAGTTATTTTGACGTGGGCGTAAACGGAGTTTGATCTTCGCGAAAACATATGTCAGCTTCGGGGCTGATGGTTTCCGAGACGGTGACTTGAAACATTGATAGGTGGCGATAACCTCAGGACCGATAGGGTTGCGACACGGTCGTAACAGTATCTCCCCTTTTGGCCAAAATCCCAAGGAGGCTGAAAATCTAGATCCCGTACATAAAAACTTGTTGGGTATGGCTGGGTGTGTCAAAACATCATGTGACTCGGCAAAATTTTACATATAAAAATTCGAGGGGTCCTGGCGCTTGAAATTTTGCTTCTCTTCCCTTAACCACCATGACCATAGGCTTGGGGTCAAAACCCTTCCCGGTTAGGTTAACAGTTGCTCCCATGTCGGTGCTGAGTGGTACGGCGAACGCGAAGGAGCGTCGGCGTATACTCGAGCAGAAGAAAAAGGCACGTGAAGAGGAGGAGCGGAAGGAGAAGGAGGAGTTGGCGGCCATCGAGGCTGAGGAGAAGAAACAGGCGGCAGAAGAGGCCGTGCGCAAGCACTGGGAAGCAGTGCTTGCAAAGAACAAGCAGCAGGAGGCCGATCGGGCGTGGGAGGAGGTGGCGAAAAAGAAGCGGGAGGGAAAGGTAAGTCGGCTCTGGTATCCTTTGTGAACCTTACTGACAATATTTGTTAGCGCAAGGCTGCGACGCCTTCGGAGTCCGATGACAAAGAGGGAGAGGAGGACGAGGAGGATGCACCGGGGCCGTCGAGCCCCAAGGTGGGTTCGGTTTCCCTAAGTAAAAAACTTTCTCTAAATAATTTTCCTATAGAAACAAAAGCAGGCCCCCAAGGCGGGGCCCAAAAATGACCCTAAGTGCAATCAGTGCATGAAACGGGGTCGAACCTGTCATCCCCGGGCCAATGGTCGGGGCCGCACTTGTCAAGAGTGCTCCGATCAGAAGCTTGGGTGTGTTTTCCCGGGGGCCGATGGTTCATTCCAGGAGCAACAGGCCAATGCTCTAGAAGAGCAAAACCACCTTATGCGGACCTACTTCTCGGAGACGAGTCGGTTCCGATACGAGACGTTGCGACAACAAGGGCTCATAACCGAGCAATTGCGACTCTTGGGCGTCGGGCTGGAGAAACAGACCAGTGTTATCGAGTCTCTCAGTGGTCAACTTGAGCAGTATTTGGAAGTCTCGAGTTGCGATGGGCATGAGATTGGGGTGTCGGAGAAGGTCGGTGGTGCGGTATCGGTGGCTGTCGGTGCGGAGGAGGGTGAGGAGGCCGGGGAGGAGGGAGAAGTTGTAGAGGGAGAAACTTAGATAGTAAAAATATATCGGTTTTTTTTCTTTAAAACAAACAAATCATAGCGTGAAGACATAAGGCATAGTCGGGAGAAGGTCAGATACCGTGTGATAGACTTAGAAAGAATTGAGAGGACCGGGTTTGTTCGGATAAGCTTGATGAAACCCTAAAACGATTTCCGAGGCATTACCAAGCTCTGTAGCTAGGATCCATGAAGTTTCTTCATCTGTACCTTCATAGCCAGCCCATTTGACCAAATAAAGTAATTTGCATGAGTGTCAGCGATTGTCAATTTTTGAGTCTAGAATCTCTGATATCTCGAATTCGGGTTCCCCATCAATAATCATGGGTGGAGGTGGTGGTTGTATGTGATCCAGTATATTGTTAGGAACACAAGGTTCTAACATAGATACATGAAATACTGGGTGCACTGCACGCATGTTGTCGGGGAGCTGAAGCATCCATGAAAGTGTGCCGGCTTGTGCTATAACTTCAAAAGGACCTAAATATTTTTCAGAGAGCTTCTTAGAGGGTCTAGTAGTTCGGAAAAACTCGGCTTTAATGAATACTTGGTCTCCGATCCTAAAGTCAGGAGGCGGAAGTCGGTTCTTATCCGCAGACCGTTGGTATCGTTCTTGAGCCATTGCGATAGTTTTACGAAGTTCTTGATGTAGCTCGTCAAGGTTTATAACAAAGTCTTGAGCACGGGCGGATGCGAGATCACGTTCCGGGTGGATTGCGATGTTGGGGTTGTAGCCTTTATTTGCGAAGAAAGGCGAAATGCCAGTAGTGGCATTTGGTGCGTTGTTATATGCGAATTCGGCTAGGGGTAGTAGTGATTTCCAATTGTCTTGTTGATAGTTGCAATAGACACAGATGTATTGTTCCAAGGTTTGATTCATGCATTCAGTTTGGCCATCGCCTTCCGGGTGATAGCCGGAAGTGAAGTGTAGCTTCATGTCTAGTGCTTTCCCGAGTGACCTAAAGAAGTGAGAGACAAACTCGGATCCGCGATCGGATGTGACATGCAACAGAACGCCATGCTTGGAAAATACATGGGTGACGAATAATTCAGCTAACTGTACAGATGTTATCGTGTCATATGTTGGAATGAAAATACTTTGCTTTGTGAGCCGATCCACAACAACTAGGATTGCTGTGTGACCTTCGGATACCGGTAGGTGCTTGATGAAATCCATAGAAATCGAGTTCCAAGGTTTTTCTGGTATTGGTAATTGTTTGAGTAGGCCATATGGTTTGTGTCGCTGTGATTTAGAGCGTAAACACATAGTACAGGATTTACAATAGTGCTTAACAAAATCTCAGATGCCGGGCCATGTATATTCTCTTCTAATGAGTGAGAGGGTCTTATTGAGGCCGAAATGTCCCGAGATTGGGTGGTCGTGCTTATGTTGTAGGATTCGCAGCCGAAGGGTGTCGGAGTCTGGTACATAGATGTGATTGTCAAGTCTAATGACACCTTGTGAGTCTAATGACCATCGGGGTTGATCGGGGTCAGACGGGTTATCGAGGTGTGCTTGGGTGACTGGGTCTAATGGAATTGCCGATAGAATATCTTGATGTAATTTTTCGGTATCCATAAGGATAACACTTCGCAAGACTGGATGAATGAGGTAAGTGGCTCGGATAGACGCGGACAGTTGTTCCGATGAAAACATAGGCTTGAAATTATGCAGATTAACTGTGGCGTAGTCGCTACTCCCCTCTTTAGGATAGACGTCCCATCGTCTAGTCATAGTGTCAGGTTTTCCACCAAGGTGGCCGGGACGGAAGCAAATTACCATGTTGAAAGCAGAGAGGTATTCGGACCATCGAGCTTGTCGATGGGTGAGAAGTTTTGTGGTTGAAAAGTAAACTAAATCTTTGTGGTCTGTAATAACATCTACCAGGTGGGCCGAGCCTTCCAAATAATGTCGCCATGTCTTGAAAGCTTCAAATATTGCGAGTAGTTCCTTATCGTGAACGTCATAGTTGAGTTCAGGCGCCGAAAATGTGCGAGACAGAAAAGCTACTGGGTGTACTTCGCCATCGGTGTCCAGAATGGACAGTATCGCAGCAAGTGCATAGTCCGAGGCATCAGTTTCCATGATGAGTTGAATGTCAGGCTTCCAGTGCGACAAAATAGGGGCAGATGTAAACGCACTTTTCAATTCCTGGAATGCCAATCGGCATTCTTCAGAGAAATTCCACAGGGCATCTTTATGAGTAAGACGAGTGAGCGGAATGGTAATTTTTGAGTAGTTGTGAATGAAACGACGATAAAAATTGGCGAAGCCTAAAAAGGATTGAATATCTTTAACCTTTCGGGGTTCTGGCCAATCTTGAATGACTTGAATTTTAGAGTTGTCCATGCGGAGACCGTCAGGTCCCATCATAAATCCTAAATATTTGACTGTGTCGACATCAAAAGAACATTTTTTACCATTCGCAAAAAGACCATGTTTTCGGAGTCTTCGGAGAACTTCACGAACGTGTTCGTCATGAAGTGTAGGGTCTTCGGAGAATATGAGGATGTCATCTAAGTACACAATGACAAAAACGTCGAGGAGGTCGGAAAAAACGTCATTGATAAAATGTTGAAAGACCGACGGAGCGTTGGTGAGGCCGAAAGGCATTACTAACCATTCAAAGGAGCCATAGCGAGTGCGAAAAGCCGTTTTCCATTCGTCGCCTTCGGTGATCCAAACCAAATGATAGGCATGCTTGAGATCTATCTTTGTATAGATTCGGGCCTTCCGAGGGGCATCGAGTAAATCGGAGATTAGTGGTAATGGGTATTTGTCTTTTCAGGTGATCGCATTTAGTCCTCGAAAGTCAACGCAAAGTCGAAGGGAACCGTCTTTTTTCCAAACGAATAGGACAGGGGCTCCATAAGGAGACTTTGAGGGTCGGATAAAACCTATAGCCAAATGTTCATCCAAGAAATCTCAGATAGCTGATAATTCGGACTGCGAGAGAGGATAAACTGGGCCTAGGGGCGGATGTGAACCATCTTCAATATCAATTTTCAAATTGTAAGGCCTGTGAGGGGCGAGTTGATCTGCTTTTTGTTTACTGAATACATCTGCAAATTCATGGTATTTTTTGGGAACACCTTCCAAATCTGCGATCGGTTTGGCCACCGGGGATGCAAAGCGACCGGTGACTTCATCAACTTTAAGATTGACTGTAAATGCTCGGGAGCCGTCCAACTTGATGGCTCTCATAAAAGCTGCGGCGTTTATTAGAGAGACGGGCGGCGGAGAGCTCGGATTTGCCACTAGGGCTGGAGGTGCTATAGAGGCCATATTTGCCGAAACAGGCGGAAATGGACCAGTCATATCAGGTGCCGACGGGGTTCGGAAATGGATACTGCCCAATACCCAATCAATCAACGGATTGTAGCGGGTGAGCCAGTTATGTCCTAGAACCACGGAGCAACTCGGGTCCAACTGTGTTACAAAAAACGTAACTGTCTGAAAGGTTCCACATGGGAACCGAAGTCGGAGTTTGCAGGCTTGCGAGATTACGGAGTTTGAGGTACCATCAAAGAGTCAGAGTGGAATCGGATCTATTGCATAGGTTTTTAACTGATTTTTTCGGGAAAAACTTGTATCTATAAAACAATGGGTTGAACCTGAATCTATGAGAGCTCGAAAAGTGAGATTCCTGAGAGGTTCCGAAGTAAGGTTTATGAACAAAGAATTAGGATCATACAAGGCGGATGCGTTAAGGTGACAATTTTCTGGTGTGCAAGGAGATTCAATGCAACTCTCCAAACGCATGGAATCCAGAGAGTTGCTTAATCTTTTTTCAACTCGGCAGCCAGCTTGGCCGGTGGTGAGGTCGTGGCCGTATTGGCCGATCGGGCTTTTGTGGCTTTTGGGCATGCAGTGACTCGGTGTCTGGGATCTGCGCACAACAAACAAAGGTTGTTGTCCATTCAGCATTGCTTTTCCTGTGGTAGAAGCTTGCCATCGGAGCCGAGTTTGCCGGTTAAGTCGGGTTTGTCTTTGTCTTGAGACTTATTCGACTGTTTTCCCTTGCCTTTTTTGTCGTTACCCCCTTTGTTTTCGGACTTCTCATCGGAGGTCGAATTGCCACTGTTGTTGGTGTTTTGATTACCAGACTTGTTGGTGTTCTTATTGTCCGACGATTTCTTGTCCAAAGGGTTTTCGCAACTAATTTCCGAACATCGTTCCCAGTATCGGGCGTCTGCGTTTTGGGCTTTCAGATGCATGAGAGGGAGGGTCTTCGGCTTGCTGGTTTCTCCTTTGGAAACTTCGTCTTTAAGGTGAGATGGAAGGCCGGAGTAAAACTGGTAACGGAGGGCAGAATCGCCCCAGTCGCAACGTGTGGCGAGGTTGTTGAACTGGACGATGTAATCGGTGATGCGCTGAGTGTCTTTCATTTTGAGATTAGAAAGCGCGGTTTCGGCATCGCCGGTTTGGTCGTAGGGACCGAAGTTGGTTTCGAGTTCCTCGACAAAGGCATCCCAATCGTGAAGCCAATCGGGGTCTTCGGAGGTGAGGCCAGAGAATGCGGGTTCAAACCAGGCTGCTGCAGAATCCTTAAGGTATGAGAGTGCGAAGTTTACCTTTTGGTCATCCGTTGCGAATGCAGCCAGGCGGTCCCAAAAGTTGAATCGACATTGCATAAGAAATGTCGGCAATTTCTTCGGGTTTGAGCCAGTGAATGGCTCGGGTTTGTTGACTTGGGTTTGCCCAGGTTCCTTTTCCTTGATATTGCTTTTAAGGAATTCGTTAAGGGATCCTAGAGTACCTGAAAACAATTTCCATGTCTCTTCAGGGTCCAGAGCTGGTTTCTTTTTTGCGGACTTCTTGGAGCCACTAGCCTGAGGTTGGTCGCCATCCTCGGGTTTGTGTTCTGAAACTGGTTGATTGTTAATCTCCTCAGTTGCTTCGGGATCGGTTACTTCAGTTACTTCTTCAGCATCGCCGGTAATCTCCACAAAGTGAGATTCTTCGGAGGTTTCTGGTAGTGGGGTTCTCTGAGTAGCTCAGGCTGTATACAGGAAAGGAGACTTGAGAGTGGAAGATTCTGCTTCACCGCTTGGCTTGGCATTTCTTCTCGGAGGCATAATTAAATGGAAAATGTGAGTGTGAAATCAGAATATACTGTTAAGAACTAAAAACTGACTAAATGTCGGTGGCCGACAGGGACCAATCGGAAGGACTTGGCTTCAGCTTATGTGCTGCGCCCTTGCAAATATCCGTAGGGTGTCCTTAAATTTCGGGCGGGCGAAGACTAATCCTAAAGAGCTCCTCTCGGTGAGATACCAATCGGAACCAAAGGACAAGTCGAGCGTTGGGCCAAGGGGTCGGGGCCGGGAGTGGGCGAGCGCACGCAAAGGCAGATGGGGGATTCTTAGTATGAGACTGTTACAGGCGTATGAGGGTATTCTGAGTCGATATTCTGATTGCCTAGTAACTACAACTACAGCGGGTTCATATACAAGTAACAGGTGTCTAGAAAATACTAATGGGGAGAAGGGCGGAAAACGGTATTAACAATAAGCTTGACTAGGAACGGGAGGTTTATGATTAGTTCGGAGGCCGATGATAACCAAGAGCGGGATTACGATAAAAGGAAATAGTTCAAGGACTACAAATATAGATAGACATATATGAAACATAAGATTGAACGGATCAACATAATAAAAGGGGATGTATCAAAGTTTGACCAGACAATACAAGTTATTTTGACGTGGGCGTAAACGGAGTTTGATCTTCGCGAAAACATACGTCAGCTTTGGGGCCAATGGTTTCCGAGACGGTGACTTGAAACATTGATAGGTGGCGATAACCTCGGGACCGATAGGGTTGCGACACGGTCGTAACAGTAAATGCCATAATGGAATATGTCAAAATGACAGTTGCCAAAATTTCCACAGTGGTCCTCAAGTGAGATGACATGCCATCAAAGTTGGATATTGACATTTCTCCCTTCCTGGACCAATAAGGATCACTCCATCCAACAGCCCCTCCTGCGAATATTCACCAGTAGATGAGGCTTATATTCCTTCATCCCCTACAGTGTTGAGTTAGAAATGACACCACTCCTTTGATGGGGTGTAATTTATCTTCTTTACATTTTGTTTTCCAGCACAGAACCCTCGTCATTGTATGCATAATCATGGTGCACCATAAGCACATTAGCACTTTTAGGACGTGATTTGAAATTCTTTCTCTCTATAAAGTGAGAGAAAATATGTGACTCTCCCCCCACAACATCTCAGATAGTGCTGTATGTCCGCACTTGGTAGTGACTGTTTCCTATATCTTCGTTCCATTATTAACATGGCACCACTATCACAATCGACTTCAGGAGCATCCACACCACTATCGTCTTCAGCATCATCTTCACCACTATTGACTTCAGCATCATCCACAGGGGAGCACGATTGGTTCATAGTGTGGCAGAACTCACAGCTTCTCAATGGTTGAGTGTCAAGCATTGTCAGTCGTTACGATGGCACGGGACAATATTCGCAAGGTGCCACTTCGGCGTGTGGCCTGGCTTCCCTCAATGCGGTACGGGTTGTGTTGGGAAGTGAGAAAATGGGGAGATCAGGTGTGAAGTTGTGGGAACATATGAGAAGTAAAGAGACAATTGAGGTGAATGTGTTTTTGAAAACATAATAATTTAAGTCTGATTTATTAATTGATATAGGAAATCATCGCCATTTGTCCCCAATGGACAAGCCAGCTACATCTCGAAGTCGACGAACTCACCAGCCTGCCACTTTTCCAAGATGCCCGACCTCCAGAAATATTCACTGTACAGTGACCCAAAAAAGCGTCCGGATGTTTGGTGAAATTGGAAAGATGGGTTTGCAGCTCTAGAAATAAAATAGATAAAATTCTGAATAAATAAGAGGTAAGAGATATACATCTGACCTACATGATGACATAAGCATGACATCATAGCTTTCCTTATCAGGGAAGTAGGAAATGAACAATGGACATGGTGCATCCGGACATTTTTTTTGCTCTGTCAACTGATACATGAAACTCAATAAGGTTCATATAACTGTGGGAATTTCTGGTTAGGTTCAACAATGTCATGTGACCACATGTTTAAATAACACATTTACATGAACCTTTGCCTCAATTCACCCCCCCACCACATGGTGAAGAAGCACTCTACTGAAACAAGGCTCTCTGTCATTTCTCTTCTCCAGGAAGGTCACTCCTGCAGAACAATTGCTTCTAAACTTCATATTGGGCACTCTACAGTATCAGAAATTTGCTCCCAACTCCCTGGTCCACTTCCAACACCTTCCAGAGGTTGTCCTCCCAAACTCTCCCCCAGGGATCATCACCACCTGGCTTGTTCTATCACCTCTGGACAGGTTGATAATGCCTCCCAAGCCAAGTCCCACCTCTCCCTCAATGTCTGCACACAGACAATTAGAAATGCATTGAAGAAAGAGAATTTGAAGGCTGTGGTGAAGGCCAAAAGACCTCTTCTTGCCTGTCGACACATCAAGGCTCAATATGAGTTTGCTATCAAGTACCAGCATTGGACTGAGGAGGACTGGTTTAGGGTTATCTTCTCAGATGAGACCAAAATCAATCATTTGGGCTCTGATGGGAGGTTGTGGGTATGGAAAAGACCAGGTTCTGCACTCACTCAGCAGCATATCAATGGAACTATCAAATTTGGAGGGGGGAGTCTAATGATTTGGGGATGTATGACAGCACATGGTGTGGGGTACATGTGCAAGATAGATGGGAGGATGGATGGGGAGATGTACAAGGACATATTGGAGGACTATATCTTCAAAACAGTGGAGTATTATGGGATGGACAGGGAAAGGTTTGTCTTCCAGCAGGACAATGACCCTAAACACACTTGCAAGTTGGCCAAGGATTGGTTCAAGGACCATCAGGTGGAGGTTTTAGACTGGCCTGCACAGTCTCCAGACCTGAATCCAATAGAACACTTATGGTGGGAGTTGAAGAGAAGGCTTGGAACATACCCTGAGGCACCCAAGAGCATATTGGAGCTCTGGAAGAGAGTGGAGGTGGAATGGGAGGGTATTCCAAGGGAGAAATGCCTTGAATTGATCAAGAGCATGCCTAGAAGGGTTTCTGCAGTACTAAAGGCCAAGGGGGGGTACACTAAATACTGAAACTGGTAAAAACTAGTAATTAATTACAAGAGCAAAAAAAGTGTCCGGGTACACCATATCCATTATTAATTTCCTACTTTCCTGATAAGGAAAGTTATGATGTCATGCTTATGTCATCATGTAGGTCAGATGTATACCTCTTACCTCTGATTTATTCAGAATTTTATCTATTTTATTTCTGGAGCTGTAAACCCATCTTTCCAATTTCACCAAACATCCGGACGCTTTTTTGGGTCACTGTATTTCACATTCCTCTGCATGAGGCATTACTGCCTGGCATCTTTGTGATATTCAATTTGCACCCGAGACCAGCCTGCAACACAACTGGATCGTCATTTATCTCATACTCCACACTGGAAGAGGCTAGTGAAATACAGCGCCTCACTTATCCAGATTGAAAAAGGACTATTATCTGGCGATTTACAATGGCAAGTGCAACTACTAGGACAGTATTTGGGTCATTTCTGTTGGGATACAAAGTAATCTATAACAATATACTCAGTCTCGTATAAAGTAAACGAAAGACTGTATTCTATAATTGCTAACCTATAACAATATACTGATAAGAAATCAGTATCAGTTATGAAGCATTAATTCTAGAATATCTACTAACCTCAGTCTCGTATAAAGTAAACGAAAGACTGAGGAAAACCTTTCTAACTCAGAAGTATAGCATATATAGAACTTTTGACACCGCATACCCATCCGGCAGTTGTGGACCGTAGTGGACCTAAACACCGTCATGTGACACAGACGTGTCGTGCTAATATTCCAACAAATTCTTCCGAGCTAGACGTATATGCAATATCGGCGGGGAGAACATGGGATCAATTTACGATGCTAACATTGAGGTTCTAGATCTAGAGCTCCCCTGAAAGATTTTGAAAGAGAAAACAGGACGCTGAACAGTGAAAATGGTGAGTTGAAGAGGGGAAATGGTGATCGGAAGAGGGAAAATGGGGAGTTGAAAAGGGAGAGTAGGGAGTTGAGCGGGGGGAATGGCGAGTTGAGGAGGGAAAATGGCGAGCTGATGAGGGAAAATGTCGATTTACAGCCCTGATAAGTACCAGATGTGGTCACTGGCTAGTGTCAATTTCGGGATAGCTCCTCCACTTCTGGATCCACGACTCGGACATTTGGCATTGTTGATTTAAGTATTACTGTTGAATGCCATACAAACATGCCAGGGACCTCTCCATCTCATCACCTCAAAGGGGGATTGATCATTGACGTTTGGCCCCAGTACTTGGAAAGCCAGTGAAAGTGTCCGTCTCACTCATATATAAACCAGCTCAAGAAAGCCTGTATTGTGCTTCAAACGGACATGCAAGTTATAGACCACGAACCAAAGCAGACTATATGGAGATGGAAAATATCGAATTAAAGGGGGGAAATGGCGAGTTGAAGATGGAAAATGGTGAGCTGAAGACGGAAAATGGCGAGTTGAAGATGGAAATAGCAGCATTGCGAGAACAGCAAGCTCGAGTGGTGCAACAAATGAAAGCGCTCCCACTCCGCACAACAGTAGATTCATAGCTTCTACGGGAACACCAAGTCGGGGAAACAATCTGATGGGAAGCACAGCACTTCCTCTTCGGCCGATAGACACAAACGACCTAGTCAGAAACTCGCCAAGCAACACACTGAAAACTCGATCTATCTAGACATCAGAGCTGCTCATCTTCTACAACATGAGTTCAATGAAGAAGATAGGATGCTTCGAAATCAAGCGGCTCGTTTGAAACAAGCACACCAAACAGTTTTTGACTGCAAGGTCTGTTTGGAGACTTACCCTGAAGATTCGGTGGTTAGGATGGGAGGATGCGGACATGAACTTTGTCGTGATTGTGAAAAGGGATATCTCACCACCAAAATACAAGAGCATAGCTATCCTATTCTATGTCCTATTTTCCAAGCAGATCAAGATGTTGTGGAGCATGGAGGTACTTTGCTGTTACAAATTATATGTTGACATGAGTGGATAACTGAGCATCCTCCTTTTCGTAGCTATCACAGAAGAACTAGTTGTTCAACTGGGATTGTCAGAGAAGGAATATGATGTTTGGATCGAGTTAGTACTTTCGCAATTTTCGATTATGATTGATTGTCCTAGGTACCGACTCCGTGACATGCGAATCGTATTATCTCTAATGAGCTATTAAGGTGTCGCTGGTGCAATTTTGTTGACTTGAAGGAGCATGCGGACACAAAGCTGTTGTCTTGTCCTCTGCCAGACTGTCGGCATGTATGGTGTAAAGAATGTCATCGCAGTTTTAAACCTAGCACTGCACATTCTTGCGATGGAACTGTAGAACTGGATACATTGATGAAATCACAAGGATGGGTCTATTGCCCGGGTAGGTGGCAACCTAGATTATATCCTATCTTAATGAGAAGCTGTTTTTATCTTCAGGGTGTAAAACCCCGACCGAGAAATGGAGTGGTTGCAACCATATGAAAGTAAGTTGTCTGTTGTCGGAAAATGTTCCTTGACAATATTCACCTCCCACTTCCCAGTGTCCTGTGCCTCGTTGTAATACGTAAATTGTCTATTTATTGTTGACTTCAAAATATCTGATAATCCCTTATTTGTAGTCATTTTTGCTATAAGTGCAAGGGTCCCATTGTACAGTCTGCACTTCTGCAAGCAATAGAAAAGGCTGTCAGCGAACACTATCGCAGATGCACTCTCTTTGAATATTGATGTACAGTTGATTAGGTCATAATGCATAATGCTCCTCCCCACCCTCAGCCGATGCATTACACTGGAGGCACCCAAAGATTTTTGGAGTTGGAAAACCTTCACAAAATCTTGCCATTTGGCCAAACTTTCTAAGCATTTTTTTTTACCTGAAAAACTGTTTGAAATTTTTGAGTTTTGGTAGGTTTTTCTGAGGCCAAAAATTGTATCTGAAAACCCTAAATATTTGCATCAGGAAATTCTGAGGAAACATTGTTGGAAATAGCCTATTGTGTATAAATTTTCTGAATAAGAAAACTCTTAAAACCCCTGTATTTTGTTAGAGTTTTTCCACCCAACAAAATCCTATGAAAACTGTAATAATGTGCCTAGAGAAACCAAATGAAAACCATATATTTCTACTCAATTTTGCCCCTCAGGGAATTGAGTGAAAACTGTGATTTTCTGCCTGAAAAAATCTTGTGCCAAGATAAAGTTTTCTTAATGTTTTGTCAAGGGGAAAACCATAATGAAACTTACAACTTAATTATGTGTGAAATCATTGAATAATTATATATTTCAACAAAATTTTCCTTGGTCACAAACACTATGGAAATCCAAAAAATGTGTTTGTGAAATCTTGAAGAAATTGACAATTTCCCATGAGTTTTTTAAAGGCTTTTCAAGATGAGAAACCCTGAACTGGTTTTCCTGATTCAGGATGATTTTCAAATATTGGAGAGGATACAGTGTGATTCATTGTGATTCACTATTGTTCAGGAAGATTCAGGAAGATTCATTGTGATTCACAATTGTTTGGGAGGATTCAGTGCAATTTGCAAATATTCAAGAGGCTACAGTGTGATTCATTGCAATTCACAAATATTTACTGTAGGAAGAGAAGGGACTTCACATGCACCCTTAAAATAGTCAAAAAAAGTGATTTTCACACTTAATAAAAGTACCTTTGGGAAAAAAGAAACTTTATTTAAGTGCTTCAAAACAATTTTCTTTAATTGTATCCTTTTGAAAATCCACTGATTTCTAGTAGTAATAATGTCCAAAAATGTGCAATTTAGCATTTCCCCAAACTCCATTTGCATTTATTTGTACTCCAACCGCACTTATTACAAGTGCCAACACACTTCAAAAAAAAGTACTTTTATACTGATGTTGCATTCATTCTGAATATGTATATCCTGTATAATAAACAGCAAAAATATCCTCAGGCTCTATCTAGAAGGTTCCAAATTGCAATGATAAATAATGAAATTCTTGAAGGCTAGAAGCCCTAGGTGATGATGTATTTGTGATGAAAAAATGGTGAAAATGGGATGTGACTGTTGACTAGCATAGAATTGAGGTGATCCAATATTGGCAATGATAGGGATGAGAGAATGAGACAGAACAGCACAACAAAAAAAAAACACAGTCTTATGGAGTATGTAGCATCAGGATGTATAGGTGCACATAGTGTAATCAGTTGAGATTTTTGCATCAACTACAACAATAATCAATGCTATATACTAGATGATAACTGGAAATACCATTCTGTAACATGGTCCTTCTCTGGCTTGGTTTTGGAAGCCTTTGCTTTTGAGACCTTAGCAAAATATCAGCAAAGGACTTGAATGACTGAACAGTGCATACCTTTTTTGGACCACCAAACCAGAAGAGTGCATTGCAGTAATCTGAAGTAATGTGTGATGCAAGTGCATGTATATATGTACTTGGTCAAAAAACTGCCCCAATGTTTGTGCATTTTAGAAAGATTGATATTGTGTGAAGGAATGACATCAGCAAAAATTCTGAAACATTCACATGATATACTAGAACATGTTGGCTATCTACCAACTTAAGAAATCATGTAATTCCAATCAAAACTCATTGCTCAATAAATCAAACAAAATAATCACTCATTGGGGCAGTTTTTTGACCCTCTATTATTTTCTCTGATTTTCAATGTTACATACCAGTATAAGGTAGGAGTGGGTCATGTGAATCATCAACATGTCATGTAACCTTATTTGTATCAATTTAGCATGTTGAATTTTGTTCATTCATCTCCTTGACTCCTTACCACCACTATGAAATCCATCTCTGCTGAAAAGCATTCTTCTATTGTTTCTCTCCTCAATGATTCCCATCGTCAAATTCAAGCTAGGACTGCCCTGGGGAAGGGTACTATTAGCAGGATCAGTAGGGAGGTAGAGGGGATAAGGAAAATCATCCTGGTGGTCATCCTTCCAAGCTTTCCCCTTATGATAAACAGTCAATTATCTGTGAAATCAGCTCTGGGAAGCTTGACAATGCTGTCAAACCACCCAATTCATAAATTCCATCATATCTACCTCTGTCACTCCTCAGACTGTTAGGAATGTGTTGAAGGAAGCTGGCTTTAGATCAACAACAAAGAAGAAAGTCCCTATGCTCAAGGGGTCTCATCATCAGCAACATCTAAAGTTTGCCTGATACCATGAAAATTGGACTATGGAGGACTGGAAGAGGGTGTTGTGGACTGATGAGACAAAAATAAATAGGATTGGGTTAGATGGGAAGGTATATGTTTGGAAGCAACAAGGGGAACCAGTATCAGACAGGACCACCACACCAACTGTCAAACATGGAGGGGGGAATAACTTGATGGTTTGGGAGTGTATGGGCTGGAATGGGGTGGGGAAGCTGATAGAGGTGCAGGGGAACATGGATGCAGTGCAGTATTGTGAGATTTTGGAGGAGGGAGTAGAGGAGAGCATTGAAAGTTTGGAGATGGCTGAGGATAAGTGGTACTTCCAACAGGATAATGATCCAAAACATACCTCAAAAAAGGCAGACCAGTGGTTTTCTGACAATAACATCATTCCCATGAAGTGGCTTGCCCAATCCCCTGATCTAAATCCCATTGAACACCTCTAGCAACACCTCAAGGCCAAACTCCAACAATATGACATACCACCCAAAGGAGTACATGAATTATGGGACAGGGTGGCAAAGGAGTGGACTGAAATACCACCAGAGACATGCCAGAAGCTAATAGAAAGCATGCCTAGGAGGATACAGGCAGTTTTAAAGGCAAAGGGGGGTCATACAAAGTATTAGATTGTAAAATAATAGAGGGTCAAAAAACTGCCCCAATGAGTGATTATTTTGTTTGATTATTAAGCAATGAGTTTTGATTGGAATCACATGATTTCTTAAGTTGGTAGATAGCCAACATGTTCTAGTATATCATGTGAATGTTTCAGAATTTTTTAAAGTTACAACTATCGCAGACCATCCATCCTTCTAAAATACTTGTCTGCCATCAAATCCTTCAAAATTTTGCTCTACTAAGGTAAATCACTCCCCTTGCTTAAATGGCCCACCCAGCACAGTATACATTGGTGAATACCAATAGGTCTTGAGTTGATAATCTAACACCCACACTACCCTCCTGGACTCCTCCGAATACGCAAACGCCGAAGGTGACAATGCGGACCGGTGTGCGAAATATTCGGAGGGTATGGTCCGCGCGTTGCAGCTTGAGAATGAGGTGTTGATGGATCAGCCTGGGGAGATGAGGCCTTGAGGTTGTTGAGTTGGATGATATTTATTTGAAAAATCTTGGAGAGATTGCATTTAATTATTTCCTTCTCGGAGCGGTACTCACTGGCATGTCATCCTCATCTACAAAGGAACTTGCTCTTAGGTTATATAACTAGTCTTTTTTTGGATATCACTACGTCTACTTTGACGCGAATCCAGAATGTCATCGACTTGCATCCAACAGAGGCTCAGCTAGTTACCCTTAACTGGAAGAATTTTATTCAATAATCGCTATACCAAGTCATCGGTTTCGAAAGGAGATACGGAAAGGATATTTCAAGTCTCAGAGAACGAGATAATTGACCTTTATCGATAATGGGATTTCATTGCTTATATGGATGTATGAATGTGAGATATTCAACAATGGATGCAAATAACGATCGTTTGGCTATAGGCGTGGCCTGGAAGGTACAGACATCCCTGAATTCAAAAATGATGTTTCAACAGGTACCGGTGCAGCAGTAGTAGCAAGTCCAGCCTTGAATAAAACCTCGTCATCTACGAGGGTCGCATCCGCAGGAAGTGTAGCAGGAGATACACTATGAGAGTACATATAAATCGCGAGCTTCCGACGGCCCTGCGATGCCGGATTAAGATAGCAATCATAGACTTGTAGTAATGATTCTAGCGAGATTTCGCGTGTGGTAGCAACATCATTTTCACCTAATGTAATACCCCATGGTTAGTCTTTACAAGCTCGATAAATAAATAGCCACATACGTCTAAGAAAGTCGCAGTACCCTGACCTTATGTGACTCCAAAATTCATTTGACTCTTCCCCTAGGTTTTTAACTTTTTGTAGTTTCTTTACAATAAGGCCTTCTTTCTGTGCCTCAAACTCGGTGGACGTCCATGTATCCAAATCTTTGCGGAAGCTCGCGAGAAATGCGTCGACTCTACCTTCCAAGTACACGGGATCTTGCAGACTCTGGATGGTAATGGTTAGTCCAATGGATCCATTATTTTGGAACATTCCGCTTCCGACGAGATAACTACCCGGCCGTACAATTAACTAAATAAGGAGGTAAGTCAATCGAGAACATACCCTAACTGCTCTTGAGTGCGCAATTGATTGAAACATGGTTCTTGGATAATGTGGGCGATCAGACTCAAAGTTGCTCTTAAGCCCTGGTCAACGATCGGCCCAAATTGACAAAGATAATGTAAGCAAGAATTCTGTTCCTTATGGTCGGTCAGTAACTCTTTCTTGACAAAATTTGAGCCTATAGATTATTTAGAACTGGCCCGAAGTCATAGTCGCGTCGCTCCATGATTGCTTACCGTCAGGCAATAGGAATGAGCGACGAGAGAAATGACCAAGGAATAACGCGTTCTTCTGTGCGAATGCTGAATGTACTATGCCGAGAAGATTGCGAGCCTCCTATAGAAACTTTAACATGTATAATATGGAGGATAACAATTCCCCACCTCGGCTTGTAAATTACCGTTAACAAGCGATTCGACATAAAATGCTGTCAAAAGATCACCGTGATGGGTCTGAACGTCCGAGCACGAAATATCTGTTACGCTATCAGACGCCGCCTTTTTCATCAAATTGGATGAGATATACTAACTTTCTAATTCCATTTGTTTCTCAGCAACACTCCACACAACTGGCGCCAATAGATCCAGGGCTTTCTGCTGTGAGAGGACCTTCGGTTGCGATAGATGGTAGTTTTTGTATCTCCGTTCAAGCTAAAACCATACATCTCTTAGCAAATCAGGACATTTAGTTGGTGCAATACATACTCTCTCCTTCATAACACCAAACCTTTTAGGATCGACTATCAAAGTCTTGATCTTCTGGACGACAATGTTCAGTAAAACTAAGACTTTATCGTTATATCCCGAGACAGAGATTGAAAATCCTTCGGAAGACGTGTTCAAAGAATATCCTAATTCGGCGAGGGAAGCGTCGTAGGTTATTTCGGCGAGCGAGTCCGTCACAAGGTCCATCACCAACCTGAATCGCATAATCAGTAGATATTGTGTATAGATCACTAGCACTTACCTCGTCAGGACAGCTTGTCGAGGGGTGGAATAGGCGACGGGGCTAAGAAGTATCATATGCCAGTCTCTGATAAAATATTTACGTTCATACCTTCGGATATCCACCATGATCTGTGCTTTAGGTACCCAGAATTGGTCGTCAACTTTATGCCACATACGTGAGATCGGTGAGTCGTCTATGAGAGTTGGCCATTTGGCAGGCTAGAGTCCCGTGTAAGCAAGGTGTCGTTGGTGAAAAGACGGAAGACGTAGACTTACATTGTCTATTTCTTTTTTTCTAACCTCGAAATTGGTTGGTATAAAAGGATTTGGACCAGGTAGGAATAAGGATGTGTTTTTATTACTTTCCAAGCCCTGTGACGATGAAAAAATGTTCAGACACAAACAACATAGTACCGATGGACACGAAAGTCACCTTCTCCAAAAATATCTTCTCCAAAGCCTTCACATGATATTCAGTTCCATACCACTTCTCTGTCTCCCACAATACGTCACTCGTAACGTGACTGTGCTCCTGCGACATTAGAAGAACTCTGCCTCTTTGTGGGGTGAGTCCGTTTAATATCTCGCGCACTAGGGGTTCGTTCCATTCTCGGACGAGTGATGAGCCATTCAATAGCCATTCGGCAGGATAAGACTCAGCCAGCTCTGACGCCAGCCAACTAACATATGTATGCGGCTGTGACTTCCCTCGGAAGATGAATCTTATCTCCGATAGTAATTTAATTTCCTCGTAAAGGTGAGGAGGAAAGATTGAAGCTCGGAGAAGGGAAAGATAGTTATAAATTGCCATAAGTACATCCTCATAATGAACTAGAATCATGATTTTAATATTTTTACGGCGCAGGGGTAAGTGATAACGTACTGTATCCCTCTTTAGTAAGTCCCCCTCTCACAGTGAAAGTCTGAACACCACGACCGCGGGAACTATGACCCGCACTCAAACTTGTGATCCAACCCTTGTCTTTAAGAAACGCATAGACTGAGCCAGGGCCTTCGTGACCCACAAGGTGCGACAAGAATATAACAGGCTTTGATAGATAGTTAGGTCGTTGATAAGATAGTGGGAATGTAAGCAGGAGCTCTTGGTAATCCTTGATCGTTTTTACGAACACTATCGTCTTGAAGGCCATGAATGAAATTGATACGACATTGTTTTGACTGCACTCACACCCATCACTGAATCATCCCAGGGATTATCAAAAATTTTGGGTCTAGCTTCAAAACCTCTATTTGGAATGGGAGAGAAATGGTGAACGACCAGTTTGGTCAAATCATCCAACGACTCTGGCGTTTTTGAGTTTAGTCTTACACAGACTGAAGTGTGTATCGAACAATATTACCTTTACCAATAACTCCCAATGTCATTCTTCCAGAGCAGTAGGTATCTTTCCACCATTCTACGAGACGACGCCTGGTCTCACGACCAACAACTCCACCACCGCCCTCAACAACCTCGGCATCAGGAAGAGAACCGAATTTTTGAAGCTTCTGGGCTGTCTGTGTAAGGCTCTCGATATTTCCGGTACCAAATTTTCTCCACGGATGTCCTTCGACACAGAGAGATGCCTGAAGTTGAAATATTCTTCTCGAATCATCTTGTACATTCTTCTTATTTTCGGAATCGACGGCATTTATTTCGCGATTGGTTGCTGATGGGGCGAATAAAGGGGCCGTTAAAAATGCACCGAGCCTTTCAAGAGCGCCGGGAAGCAACTTTGGACCAATCGAGAACCAATAGTTCGTGGAGGACGCCCCTGTGCCAGCATTATAAGTCCCTCCGCCAGATTTTATGAACTATGACCGGTTAACTTCAGATTAACACTACGCCGACTAGTACTAACCGCCATAAAATCGTTCTCGGCCGGAAAGGCCTCTGATCCCTGACCATGATCATTTTGATAAGCACATTGACCCAGCCAGTATAAATCAGAAGTGATTACCCTCAATAGCATGTGCTCACAGAAATGCGCTAGCCCTGGCATATCATCCTACGCATGGTATTAGGATTGTCAGAGAGTTGTCAGAGCAGAAGCGAGGCTTACAGGATCTTGCAGATGTCCAACTGCCACCTCCAAGCAGGCCGCTGACTTGTCGGCCAAAGCATCATGAACGACAACAGCTTCCAGGCCATTTGAGAGACGTATCAGTCGATACTTTCTATCATCTTCTGATGACGTCTCAAACGGTCCATCATAATATGAGTATTGTTGCGATCCCGCCAGAAGAGCCGAGCCATCAGTGGCTGACACGGTCTGCCACCTTGTGTCCATACCTGCTGTGGTGCGTAGTATCAACGTCTGATAAAAACACAGCAATTACTGACATACCTTGAAGTTGGAAGCAGCCTGTGAAGAACAATAGCAAAAGCCTGATATGGGAAGACGGCAAGATCAACCGAAAGCAGGCCCAAGTCGATCCCTTAGATTCTCACGATTAGATATCATAGCCGATCTTATCTTATCGCATTAGAGTTTCATTAATATTCCTTGACTTTGCACCTTGTTTGTTCAACAAAAAAGCGCATTTTGAGTATAATATTACAGAAATATTTTGACACTGATGGCATATGGCTCAACGACCATTGGACAAATATTAAAATAAAGACTAAATAATAGCAGTTATCTTAGTATCTCGCATGCCAAGTATCTGAGGGAGGGGCCCTAACTATCAATTTGAAGGATATACAAATACCGTTATCTAGGTGCTAGCTACAAGGCGACGAGTTATAATCCATATAATAAATGGGAAATCAGTATAACTTTACACAAAACAAGAATGTATGCGTTCTGATCCTAAGGCAAGGCCGTTTGCGATGACATAGCCAGGAAAATTACCACAACATTAAGCGCGATGGGCCAAGCTCCAAATGTTGCTAGATATGCACTATTCAACACATACCGAAACTCGTGAAGTTGTGCTCGAAATTGCATAATGCCATGCCAGTCGGAGGTTGGCAATTTTGGAAGTGTTCACGGAAACACATGACGTGCTTCAAGGATCAAGCTTCAAGTGTTGCTTTGATGCCTTAATTATTTCAAATACACCTCGTAGGCAACATTTTTTCCAAATTGCATGTACATAAGATAACTACAAATTGCTTTCCTGCTACAGGGTATACTTACCTGCCATATTGTTAAGTTGAATACATATATTCGCGCACTGAACATTACTATGTACGGAAGGTTTTTGGATCAGAAACCACGTAGAAGCCAATTAAGCAAAATTTAACGAGGGGGAACGGGAATGGTGGGTAGAACGCTTTTATATTTTTTTTAAAAGAAGAAAAAAAGATTTTAACCAAGCATCAGTGACCATCTCGTATGGGTCCGGCCGGCGGTCAAAAAAAAAAAAAAATTGAGCTCCGTCAGTTACCAGTAATACTGTTTTTACTCTTCAGGCCACCAGGTAGTATTTACCCTTGTCACTCTGTCAGCACCGTTTGAGCAATACTATTAATCTTTCTGCTCCCCTTGTATCTATCGCCGGAAGACTCTGTCAAAGTTACTGATGCCCAAGAACAATGATGTACACGTATTAGGGGAGAGCCAACTAAGGAACAGAACCTGAGCGGATATGTAAATTTTCCGCTCCGCCACCCCCTTTGAATTTTAAGAAAATTTAGATATGCAAAGTTTCAGGTATTCCTTTTGTTTTCCACTTTTCAGCGACTTAGGACTGAAGGCCCTTATTTTAGGATCTGTATATAGATCTAAGTCAAGTCCAACGTGTATCGGGTGTAGACCCGGTATTAATGTCACCAAAGGACCAAGCGCAAATATGTTAGGATCTATATATAGATCTAAGTCCAAAGTGTATCGAGTATAGACCTGGCGCAACAATCATGACCGTGACGGGCTTCGGCACAAACACCATTCAGAGACTCATTAATTTACTTAAGATTGAGATGTAGTTAATCGATAGATACGGTTCGGCTAGCTCCTTCTGGCACCTGGTTCAATCTCCTGTTCTGTCCTCCTCACGATTTTGAACTTGTGCATCTCGAACGCTGCCGTGGCCGCGATGTTGACGGTAGTATTCTGCTCGACAGCCATTGTTGTTATTGTTTATCTTCGGTGGAAGCGTGGCTATACTTCCCTTGGCTCCAAATCTCCACCTGGACCTAACCCTTCTTGGATGGTCGGCCATACCTTTCAAGTGCCTCAAACAAGAACTTGGAGATATTTTGATGGACTGGCAAAGACTTTCGGTGAGTAGCTCCATCTTGGAAAACAATATCATCGAACGCTAAATTGTTTAGGACCAATCGTAAAGCTCACGCTCGCTGGCGACGACATCGTCGTCTTGACGGATGCAAAGGACGCTGGGGAACTTGTTTGTCTATTTGAACCACAGTCAACGTATAATATAACTGAATAAAATCAAGCTTGGGCGCCGATCGCACAACTATTCTTCCAGAAAGCAGTTAACCTACGCCGGTAAACATTTGTCACATAATAAAGTAAGTGCCCAAATTCACAGTGGAATTTGTATTCTCATTTCCTGGCGGACAGAGATTGATACTTCTTCCATACGGACCACTTCTCAAAACACAACGTCAAGCATTCTATCAAATGTTGCAACCGAGAGGTAAACTTCAAATTCTCGCATGAATTGGTGAATGCGTTATCACTCAGCTATCTCTAGTTGTGGATGGATATCAGCCTATGCAACTTCTCGAGTCCTCCAAATTGCTATTCGATTCATTAACAGCCCCGGATAAAACGTTTCTAAATACGAAACGGTTTTCGGCCTCGCTTGTTTTCACATTAACATACGGCAGGCGGTTCTCTCCCGATAACGCTGAGCTCAAAGAAGTCCTAGGAATCTTGGACAACTTCATTGAAAATTGCTATCCTGGTCGCCATCTTGTTGATACGTTCCCGACACTGGACAGTGCTTGGGTTCCCAACTTCATAGCGACATGGCGAAACAAAGCAAGAGAACAGCATGACAGAGAAATTAAAGTCAGTTTATTGGTCTTTACTGTGAATGAATGAACGCCTTGAAAAAAAAAAAAAACTTATTTGGCAGTTCTATCTTCGCTTGCTGCACGATGTGAAATCGCGTATGGACGCAGGAGAGCACCTCGAATCCTTTGCGGCACGTCTTTGGGAGGACAGCGATAAACATGGCCTTGATCTGGAGTCCATGGCCTACGTCGCTGGCACTGCATTCGAGGCTGGAACCGGGACTACGTCCGGGACGCTATTGTTTTTCTTTATGGCCATGATATTGCATCCGGGAGCATTGAAAAAGGCTCAGAACGAGATTGACACTGCACTGGGTAGTGAAGAAGGACCACCCACCTTTGAACATTTTCAAAGCCTGCCGTATTGTGCGGCGTTGTGTAAGGAAGTCTTCAGGTATATAATCCGCCGTCCTAAGCTATTTCAGATTTATTGAATCTCCTATCACGACAGATGGATTCCCGTTGCCCCTGGTGGTTTCCCTCATTTGTCTGATCAGGACGATAATTACAAAGGATATGACATCAAAGCGGGTACCATGGTCATACCCAATATATGGTCCATGCATCACGATCCTTCTGTCTTTCACGACCACGCGATGTTCAAGCCAGAACGCTTTCTCAAAGCTGATGGAAACCTTCAAATGAATGATTTGGCCGAAGGACACTACGCTTTCGGATTTGGTCGACGGTGAAGAAATTGTATCTTTATTCGCCACGCAAACTAAAGCTAAAGTTGTCACCACAGTGCATGTCCTGGTCAATACCTAGCAATTAGAAGCGTTTGGATAGCAATCGTGCAGCTTATGTGGGGTTTCCATATTACACATGCTCTCGACAAGGATGGGAAGCCGATTCCTATCGATACAGAAGCCGTCACATCGGCAATATCAATGTGAGTATCCTTGTAGCTCTCATGATCCTTGATTGATAGTCTATTGAAGAGAACCTGAGCAGTTTGAGATGCGAATAACACCTAGGTCTGATCTACATGTTACTATAATACGCAAGCTGTGGATGGGACATCAGGCGAGGATGGCGGGGTCAACGTCTGTGTAAGATAATAAATATAGCCGGATATGCCCAGTCCAGAAGAAGAATGGCTTCACGCGGCTAAATAGAGAAGAGTTCCATGTTTGTATCGAATCTTATATTATCTGCCGTATGGTCAAACGGTTGCATGTACATAAATATGCTTTCTCCTTAGGTTTTTGCGGAACCTAGACGATGCCTTTGTTGAAACAGACTCGTGCGCCCTAGTCTATGTCAAGTCTACACGACCATACTAAGTAGTACCGCTCAATTCTACATCAAGCTTACACGACCATACTAAGCCGCGCCGTACCTTAAAACATGTATACCACCGTTCCACCTTATACAAGGATGTGACCCGTGGGGGGCAAGCCCCCACCATGCTACCACCCCACAACTTTACTCGGTCGCTTCGCGACCTGGTGAATCAATAATAATGTCTTTAAACACTACATCAGCAGTTATATCTGTCTTGGAATAGCATTTTCAAATACTTGATCACATAACCTTTGTATTACCTTCTGTGACCACTTCTGTACATTCCAGCTTTCCATTTATTCTCATTCAGAGACTTATTTTAAAGTGATTAATGTTTACATTATTCAGAATACTTTTGTAAATTCACTGAACCTAAAAAATGTAAGTCAGTCTCCTTTTGGAACCTTCCTGAATACTTACTCATGGATCAATAATAACATTCTTAAATACTACATATTTGGCTACAGTTTGTGTCTTAAACTCTTTGTAATGTCAAAATATAGAGGGTCATACGTGATCAGCACCGAGACTCTAAATTCTATTGCAGTCTCTAAAGCAGTCAGTTGGTTAAGTTATCTTTTAATGCGGCTCAATGTGTCGTTCTAAGAGATGAAAAGTAAAACATCATTAAGAACGTCACACATAAAAAAACTAATGTGTAGAACAATGAGGTTCGAAAAAATGTGCCCATGGAGCCTGCACGAAGCCTGGTGTGGATGTCAGATCTGTACATATTACCAAACCACACTTGTAAATCTAGGGATTTTATATACACACTGCAAAATTGCGATCCCCATAAGCCGGGTATGGATCACTTGTCGTTATTGATACCCTTTCTGGTTTATATAATGTATTGCATATTTGCGAATGTTTTCACGCGTTGATTATCATTTGATAGATATCGTACATGACGAGCATTCCTTTCTCACGAAGAGCTCCTAGGAGACCACTCAGGGTTGTTTAAAGCTATATGACCCACGCCACCATCGATAAAGCCGTCAGCTACCAATGTGATTTTCGGAGATACCGTTGCATTGGCATCCAAAGACCAAAGAGCAACCGCAACAGTGCTGACAGAGGAGAAACCCATGTCAGAATAGGTGACAAGGCTCGATGGCATATACGCACTTCTTTCCATTGTAGTTCAAGAGTCCTTGATGAACCGGGAACTTGATTTGTGGACCCAAGTAGCCCACACGCTAAAAATAACCATTAGAGAAGACATGGAAGGTGCGACATCAAACATACCCTTCCATACTGCCACCCATTGACGAATAACAATGCACGATACCTTGCCGAATCATCGTCAAATACGAAAGAAATGGGAATATCAGTCCCTGATGGCATATGGAGGTCAAATGTAGTGACGAAGAACCCGATCCCTGGATCTTGATTGGGTAATCCTTCCGACAATAGGCGAGTTTGCCATTTCGATGTATCGAAACCCGGTAGATGCCAGCCTTCCCGTTCACCAAATAGCCCTCCCTCGTTGAATATACCGCGAGTTCTATCCGGGTAACTGGAAAACGAAATCAGCGTGAAATCATTGTTATTTCGTCTTCCTGAGGCCTACCCCGTATATCCACCTAGTTTTCCTTGAAGTTTCCAAGTAGTGAATTCACCAGTGTTGAGTTTGAAACCCATGATTCCACGGGGTGATTTAGAATTCTCCGCCGTAGCTGCAGGAAAGGTGTTTAAAAACAAGCTTGAGGAAATTTGAAAGTGCTCGTACAGCTGCTCTCGTCAATACCGGTGCTATCTTGCACAACAGTGACAACGTTGTCTTGACTGGTTTTCACCGAACCTGCCGGGAAGGTGAATATCTCATTTGTTTGGGAGGGAGTCGAGCTGAATTAGCACCGACGACTTCATATGAGAACAGCGACGAGTAGGTATGATTAACTCCTACCTATCACTCGGTGTTGACTTGATAAACATGTCGTTAATCCACACACTAGCAGCAAATGCTAGGAATATGTGAGCACCGCTTAGCAGTCAGACATGAACCAATTATTTACCTGTGCCTCCACTGATGGTAAGGTTGACAGATGTTTCAGCCCCAGTTGCATTGAAATGGCCGCGCCAAACTACGGCCCCCTCACAGCTAATGGCACAAGATGAGTAACTTGTAGGTAAAATAAAAGGGACCACATACAAGCCATAATCACAACCTGTGTAGTAGTAAGTTCACATGTAAGTATATTATGAAGCGATAGCAATTGATGACCGAACCGTAAAGAACACGTCCATCGCCGAACAAAGGTGGCGGAATGATATTTGTTGTTGTATGATTAGCAGTAATCCAATTAGCATCATTGAAGGTTGGCTGGATTTCCGGTAAGCTGTCTGCGAACTTCCAGTCGCTGAGCTGGGGAAGCCGTAAAGAGCTCGTGGCTTTCATATTTAAATGCCCTGTAATTGCACTGGATTTCCCTTGTGCATCCTTAAGATCAGAGACAGGTACCCCATTCCAGGTAACGGTCTTGATATTGCTTGGAGCAAAGACTGTCAAAGCCACACTCGTGTTCAAGTCACCAGTCAATTGGAGTTCCGAATTCTTAATGGTGGCATTTCGGACGAGGTATGGACCACCAACGAGAACGGTGTCATTAGATCCGAATTGCCAGTATTGGGAGAGGTCGGATGATCCTGGGATAACTGGAGCCCAGAACGACGCTGCCGTAACGGGATCACTGAAGAGGACAAGCTGCGAAGACGACTCCCAGACCGTGACTAAACCTGTAATGCCGGGAAGAAAAGTGACGGTTGTCACGTCGTTTGCATTATCGCTTGAGAACTTGACGGAAGACGAAATAGCCCGAGCACCCGAATTACTAGGCCCAAGCTTCAAGGCCGCCTCATGGCTCTGGGCAGATTCACCGAAGAGGAAAAGAACATCACGCGATCCAATTCGTCCCGCAAAGAAAATGGTGGCCGTAGAGTAAAGAAGATTTGATGAGCCAAACGAATAGTCGGTCACAATCACTTTACTCTGCCTTCCGTCTAAAGCAATAGAGCTGGAGGTCCTAGGAAGAGTCAGGGTACCGACAGAAGTCTGCGCTGTAATAGTGAAATCTACACTGGCACTATTTCAAGAATGGAAGCTCAGAAATTGGATACGACATCAAAAGAAAACACGCACGTAGATGTGGAATCATTCTGCCTAGCGATAAAGAAATTGGTTCCGGAGTCGGGATTTCGCAGAAGTGTGACAAAGGCTTCAGTCCCATTCACAGAAACACCCCCCGTGCTGGTATCACCGATCCAATTGGTCTTTCTGAATTCAGGAGAGCTACGCAAAAATAAGGCCTGTCGCTTAAGTTCGTCGAATTTAGGGGACAACGCCCTATTTTCGCGGATGGCGGCACCGTAGTCATAACTACCATATCACAATTAAATAAAACTACATTCGCCAGAGTAAAATAGTTTACTTGCCTGGTATAAACACCAGGGTACGCAAGTGAGCCCCAAGAAGTTCCTCTGGCAACGGGAAGATTAATCAGTGTATTCAATAGTTGGCTGTGAACTTCTGGATATCCTTACCCGTATACCATATAAAAAGACATCAGCTTAGCGTTTGATGCCCAGTTTTGCTTGTAGAAAACATCCTGGAAATTTGGACCAGTCAAGACCCCACATGCATCATACCCAGGCCCTGCCCAAGGGTCGTAGGATCCGCCTTGGAATTCTGGCATGTAGAATGGCTGGGACGGATTAACAGATTGGTGATACTGGTGGTAGTTGAGTTTTACTGGGCTCCAAGTCTTTGGAAACAAGGTCGTCAGAGTGGTCTCTACAGAGACTCACACAAAATATCACGTACCTCTGGATTAGAGCAATCAAATCCTTGTGGGTATGAATCCTAGTGTAGCCAATAAGTCACGCGACGGACACAGAGCGAGATATATCGCACCAAACCATAGATATCAACGGCACCGGTGCCATTAATGAAGTTAGACCCCTCTCCAGGATCATTATATGTTCTTTTTTTCGTGGTAATTAGTAACTATATCCCGATTTTACTGAAGAAACGTGACAAACAAGGGTACAACAACGCCACCAGCTCGGAAGGCAGCCTCGAGCTCAGCGAAGTACACTGCTCGATTGATAGGTTCCTGCGTATATTCGTTGTCTACTACGGGTCAGCAAAAGGAAAGGATCACAATATATGTCCAACTAACCGATTTGCACCGCTAAATTGCATCCGTCAGCTATGTCACGAATTCAAGAAGAGATGAACTGACCTATAATAGGGCCTCCATTCGTGATTTGATTTGGAACGGTAGCGTCGATGATGGCTTGAATGTAAGGTTCCCAGGTTGCACGATAGTCAGTTGCATTGGTACGGAGCTCGCCTGCTACTTGACTAGTGACCCAATGTGCTATCCCACCAGCGGTCGTTTCTGCGTTGATCTGTCGATAAGTCATCATTATTCACTGTACGTTGTGTTACTATACTAGTCTATAAAGGCTCACATAGGGACCTGCCAATTTCATTTTAAAGGGACGAAAAGGGAGAAAAAGAAGAAAAGAATACCTGGCCGTAGAACGACAAATAAACCTGCCGCCTTCGCAGAGTCAAACAACGATTGGAGGTCTCTCCAATCATCAAAGTCGAGGACTCCTGGGGCAGGATGAGAAAGCCCCCCTAAATTTTTTTTTCCTTTTTTACTTATTCAACCACGAGAGATCCAAAGTTGCTTACAATGTGTATAGATACTAGTAAGTTGTTCAGTGAGTCTCAATATGACGAATATATAATAACTAACCTGACGCCGTTCAATCCCGCTGCTTTCATCTTTTGGAATATATCAAGCCACAAATCGGGAACAGGTATACGGAACGCATGGAACTCCCCAGAACTACGATATGTCAGCGACAAACTTGTTTGAGTTCAGGTAGGGTTCTGGAGACATACTACAGGAGTATACGCTGACCATTGACAAATAAGGTATAATTGTCCCACTGAACCACATCGGTTAATCCGTTAGATCGCCTTGGTGGGTCCGCGAATGCAATTTGAGAACCGAAGTCTGGCACTGATGAAGTAGAGACTCGGAGTGTTACTGGCCATGTCAATAGGACAAGACAAAGCAAAAACAGTGTAGAAAAGGCCAAAGAAAATCGAGCCTTAAGCATCTTTGCTGATGGAAAACATTCAGACAGACATCTTCCAAGCCGTTTTTTTATACCTCAACTCACCCTCTTTGCCTTCTTTGCGCGTGACGGGGAGTTGGGTTGACATCATACTCCGCGGACCGTCGAGAGAAGTGACCGCTAAGCAGTAAAGCGGATCACGAGAGCTGAAGCGCTGATTCTTTACCATGTATTTATTCTTCAGAAGCGACCGATATTGACGACCAGCAGAGGGATATTCACACTCAACCTAACTCATTGAGGTTAGGTGAACCGTATTATAATAAAAAATTCATACTAACTAATTGATGGTAAAAAAATTTTCAAGTTGCCGTTTGGCAATTAACTTAGTTTAGGGAGCGCAGACCGTATGTTCTAACGGATCCAGGTGACGAAGAAGAATGTGTGAATTTCACTCGGGGCCACACGTGACTCCAAGTCGCCTTTACATTTCGGACCGTGCCTTTCTCTGTCCAAAGTATAAATAGTGAATAATGTTTTTATAGTGACCAGCTTGAGCATTAATTAAGTTACTAGGGAGCCAATTTGTCTGTCATGAATGCATGACGGTTGACTAATGAGCTACGATCCTTCATCGGAGTTTAAATCCAGCTTCCCACTATGGCTACTCGTTCGTTCAACTTCATTAAACAGGGAACGCGAGCTCGTGTCTTATATATCGATAAAAAAGTCATTGTGATATCAAAACCCCCTGGAATAGTATCTCAGCTTCTTCCAAACACGGTCGAGAACGTTGGTGGTCCGGCAAGTTTTTTTCTCTTTATTTCTGTCGGAGGAATTTCCCCTTTTATCGAGTCTCTTACCGAAGCTGTACACCGAAGTATCGAGAAAACACGACTGACTTAATTTTTTTTGAAACAGGAAACATTGGACCGTATACTTAGTGGTGCCGAGTTATATCTTAACTACGCTATTGGCGGATGCTAAATTGAAATTTTAATCCCAGATCTTACGCAAAAGCTACAACTGGAATTACGACCGTTGACCGTACACAGGCTTGACAAAGTGAGTTTATAGTCACTATAATACTTTCCTCTCCAAGAGAAGATGTGAATTCCACAACTTTGACACGATCATATTTCTCAAGCCGTATGTCCAGTGCACAGGCTGCGGTGGACTTGATTTTTGTTTTCCTTTCTCATAGACATTTCCACTCAAATATCATATAAAACTCATGTAATGAAATCACTAGCCCACAACAGGAGCTCTAGTTTTAGCTCGCACACCCGAAGCGGCACGTGACCTGTCGCAACAATTTAGCGCTCGTACAATACAGAAAACCTACCTCGCCATAGTCAGAGCTGGTCGTGAAACATTTGAAAAGGACAATGGCGAAATAAATTCACCTCTAACACTTTCAGAAGGGTGGACTCGGCTATCCAAGAAAGGCGTCGATGCGCGCACAGGCTGGAAGCTTGCCGCATCTTCAGTGTGCCGCCACATTATTTGACTCTTGCAGTTTTAACCTGATGTCAAAAATAGAACACTGCGCCGGTTTCTTTGCTTAGACTTACGCTCCATACTGGCGTCAAACATCAACTCCGAGTTCACTTGGCTAACATCTTAAAAGGTCTAATCCACAAGCCATCATAAAATTGGCAATTACTGACGAAGCATATCCAGCGCCTATCTTGGGTGATACCCTTCATTCTCGATCAAAGTTATCGGAGAAGATTCGCAATATCGTCAATGTCCCAGACAACCGTCTATTTTTACACTCATCTCATATAGCCTTTTCGGTAAGTATCAAGGCATTTTATATCAATTATCGTTTGCCCTACAGCATTATACATAGCGATACCGTAAGTTTGCGCCAAGAAAATATACCGTTGGTGTGACCGCACCACTCCCGGTGGATTTTGTCACTTTGTGTGCTCAGCTAGGCTTGGCCCTTGATGATGGAGACATCCATGGAGGCGTAACAGTGAATGGTGAACCTGCCCCGTGCGATTTAACTGATTACGAGTCGTGGTGGGAGAGTCGTGGAATTTCCACATACACGGAACAGCGAAGAGATGGTGGTATTGCCAGTAAATTACAACAGTAATGACAGCATTAAGTTACAATGATAGGTTAATGAGTGACATGACAAAAGATTGTTCATGAGCGATAATAGTGTCATAAGTGGCTTAGCCTTGCAAGTGCCATCTTATCCTTGTATAATACGTCCATCTCTGTTTCCACTCGTATACTCTCTCTCGAGGAAACTGTTATTTCCACTGGACGGAGTCGATGGCCGGAGCCATCTAATACCGTAGTAATGGGTGCGATTGGTAAGCCTTCTTGGGCTTCACCGTCTTTCCCAGTGTACCCCAATGCAACACGAGAAACAATGAGACAGTACGCTCCACCCGTAATAGGGGCAAGCTAGGCGCAGTTTAGAAACTAAACGGTCAAAGAGCACACTGCAGAAGCTACACACCGAATTGAGAACGATGACGTGAGCCCGCTGGTGTAGAGCATTGAGGATGATCCAGATTAGCCAGGTAAGGGCAGTTAGAATCCCTGATTCTGCTATTATCTTAGCTACTGCCAAAAGACTCTGACGCTGTGCACGGGAAGCCATAGCACGGCTCATTGACCAAAGCTTCCATGTAATTAGACCTTGGGGGAAGGAGGGGTTCGACAAATTGGCAAACAGGTAAACCGAGAATATCAATACTCACTAGTACACAAGACATTGTTCCCCAGGACTTGCAAAAACAGAGAGGTTAGTCCCATTATCCATTCTCTCCCGGAAAAACCCACCTAATGCTTGTGTTGTAATAATGGAGGCCTGGAGTTCCTTCAATCCGAAAATATTCGACTGAGGAGATGTTGTGGAGAATTCATATACCAGACAACCACCGCTAGCTGTGTGACGGCAGATATCAGCGTTACACTCAGCACTATCTCAAATCGCATACTTACCAATACTGCCTAATATGAGCACGCTCGGGAGGACAATCACCCTTAGGCTACCACCCCACGCAACATAGCATCGATAAATCTAATAACCGGACGGACAGTGTAAGCGTAGTCAAGTGTACGAGATGCTTCAATCATACCAAGACAATATCACCCAAGAGGATTTCCATCAATAATACACCACTTCTCATCAGATGCCCTAAGGACGAAAAATCGCTCAATATTTTCTGTGCTGCCCCTGGCTGTGTCTGAGATACGCTGAAGGCTCTGAGAAGACGAGCCAAGTTGATCATGAGATGCTGAAACGAGCGTTAGCATGATTCCATTTAATAAAGCAAGGACGTACTGCAGTGGCTAAAATATACATTAGCACGGTGATAGCAAACATTGAGTAGTGCACATTGGGTGTTGCCCGTTTATATATGAGGACATATATTGTGCAGGCGAAGAGAAAGGTGTATAGACCTGATCAGCGAACTCCGCATTTAGTATGCCCGATTGCAGACAAGCAATACAATGACCATACGAACCGTATAATACACCCTCTACGAGTAAGGAAACCACCTCCGCCTTATCAAGAGTGAAAGGCATTGGGCAACGAAGTACAGAGAAACGAGGGTGAAGTAGTGGACAGAGACAGACTTAAGATCGACGGTTAAAGTGGGTATGTAGGGGCAGGCAGCCCGAAAGGCTCGGTTTCTTAATCTCCTGGGAATGATATATGTCGTCTGGTTAACATTCTGCCATCAAGAACAAATCAAAAAGCCGGATGGCATGGACACGGCCACTTCTAGCTCCATGCTCTTAATTAGCTAATGCTCAGGGACCAGATATTATAATGTTATCATTCATTTAATACTTCTTATCAGAGGGTTTCTTCGAAGACATACAACGCCAATCAAAACGCCTTCCGGTGATCGCTGTCTGGGAGGTCCCGGAGGAATCAAACACGGCATGCCGTATCAAGTCGAATCATCACTTGAGCTAGACCATCGACCTACTTTGAAATGGCTGTAAGGGGCGAAGCGACGTATCAGCATATTGATGCAGGCGAGGCACATCGACGTTAAGCGGTCAGACCTGAATTATTAAAGTGCGATGCCGAGCGAAGCGGAAACTAAAACCACTTTGTCCATATTATAGCAGTTCTGACATAACGCGGTGCATTTATTTTTAGTCATCAGAGAGCTCAAAATAGCGGTCATTATTAGTCTTGAGGATATCCCCATTACATAATGGAGTGTGATAAATTGTGAGATGTTGGTGTCATAACCAGTTGCCTTTGATACACCATAGGCTAGATCCATGGGGTAAACATAAACATTACATAACATGCATAGTGTGCGGTAAGTACCGGTATTATGTAAGCACATAGCGCGGGCCGGTGTTCCCGCTCACAAACATAGTAAATTTCGGAGTATTATTGAAAAAGTTCTTTTTTTTGGAAAATATGGCGGTTCACTTCTGATATCAATATTAGATTCTGAATTCCTGCATATATTTGCGATCAGTTTCGTCCACAGAGCATCCACTGGCCCGCAACGATCGGACATGTCATTGTGGAGTGGACACTCTGTGCTACTAAAACCTCATCACTTTTATGGTAAAATTTCCATTGCGATTGGCCAGTTTCTCCGTATAATGATTGACAAATGAAACATATTAGCCTGTCCCTGCTAAAAAAAAAACACTCAACATCATCATTCTCCATCCCGTCTACTACGTTCTGATATATAAAATAATCTATTTATTTGGGCGACAGAGCCCTCCAGTTGCCACGATGTCTCTGTCAGTGCACCCTGCTGTATTTTTATTTAGAAGTTTATATTCTGTTAAATTAGCCTACTGAATTATCAGGTTTCATCCAAGCACCGATTGCTCCGTATAACACAGCATCAGAAACATTTCTAGCCGTGTTCGGTAATTTACCGTGGCCACAAGATGTCCTTCAATTCCCAGTTGCGGAAATGTTGATGCTTGTTACTCGAATAAGCACCCAAGCAGCTTTTCAAGCAAGTGCTTGCTCGGGCATGAGCTCTTTCATTGCGGTCAACATTTCAGCCACTATGGATGGATGGAAGGGCCCTCGATGTCTTCCGCCCCTTTATGATCCCTTTCTCCCCCTTTATCTCGACAATATAACAGCAGTTGGGCATAATACAAGTCTTCCCGTGCGATTGCGAGGGTGATATATAGAGAAAGGCGCATCTCTATATCGCCCGATGGTCAATTATAAATATATAGTAATGTCCCTGGGTACAATTTATGCCAAATAAGTGTCCTCTGCATGGGGTAAAAATCGGGCCAGTCTCGGAGGTTGGAGCCCGTTCGCAGTTTTGTCGGAATGCCCATCATTAGTCAATATTTTGTCGAGTTCCCGCCATAGCTGGAAAATTTGGCGTACGGACGGCCACCCAAGCTGTGGACGTTTTACAGACAGAGCGACCTTAGAAGGGACTTTAGAATTTTATTGTCCACGGCTGGTATCCTGCTGAAACTACGGCTCTCGGACTTACGATCAATATATCATTTTAGACAGGGGGGGCGCAACGTGTCCTTGACTAGCCAAAATGAGTGTTATGACCCACCGAATGGGGTCACGGTGGGATGCCGCCTTCGACGCCTAAGCAGCTGCGACTCGTTTGACACTCAATAGATAGAAATCTGCACATCTCTGCGGCTGGGCTGATCACGAGTCTAGGACGCGACCCTGACAGACTATAAATTGACCGATTGTTCTTAGAAAAAAACAGGCGAGGGCGTAGCATGTCGATTGGGCAATTCAACATCCACATGCAACATCTGTTTATTTCCGCCCACCTCAAGCATCTTTTTCCGAGCGTGAGTCAACGAGCTGACGGCATATATGTGGACGGCGACATCGATTTGTCTACCTGCACTGTGGTTATGGGACATTAAAATGGAGCAAGTAAAACCGCCACAGCCAACAGAGAGCGAGTGGCAGATACTTGGAAGACTCAGACTTAAATGACGAGGAATCTTGTGATGATGGGCGTCATGTAGAGCAAGTCGTCGATCCCCTCTTCAACAAAAATGGCAAAGCCTGAGATACCGATTGTGATGAGTATTCCTTTGATGAATCAACTTTTGTCACGGTCATAGTTGCCAGGCTAATTTTAGTTTCGGTGGAATACAGTCAGGAAACTACTTGCCAATTGACGCATCTGTTGACGTTTCCAAAGGGAGCCTTTTAACTTCGCCTTTGGATATTTGACGATGACCTGTGGTGACCAGAAAGCAAGGCTGTCTCACTAATCTACAAGCCTCTATCTGGCAATGATAGACTTTCACGCCACAGACAAACGGGCGCGGCCACATTAGTTCAGACCCGCAAGCAGAAATCAGTTTGAAGTTCCTTCACTGCCTCCTCTCTCACCTCTCAATGGATAAGGCCTTTTTTTTCTCCAGTGAGGTCGGGACTGCCACCGCAGACCAGAGATTGCCGAGGACTCGCATTACTTTCTCATTTGCTTCCTCAGTGTGTTTGTATTGTCCGGAAGCGCCAGGTAGTCTGCTTCGATTTCGATTCCAAACTATGAAAAGAAGGCGATTCTAGAACGTTGTCGTAACCTGAATGTATTACCCGCTGGGTTCGCAGCGCGAGCGGAGTCCGATCGGTTCGTATCCGGCACAAAGTCGACACTTCTTCGAAATGCCAAAGTATGCCATTCCCCTATTTCAAAATACTGAAGTAACATCATGCCCTTCTCGAATTATATGCTAGGTATGGACAGGACGTTTGAATGGTACTGAAGGCACGTCGGATTAGCTCATACTGCCCCACCCGAAAAAAATTGTGATAGGAGTTAGTTTTTCAGTTATTTATGGCGATCTAATCAAAGTTATCGGCTATATTCCAACCCGTCTACTGAGATTATTTGGCAAACAGCAATTACATATCCAGGATCTTCAAAGGGCTTGGGTGAAGCTCCCATCCTTCCATGATTACGAAGTCTTGATGGTTTGAATACCCGCTGTTGCTAGAGGAGTTACGACCGCACAAATTCTTCCTCTGGTTCGATCAACAATGTTGGTGGGGATTCTCCCGACAAACATTATATTGTTTTAAGGAAATGTTTAATACAGGAGGACAAGCATTTGTGGTCAAACTCCGTCCCACGATAGAGCGTTCCCCTATTTCGAAAGTCATCGAGCCGCCTCACACACTTAACGGGACCAACATCGACCCGTTTCTGCCTCCTCGCTGGAGGCACATGAAGTATATGATCTCTTTATCTGCAAACATGGTTGTGGGGAAAATTCTTCACGATCCTACTCTATGACCCAAATGGACAGCGGTTTAAAAATTTGAGAAGCTTATAACGAGGCCGGCAAGATTAAGGATGCTCAAGACGAGTTCTGTGCTATAGCCGAGGCTGGAAAGTGGAAGAAACTGAGAAAGTGGCCAGAGGACTTGCAGTGGGAATCATTGGTGGATGTTTTACGTGGGAAAGTGAAGCTAACCGCTGTCCAGTTGGCTGCGTTTTGATTTTGTAATTATTTATTGATAATTCTCCGTCTATCGTTATGAGCCTGTCGCCCAAGCTTTCAATCATGCTCCTCTTACTCAAACTTTCGCTCTTCTTATATCCTTAAGTGGCTCTGTTGTCAGCTAAACCTTTCTCTATCTCTCAATATGTGTCTTGATAGGGAATTGAACCTATAAGGTTGATTCCCTAGATTGAGTCCTTGTTGTCACCCTCTTCAAGCAACCTAATTGTTACATTGACTGTGACTGATTGTTCTCTACCTAACTCTATTCCATCCTCTACTTAGTTAGTATTGTACTTAAGCAGTTAATACACATTCTGCTGTACTTTGACAGTTGGCATTCTTTGCACACAGAGTGGTAATTTACACAACTCTTCACACCTGATCACCATCTCACCTTAGTATAAAACTCTCATCTTGTACTCTACAGTTATTTAGTTTGATATTGACTTAGGTTCCCCTACTCTCTACTTAATCTTTGACATGAAGTCCTCAGCCAGCTGAAACTCATAACTGTAAGGGGATGTTCTATTTCTTATATTTTTCATTTTCAAGTTGTCTGCCCTTTCAGGAGTTTCCCTGACTGGCCTACTCCTAGTGGATTAATCAGCAGTATTTCTTGACATTTTTCATATTTCCTGAGTAGCTATTCCGCCTATAGGAATATTCTAAGGTAGAGTAAATAGTTAGCGTCCATATAGGTAAGCTGTCATTCTATTTTTAGAAACCCGCAAGGATTCTTGCGTAAGCGAATCGATCTAGAACAAACCAAGTGATTGAGTGAGCGATTAAGAATTAATCAGCCCTTTCCACAGTCGCATTGATTTATATTGATAACCGAAGACCTCTTGGTCACTTTTAGAGCATGGATTCGAGACATTCTTTGGGGGACGGGCCATACGAGCTGCAAGACGCCATCGCATCCTTCGTCGATCACCCCGAAGACCTTTTGTCTCTTGCATTAACCTGTCGAAGGCTTTATACAGTGATTGTTCCGGATCATCTAGAATTCCGCCATGTTCGTTGCGATTTTAACAAACTTTATGTCTGGGAAGCACTTCTATCTCGACCACGGCTTGCGGCAGGGTTGCGGAGCTTGGTTTTGCTGAACAATTCGTCCAGCAGAGCCGAAATAATACCGTGGACGGCGGTGGGATATGACAGTCACGACTATCAAGTGTACGAGCCTGAGCCAGGGCATCGAGAAGCTTCTATGGTAGCTCTTACAAACCTTCTTTACAATACACCCTTCCTCCGTCAACTGGCTTGTAACGATTCCGACGATTCGGACGATTGGACAGACGAGACACTTCTGAAGAATTTTTTCATTGCCATGCGTAACCACTGTCATTCCCTTCAGGAGCTGGATATGCGCATTTCAACATTTTCTCTGATCGCATGGATAAAGGTTATGGCAAATCCTGTTAGTCCCTTACTCCTACTCTGTTGTCGTGTGTATTTGACTAAGTACTATATAAGATTCAGGTCTTTTCCAATCTAACCCAATTCTCAATAGTTAAAGTATCTGGGTATAGCCATGCGATTCTTCCGTTCCTTCCTGCATTTGTTGAGATATTAGCCTATGGCATGCCTGCGTTACGCGACCTACATATTGGTGGGTATGGTCTGCAACTGTTCGGGCTTTGGGAGCAGGCACGGTGGCAGTCTCTACAACGATGTACTATGTATTTCATTGGTGCCAGCGCAGAGAAAGGGAGTTTTCCTGTAATAGCACGCTTTTTGGAAAACCATCCCAAAATAACATGTTTTGGTTCAACTACGCTTCTTCTCCCTGGTAGTATTCCCTTCACTACAACATTTCGGTCACTCCTGTTGACATATCCTGATCAACCATTCACCAAGGATACCATTGCACCTCCAGCTCTTCGGTACATCCACTCTTTTGAACTTCACAGTGGTCTCAACTCGGAATCGATCAGCATACTCAGCGATATGCCATCCCTTCGATATCTCAGATATGTCTACCATCACGATGTGGCTGAAGTTGTTCGATTGGCACCGGGATTGGAAAGACTTGGTGTCATGTTGAGGGACAGGGAACTTGATTCTAACGAGGTGGGTTTTTAGTTTTTCAAGCTTACGAAGTATACCTCCTACTTTGACCATCTCTTCAGGACAAATCGTCAATTGAAGACCTTCTTGCGTTCAAACATCTCACGCATTTTGTTGTGTATTCATACGAGCCCAACTCACTATCTACAACCGAAATAGCGAGAGTGGCGTCAATTCGATCCCTTCGGTACATTGGGGTGGAACGGGACCTTTGGAGTTTGGTTGAACGTGACGAAAACGGAGAATTTTTGCGGTGTATTGAATTGACGGACTTGGCAGAGTGTGATAGTCCTGGATACAATTGGGGTGGACATTATCTTGGTACCCCCGGATGATGTCGTTGACATCTGTCTTGCAGAAGGTAAACATCGATTTGGGAAATGTGCGTCAGTACGTATCACAAATCAGAGGAATGACCTCGTGGTTTTGTAATCAATTATATAGCTCCCCATCAGGCAATATAATCTGCGTAACATATTTCTCCTCGTGGTCTTGATATAAGTTATACAACCTGAGAAATAGTAGGGATTGAATATCCGAGACTTTTTATTTTTCTTGAATCGGTATATAAAATCTCGAGTCCTAATGAGTGATCAAACTAATTTCTCCATAATGTCAGGTACCTTTATAGCTTGTACATCAGGAAAGTGGGAAGATCAGTAAGTATGCCGTCTATATTGTCTAGGAGAGCTAGCTAGCTCGGCTAGACACGGCTAGACACACATACTTTCGCGAGATCCCTATTTACTAGTCGGTATGAAAGCTTACTATAGATCTAGGGAGGCTAGGGAGTCTACATAATGGGCGTAGACATTCCCAAATCCCTGATGAAATATCTTTTTATTCTCAAGGATGGCTCACAGCGATATTGCAGAGCGTGCTCTCGCTAAATCCGTAGAGTTGAAGTAATACCGTGGAGGATGATTGGAGATGGCAAGCAAACAACTATCAAAGCAGAAGCCAGGGCATTGGGAGGCTTGTGTGACAACTCTTACAAGCCCGGGCCCTCCCATCAGGGATTTGGGAATGTCTACACCCATTATGTAGACTCCCTAGCCTTCCTAGACTCCCTAGATCTATAGTAAGCTCTTATACCGACTAGTAAATAGGGATTTCGCGAAAGTAGGGTGTCTAGCCGAGCTAGCAGCTCTCCTAGATGGCTCTAGACAATATAGACGGCATAATTACTGATCTTCCCACTTTCCTGATGCCCTCCGTCAACTGGCTTTGATAGCCGACCGACTCTTGGTCCAGTGAATGGGGTGGAATGCCTCCTTGGCGTCGTGGGCAGCTGGGACCTTGCTTCATACTCAGTGGATAGAAATCTGTGATCTTTGAACGGCTAGACTGGTTTACCATTCTAGGATACGACCCATGACAGACTACAAATATCGATTTTGATGAGTATTTCATTTGACGAACTCGTCACGGCCACAGCTGCCAGGCTAATTTTAGCTACAGTAGTGAATACATACATAGTCAACACATTACTTGCGTCTGCTGATGTTTCCAAAAAGGAAATTTTCAACTTCGCCTTTGGACCTTTAACAATGACCTGTGGTGACTAGAAAGCAAGGATGCTCTCACTAATCTGCAAGCCTTTATCTGGCAATAATAGATTTCATCTGGTACCACGCCACAACAGACAGACGGCACGGCCACATGAGTTCGGACCGGCAAGCAGAAATCAGTTTGAAGTTCCCTCCCTCCCTCCTCTCTCGCATCTCAATGGATAAGACCTCTTTTTTCTTTAGTAAGGTTGGGATTGTCACTGCAGACCAGAGATTGCCGAGAAATCGCTTGAGAGCCATTGCTTTCTTTGGCTTTCTCACCTGCTTCCTCAGTGTGTTTGTATTCTCCAGGAGCGGCGCCCAGTACTCTGCTTCGATTCCAAACTATGAACAGGAGGCAATTCTAGAACGTTGTCGTAACCTAAATGTGGTACCCAGGGGGTTTGCAGCCCATTTGCGAGCAGAGTCTGATCGTTTCGTACCCGGCACAAAGCCGACACTCCTTCGAAATGCCAAAGTGTGTAATTGCCCTATTTCAAAATACTGAAGTAACATCACGCCTTTCTCGAATTATATGCTAGATATGGACAGGGGGTTTGAATGGTACTGAAGGCACGTCGTACTAACTCGTACCGCCCCACCCGACAAAAATAGTGACAGGAGTTGTTTAGTTATTTATGGTGATCTGCTCTTGGACAAAGGCTTAATTAAAGCTATCGGCTATATTCCAACCCGTCTACTGAAATCATTTGACAAGCAGCAATTACATATCCAGGATCTTCAAGGAGCTTGGGTTACTCCCGGGCTTGTTGACTTGCATTCGCACATCGGTGTAGGCAGTGTTCCCCATCTAGAAGGTATGCACTGATTCAAGCTCTCACTTGATATCCCCAATACGTGACATATCGCAGGCGCAAGTGATACCAATTCGGTTAAGGCTCCCATCCTTCCATGGCTACGAAGTCTTGATGGTTTGAATACCCATGATGAGTCGTACACTCTTGCTATTGCTGGAGGAGTTACGACTGCACAAGTTCTTCCTGGTTCGGCCAACAACATCGGTGAAGATTCTTCCCACAAACATTATGTTATTTTTAAGGAAGTCACAACTTACGTTTAGAGCAGGAGGACAAGCATTTGTGATTAAACTCCGTCCCACGGCAGAGCGTTCCGCTATTTCGAAAGTCATCGAGCCGCCTCACACACTTAGCGGCACCAATTTCGACCCGTCTTTGCCTCCTCGCTGGAGGCACATGAAGTATATGATCTCTTTATCGTCCAGAAGTAAACATGGTTGAGTTTTTTTTCGCAGACATGCTTGTGGAGAAAATCCTTCACGAACCTACTCTATGACCCGAATGGACAGTGCTTGGAAATTTCGAGAAGCTTATAACGAGGCCCGCAAGATCAAGGATGCTCAAGACGAGTTCTGTGCTGTAGCCGAGGCCGGGAAGTGGAAGAGACTAGGAAAGTGGCCAGAGGACTTGCAGTGGGAATCATTGGTTGATGTTTTGCGTGGACGAGTGAAGGTATCCGCTGTTCAGTTGGCTGCATTTTCAATTTTGTGTTTAATCATTGATAGCTCTCGGTGCATTGTTACGAACCTGTCGATTTTGATGGGATTGTGAGGGTGCGCCTGATACGCCCCCATGTGCATGTCCAGCCACACTGACCAGGTTATTAGCTTACGAACGAGTTCAAATTCCCCGTGGCGTCCTTCCATCACGCCGGTTCTGCATATTTGGTTCCTGACCTGTTAAAGAAGACGTACGGTGGGACACCTTCCATCGCCCTTTTCGCATCCAACTTCAGGTATATAAATTCTCTTTCGCGAAAGTCGTTTTTAAACATTTTCTAAAACATACTAGGAAAAAGCGTGAGGCATACCGAGGATCCGAATTCGGTCCAAGGGTTCTCGCAGATAACGGTATCCCTGTCGTCATGAAGGTAGGAGTGCATACACTTTACTGGTTGTTACAGACAAATAAAGTATCTCTCCCAGAGCGACCACCCAGTCGTTAATTCCAGATATCTATTAAATGAAGCTGCACTGGCATTTTATCACGGCTTGGCGCCGAATCTCGCATTGGCTTCGGTGACTTCTGTGCCTGCTCAAGCGGCGGGGTTGGGGCATAGGATTGGAAGCATCCAACAAGGTCAATTTGTCTGTATTTCTTAACATTGGAAATTCCTGTAAACATCAATATTTTTTCAGGGTATGATGCTGGTATGATACATTTTATGTCTGATCTCTTCTCTTATCACACTGACTGTTCCCAGATATCGCTGTTTGGGACTCTTATCCTCTTTCACTTGGCGCTACCCCATCACAAGTATTTATTGATGGAATTATGCAGTTTGAGACACCTTATGTGTCGCCCAAGCCAGGCACATTCCAACAAGTACCCACCACACCCAACTTCGATAAAGATGCTGAGCAGGCCGTCAAATTTGAAGGTTTACCTCCATTAGAACCGCGTAAAGCAGGGGAGATTCTATTTACTGGCGTTAAGGATATTTGGACTCTTTATGATGGTGAAGTTATAAATACACTCCATGCTAACGTTACCGATGGCCGTTTTGGGTCTGTCCTTGTCCGAGACGGCAGAATAGCCTGTGTGGCGAATCCCGGGAGAGAATACGATTGTATATCTGCTGATAATCTCCATGGAGTGGAGACCATTGACTTAGACGGCGGAGCTATCGCGCCTGGCTTGACAACCTTCGGAACCGACCTAGGGATTTCGGAGATTCGCCTCGAGGCGTCAACTGGTGACGGAAGTGTTTTTGACCCCTTGCGGCAAAGCATCCCTGCAATTCTTGGCGAGGCTGACACACTGATTAGTGCTGTGGATGGTCTACAATTCGAGACACGCAATGCACTGTGCGTGCCTTGCCGGATATTTTTATCAAACTATGCTTAACTACGTATTTACATTTTAGCTTGGCATATCGTTCAGGTGTGACCCTAGCAGTGACTGCGCCGACCGGGGGTGGCTTCTGGAAGGGCTTGTCAGTGGCGTTTAATCTTGGGGCGAAACATGCCCTTCAACCCGGTGCTGTGGTTCAAAAAGTCGTTGCATTACATGTTTCAATTAGTAAAGGCGCCACGGCCAGTGTCAGTACGCAGATTGCAGCGTTGAGAAAACTATTATTGGAAAGTAAATATGGCACTGCGTTCTCCGCAACAGCACAGGTATATTTTATCCCCCGTTTGTGGAAATTTTTTTTCTTACATAAAATCATCCAAGGGGGAGCTGTCGCTCATCGTCAACGTTGATAGCGCAGATATTATGGCCACGCTGATTCGATTGAAGGAAGAAGTCGAAGACAATACTGGGAAGAGATTACGTCTCAGTAATCCTCATCTTTTTTTTTATGAAATAATTCCGCTCATCCATTATCGTAGCTTTTGCCGGTGCTACAGAGGCTTGGCTTCTGGCGGCTGAGATCAGTAAAGCGAACGTAGGCGTCATTTTGTATCCATCAAGATCATTCCCAGGAACTTGGGACAAGCGTCGCTTGTAAGAAGTATTCCATAAGGCTTATTATTCAGTAGATAATTGATTGATATACGACTTCTTTCAGCTTGGCGGGACCACCGCTTACATTTGATACGCCGTTAACCACGCTATTCGAACATAACGTAACGGTAGCGCTCGGTGTTGAAAATGAATACGACGCCCGTAATACGCGTTTTGATATTGCTTGGGTACATTGCTTCATATTCAAATATGTTGGATGGCACTAATTGCGTTGATACATCAAACAGGCATCTTTGGAATCCAATGGGAGGATTGGCAAGACTGCGGCGCTCAGCTTGGCGTTGAGCAACCTCGAAAGATTGTTAGGTGTGAGCGTACCGCGGGGTCAAAGAGAATTTGTCGCATGGAGAGGCGGGGATCCGTTTGAAATGAGTAGCAGAGCCGTCACGGTGTTTTCTGAGCAGCGTGGAACGCACTTGTTGTATTGATCTACGTATAACCATGTCCCTTGAAATTACGGAATTATGATCAGAGTCAAAATGACCCTTTTGACTACATTTCAGTAACCCATTTAATCTGTAGATTGTATGTAGGTGGAGATGGCTTGTGGGTGACTACGCATCAATCACAACAGTTGCTTTGTGGACTTCATTAATGACGTAATACTGATGCTTAGGGATGGAGTATAATAAGTCTGTGTTCAGCGTCAGTGTCCAGATAATAAAGTGGCAGTAAAGGTAGCTAGATTTCTCAAGATTGGATGAAAGAAGGGTTTCCGTCTTTGAGAGGTGTAGATACAAACGCAAAAATCTGGACGCAGTAATTCCAGTAGCCGGCCAGATATAGTGATGGTTGCACCGGGTATGGCTCGCAACAGCATGAAAGTGGTTACAACGACCTCATTCTGAGTGATACTTAGATAATGGGGGATTTATAGATATTATAGCTCAGAGAAATCGTACGGCGTAGTAAGGATCGATGGAGTGTTAGCAAGTTTTCCTAAATAGAGTTTGGGGAAAGTAAGTATATGCTAGATGGCCCGCCCGCCTGTAAGTCCCTGCCAGGCAGTTATGCACCATCGAGAATTAAAGGGGAATATAAGAGAGGAAGTTCTTACGAAACTCACCAAGCGGACATGTAAGGCATACTTTCTGAAAATATTTTATTGATGATTGATGAGAATCTAAGTCCCTGTGTCCATTCGCGACTCCATGGGGGCAAAAGAATAAGCTGACGAAGCAGCATTAGAAAAATAAGTAAGCGGCAATCATAAGCATGAGGAAGATACGGCCTAGCTTAGTATTTTTCATGTTGAACAGTTACTATTGGGGCATGATATCGGGGCCTCCTTACAGACGGAACTCGCCGTAGCACCTCGAACACCAAAGAGTCACTATTGGATTAAAGGCCTGCCCGACAAGCTCCAATCTATGTGTCCGGGGCGTAAATCATTGAATGATCTGCAAGGAGGGTTATCTTCAGGGCATTTTACCGTGTTTGAAAATGAGCTTGGTGTGACCAAACGTGTATGTCACACACGTGACTTGTTCTGTCTCTTGCCACTTGACGCGTCACAATGGGTGTCCCCGGTTTATGGGATGTAGGTTTGGCCTAAACGTGTCAATTGAGTCAAAGATACTAGTACTGACTTATCTAGGTATTGCGACCAACAGCGGAACCACATTCACTCACCAAACTCGCTGTACAATCCGGGTTCGTGGACAACCGCCACGGCAACCGAGCCTACCGAATTGGAATAGATGCGTCGATATGGTTTTTTCATGCGCAAGGTGGTCGAGAGGGAGAGAACCCAGAGCTAAGAACGTTATTTTTTCGCTGCGCGAGGTGAGTGATCGATCGCCGAACCGAAATCGGTGGATATTGCTCATTCGTCATGAAGATTATTGGCAATGCCATTTCTTCCCATATTTGTGTTCGATGGTCCCAAAAGACCAAAGATAAAACGTGGAAAATCCGTCGGAGGAAAGCAACACTGGATGATAAACAATTTTAGAATCGTGCTGGATGCTTTTGGATTCGAATGTCGTACTGCTCCTGGCGAAGCGGAGGCCGAATTAGCGTATCTCAACAGCATTGGCGTTATTGATGCCGTGTTATCGGATGACGTCGATTGTTTTCTGTTTGGTGCGCGCACGGTCATGCGTAATTCCTCCACGACGCTGTCGGGTAATCGCAATCATGGCGCTAAAAATTCCGATGGGAAGGATGACGGACAGCATGTCAACCTTTACCGGATGGCTGACATCGAGGCGAATGACGCAGTGAATTTGAGCAAAGGCGGACTAATTCTCATTGCTCTTCTCCGTGGAGGCGACTATGACCAGGTGAGAAGAATCGTTTGTCTATTGTCTATTTCTTTTTTATACTGCTGTAGCAAGGTATTGAAGGATGTGGGGTCAATACTGCGCATGCTTTAGCACGCGCTGGCCTTGGTGACCAACTCTTGGAAGCAGCACTGTCAAACACCCTTCCACTCGTTCTTCCAACATGGCGGGCTGCAGTCCGACACGAACTGAAAACCAACGCATCAGGTTTCGCGACACGGAAGTCCCCCACACTCGCAAAACGCATTACTGACGATTTTCCTCCCCTCGATGTTCTGCGGTGCTATACCCATCCCATTACCTCCCGATCCGATCAGTCGGGCCCGAGAGGGTTAGACACGTTGTGGCAGAAGCGTGCGGACGTCAAGAAGATAGCAAGCGTCTGTGAACAATTTTTTGAGTGGGGAGTAGAGGAGACAGTAGTAAAGCGCTTTCGAAGTTTCCTATGGCCAGGAGTAGTCCTAAGAACGCTTCTTCAAGTTGCTCTCGATAAGGATTCTCCATCAACTTCGTCCCGTTCCCACGAATCTTATAATGAAACACCATCGAAAGTCCTCGCGCGAAAACTGGGTAGTATGGCTATTAACACCGACGAGGATCTCGTTGAGCTTGTCACAGCTATACATAGCGAACGCAGACATCCTTCCACGGACAACATTCTTGAGTACCGGTTGGAAATCGACCCGCGGGAACTAGTCCAACGTGCACGATCCGGTATTCAAGGCACCCGCGTGGAGCTTGCCGATTCCGCCGCTGCCGGTTCACTTTCAGATGTAGACGGCGACGACGAAGATGAAGACGGAAAGAGGATGAAACGAGGAACCAAAACCCCTCCGGCAGATCCAGATAGCACACTCCGGGTTTGGATGCCGGCTGTGATGGTTCAACATGCCTATCCTGAGCTTGTTGAAAAATTTGTCGGAAGGAAGGCCGCGAAGGACGCCAAGAAAGCCAAACGTGGGACGCCGAAGAAGGCAAAGAAGGCCAATGCTATAGAGGAAGAGGAGGTCGACAGTGCACAGAGTACACCCGTAAAGCCTAAGACAGCGAAGGCTGGGCCCGCTAAAGCTAGAAGACCGGTAGCTAGAGGGATTGACAGCGATGATCAAGCCACGAAATCCAAGCAGGTGGCGAAATCGGCAGCAAAAGAGAATGTGATACTGTCAGGGCGTCGGCCAGCCTCCAGCTCCACTTCCGGTCCATCAAATTCCAGGGGCGTGTCTGATCTAGTCGAAGAAGAATTTTTCGTGTCTTCCGTCGCCACACCGCGCAAAGCCAGACCGCAGTCAACACAAGAGACCAACTTGAACAGTCCGGTATCCTCCTCCAAGGTTCGACCCGCTCCTAGACCATTTCCATTGGAAATTGACGACGTCTTTTCGTCACCGGCAGTAACTCCAGCGGAGCCACGAGCACAGACGCGTCCACGTCCCCGGGTCGATTCCTGCGCCTCGGGCTCATCATCAGATGGAATAGTTCTTCGTCCCGTCAAGAAATCGCCGAGGAAGGGACTGGAACAGGAACGGCCTCGTAAACCGTCACGCGCACCTTCACCGTCGCCCTTGCGGCCTTCGCTTGCGCTGACGATAAAGCCATTGGATATGGCGACGAAGCGTCCCATCATAACCAAGCCCGTTGTGAGCTCCAAACAGCCTGCCAACTCCAAATCCGACCCAGAGCCCAAACCTAAGCATTTTGCGCCTTTCAAACCATCGTCCCAACCTGGCGAGGTGATCGTGATTTCAAGCGATTCCTCCGATGATCCACTCCCGATACGAAACAACAAGGCCGCGAACAAGGGCAACCCGGCCATGAAGAGAGCTCTCGCGCCCAACACTTTCAAGTCCAACCCCCAACGACGTGTATTTGTTGACCTCACATGATATCATGCATAAATCATACCCACGCACCACAATCTCTCTCCATTTAACACACAGCACCCGAGGCCTTGAATATCCTCTGAAATGTATGGAAAACATGAAAGGTTTGCCCGAGGATGTTCAAATTTTTGAAAACGTGTCGAATATTTTATATACTCTAAAGAGTTCTTAGGACACTTTTTCCAAATCAAATTATAAAGTCTTGGGGTGTGCATTCTCAATGCCCGGAATGTGTATGAGACCATGTCGTGTTTTCAGATTACAGCTGACCGGCCCTCGTATCCAACAATCCCAATTTTCGACTTCCTCAATCCACATGTAATTTTGGCATCACGCATATGCATAGCCATTCCCATCACAATCCTTCATTTAATACATATTTTTCTTATTCTTTGATTCCAGGAGTTACACGTGCGCTTGCTACTCTACCTACGTCCCATCGGATGTAGTCGTAGTAGAGAGTGTGATGTGTTTATGTTTGTTGTCTGTTGTTCGTCGATTTGACAGTCAGTTCGAAAGGAAAAACCAGCGCTGGTAATACAGGCTATGATGTGGGGATGAATAGACTTTCACTATCGTGATGTTAGTTTAAGTGTACCATTTACATTTACCTAGAAGAATCACATACATTTCTCTTTTGCGCATTGTCTTTTGGCCCAGCCGAACCACAGTTGAAAAAAAAAGGGAAAAATAACCAGCGTTGGTAATAGCAAAAGTAAATAACCAAACGCTGGTAATGAGTAGTAACAAGCATTGAGGGTGGTGGCTGGGGTGCTGATTGCGTTCAGGGCAGGCCATTGGGATCCGAGTGCAACATTTCTCCATCGTAACCTAGTAAAATCGCGTAAAATCCCTGACTTCCTTTAGCCCGCCCTCCGCTTCCTCGACGGGGGCTGACAGGGCCGGTCCAAGGTCCTCACTCGCAAGCCGCTCACGGAACTTATTGATATACTGCAGGCGCCGCCGCCAATTCGTGACGTATTCCGACTTGGACGTGTCCCGGTCCGTTGCGACGTACACCTCCGCCATAAAGTCCGCGAGCAGGCTCACGGGGCGCAGGAGCGGCGCGAGGTTCTCCGCCGAGACGAGCTTGTACTCCCCGATAGGCCCGAACTCCGGCATACCAGGCATACACTGCATCGTCACCTTGAAGAACTCACGCTCGTGCAGGTCGTTCGAGAACGCCGCGATCGTGCCTAGGGAGTGCGGCTCGACGATGATGCTCACAAAGTTGAAGTCGGACGGGATCGTGTGTGGGTCGTACGGCAGGCCCGAGTCGTTCCAGACGATGCGCACCTTGTCGTTCCCCACGTGCTGCTTCTTGTTCGTGCGTTGCGGGTCGAGCTCCAGATTCGGCATCAGCGTCGTCGTGTGGTACACGACCTGCACGATGTCGTCCCACCACGCATACGCGTACTCGCCGTCCATCTCGGGCACCATTCCACCGATATAGACGTCGCGCTGGTCGCGCACGCGTATCAGCCGGCCGATGCTCTCCAAAAAACGGGTATACGCCGGCGAGCCATGTCGATTCCCGAGGATTTCTCCTTCTGCCGTCTGGCCCGGTGCGACGTACAGTATGGCGATTTTGTGCGTGTCGATGACCGGGGTGGCTCTTAGCGTGCCTAGGAGGCGTTTTAGATTTGGCGAGGTCACCAATTGGGACCGCACGCTGGGTTTTGGCAGGGAGGGGTATTGTGACAGTTGGAGCGCGAAGAACGACGGGGCGACGGTGACCTTTTTGCGGCGCTGTGACGGCGCAGAGGCGGCCCATACGTAGCCCGACACGGGGTCAGGACGGTCCTCTGGCGGTTCGAACTTTGAATGGGGGTTAAAGACGCTCTGTGCCCGTGTAGTAGCTTCCGGGCCCTAAAAAACCAAGAAGACAAACAAAAAGGGGGGTAAATGGGGGAGGGGCGTTGATTGTGAAAAAAAAAGTCAGTTCTGGTGATTTTTTTTCATAATTTAAACACAAAACGTACCCCAGAATCCCTAGCCTGGTCCGCCTCTGGATCCGGCACATCCCGCTCGACCGCCTCGGGATCACGGTCCATCATCATAACCGCCGCGTCCGTCAGCCAATCCGGGTCGACGTCCCCCGGGCCCACTTGCGGGAAATTCTCCAGTTTGCACAGGAAGCGCGTCTCCCCTGAGGGCCGCACGGACTGCACCTCGATCCAGCCCCGCTTCGGCAACGTGCGGATCGATACGAGCGAGTTGCCCCAGAGCCACGTCTTCGGCGGTGACGGCTGCTCCACTTCAACAAGTGACGTGGACCGAGACGCCGGGTTCATCACGATGTCGCCTAAGAGGGAGTACGTCGGGCGCGGGTCAGCGCTGGCATACGTATACCGCGCAAGCCAGTCAAAACAGACCTCCGTCGGTTCGTCAACTGCGCCCTGGGCCTCGTTCGCGAGGAGCAGCCTGCGCACGATGAACTCGACGTGCTTCGGGCGGTCTTCGAGGTCGAGCGCAAGGAACCACACGTATATGATGAAATACGCCACGACAAGCACGTGCTGCGACAGCGCGAAGGACTCCCGCCCCGAGAGGTCGCTCGTATCCGGGCTGTTGTGGTGGTGGATGTAGGTCACCGCAACGGCAAAGACGGTCTTGAACTCCTCCTCCCTAAAATTCGCATACAGGGCCGGAAGCGACCCGACGATGGAGACAAAGTCGAGGATATGCACTGCCATGTCGGCATTCGTCATTAGCCTCGACACTTTGTCCAATATATGCGCCAAGTTCTTTGTAATCAGCACCGGCAGCTCCACCGCGCATATCGAGAGCGCGTTAAGACAGACCTTGACCGTCTCGGGGCTGCTGTTCAGCCCGAGCAAAAACGACTCGACGAGCGCGTCCTGGTGCTTCCTCTCGTCGAAAATGCGGCGATAGCTAACGAGGACAACCAACGTGTGATACACCAGCCCCTGCGCGTCTCTCAGGCGCAAGGACTCTGGGAGATGCTCCGTCACGATCTGGCCCGCCACGCCCCTGAGCGTGACGGTGCACAGCGTGATGAGGAGTGAGATTATGCCCTCCCTCGTCTTCGGGCCGCAGAAGAAATGCTTGTTTGAGAGCTGGACGGGGAGGTGACACAAGACGTAGGACAGCACCTCCCAGTCCGGCGTCTCGGACTTGAGCACGTCGACGAGCGACAGGACGTACTCGGACACGGGGAGCCAGTGCCTTTCTGTCTCCCAGTCGGACCCTGGCGGGGCATTCGGCTCGTACGTCTTTATGCCTCCACTCAAGGGCTCTGAGATAGGAATACTGAACGGAAGCGAGTCGGGTATCATCCAAAGAGGCGGGTACACTTTCGCCGGGGACGGGGGATAAGGCTGCGTCGCCGTCGTCGCCGATGGTAGCCTCGAGCGACTTCTACTTCCATTAGAATTGGAGTGGGGGTTGACATTGGGATTCGGATTGTTAGGATTCCCTTCACCACCCGTCCTCGGCCCCAATACACGCCTGGATAGCGACCTCGCCCTTCTCATCTCAACCATGTCATCCCCCGCTCCAAGCCCCGCACCAGCCTTCCCCTTGCCCCTTATCCCTGACCCTGACCTCGACCCCATCCCCACACACCTCTCCACCAGCCCCGCCAACTTCCTCACATCCCCCTCCTCATCCAACGCACTCCCACTGAGGACATACACACGATGGTCCCGATCGGCCCTCAGCCGCATCAGCAACTGCAGCACGACGAGCCGCGCACGGGGACACGTCGCATTGTCCAGCACACCGAGGAGGCAGCGGAAGAGGCGGACAGCGTAGCCCGGGTGCGGCGGCGTGGAGAACGCGAGCGCCTGGAAGGCGGTGATGAGCGCGATCGCGGCGCTGACGGGGCGACACTGATACTGACTTTGGCTTTGATTTTGTCTTTTTTGTTCTGAATGGTGGTACGGGTCTTGGGGAGGAGTGCCACTGCCGCCGCCGCCGAGTTCGGAAACGGTGGTGAGTGGGCTGGAAGGGGTGTCGACTGAGGACTCGCGGTTGCGGGGTTGGGGGAGAGACCAGTTGGGGAACATGGATATTATTGGGAGTACCCCTAAGGATGCAGATGCGGATGCAGATATGGATGGGACTGTGGATGGGGCTGCGGATACTGGCGGGGGCGGAGCCGGCAGGGGTGTATGTGTGGGCGTTGGGCTATCTCTGTCTCTGTCTCTGTTGTTGAACAGATCTGGGATGTCAGAGGAAACGCGAGACAGCGCTGGGGTAGGTATTCCGGAAGCGGGCGCTTGAGAAAGAGATTGTGGCAGGGGAAAGCTGTCGCTTGAATGGGCGGGGGAACCATGGGTATAGGCCTGGGTATGCGCATGCTGGTCTGAACAAGGGCATGGGCCATTCCCATAGTGCATAAAAAGGCGGATTATGCGATCCGGCAAGTCGTCGTCGTCATCGTTGTCGCTGTCTTGATTCTGATCCTGGTCATCGTCCCGGTCCTGATGCTGCTTCAATGGATGCTCGTCCTCATCAGGATTCGCAGACTCATTAATCCGCCACACAAACTCATTCGTACACACCCCAAACAAAAGCTCGTCCCCTTCCATCCCCGCTCCTCCTCCGTCACACCCCGATCCAGACCCTGACCCCGACACGGACCCCGCCTCCCCTTTCTCAGACGCAAATGCCCTCTCCTCCGCCAACTCACACACCCTCCTCCCCAACTGTTTCCTATACGCCGGAACACCCCTCAACGACGCGTGGATCGTCTCCACGGTGCTCATCGCCTCCCGCGCCGTGGCGGGCCTGTCCTGCGTCACGACGCTCCTAAACACCTCCGCGACGGTATCGAGCCATCCCGGTGACGTGGGCGTGAGGAAGCTGAGCTCATGCATTTTCCCCGGGATCGCGAGTGTCTGCGCGTCAGAGAGGAGGGAGGCAACGGAGAGGAGGATCGAGTGCAGCGGGGGCGTCATGGGTGTCGAGAGCGGGAGGGCAAGCTGCATGCAGAGGCGGAGGAGGAGCGGCGTGGGCGCTGAAGAGGGTTTGTCGATGGGGAGAGAGGCAGCAAACTTGTTGTGTACACTTTGTAAAATAAATCAGCCAATAAATTCGCCCCAAGTCTAGTAGAGAATAATAAAAAAGGGGGCATACAGCATACGCTGCACATATTTCACAGTCTCGCTCAGCACAGCGCCAACGAAGCGGCCCTCGCTGGGGGATATCATAGGCGTGCTCTCTTCGCCGTCAAGCCCAAGCCCAAGCTCCAGCCCGCCGATACTAAACCGCATAACGCCCCTTCCCCTGCCGCCCACGCCTTCACCGTCATTCTCAAGCCGTTCATACGCCTCATTCACAATATCCGCACTAATAAACAACGCCTCCTCCAAAACGACCTCGGACCCGCTCCGCTCAGACCACTCGTGGATCGCCCGCGCCACGGGCTTATACAGCCTGTCGAGCGTCAGCGACTGCACATCCAGCCCGGCGTCCCTATGGTTGTGCGCGCGCTCCAGCGTCCCAATGAGCGCCGCCTCCGACAGCGGCGCCGTCGTCTCGCTCGCCTGCGCCATGCGCACGACAGCGGCCTCGCGCAGCACGACACGCACCGTCCGGAACGCGCCGAGCGCCTCAAGCCGATCCGGCGACGCGAGCCTCGCGCGGATGTGCCGCGCGGCCATCTCCGCACACGCACACGGGTGCGCGAGGAGCAGCGCGGTGAGCTGCGCGAGGGCGTCGCCCTCCGTCGCGCGGGGGTGGTGGTGCCGCGTCGAGGGTGTCGCGGACACGCGGGGCAGCGGGGTCATGTGTGCGCCGACGAGGCGGAGGAGGAGCGAGATGACGCGCGGGAGGACGTCGATGCTGATTTGGGCGCGGCATGTGTCGAGGAAGGTCATGTAGAGCTGGGCGGGCAGCACGGTGCGGTCGAGGGGGGATAGGGCTGGCTGGCTGGGAGGGCGGGTGCCAGGGTATGGAATGGGGGCGTTGGTCGTGGCTGAGGTGGAGCGGCGGTGGGACAGGGTCAGTGGAGGACCAGGGGATATCGGGATGGGGCCGGACTGAGTGGCGCTGGAGGACGCTGCAGCGGCCAGATGTTCCAAAGACCGCTGCACAAACGCCTCATAAAACGCGAGGACATCACACACATCCTTCGGCGTATAAGACGACGGATTCTTCTCGAGGGCAGCTCTCATAGTCTGTGCAACAGCCTCGATATACCTCTCCCTGTCCGGCCTGTCGGCATCATCATCTGTGAGCAGCCGTTCGAGCGCAGAGGAAATGCAGCGCTGTGCAAAGTTCAACAACGCCCGCTCGAACCCGACGACATGCGCCCCGTGCGAAGTCACTGCTGTGAAGGCTTGACACCTCGCCTGCCACGTCTCCGGGGCCCAGTGGACATCCGAGCCCCTGAGGATGGCGAACAAGGATGCACGTTCAAAGTCCGTGAGGACATGGGGATGAGCAGGGGCGTGTGCGGGCGTGGTGGGGGTGGCGGGGACGGCGGGGGCGGCGTGTGGCGGCAACGCAGACGCCGACCCCGCAGCGGCGGCTATAACGTCAAGCCCAACGGCGAGTAACGAATTCGGGACGGCGGGGGCACAGAGGCGGGCCACAACAGGGATGAGGCGGTCGATCTGGGGCGGCTCCTTCTCCTTCTGCAGCAAGACAACAAGAGCGCGGGCGTGCGCTAAAGAAAGGACGGCGGGGGGAGTGAGGGCGGCGACGAGCTCGTCCATGGCCAAGTGGGTCAGGAGGTCGTCCTGGAGAAAGGAGGAGGAGGATTCGGAGAAAGGAGTGGGGGAAGCTGTAGCAGGTGACGGCTCAGACTTTCTACCCCTAAGTATGTTAGGAAACGTTGTCCCTGTTTTTGCTCTCGGTCGCTTTTTAGGCGGTTGATTCGGAGTGTCCTCTTGCATCTTTATGGTACTTGTTCGTGGCTCGGGCGTTTTATTTTTATTTTTTATTTCGAGTTAGGGTTTTTAGCTGATCATAAGGAAAAAAAAGTGGGGAAGCATCGAATGTCCCATCCTAAATACAGTCTGCTGACGTAAGCACAACCCCGTCGCTTCGCAGCACCAAAAATAGTACTTTTTATTTCAGCTAGTACGAGGCAAGCGGATATCTGCCAATCCTTTACAAAATTAGATACAGACTTGGCTCTGATCATCATAGCCTAATTTCAGTACTGCCTCTAACAAATAGTGCTTACCCTAGATCCCATCACAACCACCACCATCACCAGGATCACTAATTGTGAAAAAAGACGATTCAAGTCGGCGCCCGTTATATTGCAAGATTCCCTCGCTCTGTGAGTGAAAAAAGTTGTTTGAGGATAACCGGTGGAAAAAAAAACCTTATGCTGGCTTCGAATTTCAAAGTAGGACAATGGTTAGGACATACTAATAGACTACACCATACGTCTCTTGTCCTGAGCCCTGAAATGAGCCAGAAATGAATAACCTCGCATAACCGGATCTTGCATCTATCTTGTCCCGAGCCCTGAAGTAATTCAGAAATACTATTATCACCGGATCTTGTCCGAAGGCGTCGAGGTATATGGTCCTGTTTTGAATCCACCATGTTTTCGTATCACATTTTCAACAACTTTTTTCTCTCACCTTGTTATCGCCTCACCTAGCGTGACCCATCATGAGCGACTCGGATTCCCGTCGCCAAGAACCGGTTTACCAGTTACGACGAGGAGCCAACGATCTCTCAACTTGAACGCTCGTGTGAAGCAAGGAACCATTACTATTAGTCCCAGCCCCTCTCACCCACTATTCTGGATGTTGTATAAATAATCACAAGAAGACTGAATCGGCATACCTCTGCGCGAAACGTTCAGACAGGAGCCATCATGTGAGCCAAGCACAAGGATGGTCGGCAAATGCCATTTGGTTTGGTGCTCGTTGTGATAAAAAACTCGACCCCGTCCGACTGCTAAGGACTAGCCGGCATAACACTCGATCCATCAAGCCTGATATATAAAGTGATTGCTTTTGCAGCTTTCTACCCAGGACCGATTCATTTTGCAAGCATCCCTGCATATTTGTCAGTCCAGGGCGCCATTGAATATTAGTAATACCTTAGAGTGTATCACTCCTCGGGTTCAAATTAGGCCTTCAAAAAATACGACAGGGGTGAAGGAAATGTGCAGGGAAATGTTTCCCACATAGAGTAGAAAGGGAAAGGCTGCGCAGCCGATATTGTGCCCGTTTTATTGCCGAGCGGATTGATTGCAGCACTCGGCAAGACCTATCCGGGACCTCGGCCTTTCTCCATATTGCCGCGCCACCGCTCAGGAAGGGCAACGTCCCTGTTTATCGGTCGCTTGGATGTGTCAACCAAAAACTAAATTTCGCCTGAGGGTGACAAAAACGATGTTTACCTAAAAGGGGGTAAGGAACTAAATACATCAGATGATTTTGTATACTAAATGAAGGAACTCACCTCAGCCGCTCAGTGCCTGGGGTGGCAAAAAACGACTAAAGTGTTATAAGAAGGTTTGCTGTATTTATCTACATGAGTGGAGGCCGTGCCCGTAACACATGGTGACGCGAGATAAAACGGAGCCTAGTACGAAATTGTTATGAGACAGGTGCGGTACGTTCAGATTTTATTGATCGAAACAGGGACAGAAAACGGCGATGGAAGACCATAAACTTTGACTCGGACTTAGGTGCTAGTGCGCCACCGAATTTTTTCAGCTGAAAAGAAGTAATTAGACTAATTACTATCTGATCTTATAATATTCCTAACCCTTCTTCCTATCTGCGCATAATTACGTGGGTGATCGTCCAGGTATATATTACGAATAATCCCGCTTAATTTCGCATTAAACTATCCCCGCGACATTTGCCCTTCCCTCTTTTCCGCTCTGGATTCTTGATGCCACAACGTTCGCAACTCAAACGCGCTGGTTATTGCCTCCTATCTATCGTCTCCCCGAACAAAAGTAAAATCTCTGGCTCCCAAACACTATCCTACATTTATTCCTAATTCTCGCCGCGATCCTCCGCATACCAAGCTAGAGGATTCTCTCACCATTGACTTAACATTTCACAAAACTTGAAAGTCAGCGTTTATTGATCCCGTTTTGAATGCCGTCAATGGATCGTTTCGATTCACACACATTCTGGAGGCTTAAAGGCGATACAATGTTTTCCCACATGCTTCCTCCACATTCCCTCGCAACTTGTTAGGTGTCCCATTATTAAGACTGAGAATTTCAATGTTGATTTCACATTTAGAGATGTACAGATAGTATGCGAATCCCTTATAGAATTTGCGTGCATGGATACACCACAATTCTAAGATGCTATCCCACTGGCACATCCAAAGCTAGGTCCGGGTATACCCTCCCGATGTATTTTTTTTTAAAACAAAGGCGATAGATTATGAGAGTTTCTAGAATGATAAGGTGAGATATATGCATCAGTAATGTGGTTTAGCTACTGGAGCAGATCCGTCCCTGTTTTGGATAGGCGCCAGCTCTAGAGACTTCAGAGAAGCCAGTAGTACGCTGTAGAAGAAATTATACCTTGTGTAGCTCAACTGCTATAGTAGTAATATTAGTAGTATGAAATTAACGACGCATTCAAGTTGACTTCCTTTCCGGGAACTCCGACAGATCACGGTGCAAAACCTCTTGTAATATCGGCAAGTAGAAATACCTTCCGTCGAAACACTTCACCCAGACCGTCGCCTCCGCACCACCGTCTGCTCCAAACTTTGCATATCTTTTCTTCTTGTGGCTTTTTGTTAAAACATTCAAAAACTTTACATCTGGACCTGGACCTGTCAACCCGACACTCTGATCTTGAACAGTATATTCAGATCTGTATTACTTAGAGCTTGACAAATACTTATTTGACACCTTGCCTGTGTCAGATAGTATTTTTAATGAAAAGACTTGTCAACCAATTCAGCAACAATGTTCAAACTACTTAAGCACAATGTTTCTAGGGCTTCAGATTATACTGGAAAACATCTCCTTGGAAACATACTTCTTTTTCATTACACAGACATAAAGGGCATCACTGAATGTGAATACTTATTTGTAAAAAATCACTTTATCTCCCATGTTCTTACCTTGTCTGCTATGCCAGATGGTATTTTTGTTGAAAACCCTGTTGAGAAATTTAGTCAGGTTATAATGAGAAACATCCACTCTAAAATACAGTTTGGTAGATAGACTTGGTATGAAATAAATTAATCCAAAATGTTTCCATATTTTTTATGCAATGTATTAGAATGAGAGAATAGAAGGGGATCAGGGTACAAAATAGTGACCCTAGTGGACAAATGGACCATCACTCAAACACAAACACATAATAGTCACCAGAAGTGACCAGACTCATACAACTGCATGGTGGATAGAACCAAAGCCATGAATAAGAACTACTATGGATACATGTGGGTACTTAGGGCTCTAAACTACACATTCCAAGATGCTCTCCAGTTATTTGTATTCAAATCAGATCCACATTGGCTGCTTTTGTCCAAATTTGGAAGAGAGAGTGCATGGTTAGACATTATCTTCAACTTCAATAAATGCCACCCATCTGGTTTCCTTTATTGTCATGGACTTTTTTTCCACACTGGACATATTTGTTCTGGGGTCAATAGGATTGAGGTGAAAATATTCAACAATTCAACATATACCAGACAACTAGTTGTAACATTCAGGTAATTTGTCTGTCTTTGTCATACATATGTACCCAAGTCTCTTTTCTGACATCTTTATATGCCTTTTTGGCATACTCAATGTAGTATTGCTCTGGTGGTTCTGTTAAGAAGTTATCAGTTGTTCCAGAGTGTCAGATAAATTTTGGGCTGTGCCAATGAGTATGAAGTTTTGGTATATTGAAATGGTTGATTGTGCCTTTCTTGTGTTGGGAAACACTAAACCAACATTGTGTTAAGGTTTGGGTTTCAAAGCTGAAGGTGATGGGACTATGAGGGCCCACAGGGTTAGTAACATACTCAACTGGAAGGTCTGGTTCTACAAGTCAAGTGGAGCTTGACTTCAATGTATGTGTTGCACCCTTGCACAAACTGTCAGGTTGCTCTGGTATGGTGTTAGGATCCTCACCTTTTTGGACCCCTGTAATTTGTTTTCACCCTCATAACCCTCTGGCACCCCAACATCAGAGCCCCAGACTATGGTGCCACTGCTGTGGCACCCCAACACTTAGTTTATTGTAGATTACCCCTTTAGTCATTCCATTCCATCTCCATCCTGATGCTCCCCCTTCATCCATTCTATGTGTAAATGTTATTTGCCACCTCATATCCTTTGGAATACTTTTGTTATGTTACATTTAGTTTTAGCTTGATCATTGTATTGGAAAAGAAGCATGCTTCAATTTTAGCAAGTCAATCATTTATTTCCAAGAAAATTTATGAAAAATCAAAATCTGAGATTTTTCAACTCTTTCACATGATTATCTTCCAACGTCTTTTTTCCGATTTCCAACTTTCAAATATTTCTGATTTTTGAATATTTCCGACTTTTTCAATTTAGTCAATTTTCTTGATCAAATCAATATTCAACCAAAATCTGGGACTATTAATTCAATCACATTTAAAAATAAAATAATCATCCTCCATCAAAGCTCTTATATTAATGGGATTGGGCAAATTTCAGAACCTCCCCATCATTTATTATTTCATTCTTCTATCATATCATTGCCAGATGTGAATGATACATAAATAGCATAAAAGGGCAACAAAAGAAGCAAAGGAAAGGAGGATATCTGAAAACTATTAAGTACATATATCAAATTCTAATATACTCTAAAGGTCATTTAAACATCTGGGATGTGATTCAAACATAATTTGGTTTTTAAAACTTTTTGAATGTTTTAAACTCTCTCATACATTACAAACTAAAGAATCTTTCCAGACATGAGTAGACAATAAAAAAATTAGTAGTTTGAAACACTAATACTTTTAAAAAATAGATACCTTTAGATAGTCCATTCTGTTACGACCGTGTTGCAACCCTATCAGTCCCCAAGGTTATCACCACCTATTGACGATTCAAGTTACTGTTCAAGTCACCACATCGGAAACCATCAGCCTCCCGAAGCTGATGTATGCTTCCGTGGTGATCAAACTCCGTTTATGCCCACGTCAAAATATACTTGTACTATCTGGTTAAACTTTGATACGTCCCTTTTTATTATGATGATCCGTTTTATCCTATGTTTCACATATGTCTATATATACTTGTAACCCTCGAACTATTTCCTTTTACCATAATTCTGCTCTCAGTTATCTCATGGCCTCCGAACTAATCATAAACTTCCCATTCCTAGTCAAGCTTATTGTTAATACCATTTTCCGCCCTTCTCCTAGTTAGTATTTTCTAGATGCCTGATACTTGTATATGAACCCGCTGTAGTTGTAGTTACTAGACAATCAGAATATCGACTCAGAACACCCTCTTATGTCTATAGTAATCTCATACTAAGAATTCCACTATCCGCCTTCGTGTGCACTCACCCCCTTTCAGTCCCCAACCCCTTGGCCTGACACTCAACTTATCCCTCGATTCCAATCGGTAGTTTTCACCGAGAGATGTTCATTGGGACTAGTCTTCACCCACCCGAAATTTAAGGACACCTGACGGATAACTGCGAGGGTGCAGCACATAAGCTGAAGCCAAGTCCTTCCGATCAGTCCCTGTCAGCCAACCGACTTTAGTCAGTTTTCAGTTCTTAACATCCAGAAAGATTCTTTAGTTTGTAATGTACAAGAGAGTTTAAAACATTCAAAAAGTTTTAAAAACCAAATTATGTTTGAATCACATCCCAGATGTTTAAATGACCTTTAGAGTATATTGGAATTTGGTATACTTAGTAGTTTTCAGATATCCTCCATAGTATATAAGGGCAATGATAGGCATGAAGGAAGTCAGTCGGAAAACCTGTATCATAATTATATTATTACTGTATTATGTAATCATCAAACTTTTCCGAGCCTTTATTCAACTTAATTATTCATGAGCCTCTGTGTCCCATCTTTGCCTCATGCTTTATCAACAGGATGAATTAATACTTTGTTGAATGAGGCATCTGTATTCGATATTGTTGAATATTCTTTGATTGTTTATTCGACTTTATTGAGTAAAATCTGATTCATGTCACCTCTCCAACTTGGTCTCACTCTGGCATCCTGATATTGGTTACCCCAATTACAGTGACACTGCCTGTGGCACCCCACTACTTCACTTAGTACACATCACCCTTTTGGTCACTCCATTCCATTTCCACTCCAATGCTTTTCTGCTACCATTCTACATGTATGCATACTTGCCACCTCAGAACTCTGTTAACTTGCATTTAGTTTCCTTCAATCCTTTGTTCTGCTACTTGCCTCTTCTGACCTGTTTGTCTTCTTACCTCTGTGATCAGCCTCCCAGTCACCCATCTCACTTTAGTATAAAATTCTCATCCTGTATTCTAATTATCTTCAGTTCAAATGTCAACTTAGGTTCCCCAACTCTTTATTTTCTATCCTCTGCTAAGTCTTTGGCCAGCTGAGACTTACCTTGCCTTGACCCTTAGCACTTCAGCCCCCCTGATTGATTAAGTTGAGTGTCAACTTTAGTTTCTGTTGCATACTACTTGCTTGCTTCTAAACACTGGAGCAACCTGACAGTTTATGTGGAGGTGAAACACATATGTTGAAGGCAAGCTCTGCTTGATTTGTAGAACTGGACCTCCTGGTTGAGTACATTACTAACTCTGTGGGCCTACATATTTACTGTAGCCTTGAAATCTAGACCTTAACAGTATATTCAAACTCAAGCTTGCAAAACTATTTATCTTTTAAAAATGGCCTACTAGCATCCTTTAGTCAAAAGACAAGAGGCTGTTAGGAGGCTTAATCTTTATACTACCAAATGGGAATTCATAGGATCCCTGTTAACAACACTTTCCAACCACATTTTGACTGCACAAACTCTGGCAAGTCCACCACAGGCTCTCCCTGTTCCCCCCCAGTCATGGTGGTAGTATTTTTGGACATATTTCATCTCATCACTCAGATCACAGCTCTCATCCCTCAAATCACACCTCTCATCACTTAGATCACACCTCTCATCACAGTAACCATCCTGGTGGCAGCCCAACTAGCTCTCATGGCAGTAGTCCCCCCAGTTCTCATCATAGCAATTATGGTGGTGGACCTCCAAGTTCCCATCATAGTTCACATCTCAGTTCTCATCACAGCAGTCATGGTGGTGGACCTCCCAGTTCCCATCATAGTTCACATCCCAGCTCACACCATTCTGGCAATCACTTGGCATCCAGATCCCATCATAGTTCCACATCAGCTCCTGAACCTAGTCTTAAGATAGCACTTGAAGGCTCACTGATTTCCTCAAAACAATAAAGAGAAGTCTGCCTGGTATGCCAAGGTCAAGAAACCTAATGTCTTTCATGTAACCAATACTTCAAAAGTTGCAACCCTTCCTTATGCAATGCAGTCTCAACTTCAATGAATGGCCTGACAAATTTGCTACCAACAGAAGCAAAGTTATATTGTCTTTATTGTTTCTTTGGGGCACCACCATGAATTGGTTTGAACTAGCACTCAATAACATTGACAATCATCAACCCAGTTGGCTTAATAATTACTCATCCTTCATTACAGAACTCAGATTGAATTTTGGCCTACACAATGCTGAAGCTACTTTGGCCAATATCAAAATGAAGGACAGCCAGCAGATCACTGAAGATATCATACAATTCAGCTCTCTTGCCACCCTTGTTGATTGGGATGATTTCACCCTACATCACTGTTTCTACTCCACTCTTCCATCATGTCTGAAAGATGATATCTGTTGAGGTGACAGCAAGCTGACTACTCTCATCAACATGTGCATTAAGACTCAGCGATGTAATGCTCATGATTGGGAATGGCATCTTTCAAAATACTCAACCAGCCTGTTTTAATGTTGTCTCTGTTTTTCTTTTTAAAACCATGGTTTTGATGCAGAGGAGCTGCTTTCTATTCAAACCAAAGCTAAAAAAAAGCAACCAGATTTTCAGATTCAAAATCACTTTCCAAACACTCATGGCCACTGGAAAATATACTCACATATCCATATACACAAAGGCTACAGCTCATAGGGTTATGACATGCATGAATATTTTGCTGCAAGACTATCACTATATTTAGGGAAGGCTTCAAGTTGATAATCACACTGGGGAGGTACACCATTCTTTCTTATATTTCTATTTAATTTGTAATTATGCTATCTACTACAGTGACTCTGTATGACTTGGGAGGGAGTTGGCTTTGCTAGCAAGATTGATGGTAGGATGGATGGAGACCTCTATCTTCAAATTTTGAAGGATGAGCTCCAGCAAACCCTGGAGTATTATGGTCTCAATCCTCCTGACATCATCTTTCAGCAGGATAATGACCTTAAGCATACCTGCAGGCTGGTCAAGAACTGGCTAGAGGAGCAAGAATTCAGGACTATGGTTTGGCCTGCACAGTCTCCAAACCTGAATCCTATTGAACATCTCTGCGGTTGTCTCAAGAGAAGGCTTGCAGAGTATGAAACCCCCCCCTCCCCAATGGAATCCATGAATTGTGGGAAAGGATTCAAGTGGAGTGGGATATGTAGAATACCAGTTAAGGAGTGTCAGAAATTGATTGAAAGCATGCCTAGAAGGGTTCAGGCAGTGCTTAAAGCAAAAGGTGGTTATACCAAGTACTGATAATATGTAAATACCCTTTCCAGTTCAAAAGTGAAAAAACCCTTTCCATGGTATTGCTGTTTTAAATTGATCATATCTCTACACCCTGTGGCCCAAATCATATGACCCAGGGAGCAATCTTGTAGCCAGGGGTATGTACTATGTATGACTCCACCAAAGCTAAGTGGAATTCCCACACTGTAAGATGGTGCACTTCACACATTGCATTTGGGGTTAGCATGGAAAGGGTTTTTGGAGTCACTGTAATACTTACAGGTCATCAGCCATCCATGTATAACACTCATCTACCAAATCAGCTTTGTTGCCAAGGATTGCTCTGCAAGGCTTCCTACTGGTGCACTTTGCTCTGCCCTGCTAGAGATGCATGCCCAACAGTACATTTCTTCTCCCTTCTCATTTCATCTCATCTACCTATCTCCCACCCCCTAAGTAACTGTCCCTCTTTAGCCAGTCAATTCACTTTCCAAACCCAGGATGTCCAGTCAATGTGTCAACATTGACATGAATAAGCAAGAGTATATGAAAAATTACAAAAAAATTCTTGGTTTCCTTGATAGAATGTCCAAGAAGGTTCTTCATGTCATGGTAGGCCTTCAGGAAGAACTCCCTAAAACCGGCATGTAAGTAAATTATCAAATTTCAATTATTACCATTAATGTTTGGTTTAGTGTCAGGGCTAAACTCACCAGTGGAGGGGGTCTGATTCTGAGAACAATTTCACATCTGGGAAGTTGAGACGGATGTGGCGAATTTGAGGCGGTAGCGGTGGCCGAGTTGGATGTGACGGCGTGACGATTTTTGCATGACAATCAGCGAGGGTTAAGAGTAGCATTAGTACACTACTAGTAGTACTAGTGCATGAAATAATAATTCTGAATCAAAATTGTATTTGAATATTTCAATTTTTTTCAGATGAATATTTATTAAAAGTACTATAAATACAAGAGTAACTAGAGTTATTCATTTTACTGATATGCAGGGTGATCATACGTTCGGATTTCGGAGACTTTTTCCTCACGATTAAGACTATACCATATCATATTTGAGTGTAAGAAAGTTCGACGCTCCACGATACATTACAATAATCTGTATTAATATTATTTATAAAGGTCATCACACGTCAGGTAGCTCATATACCACGTGTAAACTTTGAATGTTTTCTGGGGCTTTGGCTTCGGTGTAATGATGCTTTAATTTTCCGGCTTGTGAGGCTTGAATACTGAGTCACCTTTGTGGACGCAATTGAAGGTTTGGCGCGCACCCCCTCTCCTCTGAAAAATACAAGTGGTAGTGTTCAAAGATCGATTAACGATTATATGTATTAGCAGTGTATTTCACAGTGGAGGGGGTCATACTTCAAGGCGCCGAACTGCCGCACGAAGCTTGACAAAAGGGACATCAGAATTGGTATAAAATGCATGATACAAAAACAGGGGCTTGGGAAGTCATATACGCGCTCGATACATTTGACCATGCTTGTATGATGTAATAAAGAAGAAGAATGGAAATAATTTAGCAAGCAATAGTTCACAAGTGTCCATGAAGGGAAAACAAGTTGCGGCCTTCTGGCTACCCTCTTCAGGCTAAGTGGGACACTGGAAGTGGTACAACTTCGAAGGGGTATCTGTATAAATTGTTGCAAATATATAGGAAAATATGAGCCCAAACCAGCAGTGTTTTCGCTAATGAACGGGGGTTTCAGGAGCCGAGGGAAAACTAGAACGAGTGTCGAAAATTATGAAAAGAAATAATCTCCCCTTCGAAAGAGTACATCCGAACCGCCAAAGCGAAGCAGTTGTCTGGAACATTTAGTTGGCACGGAGTCCCGTCATTTGAGAATAGTCTTGGCTATGTTTCATGTGCTCTCTAGTGATTGACTGATTGACTGCCATCAAAGTTAAGATGCCTCAAGGTCCGTAGGATGAAATTTGTTCCCTGCCATATGAGGTGCAGATATGCACAATTTTGAAAGGCTGGGATGAATGAGGGAGCACATGGCTCAACTACCGATAGACCTGAATGACCGCTTTAACAGCTGATCTGAGACAGTGACGAACTTGTCGAGGTCAGTTGTCTTATAAGACAGGCACAACACCCGCCTCGCCAGGACGTAACAAGATTGTGTGGTGTTCGACCGGAAAGCATGGCCTTCCATATCATGAGATATATTCTTAGTATAGCTAGAAAGAATAGAATTCGTTCATTCAAGCAGCATCATCATTCATACGTTAAGCCGGAGAGCATCCCGTAATCGTGAGATCCGTGGTCATGTTCTCAACATATTTGATTTTGCTTTATCACTGTATGTCAGTCCATCTACTATAGAGCAATGCTTACTGAGAGGGACGAAATGGGAATTCTCGGTACAGGCTCCGGCTACACTATCCAATGATTTGGCAGTGAAATGATGTTGTGGTTTTATTGGCTTCCACAATCATTGAAATCAATTCATGTTAAAGATGTTTTTCATGCCTACTAATACCGTTCTTGAATTAATTAGAGCGGAATCAAGGCGATCGTCCGGAGTATCTGGTGACACACTTTGCGCCACCTTTTCTATGGAAAGACGTTCGTGAGGGCATCAGAAAACTCTTCCATACGGGAGATCTAAAAAAGGCACCGTTTTAGGATACTCGCTCGATCACGACTGAGTTCAAGGTGTAACTACGATTGTTCCCGCAGTTTGACTTTTGAGGAGCATTAGCAGAGCGTTCTCTTCTTATATGGCTTTTATAGAAGAAGATGAAATACAAGGGGAGTGGGATATAATTCGAATTGGACTGAAACAAAGGGTCATCAGAGAAGGGCACGTTCCCGACCGTCGAATATATACTGGCCATAGGCTTCTTTTCTTTTTTTTGAAAAAATATTCCATTTTTATATATTAGAATGGAGCCTAACTATATAAGATAATATATCGTGAAATTCTACTTGCAGAGAATATATTGGTATCTTCGTCACAGGTAATGATGGAGGGAGCACGAACTTCATGAGATGTAGGAATGTCTATGCCCTTTATGAAGAGTATCTAGACTCCCTACACTAACTAAATCTATTGGAAACTTTTATCTCGGCTAGTAAATAGGGATATTGAAAAAGTAGTGTGTATAATTCGACTGATCTTCCCATTTTCCTGATGAAGGAGCGCGCTCGGTTAGGTGTAACTATGGGGAAACTTTGGGCATGTAAGTTTAGTGCATGATTAAAGTGTTGGTGGAAAGGGAAATGTAACGCAGCCATGTTACAAAAATCAATGTTCGTATCCTGCCTATCTTTTTGTGGGTGTGGACGGGGATGTGCTCGGCTCAGCTGTCTTCGCAGTTGGAGCTTTGCTGTCAAATTATTGGCTGATGAGGTTTTGCACATTTTGACCGTTCAGGTATCTTGTGTGTTAATGGGGGTGACTATATCGCTTGACCTTCTCGAGATGCCCCATGTCAAATAATGTGTTGAAGTGCGCTGGGAACCGCTCCATCTCCGTTGTGTCACACAGAAAATGTGATGGTGGATTAACCAAGGAGGTGGGAAGCAGGGGAGTGCAAGGGAAAGGCAGAGGCTCGGATATCGTGATTCTCGTCCCAAATAGGAGACAACATGCAAAAATGGGCTATTTCCAGACTAATAGTCAAGCCCCCATTTTGACATTCAGTATTCGTTAAAATTGTTATGGATTATTATATATAAACCTTCATATACAATGTTGCAGACAGGTAAACTCTCATACCATGGTCAGGGGAAAGGGGCACGCCGATAGGGTTTAATGATATACACATCGTAGGCAAAAAAGTTCTACCATACATTTCACAATGGTCTTTCTTCGTGGACCTGAATCGACGGGAGCCTGAGAATGATTAGCCACGAGTCAAGAACTGCCGCCGGCCTACAACCTAAGTAACATCGCGATGGCGCCAGGATGGTAAACATCCTCATAAAATTAAACAGGTATAGCAAAAAGATTGGGAACGATGAAGAAAATCAACTGGGAAACGAGGGAGCCTTGAAACGACATCCGACATGCTGAACCGGACATATTTGACCACCCCAAGCACCGTGCCTGCCTACGGGGTGCGAGGCAATCTCTAATGTTCAGCGGCGTCGTTGAGCAACGAGAGAATCCATACAAATCATATTCACTATAGACAGAATGTGGTTCGAGGTATGGGAGTGTGCAGAACGGCTATTGTTATCAACCCAAAAAAAAAAAAAGGGTTCAGTGTCCAGCGTATCATCAAGGCCAGAACACCATTTTAAACTAGCACGAACAGCCTAAAACGGGGTATGCATGGCTAGAACAACCCTTAGTGCCATTTTTGCATGGCTGGCTACAAAAACTCGAAAAATAAATCAGATACAACGAAAAACTGCCTCTTCTCCGTACTGATGTGCGAACCTGTCCACCTGATATGGAACTACGATGCAAAGAATGGTGAGGCACACTGGTACCCATTAGACACCGGTAAACCCAGAGATCCAGGCAGAACGCAATCAACACAGGGGTGGACTGACAGAGCAGCAGAAGGAGCAATTTATTTTAAAGCTACCACTGTATTGTATTGATACCCACCCACAAGTTCGGAGTTGCCGCAGCATTGCGTTATTCAAATGATCAGATAAGGAAAGAAGGGACGATCCTACTGGCCCCTGAATCAAGACGAGTCGGCGAACAGACCTGATCGCATTCCCATCTGAAGCATCTGAGATATACTCATACAATTTCTGTATTACTGAAATATCCCGACTGTCTACTAGAGCTCTGGGTCAATGTGCCACCCCATTTGAGACAAATTATCGGTAGATAGCTTTGACAAGATAATTTTTGGCTTCAGTTATTTCCTGCTCCTTCGGTCCGATAGAGAGTTCTAGATATCACCCACTGGTATTAGCCACCCATCTTTGACGAATTATTCAACATCACATTATAGATGGTCCTAAATCAGTGGACGTTGTGGCCTTGGTGCCAAACTTAGAACGTCCAACACGTTGCCTTTCAACTTGGACTCTCCTGGTTGAATGAGCACCTTGTATTCATTATTCTTGAAAGATTCGCCGGTTCGATTGGCCACGTGATGTAATAATCGATGCGGGGGAAATAATTGAGAAGATTGCACGTCGGTAATTAATTGGCATCTGCAAGGTCGTAGAAGTCAAGGCTTCTTAGCCTCAGTTAGTGAGAAGGACAAGATTTACCAGTATGCTAGATATAAATGTGCTGAAACGAGGAGTAATAGTGCCAAGGTTTATGTCCTGACGGATCTGTTCAAACACTACAGCCACAACCCAAGCAAGTAGCAGAAGATATAGTATCGATTACTCAGCTGAGCGGCTACCGACTGACGTGTAGGGGGATGCAGCAGGCTATGTTCAGTGAGGTGATTATTACCAGTTTCTATTCAGTCAACGGGGGTACGGTATCAATCTGAGTTTCATAAGTCTGACATCGCAGCTATTCACCCATCGACACAATAGGTGTGTCAAGAAGTTCCCGATTGTCGGCATCATTTTATTCGCGGCTTCCTTGCAACGCGTCCCTTGAACCGTTCCTGACTCTCTGATTGTCAAGTTTATATAGGAAATCGTGGCAGTATTAGCGAAAGCTGGTTTCAAACTCATCCAACCAATAATCTCAATTTACAATGTGCCGTTGTGATAAGTCGCCAGTCCATGACATACATTTGTGATAGTCTCGCCGATTCATGGACAAAGGAGCATAGATTATATCGTACGGACGAAGCATACATAGTTTACAGCCAGATTACAGAATTTGATGATCCCACGTATCACAGAGAATGAAGAATGCTGTACATGCCGTAAAGACAGGAATAACAAGATTGCATGGAGTGGCAGCGAGGTCATAAACGTGTCCGGGGTGAACGGTGCAACGTTTCTGACAAGGACTCAACGGCGACGAGACGCCTGTCGGCAATAACTGCACTTCTCAGTAGTTTTGCGAAGCACCTGTTGCGCATCTGCCTCCCAAGTCTACGAGAATAATCTGTATAAGCCATCGAGGATTGACTAATATAAGTATGTTTACTTGAATGCACTGGGGATCTGTGCAATTCCGGCCTGCTTCGGGATGCATATGTCTATCGCTGAAGATGCACCTTGGATTATAGCAATCGATGTCTCCTATATCTTGAGTCTTTTGGAAGTGCTGAGATGGGCTATTAGACCAGGCCACATCACACACTATCGAGATAAACACACGTTACAACCCAAATGATGTACGCCGGCCCTGGTAAAACTGTCAACAGGTTGACAGGAACTTCAAAACGGAGGGACATACACGATAGGTTTGCACATTATAGCGGGGGAATAGAAAATCCGGAGAGCAACGATATGAGGAGGTCAAAGAAACAGTGCCCACCCTTGCGTCTTGGAAATGAGGTGAGGAATGGTTAAGAAACTGTGCTCGTAACTTGTAGGTCCTTTTATACGCAAAAACGGAGTCAAAGACCCGGAGACGATAAGACAGACTGAACTACGCCACATCGGGTCCCACAGTTTACCGGTGAATATATATGAAATATGTGAAAACAAGATAGCTGTCGTATTGTGTTGAGTTTAAAAATTGAATGTGCCCAAATAGTACGAGAAACTTGAGCGTTAACCGGGCCTTGAGGGAAACAACTTGATAGCCTACCCCTCTTTGGACTTAACGACAAGCTTCAACATACCTTTCGGCAGAAGGTCCACTCATATGGTGTTTTCGGGGTAACACCGGCTGATGACATACGTAAAAGTGCGCCATAAATGTAATCAATTATGAGCCCTGGCACCATTTGACCTAGATATCCCGGGCTCTTCATGCATCTGGTCACATAAATGGTGGGATTTGAGTCAGCCATCATACCGCCACACGTAGTAGAAGAGCAGCAAATAAGCTTACGGCAATCGGAACAGGCCTAAAATTCGGGCTTTTGGTCATTTATCAAACGTTGTTATCTTTCAGTACATATATGCGGGCGTCACGCGACTGCTCATAGGACTTCTGTATTTCGCACTAACTTATGTTAAACTTGGACATCATCGGGGCTGGTTTTACGTTGTGCAGAAAATGTCCAGTGCACACTTTCATTCCCTGCAAAAGGCAAGCAGCCCGATTTCTTGTGACGACACCTCGTGTTCCGAGACCCTTGTTGTAGATAGCATGATTGTCGTTAGATGTGTGGTCATGGGTGCAGTAACTCGCATACCTAATGACCTTGACAAAGAATACCTGGATGATCCACCACCACAAGACGGTAACGCCAGACCCCTGCAACATATTAACTATTAGACGAAACTAGCATCTAGGAACGTGTCAGTCTCTAGCTGACACGCCATTTTTGTGACCATCGTTCCTGGCTGCAGCATAACCGTGAAACTCTAACGTACCTCGTAACAATCACTTTTTCTTCGGAGAGATTACAAGCCGGAACCCGGAACTCCCGGGCAGTCGTAAGCGCAATGGAGGTTGCACTGTCTAAAAAGCCACTTCAGATGTGGCATGAAGATGAGCCAAGCCCCAAGTTTCTATAAGATCTAGAGCTCTTCGGTTGATTCGGATCGGCTCTGGACCTTACGGGTAAACATCACCCTATACGTCATTCAATGGTGTGAGACCGTCATTGAAGCTTACCCAGAGCTAGTATAATGCAGACTACACTCCCAACAATGAATCTCCTACATGCCCACGAAGTCATCGATTTAATTTTGGATTTAGCATGAGCCTAAAGAAATGATGAACTTGTCAGGGGGAGGTTGAAGCAACCTCAGAGAGGGTCGAGCACCATTGACGAATTAGCTTGAGAAGAAGGATGAGCTGTAGCAATACTTAAGGAAAATACGCAGTGTATCTTTACACGCATGCCAACGGTGACGAAAGACTTCGAACATTCACGCGTACGGCTCCTATATGGCGTGGGATATGTAAGAGTGGTATGGTCATGTGATCAGCTCATCAGTAGTAGTCACTACAGTGAAGTTCAATTAAAAATGTTGAGGAGCTGACTACTTTACAGATCACAATGCATCTAGGCAAGAGGTTAAACGATAATATTATATGCCTTGCTATATAGGCAATAAACTTCCGGCTCCGCGCAGCGCCATTTGTCCTCCAAACCGAAGAGTAGTAGTGCCACCAGGAAAATAAGCTACGTTTCATTAAAACACAGCGCTGCTTTTACAAATCAAAACGCACCTAGAACATATGAAACGAGAGCAATAACTTGGACAATTCCAGCGATTAAAGAGCCCAAGTAGGATTTTAGCTATTTGGGGAAATGAATATTTTTAAAGATTAGTCTGGGTGCATGAACATCAACGTACCCCAATAGAAAAGTAGAGCGTTAGGCCTAAGCTGATGAAATAGGCTGCCGTGAAAGGGAGGCGTTCTTTTGAGAATAAGTGCTTTAGATGCGCGACAGGTCCAGAGAGTATAGCAAATCTGAAATCGGGCTTCGTTGAGTTTATGCCTCAAAATAAGGCATGATCTGTCATACCCAAACATAACAAGCATGGACCCCAGGCTGTATCACTTTATTTAAAATAAATTCAGCAAGGCACAGGTAAAATACCTCACCTGAATGCCAAGGCAAATTTTGCAGGCCGAAGTGCCAATAAGGGTAAGCTGATAAAGGCGACTAGAAAACATGCGGCGGCCCCTAACAGACATGCACCGAAAGCTAATAATCTGAGATGTAAAGCTGATTAGCGAACGCCCGTGTAACCTGCATAAGCCAGGTACAGACCTTTCCCATCTGGAAACTGCAAAGAATGCTTCTTCCTCATTTGACCGCTCATTACTTCGCAGCGGTACATATGCTCCTGCTAAAGACGTCCAACGAGTCCAAGTTGATTGAGACTCTCCTCCACTAGCATTCCTTGAATCATCTGTTACCCCACTTGCCCAACGAAAGTTTCTGAGTGCTTCTCGTGCATCTGAAGACATTGGATATGTACGGTAATGCTAAGCCTCCCAGCAACACGTATCGTCACTGCGGCCGCAAATGGTTACGTAAGTCAGTGACAAAGGCACGTGATACTTGGCCCTAAAATGGCGGGTTGCCTCTGGTGCACCGTTCCAAGGAGACGAATTAAAAGAAATATATTTTATTTTGTCCTAAATTTTACTTCAAATAAAAAAATTTTGGTACAAAAAATGGAATTAAAGCTAACCTTTAAGTTGAATTTAATTTGTCAGTAAATATCACATTTACTTTCAATATTACAACCCAAAGATGACTTTTCAGTAGCATTTTGTGACTGCATAACATGACTCATTTAGGAGTGATTAAGGCAGTACAGAATCCTCCCAAAAATCAATTTTGCGAAGCTTGTCTCCAGAACAATCACGCACAAAATTTTGTACTATCTTGAATAATCCAATTCCTAAATGACTCACTCCTTGCAAAGTCACAAAATGCTGATGAAAGGTCATTTTTGGGGTATATTTTGACATGTAATATTGGAAGTAAATGTGATATTTACTGACAAATTAAATTCAACTTTAGGGTTAAGTAGCGTTAATTCCATTTTTTGTGACCGAAAATGTTTATTTGGTAAAATTTAGGACAAAATAAAATCCATTTCTTTTAAAGTTCGTCTCCTTGGGAGGTGTTTTGCGGTGCACCAAAACCAGTTCACCCCGGAAGTGAATTTTCAAATAACATCAAACAAGGGCAACACATATTATCTTGATTTTTTTCCAAGGATAGAGGCATCTCCACCCGATATGATTCCAGAGGACTTTCAAAAAAACGCGACGTCCTCCCTAAATCCTGCCCAACTAGTACGGTCATATAATTGCTGAGTGGGGATAGTCACTCTGACACAACCCTTGAACCAGTGTACGTCGCCAAGGCGAAGAAGTTGCCTATCTCACTGTATGCAGGGTATGGTGCCCGGGTTTATTTACCTTTTCGTTAGGACTTTGTACAAAGGGGGAAGATTCTCCGAATTTCTTCAGCGGCACTCTTGAGATTGCATCTGAGAAGGTTTAAATCAATTACAATACTGAGAACATCTGGCTCACTCTCATTGTCGGATCCATCACCTTCCTCGAGGACCTTATCCTCATACATCATAATTCTCCAGCGGCAAATCACAGATCCGATGGACGGCTTAGAGACGCCATTAAAACTAGGGTCTCTATAATAATTTCCACTACGGAGACGATTTATAATGAGTTCAAAGAACCAACTTGAATTAGTCGATCTCTGGGGCGAACCCATAGAACGGTATACCACATGTGGCCTTATCAGAAGTCGGTTTCCCTTACATAAACCCACAATGACACCAATCGAATCCATGTTGATCTTGAAATTGGTGATAACCATCCGGTGGAATGGGTTCCGGACATATCCCTATTATAGGTAATCACAATTGGTCCACACTAATCAGACTGCGCATGTAATACGAACCACACTCAAGGGCTGCCTTAGGGGAGAAATTTCCGATAAGGCCAAAAACGCTTCGGTGACGATTCCCGGTCATCATCTCGCCATATGGAGAGTAATTTTCCAGCGCGGATATAGCTGTGGCTGCTTCGGTGAGTGCAAATACAATTTCATAAAGCCGACCCTGAGAAAAGCATAGCCGCTGAATACCACGATAATGCTCCTGCAGCCCGTTGATGAGCCTCACGAAGGGCTCACTCCGGGGAACGGACGTCCAATCATAACCACCTCAACATCATCTAGAGACACATCGCCATGTATGTACGGGTAATCATACTTAAAAGTGCGAGAGCTGCCCATACAGCGCTGCAAAATAATTCTATTTGATTCGGCATAAGGAAAGGATGCCGATGGCAATGCAGCAGGACAGGACGTACAAAAACGAGTGGAATTGCCATTTGCTTGTCTTCGGGACGACTTTTAGGACACCAGATACCTAACCATAAATGTGATAGATGAAAGTGCAGTCTGCAGTCATGATCGCCGTGTCGGCTGGAACGTCGATGTGAATGCCCGCGTCAGAAATCGTGCAATAGCAAACAGCGGTGTGACAATGAATATCTGTGCCAGGGAGATCGGGGTTAGCGGGTCTCGTGGACGACGGTACATTGAGAGAGGTTGGAAAATGAGGCGAATGTTGGGAAGGTTACAACTGGGTCAGGAGAATTTGGTAGAGCGACTAGTGCGAATGCCTTGCGTTGAGGGATGAGGATGAGGGTCGGGATTCAGTCCAGGAGCGGGTCCTAAAATCTCTTTCTCTCTCTCTCTCTTGGCTTATTCACTTAGGTGTACATATTATGCTCTCAGCTCAAACTCAAACTTCAGTGTGCATGGTGGTGAAGGAGAATTCAGCTACTATGACTTTTACTGTGGCCTGGTCTCAAAGATCAGTAAAGATATTAGCCAGGAAGATCATGATGTGCTCTTGTTATGGTGGAATAAGTGTATTGAACTTTCTATTCATTCTTTATCTCCAACATTGACTGCTATCTGTTTTCAGAGTGGTCTTCCCAAAACATGTTGAATCTGACAAAAAAAACCAATAGACCACTTTCTACCTGATATAATCTCATGAAAGCACATGACAACATGAATAATACTATGGCCATGCATGGAAAAGGTATGGCATTAGGGATGACAAGAAGGTGAGGAACAGTGTGGGTAAATAGTAGTAATTAGCATGGATCTGCAATCAGTGATTAAAAAAAACTATTATAAAAATTATTTATCATTTAGTCTATTATTGATTCTATCAAATTTATCACATGCCAGTATGATTTTGGCTCACTGTAACAATCATACCCTGGCATGTCAACTACTGTATTAGTAAACCATGGAGGACCTACCATAATCACCTCATGGCCATGTGATGGTATTAAAAATAGTATGAGTTGACTCTATTGCAATACACAATATACAAGGGTTTAATAAGCTTGTAATAAAAGTACTTTGTGTCTCAATATCTTGTGTCAGTTAGTGTAGCACCTCCTGACAATATAGGTTGGATGCTCTGGGAGGTGTATAGTGGTTCTGACACACATTAACCTCCAAATGCATGGTCCACAATTAGCATCTTCATATGAAAAGTTGCAATAATTGGTGGACTCCCCCTATAAAAAGGTGTGTTTCATCATCAAATTTAACAGATGGACATACCAGCTTTTTAGATTATTGCTTGCAGTCAAATGTATGGTGAAGCAATAACTTGGTTTGCAATAAACCTTGTTAACTGCACAGGGGGAGTTTAAATTCATACAAACTAACTAATATACAAAAGTCAACTGGCGAGACACAAATAAGACAACAAGCAAGTCCACAAGCTTGGATAGCAGCATCTCAAATTCCAACACACCTCCACAAGTGGTGGATGAGTGAGAATATAAAAGAAAACCCTAGTAGAACAATAGGAGTGAAAATAAATGTATGTACAATTCACCCTCACAATGGAAAAGAATAATCTTTGTCTGATTCAATACTGGCTTCAATTGCCATTGCAGCAATATTGCTACTGATTTCCTCCTTCAACTCCTCCCATTTGGCCTTTCATGACACTGAGATTTGAAGTGTTTTTTCTTGTCATAGAAATGACAGATGTACAATTACATGTTGCAGCAATGAGTGCTTCATTGTTAAGATTGCAATGCATCTCATATCCACTACTCAAAGACTTGATGAGTCTCTTCATTGATAAGTCATGGCTCAAGCAATGACATTGTTGAATGTAAGGAGATAAGAGGGATAAAATCAAAGTTGATGATAACCACATCATATGAAGAGCAAACCCACAGTAAGCATGAGAATCATATCCTGTTCTGTTACAATAGTCCCTGACTCCTCCATAATAAAAGCTTGACTTTAAGTAGATCCAATCCATGACTGTATTGATTGGTTGGTGTCTTTCTTGGCCATAAGAAACTTCCTGCACAATGCTGAACTTGTGGCAAAATCATGACTGTGATGAATTTCTTGCAATATCTCACAGTTTTATTAGATTATTGCTCACACTTAGGGAGGTTGTCTGTAATTATTATAATATCAAATGTTTATAATAAAAGCAATATTGCTACAAAACTTCATCTTTAGATAGTGGTATCTATGCTGAGATTATTATATTGTTAACTACCAACCTTGAGAAATAATTCTCCATACTACATCCTTGTTAGGATCCCACAACTTGTTTCACACTAGAAAACCATCATCTTCTCATTATTGGAACCTCCACTCATGTCATTACCCTTTGCAGCACCCCTGATACTTGTTTATAGTATATTCCTGTCCTGTTCCATCTCCACTCCACCCATTCCTCGATTTCCATCTCCACATATACTCTTATTTGCCACTAGTATTGTTTCCTAGTACCATACATCAGTTTCTATATCTCTCTCCACCTTGTCATCACTTCCTGTGATCTGTCCTACACTTCACTTCTTTGATCAGCCTTCCAATCACCTGTCTCAATGTAGTATAAAGATCCTTTCATGTATATGTACTACAGTTCTGCAATTTGAATATCAACTTAGATTAGCCTCTCTTAGTTTTCCATCTTTCCTCTCACCACTATACCTCTCAAGAGTGGTCTTTGGCAAGCCACAACCCTCTATCTCCCAACTCTTAGTAATTTGGCCCTCTGGTTGATTGAGCTAAGTGTGACTCTTGTTCATATTGTACTATCTGCTCTGTTTGAAATACTGGAGCACCCCTACAGTTCGTGCGAGGGCACAACACATAAGTTGGGGCCAAACTCTACTATGGTCATAGAGTTGGGCCTCCCGACTAGTATAATCTCTATTGTCGGCCCCCCAATTATGTAGCTCATTTCCTATCATCAGCCCTCTGACTAGAGTATTCCCCCTCCTCCAGGCTTAGATCATAACAATCCTACACAATTCAGAGTCAATTAATAGAACCTATTGTATATGGTTTTCCAAGTTATGTAAATACTTGCTAATACTTTCATTGGTACTTTGTTTTTTAAAAGCTAAACTGTAGTTACATATTTTCCAGTAAAATAAGTGAGATATTATTGGAGATTTTTCATCCTATGACTTTCTTCATTAAGTGAAGCCACCTACAGTGACTCAAAAAATCCTTCACATGTTTTGTACTTCAGACTTATGTATATCCCTGATAACTCAAAGAATAAAAATGCAAAAATATCAAGAATATTTGTGAATATGCTCTATCATATCTAGATTATGGAAGTATGGTGCCATTACATAAGCTCTAAATATTGAAATATTACAAATATTTATATACAAGAGACTCATGTGAAGGGTTTTTTGCTGGCAACTTTGATGACTATAAATGCTTATAGTCATGTGACCTTGTTGATTGTTTACCTCCAATTAGGTTCATATCAACAAAATCACGTGATGTCACATGACCATGTTGTACTGGAGTATAAATATATCACCTTTAGCAACTAGTAATACCCCAATTCCCAAGATATGCACTTTGTCTCTTGCCAGCCAGAATCACATCCTTTCACTGCTTGATGCTGGTCATTCAGCTAGCCACATTGCAGTTTCTACTGGTCATAGCATTGGCACAGTCTCAAAGCTTCACCCTAAGTCCATTGGTGGTTGTCCCAAAGCTTTCCCCTACCAACATTCACTATGCACAGTGTCTCATCAGCTCTGGGAAGGCTGACACTGCTGCTGATGTGACCAAAGCCCTTAGGAATCTCACCAACCAGTCCATTTCTACCCAAACTGTGTGCAATCATCTCAAGATGGTTGGGATGAAGGCTGTGATGAATTCTTAGCAAGAAGTATAGGAAGGCAAGGATGGACTTTGCTATAGCACATCAGCATTGGACTGTTGAGGACTGGAAGAAGGTGGTGTGGTCTGATAAAACCAAAATCAACAGGTTGGGGTCAGATGGGAGGGAGTGGGTCTGGAAAAAGACTGGGGAGGGCTTGAGTAACAGGCTGGATCAGGGGACTCAGAAGTTTGGAGGAGGATCTGTGATGGTATGGGAGTGCATGTTGTGGGAAGGACCTGGGTATGCTTGCAAGATAGATGGGAGGATGGATGGAGACCTTTATCTCAAGATTATGGAGGAGAACCTTCAAGCCAGCCTTAACTATATATTCTGAAAAATCTGCGGATGATATCATCTTCCAGCAAGATAATGACCCCAAGCATACTTGCAAGAAGGCCCAGACTTGGTTTCAAAATAATAATTTCAATGTCCTCCCATGGCCAGCACAGTCTCCAGACCTCAACCCCATTGAACACTTGTGGGATCATATCAAGAGGAGGCTGGGGGAGTACATATGAGGTTGAACCAAAAGGGATACTGGAGTTGTGGGAAAGGGTGGAGGAGGAGTGGACAAGATTGATGTAGAGGTGTGTCAGAATTTGATTGAGAGTATGCCTAGGAGGGTTGCAGCTGTGTTGAAGGCAAAGGGTGGCTATATCAAGTACTGAATATAAGTAGTTTTGTAGGTCAGAGTGGTCAGCAAAAAAACCCTTCACATGAGTCTCTTGTATATAAATATTTGTAATATTTCAATATTTGGAGCTTATGTAATGGCACCATACTTCCATAATCTAGATATGATAGAGCATATTCACAAATATTCTTGATATTTTTGCATTTTTATTCTTTGAGTTATCAGGGATATAGGTCTGAAGTGCAAAACATGTGAAGGGTATTTTGAGTCACTGTATATATTCTTGGTATGTTGAATCAAGTAGAAATCTGTTCAAATTGACAGACCCATTCCAATGTAATACATATGTATTCAGAGATGTCAATGACATACACATGCATGAAATGGACCATTTAAAAGGATATGCTTTTTAAAAGTCTCCATGTTTTAATCTACTAAACTCTTTCATAATCTATTCAGCTCCTGAAAGATGCTTTGTTTCATAATATACAAATAAGTTTTAAACATTCCCAAAGTTTGAAAAACCAAATTATGTTTGAATCAAATCCCAGATGTTTGAAAGACCTTTAGAGTATATTAAAATTTGATACACTTAATAGTTTTCAGATACATATCCTCCTAGATGGATGTATAGTATGGTGAAGTAATAAACCAGTTAGCAGTGAACCCTGTCAACTGCACAGGGGGATTCAAATCCATACAAACTAACTGATATATGTACCAGTGAGTCATGAGTAAGACAACAAGAGAGAGTGCAAGCTTGGATAGTGGCATCTCAAATTCTAACTCATTGTGTGACCTCAGATAGTGCTGGGCCATGGGAAGTGCTGTGCAGGGTGTTGCAACTGCTGCAAACACCTCAAAATGGCTCAAAACACATGTGATTAACATAAAATACATCAATATATGTAATATATGTATGTACTTGGGGACCTGTTAATTCACTTTAAAACTTGGCTTTAATGTTTGAAATGGAGAATTAGTCACTTTTCTAATAGCATATACTATTCAAAGTATGGCTATTCTGTAGTCTAAAGTCAACATGTATATTCACAGCAATTGTCAACTTCTTGTAACACCCCTCACAGCCTTGTACAGCACCCACATGGTGAGATTCAAATGTTGGAGTTTTGAAAAATTTTCAAGCCTCTGACAGTCAACCTCTGTCATTCCTGACCCAAACCACATTATTTCTGATTAGCCTCTCCACTCATCCATTATTATTGGCAATTGTTTTTTTCCAGTTATTCTGCACTTCTGTAAGACTCTTGAGAATCTCTTGCTTTGGAAATCTAATTTTTTTTCTCTTATGTGACATCTCTTTTTCTTCTTCTTTTATAGCTTACTCTCTGATTAGGGTGAGAGTACCTAACAAATATACTGTATCAAGACCACCAAGCGAGAAGTGCACCTGCAAGGCCCTAGTTTGCTGCAGCCTAGTCTCTCTTTCACTTACATATACAGTGTGGGTGGCTTAAACTCTAGACTCCAAGGTGCAGGTTTGGTGTTACAGTGGCTCAAAAAAGTGTCCAAATGTTTCAGACTTTTCAAAGAAAATCCAATAACAAATCACACAGGGCATCTATAATCATTATATAATGGTAGGAATTGAACTTTAATATCTCAGCTACAAAATGACTCCAACTCTGTCTTAGTCCAATATCAGAATTGGTGGAACTATAAATTTTTGAAAACATGAGTACACTTGGAGAACTATGAAATCTTGGACTAAGAATGCTCATCAGTTAGGATGAACTAAAGTCCACCAAAATCAACTTTTAAAAGATTTCAAAATGGTAGTCATCCACTAGATACTGCTAAGGCACTTATCCTTGGTAACAAAGGTGCCACAAACATACAAGATCAGTTCTAACAATACTTTAACTTGATTTTAACATTTTGACTCAACTTTTGTTAAAATTTGTAGTAATTTCAATGTGATGACACCAGTATGTTTCATGCTAAGCTATGTAGTCCTGTACAGTAGCTCAGTAAGATTAATGTTTTTTGTTTGCATCCACCATGTATCATGTTTCATCATCTTGTTACGACCGTGTCGCAACCCTATCGGTCCTGAGGTTATCGCCACTTATCAATGTTTTCAAGTCACCACTTCAGAAACCATCAGCCCCTGAAGCTGACGTATGCTTTCGCGATGATCAAACTCTATTTACGCCCACGTCAAAATACTCGTATTGTCTGGTTAAAATTTTGATACATCCCTTTCATTATGTTGATCCGTTCTATCCTATGTTTCACATATGTCTATCTATATTTGTAGTCCTCGAACTATTTCCTTTTATCGTAATTCCGCTCTCGGTTATCATTGGCCTCCGAACTAATTATAAACTTCCCGTTCCTAGTCAAGCTTATTGTTAATACCGTTTTCCGCCCTTCTGTCACAACCGTCACATGTCACATATTGTCACAAACATTCAAAGGTAACTTTCGACAACTCTTCGACCTATCGAATTCAACTCGACAAAACCGAACATTAATCGACACCATTGAATCTCTTTCGACATGTCTCATTTCAACATCATATATGATTTCATAATTAGTTCATAACATAGTCATAACGATATGACGAAAAGCATAAAAGGGCTACGAAAGGAGCGAGGGAAGTCAGTCGAAATATCTGTATATTAGTGATATTAGTCTACTTTGTCGTAACTTCTTCGACAAATACTTCTGTGAGTTCTCGCGACTGGTACTAGCCTCTTACTTCATCGACAGGGTGAATATATACTTTGTCGAACGAGGCTTTCGAGTTCGGTTGATAGAATATTATTTGACTTTATCGAAGAATAATCGATTCGTGACACCTTCTCCCCATTAGTATTTTCTAGACACCTGTTACTTGTATATGAACCCGCTGTAGTTGTAGTTACTAGGCAATCAGAATATCGACTCAGAATACCCTCATACGTCTGTAACAGTCTCATACTAAGAATTTCCCCATCTGCCTTCGTGTGCGCTTGCCCACTCCCAGCCCCGACCCCTTGGCCCAACACTCGACTTGTCCTTCGGTCCCGATCAGTATCTCGCTGAAAGGAACTCTTTAGGATTAGTCTTCACCCGTCCGAAATCTAAGGACACCCTATGGATATTTGCAAGGGCGCAGCACATAAGCTGAAGCCAAGTCCTTCCAATCGGTCCCTGTCGGCCACCAACATTAGTCAGTTTTCAGTTCTTAACACATCTATACCCCCTCCCCCACAACCCCGACATTTCCTGGAGGGCTGCATTCACAAGTAAAGTTGTTTCAGTGTCATGGCAGTTGCCTTCCTGATTAGGAAGGTAACTGCCAAGACATACAAGTTTTTGGTGTAAACCTAGAACCTATGTTATTTGGAAGTTATATTTTGTTATTTTAGACTCTAATAAGTTTATTTGAGCATTTATAATACTTAAGGAAAGGCCAAAACTAAGGATGTGCCAATTAAAGTGGTGCACAAGGTACTGTATATTTCCCCAGGAAACTGTACACTAGATGTAACATTTCTCATGTTTTGAGGTTCTAGTGTCAAATATAATATTTTGACAACTTTCCAACACAAAATTGATGAAGTATCGACTCATTTTGAAAAAAGAAACATGTCACAGCACTTGTGCGGTGTCACGATGGTCCCGTTGGCCATCTGTTGGCTGTAATGTGACCTCCCATTGACAGGCAGACACCCTTTTAGTGATGTTATTAGACATGGCAATGATGGCACTGTCACGGCAATTTTGTTTTCTGCCACATCTTGGCATATACTGCGGCTTTGCGTGGTCTTCCTTCTTTCTGAAATATCTGTGTGATGAACCTGGATTAATCTGAATAGACTTGCCTTCTGGGCTCAAAGAGGCAGTCAATGATTTTCCTCTTCTGCCAAATTATTTTTATCAGGCACTGCATTTTTGCCTTTAGATAGTGTTGACCTTTTGTATTCTTGAGGACATGGTCTCCCAAGTTTCTTGAGGTGTCCCAGAGCACTCACAAAAACGTGATAAAAGCTCATTTTTGGGTATATTTACGGGCGTCTATGCTAGTTTTTGAACAATTCTAAAAACAGACAAGATTTGATATTCTCGTCAATATCGTTGTGGAACATTCGTTTCGTTCAGACTGAGACGTATATCCCTCACACGTATATTAATTGTATGGACGTGGCTCTGTCCGAGGTGGGCTGATCAGCTCTTTTCATATGCTTAATTAACCATTGATACGTTTAGGGTGCTTTCTATGCTACCCCAAGTGAATTAGCTCAGAAACATGCCGATTTTTTGCTGAAATTACCGGAAGACTCACGAAGGCGGTCATACGAAGTTACGGCCTCATTCAATCTTGACGCACTCGAGAGTGAGGCTACCAGGCTTGTAGGCAAGGAGTGCTCAGGTGTGTTTCTTGTTGCTGAAGGTGTGTATATACATGTTTGCAGTGCAAGTTGTTGCGATTCACTTATGTAAATGCGATGATTAGGTGGCTTGAATCAGGTATATCCATGTTTATAATTAAAACTTTGGAACAATAACATATTAAATTGCGTCCCAGATATTTATTCTGACCTTTTCCGACAACTTTAAAGTGATAGCACGCTTAAATCGTAGCCGTGGAAATGCAGACGTTGGGATATCAAACGAGCTACTCGAGCATCGAGTAGCATCCGAGGTATTTCCAACTTTAACGATTGAATACACACGCTGATAATGTATTCCGAAAGGCAGCCACCCTTAAATACGTGCGTAGAACTACAGATATACCAGTCCCAGAGGTTTATGCTGTGGAATCGCGCAGTGATAATCCTGTTGGTGCCAGATACATTCTCCAGGAAAGGGTACGCATTCAAGAATATGTAACTCGATATACTTGATGAATTTTTCTGGTCAGATTATCGGCCAACCGTTGGCTAAATTTTACGACAGCATGACTGATGTACAGTTGGAACGTGTAGTGCTACAAGTAGCGGACTATGAAGCTCAATTATTGTGCTGCCACTTTCCGATGATAGGAAGTCTTATCGAGGATACATCGGCCGCAGCTATCAGAATGGATAGAATGGGACATCCACGCATTCTAGATTATGCTCGGCCAGAGAACTCTGGACCTTGGCCTTCATCCCACGAGTTTCTGAAAGCGTACGTTAGAGCCGAGCTCGAGCTATTGGAAGGTGCCCCAGAGACCTGGCAGCGCGAAAGGGCGAAAAACCACACTCTTCATGGAGATTCTGACGGTGCTCCTTTGGAATATATGATATCATGGTACCGCTTACTTCAAAAAGGAATTTATCAATGGACACCGGCATATCCGCGAGACGACGAACCTTCTCAAGACGCGCCGTTTGTTCTGCGCCATATCGATCTTTCAGTCACCAATATTATGGTTGCCTTTGATGATCCCACACGAGTTGTTGGCATCATCGACTGGGAAGGAGCCTGTGTTGTCCCACTTTGGTCCACTGTTCTGGGCAATGGATTCCTAGGGAGCTTGCCCCGAGATCACAAACTGCATAAACTGCGAAGAGACATACATATTTCTCGCGAACCAGCCGTATGGGCTGCAATTAGGGAAGGAAGTACCGTGCGGTCGCTCTTCTATCTTGTAGCATTTCATTATTCCATCAGACGCAGCCCAAAAGATTTGAATGCTATGTTTATGGAGTCCTATCAATATTGGCCAAAAAGTGACGCGGATGCATTTCAAGAACTAGTGGACTTTATCCAGTCGACAAATGATCATATCATAAAATAGACCCCTCTTGTATTTTTTATTAGGAGGGTGACATCATCAATTTTTTCCAGTGCACAGATACCAATTAACCAAACCATAAGCATCCTTGCTGTTTCCTGTGGTGATTTGTATAACCATAAGGTCCTTGTGCCCTTGATGAGACTTGTCCGGCAATACTTTGAATTTCGTCTGACGAGCTGATATCGAACAGCTGTTCAACAGATTGACTGGACGCAAATTTAATCTAGTATCACGTTTAGGGACAAAGTCTCAGCGTGGTGCTGTGGCTAGGTGCTGTTGAAACAGATAGCCGAAAGTGCATCGCTGCTACTATTCAGGATCGAAATACACGTATAAGTGTGAATGATTAGAATTAAACCAATATCAAGTTACAAACAAGCACACAAACCACTAGGAAGATTCTATCCTGGTCCTTCAGCCAATTTTACAGGCGAAACCAGCCATTTCTCGTAATACAACCGCAAGCCCGCTTCCGTGGGCCCTGACGTCCCTTCTACATATGCAACATTCACAGCATCGGGTGCGCCATTCTCTTCCAGACTGTTCATTTCGCCAGCTGCAGCACGTACAGATGCCCAGTAGATATCTAGATCTCGTCTCTGGGCACCACTCCCAGAAGAGCTTAATAAACTTTGGCATTGTTCAATATATCTGGAAATAACAACAATCAGTGCCGTCGTCACTTGCGGGCAATGATCTTACAATTGGTATTCTTGTTCTTCCTCATCGGATACAGTCAAAGATAGTAGACGTGCTACGACGGCTTCACTTGACTGCGGGTCTGCTGGCTTCGGTTCAGGGATTTCTTTGAGCTCCTCGTCAGCAGTCGTTGCTAAAACTTTCGACTTCCGAGACGAAGATGCGGGGTTGGCGCCTATCCAACGCCTCACGCCTTGTATCAGCCTGGTACATAAATAAGATCAAAAAGAACTTGGGATATTCGAAATTACACACCGTGGTTGGTGAGCATTATGTCGTGGCAAGAAAGGACTCTCGTTCGCATCCCTTGCTGTTTTCCTAAATATAATATAGCCGTCACTATACGTATAGCCATATGAGGATCGGTAATTTACCCCGGTAGTTTCAAAGTGCTATTCATTGAATATGCAAAATGTTTACCCAAAGAAGTGAACAACAATGGTCGATAATATTCGATCCAAAAATCGCTCCGCATTTGCGCAAACTCCTTAAGTGTCTGGTCGCACTCGGGAAGAACATAGACTGGACCGAGATATTCTGGATGAAACCATTCCCGATGACTTCTGCCTCGAGCTCGAACATTAACAGGGCGTTCACTTGATTGGATGCCGAGGAATACATCGATAGCAGTCTGTTTGTCCGCATCTGCATGTGTATAATTACGGTTTCAATTTGCGAACAACACGTCTGGATGGTATCACCGACCTAGCATTGAATTCGTATAAAATCTGCGAAGATTCTCAATAATATCACGGGAATGGCTGTTCCAATGCGGCATGCGCCGATAATTCTCTACACGGTTGACCAAGGCACTTCCGGTGTACTGCAACGCAATGGCTACCAGACTGTGTCAGATTTACACCACGGTACTCTGACTCGGAAAGAATAACTGACTATCCCCGTGATCGTGGTACATCTCTGTAAGCATGTTCACAGCATCCGAGTCGAATGCCAAATTCGGGTTCTCGACCACGCCTAGCGCATACAACTGGTGACCTAAAGCACGTTTGCCGAACACAAACTGAGCAGCGTTGGTTCGATCCAAGCAATCCACACAGTTCGTGCGACATATACCGTTCTGCAATAGGATGGTGTCACGATATGGCAGACTAGTTTAGACATATGTCATTCCTAAGGCTAAAGAGACATTTGGAAAGACATACTCAGGATCATTCCTCGTACTGTGCGAATATGGTTCAGGTCCTGAATGAAAGAAGCCTGTCATGTGTATAGACTCTTCAGCGATATCTTCCAAATAGCTGATGACATCCTGTGTTTTTCTAGAAAATAGCTTAAATGGAACTATCGATATCAGTGAGTAACATTGCGCACTCCTTATATGCACGAGACATATCCCAAGCTCTATATTCCATCTTCTTTCCCGCCGGGAGGAACTGGTTAAGGTATTTTACACATTCGCCATATTCGTAAAGAAGCTTAGTTTCTCGTGCTTGTGGCTCGCGGGACTGAGTATAAAGCTCAGTGTCAACGTTAGATCAAATAATTGACGGCAATACCTTGATAAGATTCAGAATCATTATCGGAGCGCCGTACCGTTTGAGAAGATCGTCGAAATGGAGGGCTGCTGCGGTATAAAAGGGATCTACGACGGTAACTTTGCCCAAGCTATTGAACTTCCATTAAATAGACTTGAGCGAAATCAACACGTACTCTCTATTGGTGGCTTCGGGTTCATGTTAGTCGTATCCTGAGTCCAAAATACAGGTATACTACCGCGATACTGTGCGCCTCGTAATCGGTTGAGACTACAGTATCATCGTGACAACATACCTGCACATAACTAGTGTAGTGAGGACTGGGACTGCGCCGTGGAGGATGCGCCAGGCCATCAGCAGAGCGGCGTGGGGGGTAATAGAACGGAGTCGTCAAGGCTTCGAATACGATCTGTTCGGTCTCGACCTCATTAGCGACATTCCCCTCTGAATTCACGCCGCGTTTCAGATATCGGGCCCCAGCAAAGTGACGTGATCGACGGGCAATAAGTGTGACAAAGACGACGCGACCCAAAACGGTCAGTTCTATGGTAGCTCAATAAAATGAGGAGCCGGTGAATCGGATGAACATACTGGCTTGGTCAACATGACCATGTACGAGAGGGAGGACCCAGTGACTTTTTGCAACGCCATCAGCGCGTTTGCCGAAGGCTTCTTCCAGCATGTGGTGATTCCAGGCAAACCGGTCATTAAATGACCACCGTGACGAAGTGCTGGGGATCTCAGGTTGTCTGGTAAGATTATGTTGTAATGTGGAAGTCAAATCGTATGTGTAGCTACGTGCGAGGACAGAATCAGTACCTCTTTATTAAACAGATTATATATTTAGGTACCTGAAATAAAAGTTCTTTGTCATATCCACTTGCTTGAAAGCGTTCATGAGACTGAATGAATGGGATAAGCAATGAATAATGACGAAATATGGTATTTACCGTTGTTCTTCTGCAGGTCTGTCAATTTTCTGGTTGAAGCAAACGGGAATGATATCTGCGCTTTCGACATGATAGAGATAGTGGCCACCAATCAGGGCCACCACTGTGCGCTTGGTGATAAGTACGAGATACCAGCCGGCTGTAAATCGTATGAAGCCTGGACGTAATTAATAGATTAACTAAATCTAATAATATTCATTGTTATAACTACCCGCAATGCCAAAAAATACTCGGGTCTTTCCGAGACTACCAGCACCCTTGTTGCCGTCTTCAAGCATCTTCAAAATGTTGCTCATTTGCTTTCCACTGTAGATAGCATCGTCTTCCATGATAATCAACTCGTCCTGGACGGTTCGATCGATTCTGAGCATTCTATGGCGTGAATCGGACGTATTTGAAGCAACAATATAAAAACGGGAACGGTTCTCGTATAGAATGAACTTGTTGAGAATCAGCGGCCCTTTATCCGGTTGAAGAGGACCTGGCATGATGGAAAGAGAATGGCGCGGGGTGGAGGCGGCGTTCGGAGCGGCATCACTTGCACGCTTCTGACTGGTTTTGGACGTGAATGACGGTGTTGGTTCTTTAGGCACTGGGGAATGGGACTTGAAAGAAGCGAGCGAAGCCGAGGAGCTTGCAAGCACACTACTTAGTTCACCGCTCCTGACAGACTGAAGCGGAGAATCGGTGCGAGATGGGGTAGGATCGGGTATAGACTGTGCTGGTGACATGCTGCAAGGACACTGAAGATAGATGAGCTGACAGACGGGATTCAAGCCAAAATCCAGCAGTCTTTAAAGCTTACCTCAGGGAGCAATAATGCAATGCAATAAGACAGGTGGAAAACCCCTGGTATGGTGCCCTCCTATACGTGAAAAGGGTAGAAACAAGCCCAGAAAAGAAACAGACAAGGGAATAATTAGTGCAGGAAGGTATGACACCACAAGTGTCCACAGACATACACACAACATGGGACCTGGCTCTGGATTCTTAACAGTTATGAATTTCAGGATATTTTTCAATGCATTCCAATGTATACATATGTCCTATACAACAACTAGATAACCTCAGTGTTTGCACGAGGTAGCAGATTTGCTAGTTCTAACCTATTACATTGTCTCAAGTGCACAATAGCCTATATATACCTGAGAACAGGGTTGTGTGCACTGCCACATCGTACTGGGGTTATCTCGCAACTGGTTGGGTTCTAGAAGAAGCCACTGCATGCACAGCCACCCACCAGAGTCATCTCAAGAAAGGTACCAAGATCGAGGATCAGGGATGCATACTATGTTAAAATTTCTAAGACTCTAAGACTAAACGGAGGTATCCTTATTTGGAGTGAGGCCGAGTAATAGATCCCCTAAGCCACTTGGCAGGGCAGCGATAGACACGATCATACTTTTCAGTAAAATGACTCCTTAGGGTACAGAACCTGTGGGTTTTACCAATGCGCCAATCAAAAGTGCATATACGGCACATTACAAAAGAGGGATCATTCAGGTCATGAGGTGAGAAGGCAGATCATGATGGCTGCTGCTGACGTGAGCAGTACCTACTTGTAACCGCTGTGACATTGGACATTGCCTTGCTCTCTCTTATTGCTTACTACCACCATGCCACCCCCCTATTCAGTCGAAGTTGGAGATGAGGAGCCTGCGCCTGGAGAATCTCGCCCACGAAGAGCTTCAATTCACCCTGACCGCCTCACAGAGCGTCCTTTTGAGGGGATCGACACCCCACATGATGTCTTGCTGCATTGCGCTAGGGTACATGGCACAAAGGATGCTTATGGATGGAGAGACATCGTCGACACACATGAAGAAAAGAAGCAAATCAAGAAGATGGTAGACGGGAAAGAGGTTACACAGGAGAAGAGCTGGATGTACTGGCAGCTCAGCGACTACAAATATTACAGTTTTATTCAGATGAAGGACGCTGTTGCAGAGGCTGCGAAAGGCTTTTTGGAGGCTGGCATCGAGAAGGGCGCTGTGTTCAATATCTATGCAACAACCAGGTAGGTATTTCTTCCAAGCGCCGCCTGTTATTCGACTCATTCTATTCTTCAAAGTGTCAACTGGCAAATAATGGCCCACGCATGCTTCCAAACAAGCACGACGATTGCCACCGCATACGATAGTTTGGGCGAATCTGGCCTTCTCCACGCACTCAACGAGCCAGAATGCGCCGGCGTTTTTACGAACGCTGATCTCCTTCCCACTCTCGCTAAAATCATTGGAAATGCTACAACTATCCGTCTCGTTGTATACGACGGGAATCCTGCCCAATCCGATCTCGACAAACTCAGGGCTGAGAAGCCAGATCTGAAGCTCTTGAGTATAGATGACCTCAGGGCTTTGGGCAAAGATAAGCCTGCGACTAATCGCGCGCCAACAAAGGATGATCTAGCTTGCATCATGTATACCAGCGGAACGACTGGTCCGCCCAAAGGCGTCATGCTTACACATGCCAATCTTATTGCCGCTGGTGCGCGTCATATTTATCCGTAGATCTTTTGCTCATTTCTTTAACAAAGTGGGTGCTATATACGACTTACTTGGGGACGAATTAAAACCCGCCGATTCTTTCCTTGCCTTTTTGCCCCTCGCCCATATTCTGGAACTCATCGTAGAGCTTGCTCTTTCCTTCCTCGGCATGACTATTGGCTACGGTCGTGTGAAGACGCTGACCGACGCGTCTGTACGGAATTGCTTGGGAGACCTTCGTGCTTTCCGCCCGACCATCATGGTCGGCGTCCCCGCGGTATGGGAGACAATTCGCAAGGGCATCGTAGGCAAGGTGAACTCCGGTGGGGCACTGAAAAAGGCAGTCTTCAACGGCGCGCTCTCGGTAAAACGTGCGAGCGTCCCAGTCCTGCAGAATATCGTTGAGGCCGTCGTTTTCTCGCAAGTCAAGCAACAGACAGGTGGTCGTCTGCGACTTGCCCTGTCTGGCGGTGCCTCACTTAGTCGCGAAACCCAGGAATTCTTGACTTTGGCGCTTGTTAGAATCATTCAAGGTATGTGTGTTATCCTTATCTTTATATAGCAATGTGACATTTTTTTTATTGTGAAGGATATGGCTTGACGGAGAGTGTGGGTATGGCATGCCTCATGTCACCGGCTACTTTTAATATCGGCTCTGCTGGTCCACCTGTGCCCGCTGTAGAGATCAAGTTCAAGGATCATCCGGAAGCAGGATACTACCACACGAGTAACCCACCCTGCGGTGAGATTCTCCTCCGCGGTCCTTCAGTCACAAAGGGCTATTTCAAGCGGGATGATCTTAATAACGATCCTGAAATATTCACTAAGGATGGTTTCTTCCGGACTGTGCGTATTCATTTTATCGATGCTGCTTTCTTGCTGATCACGTGATAAATAGGGCGATATTGGACAGTGGAACCCTGACGGAACTTTGTCCGTTATTGATCGGTATGTTACCCTGAGACTAACATGGAACAAGTTTTAACGTATATCTGTTAATTGTGTAGGATTAAGAATCTTGTGAAGCTGCAGGGCGGAGAAGTGACGTCTTTTTCATGCAGAATCTTAAACATGGCTGACTCTATCACTAGTATATCGCCCTAGAACGCCTCGAAGCAACATATAAATCATGCAACCTCGTCGCCAACATCTGCGTCTACGCCGATGCCGAAGCCAAACAACCCATCGCCATCATCTGTCCCCACGAAGCCAACCTCCGCCACGCCCTCGACAGCTCACACCAGTCGAAGGATTTCCGCGAACTTTGCCATGACCCGGCAGTGACTGGGTTGATACTGACTCAGTGTAATGCTGTAGGGAAGAAGAGCGGCTTCAAGTCAATTGAGGTGCTGCAGGGTGTCGTGTTGACTGCGGATGAGTGGACGCCGGAGAGTGAGCTCGTGACGGCGGCGCAGAAGCTGCAGCGGAGGAAGATTGCGGAGAGATATAGAAATGAGATACAGGTGCGTTTGTTATGTCTTGATTTGTGTTTTGGACGGCTGTTGACACGTCGAGTAGGAGACGTATAGGAATACTCAGAGCTGAGACTGGATGTGTTTTAAGACTTGGACTTTTATGTTTTCAAACTGGAACTACCTGTCTATTGTTCTTGATACTCACCCAAATTCTAGTTTACGATGTGCTGTGTTTCTAGTTAATCGAGTATATCTATTCACTGTCTATTAATTATCAAGAACCGTCATCCCATTGTTCCACACATTACCACCTGGGTATAGGATCGTCATCATGTCTTGCGTCTAGTTATAAACACAAATTTTGCACCGACTGAGGCCAGTCTCAAAGAGAGTACTAGTGATCGTTCTTGGTTGGCACATCGAGCCATTTCCCAAACCACTCATCTATATTTTCTTACACTAATGCATTTAATAGACATGCACAAGCTTTTGCAACAGTCAACAGGTCGACTGGTCATGGGAATGGACGCTACAAGTTTACATGCCGCGAATGAAGGACCAGCGTGAAGCATGAGCAGAATACATTATGCCAGTGTAGCAGGCCCCACTGCGTAGATCTGGAACCCATATTTAGAACATTGGCATGTCGAGATGGTCAGGTAAGTGAGACAACTTGCTCCCTGTGCCAACCCACAAGAGTGGAATTCTTTTTGTTCTGTCGTGTGACACATCTCACCGCCGACGAATAGGGCGATGGAGGATACTTCTGGTGGAGTACCCGACGTAGTGAGGAAAGCAAGCAAGCCGTAGAGTATAAGAGACGATAGCGTTGTCTGTCGAACTGTGCCTGAGCAGTAATCCTTATCCTCGACCTCTTTGAAGGAAAACATATATTTCTAATTGCAACCAACACATGATCGACATAAAAGATTCCAACTCCCACAATATTCCGCGCAAACTTCCACGGTATAAGCCACCAAAAAAATTCTTCCACGTCAAAGACGCCTCGGAAACATTCAAGCCCGTTCCTTTGTATTGTAACAAGGTAGTGTGGCCGAACGAGCGATGTCAACGTCGGCTCTCTTGCGAGTGCCAACCTCATTTCGCTGCCACAAACGTATTTCTCGTCATGGGCGATTTTGATTGTGGAAGAATCTAAGGAAATAGCCGCCTCGTCCAGGACGGCTTTTATACGTTTGCTTGGAACTCCGTCAGAGACTCCGCTAAACGGCAAAAGGCGGCACAGAATGTGCGTGTAGTTCCACTTGGCGCCTTCACAGCGGTGACACTGAGCATGTTAATAGAGAAAAATATTTCGAGATTTCCCTTTGTCAAAATTCCCTTTGTTCATATTGTGTGAGGTCCATATGTCACCCTCCCAGTACAAAAGGCTCTCCTAGTAGTTGTTTTCACCGTACGCCACCACGGTAGTAGGTCAGAATCCATCCGACTCCCCGTCTGTTTCTCTCATTGACCTTCTGGAAGTTTGTCTTATCTGTAATGGACACAATTCAAACACCCCATAGCACCAAAAGACTGATAAATCACTTGAACATTTCGTGAATGACCTTGCTACCAATCTGGATGTGTTACTCATATCTGCGGGCCCCCCTGCTCCCCGAGTCTTCAAATCTAGAACCTGTGCAAACCGTTCCAAATCATTTCACCGGTACCCAAGGGAACTGATCATGGCTACTAGTTTCAAGGTGAAGCCAACAATTCTGATTGACTATGGCAGAGATCATGAGCTTGGGGGCGAAGATTTCTCAACAGCTGTCATCTCTATTTGTCCCTCTGTGCCTCGAAGTTCCCTGATGACGGACCAATTGTGCATCCTCCAGAACTCACCCATACGAAGAAAGAGTGCGCAGGTACATTCAATGATCATCAAAACGCAGAGCCCGTGCCAAGAAGAGAAGGAGGCAGCACAATGTGCAATTCCACTATTGAGCACCCTGGAATCCAGGTGGAAGATACCCTCAATACTGTGTTGCCTCAGAAAGTGGTGTTGACTGTTGATGAAATGCTGCTACTGTCTCAGTGTGATCAATGGCAAGCACAGATTGTGTCTAACACTATTACTGTTTCAGGGTGATCAATAACAAGCACAGAATGTGTCTGATCCAGTTCTGTTTGTGGAATTGGCGAATGGATCGGCAGCCTGAGCTAGATGTGGCAGCTGATATGCAGGATATTACTATCGATCTCAGGCTTCCCCATCCAAGTTGTGGTAGATGTACCTTCTGAATGCCTTCTGAAGAAACCATTTATTTGTCAGGGGATAGTGCGACTAAAGAATTCCGGGATGGAGGCATGGATGTCACCCTAAAGTACTGGCCCAAATACAGTGGTGCAAGCCAAGGTGAATACGGCCAAAGGGGGGAGTTGGCCAGAACTTCATGGGGAAAAGAAGAGGGTTTTAAGAATTAATGATGCATTACTACGAGGAGACGAAAGCGATCAAAATGCTGGAATTTTACTCGTAGGATTCAATATTTGAAAACTAAAACTTACTTCCAAATCACACGAAAAAGTCATGGGGCTAGGTCTAATGGAAGAGGGGGTCGGGATTCAAGATTGATAATTTGAGGTTCAGCCCTGTGTGGTACAAACAACTCATGTCTTATTACTGATACACTACCAATATACGAATGGGGTTTAGTTGTCCAGTGGAAGAAGATGGAGTCTATACGCACATGATCACTATAGTTTGTTGGCAGTCCGAGACTAATCAATCATGCGGAGCAAATATCATAATAATGACATCACTGACGAACCTGATAACTTCCTCTTAAGTCGCTATTACAGGTCACCTGTTCTCCGTTCAGCGACGCACAATTGAAAACCTATAAATACGACGGAACGTTCGAATGCATCATATGTTCAATACGGTGTCGGACGGCTCATATCATTATCATCCTCAATGTTATCTCCGTCTTCGTTTGTTTCCAACCTGTTCACCAGGACGACTGTCGACTCGTGATCGTGACGGTCTTTCGTGTCGCAGAAGTATTCTTCTTTCAGATCCCAATCTTCTCTCATAACGATCTCCTCGTCTCTGCCAGTATTAACATTCAATGCTGACTGTTGTTGGTGTTTCGCCAGGTATTCCTCCACAGTTATTTTTTCTCTCTCACTAGCTACACCATTTTGGAAAAAACACGGTAAGCCATTTACACTATACGAAGACCCCCGCTGTCATTTAGCCACCCACACGAGTGCCATTCTGGTCGGTGCACTGCCACCACACACTGCATGCAGGGAAAATCCCTGCCGGTTCGTCACCTGCATCTTCAAGAAGTAATGCTGCCACGCCATGTGCTGGAAGGGTAGTGGTGAAGTTCCGTACAGCAGTGCCATTGTCGGTATGCGACCAAAGGTCCTACTCGATGACATAAATAACAAGGGATTAATTGACCGAGTACTAGTTAACTTACGCGAACGGAGTATCGACGACCTGCTCTGATCCAAGGTGACTCGGTGAGATTGAAGAACATTTCTGCAGTCTCGTTCTGGGTATTTAGCTGTATCCAACAGTCAGATATTTATGAATGTGACATCCATAGTTAGTCGTACAAGCATGATGACTGAAAATCATGCAAATTAGAAATGGTTGATATCCTTGAATAAACTCATTACCTATTCCGTGTTGACTCTGACCACTCCAGTACTGCGCAGGGGAGGTTTGGTTGCTTACCCAGTCAGGCTATATACATCCAAAAGTCACGATTACGCCTCAATGTGATGTGCTTTCAGATACTCACGTTGATTCCCCATCGGAAAGGTGTAATTGCGGTCCCAACAACAGGATCTTGGTTAATGGCGATGATCTCTTGGTTCTTTAAGATACTGAGGATATCGGGAGTAATCGTAGAGAGCTAACAAATGTGGACCAATTAAAACATAGATGATAGATGGATAGGTGGATAAATTTCACACATTGGTGCCAATCAAAAGAGGGCTCTTGTTGAGTGCCCAAGCGGTAAAGTGTGACCTTAAAAGGAACGGAAGATCAGAAAATAATACGAAGGATAATTACGACGACATGCGCACTTTGCTTCCTCGAAGGTGAGTCCCTCGTTACCCCTGTCGACGCAAAAATAATCAGAAAATATATATTTCTCCGACAGGATTTGCATCACAATTGCAACTGTGGCGGGTTAATCGAGCATATCTTGAATAAAATGATTTGGTTACCATATCCATATCATTATGACCAAAGAAGTCGGTATGAGAGCTGATAAAGGAGGTGGTGTCAATTATCGCCGCCAATGAATCCCAGTTAGGTGCTAATGAGAAACGTATTAGACCACGATCCACCCTGTCCATAAACTAAACGAAAATGGACCAATATCTCCAGTTATCCTCCAGCTCTGTCCCATAGTCTTTCCCCAAAGCCAAACCTGACTCTTAAAATCATAAAAAAGCCTTCAGTTAATACAATTTCGAATAAATGAGAAGCTGAAAACCGACCCATCCCCATTCGCAAAGGGAGAAGATAATTGGGAGGCCACCATTCTTCATTTGAAAGAAGGTGATCGCATCGGCCATTCTTTGATATCCTGGTGACGGGGTTGTTACTAGTGAAAACGGCTGATCACGTATAAAACTTAATTTACTTCCAACAATGCCTGTACGGGTGATGGAGTCGTATGGAACTGGCAATTGTTTAGAAGAGGAAGATACTGATTAATTCCAACTAACTGGCACAATTGTCGTATCTAGGTTGATCATATACAGTTAAGAGTCTTGTAAGTTAAAAATATCTTAAAAAAACGTACTTCAAATAATTGAAGCCCCATCCGATAAATTGTTCCAAGTCGCTGCGAGATTGTGAGAAGACTGCGTGCTTCAAAAGGCATATAGCAATTAAGCATACCTCTCTTCATGTTGGAAAGATCCAGGGTAACCAGCACCTATATAAAACACAGCTATTTAGTGGCAAGCGGTAGCACAAATATCGATAACCTTACAGGTGAACCATCCGGAATCTGAGTACTTTAATTACTAATTTAGCTTTCTGAACGCATAGTGATATTGGTAGCACATACGATTCCCGCATTCCTATGAAGGGAGCAGTTTGATTGATGGCTTCAACTAGTACAAGGAGGAGAATAACCTACAATCCCAATTTATGCAGCTTAGAAGTCAGGTCATTGAATCCCAAAGGGAATTTGTTGAAATCTAACGAACTCTAGGTGAATAATATGCAATACACTGACAATAGATATTTACCTGGTACTAAAAGGCCTTTGGAGGTCCTATTTTTTTCAGCCCAGCAATCGTCGAGATTCAGTTGTTTATATCCTACGTCCTGTATTGCATTTTAAGAGACATTACGTGGGAGATATTATGAAAGGCCGAACAATGAGACCAAGACTTTTCATTAGTGAGCCTGTTTGCAACACCAACTTTTCGTCTACGTTGCACTAATAACGGCCCACGTTATTGACATCGCGAAGTTCTTCCAGTTAATATAGGTTCTCATACCTGGAATGCGTTCCAAGCTTCATATTCAATCTTTCAGTCAGAGCATATTCTATAACACATGGCGTCATTGGCCTATTTACCGTTATAACCCATAACTATTAATTGGATTGATCTCATCAACATTCCAGTACTTGCTCAGTTGGAATAATCACTCACTGGGTAACCTCCCAACACCATTATTCAATGCCTGCACGACCAAGGGCGTGGCAAGTAAGAAAATCAGGCTGGATAACATGGTGACGAGCTGTTGTAATAAGGGACTATCGCATGCTCACGATCACAAGAACAACCAAGACCGTTACAATATACCACAGGGTTACAAGGTACCGATTGTGTCTCAACCATTTCTCGATCGCCCGCTATATTTCTCCGATATTGTTCACCCTTAAACTTATAAGAGCCATCAAGGTTATTACATTATACCTCAGTTGATTCACGCTGCGCGTCGACTGAGGTACGTTATCCCATCCCTAATCCAACAGTATTAAATCATTATTGTTTTTCGAACGTTAGTCTTCCATACGTCCCGTCTAGGCCCGCTCTGGTGCCGCCGTTCATGCAAGAAAACTACAATGGCAGATATTTCAATCAGGTTTTCAAGTTATACTGGCATAAAAAATCGCTTTAGCTCATCTGATTTCTTTTGACACGTTTCTCATCCCATGTTTCTCCAAATTCTTGATCTCGGAAATATCTTCTAAACTTGAAGTTGATGATAAATTTAAATTTTAGCCCGAGAATGTTTACTAAACCTTTTCTGTCTTGAGGTTTCCGTTTGTGTAAGTTGTTCGCATCCATTATGGTTGACGCCATCCTACTAGAAGACGAGTATTGAAGAACTCAGCGCGCGAACAAAATGAGGCAATGTACCGCTGAGAGTATGTAGCGGTAGGTCGTATCTAATGATACTCCCATCTAGATAACCCTGAATTCCTCTGGTGTGAGCTGTGGACAAGATGATCTCCTTCCAAGAATACCACTTATTTCCATCAAAACGCTCATCAGCAGAGAGTTGAAACAGGGATGGTTAAGTAGACATATTCACAAGTTATCAGTTATAATCAAGTTGGTTGTTAAGAGTTTGGTGAACACCAGTTCGGTGGTCGGTTCGGGTCAAGAGTGGTCAGTCGAGATTCAGGAGTTCGAGTGGTCAGTAATTCGGTAGAGGCTCAACAACGTGGGATGGGGCCCATAACCTATAACAAATAGAATCGACTAAATATTGTAATTGTACCTATAACAAAATAGAATCTCTCAGTTGACACGAAAGAATCGACTGAGGTGCAATAGCGCCGAAGGAGCCTAGTATTTATACAAAAGAAAACAATAGAGGAATAAGGATTCTGAGCGGTGATAGCTGTCAAAACTAATGGAGCTAACGGAGCAAGGAGATGCTCTAGCTCAGCCGCTGCTCACCGGGAAAACCCCTCTCTCCAAAAGATTTTAGGATCCGTAGTAAAGCCTTATTTTATATAAACTCCAATAAACTCTATCTGATCCTTATAAGATTTAAAATTGGTTACAATTAAAACTTTAAGACTGGTGCTATGAACGGGCCTTTCAACTATTATCGCACAACCAAGCACCGAGTTTGATGAAGAAGGTTAGACGTGTATATTTTTCTATTGACTGCTAATCCTCGATGGAAAATTATCCAGTCGGGATACTTCCTATGAGCTTCATGAAATCACTACCTGTCCTTTTCTTCATCAGGGATTTGAGAATGTCTACACCCACTATCTAGACTCCCTAGATCTATAGTAAGCTTTTACACCGACTAGTAAATAGGGATCTCATGAAAGTAGGGTGTCTAGCAAAGTCTAGCCAAGCTAGCTAGCTCTCCTAGATGGCTCTAGATAATATGGACAACATACTTACTGATCTTCCCACTTTCCTGATGTTGTGGGGTGATGAAGGTGCCATATTCTCCCTTCCCAAGGGGGACCACTGAAGGAACACGTCCCTTCACTACAAATTGTCCAAGCTTTCGGGAAGGGGCATTGGCTAATGGCCCACCTCGTCCATTGCTGAGTTTATACAGGTTATCATTGAGAAGGTGCTGGCCAAGTTGTGAATGCCGTTGATAAAGAAGTTATTTCCATTATTACACATATACCTATTTGCCACCTATACTGACATCCCACTAGACAGTTTTAGAGATTAGTTTTTAGTGTGTTAAGAGTTGAGGGTCAGCATTTGTAGTTTTTGTTAGAATATGAGTATATACAATTAGTTATGACCTCATATCTCGTTTTGTGTCTGTATAGATTCAACTGGTTCACATCATGTGATAGTTATTCTTAGATAGTTCCTGAGCAGATAGTCCTACAGACCAGTGCACAGACCATGTAGTACAGTATATAGTTAGTCCAGTTGAGCGGTAGAAACCTCAACTGGAAGCCCAGCTATATCACCAGTTTATTCTACACTGCTCTATCTAAGTTACTTAGTACCTACATAGAGAGTCTCATACTGTGGTTCCCCGGCTTGCAGTTTACTCTAACAGTTTTAGAGGGTAGTGTTAAAATGAAGAAGGGAGGTGGATGTGAGACACAAGAAGTGTGAGAGCTCAGACACAGACACAGACATGAACAAGCGAATGCAAATTTCACCAGCACGCACTACAGACCCACAATGGTACACAACATGTAACTACTGTGCCGAGTCACTAAATCTAACACTCCCACCTGATGAGACACATATCTAAGTAATAACTTCCACCAGACAAAATACTCAAATCCTAAGAATAAATCTGGGGGGAATAGAAGAAGGAGATGAGGGTGGTGAAGACCTGTATGAATATTTATTAACAATGGTGGAAGATAAAACTTGTTCTGTTTGATGCGCAGTGTTGGTAGAGGAGGAGGAAAAATATGGTGGCTTTGGAGGACCACTTATGACCCATTCCCTGACTTCTCAGGGCATGTTATAGGCACAAAATGCAGCAATATGACCTGGGCCACCACAATGGTGACAGTGACCTTCATTGGTAGGATCACACCAATGAAAACCTTTCTCATCTTCTAAAATAGGTGGTGGAGTAGTGCCTGACCTAGAAAACTGACCAGATTGTTTCTGAACATTCCCATGCTTTGGACCAGCTGCATATGCAACATTGATCAGCTCAGATTTGATGGCAATGGCAGAGGAAGCTGAACCAATGAGAATCCCTTTGGTATCAGAAAGGGAGGGTTCAGATTTGGCAGTGAGAATGGAAGTATGAATAGTGTGGTAGTGTCACAACCATCACATGTCACAATATTGTCACAAACATTCAAAGGTAACTTTTGACAACTCTTTGACTTATCGAATTCAACTCGACAAAACTGAACATTATTCGACACCATTGAATCTCTTTTGACATGTCTCATTTCGACGTCATGTGTTAAGAACTGAAAACTGACTAATGTCGGTGGCCGACAGGGACCGATTGGAAGGACTTGGCTTCAGCTTATGTGCTGCGCCCTCGCAAATATCCATAGGATGTCCTTAAATTTCGGGTGGGCGAAGACTAATCCTAATGAGTACCTTTCGGCGTGATACCGATCGGAATCGAAGGACAGGTCGAGCGTCGGGCCAAGGGGTCGGGGCCGGGAGTGGGCGAGCGCACGTGAAGGCGGATGGGGGATTCTTAGTATGAGACTGATACAGGCGTATGAGGGTATTCTGAGTTGATATTCTGATTGCCTAGTGACTACAACTACAGCGGGTTCATATACAAGTAACAGGCGTCTGGAAAATACTAATGGGGAGAAGGGCAGAACACGGTATTAACAATAAGCTTGACTAGGAACGGGAAGTTTATGATTAGTTTGGAGGCCGATGATAACCGAGAGCGGGATTACGATAAAAGGAAATAGTTCAAGGACTACAAATATAGCTAGACATATGCGAAACATAAGATTGGACAGATCAACATAATAAAGGGGACGTATCAAAGTTTGACCAGACAATACGAGTTATTTTGACGTGGGCGTAAATGGAGTTTGATCTTCGTGAAACATTCATCAGCTTCGGGGCCGATGGTTTCCGAGAGGATGACTTGAAACGTTGACAAGTGGCGATAACCTCGGGACCGATAGGGTTGTGACACGGTCGTAACAGTATCTCCCCTTTTGGCCGAAATCCCAAGGAGGCTGAAAATCTAGATCCCGTATGTAAAACTTGTCGGGTACGGCTGGGTGTGTCAAAACATCATGTAACTCGGCAAAATTTTGCATATAAAAGTTTGAGGGTTCCTGGCGCTTGAAATTTTACTTCCCTTCCTTTAACCACCATGACCATAGGCTCGGGGTCAAAGCCCTTCCCGATTAGGTTAACAGTTGCGCCCATGTCGGTGCTGAGTGGTACGGCAAACGCGAAGGAGCGTCGGCGTATACTCGAGCAGAAGAAAAAGGCACGTGAAGAGGAGGAGCGGAAGGAGAAGGAGGAGTTGGCGGCCATCGAGGCCGAGGAGAAGAAACAGGCGGCAGAAGAGGCCGCGCGCAAGCACTGGGAAGCAGTGCTTGCAAAGAACAAGCAGCAGGAGGCCGATCGGGCGCGGGAGGAGGCGGCGAAAAAGAAGTGGGAGGGAAAGGTAAGTCGGCTCTGGTATCCTTTGCGAACCTTACTGAAAATATTTGTTAGCGCAAGGCTGCAACGCCTTCGGAGTCTGATGACGAAGAGGGAGAGGAGGACGAGGAGGATGCACCGGGGCCGTCGAGCCCAAGGTGGGTTCAATTTCCTTAAATAAAACTTCCCTAAATAATTTTTCCTATAGAAACAAAAGCAGGCCCCCAAGGCGGGGCCCGAAAATGACCCCAAGTGCAATCGGTGCACGAAACGGGGTCGAACCTGTCATCCCCGGACTAATGGTCGGGGCCGCACTTGTCAAGAGTGCGCTGATCAGAAGCTTGGGTGTGTTTTCCCGGGGGCCGATGGTTCATTCCAGGAGCGACAGGCCGATGCTCTAGAAGAGCAAAACCTCCTCATGCGGACCTACTTCTCGGAGACGAGTCGGTACCGATATGAGATGTTGCGACAACAAGGGCACATAACTGAGCAATTGCGACTCTTGGGCGTCGGGCTGGAGAAACAGACCAGTGTTATCGAGTCTCTCGGTGGTCAACTTGAGCAGTATTTGGAAGTCTCGAGTTGTGGTGGGCATGAGATTGGGGTTTCGGAGAAGGTCGGTGGTGTGGTATCGGTGGCTGTCGGTGCGGAGGAGGGTTCGGAGGCCGGAGAGGAGGGAGAAGTTGTAGAGGGAGAAACTTAGATAGTGAAATTATATCGGTTTTTCTTTAAAACAAACAAATCATAGTGTGAAAACATAAGGCATAGTCGGAAAAAGGTCGGGTACCACGTGATAGACTTATAAAGAATTGAGAGGACCGGGTTTGTTCGGATAAGCTTGGTGAAACCCTAAAACGATTTCCGAGGCATTACCGAGCTCTGTAGCTAGGATCCATGAAGTTTCTTCATCTGTACCTTCATAGCCAGCCCATTTGACCAAATAAAGTAATTTGCATGAGCGTCGGCAATTGTCGATTTTTGAGTCTAGGATCTCTGATATCTCGAATTCGGGTTCCCCATCAATAATCACGGGTGGAGGTGGTGGTTGTATGCGATCGGGTATACTGTTAGGAACACAAGGTTCTAACATAGATACATGAAATACCGGGTGCACTGTACGCATGTTGTCGGGGAGCCGAAGCGTCCATGAAAGCGTGCCGGCTTGTGCTATAACTTCAAACGGACCTAAATATTTTTCAGAGAGCTTCTTAGAAGGTCTAGTAGTTCGGAAAAACTCGGCTTTAACGAATACTCGGTCTCCAATCTTGAAATCAGGAGGCGGAAGTCGGTTTTTATCTGCAGACCGTTGGTATCGTTCTTGAGCCGTTGCGATAGTTTTACGAAGTTCTTGATGTAGCTCGTCAAGGTTGGTAACGAAGTCTTGAGCACGGGCGGATGCGAGATCGCGTTCCGGGTGGATTGCGATGTTGGGGTTGTAGCCTTTATTTGCGAAGAAAGGCGAAATGCCGGTAGTGGCATTTGGTGCGTTGTTATATGCGAATTCAGCTAGCGGTAGTAGTGATTTCCAATTGTCTTGTTGATAGTTGCAATAGACACGGATGTATTGTTCCAAGGTTTGATTCATGTGTTCGGTTTGTCCATCGCCTTCCGGGTGATAGCCTGAAGTGAAATGTAGCTTTATGTCTAGTGCTTTTCCGAGTGACCTAAAGAAGTGAGAAACAAACTCGGATCCGCGATCGGATGTGAGATGCGACGGAACACCATGCTTGGAGAATACGTGGGTGACGAATAATTCAGCTAACTGTACAGATGTTATCGTGTCATATTTGGAATGAAAATACTTTGCTTTGAGAGCCGATCCACAACAACTAGGATTGCTGTGTGACCTTCGGATGCCGGTAGGTGCTCGATAAAATCCATAGAAATCGAGTTCCAAGGTTTTTCCGGTATCGGTAATTGTTTGAGTAGGCCATATGGTTTGTGTCGCTGTGATTTAGAGCGTAAACACGTAGTACAGGATTTACAATAGTGCTTAACAAAATCTCGGATGCCGGGCCATGTATATTCTCTTCTAATGAGCGAGAGGGTCTTATTGAGGCCGAAATGTCCCAAGATTGGGTGGTCGTGCTTATGTTGTAGGATTCGCAGCCGAAGGGTGTCGGAATCCGGTACATAAATGCGATTGTCAAGTCTAATGAAACCTTGTGAGTCTAATGACCATCGGGGTTGATTGGGGTCGGACGGATTATCGAGGTGTGCTTTGGTGACTGGGTCTAATGGAATTGCCGATAGTATATCTTGATGTAACTTTTCGGTATCCATAAGGATAACACTTTGCAAGACTGGATGAATGAGGTAAGTGGCTCGGATAGACGCAGACAGTTGTTCCGATGAAAACATAGGTTTGAAATTATGCGGGTTAACTGTGGTGTAGTCGCTACTCCCCTCTTTAGGATAGATGTCCCATCGTCTAGTCATAGCGTCGGGTTTTCCACCAAGGCGGCCGGGGCGGAAACGAATTACCATGTTGAAAGCAGAGAGGTATTCGGACCATTGAGCTTGTCGACGGGTGAGAAGTTTTGTGGTTGAAAAGTAAACTAAATTTTTGTGGTCTGTAATAACATCTACCGGGTGGGCCGAGCCTTCCAAATAATGTCGCCATGTCTTGAAAGCTTCAAATATTGCGAGTAATTCCTTATCATGAACGTCATAGTTGAGTTCGGGCACCGAAAATGTGCGAGACAGAAAAGCTACTGGGTGTACTTCACCATCGGTGTCCAGAATGGACAATATCGCGGCAAGCGCATAGTCTGAAGCATCAGTTTCCACGATGAGTTGAACGTCGGGCTTCCAGTGCGACAAAATAGGGGCGGATGTAAACGCACTTTTCAATTCCTGGAATGCCGATCGGCATTCTTCGGAGAAATTCCACGGGGTGTCTTTATGAGTAAGATGGGTGAGCGGGACGGTAATTTTTGAGTAGTTGTGAATGAAACGACGATAAAAATTGGCGAAGCCTAGAAAGGATTGAATATCCTTAACCTTCCGGGGTTCCGGCCAATCTTGAATGACTTGAATTTTAGAGTCGTCCATGCGGAGACCGTCAGGTCCCATCATAAACCCTAAATATTCAACTGTGTCGACATCAAAAGAACATTTTTTACCATTCGCAAAAAGACCATGTTTTCGGAGTCTTCGGAGAACTTCACGAACATGTCCATCATGAAGTGTAGGATCTTCAGAGAATATGAGGATGTCGTCTAAATACACAATGACAAAGACGTCGAGGAGGTCGGAAAAGATGTCGTTGATAAAACGTTGAAAGACCCACAGAGCGTTGGTGAGGCCGAAAGGCATTACTAACCATTCAAAGGAGCCATAGCGAGTGCGAAAAGCCGTTTTCCATTCGTCGCCTTCGGTGATCCGAACCAAATGATAGGCATGCTTGAGATCTATCTTTGTATAGATTCGGGCCTTCCAAGGGGCATCGAGTAAATCGGAGATTAATGGTAATGGGTACTTGTCTTTTCAAGTGATCGCATTTAGTCCTCGAAAATCAACGCAAAGTCGAAGGGAACCGTCTTTTTTCCGAACAAATAGGACGGGGGCTCCATAAGGAGACTTTGAGGGTCGGATAAAACCTATAGCCAAATGTTCGTCCAAGAAATCTTGGATAGCCGATAATTCGGACTGCGAGAGAGGATAAACCGGGCCTAGGGGCAGATGTGAACCATCTTCAATATCAATTTTCAAATCGTAAGGCCTGTGAGGGGCGAGTCGATCGGCTTTTTGTTTACTGAAGACATCTGCAAATTCATGGTATTTTTCGGGAACACCTTCTAAGTCTGCGATTGGTTCGGTCACCGGGGATGCAAAGCGACCGGTGACTTCGTCAATTTTAAGATTGACTGTAAATGCTCGGGAGCCGTCCAACTTGATGGCTCTCATAAAAGCTGTGGCATTTATTAGAGAGACGGGCAGCGGAGAGCTCGGATTTGCCACGGGGGCCGGAGGTGCTGTAGAGGCCATATTTGCCGAGACAGGCGGAAACGGACCAGTCGTAACGGGCGCCGACAGGGTTCGGAAATGGATACTGCCCAATACCCAATCAATCAACGGATTGTAGCGGGTGAGCCAGTTATGTCCTAGAACCACGGAGCAGCTCGGGTCCAACTGTGTTACAAAAAATGTAACTGTCTGAAAGGTTCCACATGGGAACCGAAGTCGGAGTTCGCAGGCTTGCGAGATTATGGAGTTTGAGGTACCATCAAAGAGTTGGAGCGGAATCGGATCTACTGCGTAGGTTTTTAACTGATTTTTTCTGGAAAAACTTGTATCTATAAAACAATGGGTTGAACCTGAATCTATGAGAGCTCGAAATGTGAGGGTCCCGAGAGGTTCCGAAGTAAGATTTATGAACAAGGAATTAGGATCATACAAGGCGGATGCGTTAAGGTGACAATTTTCCGGTGTGCGAGGAGATTCAACGCAACTCTCCAAATGCACGGAATCCAGAGAGTTGCTTAATCTTTTTTCGACTCGACAGCCGGCTTGGCCAGTTGTGAGGTCGTGGCCGTATTAGCCGATTGGGCTTTTGTGGCCTTTGGGCAAGCAGTGACTCGGTGTCCGGGATCTGCGCACAACAAACAAAGGTTGTTGTCCATTCGGCATTGCTTTTCCTGTGGTAGGAGCTTGCCATCGGAGCCGAGTTTGCCAGTTAAGTCAGGTTTGTCTTTGTCTTGAGACTTATTCGACTGTTTTCCCTTGCCTTTTTGTCATTAGCCCCTTTGCTTTCGGACTTCTTATCGGAGGTCGAGTTGCCATTGTTGTTGGTGTTTTGATTACCAGACTTGTTGGCATTCTTATTGTCCAATGATTTTTGTCTGAGGGTTTTCGCGACTAATTTCCGAATGTCATTCCCAGTATCGGGCGTCTGCATTTTGGGCTTTCAGACGCATGAGAGAGAGGGTCTTCGGCTTGCCAGTCTCTCCTTTGGAGACTTCATCTTTGAGGCGAGACGGAAGGCCGGAGTAAAACTGGTAGCGGAGGGCCGAATCGCCCCAGTCGCAACGCGTGGCGAGGTTGTTGAACTGGACGATGTAATCGGTGATGCGCTGAGTGTCTTCATTTTGAGATTAGAAAGTGCGGTTTCGGCATCGCCGGTTTGGTCGTAGGGACCGAAGTTAGTTTCGAGTTCCTCGACAAAGGCATCCCAATCGTGAAGCCAATCGGGGTCTTCGGAGGTGAGGCCAGAGGAATGCGGGTTCAAACCAGGCTGCTGTGGAATCCTTAAGGTATGAGAGTGCGAAGTTTACCTTTCGGTCATCCATTGTGAATGCAGCCCGGGCGGTCCCGAAAATTGAATCGACATTGCATAAGAAATGTCGGCAATTCTTCGGGTTTGAGCCAATGAATGGCTCGGGTTTGTTGACTCGGGTTTGCCCAGGTTCCTTTTCCTTGATATTGCTTTTAAGGAATTCGTTAAGGGATCCTAGAGTACCTGAAAACAATTCCCATGTTTCTTCAGGGTCGAGAGCCGGTTTCTTCTTTGCGGACTTTTGGAGCCACTAGCCTGAGGTTGGTCGCCATCCTCGGGTTCGTGTTCCGAAACTGGTTGATTGTTAATCTCCTCAGTTGCTTCGGGATCGGTTGCTTCAGTTACTTCTTCAGCATCGCCGGTAATCTCCACAAAGCGAGATTCTTTGGAGGTTTCTGGTAGCGGAGTTCTCTGAGTAGCTCGGGCTGTATACAGAAAAGGAGACTTGAGAGTGGAAGATTCTGCTTCGCCGCTAGGCTTGGCATTTCTTCTCGGAGGCATGATTAACGGAAAATGCGAGTGTGAAATCAGAATATACTGTTAAGAACTGAAAACTGACTAATGTC